>OY757015.1:16351877-17707439 GCA_963580285.1 Lucinisca nassula
GAGAGAGAAGAGAATCATATCAGACGTAATTAAGCCGAGGCATAGTAAATGGTACTTGCTACTAAAAAATGACAAGCAAGAGTCGGACCAGACTGTTGCGGGACAATGTGCCCTGTTGCAGTGACCCCTCTTCAGATAATTAGCTATCCACTGGTTGACAAGCAGCAAATTCATGCATTGACAGATCTAGAGTCATACCTTATTAATTTGTTCCGGCTCATTAATATAAGTGACTTCCCTATCGATCTCAGAAGTGCAGTGATATTCCCATTGTTAGAACACCTTTGGGACTGTCCAAAAGTGGTCTTTAAGACCACTTTTGAACAGTCCCAAAGGTGGTCTTTGACCAGAGGACACTGTATGCAGAAATCACAAAAGAAAGAATAACTGCAGCCTAAGATATAAGCTTTTTAAAGCAGAATTGGTTTTAATTTTAGGTGGTCTTAATAGCGGAATTGCAATGTATATATTCTTTTATTAACCCATATATGACAATGGAATCTACCACCCTAATAAGTTTGGAGTGGTCCATTTCAAATTATAAGGGATGCCAGGTTTGTCTTGTTAGTGGTATGGTTTGCAAAAAAAAAAAAAAAAACACAAAAAACATGTACTTTCAACAAACATTGTAGATCCAGATCAGACGCCGCAAAACGCGGCGTCTGATCTGTGTCTGCACTGTTTGCTGATGTCCCCAAAAAGGGCCACTAGACATATATATGGGATATGTGTGTGTGTTTGAGTTTTACTTCCCACCAACAGCTAAAGTCATACTGAGACGGGACCTCGGTTTAAAGACTCGTGCGAAGTCTGGAGAAGACAGGGATCGAGCACACGACCCCTGGTTTATGAGGCGAGTAGCATAACCACTAAGCCACGGAGATTTCAGGAAAATATGGGATAACGACACGTTATACAGAGAACAGTCAGTTTATATTTCAATAAGTTATGCAGACGATACACACGTACAAGATTATACTTTAACCTTTTTCGCCCCCGCCCAACGGGGCTTTAAGAAATATATGGGCTGTATGATGCCTCCACGCAGAGCTGAAACCTTTCGCACATGAGTACTGGTAAACCGCTTAGAGGATCTACATGTGTAAGCCATGCCAAGGTAGATCGGCGCGGGTCGGACCATCCATGCTTATAAACCCTATTGGTTTCATCGGGCGACAGGGCTTGAGATGTCATTTCATCTCAATGTCGGGTAAAAGTCCCACAAAATTGGAAGCAACGTCTCCAAAATGACCTATACAGTGTTGACGGGGACGTTTAATCCTCAAATCAACAAACAAACAAAAAAATTTTTTAACCTTTCAAGTGCAGAGTGTATTTACAAAGTATTTATTCCGAGAATATACGGTTTGACATTTCATGTGATAAGCAGACGATTTACATGAAATGCCAAGCCTTATGTTCAATACAAGTATCGTCTGCTCTAGAATTCAACGGAGCAATTCAACATGTGGTAATAAGACAACAACTAATAATTTCATTAATCAGCACATTGACAAATAGTTTGTGACACAAATTTTCGAATAGATTTTCCGTACCGTAACGTGGTTCATATACTGTTTTCTTTCTTTCTTTCTGTAATCGAACGCGTCTCGCGTCTCCATCACGAAAACACGTCTATATAATTATGGCCCCCTTGAACCCCACTTTTATATAGTAAAACTGGGATTTACAGGGGTAAACCTTATTTTCTTATTTCTGCCCAAAATATAGATTGTCCATGGATACTCGTTAGAACCGCCTCATCTTAAAATTTTCTTATTTTTTTTCGGCGGTAAAGATTACAAGGCATTTGTCATTACGATAACACGCCCGTATGGCGTAGTGGCATTTTTTCACATCTCCACAATGGCTACTTTTCTGACGAAAATCTGTGATATTTTCCTTATTTATAGTTTAAACATAGGTTGTGGGTACTCGTTAGAACCGCCTCAATTGAGCGGTTCTACGAGTACCCACAACCATGTCTTGGAGTAAAAATAAGAAAAATAATGTTTACCCCCTTAAACCCCAGTTTCTCTATATAAAGTGGGGTTTAGGGGGTCTTTATTTCCGGACTTGTTCACGTGATGATAGGCGTGTTTTCGTCATGGTTCTTTCTTCTTGTAGTAGACCTCTGTTATTATGATCACTCAAAAGTGGTCTCATTATTATTACCCTCTTTGTCCTAAGATCTCTCACCGCTGTGGTTCAAGCATAGCTCTGGTCACATGCGAGTCGCCAAGTTCCGCAAAGTTTTTCTCCGGATACCCCGGTTTCGCCCACCTCTGATTTACGATTGGCTCGGAATAAGTGAAATAATATTGAAAGGGCCGTAAAACCATCACCAAAAGAATTTTGAATGGGCTTACTTGATCAATTATATCAAGGATGCAAACAGATGACATCTCCTTAGTTTTCCTGTGGGGCGCTGTGGTGCAGTGGTAAAGCATCGGATTTTAGATCGAGAGGTAGCCGGTTCGATCCCCGCAAGCGCCACGTGTTGTTTTCTTGAGCATTAGACTTTGTGCACATTGCTTAGTACTGGTTCCTACCCAGGAAAGGAGGGCAACATGGAAGATTAGTACAAGTTCTAAATGTGTTACCATCTATAAATAAGGTCGATTATTATTATTATTATTATTATTATTATTCTTATTATTATTCCTGGTGATAAATCTTAACCATCCAAGTGCTAATGAACCCAAGCAGACGACATTTTAAAAGTCATATTATTTCGGAGATAACAAGGCTTGACATTACATGTGAATCGTGTGCTAGGCAGACGATTCACATGAAATGCCAAGCCTTGTGTTCTATGAAAAAATATGAAAATGAAAAAAAAAAAAAAAAAAAAAAAAGAAAGAAAAAAGAGTGTGGTCTGTTTAATTTTCCGAAGTAAAGCATTTTAACATGTGGTATTGCATGTGCTGTACACATCAACTCGAGGAAGGCCGACGAAAAATAAGGCGAGACATTTCATTGTTTAAGCTACAGACATACTGATAACTGAAGAATACATGCCTTCCATTCAGGTATATTGTCTTTTTATCACATTTGCTTTACCCGCGTTTACGAAGAAAAAAATCGGGTATATTGTTTTCGTACCAGAGTTGGGTGGCCATCAGTCCGTCCGCCCGTCTGTGCGTCCGTCCGTCACGTTTCTTGTAAATGGATCTCCGCTGCAACCTTTGAAGTTACACTTTTGAAACTTTGCATGTGGATAACACACGGTAAGTAGATGGCAGTGGGCTACCTTTTGTGACCTTGACCCCCAACTAGGTCCCAAGGTCAAAGGTCAGAAAGTAGAAAAATAGAAAAAGCGGGTATTTGCGATAGTATACCATCGACTGCGCGATCTAGTTTTTTTATTTGTTTTCATCAAACTGTATACCTGTCTGTGTATACTATTAACCAACAATTAAAAACGGGCCTCCGTGGCCTTATGGTTAAGAGGGCTAACTCATGATCATTAGGTCTCTCACCGCTGTGGTTCGAGACGCCAAGTTCTGCAACGGAAGGTCAGGTGGTTCTTCTCAGGTACTCCGGGTTTCGCCCACCTTCGATTAACGCTCGGCTCGATATGAGTGAAATAACATTGAAAGGGCCGTAAACCAAAACAAAACAAAAAAAAAACAAAAAAAAAAAAAAAAACAAGAACAACAAAGACAAAAAAAAACACAAAAGAATTAAAGTGAAACATACACTTTCGAATAGATTTTTCGTACCCGTAACCTGCTCAATGCAATGCCATTTTGCTATCCCGATTTGCACCCTTAAACCTCCCCTGTTTCTTTCCATTCTTATATTTATGGGTAGACCAACCTAAGGGAATGCCCAAAAGCGGTATCTTTAGTGAGGTGGCATCAATATTAACAAACGAGGGGTAAGAATCTTTTAGATAATATGAAATCGTTCCTAATAGCAATAGTGTCTAAATTTTGAGTGGTGCTCATTTACAGTATCAATATAGAACGCCGATGTGACAGGGTTCGTTCTTACATAACCTCCAAGATGCTACTTTTCCGATGAAATTTTGTAATATTTTTCTTATTTAAACCTCAAACAAAGGTTGTGGATGCTCGTTAGAATCGCCTCATTTAGGCGGGTTCTAACGAGTGCCGCAACCTATGTCTAGGAGCAGAAAGAAGCAAAATAAGGTAAACCCATGTAAACCCCAGTTTTCTCTATATAAAGTGGGGTTTACAGGGGTGTTCATTTAGGCTGACACGATTAATCGTATAATCGATTAATCGATCGATAAATTCCACAAAAAATGATTATCATTTCTGATTTGTTTTAATCGATTACTTGATAGGTACAATTTATTACTCAAAGTTATGCCTAAAATATCAGGGATGACTGCAAACAGTGCTGACCCTGATGAGACGCCCGCATAACTGCGGCGTCTCATCTGGGTCTACACTGTTTGCTCAGGCCTGTCTGTTCAAAGTGCAACATATGGTAAGAATTATGCTCAGACAGGTAAAATTATGACAAAAACCTTAGCGATTACTAATCGATTATCGATCGCAAAGACAAGACTGATAATCGATTATCTTTACAGAACCGATTAGCAGCCCTAGTGTTCATTTCACGGACTTGTTAATATGAATTATCGAGTTCCTAGGGAGTTCTTCCATGTACCCAGTTAAGAAATAGTGAAGGTCCGGAAGTGAAGAATAGTTTAAGGAGATTTTCTTCATTAATTTGGGTAATTGTTCTCATTAGAATTTCTAAAATCTTCATCTCAGGAACAAAATAGCCGATGACATTGAAACTTGGTATGCAGCATCAGGGACTCAGGTCCTACCAAGTTTATTCAAATGATGACCTTTGGTTGACCTTGAGCTGTTTTATGTTAAGGTCAAATTTGGTCATTTAGACTTTTGTATGGAAAAAGGCAAAACAGTGGATATTTCTGACTGCATGGTACATGTAGCGTGTGGCGTCAGAAATTATGAATGGAAGTTTATCGATTCCAAAGGTCAAGGTCATTTACTGACCTTTGTCCTGGATGGCTCAGATTCAACATTTTTATCTTCTTCTCCACTTAAATGACGGGTTGATTGAAACCAAATTACATGTGGAGCCTCTAAGGGTAGGGGAATGGCATTTGCTCGTAAGGACTAGGTCACGTGACCGAAATGACCGCCATACTCATATATGGTAAAATAATTAAATATTTTCTTCCCAGGTATCGAATGGCCGATAACCTTGAAACTTAGAGTATGTATCATCGGGGACACGGGTCCTACCAAATTTATTCAAATAATGACCTTTGGTTGACCTTGACCTGTTTTACGCCAAGGTCAAATGTAGTCACTTTGACATTTGCATGGCAGCATGACACATCAAAAATATATTTGCAATCAGATGAATGGAAATTAATCAATGCCAAAAGCAAGGCCATTTACCGACCTTTGTCTTGATGGCTCAAGTATTTTTATCATCTTCTCCACTTAAGGGGAATGGGAACACCTTCAGGGGAGGTAACTCCTGCAAAAGTATTTTTGTCGCTAATGTCAATGGGGGTCAGCTCTTAAAGGAAAGAATTTGCTCATGAGGAGCAAATTCTTTCCTTTAAGAGTAGATCCCTTTTTCAGCGGGACAGGGCTTATAGAAAAGTGAACAGGAAGTCCCGAAAGTTGTCTGCTTTGAAAAATGGCGGAATAAATCTACCAGGTGTTCCCATTTACCTTAAACTGCTGGTTTGATTGACACCAAATTACATATGAAGTCTCTGTGGGAAGGGGGAACGAAAGCATGTTCGTAATGTTCGTAAGCACCGGGTCACATGACCAATATGGCCACCATGCCCATATATGGTTAAACCATTTAAATATTCTTCTTCGGAACCAAATGACAAATGACAAACAAACTTGGTATATAGCATGAGGGACTTGGGTCCTACCAAGTTTGTTCAAATGATGACCTTTGGTTGCCCTTCACCTGGTTTTACGTCAAGGTCAAATATGTCACTGCGACATTTTTACGGAAAGAAGGCAAAACAATGATTTTTTTTCCCTGTGGCATCAGAACTGGTATTTGCAATCAGCCGAATTGAAGTTTATCAGTTCGAAAGGTCAAAAATCATTTACTGATCTTGTCCCTGGATGACTGAGATTCAGTATGTTTTTATCTTCTTTTCCAGTGCTGATTGACGAGAGAGAGAGAGAGAGAGAGAGAGAGAGAGAGAAGAGAGAGAGAGAGAGAGAGAGAGAGAGAGAGAGAGAGAGAGAGAGAGAGAGAGAGAGATGAGAGAGAGAGAGAGAGGTTTAAATATTGCATCAGGCAATTCAGCCGGGACAGTGCGGAACGATATCCCCTGCTCTTCAGATGGTCAGCTAGGCAGGAACGAAAGTAAAATCATCTCGATGACAGTTGATACAAAACCATTCTGTATTACCGGCCCCGATAGTTCAATTGGTAGAGTGTCCTCTCCGGGGAACGGGAGTTCACGGGTTCGATCCCAGGCCGCGACATACCAAAGTCGTTAAGAACGGTACTAGCTGCTCCTCGCATGGCACTCAGATTTATGGGTAGAGCTAGGACTGGTCGACCCAGTCAGGGTAATGTGACTGGGCACTGTATCATGTAATGTGTCTGGGACATGATACTTCAGTGAGGCAGCACTATAAAAGTGAGCATTGAGCTCCCTGTCGCAACCAGACACCGTCGTGATATGACTGAAAAATTGTTGAAAGCGACGTTAACCCGAATTCCACACACGCACGCACGCACGCACGCACGCACGCACACACAACACACACACACACACACACACACACACACACACACACACACACACCACACACACACACACACACACACACACACACACACACACACACACACACACACACACACACACACACACACTATTCTGTATCGGCTTATTAGTAGGTTATTTCCCAAAGATCTTCATTTTGTGTCTGCACACGGCAGAAAAGGTTTCTGTCAGTCTGCGCATGCGTGCAGCCATCTCAGCGGCGTGCATGTATACTCTCAAGATGTGCACTTATCCGTAGCGTACTGAGGGAACCACCGAAAACTATGACCAAACTGCGCGCGATGTACAGTCTGACATGAGGTTCCGTTGGCCACATGCCAACAGTGACGCTTTCGAGTTGTTGCTGTCATCATAAAACACGGGTGAATAAGGTTTGCCATACCATGAGAAACATATCCTTAATATCCTCACTGAGGCGAGTGAGTATTTGAGTTTTACGTCTCACAACAGCTAAGGTCATACGGAGACGGGACTTCGTTTAAGACTCATCCTAAAGTCTGGAGAAGTCCGGGATCGATCCTGCGACCCCTGGTTTACAAGGCGAGTAGCATAACCACTTCACCACGGAGGCTTCTGATCCTCATTGAGGCTGCCATTACGATAATACACCCGTACGACATAGTGCATTTTTCACCTATCCAAAATGGCTACTTTTCTGATGAAAATTCGTGATATTTTTCTTATAAATACTGCAAACATAGGTTGTGCATGCTCGTTAGAACCGCCTCATTGAGGCGGTTCTAACGAGTACCCACAACCTATTGCTTGGAGCACAAATAAGGAACCTCAGTTTCTCTATATAGAGTGTGGTATATCGGAGCTTTATTTTCACGGACTAGTTCACGTGATGTCGGAGGCAGTTCTAACGAGTACCCAACAGCTTTGTGATGGAGCAAAAAAAAAAAAAAAAAAAAAAAAAAAAAATGATGGCGATTTCGTGTTTACGCCGACGAGCAGAATAAGATTTATAAAATAAAACCCTGGGGGGGGGGGGGGGGGGGGGGGGGGGGGGGGGGGGTGGGGGTTATTTCACGGACTTTTTTAACCTGGTATGACCTCAAGAAAGCATTGTTTTGGTGTAGTAAGCTAGAGGGTCATATCATAAGGCTTATCCATGTGAGATGTAAAATGATACTTGGAGGTGGGGGCGGGGGGAGGGGGGGGGGGGTAGGTCTTTATTTCACGGACTTGTTAAGCTGATATGATGCTAAGAAACACTTGTTTTGGTGAAGCAAGCTAGTAAATCATATCATTTGGATTATTCATTCACGTGAGATGTAAAAAAGATATATATTTTCTTCATGCAAAATATCATTGCGACAAGGAGGTCAAAATCGTGATTGAAGATCGTCAGATATACTTAAAGTCACGTAACATGGTTAACTTATTTTTAACTCATATTGTTCTCTTCCTGCTTTAAGCCGGTCACAAGGGAGGGAACCAAGAAAACAAAATTCAGTAAAATTCCTATATTAAGACCACCTTTGGGACTGTACATATGTGGTCTTTAACACCTTTGGGACTGTTCAAAAGTGGTCTTAAAGACCACTTCTGAACAGTCCCAAAGGTGGTCGCTTATTAGGAGACACTAGCTGTAGAAAACACAAGGGAAGAATCACTGATACCTTCCCAATATGCTTTTAAAAGCAGATTTAGTCTTAATTTAAAGTGGTCTTAACCCTTATCTTGCTGAATATTCATTTAAGCCACACCCATTTCTGTCTATCCACCTATCAAATTACTTGATGTAATTTATTGCTACAAATCCATAAACTGAATGTCAAACAGTGTAGATCCTGATCAGATGGCTTCTTCAGAAGCCACCTGATCTGGATCTACACTGTTAGCAAATATAGGGGTTTTCGTGAACAGCAAGATAAGGGATAATACATGAACCGGAATTTACTGTGTAAAATAAAAAGCTAAAAGTCTACAAAAATGTTCTAGAAAGGGTTATCCTTCGGAAGCAAGGAATACACCACAGAACTGGAAAATATGGAGTGTACATGTTTTCTGGCCTAAACGCAAACACCGTGGTGAAGACAGTGTAGATCAAGATGCAACGGTTTCCATCACCTCTACCCATAAGATGAGACTAACTACATATCAGGTTGGGCTCCCGTCGATCGGGGCTTGGAGAAATAGACTGCGCTGCACGGTGCTTCCACGCAGAGCCGAGACCGACCGAACATGGGTGCTGGTAAACCGCTTAGAAGATCTATGCCTGCCCAGGCACAGTGGTGCGAGTCGGACCGGCCATGCATGTTTAGCCATAATGGTTCATTGGGCGACAGGCCTTGATATGTCATTTCATCTCAATGCCGGGTAAAATTCCCACAAAGTTGGAAGCAACATCTCCAAAATGACCTAAATAGTTTTGACGGGGACGTTAAACTTTCATTTAGGAAATGGATCAGCTTTATCACTGATTTATTTACTCATATATATCACTGTTCGGAGGTCAGTTGTGAAGTAGATCAAATCACGGGGCGTATCTGGCTAATTTGCATATTTAATCTACTGGTGGGTTACATAATTTAATACATGGCGTTATTACAGTCTCAGACGCGATGTCATATGATAAAGAGATTTATTCTGCAGCAAATCACTTGGAGAAAGAGCATGACGAGTGCCGTCAATCATCGACGTTTTCTGACGTCACTTGGAGAATAGTTGACATTAGACGGCGAAACGTTATTTTCTCATATCAGAACGTTGCAAAAGGACATTTGAGTCAGCGCCCGACAAAACCTACAATAAGACATATGCCCAGCAAAGAATCAGATCAGCCTGTGCATCCGTATAATCCAACTAGAGACTTATCTTGCTGCGTTAAGGAGCATTGTGCTATTAGCTATCCTTCGATCGCACAACGAAAACTCTGATCAGACTGCGCGGCTGTTGGGCGCACATGTCTGTAGGTTTTGTCACGCGCTGGCTCATTTATGTGTTTGAATTGGAGTTTAACGGCCCAGTCAACACTATTTATGTCATTATTGGGCCGGTCAGTTTACTTATCCACACTTTTCCTGGGCAGGCTTATACGTAAGCTGCTAACCAGTATAGTGCACATTCTTTCGCCAGAAACCGACAACTGCCCTTCTTGAATCAGCGGAAGGGAGATACAAAAAGTGGTAGATTACAATAGTTCAAACATAGGTTGTGGGTCCTCGTTAGGACCGCCTCATTGAGGCGGTTCTAACGAGTACCCACAACCTATGTCTTGGAGCAGAAATAAGGAAAATAATGCATAGCCTCGTAAACCCAAGTTTTCTCTATATAGAGTGGGGTTCAGGGGGGTGGTCACGTGATGACAACCAGTAATGTTGGCGGAATTTCTTCTACCAAGGAGAATTTGAAGAAAATAAAAAAAGTCGATTTTAGTATGTTAGAATCGAAATGGATCAGTTGTGAATTGCTGCTTTATAAATAGCTGTTTGTTGGTCAATTGTCAGCGCTCGTGATTTGAACTACTCAACTGTGATTTGAACTACTCAACTCAACTGCTAGAGACCTATTTCATGCGTATTTTCTTTTATTTACGACAATTAAGAGGTCAAAATCGTGATTTTCAGATCGTCAGTAAGATGTTTGAACATTCCAGATATCATATTTAACCCATTGTATACTGGTGGACTCTTCCATTGCTATATGTTGGACAAGTTTATTTGTCATATAAGGGATGTCAACCCTATTTTTTATGTTGTTTTAGTCTATTTTTGACGGAAAATTTGCAGGCCCTGATCAGAAGCCGCATTCTGTGGCAACTGATCTGGGCCTGCAGTTTGCCAAGGTACCCCTTTAGGGGTTTCCCGCATGCAATGGGCTAAACGTTATTTTTTAAACTTATTTGGAAATCAATTTATTATGCAGACGATAGCGCAACGTGTTTAGATGATACTTTTTAACCCTTCAAGTGCAGACGACATTTTCAAAGTACTTTTACTACAACATGTGGTGACAAGACAACAAATAATTATTTCAATGAACAGCGCATTGGCAAGTAGAACCGACAACAATTAAAGTTTCGAATAGATTTTCCATACCGTAACATGGTCCATACATAGCTTTAATAATAAAATATAATCGGTGAGCCTTAGACAATTTTAAAGGGGCGAGCTAGTACCATTTTTAACGACGTTGGTATGTCGCGGCCCGGGATCGAACCCGTGACCCCCCGTTCCCCGGAGCGGACACTCTACCAATTGAGCTATCGCGGCCGGTATGACAATCTGTAAATAAATAATTTATTTTAGCTTTAGAAATTATTTTCGAGGTTGGGACGCAACTGTAGTAGCAGCCCGCATTTATTCCAACGGGCCATTCAAACCAGGAAAGGCGGAGAAGGTAAGAATTTAGCTGAAATTTCTGTTCAAATAAATATTGCAAAGATTTGAACTTGCAGTTTCGTTGTTTTCTCGTGTATAAATGGTTGCATGTTATTGTTTACACTTGTAAATTAGTGACCTGAAAAGTAGGTCCGGTCTATAAACGGCCACCAGACGCAGAAGGTATTATAGGTCACTACCGATTATCACCATGTAGCATCGACTCCGGAACTTGTTACTGAAAAGTACCAGCGAAATCAATATTTATCGCAAGCATGGCACACAGTAAGGTAGGTAAAAAGCTGTTTACAGGTTTCTACAGGATTCTGCCATTTAAAGCAAAATGGATATGTGTCGGAGAGATATTTAGCTCTTGCCTGCTTTCATAAAACTGATAACAACTCACCGGAAATCGCCAAACAAACTGAAATATTGACAGCTGGTACCAAGAACAAATAATCTTTTTCGTGGAAAGTACTGGTATTTGCTTTGATTCAAGACCACTGGCCTTCTTTTTTCCATGTCGGAACATTTAGAAGGTTAGAAAAGTTCTTGTGTATAAGTTTTAATTGAAAGGTTTGCTATATACTGCAGTTTTCTTTCAGAAAACACAAAACAAAGGAGTACGGCAACTTGGATTTTTAAGTACGGCAACTTGGGAAAAATGCTGAATTAACAGTACGGCAACTTGTATCATAAAATTACTACTTTGGAAAATTCTGACAGCATTTTAACATCGTTGTGAACGAACAACCATGAATATTATCATGTTTGGTTTCATCACTTAGCCAGGGGTTGTTTCTAATGCTAGTACTGATCGTAAACCAATCTGTTTTTGTATGTAACAGCTTGAGTTGTGAAATATACACCAGGGCCATGTTTCCTCTTGAGAATTATTTGTCATTGCTTTCGCTTTGTTTTATTACTGTAAATACTTAGGAAATATTGTAGAAACAAAGTCTGTCCCCTTTTAACTGAACTTTACTTTCGTGAAATGAAGTTTGTTTTTTTTTTTTTTCTACGAAATAAAGTGTCTTTTTTAATGAGCTCAAATAGTTTCTACGTCGTTCTTGTGATAGTTATTTTATGTTTTTAGATGTATTTATTCCTTTTGCAAAAGAGACTTTATCCTAACGAAGATCCTGGTGTATGCATGCTATACTCCAGTTATTTTAAATCATGACTGCGGCTATTATTTGTTCGCTTGTTTGCATTTCGAAAACATGCCTATTCAAATATATTGAAAATTTTTCCACCAAATAAACCTGATTATTTTCAGTTCAAAAATCTGATATTTTACATATTGCAGTTCAGAACATATACTGTGGGCACTGTTTTTGGACAGAAATGCGAAAAATAATGTACATCCCTAAAACCCCAGTTTTAAGTAATCAATAAAATTGGGGTTTAAGGCGGTCCAAGTTGTATAGGCATGTTTTCATGCTGGTCTTCTGTAAGTCTTTTGAAATCGCATTCTATGTCATGGATAATGGTTTTATTATTATTATTATTATTATTATTATTATTATTATTATTATTTTCGACATCGACGGGCACGAAAGTGCCTGCATGTTGCATTCTTCATCTTGAATATTCTATCTATTTCACATTTGTACAGTTAAGTAACGACACAGACAACAAAATAGAAATGGAGGCAATGATCAGGAATCAATACAATTAACCCTCAGCCCCCAGCAGAGACACCAAAGGGAAAAAACACAAACATGAAAAAAATAGACTCTGATAGAAACATCAATGGCGGAAAGCCAAAAGGACAGTTACTTTCCCACAAAATGGCCAATTGGCTACTTATCTAAATGTGTTCAACTCCTTAAAGAAGTTGATTTAATATGTCCTGAAAAAAGTCCTTTAATAAATTTCTTTTACCATTCACAAAAGGCGGTTACTTTTGCTTTTGTATAAAGGACAGCTAAAATAACTTTCCTCCTAGCTGTAATTGATTATCTCTGAGTGTAGGCTAGAAACATAGTCCTGAAATGTGACTTAAACTGTTAGTTTAACCCTTTAGTTCCAGCATTTTAAACAAGCAGTGTAGATCTGGTCATTCGCCGCGTTATGTGGCGTCTGATTAGGTATCCACTGTTTGCCAATGCCACAGCACACGAGCCAAGTCTATATTTTACTTTTTTGCACAGGGATCGTACGTCACAGGGAGAATAAAAAGCTTAAAGGTGGACTAGCGATGCTATAAATTACCGGTACCTTGATTTTATACAAGGTCAGCGATAGCAAGCAGGAAGCTTCTATGATTAGTAACTTTTGCTTGAATGTGTGCAGGATGACTGCACGTTGTTAGTGTTAAATGAATATGAATGGTGAGACTAAAAAGTATGAAAGTGAAATGAAGAAAGGTGATTGTGGTAAATGTTAACAATAGATTAGGTAACAGCAGGTTAAAACAGGTATGCTGTGTTCATGGCAACTTCTGACCAAGAGGCCGGACTCCCACGCTGAACTTAGTTAATGCGGGCATCAAAATAATATTGGGAGTAAATCTGTTCCATTGCCAAGGGGGAGAATGAATACCTGTAACAATTAACGTAATGCGAGTGGGTGGCTCATGCTGTGACGCGTGTTTCGATTGGTTGCTAGAAATAAGGGGAGGGAGATACTGCAACTATGCCATGAATAATTTTATATAAATAAATGAGGCAGGCAAGTGACCTTCTCTGCTGCAAGGATCACTAGCCAAGATAAGGCTGCATGTCGTAGGTTAAATAATTGTTCAGAGTCAAGTGGATGGCTTAACGCTACATCATTTCGAGTTAATGGGCATATGACTGTGTGCATATGCTCCATACTGTGGATACGTATTCACGTGTTGACGGACTATTGTCTTGTATGCTGCTTCCCGAACGCAGTTTTATTTTGTTCTGATATCAGATAAATAAAACAAAGGACTTATTGGCAGTTTAAGAGATTCTATCGATATGTACGTTGACGTTCATGTTGGTGGATAGACGAAACCTAAGTACCTTGCAGATGAAACAATTTCGAGGGCATGATTATGCAATATATATGGTGCAAGGATTGGAGTTCTTGGCCAGGTTATGTGCAAAACTTGAACTTTCTATGTTTGAATTCCATGTCCCAGTGAGATTCTTATGATTGGACGGTCTAAGTCCCTCGAGACGGGGTGGGGGTGGGTGGGGTTGGGTAATCGGACGGGTCGTTTAGGTGTTTAGGTATAATACCAATAACAAGGTGCCTAGAATTAACTGATCCTTGCGGTACAGTTGAAGTAACTGGAACTTCATCTGGGGACTCACCTTCAAGTTTAACTGCCTGACCTCTCCCAATCAGAAAAGACTTAACCGACTAGATAGTTAATCCATGTACATGTAGCTTGCGAAGGAGCTTCAGGTGATTCACCTAGCCAAAAGCCTTGCTAAACCCAAGATAAGAACTATTTGTTGACCATTTAATCATGATCTGGCAAGGTCAGAAAGAAGCTGAATCACATGGGTGTCACAAGATCTGCACTCCCAGGCAGGTAAGTATTTCGCGATCATAAGGTATGTCCAAATCAAATCGAATTTATTTCTCTCCGGTTATACAATATGATAACATGAGAACCAAAACGTTGTACAAACATACGGTTTCATGGCGGCACAATGTCATGAAGAAAAGACGTAGGATATAAACTTTAGTCCTTCTAAATGCCAGGTCCTTCATGTTACCCGACGTAAGAACCTCATCCCAACTGTGTACCTCTTCCATGGCACCAGAAACAGCTAAATACCTTGGGGTCACCATCTCTGATGATCTAAACAGGAGCCCCCACATTGACAACATAACTACAAAAGCAAATCAGACCCTTGGATTCTTGAAAAGAAACATTCGGGTCCATAATAAGGAACTGAAATCAGTTGCATATAAGACTCTTGTCAGGCTGCAACTAGAGTAAACGTTCAATGTATGGTATCCCCACACTGCCACTGACATATACAAAGTGAAAGCAGTCCAACGAAGGGCTGCCAGGTGGGCAACACATGACTATAGCTACACTTCAAGTGTTACAGCTATGCTGAAGGTCCTAAATTGGCGCCCCTTGAACAACGCCGCATTAATAACCGTCTCGCCACGATGTATAAGATCACTTATGATCTCATCCTCGATACTAGACCATCAACCCACAATCACCCCCTTGCATACAGACAGATTTACACCCTCACAGACTACTACAAGTACACCTTCTTTCCCAGGGCTATTATTCACTGGAATGCTCTACCTGCTTACCCACTCTGGCGCAGTTTAGTAGTGCTGTTAGCCTGGTGGCTCATGCTTCTCCTTAAAAGACCCATTTCTGTTTTTATCTTTTAACTGTACTAACGCCCTCTTTTCCCACTGTACAAACTCATTTCACCAACTTTCCTTTCCTTTTATTTCAGCTAACACCCTTCAACACTTGGTTCGTATGTCCCCCTCGGGGGTTTAGACGTACTGGAAGAAAGAACATCCATAAAAGTCGAAATAAACCAGAGGACAACAACAGGTCAATCTGTTGTCATTACCAATTTCTTATATCCCCAACCCTTCTGTCCCTTTAAAATTACTGATAAAAAGGAGACCGACAATGCAAGTAACGACGAACCCAACAAACCTTTATTTATATTAAGATTGACAGTTGTGAGACTAGTTAGAACACTTCTTGACCATAGCACTTTATGTATAATTGTTCAAAGCAAATCGCCGTACTGTTTCCAGCAAACTGCCGTCCAGTATTTTACGTAGTGACGCAAATTGCCGTACTCTGGCTTTCGGGCGTTTCGACTTGTTTATTCAGTCACAATATTTTTTGGGGGAAAACAACTAAAACATTACAAGCAGCGAGGGATTGGGCTTCTATTGATGCCACTGAATTGCAGATTGTCAAAGCCGTTTCTGTAATAAATTCTCAGATTGGTGAAGCTGTCATGAGTTTTCGCGGTACCAGCCATGTACCAGCCGACTCATTTGTGTGTTTAAATGGCAGCTGACAAAGCTGTCCAAAATTTCGTTTTAAGTATTTTAGAGAAAAATAAGTTGAGTAAATATGGGAAGTGGGTTTAAGTTCTGACACTACGTAATAACGCCAATTTAAGCGATTACCTACCGTCAGTATAATCATTTTCCTCATTTATCTGGTACATTTGAGTAACAAGTTCCGGAGTCGATGCTACACGGTGATTATATCGTGCAGTTATTCACCCCCCCCCCCCCCCCCTTCTTTTATTATAGTGCGAACAAATTGACCTGACACTAAACTTTATGCAAGGAATACATTAGTCAATGTGATGGCCTAATACGTCGGCTTATCTATTAGGTGTATGATTCATGAACATATGATAGCTTGTTATTGATACCCAAAAGTATAGTGTGAACGGGCTGATTGACAGTTTAAAATGACCTCTGACACCAAGTTTCTATACAGTGAACGTTGACCCATTTTGTACTGGAAACCCCTAAACGGGTTCCCTGGCAAACAGAATGCGGCGTCTGATCAGGGCCTACACTATTTGCAAAAGTTCATCTATTTTCCGAATAAATTTTAAAGAAAACACAACATGACACCCCTAAATTTTGAAATGGACTCCTGCCATATGCATCAGCCAAATCAATGTTTCAGAGCTGTCCTTCTTTACTTAGCATTCTAACGTCCCAACGACAGGAACAGTGTTACCTGTGAGTGATTGTCACGTGGAGATCAACAATGTAAAACTACTGTGCTTAGTAACATCAGCCAGAGCTGTCCTTCTTTACTTAGCATTCTAACGTCCCAACGACAAGAATATAGCGTTACCTGTCACGTGGTGATCAACTTGTAAAGCTACTGCGCTTAATATCTTTAGGTCGATTGAAAAACAGTCAGCTCAAAAACGATTTGTGTTGATTTTTTACTTCATGGGGAGTGTTTTCCTTGACCAAACTAATTTGTGTTCTAATGGGGTTTGTTTTGTTTGTTTGTTTGATTTGAGGTTTAACAACCCCGTCAATACTATTTTGGTAATTTTGGAGACGTTGCTTCCAAATTTGTGGGACTTGTACCCGACATTGAGATGAAATGACATCTCAGTCCCTGTTGCCCAATGAAACCAACAGGGTATGTATGCATGTACTGGCCGATTCGCACCAATTTGCCTTAGACCTCCAAGCGGTTTACCAGTACTGGTGTGCGCTCGGTTTCAGGTCTGCGTGGATGCATCATGTAGCCCGGTCTATTTCTCCAAGTGGATCGGCTTGCAGGGTTGGGGTGTCAACGGTTTTAAAAACATTGTGTTTCGCTTGTAAATGGACGTCTATTCCTAAGCTTGTGTTCCCAAGATCAAAGCTTGAATAAAGTAGGGATCCATTTCGAAATTAAACCCTTATCCTGCTGAATATTCAATCTAGCCACACCCATTTCTGATTTTGAACCAATCAGATTACTTGATGTAATTTATTCTTACAAATTCATAAACGGAATGTCAAACACTGGAGAACCTGATCAGATGGCTTCTTCAGAAGCTATATGATCTGGATCTACGCTGTTTGCAAAGATACGGATTGTCGTGAACAGCATGATATGGGTTAAGTTTGTAAAATTGAGTTATTTATAGAAATCTAACCAGAAAATAGTTTTTTTTTTTTGTTTTTACTACAACAACGACAAAGTGTTTTGTTAAGATTGTTACCTGTAGAATCGACCAGGGGCCGGTTGTTCAAAACTAACGACGTCGTTAGTTAACATATCGTTAAAATTTTGAGCATTTATTATGGCAAATATGCTAATATTTTTGCTGAAAAAAATGTGAGCAGCTTTTGCAAATGCAAAAGCTGCTCACATTTTTTCAGCAAAAATACCAAAATTTTACACATTAAACCTGCTAGAACAGTTAACAATATGACCACTAACGAGCTCGTTAAGCTAACGATGCTTTGAACAACTGGCCCCTTGACTCAGAGACTCATATGTTGAGTTTGGCAATCAGTGTAGACGTAGATCAAATAAAGAGCGCGGCGTCTGATCGGGGAATTTAAAAGGTTAAAGGGAACAGTCCGAGTCTTCTTCTCAAGATCATTTTCCCAGCCTACACTCAGAGCCCAGCAGGCACATGACGTAATTGTGACGGCACATCAACGTCAGTAGATCGTCATGACATTTATGCAACGTCACATCTACGTCGGTGCAACGTCATGACGTTGATTTGACGTTGCCCTAGCGACCTGTGCCTGCTGGGAGAAAATCGACCAATCAGTGCTATCAGTGCTTTGATTTTACATGTGTGTGTGTGTGTGTGTGTGTGTGTGTGTGTGTGTGTGTGTGTGTGTGTGTGTGTGTGTGTGTGTGTGTGTGTGAATTCGGGTTTAACGTCGCTTTCAACAATTTTTCAGTCATATCACGACGGTTTCTGGTTGCGACAGGGAGCTCAATGCTCACTTTTATAGTGCTGCCTCACTGAAGTATCATGTCCCAGACACATTACATGATACCACACCCAGTCACATTATCCTGACACTAAGTCGACCAGTCCTAGCTCTATCCCGTAAATCTAAGTGCCAAGCGAGGAGCAGCTAGTACCATTTTTAACGACTTTGGTATGTCGCGGCCCGGGATCGAACCTGTGACATCCCGTTCCCCGAAGCGGACACTCTACCAACTGAGCTATCGGGACCGGTACATGGTTGTGATACATGAAGTAAATGAACAATTTACAGTTCTAGAGCGGCCCCCGCCCATCGGGGTTTGAAGAAATAGATGGGCTGCATGAGCTGAAACCGACCGCACATCGATGATCGACTAAAGATCGTTCAATGAAATTTCCAGAAACATTTAAGGGGAATGGGAACACCTGGCAGATTTTTCCGTCATTTTTCAAAGGGAGACAACTTTCGGGACTTCCTGTTCACTTTTCTAAAAGCCCTGAGCCACTGAAAAGGGGATCTAATCTTAAAGGAAAGAATTTGCTCGTCGGGAGCAAATTCTTTCCTTTAAGTGTTGACCCCTATTGACATGGGAGACAAAATACGTTTGCAGGAGTTGCCTCCCCTGAAGGTGTTCCAATTCTCCTTAAAAGTTTGATTTAAAAAAATAAACCGTAACAATCTTAAAATTTCGGACACCTTGAAAACTTGCTGTAATCCTCTTAGAATTTTAACAAATTTGTTTCGTGGCCCAGCAAGGATCCAGAACGTGCAGACAGAATGACAAACTGTGTAGGTCCTGATCAGACTCTGATCTGGGTCTGTACTGCTTGCTTAGGCCTGAGTGTCCAAATACTTAGAATCATTGTGGTAAAGATTATAAAGAAAATATGGCAAGTGATAAGCATACATACATTAGCGAATACAGGTGTGTTTATTTGCTTTGAGTTAAATAGCACAATCAGCAATATTTTGGTCTTAAAATAAAAATATGATGATAAGGACTTTTATACGGTGTAAATTGGAGTTTAACTGGCCAACGCTATTCATAGAGGACCATGTATTATTGAATTTATTAAACGAGTTGATGAAAAGGGATAAAATGCGAGGCTCTGTCGAGCATTTTATTCCCTTTCCTCAACGAGTTGAATAAATTCAATTATACATTGGCACGATTGCAAGATTCTTTTTATCATATAATTTTGAGCAGAAATAAAAAAAATAATGTGTACTCCCCGTAAAGCCGAGTTTCACTATATAAAATTGGGGTTCAAGTGGGGGTAAATATAATATAGGCATGTTTTCGTGATGGTAAACCGATACTCTTTACCTTTGTGCCCGACAACCGTCCTAGGGACATTGATATAGGCTGGTGGGCGTTAATTAAGGAATGGTTTCATATTAACCAGTATATGATTTCATATTAACCAGTATCTGATTTCATATTAACCAATATCTGATTTCATATTAACCATATTTAGGTATCATGTGAGAAACGTCATAGGAAAGCATGTTTTATATCATCTACGAACAACAAAGGTGCACATCAGCTTGCGCATGCGCGCAGTCTGGTCAGCACCTTTATATTCGCTGATTTATTAGCAGCATACATCTTGTTTCTAAGCATTACGAAAACACGCCTATACAAATACATTGTACACTTTACCCACGAAAAAAAAAGTTTTAAGATGAAAAAATGGTGATATTTTTTTTTATTGCTGCTCAAAATATACGATCTATAGAGCAAAATAAGAAAAATAAGGTTTACCCCTCAAAACCCCAGATTTACTAGTATATAAAAGGGGGGTTCAAGGGGTCAAAATTATATAGATGTGTTTCATGATGCGATTTCCTAATTCTTGCTAAACTCTGTAGCTGAGCAGGCTGCTTTCTGTCTGATCTGATCCTGGACAGGTTTAATTTCCCGTGACAGCGCTCATGATTTTATTCTGTTGCCCAGACGGGAAATAACCTGCACCAATGTGACTTTTTAAGACATCTTACTGTGAGTCCCGTATAATTTGTCTATTTTAGACACGGATAGCGGCAAAAGGTGTAAGCCCAGACCAGACGAGAGTCGCTGCGTTCAACGGAGTCTGACGAGGACCAAAACTTTAGCCATTTTTGAAATAAATTTCGGTTAATAACTGTACCGGACACTCATAAAACTGTAAATGGAATATTAAAGACATAGGGTTTAACACGGAAGTACAGCCATTAGTTACCCATAATGCATTTTGACCTTTATATTTATCGGCCCCCGCCCATCGGGGCTTGAAGAAATATATGGGCTGCATGATGCTTCCACGCAGAGCTGAAACCGACCCGCACACGAGTACTGGTAAACCGCTCAGAGGATCTAAGCCTGCCCAGGCGAAGCGGTACGAGTAGGACCTTCCATGCTTATAAACCCTATTGGTTTCATTGGGCGACAGGGCTTGAGATGTTATTTCATCTCAATGTTGGGTAAAGTCCCACAATATTGGCAGCAACGTCCCGAAAATGACCTGTACAGTGTTGACGGGGATGTTAAACCTCAAATCAGGAACAACAACAACAACAATCAGCAACAACGGTAAATCTTCAATTAGTCTTCTAGATTGTCTACTTAATTTCTCAAACAGTTTTAAGCATTCCATTTGATAATATGTTGCAAGCATATTTAATGTGCACATGCGGTTCTTTAAGGAAAACAGAATTTATTGACAAAATTACAGCATTTGAAACTGACATTTCAGACATTATACTCCCTGGTGCAGACTGGCAATTAAAATATTACCAAAGACAGTTATTTGAATAAAACATTTCTGGGATATAACACTATACATTCACATTTAATATGTGCTTAGCGTAGACCTAGCCTTTTGTAAAAGCTATACTTGTGCAATATATTTACCGGCCCAAAGTGCCTTCACACAACAAATGCATGTCCCTTCCCGGGTTCTGTAAATAAGGCATCATTGCGATTCGTTTTATGGACTTGTTGAGTCTGATTAACCCTTTTGTACCAAATGGAATCTTCCTCATATTTAGCAGGAGTCCATTTCAAAATTTAGGGGTGTCAGGGTTATGTTTTCATCAAACTCTATTTGGAAACTGACTGAACTTTTAGCAAACAGTGGATGCCCTGATCAGACGCCGCGTTCTGCGGCGTCTGATCTGGGCCTGCACTGTTTGTCAAGTACCCCGTTAGGGGTTTCCGGAACTAAATGGGTTAAAAGTGAAAAGCCAGATTTCCAGTACGCGGGTTGTGTACACTTTGCAAGAAACCCCGGGCTCCGTTAATGAGAAATGTCCTTGGTTTATTTATTAATTTGTTTATTATTTGGTTTTACAGCCCTTTCAAGATTATTTCACTCATATCGAGCTGATCGTTAATCAGAGATGGGCGAAAACCTTCCTTGGTTTAATGAAGCCCAAAACACCTTTTCTGCACCAATACACCACCGGCCCCGATAGCTCAGTTGGAAGAGTGTCCGCTCCGGGGAACGGGAGGTCTCGGGTTCGATCCCGGGCCGCGACATACCAAAGTCGTTAAAAATGGTACTAGTTGCTACTCGCTTGGCACTCAGATTTACGGGGCAGAGCTAGGACTGGTCGATCCAGTGTCAGGATAATGTGACTGGGTGTGGTATCATGTAATGTGTCTGGGACGTGATACTTCAGTGAGGCAGCACTATAAACGTGAGCATTGAGCTCCCTGTCGCAACCAGACACCGTCGTGATATGACTGAAAAATTGTTGAAAGCGACGTTAAACCCGAATTCACACACACACACACACACACACACACACACACGCACCAATACACCATTCTTTAGTTCGTTTGAATTTGATAGTCGAAAGAAAAAGGAAAATCGTCAGCTTTGTCCAGTAAGCAAACGGACATTGCTGGTGTAATTCATTAGGATCCATTGGAAAATGCATCGGTACGTTCGCCTTATCAAAAATGGTGCTCAGTCGATCAACCAATCAATCGAGCAATCGATCGATAGAACGCTCGCAGAATCAATTAATTAATAAAGGTTCAGTGTCATTGAAATCTAACAAACAGTATTTGTTTTTAAAGCCGAGCATGGAAAATCATAATTTATATAGTTACATGCGTGGCCTTATGGATAATAACATTGAGTGGAGATCTCTGTGGCTCGTGCCTCGCTCGGGCCACATGTGAGACGACAAGTTCTGCAACGGAAGGTCAAATGGTTCCGGTTCCGGTTTTCGCCTATCTCTTATTAACGGTCGGCTTGAAATAATCTTGAAAGTGCTTTCTTTCATAAAAACATATGCGCATGGCTGTTTGAAGCCGTTGTCAAATGGACCGAAAGCCGTGCTCAAACAGCAAAACCATGTTCAAATCATGAAATTCGCGTGCTGTTTGAACATGGGTTTTGAACTTTTGAT
Organism: Lucinisca nassula; assembly: GCA_963580285.1. NCBI lineage: Eukaryota > Metazoa > Mollusca > Bivalvia > Lucinida > Lucinidae > Lucinisca > Lucinisca nassula. The sequence goes on from OY757015.1 coordinate 16,374,804, forward strand.
ATCACAAGCCGGGCCTTGCTTTGTCCACGTTACGTTGAGCGACGTAACGTTATCGCCCTGAACATAGCGTTTTAGGGTTCTATGATGACGTCACTACATGACAACGTCATTGTAAACATCATTCTGAACTGGCCGCCATTTTGGTTTGCCTGTCGCATTTGAAGAGTTTATATGGAATTTATATGGAGCTTTTGGGCGTTTTCGTCAAAATTTGCTGTCGGATTCGAAAGTTATGCAAGAACAACGATCATCCATGGTTATTTCATTGCATTAACATTTGCCGGATCCCTCGGAAGATATTTGAACATTCGGCCTAGCGGCCTCATGTTCAAACAGCTTCCTCGGGATCCGGCAAATGTTAATGCATGAAAAACCATGGTTGATCCCTATAGTAAAACAAACAAACAAAAACAAAAACAAAAAAACAAACAAAGTAAAAAAAAAAAACGTTAAGTAAATCGATTTATTGGCAAACCACAACAACTTACCTCAGAGCTCTACAGCCGATAGTGGGCGTGAAGCAAGTCATCATGTGAACAAGTCCGTGAAATGAAGACCCCCCTAAACCCCACTTTATAGAGAAAACTGGGGTTTACGGGGGTAAACAATATTTTTCTTATTTCTGTTCCAAGACATAGGTTGTGGGTACTCGTTAGAACCGCCTCACTGAGGCGGTTCTAACGAGCACCCACAACCTATGTTTTGAGCATTTGTAAGAAAAATATCAAGGATTTTCATCAGAAAAGTAGCCATTTTGGAAATATAAAAAATGCACAATGTCGTATGGGTGAGTTATCGTAAAGTATCCTGTGACTTTTGTCATCCAAACGGGAAATAACCTGCATCCTTGTGATCCTGGATCGTTTTACAAGATGGCCCGATCAATTGTTTCATTACCCATTTTAGACATGAATCCCCAAAACGTAACATCGGTGAAAGTTTAATCATTGTCTAAAAAAATTTCTGTAAAATAATAATAATAATAATAATAATAAAAAAACTCGTTCCTGAGTCCCTAGACAATTCTTACAGAAATAATTTATGATTTTTTTCCGGATTTTATCTTGAAAAGGTATGTTGTTGTGCTTACTCATTAGAATCGCCTAAATGTGGCGATTCTAATGAGTACAAACAGCATTCCTTTATTTTACACAGTGTCGGACAGATATCCCTAAATCATCAATATGCCTTATGTGCTAATGATCAACCCGCAATAGTAGGAACAACCCCTATCCCAAACAAATTCACGGTTCAAAGGTATACGAGTAATAGAGTATTCCAGATTCGTGTCATTTGATATCAAGTTTATCAGGCTCGGCTTCGAGGGCGAATGTAGAATGCCTCGGAGCCTCGCTATTCTATATACCTTCTCGAAGCCGAGTCTGATATGACACGAATCTGGTATTCGTGCATAAATACCTATGCGCATGGCTGTTTGAAGCCATTGCCATTTGCTCAAACAGCAAAAACCATGTTCAAATCATGAAATTTGCGTGCTGTTTGAACATGGATTTTGAGTTTTTGATATGACAAGACGGGCCTTGCTTTGTTTGCGTTACGTTGAGCGACGTAACGTTATCGCCCTGAACGTAGCGTTTTAGGGTTCTATGATGACGTCACTGCATGACAAAGTCATTGTAAACAACATTCTGAACTGGCCGCCATTTTGGTTTGCCTGTCGCATTTGAAGAGTTTATATGGAATTTATATGGAGCTTTTGGGCGTTTCCGTCAAAATTTGCTGTCGGATTCGTATAAGTTATGCAAGAACAACGATCATCCATGGTTATTTCATTGCATTAACATTTGTCGGATCCCTCGGAAGATATTTGAACATTAGGCTTAGCGGCCTCATGTTCAAACAGCTTCCTCGGGATCCGGCAAATGTTAATGCATGAAAAACCATGGTTGATCCCTATATTCTATTCACTCTGTTGTGCCCTTGTGCACTCTTACAGGATTGTCAAATTTTCCACTTCCCAAGTTCGTAGAAGTGCAATGTCACGTTGGCCTGATAAAGCTCACTTGTTCTGAGATAGAATATCTTTATCATGCCAAGATGTTACAATGCAATTAATATAGGCGGTAACTGATAAATTGAATTTTGCATGGAACTTTACTTCCCCCGTCATGCAGAGTTTGAGAACTGTGTTTTGTTTGTTTTTTGAAGTTTGTCGACCAAGGTCACGGCCAAGGTCATGGTGACTGAGCCGGCCAGCTTCTCCAGTCTATTGGTCATTTTAAGCGATTCATCAGTATTACACTCATTTGCAGCTGTCCTTCGAGAATCAGGGGAAAAGGCAAAATGAGCGCGGTAAATGTTTCATGCACATAAGAATGTAGCCGACCTCTGCAGGGATCGAACACGCGACCCCCAGATAACCAGCTGAATGTATATCCGACGGACTGAGAAGAGGGCAGGTCGTATACACCTCATTTAAATGTGGTAAATTATATATGAACGTTAATCAGAGGTGGGCGAAAGGATATTTAAAGGGAATTGGAACACCTTCAGGGGAGTCAACTCCTGCAAAAGTATTTTTATCTCCCATGTCAACAGGAGTCAACTCTTAAAGGAAAGAATTTGGTCCTGAGGAGAAAATTCTTTCTTTTAAGAGTAGACACCAATTTTATGTGGGACAGGGCTTATAGAAAAACGAACAGGAAGTCCCGAGAGTTATTGTCTTTTGAAAAATGGCGGAAAAAATCTGCCAGGTGTTCCCATTCCCCTTAATATGACACATAATATATAATCATTAGAAGTCACCGTGGTGTAGTGGTTATGTTACTCGCCTTTGAGGAGCGCTGTGGTGCAGCGGTAAAGCATCGGATTTGATATCGAGTGGAACCCTGTTCGAAACCCGCAAGCCCCAAGTGTCATTTCCTTGAGCAAGAGACTTTATCCTCATTGCTCAGTACTAGTTCCTACCCAGGAAAAGAGGGCCACTTGGAAGATTAGTACTAAATGTGTTACCCTCTATAAATAAGGTCGATTATTATTATCATTATAAACCAGGGGTCGTGGGTTCGATCCCGGGCTTCTACAGACTTTCGGATGAGTCTTTGAACCGAGGTCCGGTCTCCGTATGACCATAGCTGTTGGTGGGACGTAAAACTCAAACACACAATATGAATTATCCATGGAAGCAATGTAATGGCCTTGCAATGTCGTTAATCCACGTTGTCTACCTGGTATGATGACCTCAAGAATTCGGCGCTTAAGCAGAAAAAAACAACAAAAAAACAAAAAAAAAAAAACGTCGGCCTCGGTGGCTCAGACGGGTTCTCTTCTGACTGGTGATCTGGCGGTTGCGGGTTCGATCCCCGCAGGGTCGGCAATATTTTTTTGTGGATATTAATCTTAAAATTCTTCCGCTGATTCAATAAGGGCAGTGTCATTTTCTGGTGAAAGAAGGTGATGTATATTAGCCTACTATAGAAAAAGAGTGCCGGCTTGACATTGCCTCGGCGATTAAACTCCAAACGGAGACATAACTCGGAATGTAAAGAAAGTAAGATCTGCATACGATTTCTAAACAAATAACTAAATAAAAACCCATGCAATATATTTCTGAACCGTACACACGCACGCAAACACACAGACATACTCGGCATTTATTTTATATTTTAAGGCAGATACATTTTCGTACCCATCCGCAATTATTACTGACATTTATGCCTTTGGCGCAAAGGATTAATCCTTTTATTGTGCGCTGACCTTCTCAGAATCTCTTGTTGGAAATAGAAGGCGCTTTAATGGAAAACAATTTTAAATAAATACAACTTATTTATTTTTCAATTTGACAAACATGATCCGATTTAATCTGATTGCCCGTTTAAATTCCTTTAAAAAGATATCAAATAAGTGCAAATTTTATTTAATTAGCAGCCGCCATTTTTATTTTCAAATTAACAACCTTTAATCTACAAAACTATGGAAAAATAGCGACAGTACCCTACTTTAACGGCTTAAATCTGTACTTTCGGTTAATATTGCACAACAAAAAAAAACAACAACAAAAAAAAAAAAAAACGTCTGTTTCAGTAGCAACTATAATATTTCAAAATAATATTGTGTATCGTCATTTTGATATGAAAGTTGGAACTTTTATCGCCTACACACGCGTGTAATCCCAAAGCGGGTCATTTTCAATCGACCTTGAAATGAACACATCTCCTTGGAATGTAAATCAATCTAAGAATACGGTGTCTGGTGTCTGATTTGCGGCTTATTTATTTATTCACGTAATTTTTGGAGCGTAGCTGTTGCAGCGTAGCTCCAGTGAAATGAGAAGTGATTTCGGCACTACTTTCGGTGTTACTGCGTATGACCCAAGCACCAGTGAGAACATAGTACTCCGTGTTAACATAGTAGATTATTGCGCCATGCGGTATCTTCTTATAGACTGCTTCACAGACCACCTATTTCAAACGGAATAGAAGAATATTTTTAATAGATGAACTGTGTAGCAGTCTAATCTTTTTATAGTTCAGTTCATGTAACCCAGTTTTGCAGCCCATTTGTACCATAAAATCCCAAACCTGGCAACTTGCAAACAGGACAAACCCAGATCAGACACCACAGAACGCGGAGTCTCATTATGACCTTCACTGCATACTTACAAAAAGGTTCAGCCATTTTTGCCAAGTATTTCGTGGAAGTGAGTGAGTGAGTTTTAGTTTTACGTCCCACCAACAGGTAAGGTCATAGAAGGGACCTCGGTTTAAAGACTCATCCGAAAGTCTGGAGAAGCCCGGGATCGATTCTGCGATCCCTGGTTTACAAGGCGAGTAGCGTAACCACTGCACCACGGAGGCTTCTATTTCGTGGAAGCCACAATCTGACATCCCTGATTTTAAAATGAACTAATTCCATACTGATATAAGGTGTTGAGGATTCCATTCGTTTAAAGGTGCATTATTGAGCTATCTGGAAAAAATGCTTCCAAAAATAAAATGCATATAGCCGGTATTTTTCCTTAAAACAATACAAATGAATGCATTTTATGCAAAAATGCGCAAAATTATGATGACAGGTAAACGAGTTTGAGAGGGATTCCCTAACTAGGTTTCGAAGACTAGTTGGATCTATTTTTAATTCGTGACAAAAATAGAATCCCCATTCATGTGCGAGCTGAAAATATTATGTAGCCCTCAGAGCTGACTGAAGAGAAGTCCTGTCTCCAACAGGTAAGGCGCCTCCTTTGGGAAAAATCAATAATCTACTAACTGTTGATTGGTGTACATTATTACTTTTTACCTCAGCCAGGGGATACAGCAAGAGCTACTAATCACCTTATTAAGGGCCGCCTTTGATCTGCTATAGTCAGTATATCACAGGGGGCTATAAAACATTTATGAACACACGGTGTGTCCTACTGTTACAGAATAAATGCCTTTAAGGGTACAAGAGACGAACCGAATCGTACCACTTTTTTTCCTGGCCAGGCTTAGTTCTTCACAGCGGTTTACCGGTACTGGAAAAGTTTGATAGGTTTCGGTTCTACGCGGAAGCCCTGTTGAGCCTTATCTATTTTCCCCAACCCCGATTCCCCATACACCGATAGTCTGGGGCAGTCACCACGTTAGCATGTACGTACAGTGAGCACCTTCTATACCCCACTTTATATATAGTAAAGCGGGATTCACGGGGTATTCATTATTTTCCTTATATCTACTCTAAGACATAGGTGGTGGGTACTCGTTAGAACCGCCTCGATGAGGCGGTTATAACGAGGACCCACATTCTATATTGGGGGTATAAATAAAGAAAAGTATCACAATTTACACCATAAACATTACTAATTTTGGAGATATGAAAGAATGCTCTAAGGTTAAAGCTGACACTATTAATCGGATAATCGATTACTTGATCGGTAAATTGCACAAAAAATAAATATCATTGCTGATTTGCTTGTAATCGATTACTTGATAAGTACAATTTACTACCCAAAGTCGTGCATAAAATAGCAGGATCATATGGTAGGAGTCATGCTCGGATAGAAAGCCAGACAGGTAAAATTATGACCAAATCTTCAGTGATTACTAATCGATTATCGATCACAGTGGCAGGACTGATAATCGATTATCTTCTCATGTGTCATCGTAATGTACAAGGGTGTTTATTTCACCTAACTTAATTGTGTGAAAAGCAGTCCATAGCGACCAGCGTACGCTATGATCAGACTGCGCGGAAGCATGTGCACACACATGAACAGATACTATATGTGTAAAATGCATTTTCTTTTGAGACAGATTAACTACTATCTATTATGTGTATGATTCATGGACATATGATCGCTTGTTATTGATACTAAAAAGTATAGTGTGAAATGGCTGAGGGACAATTTTAAATGACCTCTGACACTTTCTATACTGTAAAATGCCTATAAAACCGACATCACTGATGAGGCCTAAAAAATAGCTGTGTTTCCGCTAACATGGCGACGAAGGGTATGGGTCGGTACGTCAACTTTTTATTTGATGTAAATAGCAAAAAAACAGTTTTAAAGGCTAAATGCTAACTATATTACCTTTAAACAGTCAAATAATGAGATGCGCCCCCGCCCATAGGGGCTTGAAGAAATATATGGGCTGCATGATGCTTCCACGCAGAGCTGAATCCGGCCCGCACACTAGTACTGGTAAACCGCTTAGAGGATCTAAGCCTGTCCAGGAACCGCGGTGCGAGGCGGACCGTCCATGCTAATAAACCCTATCGGTTTCATTGGGCGACAGGGCTTGAGATGTCATTTCGTCTCAATGTCGGGTAAAAGTCCCACAGAATTGGAAGCAACGTCTCCAAAATGACCTTTACAGTGTTGACGGGGACGTTAAACATCAAATCAAACAAACAAAACAAACAAATAATGAGATTAAAGCATCAAGGAAGCAAAAAACAGGGCTTCAATTATTAATTTTGCTATTTGATAGTTTTATGAATTTTCATCAAAAGTGGCAGAAAATATTAAGGTCGGTAGGTAAGAAAATCTTTTTATCATATGACGTCGCATCTGAGAGTGTAATGAAGCCATGTAACAAATTCGATAATCCACTAGTGGATTAAATATGCAAATTAGTTAGATACGCCCCATAACGTTACATGTACGGCGTCCGTAAGGACGTCGCGTTTACTAATGGCGGAATATTGACATTTTTATAAACCAATCGTGAATAAAATCCGTTTTAAATGTCATATGATAAACAGAATCTTGCATTCGTGCTCATGTAGTATTGAATTTATTAAACTCGTTGAGGAAAAGGGATAAAATGCTCGGCAAAGCCTCGCATTTTATCCCTTTTCCTCAACTCGTTTAATAAATTCAATAATACATGAGTACTCATGTAAGATCCTCTATTTATTTATTTTTTTTTCTAGTTGGCTATAAAAAAATTCAGGGTCGGCAGAAAAAAAGCAGGGTCGGTCGGGTCAGCGGAAACACAGCTATTTTCTTTTAGGCTGAGTCGATTGTCGGCCGGGTAAATAGAGAATCTTACATGAGTGGTCATGTATTATTGAATTTATTAAACGAGTTGAGGAAAAGGGATAAAATGCGAGGCTGTGCCGAGCATTTCTCAACGAGTTTAATAAATGCAATAATACATGAGAACGAATGCAAGATTCTATTGATCATATGACATTTAAAACGAATTTTATTCACGATTATTTACAAAAATGTCAATATTCCGCCGTTAGTAAACGCGACGTCGTTAAGGACGTCGTACATGTAACGTTACGGGACGTATCTAGCTAATTTGCATATTTAATCCACTAGTGGATTATCGAAAATATTACATGGCGTTATTACACTCTCAGACGCGACGTCATATGATAAATGGTCTTAAACCTGACATTAGACTGTTTCGTCAAACCTTTAACCCCCCGAAAATTCCAATCACGGCAATTGTCGACTGCTTTCTCGTCTGCTACTTAATTCAAAAGTCATTGTTGCAAACAGTGTGGACCCAGATCAGACAACTCCTCTAGGACCATCTGATCTGAATCCAAACTGTTTGCCCCTATGCAAAATATCTTTAAAAAAGTCTGCAAGAAGACGCAGCAGTCGGCTTAATCCTTTGCGCCAACGGCATAAATGTCAATAATAGTTGCGGATGATAAAAAGACGGCATTTAAAGATACATTTTTCTCGGCGTCTTGAGTGATAAATCCCTTTATTTATGCAAGCGGTGTAGACCCTGTTAAGACGCCGCGTTTGATCTGGGTCTTTTCGTTGTTTACTAATGCCAGCGCATCAGCAAAATCAATGTTTCAGAGCTGCCCTTCTTTACTAAGCATTCTTACAACGACAAGAACAGAGTTACCTGTCAATGATTGTCACGTGGAGATCAACGTGCATAGCTACTGCGCTTAATAACTTTAGATCGATTGACAAACGCCCATAGGGGCTTGAAGAAATATATGGGCTGGCATGATGCTTCCACGCAGAGCTGAATCCGGCCCGCACACTAGTACTGGTAAACCGCTTAGAGGATCTAAGCCTGTCCAGGAACCGCGGTGCGAGACGGACCGTCCATGCTAATAAACCCTATTGGTTTCATTGGGCGACAGGGCTTGAGATGTCATTTCATCTCAATGTCGGGTAAAAGTCCCACAAAATTGGAAGCAATGTCTCTAAAATGACCTTTGCAGTGTTGACGGGGACGTTAAACCTCAAATCAAACAAATAAACAAATCGATTGACAAACAGTCGACTCAATGACTCCCTACCTCAGTGCCCTTTGTTTGTTTGTTTGATTTGAGGTTTAACGTCCCCGTCAACACTATGTAGGTCCTTTTAGAGAAGTTGCTTCAAATTTTGTGGGACTTTTACCCGACCTTCCAAGCGGTATACAAGTACTCGCGTGCGGTCGGATTAAGGTCTGAGTGGAAGCATCATGCAACCCATCTATTTCTTCAAGCTCCGATGGGCGGGGGCCGCAAAAAAATCATGATTTATTGTATACGTGTACACATAGATTAATCGAGCACATGTAATAATCGAGTACATGTAAATCGATTTCTTGGTAAACCGCTACTCCTTACCTTAGACCCGACAACCGACCTAGAGCCTAGAGACTCAAGGAGATACGAGACATTGATCCAGGCTGGTGGGCGTTAAACAAGTATCTGATTTCATATTGGGTATCATGTGAGAAACGTCATAAGCCTTTATATCATTTGCGAGCAACAAAGGTACAGATCAGCTTGCGCATGCGCGCAATCTGATCTGCACCTTTATTTTTTTCTGATTTATTAGTAGCATACATCATGTTACTAAGCCTACGATTTTAAAACTCTTGCTTAACTCTGTAGCGGAGCAGGCGGCTTTCTGTCTGACCTGGCCGTGAACAGGTTTAATTTCCCGTGACAGCGCCCATGATCAGACGGGAAATAACCTGCATCCGTGTGACTTTTTTAATACATGTATCTTACTTTATTATAGTTTGCCCCGTATAGTTGGTAATCCGCAAAAACCGACAGTGGTAAATAGTGTAGGCTCAGATCAGACGCGAGGCGCAGCGTCCCACGGAGTCTGATGAGGGCCAAAACTTTTGAAATATTTTTGAAATAAATTTCTGTACATGTAATAACTGTACATAACACTCATTAAACTGTAAATTGAACATTATTGTATATACATCGTGAGTGAGTGTTTGTGTTTTACGTCCCACCAACAACTAAGGTCATACGGAGACGGGATCTCGGTTTAAAGACTCATTCGAAAATCTGGAGAAGCCCGGGATCGATCTTCAGTATATACATTGTATACTAGTTCAAAGTGCAAACGCAATAACACTTATTAGTAATTATTAATTGACTATCACGGGCCGGAGGCCTAGTGGATAAGAGCGCTGACTCTTAATCATTAGGTCTCATACCGCTGTGGGTTCGAGCCTCGCTCGGGTCACATGTGAGACGCCAAGTGCTGCAACGGAAGGTCAGGTGATTTTCCCCGGGTACCCCGGTTTTCGCCCACCTCCGATTAATGATCGTCTTGGTATGAGTGAAATTATCTTGAAAGGGCCGTAAAATTAAAATAAAAAAATAAATAAATAAAAAAAAATTATATTCTGTATTGACCGGAGGATATCCGTATTAACACCAGGTCAACCAATACTAACTGGCGGTCAAGTAATATTAGTCTGAGTATGATCATGTTTTTTTTGTTTTGTTTTTTAAAGTTTGTTAATGAAACTGTCTTCCTTCGGCCTCGGGCCAATACAGCGTAACTGGACCAATATGAAATCACTTGATTACCTTAAGCTTCATGGCGCAAAAGTTTCACCAATAACTGATAAGGCATCATTGAAAATATCATGTGCCTCTTTAGCTTGTCACAAACGCATGAAATTTTATGGACTTAGTGTGTGGGATCAAAAACGAAATGCATTACACATTTCCAGTACGCGGGATGTGTTTGTTTGTTTGATTTGAGGTTTAACGTCCCCGTCAACACTGTAAGGTCATTTTGGAGACGTAGCTTCCATTTTTGTGGGACTTTTACCCGACATTGAGATGAAATGACATATCAAGCCCTGTCGCCCAATGAAACCAATACGGTTTATGAACATGGACGCGCACCGCTTTTCCTGGGCAGGCTTAGATCCTCTTAGCGGTATACCAGTACTCGTGTGCGGTCGGATTCAGCTCTGCGTGGAAGCATCATGCAGCCAATGTATTTCTTCAAGCCCCGATGGGCGGGGGGCTTCGCGGGATGTGCACACTTTGTAATAAAACTCGGGTCCCGTTTATGAGAAATTTTACAGGTGCAATGAAACCGAAAATCATCGCGAAAACATCCCTATACAAATACAGTGTAAACTTTACCGCCGAAAAAACTAAAATCTTAAGATGAAAAATTATGTTATCTTTCTATATCTGCTCAAAATATAGAGTGTGGGTGCTCGTTAGAACCGCCTCATCGAGGCGGTTCTAACAAGTACCCATAATCTGTATTTAAGAGCAAAATCAGAAACAACTAAGACGATGAGGCGGTTCTAACGAGTATCCATAATCTATATTTTGAGCAGAAATAAGAAAAATAAGGTTTACCCCTGTAAACCCCAGTTTTACTATATAAAAGTGGGGGTTCAACGGGGTCAGAATTATATAGACGTGTTTTCGTGATGCACTTTTAATGCACCAATACATCATTCTTAGTTCGTTTGAATTTGATAAGGCCTGTATTTAGTCGTGAGTGAGTGAATGTTTGAGTGTTATGTCCCACCAACAGCCAAGGTCATACGGAAACGGGACCTCGGTTAAAGACTCATCCTAAAGTCTGGAGAAGCCCGGGATCGATCCTGCGACCCCTGGTTTACAAGGCGAGTAGCTGTATTTAGTCGTAAGAAAGAGGAAACCCAGCTTTGTCCAGAAGGGTATTTCGGGTAATAAGCGGAAATTGCTTGATATTCTAACACAGCGCGCCTATATAGGCAATGCAAAATAACTGTATTTTATTCTGCAACAAATCACAGCTCGGAAGAGCGTGACGTGTGACGTCATTAAAAACTGCAAATTTATGACGTCACTAGTCGATTTACTTGTCGTTAGACGGTGAAACGTCATTTTCTCGCATCGAAAACGTTAGAAAATGAGTATAAATGCATGTGTTTCAGTCGATAATTTTAGCGGGATTTCTTCTAACAATGGCGAAAAGTTGTGGGATTTTGAAGGAAACAACAACATTATTGCCGATTTTCAGCGTGTTAGAATCGAAATAGATCAGCTCTAGCCAGTGATTTGTTGGGTAATAAACCACAGTTTGTCGGTCAGTTGTAAGTAGACAAATCACGCGCGCTACGCGCTCGTGCATATGATTTGTCTACTTTACAACTGACCTCCAAACTGTGATTTATTACACAACAAATCACAGTTAGAGCTGAACTATTTCTTAAACAATGGAGTGTGTTTGTTTTGTTTGTTTGATTTCGGGGTTAACATTCCCGTCAACACTGTAAAGGTCATTTTAGAGACGTTGCTTCCAATTTTTGAACAATGGAGTGTGATGTACTAGGATCCATTAGAAAATGCATCGGTACATTCGCCGTTTATCAAAAATGGTGCTCAATTCAATCAACCTATCAACCAATCAAATCAATAAATCAATCAATTAATCGATCAATCGATCAATCAATCAATCGATCAATTAATCGATCGATCAATCAAACGATCGATAGAACGATCGCCGAATCAATCAATCAGTACAGGCTCAGTGTCACTGGTCGCTAACAATAGTATTAATTAAAGTTTAACTCTTATCATGCTGTTCACGACAACCCCTATCTCTGGAAGCAGTGTATTTCCAGATCAGATGACTGTTTGACATTCAATTTATGAATTTGTAGGAATAAATTACATCAAGTAATCTCACCGGCCCCGATAGCTCAGTTGGTAGAGTGTCCGCTCCGGGGAACGGGAGGTCTCGGGTTCGATCCCGGGCCGCGACATACCAAAGTCGTTAAAAATGGTACTAGCTGCTCCTCGCTTGGCACTCAGATTTACGGGGTAGAGCTAGGACTGGTCGATCCAGTGTCAGGATAATGTGACTGGGTGTGGTATCATGTAATGTGTCTGGGACATGATACTTCAGTGAGGCAGCACTATAAACGTGAGCATTGAGCTCCCTGTCGCAACCAGACACCGTCGTGATATGACTGAAAAATTGTTGAAAGCGACGTTAAACCCGAATTCACACACACATCAAGTAATCTGATTGGTTCAAAGTCAGGAATGAGTGTGGCTAATCTGAATATTTAGCAAGAGAAGGGTTAAAGACAAAAAAATATCGATTAACGAAAATCGTAATTTATATACATGCGTGCCATAATGGATACCGGAGATCACTGTGGCTCGTGCCTCACTCGGGCCACATGTGAGACTATAAGAATCTGATATGGGGTTCCGTTGTAGATGAGCGTTTCAAACCCGAGGGATGACCGTGCTGAGCGGAACCGAGGCTACGCCGAGGTTCCGCTCAGCACGGTCATCCCAAGGGTTGGAAACGCCCATCTTCAACAGAACCCCATATTGATTCTTTTTCCTGCACAACACCTCCGGTTAGTTTTGACAGCTCGCACATGTATATTGTTTACAAAATAAAAGTAGTGCGGAAGTAGTTCCGGCAGTTGAATAGAATTGAAGTGTCAATTGCTTGGGTCGGAACACCAGGGTTAGAACATAAATTTCTATCCCAGGGTAAAATCACGGATTTCCTTGTCTGGTGTGCAAGAAATTAAGTTCTGCAACGGAAGTTAAAATGGTTCCGGTTCCGGTTTTCGCCTACCTGTGATAAACGGTCGGCTCGAAATAGTCTTGAAAGGGCCGTTAAACAAAACAAAACAAAAAAAAACAACAACAACAACAACAACAACAAAAAAAACTCATTTTAATCGTAAAGTAAATCGATTAATCTGCCAGCCAAAACATCTAACCTTAGAGCTCCACAATCGTCCAAGAGACTCCTTGAAATTTGTCCGGGACTCATGACAACATGTAGGATAGTGGGCGTGAAGCAAGTATCGTGTGACTTTTCTCGTCAAACGGTAAATAACCTGCATCCTTGTGATCCTGGATCGTTTTACAAGATGACCCGATCAACTGTTTCATTACCCATTTTAGACATCATTATGACAACTTGCCCGTGCGACAAAGTGCATATTTTTCATATCTCCAAAATGGTTACTTTCCTGATGAAATTCCGCGATATTTTTCTTTGTTTTTTTTGTTTGATTTGAGGTTTAACGTCCCCGTCAACACTGTAAAGGTCATTTTGGAGACGTTGCTTCCAATTTTGTGGGACTTTTACCCGACATTGAGATGAAATGACATCTCAAGCCCTGGGTCGACCAGTCTTAGCTCTTACCCTGTAAATCTGAGTGCCAAGCGAGGAGCAGCTAGTACCATTTTTAACGACTTTAGTATGTCGCGGCCCGGGATCGAACCCGTGACCTCCCGTTCCCCGGAGCGGACACTCTACCAACTGATCTATCGGGCCGGTGTGTAACGTTGTGGGGCGTATCTAACTAATTTGCATATTTAACCCACTAGTGTATTATCGAATTTATTACATGGCGTTTTTACACTCTCAGACGCAACGTCATATGATACAAATTAATATGAATATGATGATAAGGACTTTTATACGATGTAAACAGGTTTAGTTTGGAGTTTAACGGCCCAAATCTATTCAACAATTTTAGGTCATAAACTATATAGTTTATACAGAAAATAATAGTATCATTTTATTTTATATATACAGGTGTGAACTCGATTCCTGGCAAACAGCTAAGGTCTAAGCCTGCCCAGGAAAAGTGATGCGAGTAGGACCGCTCCTTAAACCCTAGCGGTTTCTATGGGCGGTAGGACTTGAGATGTCAGTTCATCTCATTGTCGGGTAAAAGTCCCACACAATCGGAAGTAACGTCTCCAAAATGACCTTAATAGTGTTGACGGGGACGTAAAACCTCGACTCAAACAAATAATACTGTTTTGTACATATAACGCTGTTTCGAATAGAGATAATATGCAACATATGACCACAAACACCTTTACGTGATCAATACATTAGCTAACACGGGTTTGTTTGTTTGGAGACAGACGGCCCAGTCAACGCCATTTAGTTCATTTCGAACCGGTCAGTTTCCCTAACCACACTTCCTGAGCATGTTCACATTCTTGCTTTGTTGGGATTTAACAACAGTATTATACCATCTCCACATGTTTTTGAGGCAAAAAAAAAAAAAAAAAAATCGATTATCAGAGAAAATCATGATCTGTTGTATAATTTAATAGATTATTCGCGCACATTGTAATTATCATCGATGTTTTGGTTTTAAACAGTATTTATTTCAAACATTTACATTCAAAATATAAATTCTAACACAGCGCACCTATATAGGCAAGGGAAAACAACTGTGTTTTATTCTACAACAAATCACGGCTAGGAAGAGCGTGACGAGTGACGTCATTAAAAACTGAAAATTATGACGTCACTAGTCGATTTCCTTGACGTTGGACGGTGTAACGTCATTTTCTCGCATCGAAAACGTTAGAAAGGATGTAAATGCATGTGTTTCAGTCGTTACCTTTAGCGGGATTTCTTCTAACAATGGCGAAAAGTTGTGAGAGTTTGAAGGAAACAACAACGTTATTGCCGATTTTCAGCGTGTTAGAATCGAAATAGATCAGCTCTTGTTTGTGATTTGTTGAGTAATAAATCACAGTTTGTCGGTCAGTTGTAAGTAGACAAATCACGCGCGCTACGCGCTCGTGATTTGTCTACTTTACAACTGACCTCCAAACTGTGATTTATTACTCAACAAATCACAGATAGAGCTGATCTATTTCTTAAGTACAGACAATATCATAGAATTCAGGATCTGACAGTAAGCAAAAATGCTTGTCTAGAAGTCATCTCCTGAAATCGATGTTTTGGTAAACCGTTAATCCTTATTTCATGACCCCCGCCCATCGGGGCTTGACGAAGTAGATGAGCTGCATGATGCTTCCACGCAGAGCTGAAACCGACCGCATACGAGTACTGCTAAACCGCTTAGAGGATCTAAGCCTGCCCATGCCAAGCGGAGCGAGTCGGACCGTCCATGCTTATAATCGTATTTGTGTCGTTGGGCGACAGGGCTTGAGATGTCATTTCATCATAATGTCGGGTAAAAGTCCCACAAAATTGGAAGCAACGTCTCCAAAATGACCTTTACAGTGTTGACGGGCGTTAAACCGCAAATCTAACAAACAGGTGTGTTTATTTGCTTTGAGTTTAATAGCAAGGCCAGCTATTGGTCTTAAGATATAAATATGATGATAAGGACTTTTATACGATGTAAATTGGGGTTTTACTTCATAGAGGACCGTGTATTATTGAATTTAATAAACGAGTTGAGGGCAAGGGATAAAATGCGAGGGTCTGTCGAGCATTTTATCCCTTTTCCTCAAAGGGTTGAATAAATTCAATTATACATGGGCACGATTGCAGGATTCTTTTTAGGAAGAGTCTATTTGCAGTCAACTGCAAATAGCCAAAAAAACGTTAAAATGGCTATTTGCAGTCAACTGCAAATAGCCAAAAAACGTTAAAATGGCTATTTGCAGTCATTTTATATTCCTGCCATTTACACGCGCGCCCATCGAAATTCAGATCAGTCTGCGCATCCGCGCTGTCGATTCATAGTCTTCGTTGTGTGCTCTTCGCATCAGGTTAACAAGTCCATGAAATTATGGCTCCTCTAAACCCCACTTTATATAGAGAAAAGCGGGGTTTAAGGGGTAATTATTACCATTCCTTATTTTGGTGCAAACACATATATTGTGGGTACACGTTAGAACCGCCTCATTGAGTCTGTTCTAACGAGCACATTCAATCTATGTTTAGACTAGAAATAAGGAAAATATACATCATCTTCACTCAAATAAGAGGGCCATGATGGCCCTGGATCGCTCAGCTGATCATAATGGCAGGTATTATAAGGTGGAGTGGACGGTTTGAACAATTTTTGGCTGACAGTGGCCCAAGGAACATTTCTGTGAAATTATTTCAAAATCAATCTAGCTATTTAGGAACTTAAGTCATTTTAATCGTTATATATATTTTTTCTGGATTGGAAAATAGTCAGAGTGGCACTCATGGAACATTCCTTCAAAACTGTTTTCTTTTTTGAGGAAGAAGTCATCGCTGACTTGTATGTCACTATCTGGGCACCTGTCAGGACCTAGTGCACCAGACGGAAATGAACGGGCTCATTCTAACTAACTAACAATAACTCATGGTGACAAGGGAGGGGGGAGGGGCGCATCCATCCATTTGACAATACAGAGCTGACTTGTATGTCACTCTCTGGGCACCTTGTGGACATTGTTGGTCAGGTCCTAGTGCACCAGACGGAGATGAACAGGCTCAGTCTAACTAAGGGTGAGGGTGGATCCCTTTAATGATACAGAATTTGTATGTCACTATCTGGGTATCTTGTAGACACATTGAGGGTCAGGTCCTAGAAGCAGGCTCAGTCTAACAAACAATGACCCATGGTGTCTGTGTAGGCGTGGGGGTGCGATCCCTTTGACAATACAGAGCTGACTTGTATGTCACTATCTGGGCAACTTGTGACATTGAGGGTCAGGTCCTACTGCACCAGACAGAGATGAACGGGCTCAGTCTTACTAACAATGACGCATGGTGTGTGTGTGTGGGGTGGGGGTGGGGTGTGGAACCCTTTAACGATAAAGAGCTGGCCTGTATGTCACTATCTGGGCACCTTGTGGACATTGAGGGTCAGGTCCTAGTGCACCAGATGGAGATGAACAGACTCAGTCTAACTAACAATGGTGACAAGGGGTGGCCCTTTGTAAAAGGTACCACTCTATTCATAAAATACCCCTCCTGACAAAGGTATTACAATTCTGAGCAAGTTTGATGCTGATTGGACCAAAAACTGTGGCCTCTAGAGTGCTAACAAAGTTTTTCTATGATTTTACCTACTGACCTACTTTTTGACGCAACATGACCCATATTCGAAATTGACCTAGATATGGTCAAGATGATCATTCTGAGCAAGGTTGATGATGATTAGAATAAAATTGTGGCCTCTAGAGTGTTAACAAAGTTTTCCTATGATTTGACCTACTGACCTACTTTTGACCCACATGACCCATATTCTAACATGACCTAGATATTGTAGAGACGATTATTCTGAGAAAGGTTGATGATGAGTGGACCAAAAGTGTGGCCTATCTACTGACCGACCTTTTGACCCAACATGACCCATATTCGAACCTAACCTAGATATTGTTAGGATGGTCATTCTGAGCAAGACTGATGATGATTGGACCAAAATTGTGGCCACTAGAGTGTTAAAAAGGTTTTTCTATGATTTGACTTACTAACCTACTTTTAAGCCTGACATAACCCATTTTCGAACTTGACGTAGGTTTTGTCGAGATGATCATTCTGAGCACGTTTGATGAGGATTGGACTCAAATTGTGGCCTCTAGAGTGTTAACAGGGTTTTTCTATTATTTGACGTTTTGACCTACTTTTTGACCCATATTCAAACCCTACCGAGATATTGTCATGATAATCATTCTGATCATGATTGGACTAAACCTGTGGTCTCTAGAGTGTAAACAATAAAAGTTTACGGACGACGGACGACGCACGACGACGCCGGGACATCTCACAACGACGCACGACGACGCCGGGACATCTCACAGTCACAAAAGCTCACCATGACCTTCGGTCAGGTGAGCTAAAAATCTAAGCTCTCGGCCTTATGGTTTCCGAGAAGAAGGCGTTTGAACTTTTTTCCAGTATAAGTCAATAGGAGCTAATGAGCCCTGGGGCGTGGCCAATTTTGTCCCAAAGGGCATGTTTGGCAGGATTTATGCAGGCGACCAGTTTATGTTGCTATATACTAAATATCTAAGGTCTGTACTTCATGGTTTCAGAGAAGAAGATTTTGAAGCTTTTTTCATTATAAGTTTATTGGAGTTAAGGGGCCACAGGATTTGGCCAATTTGGATCCTAGGGGCATGATTGGTAGGATTCATGTAGGCGACTACTCGACGTTGCTACATGCTAAATACCTAAGCTCTGGGCCTTATGGTTTCGGGGAAGAAAATTTTTGATTTTTTTTCTTTTTTTTTTTTCAATTTTAAGATTTTGTTTTCCATTTAGAGTCTATGATTGCTACTAGGCCCATGGGCGTAGCCAATTTTGACCCAAGGGGCACTGGCAACACTGTATCATTTCGGTATCGTACAAGCCCCTACAGTAGCAGAATATATTTTCTTTCAGTGTAATTTGTTTCTTTTTCTTCCAGTTTGTATTGATACATTATTTTTCTTACTTCTAGTCAAAACATATATTGTGGGTCCTTATTAGAGCCGCCTCGCCGAGGCGGTTCTTACGAGTTCCTACAATTTTATGTTTTGAGCAGGAGTATGAAAGATATCAAAATTTAGTATCTGAAAACTTCCACTTTTTGGTGGTAAATGTTTCACTATATGTGTGATATGTGCATGTCACAATTAAAATTCTGTAAATATGAGCCAGTCCATGCTGTAATGATAAATCTTTATTTAATATAGGTCACAAAGGAAACTAGAACTGTCAGAGGATCTGACTATAGCCCTGTCAGAGGAGAAAGACTCATGAATTAAAGCTAAAGACTTGTGAGAGGGTTAAATCCCTAACAAGGTACCTACGCCTTATAGACTTTTCGCGTTATTAGATCTGAAAAACAGTCTAAGTTAAAAAATAGGTTTTGGATAATGAAAAAAAGCACATGCACATCTTCAGACCTATATGAAAACACCTGTTAAATTTCATAAGGATTGAATAGAACTGTAAGAGGAGTTGCGATCACAAGGTAGCAACTCCCTATACATTTTAACATTAGTAGATCTCAAAAATTGTCTAAGTTAAAAAAGGTGAAATAAGTGAAAAAAATTATTTAAGGATAATGAAAAAAAAATATGCACATTTTCAGACCTATATGAAAACACCTGTAAAGTTTCAAAAGGATTGACCTAGAACTGTAAGAGGAGTTGTGGTCACAAGGTAGCTACTCCCTATACATTTTAACATTAGTAGATCTCAAAAATTGTCTAAGTTCAAAAAGGTGAAATAAGTGAAAAAAATTATTTAAGGATGATGAAAAAAGAATATGCACATCTTCAGACCTATATGAAAACACCTTTAAAGTTTCAAAAGGATTGACCTAGAACTGTAAGAGGAGTTGTGGTCACAAGGTAGCTACTCCCTATACATTTTAACATTAGTAGATCTCAAAAATTGTCTAAGTTCAAAAAGGTGAAATAAGTAAAAAAAATTATTTAAGGATAATGAAAAAAGAATATGCACATCTTCAGACCTATATGAAAACACCTGTAAAGTTTCAAAAGGATTGACCTAGAACTGTAAGAGGAGTTGCGGTAACAAGGTAGCTACTCCCTATACATTTTAACATTAGTAGATCTCAAAAATTGTCTAAGTTAAAAAAGGTGAAATAAGTGAAAAAATTATTTAAGGATAATGAAAAAAGAATATGCATATCTTCAGACCTATATGAAAACACCTGTAAAGTTTCAAAAGGATTGACCTAGAACTGTAAGAGGAGTTGCGGTCACAAGGTAGCTACTCCCTATACATTTTAAGATTAGTAGATCTCAAAAATTGTCTAAGTTAAAAAAGGTGAAATAAGTGAAAAAAATTATTTAAGGATAAAGAAAAAAGAATATGCACATCTTCAGACCTATATGAAAACACCTGTAAAGTTTCAAAAGGATTGACCTAGAACTGTAAGAGGAGTTGTGGTCACAAGGTAGCTACTCCCTATACATTTTAACATTAGTAGATCTCAAAAATTGTCTAAGTTAAAAAAGGTGAAATAAGTGAAAAAAATTATTTAAGGATGATGAAAAAAGAATATGCACATCTTCAGACCTATATGAAAACACCTGTAAAGTTTCAAAAGGATTGACCTAGAACTGTAACAGGAGTTGTGGTCACAAGGTAGCTACTCCCTATACATTTTAACATTAGTAGATCTCAAAAATTGTATAAGTTCAAAAAGGTGAAATAAGTGAAAAAAATTATTTAAGGATAATGAAAAAAGAATATGCACATCTTCAGACCTATATGAAAACACCTGTAAAGTTTCAAAAGGATTGACCTAGAACTGTAAGAGGAGTTGCGGTAACAAGGTAGCTACTCCCTATACATTTTAACATTAGTAGATCTCAAAAATTGTCTAAGTTAAAAAAGGTGAAATAAGTGAAAAAAATTATTTAAGGATAATGAAAAAAGAATATGCATATCTTCAGACCTATATGAAAACACCTGTAAAGTTTCAAAAGGATTGACCTAGAACTGTAAGAGGAGTTGCGGTAACAAGGTAGCTACTCCCTATACATTTTAACATTAGTAGATCTCAAAAATAGTCTAAGTTAAAACAGGTGAAATAAGTGAAAAAAAATATTTAAGGATAATGAAAAAAGAAGATGCACATCTTCAGATCTATATGAAAACACCTGTAAAGTTTCAAAAGGATTGACCTAGAACTGTAAGAGGTGTTGCGGTAACAAGGTACCCACTATCAAATATTACAGACAGACAGACGGAATTCCGGACAAATTACAGACAGACAGACAGACAGACAGACAGACGGAATTCCGGACAAGCCAAATCCAATATAGCCCCCACTTTTTCAAAGCGGGGCTATAAATAGGAAACTCTTTATGCATAATAAGTACATGGTATTTAAGCAGATCTTCGCAAAGACAGTTTTTCTCATGGTGTGGTTCATTAAACAATTGTGTTTGTATAAAGGCGTGTGGAGACCCCCGGGGGCTGTAATTTTGACCGCATATCTATTGGGTCTCGGGTCGTTTCGCCCGTGAGTCGTTTCGCCCATGAGTCGTTTCGCCCGTGGGGCGTTTCGCCCTGGGTCGTTTCGCCCTGGGTCGTTTCGCCCGTGGGTCGTTTCGCCCTGATTAGGTGGGTCGTTTCGCCCTTATTTTTTTCAAGCCCTGTTGATTGAGGTTATGTTTGTTTTTGGTATGTAAAGGGATTGATGGGGGTACTAGGAGTTCCGGAAAACATGGTTTTGCCGTCGTGTGGTGCAGCTGGACGACCTACTGACGGCTTCAACGTCAGGTTTGAGCAACTTAGCTACCCCTAAACCCCACCTTATATGTAGAAAACTGGGGTTTACTGGGGTATACATTATTTTCATTATTTCTGCTACAAGACAAAGGTTGTGGGTACTCGTTAGAACCGCCTCAACATATGTTTGCAGTATAGATAAGAAAAAAATACCACAGATTTTCCTAATAAAAATAGTCATATTAGAGATGTGAAAACATGCACTATGTCGCATGGCTGTGTTTTCGTACTTGTCTGTTTAATAGTTTGCATTACGAAAACATGCTTATTCAAATACCGGAAAATTGTACCACCAAATAAAAAAATCAAAATTGTTCTGATCAAAGATTCTTATATGTTTCACATTTCAGCTCGGGTGCTCGTTAGAAACACCTCGGCGAAGCGGTTCTAACGATCACCAACGGTGTGTGTATTTTGGGGCGGAAATATTAAAAACAATGTGCTGTATTTTCGTTGTGTGTTTTGTGGGTAGTACCCATAGTCTGCTATTTCTGCTCCAGGCATGGAATGTGGGCGGTCGTTAGAACCGCCTCGGCAAAGCAATTCTAGCGAGTACCCATATATCACATACTTAACACATTTTGACACTGTTGTTTGGATTTGTGAAGATCACATACACAGTTTATAATGTTGTTTTTTTTCACTTTTTATCTCTCTATCCGAACTCTGAAACGAGCCCGTCCATACATCACCCATCCATAGGTGTCATTTGACGTGTCACTATGAACAGTTCCGATCCGTTCGTCCGTCCGTCCATCTACACATGCATCACTTCATTCATTCATTCATTCATTCATTCATTCGTTCATTTCCGATTGTCCATCTAACAATACTCTCCATTCATTCATTCATTAACTTATCTATATCCGTATATTCAAAATGCCGTCCGTTCATCCGTACATCCATCCATCTACCAACGCACACCTCCATTCACCCATTTATTTATTCATCCATCTGCCCATTTACTCATGCATTCCGTTTGTAGCTCCCTTAAAATAGAATTGCGGCGCAACGACCCACGGGCGAAACGACTCACGGGCGAAACGACCCACCAGGTAAGGGCGAAACGACCCACCCCCAAAATCAGGGCGAAACGACTCAGGGCGAAACGACCCGGCGAAACGACCCACGGGCGAAACGACCCGGAACCATCTATTGTAATACTTTTGAAAGATATTATAATCCTATTGATGACATTTATTAATTCAACCCTTGAGGTGCTAAGAAAAACTGCATCTGAAAATGTCGTCTGCGTATCTCATCTATTTCACATTTTTGCAGTCTAAAAATATGTTTAGGCATACAAGCAAACAGTGTGAACCCCGATCAGATTGTTCCCAGCAGTTTGATCTGGATCCACACTGTTTACAACAATGACTTTTTAATGTAATCAACACACAGCAACTCAGATGACAATTGTTGTGATTGACATCTTAAGGGGTTAAAACCGAGTCGAGAAAAATATAATGACACAACGAGTGAATATTACCCCTACAAATTAAAACAAAGGCTTAAAATTTTCAGTGAAAATTGATATCACTCAGTATATGCAGCCCATACATTATTTAAAAAAAAAAAAAATGGTTTTCTGCATTCTATTCACAAATTCATAACAAACACTGCAGATCCTGATCAGATGACTTCCTGATCTGAATCGACATTGTTTGCAAAGGAAGCGTTTGTCTTAAAAAGCATTACAATTCCAATAATTTTAGCCACGCCCATTGCAGAATATCAAAGAATGACATTACTCCATTTACTGTATTTATTCAGTTCACTTTTTCATGACAAACACTGTAGATCCTGATCAGATGGCTTCCTGATCTGAATATATATTGTTTGCACAGGTAGGGTTGACTTATCCAGCATGATAATGGTCAAATACCACACCACGCCCGTTCATTTTATAGTGAGTGTTTGCCACTACGTTGCATCGACGTTACTTAGACGTTACCGACACATTGAGTGCCTGGTGTACACCATGCAATACATTCTATTTTTCCAAGTCCCGATGGGCGGGGGCGGATCATTTGTTTTTTTTTTTTTGAATTGAGGTTTAACGTCCCCGTCAACACCATTTAGGTCATTTTGGAGGCACTGCTTCCAATTTTGTGGGACTTTTACTCGGCGACATTGAGATGAAATGACAACTAGAGTCCTGCCGACTAATGAAACCAAAAGGCTTATATGCATTGGACGGTCTCATTTAGTGAGTAATTTTGTGTCCTGTCCCTAAGAAAGGGAGGAAAGAGATAGAAGAGATAGCAGAGATGAAAATGAGAGACGGAGAAGTTAGAGGAAAACGAATGGAAGTGTAGAAACAGAAGAAATAACATCAACAGAAGAAATAACATCATCCCCTCTCTACCATTATCTTAACCAACTGTAAGCCAATATCAGATGGACGCCCAAGTGACGCAAGACACACGTCACCTTTGCCTCACCCCCCCCCCCCCCACCGCCCGCCCCCACTCCCCACCAACCTCTCATGGGCTTTACAAATTAGATATTTCATTTAAATAAGCAGACAACATTGCTAAACAGTGAAACAAAAATGGAAACAATATGTGATTTAAAACTATAGGTGTCATATGTTCACACAAAATATAGACTCCCTATAGCCATTTTATAGTCCCCGGCCATCGCGGCTTGGAGAAATAGATTGGCGGCATGATGCTTCCATCCAGAGCAAAAACTGCCTGCACATGAGACCTGGTAAACCGTTTAGAAGAACTAAGCCTGCTAAGGCCAAGTGGTACGGGTCGGTGCGTCCTAGGCCCTATAGGTGTCATAGGCTTGAGATGTCTTTACGCCTCAGTCTGTGGAAAAAGTCGAACAAAAATGGAAGTAACGTCTCTAAAATGTCCTAAATAGTGTTGCAGAGCACGTAAAACATCAAATCAAACAAACATAGCCATAACGGCGAGAGTCTTAATGATTATGAGTCAGAGCTCTAATGACTAATAGGCCGCAGAGGCCCGTTCCATTTTTAAAATATTTTGAACATCTCCAGGTGGCCTTTCTAACGCTAAAAGAATGACTGCAAATAGCCATTTTAACGTTTTCTGGCTATTTGCAGTTGACTGCAAATAGCCATTTTAACGTTTTTTGGCTATTTGCAGTTGACTGCAAATAGCCATTTCAACGTTTTATGGCTATTTGCAGTTGACTGCAAATAGCCACTCCGTTCTTTTTATCATATGATTTTGAGCAGAAATAAGAAAAATAATAATTACCCCACCCCCTCGTAAACCCTAGTTTCACTATATAAAAGTGGGGTTCAAGGGGGTAAATATAGTATAGGCATGTGTTCGTGATGGTAAACCTAGTGCCCTACAATCGTCCTAGGCACATTGATCAAGGCTGGTGGGCGTTCAACAAGTATATGATTTCATATTTACCAGTATCTGATTTCTTGTTAGAAACGTCATAAGAAAGCCTGTTCTATGACATTTGTGAACAACAAAGGTACAGATCAGCCTGCGCATGCGCGCAGTCTGATTAACACATTTATATTCGCTGATTTATTTGTAGCATACCTCTTGTTTCTAAGCATTACGAAAACACGCATATACAAATACATTGTAAACTTTAACGACGAAAAAAATAATAAGAAAGTTTTAAGATGAAAAATGGTATTATTTGTTCTTATTTCTGTACAAAATATAGATTGTGGGTACTCGTTAGAACTGCCTCATCGAGGCGCTTCTAACGGGTACCCACAATCTATATTTTAGAGTAGAAGGTTTACCCCTCAAAACCCCAGATTTACTATATAAAAGTGGGGTTCAAGGGGGTCAAACTTATATAGGCGTGTTTTCGTGATCGCATATACGATTTGATTTCTCGCGATAGTACTCATGATTTGTTTTTGTCAAGACGGGAAATAACCTGCATCAATGTGACATTTTAATACATGTTTCTCGTATCGTCTTACTGTGAGTCCCGTATAATTTGTCTATTTTAGACACGGATAGCGGCAAAAAGTGTAAGCCCGGACCAGAGTCAAGTCGCTGCGTTCAACGGAGTCTGACCAGGACCAAAACTTTAGCCATTTTTGAAATAATTTTCGGTTAATAACTGTACCGGACACTCATAAAACTGTAAATGGAATATAAAAGACACAGGGTTTAACACGGAAGTACAGCCATTAGTTACCCACAATGCATTTTGACCATTATATTTATCGGCCCCCGCCCATCGGGGCTTGAAGAAATATATGGGCTGCATGATGCTTCCACGCAGAGCTGAAACCGACCCGCACACGAGTACTGGTAAACCGCTCAGAGGATCTAAGCCTGCCCAGGCGAAGCGGTACGAGTCGGACCTTCCATGCTTATAAACCCTATTGGTTTCATTGGGCGACCGTGGCAGGGCTTGAGATGATATTTCTTCTCAATGTCGGGTAAAGTCCCACAAAATTGGAAGCAACGTCCCCAAAATGACCTATACAGTGTTGACGGGGATGTTAAACCTCAAATCAGGAACAACAACAACAACAATCAGCAACAACGGTAAATCTTCAATTAGTCTTCTAGAATGTCTACTAAATTTCTCAAACAGTTTTTAAGCATTCCATTTGATAATATTTTGCAAGCATATTGAATGTGCACATGCGGTTCTTTAAGGAAAAACAGTATTTATTGACAAAATTACAGCATTTGCAACTTTGACATTTCAAACATTATACTCCCTGGTGCAGACTGGCAATTTAAATATTGCCAAAGACAGTTAATTGAATAAAACATTTCTGGGATATAACTCTATACATCTACATTTAATACGTGCTTAGCGTAGACCTAGCCTTTTGTAAAAGCTATACTTGTGCAATATATTTACCGGCCAAAGTGCCTTCACACAACACATGCATGTCCCTTCCCGGGTTCTGTAAATAAGGCATCATTGCTATTCGTTTTATGGACTTAGTGAGTCTGATTAACCCTTTTGTACCAAATGGAATCTTCCTCATATTTAGCAGGAGTCCATTTCAAAATTTAGGGGTGTCAGGGTTCTGTTTTCATCAAAATCTATTTGGAAACTGACTGAACTTTTAGCAAACAGTGGAGGCCCTGATCAGACGCCGCGTTCTGCGGCGTCTGATCTGGTCCTGCACTGTTTGTCAAGTACCCCGTTAGGGGTTTCCGGTACTAAATGGGTTAAAAGTGAAAAGCATGCCAGATTTCCAGTACGCGGGTTGTGTACACTTTGCAAGAAACCCCGGGCTCTGTTAATGAGAATTTTCCTTGGTTTATTTATTTATTTGTTTATTATTTGGTTTTACAGCCATTTCAAGATTATTTCACTCATATCGAGCTGATCGTTAATCAGAGGTGGGCGAAAACCTTCTTTGGTTTAATGAAGCCCAAAACCCGAGCCCAAAACACGTTTTCTGCACCAATACACCATTCTTTTGTTCGTTTGAATTTGATAGTCGAAAGAAAGAGGAAAATCGTCAGCTTTGTCCAGTAAGCAAATGGACATTGCTTGATAACAATGGGGTGTACTTCATAAGGATCCATTGGAAAATGCATCGGTGAATTCGCCTTATCAATCAAAACGCCATAGGCACTGAAATGACAGATTATATGAGAAAATCATAACACTGTGAAAACTTACAGAAAACCTTTCTAAAAAGAGCTTAAAATTTAGAAAGGTAGTTCTGCGAATTCCAATATATGATATGTTTGCAGATGTCTATAGACCGATGGTATTATGAAACGCCATTCGATGTTTCAAATTTTTGAAATAAACTTTTTACGTTTTCAAAACCAAACATTAAAATTCAAGTTTTAACAATGCTACTATCCATAAGTAAAAGTTTTTGTCTGGTCGGTTGTGGACACCTCTACAAAAAGATACTCTATGGGAAAGAGATCGGAGGAGAAAGGCTGGCTAGTCCAGTACATGAATTCCATTGGCTTGAAGACATTTTTGAGTAAGGACAGCACCATGAGCCCTCTCGTAATCCTGCTGGATAAGATATCTCGGATTCTGAGCGTAAAAAAATAAATGGAACCATGTGAGGCCGAAGCACTTGATTGATGTAACGTCTCGCTGTTCAATCCACGTCTCAGCTATGATCTTGCATGTTCTTAATGACACTAAGCTGCGTTCGCTAACTAAACGCAACAGCTCGCCACACAACTACGCTTATTTCACCCGATATGTCTTGCTCTATTACGCACGCGTCGCCTCGGCATATCTTACACCTATACGTCGAAACACCCGCACACGACAACCGGCGTTATTCACGCTGAAGTGAGATTTGTCACTGAAACGCATATGTCAGTCGCTTAGACGCCAATTTACGTATTTCATGCACTAGCGTACGTGTTCCGTACTGTGTCGACGGTTTAACTTTGGTCACGACAGGGATGTCTAGCTCTCAAACGTGCATCGCATAAGGGCGACGATCAGTGCCAGTGCTTATTAGTCGGTAGTTGAGACCCCTTGTTTATCTACAGGTACAGTGTAGCAGCTGCCGGCGGAAATCTGTTTCGCATATGCGTCTGACGGTCGAATCGATCTTGACGTACGGACGTAGGTCTTGCGCTACGTCGACGTCCACTAGCGTCTTCTGTATATAGTAAGATGTCGCTCCAATAGACGATAGATCACACACATGTGGCACCCAAAATCAGAGTCAACGTCATCCGCCTTCCGACAAGCTTCTAACTGTCCAGGGGCACGCTTACGATCCTTTAATAAAACATGTTGCAATACGCTCTCTTTAAATGCTTTTTTTAGAACAAATTTCAGTTTCTTCTTTTCTAGGCACGACCTTACATTACACATCAAAAGTTTGATCCTGAACATGTGGTTTCTATCCGTATTGGTGTGAGGGTGGTGCACAGGATCGACGTGGCCGGACTGGTAACCAGACGTTACGGTTGATCGATTTAACTTTTTTAGCTTAAGGGCATGGTGCCTAAGTGTGTTGTAATCATTTGGTTTCAGAATCAAAGCACTGAGAGTGTGGGGTGTAGGTTGGAGTTATAGGCCTGGGCTGAGATTTAAACTGTTTCATTTAACTCTGAAATTTCAAACAAATAGTAAAGCTGTTGATACGAAAACGCGTTCGGCAGCGTCTGATCTTGGTCTACATTGTTTGCCAAGCTCACCCTATGATTCCAGGATAACCCTCTTCCGTCTTATGGAATACCCCGATCTCACTGCGGCTATTTTCTACAAGACAAAAAGTTATTCGGACAAGTCAGTGATAGTTACGTAGACATTAGCACTGAAGCGCTTTTCTTATTATCAACTTCGGGTCGAACGCCAAACAATAAACTCAAACATAGCCGCGCCGTTTTTCAGTGTTGGGTACATGTAAGTGTTTTCTGTAAAATCTGCACATGAATCAAATGTTGGATCTGGCAAACAATGTAAACTCAGTTCAAAAGCCACACAACACGGTGCTGATCTTGTTCTACACTTTTTTGCATTAGTTACTAACATCTTAAGTTTAAACGAATCAATCCAAGTACCCGTTCATGACCAGCCTGCATTTAGAGACAATCGGCATGAGTGTTGTCAGTGCTATGATTTTATTCACTGCCTTGGGTTTCTGGAGTGCACTCTTCCATCACTGATGTTGTGCTCGTCCATTCTGCTAAATATATGGCACCTAGAATTATATCACAGGACCTACATTAAGTGGCTGTACCATATTCCAGGGTTGAAAGGGACAGCCTTTCTTTTCAATTTCTCCACGCAAAGTCAATATACACCTAAGTTGTAACTGACCTAAACTTGACCTCGAAAGTCAGAAAGAAAACCCATTAATATTCTTGTCTACAGCTGACCTGGTCCAACAGCAGGCTGGTCTTTAAGGATTACATATTGACAGCACTGACATAAACAGTGTAAAACCTAAGCAGACTGCTGAGCAGACGCCGCATTGATCTGGGTGCACACTCTTCGCCAAATCCGTCGCGTGATGCAGCTGATTCATATGAAATGCTGAATCGTCAAGTCGTCTGCTTCAAAATTTTGTACATGTATGACGCTTACAGGATAACTAATACGCTTGTACAATTTTGATTACTGCGCCAAACCGGACTACATTTTGTGAGGACTGATATTTCTATGGCGGTCAAAGAAAAACCCTGAATTACTTTAAACGTGCAGCACAGCAAGAATAGACAGATGGAACCTGTCATTAAAAATGGTACTCAGTCGATCAATCATCAATCGAGCAATCGATCGATAGAACGCTCGCAGAATCAATTAATTAATAAAGGTTCAGTGTCATTGAAATCTAACAAATAGTATTTGTTTTTAAAGACGATTATGGAAAATCATAATTTATATAGTTACATGCGTGGCCTTATGGATAATAACGTTGACTGGAGATCTCTGCGGCTCGTGCCTCGCTCGGGCCACATGTGAGACGACAAGTTTTGCAACGGAAGGTCAAATGGTTCCGGTTCCGGTTTTCGCCTATCTCTTATCAACGGTCGGCTCGAAATAACAATGCCGTAAAACAAACAAACAAGAAAAAAAAAGTAAATCGATTTTATTGGCAAACCACAACAACTTACCTCAGAGCTCTACAGCCGACTTCCATCACGTGAACGAGTCCGTGAAACGAACACCCCCCCCCCCTAAACCCAACTTTACATAGAGAATACTGGGGTTTAAAGGGGTCTTCATTAATTTGCTTATTTCTGCTCCTAGACATAGGTTGTGGGTACTCGTTAGAACCGCCCCAATGAGGCGGTTATAACGAGCACCCACAACCTATGTTTGAAGTACAAATAAGAAAAATATAAACTTTCATCGGAAAAGTTGCCATTTTGGAGATATGAAAGAATGCACTTTGTCGCACGGGTTTGTTAACGTAATGGATAGTGGGCGTGAAGCAAGTATCGTGTGACTTTTGTCGTCCAAACGCGAAATAACCTGCATCCTTGTGATCCTGGATCGTTTTACAAGATGGCCCGATCAATTGTTTCATTACCCATTTTAGACATGAATCCCCAAAAGTAACATCGGTAAAAAATTTATCATTGTCTAAATAAATTTCTGTAAAATAAAAAAAAAACTTGTTCCTGAGTCCCTAGACAATTCTTACAAAAATAATTTATTATTTTTTTCCGGATTTCATCTTGAAAAGGTATGTTGTGCTTACTCCTTAGAATCGCCTAAATGTGGCGATTCTAATGAGTACAAACGGCATTCCTTTATTTTACACAGTGTCGAAAAGATATCCCTAAATCATCCATATGCCTTATGTGCTAATGATCAACCCGCAATAGTAGGAACAACCCCTATCTGAAACAAATTCACGGTTCAAAGGTATTCGAGTTATAGAGTATTCCAGATTCGTGTCATTTGATATCAAGTTTATCAGGCTCGGCTTCGAGGACGTATGTGGAATGCCTCGGAGCCTCGCCATTCTATATACGTTCTCGAAGCCGAGCCTGATATGACACGAATCTGGTATTCGTGCATAAATACCTATGCGCATGGCTGTTTGAAGCCATTGTCAAATGGACCGAAAGCCGTGCTCAAACAGCAAAAACCATGTTCAAATCATGAAATTCGCGTGCTGTTTGAACATGGATTTTGAGCTTTCGATATGACAAGACGGGCCTTGCTTTGTTTGCGTTACGTTGAGCGTTTTAGGGTTCTGTGATGACGTCACTGCATGACAACGTCATTGTAAACAACATTCTGAACTGGCCGCCATTTTGGTTTGCCTGTCGCATTTGAAGAGTTTATATGGAATTTATATGGAGCTTTTGGACGTTTCCGTTAAAATTTGCTGTCGGATTCGTATAAGTTATGCAAGAACAACGATCATCCATGGATATTTCATTGCATTAACATTTGCTGGATCCCTCGGAAGATATTTGAACATTCGGCTAAGCGGCCTCATGTTCAAACAGCTTCCTCGGGATCCGGCAAATGTAAATGCATGAAAAACCATGGTTGATCCCTATATTCTATTCACTCTGTTGTACCCTTGTGCACTCTTACAGTTTTGTCAAATTTTCCACTTCCCAAGTTCGTAGAAGTGCAATGTCACGTTGACCTGATAAAGCTCACTTGTTCTGTGATAGAATATCTTTATCATGCCAAGATGTTACAATGCAATTAATATAGGCGGTAACTGATAAATTGAATTTTGCATGGAACTTTACTTCCCCCGTCATGCAGAGTTTGAGAACTGTGTTTTGTTTGTTTTTTGAAGTTTGTCGACCAAGGTCACGGCCAAGGTCATGGTGACTGAGCCGGCCAGCTTCTCCAGTCTATTGGTCATTTTAAGCGATTCATCAGTATTACACTCATTTGCAGCTGTCCTTCGAGAATCAGGGGAAAAGGCAAAAT
Organism: Lucinisca nassula; assembly: GCA_963580285.1. Classification (NCBI taxonomy): domain Eukaryota; kingdom Metazoa; phylum Mollusca; class Bivalvia; order Lucinida; family Lucinidae; genus Lucinisca; species Lucinisca nassula. The sequence goes on from OY757015.1 coordinate 16,406,815, forward strand.
GAGCGTGGTAAATGTTTCATGCACATAAGAATGTAGCCGACCTCTGCAGGGATCGAACACGCGACCCCCAGATAACCAGCTGAATGTATATCCGACGGACTGAGAAGAGGGCATGTCGTATACACCTCATTTAAATGTGGTAAATTATATATGAACGTTAATCAGAGGTGGGCGAAAGGATATTTAAAGGGAATTGGAACACCTTCAGGGGAGGCAACTCCTGCAAAAGTATTTTTATCTCCCATGTCAACAGGAGTCAACTCTTAAAGGAAAGAATTTGGTCCTGAGGAGAAAATTCTTTCTTTTAAGAGTAGACACCAATTTTATGTGGGACAGGGCTTATAGAAAAACGAACAGGAAGTCCCGAGAGTTATTGTCTTTTGAAAAATGGCGGAAAAAATCTGCCAGGTGTTCCCATTCCCCTTAATATGACACATAATATATAATCATTAGAAGTCACCGTGGTGTAGTGGTTATGTTACTCGCCTTTGAGGAGCGCTGTGGTGCAGCGGTAAAGCATCGGATTTGATATCGAGTGGAACCCTGTTCGAAACCCGCAAGCCCCAAGTGTCATTTCCTTGAGCAAGAGACTTTATCCTCATTGCTCAGTACTAGTTCCTACCCAGGAAAAGAGGGCCACTTGGAAGATTAGTACTAAATGTGTTACCCTCTATAAATAAGGTCGATTATTATTATCATTATAAACCAGGGGTCGTGGGTTCGATCCCGGGCTTCTACAGACTTTCGGATGAGTCTTTGAACCGAGGTCCGGTCTCCGTATGACCATAGCTGTTGGTGGGACGTAAAACTCAAACACACAATATGAATTATCCATGGAAGCAATGTAATGGCCTTGCAATGTCGTAAATCCACGTTGTCTACCTGGTATGATGACCTCAAGAATTCGGCGCTTAAGCAGAAAAAAACAACAAAAAAAACAAAAAAAAAAAACGTCGGCCTCGGTGGCTCAGACGGGTTCTCTTCTGACTGGTGATCTGGCGGTTGCGGGTTCGATCCCCGCAGGGTCGGCAATATTTTTTTGTGGATATTAATCTTAAAATTCTTCCGCTGATTCAATAAGGGCAGTGTCATTTTCTGGTGAAAGAAGGTGATGTATATTAGCCTACTATAGAAAAAGAGTGCCGGCTTGACATTGCCTCGGCGATTAAACTCCAAACGGAGACATAACTCGGAATGTAAAGAAAGTAAGATCTGCATACGATTTCTAAACAAATAACTAAATAAAAACCCATGCAATATATTTCTGAACCGTACACACGCACGCAAACACACAGACATACTCGGCATTTATTTTATATTTTAAGGCAGATACATTTTCGTACCCATCCGCAATTATTACTGACATTTATGCCTTTGGCGCAAAGGATTAATCCTTTTATTGTGCGCTGACCTTCTCAGAATCTCTTGTTGGAAATAGAAGGCGCTTTAATGGAAAACAATTTTAAATAAATACAACTTATTTATTTTTCAATTTGACAAACATGATCCGATTTAATCTGATTGCCCGTTTAAATTCCTTTAAAAAGATATCAAATAAGTGCAAATTTTATTTAATTAGCAGCCGCCATTTTTATTTTCAAATTAACAACCTTTAATCTACAAAACTATGGAAAAATAGCGACAGTACCCTACTTTAACGGCTTAAATCTGTACTTTCGGTTAATATTGCACAACAAAAAAAAAAAAAAAAAAAAACAACAAAAAAAAAACAAAACGTCTGTTTCAGTAGCAACTATAATATTTCAAAATAATATTTTGTATCGTCATTTTGATATGAAAGTTGGAACTTTTATCGCCTACACACGCGTGTAATCCCAAAGCGGGTCATTTTCAATCGACCTTGAAATGAACACATCTCCTTGGAATGTAAATCAATCTAAGAATACGGTGTCTGGTGTCTGATTTGCGGCTTATTTATTTATTCACGTAATTTTTGGAGCGTAGCTGTTGCAGCGTAGCTCCAGTGAAATGAGAAGTGATTTCGGCACTACTTTCGGTGTTACTGCGTATGACCCAAGCACCAGTGAGAACATAGTACTCCGTGTTAACATAGTAGATTATTGCGCCATGCGGTATCTTCTTATAGACTGCTTCACAGACCACCTATTTCAAACGGAATAGAAGAATATTTTTAATAGATGAACTGTGTAGCAGTCTAATCTTTTTATAGTTCAGTTCATGTAACCCAGTTTTGCAGCCCATTTGTACCATAAAATCCCAAACCTGGCAACTTGCAAACAGGACAAACCCAGATCAGACACCACAGAACGCGGAGTCTCATTATGACCTTCACTGCATACTTACAAAAATGTTCAGCCATTTTTGTCAAGTATTTCGTGGAAGTGAGTGAGTGAGTTTTAGTTTTACGTCCCACCAACAGGTAAGGTCATAGAAGGGACCTCGGTTTAAAGACTCATCCGAAAGTCTGGAGAAGCCCGGGATCGATTCTGCGATCCCTGGTTTACAAGGCGAGTAGCGTAACCACTGCACCACGGAGGCTTCTATTTCGTGGAAGCCACAATCTGACATCCCTGATTTTAAAATGAACTAATTCCATACTGATATAAGGTGTTGAGGATTCCATTCGTTTAAAGGTGCATTATTGAGCTATCTGGAAAAAATGCTTCCAAAAATAAAATGCATATAGCCGGTATTTTTCCTTAAAACAATACAAATGAATGCATTTTATGCAAAAATGCGCAAAATTATGATGACAGGTAAACGAGTTTGAGAGGGATTCCCTAACTAGGTTTCGAAGACTAGTTGGATCTATTTTTAATTCGTGACAAAAATAGAATCCCCATATATGACGTTATGCGACGTTCATTTTTGGCCTTGTTTGCTTAGGCCATGCCTGAATCGGAAAAAAATATGACGCTGAATACCATGCCATAAGTAACGACACTCAGAGACGATACTGTCGCCATGTATGTGTAAAGTGACAGATTTATTTTTAGAACAGAAATTCCGAACACATGTTTAGAGCGAAGGGTAAGCACGATGGAAAACGACCATTTTCACAAAGTTCTGAAGCTGTATTTGGCTCCAAAAGTGTACACATGACAAAGGAGTATACATTGAAATTAAAAACCAGAAAAAAATTGAGACCCAGGAGCTCAATAATGCACCTTTAAAATGGGTTTAAAGTACGCAGTGTGGGTCGATAATGTATTACCAAAATAAGACAGTTAAAATGAGTTTGGACAGGTGCACGTCAAGGCTTATATTGTAAGCAGTAAATTGTGCAGTTTAGACACAGATGAGACGCCACTTGTTGTGGCGTCTGACTCTGGGTCTGCTATTTTTGTCCCTAAAAAGGCTGCTAGACATATACTCAGAGTATGGTTTATTATGTGTGTGTGTGGGGGTGGGGGGGACAATGTTACTTTTTAAAGCGACCTGTCTGCGTCCTAGGCATGTGACCATTAATAAAGCAAATTATCAGCTCAGACGCAAGTTCGATACCTGCCGGGTTCGGCAACATTCTTTCCAGGAGATTGATCGTGAAATCTGTTCCACGGTGATTCCATCCCTTTTGCTGTTTCAAGAAGGGCAGTTGTTGGTTTCCAGTAAAAGACTGTGCACTGTGCTGTATTGACAATATCTAACCAAAGAAATTGCCTTAATGCCAGATCATTTCATAAATGGCCTCGTCGAGGCAATTTATTTTAATATAATAATAACGGAGTATAATCTCTAAACCTCTTCAAATATTCCTATGGATTGATATTGACAATAACTAACCAAAGAAACTGTCGTATGCAAGATCACTTCATAAATGGCCTCACCGATGCAATATATATTTAGAAAAATGTTAACAGAGTATATAATGTTCAAACCTCTGAATATTCCGATTATTTTTGGCATTCGGACTGATATTGACAATACCTAACCCATGAGGCTGTTTTATGCAAGATTACTTTATGAATGGCCTCGCCGAGTCAAAATAGTATAAAAAATGAATACGGAGTATAACATCTAAACCCGGCTTTGGTCATTTTCGGCATACAGGTTGATATTGACAATACATAACCCGCAAAATCGCCTTATGCCAAATTACTTTACAAACGGCCTCGCCTTGGCAAACTGAAAAATTATTTCGAAGTGTAACTTCTAATCTTCTTGGAATATTTTTGACAACTGTTAGCATACAGATAGATAATGTACAGATCTAACCAACGCGATTCCTGAATGCCCAATTTCTTTATTTTAGCCTCGGCAAGGTAAAAAATTCACCCACTGGCACGGTCGTATAACTTTCAAACCGACGGGTATAATGTTTTGCATGTAGATGTAAATTGACAAGATCAAGCTAATGGTATTGCCTAATGCCAGATAGCTTTATAATCAGCCTCGCCGAGGCAATTTTAAGGGACTGATTACGGATGTATAACTTATAAACTGCTGGGAAAATTATGAAGATAAACATCATCAAGACGTAACCAAGGAGAATGTCTAATGCAAGATCAATAACCCCCCAAGGTAATTTTTCAAAAACTCATTACATAAAATAAATTAGCCCCCGCCCATAGGGGCTTGGAGAAATATATGGGCTGCTTGATGCTTCCACGCAGAGCTGAATCCGGCCCGCACACTATACTGGTAAACCGCTTAGAGCATCTAAGCCTGTCCAGGAGTCGCGGTGCGAGGCGGACCGTCCATGCTAATAAACCCTATTGGTTTCATTGGGCGACAGGGCTTGAGATGTCATTTCATCTCAATGTCGGGTAAAAGTCCCACAAAATTGGAAGCAACGTCTCCAAAATGACCTTTACAGTGTTGACGGGGACGTTAAACCTCAAATAAAACAAAACAAATACATACAATAACTTTAAAGCCTCCAAACAATTGCGCAAGCCGCAGTTTTTGCACGAACTATAGCTCAGCAGAAATCTTCAAGTAAACTGTAGAACTGCATGGTTGCTGTATTGCTCAAAAACATTGATTGTGGGTACTTGATAAAACTGCCTCGTCAAGGCGGTTCAATCAAGTTCCCCGCAATCAATGTTTTGAGCAGAGATAAGAAAATATCACAATTTTGTATCTTAAAATGTCCATTTTTTTGCCGAAAAATTGACAATGAATTTGTACAGGCGTGTTTTCGTAATGGTTGTTGTGGGGTCTACACCTTAGCGTGAGTTAGTTTCAATATAGGTCTTGTTGCTTTAACACGACTTCTGGCCCAGAATAGCTTCAAACAGTTATGTTCATTGGATCAATATGAGCCTGAATTAAAATACCAATCAGACGCTAAATCAAATTATCAAAGCAACGCTCCATCAGCACTCTCAGTGCTTTGATTTATTTTCATGACCTGTTTAGATTTTTGCACATTCTTTTCACTTACTATGCGAAGTTAAATAAACGTTGCTAGTAATAAGATTGATGATTACATTTTTTTGTATGTTTACAACTGAAAGAAAGAAAGACAGAAAGAAACCCATGTGAATTCGTCACTAAATTTCTAAAAAAGTTAAAAATTAACTTTGTTATATTATATATCTTATCGACCCCCGCCCATCGGGGCTTGAATAAATAGATGGGCTGCATGATGCTTCCACGCAGAGCTGAAACCGACCCGCACACGAGTACTTGTAAACCGTTTAGAGGATCTAAGCCTGCCCAGGCAAACCGGTGCGAGTCGGCCCATCCATGCTTATAAACCCTGGTTTCATTGGGTGGCAGGGCTTGAGATGTCATTTCATATCAATTTCGGATAAAAGTCCTGTCTCCAAAATGACCTTTACAGTGTTGACGGGGACGTTAAACCTCAAATCAAACAAACAAATAAATATATATCTTATTCCAATTACTCAGATACAGGCTAATCTGACATTTCGCTGTTCGCACATTGGTTTGGTGGAATACCACAGGGATGTTTGTTTTATTTTATTTTATTATTACTATTTTCTTTATGTCACATGCGTTTGATAATTTAAATTCCATTTTGAATTCAGTCTGGTAAATCAGATAATAACCGTAAAGATGCCATTAATGCCTATGTAAATTGTTTTGTATTCATTATTAAGATCTTGATTGGGCTAACAAGTCGTGAACACCCCATTAAATCCTGCTTTATATAGAGAAAACTGGGGTTTACTGTGGTATTCATTTTTTTATTTCTTCTCCAAGACATAGGTTTTGGGTACTCGTTACAGCCACCTCAACGAGGCGGTTCTAACGAGAATATAAAACCTATGTTTTCAGTATTGATGAGTTTACATCAACACTAACTGTTTTTGAGATAATCAAAAATGCGCTATGCGACGATTTGCTTGAAGTAGGCACGAAAGACATTTAAAGGTGTAAAATTTACGCGGTTGCGTGATATAAACTTTGATAATAAGGATACATTTAAACCAGAATTATTATTTGCCCTACCATGTGTACGTAAACTATAGACGTTTATTCACTAAACAAACAATGGCCATACGATTTAGTTTTCGGGTCGACTGTTTTATCAGTCGATCCAAACAGACAGGCAAAGTTACATTGCTGATGCCTACGTGACTATCAATGATCCCGCCTTAGTAACGTATTGCTTACTAATATTTACGCGAAGAGATTGCTTACAAATATTTACGCGGTTGCATGATATATACTTTGATAATAATGATAAATCTAAACCAGAATTATTATTTGCCCTGTAAAGTGGAAGTAAACTTTAGAAGTTTATTCACTAAACAAACACTGGTCATACGATTTAGTTTTCGGGTCGACTGTTTTATCAGTCGATCCAAACGGCAGACAGGCAAAGTTATATTGCCGATGCCTGCGTGACTATCAGTAATGTATGCAAAGGTTGCTTCCTATCGCCGTTACGCCAACATCACGAAAACACGCCTATATAAGTTTGACTCCCTTGAACCCAACTTGTATATTGTAAAACTGGGGATTACAGTGGTAAACCATATTGTTATGCTCCCCGAAGAATTTCGGGGGAGCATATAGTCGCCGCTGCGTCCGTGAGTCCGTGCGTCTGTCCCGCTCTTGTTCACGCGAATTCTCAGAAACTACTGGTCGGATTTCAATGAAACTTCATGGGAATATTAAGTATCGAAGGTGGATGCGCATATCACCTGCGTGTTTTGGTTCGATGATGTTTCCAACAGTTATGGTCCTTTGATGAATTCTGCATGAATATATAGGTACTGTTCGTGTCCACGCGAATTCTCAGCAACTACTTGCAGAAATTCAACGAAACTTCAATGGAATCTTAAACAGCAATAGGGGATGCGCACATTATCCGTGCTATCTGGTTAGACGATTTGTCACAGAGTTATGGTACTTTGTTTATAGCTGCAGTGTAAGGTCACTGTGGCTATTTTTAGAAAAAAAAAACTTTGTCATCACTCTGCTGCCTACATTTATTGATGGATTTTATATAACTACACATAAATGTTGGGTATGATAATAAGGTCAAGGTCACTGTGCCTATTTTTAGAAAACATTGTTTTCGCCCTACATTTATCAATGGATTTTAATATAATTTCACACTAATGTTGAGTATGATAATGTCTCGAATAAATAAAACTTTCAGGGTCTTGGGCTCTAGGTCAAGGTTCTTGCGGCTATTTTTAGAAAAAAAAAAAAAAAAGAATTGTCTTCGCTCTAGCGTTGTCATTTGCTGATGGATTTTAATATAACACAAATGTTGGGTATAATAATATCTCGAGCAAGTTCAACTTTCAGGATCCTGGGGTCAAGGCCAAGGTCACTGTGGTTATTCGTAGAAAAAAAAAACATTTTCATCGCTCTAGTGCCTACATTTATTGATGGATTTTGATATAATTTCACACAAATGTTGGGTATGATAATATCTCGAGCAAGTTTGACTTTCAGGGTCCTGGGTTCAAGGTCAAGGTCACTGCGGCTTTTTTTTTTAGAAAAAACATTGTCATCGCTCTAGCGTCGTAATTTGTTAATGGATTTTAATATATCTTCACACAAATGTTGGGTATAATAATATCTCGAGCAAGTTCGACTTTCAGGATCCTGGGCTCAAGGTAAAGGTCACTGTGGCTATTTTTAGAAAAAAAAACTTTGTCATCGCTCTAGTGCCTAGATTTATTGATGGATTTTAATATACTGTCACACAAATGTTGTGTATGATATCTCGAGTAAGTTTGACTTTCAGGGTCCTGGGCTCAAGGCCAAGGTCACTGCGGCTATTTGTAGAAAAAACTTTGTCATCGCTCTAGCGTCGTCATTTGCTGATGGATTTTAATATAACTTCACACACATGTTGGGTATAATAAGATCTCGAGCAAGTTAGACTTTCAGGGTCTTGGGCTCAAGGTCAAGGTCACTGTGACTATTTTTAGAAAAAAAAAAACTTTGTTTTCGCTCTAGCGCCTACATTTATTGAAGGATTTTAATATAATTTCACACAAATGTTGAGTATGATAATATCTCGAGTATATTCAACTTTCAGGGTCCTGGCTCAAGGTCAAGGTCACTGCAGCTATTTTTAGAAAATGAACTTTGTCATCGCTCTAACGTCGTCATTTGCGGATGAATTTTAATATATAACTTCACACAAATGTTGGGTATAATATTATCTCGAGTCAGGATACCACTCTTTAACTAGGATAATGTTTCCTGTTCCGACTATTGCATCTTCGGGGAGCATCCATCGGTTTCACCGATATTCTTGTCTTATTTCGGCTCCAATATATAGATTGTGGGTACACGTTAGAACCGCCTCACCGAGGCGATTCTAACGTGTACCCACAATCTATATTTTGAGCAGTAATAAGAAAAATATCAATCATCTTAAAATTTTCGTTTTTCAGTGGAAAAATCACACAGCGAAGACTCTGATCAGACTGCGCGGATGCGCAGGCTGATCTGAGTCTTCTCTGGGCGCACATGTCTTATTGTAGGTTTTGTCGTGCGCTGGCTCATATTTAATACAAGGCTGATATCAAAGTCTTCAAATAGGCAGCGTGTATAGCTCAGTGGTTATTATCGAGAAGTTGTGGGCCGGTGCCGAGGTATGTCCTTGGACATGACACGTAATGACACTGCCCAACATCAGCCAGGTGTAAATGGGTAGCATTGGTGTAAAAGCCACGGTCATTCGCCTTTTTGTGCCTCTTTTATCATTACGTTAAAACATCCGTGTGATAAAGTGCATTTTCCAATGAAAACTGTAATATTTTTTCTTATTTACACTCCAAACATAGGTTTTTGGAGCTCGTTAGAACCGCCTCATTGAGGCGGTTCTTACGAGTACCCACAACCTATGTCTTGGAGCAGAAATATGGAATAATGTTTACCCCCTAAACCCCAGTTTTCTCTATATAAAGTGGGGTTTTGTGGGGTCTTTATTTCACGGAATTGCTCACGTGATATAAAGTTAAACTAGGGTCCTTTTCTTCTCATTTCTGCTCAAAATATACCTTGGCGGTACTCGTTAGAACCGCCTCGCCAAGGCTGTCCTAACGAGTTCCCACCATCTATGTTTTGAGGAGAAATATGAATGAAAAAATATCAGAATTTTTCATCTCAAAATTTTCTAAGTTTTGATGGCAAATTTTTAAACATATTTGAATAGGCAAGCCTGTTTAACCCATTTAGTACCAGAAGCCCCAAAACGGGTACCCTGGCAAACAGTGTAGGCCCAGATCAGACGCCGATTCTCGATATTTTAACTCGATACTCGACAATTTTAACTCGATACTCGACATGGTAAACTCGATACTCGACAACTTTAACTCGATACTCGACATTTTAAACTCAATACTCGACATTTTAAACTCGAAACTCGACAATTCTACTCAAACCTCGACAATTTTAACTCGATACTCGACAATTTCTACCCGATAAAGGACATTTTGAACTCGATACTCGACATTTGAAACTCGATACTCGACAATTTTAACTCGATACTCGACAATTTCAACTCGAATCTTGACATTTTTTAACTCGATACTCGACAATTTCAACTTGATACTCGAAAATTTTAACTCGAAACTCGACATTTTTGACTCGATACTCGACATTTTGACTCGATTCTTGCATGACACTCAAACTTGGGGTACCAATTACCTGCGGACATGTATTTTTTTACCCGCTGATGTCACATCCGGCGACCATCTTGGATCACTTGGTCCGCCATCTTGGATGGCATCCGGTCGGCCATCTTGAAACATGGTCACATCCGGTCGGCCATCTTGGATGATGTCATATCGCAGTCAATTTTTTGGCTTTGGAGATCTGCGCCAGTTTTTTGCGCGCTCCCTTAACAGAGTAATAATAACCCTGCTAAAGCTGCCTGTGTGTTTATTGTTTCATCACGCTTGTGCGGGTTACCCTCACTGCCTCCCCTTTTTCTTACATGCTTTTCAATGAATGATAGAGATTTATCAGTGAAATATAAATCGATATTTTCACTGTTTCAAACAGTGAAAATACGATTTTTTATTTTTCACTATTTGGGACTACTTTTTTCTTCAAATCTAACTCTAATTTCAATTTTATCTTTGTCAGATAACTGAACAATACTGAAATGAGTTCTAATTGACGCATAGCCCGTTCATGTGTGACGGGGACGTTACTGACGTAATTTATGACGCTGACGTCACGTCTTTTGTCGCGCGACGTTAGACTTGCCAGCAACTTCTTTGGAAATCTACTCTCTCAATTATTTCATTAATCATTCATAATAATACCATCCCAGGCCATTTCTCATGTGCAAACTTTTAGTTTACACCCAATAGTATACCCACTAAACACGATGGACACCACTAAATTGACGCGAAACGAACAGGAACAAAGATAATTTTCTCCGAATGTGAGCGACACCATTAAAGACGCTAAATATTGCCTTTTGAAGCATGTAAGAAACAGAAAATTTGATTTTTTCAGTGCAAGATCAGATTTTATTTCACTCATGAACACCAAAACTGCTATTTTCACTCGTGGCTACGCCACTCGTGAAAATAACAGTTTTGGTGTTCATTCGATGAAATAAAATTCGATCTTACACTGAAAAATCAAATATCCTCTATATCTCTACTTCCTCATTGCCTCGTCGCTTCTAGGACACTATCGGAAACGAGTTTGGGCTTGTTCGGTGTTGCCCTCGTCGCCTTCTTCGCACATCTTCAATCACTTAGGGGATAACTGTACTAAAAATTGTCATTTGGGGAGGTAAATCGGAGGTTTTACGGTCGGAAATTTCGTTTTACGGCGACGCGTTAGCGGAGCCGTAAAACGTAATTTGCGACCGTAAAACCAACGATTTACCTCCCCAAATGACAATTTTCAATACAGTTATGCCCATTCTAATGCACTTATTCGGTTGTTGAGTTAAAAATTATACTATTTTGCACAAGGCGGTAAGCGCGGTGAGCTGCGTAAAACCAAATGTGGAGCGCTTTGGTGTAGTGGAGCGCTTTGGTGCAGTGGTAGCGCATCGGATTAGTGATCAAGAGGTTGCGGGTTCGAGCCTCACGCTGATCAAAGTGTTGTGCCCTTGAGCAAGGCACTTCATCCACATTGCTTAAAAAAAAAAAAGAAGGAAAACAGAAAGTACTGGTTACCACCCAGGAAATCCTGCTCGTAATGCTCAGATGTGAGCGAGTAGCAGTAATAGGAGAAGAAAAAAAAAAAATACCAGCCAATGAAAAGCGACGTTACATGATGGCGTTATCCAATCAGACGTCGCGTTACATACGCAAGTGCATTAGAATTCTCATTCTTTCCTCTGTCTGGGCTTACGAACGCTGTATTTGTGTGTGTGGTTGGGGGGTGGGTGGGGGCGACCTTATTTCGGGAGCTTTTATTTATTAATTTTAGCTCGCGTTACACGTGAGACGCCAACTTCAGAAACGGAATGTCAGGTTGGTTTTCTCCGCGTACTCCGGTTGTCGCCCACCTCTGATTAACGGTCGGCTTGATATGTGAAATAATCTTGCAAGGGCCGTAAAACCACACACACACACAAAAAAAAAACATAAAAACAAAAAACAAAAAAAAAAAAAAAAAAAAACGCACACAGTCCATTGATACACGACGCAAGTGGGCTACGTTTTCTGCTACGTTGTCTTCGATCGAAGACCCCATCTGTTGCTTCTGTTGTCTAGACATGTCATCAGTAAACTATTTATTGGTTTTCAACATCTGTTTTGTAAGAAAATTACAGCAAAGTGACCTAGAATATTGAAAATTTTCCACAATTGAACCACAAACGCAAAAATAAGATCACGTCAATAGGAGTTATTGGTGTTGTTTTGTTTTATTTCTAAAGATAACATTTAAGATTTGCAATGTGACCGAAGCAGCCACCCAGGCAATACAAAACGAGATGAAAAAAAAAAAAAAAAAAAAAAAAAAAACAAACAAACAAAAAGAACAACAACAACAACAAAAAAAAACACACACACACACACAAGAAGATGAGTTTGTGAAACACTGATGCTTCAGGACAGCCCATATAAAATTTGAAACCCTATCACTAACCAACCAGAGCGTATGGCTGATGGTCAAGTTTTTAAAGGTGCATTATTGAGCTACCGGGTCTCAAATTTTTTTTCTGGTTTTTATCTTCAGTGCATACTCCTTTGTCATGTGTACACTTTTGGAGCCAAATACAGCTTCAGAACTTTGTGAAAATGGTCGTTTTCATTCGTGTTTACCCTTCGCTCCGAACATGTGTTCGGAATTTCTGTTCTAAAAATAAATCTGTCACTTTACACATACATGGCGACAGTATCAACTCTGCATGGTATTCAGCGTCATATTTTTTTTTCCGATTCAGGCATGGCCTAAGCAATCAAGGCCAAACAACGTCGCATAACGTCATATATGGGGATTCTATTTTTGTCACGAACTAAAAATAGATCTAACTAGTGTTCGAAACCTAGTTAGGGAATCCCTCTCAAACTCGTTTACCTGTCATCATAATTGTTCGCATTTTTGCATAAAATGCGTTCATTTGACAAATACCGGCTATATGTATTTTATTTTTGGAAGCATTTTTTTTTTTCAGATAGCTCAATAATGCACCTTTAAGTAGGTTCAGATCAAGGTAACAAGGTATAAACCTATGGTACCACCGAAACGGCCCTGTCACAAGAAATGTACATGTGAATTACCATTACGTAAACACGCCTATACAAATACATTGCCACCTTTATCGCCGAAAAAATAAGCCCCCGCCCATAGAGGCTTGAAGAAATATATGGGCTGCATGATGCTTCTGCGCAGAGCTGAATCCGGCCCACACACTAGTACTGGAAAACCGCTTAGAGGATCTAAGCCTGTCCAGGAACCGCGGTGCAAGGCGGACCGTCAATGCTAATAAACCCTATTGGTTTCATTGGGCGACAGGGCTTGAGATGTCATTTCATCTCAATGTCGGGTAAAAGTCCCACAAAATTGGAAGCAACGTCTCCAAAATGACCTTTACAGTGTTGACGGGGACTTTAAACCTCAAATCAAACAAACAAAACAAAATCGCCGAAAAAATGAAAATTTTATGATGAAAAATTGTGATATTTGTCTTATTTCTGCTCAGAATATAGATTGTGGGCACTCGTTAGAACCGCCTCATCGAGGCGGTTCTAACGAGTACCCACAATCTATATGTTAGAGCAGAAATAAGAAAAATAAGGTATACCCCAGTTTTACTATATAAAAGTGGGGTTCAAGGGGGTCAAAATTATACAGGCATGTTTTTTTTTTGTGATGGAAAGCCCTGTCACGTATCAGTCGAAAGTCATGGCCAATGTTAAAGTCTATAAAAAGTAGGTCAATCATCAAGGTCAATGTCACAACGACTAGTATCACCGGACATGTCTTGTGACAAGGAATACACAAGTGAAATATGAAAACCCTTTCTCTTACCAATCGAACGTTACGGCCAAACATTAGTAAATTAAATGAGGCGGTTCTAACGAGCACCCACAATCTATGTTTTGAGTATAAATAAGAATAATATCACACTTTTTCATCAGAAAATAGACCGTTTTGGAGATGTAAAAAAGTGCACGGGTGTGTTATCAAAATGGAACATGGTAGTTTGAAGCTGTTCTGCATGAGCCAGGAGCCATGTTTAAACAACAAAACCCATGTTCAAATCATGAAATTCACATGCTGTTTGAACACGTGCTATCCCAAGATGGCCCTTGGTTTGTTTACGTTACGTTTACATAACGTTGGCGGTCTGAACGTAGCATTTTAGAATTCTTTGATGTCAGAACGTCATTTCGGAACTAACGTCACGGTTAAGAACGTTCTGAACTAGCCACTATGTTGGTCTTATGGTCGCTTTTGAAGAGCTTAATACAGTAAAATTCCTATATTAAGACCACCTTTTGGACTGTTCAAAAGTGGTCTTAAAGGTGGTCCCTGTCCAGAGGACATTATAGACAGAAAATACAAAGAAAATTTAAGTGCATCCTTCAAATAAAGCTTTTTATAGCAGAATTAGTCCTAGTGTAAGGTGGTATTAATACCGGAATTTCACTGTTTATGGACGTTTACCTTTTTAGTCACAATTTGCCTTTTGAATCGTAAGTTATGCAAGAATAACGATCATTCATGGTAACATTTGCCGGGTCCTGAGTAGATTTTTGAACACTCGGCCAAGCGGCCTCGTGTTCAAACCGCTTTCCCGGGTACCGGCAAATGATGATTGCCGGGTCCTATACTCGGCCTAGCAGCCTCATGTTCAAACAGTTTCTGCGGAACTCGGCCAATGTTAATGCATGAAAAACCATAGGTGACCCCTTTATTACAAAACTTCATTCATCATGAAAACACGCCCATATAATTTTGACCCCCTAAAATCCCACTTTTATATAGTAAAACTGGTGTTGTCGAGATAAACCTTATGAGTATTTTCTTATTTCTGCTCAGAATATAGATTGTGGGTCCTTTGTGGGAACCGTCTGCTCCAAAATATAGATTGTTGATACTCGTTAGAACCGCCCACAATCTATATTTTGAGCAGAAATAAGAAAAATATCACAATTTTTCATGTTAAAATGTCTGTTTTTTTTCTTTTCGGTAATGTTAACTTTATACATTACGAAAACACGCCTACATAAATAAATTGTAAATTTTATCGCCGAAAAAACGAAAATTTTAAGGTACCTACTATTGATATTTTTCTAATTTCTGCTCAAAATATTGATTGTGAGTACTCGTTAGAACCGCCTAATCGAGGCGGTTCTAATGAGTACCCATAACCTATACTTTGGGGCAGATATAAAAAAGTAGGGTTTATCCCTGTAAACCTCAGTTTTACCATATAAAAGTAGGGTTCAAGGGGGTCAGATTTATTAGGCGTGTTTTCGTGATGGGCGTGTTTTCGTAATGACTGCTTTGGAAGAGTCTTATTTGAAACCGGAATACCCATTTACTGTTTTTCAAAGGCAATAACGTTTATAGCTTCGTGACTATGAAATAGCGCAAGCATTCCGCGGTGTCTGATCTGGGTTTACAGTGTTTGTCGGTGTCCGTTTTTATAACGCGGATAAATGCTCATTTACAACTAGATCATACATGTAATTGGCTTGATGACAAATGTTGGTAAAATAAGGTTACAATTTAGAATTTCAACCTCACACCGGTTACCGCAGTACAACGAACGCGACAGAGTACAACGAACGCTACAGAAATCATGACGTCACAGCAGTATTTTCGGTAAGAAAAAGGTTTATTTTAGCCCAGATCCTAATCTTTTTGGGTAGTTATTTTGCATAGCTGCAGAGTTATGGTATTACCATTTACTGATACAGTTGCAGAGAATTCTGTTCATTATAAACGAAAACACAAACAATTTTCTTTCGTCTAGTGTGTTTTCACCAACCCCAGCATACTTCGGTAAATGTTTTTTGACAGTAACACATCTTTTGTGCACATGATTTTGTGATTTATATATTATTGCGATTTCAGAGCATCCATTGATGCATTTGCTTGAGCCCCAGTTCATGTCAATACCCACTGAATCCGTGGATAGTTCAAGGGTTGATTTTTTGTTAGGGTACACCTTACCACGGGTTATGATACACCATAACGCGGTTAGTCAGCACAATTTGGGTACAACAAACACGGATTATATTCTTCATAAATTGAAATATTTGTATGAATTGGGATTTAACGTCCCCGTAAACACTATTTAGGTCATTTTGGAGACGTTGCTTACAATTCCGTGGGACTTTTAACCGACATTGAGATGAAATGACATCTCAAGCCCTGCCGCGCAGTGAAACCAGAAGGCTTATATGCATTGGACGATCTGGCTCACACCGCTTTGCCTGGGCAGGCTTAGTCCTTCTAAGCGGTTTACAAGTACTCGTTTGTGGTCAGATTCAGCTCTGCGTGGAAGCACCATGCAGCCCAGTTTATTTCTCAAGCCCCGATGGGCGGGGGCGAAATAAATTGAAATAAAACTCTTTAATTCACCTGCGAAGGCATGATACATGATGCTGTTTTTAATTCAAAACGATCCATTATGCTGTTACATACTCTTTAATGCCTGTTTGATTCTCATTATGATCTCCGAACTTATACACGTGCGAATTTAAAGGGTTGGGTAAAAATCTTGGACAAAGGGGACGGGTGAACACATTTATTCTGGCTTTCCAGCACGTTTTTACCACATCCCCCACTAATGAACAACTGAAACCCAACTTATTTAGTTTCGGCATTGTTGGGGAGGGGAGACTCTTGAATTTATAGATTCCTTTCTTTGCTACTGAAAATAGTAAGTTTTTATGCCATCCCCAACCCCCGAGAATCTTTGATTTGGGGGGGGGGGGGGGGGGGCATATAGTATTTGCCCATTCTGGCCAAGGGCCATAACTATGTTTCATTTTGGCTGAATTATCTCCCCTTGAAATTTTGCAAAAACTCAGAAATTGCCTCCCACGGGGTCATTGGTCACCTATAGTTTCAGCTCTTGTTGTAAATGATATGGACCCAATATGAGTTAATGGCGAGTATATGGAGTGTGTTCCAGTTTTGTCTGGGTCGCGAATGGGACTGTTCTTAGTCCTCTGTTATACTCCCTGTATATTAATCATATTTCCACCGACATTGACTCAGAAATAAGACTGTTCGCAGACGACTGGGTATACTGCCGGGAAATTAGAGTCACAGAGGACTAACGTAAACTTCGGAACCAAATGGATAGACTAGGATGTTGGGCATGAAAATGTGGCATGACATCATGCGAACAAGTCCGTGAAATGAACACCCCTTACTTTATATAGAGAAAACTGTGATTTAAGGGGATATACATACTTTTTTATTATATCTGCTATAAGACATAGGTTGTGAGTACACGTTAGATCCGCCTCCTTGAGACGATTCTAACGAGCACCCACAACCTATGTTTGCAGTATAAATAAGAAACATATCAAGGATTTTCATCAGAGAAGTAGCCATTTAGGAGATGTGATAAAATACACTATGTCGCACGGGTGTGTTACCGGAGTGAGTTTTCAGGCCGTTTAATGCAATACATTAAGCAGACAACTAGGCAGAGAACCAATGAAATTGAGGGTTCGTGCATTAGAACTGCTTGAGTATCATTTCACATGATTCTCGGACTCCCAGAAATTCGAGGGCGAATTTCAATGTGGAGGGGGAGAATGTCATAGCGTATAGGTATATAGCATACTTGTACTGCCTTTCGGTACAAGCCGGCTTTTACAGCAACGTGGTAGATTTGCTTATCAATCCGGCGGCCCGGGTTCGAAACCCGGCCGTGTAGCATTTTTGTCACCTGTTACACAATGTCAGTAAAAATGTCATTAATGTCCACGAAGAACAAAACTGGACCGAAAACGGCACCTTGTGAGACACCAGACAAACTTGAGCCCAATCCTAAGTTTCACTGTTAGGTTCGGCAATAGTATACATGGTGTTGGGGTCATCTTGATGACCAGCATCGCTAAACTCAAACTCAGCCATTTTGTATTTTTCTGAAATAAAGAATATAAGACTCTTACTTGGGTATTCTTATGACATGAATGTCGTAACAATGGAGAGAAGCATAGTTGTAAAAAGGGGAAAATCGCTTATGGTGAGATTTGAACCTGGGACAGTCGGGTAAAATCAACTGCTCTAAGCCAAAGAGTGAACCTGGGACAGTCGGGTAAAATCAACTGCTCTAAGCCAAAGAGTCAACTGTCTTCCTCAGTTGTCTTCCGCATAATCAACCATGGCCGGTATAATGTAGGTTAGGTGCTGCGGGCCGTAACACCTCACCCCTTTTCTTCAAGTCCGTATGTTGACGCGAGGTCATTTTTGCGAAGAAAGTCAAATCCCGGGCGAGCCACCATCTTCCGACATGACAGCCATAATGAAGGAATGGAGCATAGCTGAAAAAACATAATCGACTCTGTGCGAAAGAGTCGTATCCACGACGCAGTTGTCATTGGTTATAAACCTGTAGGCCAAGGAAGATAATTCAGGATTAGAAGTTGTGGGTCGTAAAAGTATCAGGGGCGTAGCTGGAAGAAAATCATTTGTACGCAAACCAAAGAAAATACTAAAAATAATAACTCCGTTTACCAAATGGGGACCACTCTTACAGGAGGAAAGAATTTGCTCCCATCAGGGAGCAAATTCTTTCCTGTAAATGCGGTCCCCGTGGCAGAGGAGGAAACTATGCTAGCAATTATATATTTTTTTCGGTTTTGGTTTTACGGCCGCCTTTCAAGATTGTTTCACTCATATCGAGCCGATCGTTAATCAGAGGTGGGCGAAAACCGGAGTACCCGGTGAAAAACCACCTGACCTTCCGTTGCAGAACTTGGCGTCTCATATATGACCCGAGCGAGGCTCGAACCACAGCGGTGAGAGACCTAATGATCAAGGGTCAACGCTCTTAACCACTAGGCCACTAAGGCCCGTCCCCAGCTAGCTAATAAATAGTGTTGCGTATATCCTAGACAAATACAGTTTCTTCTTCTTCTTCTTCTCATTCTTCTTCTTATTCTTCTTCATCTTCTTCTTTTTCTTCTTACTCCTTCTCCTTGCTTCTTTTTTTTTTCTTCCTCTTCTTCTTTTTTCAACTTTTTCTTCTTCTTTTTCACCTTCTTCTTCTCCTTTTTCTTCTTCTTTTTCTTCTTTTTTCTTTTTCTTCTTATTTTTCTTTTTCTTCTCCTTCCTCTTGTTTTTCTTCTTCTTTTTCTTCTACGTCTATTTTTTACGTTTGTAATGTGTACGCAAGTGCGTATCTGCGTAAAGGTAGCTACGCCCTTGAGTATCATGGACAAACTTTCCTATCTATCCCTCACACTGATTTCTTTGGCTGGCTTGTTTCTTCGTTTGGTTGGGAGTTTAACAGCCCAGCACGCACTATTTAGGTCACATCGAGCCAGTTAGTTTACCTTGAAGGCTTATAAAACCAGCATAGTGCATATTCTTACGCCAGAATTTGACAACCACCCTTCTTGAGTCAGTGAAAGGGAGAGAATGACCGTGTGTGTATTTTGAGTTATACGTCTCAGCAACCCGCTAAGGTTATGCAGAGAGGGGGCCTCATTTAACGACTCGTCAGAAAGTTTGGAGAAGCCAAAAATCGAACCCAGGACCCCTGGTTTATGAAGTGAGTAAAACAGAATGATTACTAAAGAGAACATTTCATGGCAAACCCATTTCAGATTCTTTTTCTTGCATTACTTAAATCTTAAAACATAGATTTTGAATATGCGGTCACTAGGATTTCCTCGTCTGTTGTGCAAGAACTTGTAAAACGGGGCTAGTATTTCGTTGCTCGCAGAATTTGATCGCTTTCAGCGATCAGACTATGTACATGCGCAACTTCTGTACTAACATTATTTTGTACTATGTGCATGCGCAACTTCTGTACTAACATTTACTAAATTATTTTGCAGATTCTTGTGGTTGCACTGTAAGTGTTGTCTCATTGAAGTTGGTTTTGCTCAGTATAGCTCACTGTTGACTATTTGAACGGTCCCTCTGTAGTTTTATATTGTTTACATGTTTATGTACAAGTTAATCCACCGCTGCTTGTGGAAATCAATGGGCTGCCTGATACTTCCACACAAAGCTGAAACCCGTCACACAGGACTACTGGTTAACCACTTAGAAGGTCTTAGTCTTCCCAGGCAAAGTGGTGTGAGTCCGACCGTTCCTTCATATACATGTGAACCATATTAGTCTCCTTGGGTGGTAGATTTGAGATGTCGTTAAATCTCAATGGCGGATAAAAAGACTTGCAAAATTGGAAACGATTCCAAAATGACCCTAATAGTGTTGACGGGGACGTTAAAGCTCAGTTCAAACAAACAACAGGTTATTTTGCGACTTTTTTGATGGATTATAGCGACTGTTTATTGTGCATCTGTTGTTGAAAATTGTCTCTATGTCATAAACACACCTTACAACCCAAAACACTTTTTTGTTTTAGGAATGGCCAATCGCATACCGTACATATTGTAATTTTTCAACTAAAGGGCAAATATGTATCGTTCCTCTTGGCTGTTTCTTGAAAAAATGGCGCTTATAATGGGTAAAAACGTCCAGATTCGGTTTTTCATATCCGTGTTTGTTGTTCCATTTGTTCCGTGTTTAGTGTACTCAGACTCAACACATGATCCGTGGTAAGGTGTACCCGTGTTTCAAGGTAGTGAGCCAAGAAAAATCGGTACGATTCTTATTCTAAATGTTTTTATGAATTATTAAAAATAGTATACTTACTTCGATCCCTAGAGGCATGAAAAACCCAAGAATGCTCGTGTATATGTCATTTATTTCTGATTGATAGACCCTTAAAACTTGAAGTTTTATTTTTCTACCTATTTTTGCCTAATTTATGGCTTTGATTTCCCTTCTCTGACCGTGTCATAACTTAAAATTTTGGACAAAACAACAAAAACACAATCTGTTGTCATCGCAAAACCAACAGAAAAACGTAAATCGTGATAAGTTCGACAAAATAGAGGAAACATTGAACTCGCACTTCTCCTGTCAAAAAAAAAACAAAAAAAAAAAAAAAAAAAAACGGTAGCGTTTGTTGTACTCAGTAGCGTCACGTTGTACCGCGGTATCCGGTGTGAACCTGGACATGCGATAAAAATCACGCAAGAACATGTTTTCTTCTTTTTTTGTATTCAAAGTTTATTTGCGCCATCCATGTCATGGGAAAAGGGTCATTATTTCATTAGCAACCAGCATTTATTTTATATTCATTTTTTAAGAGGGTAAAAAGGTGGATCCTGACCAGAGGACATTGTAGGCAGAAAATACAAAGAGAATGAATGTTTTTGAAGAGTCTTATTTAAAACCGCAACCGTAACATAGGCTTTATAGGCCAGACTCCCTGCATAGGCTTTATAGCCGCCAGAACCTTTTTTCTCTCAAGGCATGAAGTGGAGACATTAATCCATTTTGTACTAGAACCCCCCCCCCCCTCCCCCCCAAAAAAGTATTTGACAAACATTGCAGACCCAGATCAGACGCCAAAGTACACACCATTTCGCCCTAGAATTTTGAAAATGGGCTTGTGCTATATATAAAGAGGAAGATTCCAGACTAGTCAATCGACCCGCAGTTACAAAGCACAATCAGCTCTTCAGTGTTGGTGTCCACGTGACTATCATTGATTTATATGAAATCCAGGTAACGGTTATTTATTGAAAATAATCGCGCTTTTCTTATCACAGCGAGGTCCGAGTGTTCGTAAGAAGGATATCTAAAGAATCTGGACGGGTGCTGTAAAGTGTAGACCCAGAACAGACGCCGCAGATCAGTTGGAGAGCCCGCTCTGGATCTTTTTTTTTCAGCCCACACGCAGAGACAATCGACCCACCTGTGCTGTACGTTTGTTTGATTTGAGGTTTAACGTCCCTGTCAACACTGTATAGGTCATTTTGGGGACGTTGCTTCCAATACCCGACATTGAGATGAAATGACATCTCAAGCCCTGTCGCCCAATGACAGTAGGGTTTATAAGCATGGACGGGCCCTGTGCTGTCAGTGCTTTGGGTTTGATGTTGAGGTCATATAGTCTTACGTGCTGGAGGAAACTGGAATACCCAGATAAAACGACCGACCTTGATAGGGTGACAACAATACCCAGTAATATGCAAATCCGGCAATGAGGCAGTACCTTGCGCAATCCAGGCTCGTTTTTAAGACCGAGAAAAAAGCTTTGTTACGTGATTGAAGAAGAAACAAGGAAACCGTGTTATCATGTCTATCTTTGAATTGTTGCCAATGTTTTAAAAAAAAATAAAATATATCATGAGCTGGATACTATGGAACACGGGAAGGGACATGCAATTTTATTTTTAATTTTTTTTTTTTGGTTTGGGTTTTACGGCCCTTTCAAGATTATTTCACTCATATCGAGCCGATCGTTAATCAGAGGTGGGCGAAAACCGGAGTACCCGGAGAAAAACCACCTGACCTTCCGTTGCAGAACTTGGCGTCTCACACGTGGCCCGAGCGAGGCTCGAACCTACGGCGGTGAGAGACCTAATGACTAAGAGTCAGCGCTCTTATCCACTTGGCCACGGAGGCCCGTTTTTATTTTTAATATGTTCGCCCATCGGAGCTTGAAGAAATAGATTGGCTGCGTGATGCTTCCACGCAGAGCTGAAACAGATCGCACACGAGTACTGGTAAACCGCTAAGAGGATCTTAGCCTGCCCAGGTAAAGCGGCGTGAGTCGGTCCGTCCATGCTTATAAACCCTAATGGTTTCTTTGGGCGACAGGGCATGAGATGTCATTTCATCTCAATGTCGGGTAAAAGTCCCACAAAATTGGAAGCAACTTCTCCAAAATGACCCTTATAGTGTTGACGGGGACGTTAAACCTTAAATCAAACAAACAAAATGTTGTGCGAACAAAATAATAAGTTGTGCGCACAAGATATTATGTTGTCCGCACAAGATCTATGTTGTGCAAACAAGATAATATATTGTGTGCACAGGATATTATGGTGTGCGAACATATTATCTTGTGCGCACAAGTCGCACAAGATAACAACTTGTGCGCACAATATATTAAATGGTTCGCACAAGATATCTTGTGCGCACAATATATTATCTTGTTTGCATAACATAGATCTTGTGCTGGCAACATAATATCTTTTCGCACAACATATTTAAAATAAAAATGTATGTCCCTTTCCGGCTTCCGTAGAATCCAGCTGGAAAATCCCAGTGTAACATATTTTCCGCGCCAGTAAATTGTATGACGCTTTTTTGTCAAATCAATATTCTTTCACTCTCTGGGTATTTCGTCATACCTCATTTAACCCTTATCTTGCTGTTCACGACAACCCCTATCTTTGCAAACAGTGTAGATCTAGAAGCCATCTGATCAGGATCTACACTGTTTGGCATTCAGTTTATGAATTGTTTAGCAATAAATTGCATCAAGTAATTTGATTGGTTGATATACAGAAATGAGTGTGGCTTAAATGAATATTAAGCAAGATAAGGGATAAATGCCAATAGTTTGAATCAATGTTCTGTCAACGTTGTATCGTTACACCATAACATGATTCGATTAAAATGTGGATTCTCAGATTACAGGCGCAATAGAGGGGGAGGCGAGACTGCTCTATTGGAAATATCATTTGGTTCTTTTTGGGGTCGATTGTTAGTCATTCGACCAAAAGTTATCAAGCACAACAGCTTGACGTTGTTGATGTCTACGTAACTAGTATTGATGGAAACGGTTATTTATAGAATATAGCAACGCCATTCTTATCATTATGAGGTCAGAGGTTATCCATAGTACGTATATAGAGTCTGCTCTGGAATCATGTGTTTGGTTTGGCAAGGAGTGTAGATCCAGAGCAGACGCCATAAAACGCGACATCTGCTCAGACTCTACACTGTTTCCTAACACTTTAAGAATTTAAGGGTTTAACGAATCGTTCCCCTTTGAACTTCTCAAATGGAAAATATTTTGCTCCTTATTCTGAAGAATAGCTTTCTCATCACGTGAACAAGTCCGTGAAATGAAGACCCCCTAAACCCCACTTTATATGGAGAAACTGGCGTTTACGGGGGTATACATAATTTTTCTTATTTCTGCTCCAAGACATAGGTTGTGGGTACTCGTTAGAACCGCCTCACTGAGGCGGTTCTATCGAGCACCCACAACCTATGTTTGCAATATAAATAAGAAAAATATCACGGGTTTTCACCCGAAAAGTAGCCATTTTGGAGATGTGAAAAATGCACTGTCGCACCGTAGTGTTATGGTAATGTGCATTTTCAGGGGAAATAATTTATCCAAAGGGATCCCATTTGTTCCTTAGGGGCAACTTCTTTTCTTTAAGTGTAGACCCATTTTACACAGGAACTATATTATGAGCAAGCGCATGACAATACCTACAAGAAGACATGTGCGTCCATCGAAAACACAGATCAGCCTGCGCATCCATATAGTTTAACCAGAGACTTCTCATGCTGCATGAAGGAGCATCGGGCCATTAGCTATCCTTAGAGCGCACAATGAAGACTCTGATCAGACTGCGCGGATGCGCAGGCTGATCTGAGTCTTCGTTGGGCGCACATGTCTCATTGTAGGTCTTGTCATGCGCTGGCTCATAAGAAATAAGCGATTGGAAAGCGACCAGGATCTGATGAAAGTCGTACCATTCACCTTAAACAGTGGGTCGAAAATCAGTACACACGAAAAGATGACTAACAAATGTCATAATATATGATTTGCGTAATAAAAATTCGTTGCTCAATAAAAAATTTATTTATTATTTATTGTCCATTCAAGATTATTTTACCAAGATCGAGCCGATGGTTAATCGAAGGTCGGCACAAACCGGAGTACCCAGAGACAGCAATCCTGATGGTCATGACGAAAAAAAGCCTATACAAATACATTGTAATTTTTACCGCTGAAAAAAAAAGATGAAATTTTTGATACATCAAGAAAACACGCCTATATAGATCTACATGTAATTTTTAACCTTAATATAGTAAAACTGGGGTTTACAGGGGTAAACCTTATTTTTTTCTATTCTGCTCAAAAATATAGG
This sequence comes from Lucinisca nassula, assembly GCA_963580285.1. NCBI lineage: Eukaryota > Metazoa > Mollusca > Bivalvia > Lucinida > Lucinidae > Lucinisca > Lucinisca nassula. Next base: position 16,431,840 of record OY757015.1, read on the forward strand.
TTATGGGTACTCGTTAGAACCGCCTCAATGAGGCGGTTCTAACGAGTACCCACAATCTATATTTTGAGCAGAACCAAGAAGAATATCACAAATTGTCTTATAATTTTCGTTTTTTCGGTGGTATAGTTTACCATGAATTTGTATAGGCGCGCTTTCGTAATGTTTTTCCTATTTCTGCTCAAAATATAGATTGTAGGTACACGTTAGAACCGCCTCGTCGATATTAGACAAAAGACGAATATCGTATACTAATGTCAAGTCTCAGTTTTCCCTGTATATTGTACGTATGGTTTACAGGGGTATTCCTTACTCGGGTGCGTCGCCTGTCAGGAAGTGGTTACATTGCACTTGCCTCTGGTGCTAGCTAGAGACCCCCGGTTCGATCCTTGGCAGTGGCGGTATTATTTCAAATATCGTAAAGTACAGCGTCCTTCGGATTGGGACGTTAACTGGTGCCCCCCAACCCCCAAACCTCGGTGCAGGAAGAGTCATCCCCTGTGCAGGTTAAAGACTCCTATCAGTTACATAATTGTGTAGGCTTTCAGCCTGCAAAATCTGGAGTGTATAAAATATACATCACGTGAACAAGTCCGTGAAATGAACACTCCCTTACACCCCGCTTTATATAGAGAAAACTGGGGTTTACGGGGGTATAAATTATTTTTATTATTTCTGCTCCTAGACATGGGTTGTGGGTACTCGTTAGAACCGCCTCGCTGAGGCGGTTCTAACGAGCACCCTCAACCTATGTTTTGAACATTAATAACAAAAATATTAAGGATTTTCAGCAGAAAAAGACCCCATTTCGGAGACGTGAAAAATGCACTATGTCGCACGGCTGAGTTTTCGTAATATACACCGCCTTTGTCTTCTCCTGGGGTTAAGGAATAAAATATAGCATAGAAAAGAAGGTCAAAGGTCGCACGGCCAAACAGATTAAGATCTTGTCACAAGCAACGCACGGGACAAACATAAAAGTTGTGAGGCATATGGTTATTTTTAATTTTTTTTTGTCTATCTCAGCAAGACGGATAAACAGTCGGATGAAAAAACCCCAAACAAAACAAAACAAAACAAACAAAAAAACAAACAAAAAAAAAAAAAAATATGTTCATCTGGGTAGGCATAAAAATAAATTTAGAAGTATCGTAAATATATTTTCCAATTATATGGATTTTCCACAGGCTGATGCAATACTTCGTCAGCAAAACCCAATAAGGCCAATACTGACATGTCAGCGAAATAAAAGATGAATTAGCCGATATTCATGTCAAAAGGTCAGAAATAGAACTTTGCTATTTTTACCTCTTGCGACCATTTTATTCAGCGGAGCGGAACAAGTAATTTTTGGTGACAGTACCCAAAGAACATTCCTATGAAATTATTTCAGAATCAACCTACCTGATTAGGAGAAGTCGTTTTAAGGTTTATCTAATTTTAGTTCATTGGAGCTAAACGGCTTGAGCAAAATTGGGGACAATTGCACTTTACCGGGCACTGATTTTCCATAGGAAAATCCACGTGAGTAGGTATCAAAGGCCCTATTATAAGGACGCGCGTGAGCGCGGCCCAAAAAAATGGAAATAAGGCAGAAAATGCAAAAGTAACCCAAGAATCGTGTAGATTAGGCATATTTCAGGTTAGGTTTTTAAGCGTAGGTTGCAACTAAGTTCTGCAATTTCAAGTTTGTTTTAGACAGGAGTTAATTACGTTTTGTTTTGCTTCCACGGAAAAACTGCGCGTGCGTAATTTCATTGGTCAAATTTAAAGATCTAATGAGTATTAATGAGCTCTGATGTCAAATTTCGATGACGCAGATTTCGATGTCATTTTATCTCATTTGCATATAATTTGGTGCCGTGGTCCAAGTCTGCCGAATCCACGTCGAAGATAGAAAGGGGCTAATCGTTGTTATATGGCACTGGCAGATGACAGTGTAAGCTAAAATAGCCACAACTTTGTCTGGAAATTTACGTATTTTTTTAATGCAACATTGACTTGCTGCTACTAAAACAACGATGAAAGAAATCTCTGTAGTTTGAAATCGCTTGCATTCTTTGAAAAACTTCGGCTAGAAAATGCGTCGATTCGTCCTTCCAAAACAAAATAGCGGTCGTCTTTTCCCGAACGTCATTTTGAACACGTTGATTCCAATTTTGTGGGACCGATATTAAGATGAAATGACATCTCAATTCCTGTCGACCAATGAAACCAATAGGGTTTATTTGCATTGGGCGGTCTGACTCGCACCATTTTGCCTGTGAAGGCTTAGACCTTCTAAGCGGTTTACCAGTACTCGTGTGCGGCCTGTTGTATGAAGTACAAGAAGAGTATGGTTATGCGCTTTACTTATATTATAATTATTATTATTATTATTATTATTATTTTTATTTTCAAATGCAGTCACGAATCAAAGATCATTCATATTTAGAACAGGGTTTTCTGATATAGCCGAAAGAACTAGCGGTGAGGTTTCTACAGATATATCAATAGCCAGAAGAAAGATAGGCAAGGTATCCCTCCCCTTAATAAAAGACGAGGGAACGGGGTCGCTGAATCGGACTCTGAAAGGGCAGAGGAATTGGTTGGTCAATTCAATGATGCATTTAATAAAACTGAGTTCATCAAGGTTCCATTGACTGGAAGATCGACCCCTTTCATGGAAAATATTGTTGTATCCTCGGCGGGAGTGATCAAGTTACTTAAAGGCTTGAACCCTTCTAAAGCTTTAGGGCCTGATAAGCTTCATCCTAGAGTTCTGAAGGAACTAGCAAACGAGTTAGGTCCAGCTTTTGCTCATCTTTTCCAACAATCTCTAGATACGGGTGAAATTCCCAAAGAATGGCTCCTGGCAAACATCTGTCCACTTTTCCAAAAAGGGGACAGGGCTCTTGCTCGTAATTATCGGCCGGTGTCACTGACCTGTGTTCTATGTAAATTGCTTGAACACATAGTGTGCTCAAACATCATGGCCCACTTGGATGAACATTAACTTTTGTCAGAAAGACAACATGCATTTAGGAAAAGGCATAGTTGCGAAACTCAGTTGAGCACGGTTATTAATGATTGGGCAAAAATCCTGGACAAAGGGGGGCAGGTGGACACATTTATTCTGGACTTCGAGAAGGCTTTTGACACCCCTCCTCATGAACTATTTAAATCCAAATTATTTGGTTATGGAATTGGAGGGAAGACTCTTAAATGGATAGATTCCTTCCTTTGCTACAGAAAACAGCGTGTTGTTGTTAATGGTGAATCTTCAGTATGGGCGCCAGTTTTGTCTGGAGTCCCACAAGGGACTGTTCTTGGTCCTCTATTGTTCTCCCTGATCTTTCCACTGACATTGACTCAGAAATAAGACTTTTCGCAGATGACTGTGTTTGTTACCGCGAAATTAGAGATACAGATGACTCACTGAAACTTCAGGCTGACATAGATAGATTAGGATGTTGGGCCCGAAAATGGGGCATGAGATTTCAGCCAGTTAAATGCAATATTATGCAGATAACAGGGAAGAGATCTAATAAAGTTGAGGCTTCTTACACTTTTGAGGGAACGGTCCTCGAAAATGTGAATTCTATTAAGTACCTTGGTGTGACAATCACTCACGATTTGAGATCGAATACACACATTAGCAATATGTGTACAAAGGCGAATATAACACTTGGATTCCTGAGGCGATATCTTCATCTGTGTCCTCAGGATGTGAAAGAGACAGTATACAGGGGACTTGTTCGCCCAATCTTGGAATATGGTAGTTGCATCTGGGACCCAAGCGGAGTGGTCCTAAATGAAGAAATTGAAAAAGTTCAGAATAGAGCTGCTAGATTTGTATCTGGAAATTACTGCTTTGAAATTGGGAGCATGACTGGAATTCTAGGAAAATTAAGATGGGAGTCTCTCAAGAAAAGGAGAAGAGACAGTAGGCTCATTCTCTTATACAAAGGTCTAAATGGTGCTGCCAGCATTCCAACAGATGACCTTGTTCCCCCGGCTAGGCGCTGTAGAAAGCACCATTCAATGGCGTTTCAGACCTTTGCTGCAAGAACGGATATTTATAAAGAATCATTCTTCCCCCGATCCATTAGAGATTGGAATGCCCTTCCCGATTCTATTATTTCGCAGGCTGAAGGTGCTGAGGATTGAGTAGCTAAGTTTACATCGTTGGTTAGAGCTAGGGACTAACTTCCCATATCACAGGTCCTGGTGTATGAATGTCATTTAACGTGTCACCAGTAACAATTCTGATTCTGATTCTAGGATCCTTTTTAATAAATCATATGCAGTTCCACTATGCTAACAGGTTATATAAATCAGCTTACTACGTGACATTGGTTCTAGTGTAAAAGAGTGAAGAACATGGTGACCTGAATTTCAGGGTGATTGAGGACTTGGTTGCTTGTATTGAGGTTTTGCGTCATCGTCAACACTATTTAGGCAATTTTGGAGACTTTAATTCCAGTGTTACATTCGGATAGCCAAATGGCCATTTTGGCTTTCCGCTGTTGATGTTCCCATTAGGGTCTGTTGTTTCATGTTTGTGTTTCTTTCCATGGGAGCTGTGGGTTAATTGTATCGATTCCTGATCATTGCCTTCACTTCTTTTCTCCTTCACCTTCTACCCGTTACACTCTGGTATATTATCGATTAACAAGGATAGGTACTTGACCCCTGCACCAGTGTCAACCCAAACAAGGGCATCAAGAGCAAATAACTCTTAGTATCGTAGGTACCAGTCCTAAAGTGATGCGCTGAAAAACTATTTCTTCCCTAGAACTATTCCTCAGTTGAATAGTCTTCCCTCTTCTGCGGTGAATGTCAAGACCGCAGAGGAGTTCAAAGCACGCGCAGTATAAGATTGAGACTCAGGGGTATGCGATTTAGGGCACGGTACCTCTGGGTTCAGATTGTAAGGGCTCGCCCGGTGATGATTGTTTTAAAGCTAAATTCTAACTTTAGCCGCCCACCTAACTGAGGTAATGGCCAAATACGACCACCTCAGTATGAAAAGGAAGACAGAATAGTTTGAGCAATTTTGGTGGACGGTTACTCAACGACCATCAACCGGTTTGGTGGGAATCGTTTAAAGATGTTTTCAATTTTAGCTCCATCGGAGCGGAAAGATTTGAGCATTTTGCGGGTCACCCAAGGAACACTCCTGTGTAATTATTTCAAAATCCATCAACCGGTTTAGGAGACGAAGGCGTTTAAAGGTGCTTCTATTTTGACTATGACGGCCATCTTGTTCATGGGGGCAGAACTGTTCGAGCAATTTGGCAGCGATATTATTGTGAATAAATTAAAAATCTGTCAGAAGTCGTTTAAAGCAAAAGTTGACGTCGGACCAAGGAATGGACGGACGACGGACAGATGCCTGTCCGAATAGCTCACCTTGTGCCAAGCAGAGCTAAAGATCAACAAGTCGTAATGATTTTTATAACTTTATTTAATGAAATGTAATGGCAAACGAACATAAACAACAATAAAAACAAAGCTATACCATCACGAAAACACGCCTATATGATTTTGACTCCTTCTAACCCCACTTTTATATAGTAAAACTGGAGTTTACAGGGGTATACCTTATTTTTCTTATTTCTGCTCAAAAATAAAGATTGTGGGTACTCGTTAGAACCGCCTCGATGAGGCGGTTCTCACGAGTACCAACGATCATATTTTGAGCAGAAATAAGAAATATATCAAAATTTTTAATCCTAAAATTTTCATTTTGTTCAGCTATAAAGGTAGCGATGTATTTGTATAGGCATGTTTTCGTAATTTCTTTCCGAGACATACAAAAATAAATGTGTCGAAAAATATCTATACTTATCCTAATTAAGGGGAATGGTAACACCTTCAGGGCAGACAACTCCTGCAAAAGTGGTTTTGTGGTTTCTTTGTAAATTGTATCTCTACATGTTAATATTGTGCATATTAGAGGGCCTCATGGAAGATTAGCTTGTTGTTGCTAAATGTGTTACCCTCTAAAAATAAAGATGATTATTATTATTATCGTCAGGAAAGAATTTGCTCCTGAGGATTTTTGTTTGATTTGATGTTTAACGTCCCAGTCAACACTGTAAAGGTTATTTTGGAGACGTTGCTTCCTATTCTGTGGGACTTTTACCCGACATTGAGATGAAATGACATCTCAAGCCCTGTCACCCAATGAAACCAATAGGGTTTATTAGCATGGACGGTACGCCTCGCACCGCGGTTCCTGGACAGACTTAGATCCTCTAAGCGGTTTACCAGTACTAGTGTGCGGGCCGGATTCAGCTCTGCGTGGAAGCATCTTGCAGCCCATATATTTCTTCAAGCCGCTATGCGTAGACCCCTTTTTCAGTGGGACAGAACTTATAGAAAAGCTAACAGGAAGTCCCGAAAGGTGTCTCCCTTTGACAAATGGCGGCAAAATCTGTTAGGTGGTCCCATTCCCCTTAAGTGAATGATACATTCTAGACCAAAACAAAACAAGACACAACATGCCTCTTAGACAAAAACAAAACAAACAAAGCCATAAAAAATAAAACGAATACACAAGGTTATTCTTTTAACCTTCAAAGTGCTTGGCTGAAATTCAGCAGATCACATTTTCCATCACTGGTTTCTTATTTTTCAGCATATAATTCATAAGCAAGATTTTTTTTAAAAGAAAAGAAGAAAAAAAAAATAAATATAAACACGAAAATAATACATTTGAAAATAGGCTGATTTACTTGTGATTTTCTTCGATAAACAGCAACAATAACAACAACAACATTAAAATGTGATATGCTGCATTTTGCGTGTCAATCTTATCATCACCAATACACCCCTATATTATTTTGACCCCTTGAAGCCGACTTTTATATAGTAAAATTTGGGTTTGCTGGGGTAAACCTTATTTTTCTTATTTCTGTTCTAAAATATAGATTGTGCATACTCGTTATAACCGCCTCGATGAGGCGGTTTCTTTACTTATTGCTGCTCTAAAATATAGATTGTGGGTACTCGTTAGAACGTTAGAACCGCCTCGAAAATGTGTAACCAAATCTATATTTTGAGCAGAAATAAGAAAAATTTTGCAAGTTTTTATCTTAGAATTTTCCTTTTTTCCGGCGATAAAATTTACAATGTATTTGTGTTTTAGTAATGACGTAAAGAATAGCTATCCAAATGTTTCAGAATTTAATAATAAGGGATGGATTTATTTTAGATATGGTGGCATTTTATTTTATATATGAGCCCCGCCAAGCGAATTTGTGTCTTCGAGCATTCTGTTATGACAAATTTAACTGCGCATGCCCAGCCATTCAGAGGGGCCAGGGATATGGCTTTCTGTTTGAAGGTTCCTCATGATTCACTGCTTATATGAGCGAGCAGCGAAGGTTCTGGCGAGACTGCGCGGATGCGCAGGCTCGCCTGAACCTTCGCTGCTCGCATAGGCGATAAGTACCAAAATCGCTTGGCGAGGCCCATATAATACTTAGGGCTAATTATACAAAATGTAGAAAAAATATGAAAACAAATGTAAAACAAAAAAGAAAAATAAACGTAGTGAATGGCCAATAATAAACAAAAGGTAAAAAAATGAAAGTAAGTGAAGTATACCCGCCTAATATAAGAATAAGAGTTTTGTGGTTTAGAAACTGTTATAACAAAACTGTTGTGGGACCGATATTAAGATGAAATGACATCTCAATTCCTGTTGACCAAACTCTGGCCCTGTAGCGGAAAGCCAAACTCTGGCCCTGTAGCGCTCACCTGTGTACCAGAAAATCATTAGTGATGTTTAAAATGCTCACCGGAGATTGAAGAAATAGATTGGGCTACATGGTGCTTCCACGCAGAGCTGGAATCGAACACAGATGAATATTAGTAAACAGCTTAGAGGTTCTAAGCCTGCCCAGGAAAAGTGGTGCCAGTTGAACCGTCTATGCATTTAAACCCTATTGGTTTCACTGGGCGGCAGAGCTTAAGATGTCATTTCATCTCAGTGTAAGGTAAAAGTACCACAATTCTGGAACCAACGTCTCCAAAATGACCTACACAGTGTTGACGGGGATGTTAAACCTCAAATCGATCAAAAATCGGGGCCCTGTGGTTTCAGAAAAGAAGATTTTTTTATTATAAGTCGATTGGAGTTAAGGAGCCCTGGGGAATGGCCGAATCGGACTCCAGGGGTATGGTCGGCAGGAGTTATGTAGGAGACCACTTGAAATTGCTACATACTAAATATCTAAACGCTGGGCATCATGGTTTCGGAGAAGAAGTTTTTTGAAGGTTTTTCCAGTATAAGTCTATAGGAGCTAATGAGCCCTGGGGCCACCGGATTTGGCCAATTTGGACCCTAGGGACATGCTTCGCAGGATTCGTGTAATCGACCACTCGACGTTGCTACATGCTAAATATCTAAGCTATGGGCCTTATGGTTTCAGAGAAGAAGATGTCTGAAGTTTGTTTTTCATTTTAAGTTGTATATTTCAAGTCTATGGTAGGTAATGGGTCCACTGGTGTAGCCAATTTTGACTCAAGGGGCATGGTTGGCAGGATTTATTAAAGTAACTATGTCATGTCGCTACATACTAAATATCTAGCCTCTGGGATTTATGGTTTCAGAGAAAAAGATTTTTGAAGTTTTTTTTTTGTCCATTATAAGTCTATGGGAGCTAATGGGCCCATGGGCGAGGCTAATTTTTACCCCAGGAGCATGGTTGGCAGGATTTATGTATGTGACCACTTGACGTTGCTACATGCTATATATTTAAGCTATGGGCCCTGTGGTTTCAGAGAAGAAGATTTTTTTTAAGTTTTTTTTTCAAATTGTAAGTCTATGGAAGCTAAAGAGCCCTGGGGTGGGCCAATTTGGATCCCAGGGGCATAATTGGCAGGATGTTGGTGACCACTTGTCTTTGCTACATACTAAATATCTAACCTCTGGGATTTATGGTTTCAGAGAAAAAGATTTTTGAAGTTTTTTTTTGTCCATTATAAGTCTATGGGAGCTAATGGGCCCATGGGCGAGGCTAATTTTTACCCCAGGAGCATGGTTGGCAGGATTTATGTATGTGACCACTTGACGTTGCTACATGCTATATATTTAAGCTATGGGCCCTGTGGTTTCAGAGAAGAAGATTTTTTTTTAAGTTTTTTTTCAAATTGTAAGTCTATGGAAGCTAAAGAGCCCTGGGGTGGGCCAATTTGGATCCCAGGGGCATAATTGGCAGGATGTTGGTGACCACTTGTCTTTGCTACATACTAAATATCTAAGCTCTGGGCCTAATGATTTCATAGAAGAAGATTGTTGAAGTTTTTTCAATTATAAGTCTTTAGGAGCTGTTGAGCTCGGGCGTGGACAATTTTGACCCCAAGGACAGGGTTAGCAGGATTTATGTAGGTGACTATTTTATGATGCTAGATACTAAATATCTATGTTCTGTGCTTCACAGTTCCGGAGAAGAAGATTTTTGAAGCTTTTTTTTTTTCCACTATGAGTCGATGGGAGCTAAGGGACCCCGGGGCGTGGCCCATTTGGACCTCAGGAGCATGATTGGCAGGGTTTATGTAGGTGACCATTTGCCGTTGCTACATGCTAAATATCTAAGCTCTGGGCCCTGTGGTTTCAGAGAAGAAGATTTTTGAAGCTTTTTTCCATTATGAGTCTATGGGAGCTAAGGGGCCCCGGGGAGTGGCCCTTTTGGACCCCAGGGGGTATGATTGACAGGATTTGTGTAGGCGACCACTTGCCGTTGCTACATGCTAAATATCTAAGCTCTGGGCCCTGTAGTTTCAGAGAAGAAGATTTTTGAAGCGTTTTTCCATTATGAGTCTACGGGAGCTAAGGGGGCACAGGGTGTGGCCCATTTCGACCCCAGGGGCATGATGGTCAGGATTTATGTAGGTGACCATTTGCCGTTGCTACATGCTAAATATCTAAGCTCTGAGCCCTGTGGTTTGAGAGGAGAAGATTTCTGAAGCTTTTTTCCATTATGAGTCTATGGGAGCTAGGGGCCCCGGGGCGTGGCCCATTAGGACCCAGGGGCATGATGGGCAGTCTTTATATAGGTGACAACTTGCCGTTGCTACATGCTAAATATCTAAGCTCTGGGTCCTGTGGTTTCAGAGAAGAAGATTTTTGAAGCTTTTTCCATTATGAGTCTGTGAGTCTATGGTCCATTTAGACCCCGGCGGTATGATTGGCAGGATTTATTTAGGTGACCACTTGCCGTGGCTACATGCTAAATATCTAAGCTCAAGGGCCCTGTCGTTTCAGAGAAGAAGATTTTTGAAGCTTTTTTTTCATTATAAGTCTATGGGAGCTAAGGGGTCCCGGCGTGTGGCCAATTTGGACCCCAGGGGCATGATTGGCAGGATTTATGTAATATGTGACCACATGACATGGTTACAAGCAAAATATCTAAGCGCTGGGCCCTGTGGTTTCAGAGAAGAATTTTTTTAATTTTTTCCCATTGTAAGTCTATTGGAGCTATATGTTGCCATGGCAACCAGAATTCCAATCTGGTCAGCCCAAATTACCTAATGCAGCCTTACCCCCCCCCCCCCCACCTGATGATGCTTCTCACGAAATTTGATCAAGATTGGCCGTGAGGTATTAGAGATATACTTTTTTGAAATTGTTTATGGACGCACGCACACACGGACGCACGCACGCACGACGGAAAAATGTGATCACAAAAGCTCGCCAGATGAGCTAATAAAATTGTAGTTTCTTTTGTCCATTTTTGTTAGATTACAGTGTCTAATTTTGTTTGTCCAAAAAATGGATGCTCAGAATACAAAGCATAAGGAAATCAATTTTTGTATTGGATAGCATGCAAGTCCATGCTCATTTTCATGGTTATACAGATATAAAGTTTGTCATCATATTTAAAAGTCCGTGTAATGAAGACTCCACTAAACCTCATTTTTATAGAGAAAATTGGGGGTTAAAAGGAGTATACTTTATTTTCCTTATTTCTTCTTCAACACGTAGGTTGTGGGTACTCGTACTAACGAGCACTCCAAACCTATGTCTCCAAAATTACAAATACAGTGTTGACGGGGACGTTAAACCTCAAATCAAACAAAACAAACAAAAACCAATATATGTCGAGCGGCAATTTTTGGGACGCTGGCAAACAGTGCAGACGCAAATCAGACGCCGCAGAATGCGGCGTCTGATCTAGGTATACACTGTTTGTTTTAAGTACATACATTTTTGCAAAATTTGCCGCAAACAGAACGAACTTGGCACCATGGACCACTCTACACTTACATGTATCAGATGGGTGATTCCATTTTCATATATGGGTTAGGGTTGGTTGGTTGGTTGATTTTAGGTTTAACGTCCCCGTCAACACTGTTAAGGTCATTTTGGAGACGGTGCTTCCAATTTTGTGGGACTTTTACCCGACATTGAGATGAAATGACATCTCAAGTCCTATCGCCCAATGAAACCAATAGGGTTTATTAGCATGGACGGTCCGCCTCGCACCGCGGTTCCTGGACAGGCTTGGATCCTCTAAGTGGTTTACCAGTACTAGTGTGCGGGCCGGATTCAGCTCTGCGTGGAAGCATCATGCAGCCCTGTTACAACGCATAATGAAGTAATGTAGTAATTTCTGCATTTTGATTTTTTTTTTATTTCATTATGCGTTGGCGTAGTCGACGCAAAATGAAGTAAAAAAATTATTTCATTTCGCGTTGATATGCATCATATCGACGCAAAATGAAGTAATGATGGAAGTACATAGCTGTCTACGAAAGGAGACCAAAGACTTAGGAAGCAATACAGGTAAATTCCAATATAAAGACCACATCTGAGACAGTTCAAAAGTGGTCTTTAAGACCACATTTGAACAGTCCCAAAGATGGTCCTCCACAAGAGCACACAGAATGTCGCAATCACAAAGAAAATGTAAGTTTAACCTTCAAAATATGCTTTAAAAACAAAATTTGTCTTAATTTTGGGTGGTCTTCATAGCGGAATTTCACTGTATTTGATTATGTAAGTAGAGTTAAATCTGAACGCCTTACGGTATTTTGGTCTCTTGACTGATATTTTTCCCTCATTTGTGTTTTAAGGCTCAACACATGATCATGTATTGCACACAATAGTGGAGGTGGGGGACCATATTGGCTTGGACCAGTCCATAGCCCAGTTGTTTGTCCATCTATGCATCTTAAAAGGAGTGCGACTGTGTTTCAGTTTCCGCCCCACCAACAGCTAAGTTCATACAAAGTAGCGAACTTGGTTTCAAGACTCATTCATACTGAAACGGGATCTCGGTTTCAAGACTTGGATCGATCCTGCTACCCCGGTTTATCAGGCGAGTAGCTGTAGCATAACTACTACATTTTTGTTTTTCATTTAGAACCGACCTCATACTGTCGACGCATATTCACCCCCGCCCATCGGGCCTTGAAGAAATAGATGGGCTGCACGATGCTTCCACGCAGAGCTGATACCGACCGCACATGAGTACTGGTTATCTGCTTAGAAGGTCTAAGCCTGCCCAGGAAAACTGCTGCGAGTCGGCCCATCCATGTATATAAACCCTTTTGGGTTTAATTGGACGGCAGGGATTTAGATGTCATTTAATCTCAGTGTCGGGTAAAAGTCCAACAAAATTGGAAGCAACGTCTCCAAAATGACCTAAATAGTGTTGGCGGTGACGTTTAACCTCAAATCAAACAAACAAACTGTCGACGCATAATGAAGTAAAATTAAGTATGTCACCCATCACCGCAAAATGCAATAATTCTTTCATTTTGCGCAAACCTCTTAGTATCGATGCATAATGAAGTAAAAACTTCATTTTATTTCATTTCGCATCGACTATGCCAACGCATAATGAAGTAAAAATTTCAAAATGAAGAAATTACTACATTACTTCATTATGCGTTGTAACACAGCCCATATATTTCTACAAGCCCCTATGGGCGGGGGCCACTATATGGGTTAGGGTATCACAGATCTTAATACTGAGATAAAAAAAGCAGTTTCTAAAACCAATACACATAATAGTTTTAACCTTAAGATGCCAATCGAAACAACTGTCGTCTGCTTTGTTATCTGCTGGTTACTTTAAAAGTATTGTTTTCAAATATATAGTGCCTGTATGCCAAAAATATGAAAAATATGTTTGAAAAGGCTGCAAGAAGATGCAGCAGACAACATAAACAGACAACATTTTCAGATCCAGTTTTTCATGGCATTTTAAGGGCTATCAAAATACATGTCCATCAAAGTCTAAAAGAAATAATACAAAGATATAAATTAAAACAACATAAAACAAAAATGTGAAATCACAGATCGAAAGATACTAATGATATAAATGTTGTTGCATTTGCTAGGATTTTTTTTTAAATATAACAACATCAACTACAACTTAACCAAAAATGATAGTAATAAACACTTTAATACTTTGAACTATCATCAGGAAAACACGCCTATATAATTTTGACCCCCTTAAGCCCCACTTTTATGTGGTAAAACTGGGGTTTACAGGGGTAAACCTAATCTTTCTTTTGCTGCTCTAAAATATAGATTGTGGGTACTCGTTAGAACCGCCCCGATGAGGCGGTTCTAGCGAGTGCCCACAATCTATATTTTGAGCAGAAATAAGAAAAATATCACAATTTTTCATCTGAAATTTTTTCATTTTTACCGCGGTGAAATTTACAATGTATTTGTATAGGCGTGTTTTCGTAATGTATTTTTGTATGACTGTGACATCGGAAAAAAAGGTAGTTTATATGGCAAGCAATTTTACTTTTTATTCTGCAAACCAAATATCTTATTATTAAATCAGATATCTTACATAAGATATAAGATATGTTATATCATAGCTATCTAATGTACTGAATAAGATATCTTATATGCTATGTAGGATATCAGATAACATAAAAGCAATATATATATGTTTGTTTGATAGGAGGTTTAACGTCCCCGTCAACACTTTATAGGTCATTTTGGAGACGTTGCTTCCAATTCTGTGGGACTTTTACCCGACATTGAGATGACATGACATCTCTAGCCCTGTCGTCCAATGAAACCAATAGGGTTTATGAGCATGGAAGGTCCGACTCACACCACAATGCCTGGGCATTGTCGTCCAATGAAACCAATAGGGTTTATGAGCATGGACTGTCCGACTCACATCGCTTTGCCTAGGCAGGCTTAGATACTCTAAGCGGATTACCAATACTCGTGTGCAGTCGGTTTCAGCTCTGCGTGGAAGCATCGTGCAGCCCATCTATTTCTTCAAGCCCCGACTGGCAGGGGCTGGCAATAATCTATATCTGTTTCAAATTATACATGCTAAATAAGATATGTTATTTACTAAATGAGAAATCTTAATTGTTAACATTACAGGCGAACTTTGATGGGCCGATCCCCTATGGGACCATTAAAATGTTCTAGACAAGGGTGGTTCGAGCCACTGAGGGTAACTGTTAGTGCCACACCAGGAAGCATCTTGCAGAAAATTTTGGGATATCTATTCAGTATTCTGTGATATAAATGTATGCTGTGAGTACTCATTAGAATCGCCTCATCGAGGCGATTCTAATGAGTACACGCAGCATACATTTGCAAGATAAAGGAAGAAAATCTTCCTAACCTATCCCTCACCATTTCGTATCTGGAGGAATTCCCTGGGGTCTCAGGAAAGGGTTCGACTCATCCATAGTAAACGAGATATCGGAGTTCGAGTCATTGAAGCTCTACCTCTACTGTAGTTATTTTGACAGGAAACATGGGACCACATTCCCCGCCTGAGAGATATTTCTACCCGAACCAAACAGCATCGTGAGTTACAATATTTATCATATGAAGTCGCGTCTGGGCGTGTAATAACGCCATGTAATAAATTCGATAATCCACTAGCGGATTGAATATGCAAATTAGTTAGATACGCCCCGTAAAGTTACATAACGACGTCGCGTTTACTAATGGTGGAATATTGACATTTTCATTCAACAATCGTGAATAAAATGCGTTTTAAATGTCATATGATATATAGAATCTTGCATTCATGCTCATGTATTAGTGAATTTATTAAACTCGTTGAGCAAAAGGAATAAAATGCTCGGCACAGCCTCGCATTTTATCCCTTTTCCTCAACTCGTTTAATAAATTCAATAATACAAGAAAACTCATGTAAGATCCTCTATAACGTATCGTTAAAACTTCGATCATTTAATACAGTAACCATGCTAATATTTTTGCCGAAAAAAAAAATGAAAGCAGCAATAGCTGCTCACATTTATTTTCAGCAAAAATACCACTATATTAGGTACATGTATTTTGCTTGCGCAAACGTGTCTATATAGTTTTGACTCCCTTGAACCCCACTTATATATATTGTTCTCATTTCTGCTCTAAAATATAGACTGTGGGTACTCGTTAGAAACGCCTTTTAGGAATACCAACAATCTATATTTTGAGCACAAATAAGAAAAATATCACAACTTTTCATCTTTCCTTGATGAGAAAATATAGATTGTGGGTACTCGTTAGAACCGCCTCGATGAGGCGGTTCTAAAGTATACCCCCAATCTATATTTTAGCAGAAATAACAAAAATATTACAATTTTTCATCTTGATTTTTTTCCATTTTACGGTGGTAAAATTTACAGTCTATTTGTATAGGCGTTTGTAGGTAATGAGTTAACATTTTGTCCACTAACGAGCTCGTTAAACTAACAACGTTTTAAACAACTGGGCCCAGGAATCTTCCAGATTGTCATTCCTTATTTATGCTAATCATGAGTAAACAGTCTGCGAAAGAGCAAGTCCCACAAACATGCACAAGTGACATTACGCAAACTCGCCTATACTAATACATTGTAAACTTAACCGCGGAAAAAAACGAAACATTTCAGATGAAAAATTGTGATAGTTTTCTGATTTCTGCTCAAAATATAGATTGTGGGCACTCGTTAGAACCGCCTCATCGAGGCGGTTCTAACGAGTACCCACAATCTTAATTTTGGATCAGAAATAAGAAAAATAAGGTATACCCCCGGAAACCCCAGTTTATATAGGCGTGTTTTCGTGATGGATTTATTTTCTACCACCATATCTGATGCGCACACATCTCGATTGTGGACTACCTCATGACAAATATATATCTTATTAACACTTGATATCTCATACACCAATATTAATATCTTATATAATATAAGAAATACCTTATATATCATATTAGATATCTTATACTGGATATAATATACCTTCTTCACGATGTTAGATATCTCTTAATATTATATAGTATAGAAGATATCTTGTATAGTGAACTATAGTATACTGCACGAGATAAGATATCTTATATCAGAAAATAAATATCTGATGTGCATGTATCAGTACATGTAATATAAGATATAAGTTTGCGCCCCCACCCATAGGGGCTTGAAGAAATATATGGGCTGCATGATGCTTCCACGCAGAGCGGAATCCGGCCCGCACACTAGTACTGGTAAACCGCATAGAGGATCTAAGACTGTCCAGGAATCGCGGTGCGAGGCGGACCGTCCATGCTAATAAACCCTATTGGTTTCATTGGGCGACAGGGCTTGAGATGTCATTTCATCTCAATGTCGGGTAAAAGTCCCACAAAATTGGAAGCAACGTCTCCAAAATGACCTTTACAGTGTTGACGGGGACGTAAAACCTCAGATCAAACAAACAAACAAGATATAAGTTTAAAGATATCTAATATACTATCTATGGTATCTGATGTCATATGAAGGTCTCATGATAAGGTTTGTTCTTGAATGTTTTGGGTATAGCAGCACATAACCTGTTTTGATGGTCTTTTTGATTTCTCTCTCTGTTAGCGTTGATTGACATTTGTATGACAAACAGCATAGTCTATTTTAAATGAACTTCTATAATTACAATTTACAGCATATACATTACAACAATTTCTATATATGGCAAGGGCGTTGTCTTAACCCTTATCTTGCTGAATATTCATTTAAGCCACATCCATTTCTGTCTATCAACCAATCAAATTACTTGATGTAATTTATTGCTTCAAATTCATAAACTGAATGCCAAACAGTGTAGATCCTGATCAGATGGCTTCTTCAGAAGCCATCTGATCTGGATCTACACTGTTTGCAAAGATTGGGGTTGTCATGAACAGCAAGATAAGGGTTAACTACACTCACTTGAGGAAAAAACACACACAAAAAAACGTTACATTTTTTTACGATAGAAAATGCACAAGCCATTATTATAAGTCTGAAAGCTAGTTCAAAGGAAACAATTTATCTAAATCTACAGTGTTATTATTGTTGGATATACACTAAAATTCCTATATTTAGACCACCTTTGGGGCTGTTTAAAAGTGGTCCTTTGAAGACCACTTTTGAACAGTCCTAAAGCCGGTCTCTCACTGGAGCACACTGGATGTATTTTTGTTTGTTTGATTTGAGGTTTAACATCCTGGTAAACACTGTATAGGTCATTTTGGAGACGCTTCATTTTGCTTCCAAGTTTGTAGGACTTTTACCCGACATTGAGATGAAATGACATCTCAAGCCCTGTCGCCTAATGAAACCAATAGGGTTTATAAGCGTGGGCGGTCCGACTCGCACCGCTTTGCATGGGCAGGCTTAGATCCTCTAAGCGTTTTACCAGTACTCGTGTGCGGGTGGGTGTCAGCTCTGCGTGGAAGCATCATGCAGCCCATCTATTTCGTCAAGCCCCGATGGGCGGGGGCCAACACTGGATGTAGAAAACCCCAAGAAACCGTCTAAAACATTCTAAATATGCTTTTAAAGGCAAAATTTGTCTTAATTTTAGGTGGTCTTAATAGCGGAATTTCACTGTATTCACCATATTTGCATTATTTTCTGGCTCCCAGCTTGCAAATTGTCAATATTGGAAAAACAGGTAACCAGACCCCCTGACCTTTAAAGGTCAGGGGGTCTGGTTACCTATTTTTCCAACACTGATAACTTTCAGACTAGGAGCCAGCAGATAATGCAAATAAGGTGAATATACGATTATGGTCAGTTTTATAGATTAATGTTCCAGCCAACAGTATTAAGGTCAGATCGAGCCGTTTAGCTTACTTACACCACACTTCTGGGTAACAGACTTATCCGTGAGCTGTTAACTCTTATCATGCTGTTCACGACAACCCCTATCTTTGGAAACAGCGTAGATCCAGATCAGATGGCTTCTGAAGAAGCCATCTGATCAGGATCTACACTGTTTGACATTCAATTTATGAATTTGTAGGAATAAATTAATCAAGTAATCTGATTGGTTAAAAGTCAGAAATGGGTGTGGCTAATCTGAATATTCAGCAAGAGAAGGGTTAACCTGTACTGTACACATTCGTTAGCCAGAAACTGACAACTGCTCTTCTTGAATTTGCGGAAGGGAGTGTTAGGACAGTAGAAAGTATTTATTTTAGCTTGGGTAGGGAGTGGTAGGACAGTAGAAAGTATTTATTACATGCTTTTCAATGAATGATAGAGATTTATCAGTGAAATATAAATCGATATTTTCACTGTTTCAAACAGTGAAAATACGATTTTTTATTTTTCACTGTTTGGGACTACTTTTTTCTTCAAATCTAACTCTAATTTCAATTTTATCTTTGTCAGATAACTGAACAATACTGAAATGTGTTCTAATTGACGCATAGCCCGATCATGTGTGACGGGGACGTTACTGACGTCATTTATGACGCTGACGTCACGTCTTTTGTCGCGCGACGTTAGACTTGCCAGCAACTTCTTTGGAAAACTACTCTCTCAATTATTTCATTAATCATTCATAATAATACCATCCAAGGCCATTTCTCAGGTGCAAACTTTGAGTTTACACCCAAAAGTATACCCACTAAACACGATGGACACCACTAAATTGACGCGAAACGAACAGGAACAAAGATAATTTTCTCCAAATGTGAGCGACACCATTAAAGACGCTAAATATTGCCTTTTGAAGCATGTAAGAAACAGAAAATTTGATTTTTTCAGTGCAAGATCAAATTTTATTTCACTCATGAACACCAAAACTGCTATTTTCACTCGTGGCTACGCCACTCGTGAAAATAACAGTTTTGGTGTTCATTCGATGAAATAAAATTCGATCTTACACTGAAAAAATCAAATATCCTCTATATTTTAGCTTGGGTACTAAAGAAATAGATTGGGCAGCATGTTGCTTCCACACAGAGCTGAAACAGACCGCTCCTGAGTACTGCGCAAGCAAAGATCTTTCTGGCATATGGTACCTATTTGTTTCATTGGGCGTTCATTGGGCGGCAGAGCTCGATATGTCATTTCATCGCAATGTCGGATAAAAGTCCAAACAAAAATGAAAGTATAAACGTCTCCAAAATTACCTAAACAGTATCGATGGGGACTTTAAAGCTCACTTTAAAATAGCTTGTCTTAACCCACTTTGTACCGGAAAACCCTTAAGGGGTAATTAGCAAACACTACAGGCCCAGATCACGCGGCATCTGATCAGGGCCTACACTGTTCGCAAGAAAAATTCAGCCATTTTCCGAATAAATTTTTACGAATAACACAATCTGACACCCCCCTAAATTTTGACACTGACTCCTGCTATATATAAGGAGAAAGATTCCATTTGGTACAAAAGAGTTAACAACGGGATGTCATAGTGACTATTGTCATATAATCTTTTTCCAGCATGTGCACAATTTACCTACAAAAATTACACACAGACATACACAAGTACAAAAGCATGCATACTGATTTTTTTAATTTTATGGAAAGACCTTGGTATGAGCAAAAAAAAAAATAAATATTGGAAATGTCATAATTTAATGCGAATTTACCACAGTTTATATTGCACGATTAAGATATACAACAACGCAACTAGCAGTTCAGCAATATGACATCTGTCGTCGGTTCATTGCAGTGTAAATACGTCAAAACACACTGACACGTCGGACAAGAATTTACATCACCAGTGACATGTTTGTCAAAGTACAGAGAAACCGTAATCCCATTAAGAAAACACGCATATATAATTTTGACCCCCTTAAACTCCACTTTTATTTAGTAAAAATTGGGTTTGCATGGGTATACATTGTTTTCTTCATTTCTGCTCTTAGACATATGTTGTGGGTACTCGTTAGAACCGCCTCCGCGAGGCGGTTCTAACGAGTGCCCACAAGCTATGAACTTTGAGCAGAAATAAGAAAAAAATCACATTTTTTCATCAGAAAAATTTCACTTTGTAGGAAAATTGTTCAATTAGTTTAGAAAGAAGTGTTTACGTTATGCATATTTAGGATATTGAATACCGAAAGTCGGGGCGGAGCTTAGGGATTGTAAAAAAAAACTTTATCCATGCAATCCCGTCATGATTTGCGCTGCATATTTAAAAATGTTATTAACATTACGTCAATTGTCTGAAAGTTTCGGCCAATCAGCTACACAGTCACGTTGTCAACCTGTTCAGAAGCACATGACAAAGCTTTCGGCTAGCCTTTATTTTTCCGTTGCAAACAGCATCACATGTGCCACGGAGAGAAGTCTTATTGCTAAACTGCTGGTTGCGTGGTTCTAGAGGCATGAGAGAGAGAGAGAGAGAGAGAGAGAGAGAGAGAGAGAGAGAGAGAGAGAGAGAGAGAGAGAGAGAGAGAGATCTACAAAAATCACACAAAGGCACACACAAGCATGCTGATTTTATTCACATCTAACTTTCTATAAAAGGGAAAGACCGTGAGCAAAACAATATTGAGAATAAGTAATATAATTCACCTGCTGGTTCCTAGTCTGAATGTTATCAGTGTTGGACAAACAGGTAACCAGACCTCCCCCCCCCCCCCCCCCCCGCTGACCTTGAATGTCAGCGGACGGGTAGGTGGGGGTCTGGTTACCTGTTTTTCAAATACTGATAATGTGTAAACTGGGGAGCCAGCAAATAATGCAAATAGTTCAAAAGCCGAAAACGAAAGATGACTGGCTCCCCGTCGTATGTTAATATCTTTCTCATTTCTATGATTACATGGATTTATGTAAACTTGATCAAGAAACACAATCCAAACATTTCGTTTCCTTCTCTCTGCTCTTAGAATATAGAAATCAGTAAAACATGAGTGAAACATATTTCTTAAGTTTAACTAATGAATAAGTTTGACGATGGGAGCCAAACTAGAGAGAGAGGAGCGAGTCAGAGAGAAATAGGCGTACAAGAGAGTGAGTGAGTGTTTGAGTTTTGCGTGCCACCAACAGCTAAGGTCATACGGAGACGGGACCTCGGTTTAAAGACTCATCCGGAAGTCTCGAGAAGCCCGGGATCGATCCTGCGACCCCTGGTTTACAAGGGGAGTAGCGTAACCACTTCACCACTGAGGCTTCTATGCGTACAAGAGAGAGAGAGAGAGATAGAGAGAGGGGGCGAGAAGGAGAAAGAGGGATAGCAGTCAAACCTGTCTTAAAGACCACCTGTGAACAAAGACCACCTGTCCACAAAGAGCACTTCCAATTCCTCCCATCCAATTAGACTATATAATGCACCTGTCAACGGAGACCACCTGTACACTTGGATCAGAGGACACTCGGACCATCAAAATCCTTCCCAAATGCATATTTTTGTGCTTTGAATAGCCTTGGCCAAAGTTTTAACAGAACTATTGTTTATGGACATCCTCTACTGAGCCAGATTATTTTTTAGTGATTCATTATGAAAACCTGACATAATGTTACCCTTAGGGGATTTAATCAGTGAATCATCCAGGTGTAACTGGGATAATCCAATGTGAAGTAATCCTTGTCTCCTATAGAGGTAGAACAGTTGATGTAAAACTGACCCCCTGAATAAAGACAACCTGTGGAAAAAGACCATATTTCTTATTGCCCTTGAGTGGTCTTTGTAGAGAGGTTAAACTGTATATACAAGAGAGATAGCACAGAAGACAGACAGGCTGATGGTTATACAGAGAGAGAGAGAGAGCGAGACGGTATACAAAAGAGGGAGAGAGAGAGAGAGAGAGAGAGAGAGAGGGAGAGAGACTTAGAGAGAAAAATGACATACACGAGAGAGAAAGAGAGGTAGTTGGCATACAAGTGAGATGGCATGGAAATTAGACAGACAAATATACAGACAGACAAACGGAGAAAGATGGCATTAAATTTGTTATATTTTGCGTTTCAGACATTTGAAAGAAATTCCCTGAATACGAAAATGAGCCAGCGCATGACAAAACCTACAATAAGACATGTGCGCCCAACGAAGACTCAGATCAGCCTGCGCATCCGCGCAGTCTGATCAGAGACTTCGTTGTGCGCTCGAAGTATAGCTAATGGCCCAATGCTCCTTCATGCAGCAAGAGAAGTCTCTGGTTAGACTATACGGATTCGCAGGCTGACATGATTCTTTGCTGGGCGCACATGTCTTATTGTATGTTTTGTCGTCCGCTGGCTCAAATAATATCTCGTCTTCTGATGGTTTTCCATGAAGAAGGACCTGTATGAGCCGCTTGATCAAAAGCTGAATCCATAAAAGAAAATGGCAGTTAAATTTTGGATTTCTATTATATTTAACATATAATTGAAATAAATAAATATCCAAAAAAAGCATGATAAATACGGAACCCGGGAAGGGACATGATTTTTTATTTTTTTATAAGTTGTGCGCACAAGATAATATCTTGTGCGGACAAGATATTATCTTGTTCGGACAACATATTATCTTATGCGCACAAGAAATTATCTTGTGCGGACAACATATTATCTTGTTCGCACAACATATTATCTTGTGCGAACAACATAATATCTTATTCGCACAAGATATTATCTTGTTTGCACAACATAGATCTTGGGAAGTTGTGCGAACAAGATATTATCTTGTGCGGACAAGATATTATCTTGTTTGCACAACATATAATCTTGTGCGGACAAGATAATATCTTGTGTGCACAAGATAATATCTTGTCCGCACAAGATAATATCTTGTTCACACAAGATCTATGCTTAATAACTTGTGCTGACAAGATAATATCTTGTCTGTACAAGATAATATGTTGTCCGCACAAGATAATATCTTGTGCGCACAAGATAATATGTATTGCGGACAAGATAATATCTTGTCCGAACAAGATAATATGTTGTCCGCACAAGATATTATCTTGTGCGCACAACTTATAAAATAAAAAAAAATCATGTACCTTCCCGGGTTCCGTAGATAAAAAACTTAAATATTTTACCTTTTAATTTGATATAGTGGGAAAGGTGACCACTATTGTGAGGCATAGTCTATCCTTTAACAAACGAACAATAACTGCGATTTCATTCTGATTATTTTTTCAGAAAATAGTAATTGAGCCGAGGAACAGCATTTCACACAATTTAAACGTGCGCCCAGACTGACCAGTGTCTTCGTTGTGCCTCTAAGGCTAGATGAGGCCCAATGCTCTTTCATGCAGCAAGTGAAGTCTCTGATCAGACAATATGGATGCGCAGGTGGATCTGATTCTTCGCTGGGTACACGTGTAACATGAAATGCTACGCCCTTCGCAATTTGGTCTCCCTCATTAGCCCTTATCCCAATGATGGATGGAGCGATTCTAATGAGTACACACAACATACCCGTTTATATAATAGAACATCAATAAAACCTAGCAAAATCATTCTGACCAGGGACTCTTAACCCATAAAATGTCAATCATGACTATTGTCGTCTGCTTTGCCATCAGCCGGTTACCTCAGAAGTAATATTTTGCAAACAGTGTGGACCCAGATCAGACTGCTCCTGTAGGAGCAGTCTGATATGGGTCCACATTGTTTGCCTATATGAAAAAATATTTTTAAAAAGTTCGCAAAAAAAAAAAAAAAAAAAAAAAAAAACAGCAGACAACATAAGCAGATGACATTTTCAGATGTAGTTTTTTTCTCGGCGTCTTAAGGGTTAAGGGAAATGGGAACACCTAACAGACTGGTCCGCCATTTTTCAAAGGGAGACAACTTTCGGGACTTCTTGTTCGCTTTTCTATAAGCCTTGTCCCCGTTAAAAAGGAGTCTAACAGTTGATCCCTATTTAAATGGGAGACAAAAATACATTTGCAGGAGTTGCCTCCCCTGAAGGTGTATCCATTCCCATTAATAATAAACCTCGATCAGTCTCTCGAACTTTTCCAGTCTCGAACAAATTTTCTCGGTCTAAAAGGTGTTCGAGCCATTGAAGTCGGACCATATTTCCTTATAATAACTCCAAACTACAGTACTTTTCTAACGCTTTGTCAAACCTGTGATCCACTCAGGCCTCATACTGACCATGCTTTTCAATGGCTGAAAGGCCCGATTTTGCAGCTACAACCCTTATCCTGCTGAACAAGACACAACAATTACCTTTGCAAACAGTGTAGATCCTGATCAGATGGCTTCTGAAGAAGCCATCTGATCAGGATCTACACTGTTTGTAATGCAATTTGTGAAAATACCAAGTAATTTGGTTGACTTATAGTCAGAAATAGGTGTGGGACATTAAATTTATTCATCAGGGTAAGGGTTAAATAGCTTTTTAAACAAACTAATGGCACCAAAATCAAAATCTAAAAGCCTGAAATCCTGCAAATGCCTGAACAATATGAGGCCTGTCCACTATGGCAGCAGCATAACTATTAATGGACTGATGAAATTTATATTTATTATGATTATTATTGCTGGAAATATTATTACGAGGGATGGGACAATGATTTGTGCTAGCCCCCGACCATCGGGGCTTGAAGAAATAGATGGGCTGCATGATGCTTCCACGCAGAGCTGAAACCGACCCGCACAAGAGTACTAGTAAACTGCTTAGAGGATCTAAGCCTGGCCAGGCAAAGCGGTGCAAGTCGGACCATCCAAGCTTATAAATCCTGTTGGTTTCATTGGACGGCAGTGCTTGAGATATCATTTCATCTCAATGTCGGGTAAAAGTCCCACAAAATTGGGAGCAACGTCTGCAAAATGACCTTTACAGTGTTGACGGGGATGTAAAACCTCAAATCAGACAAACAAATAAAACAACATTCTAATGCACTTACGTATGTATCGCGACGTCTGATTGGATAACGTCAAAAATTTGCGACAGTATATTCCACGATATACTGTCGGAAATCCGACGTCACCACGTAACGTCGCTTTTCATTGGCTGGCATTTGGTTTTACGCAGCTCACTGCGCTTGCCGCTTTGTGCAAAATAGCACAAATTTTAGCTTAACAACCGAAAAAGTGCATTAGAATGGGGATAACTGCATTGAAAATTGTCATTTGGGGAGGTAAATCGTCGGTTTTACGGTCGCAAATTACGTTTTACGGCTCCGCTTACGCGTCGCCGTAAAACGAAATTTCCGACCGTAAAACCTCCGATTTACCTCCCCAAATGACAATTTTCAGTACAGTTATCCCCTAAATCTGTGCGTGTCACATTGTCCAACACTTTGAAAAAAGAGTCAACCTTCAGACTCTCCTTAATTTGAGTCCCTCTAATAAAGAGGTCTACTCTGAAACTGGATTTGCGCCTCTAGGAGTTGACTCCTGTCAATAAGGGACCTGACAACGGTTTTGATAGAGTTGCTTCCCTTGAATATGTATCTATTCCCCTTAAATGATGATGATGACGATGATGATGATGATGATGATGATGATGTTAAATGATGATGATGATGATGATGATGATGATGATGATTATGTGATGATGATGATGATGATGATTATGATGATGATGATGATGTTAAATGATGATGATGATGATGATTATGTGATGATGATGATGATGATGATGATTATGTGATTATGATGATGATGATGATGAGGATGATGATGATGATGATGGTGATGATGATGATGATGATGTTTGTTACATTTTAATAAGAATAACACTTACCTTTTAAAAATGATAGATAATGATACAACTGTTGTTGATGATGATCATGACACTGTATCGAAAATAGCACTTGTCAATTGTGAGAATATAAGAATCTTATATGGGTGTGAGGGGTGGATGGAAAAATCCGTCCCGAGGGTCACTGTCCGGCATCACGAGGCTTGCCGAGTGATGCCGGACAGTGATCCCGAGGGACGGATTTTTCTATCCACCCCTCACACCCATATTGGATTCTTTTTCTTGCATATCTTCCATTTCTTAGCGCGGAATTTCAATGCTGCAGTCACTTCGGTTACCAACGTCCGCCATTTTGTGATGACACAACAGGAATGTTTAGTGACGTCACGCATGACGCCGCCGCACATGAGGTTGTAATCAACCAGTGCATTTATCAAACACGCGATTATATTCGATTTGGGGTCGGAACACCAGGGTCAGAACATAAATTTCTATCCCAGGGTAAAATCACGGATTTCCTTGTCTGGTGTGCAAGAAATAATGATACAACTGTTGAAATTGTTGCTGCTGATGATGATGTTGATGATAATGATAATGATGTAATGATGATTGTCTTCCATTGTATGGTGCAAGGTAATGATAATAACACTATAGCACTAGTCAGAAATAATGATACAACAGTTGTTGTTGTTGTTGTTATTATTGTTGTTGTTGATGGTGATGATGACGACGATGATGATGATGGTACTAATGTTTGCCTTGCATCATAAATTACACTATAGGAGAATAGCACTAACCTGTTAAACTATGAGAAAAAATGACAAAGCTGATGCTGCAGCTGATGGTATCAATATATAGAGAATACCAGGTTCGTGTCTTTTGATATCAAGTTTATCAGGCAAGGCTTCGAGAGCGCTTGTAGAATCGCGAGGCTTGCCGAGTGATTCTACATGCGTTCTCAAAGCCGAGGCTGATAAACTTGATATCGAATGACACGAATCTGGTATTCAATTTATCAGTTAAGTCAATTGTACACTCTTACTCTTACATTTTTGCCATTTTTTCCAGCAGTCAAGTTCATAGAAGTACAATGACCTGATAAAGCTCACTTGTCCTGAGATAGTACATTTTTATCAGGGCAGTGTGTTACAATGCAATTAATATAGGGGGTGACTGTTAAAACTGTAAACTGGTGACAGGAATTTTAACAGGTCTATAACTTATCCTTCAAACGCTAGCAAGGCAGTTCACCTTATCACCCCATTCCCTCATCCCCACCTTGATACTCAAAAAATTTATACCTGGAGCAATCATGCATTCAAGATTATGCTGGAGAGTATGTCAGCTCTATTTGTGAAGCGGTCATCATCTTTTGTTTTCTTGGTACATCTGGAGAAGCTTGTCCGACACATGTGAGAAACCATGCTCGTCTAAGGCTCGACACAATACATCAAATAGTGCACCCCTACCGGCCTTTTTAATCCATTCCTGGAGATAATGTAGCATCATATCATTATAGGTTTGCTTCCCAAGCTCAAACCGTACCCATTCAGCATGGATTTTTTGGTCAGATACCCCCAGGTCTCGGAACATTGGGTTTGTTTTATCCTCTTCGAAGATGTTCTTACTTGTGTAAGAGACGTACTTGTCGTTGATGGATAGGAGAAAAGAGGGGTAACACCTTGCCTCGACAGCTGGTACAATAACATCATGAAGACACTCTGGAAAGATAGTTAAGCATGCATGCGTTTCAGATCCATGTCCTACCAAAACCTTAGATCAAATACTCCTATATGAAGACGGTCCTAAAGCTTTGATTTAACCCTTTTTGTACCAAATGGAATCTTCCACCTTATATATAGCACAAATTCATTTCAAAATTTAGGGGTGTCAGATTGTTTTTATTCAAATTTTATCTAAAAATAGCTGAACTTTTTTCAAAGAGTGTAGGCCCAGATCAGACGCCGCATTCTGCGGCGTCTGATCTGGGCCTGCAATGTTTGCCAATTACCCGTTTTGGGGTTTTCGGTACAAAATTGGTTAAAGACTAGTCCAAAGGACTGGAAACTCTCTTAATTAAACCCCAACCCGATGACTATCTTACCTATTTTAAGTGGGAACCCCAAACACAAGATACTAGCAAACAGTTCAGGCCAAACTCAGACGCCGCAGAACACGGCGTCTGATCAGGACCATCACTGTTTGCAAAAAAAAGACAAGCCATTTTGCCAAACAAAGTTTAAAGATAACGACTTTCTTTCCATATTTAGAATATGAATATTTAGAATATGAATAGAATGTATCTTGCTGAATATACAATATTGCTGAATGTGTATGTTTTGAATCTAATTTTGTAACCCTGTAATGATACAGATAGCTCAATAATTCGTTTTTCTATACATACATCACGAAAACACGCGTATATAATTTTGATACCTTTGAAAAATAGACGAGAAGGCAAGGATTCTTTATATAGTAAAACTGGGGTTTATATTTTTGTTTATTTCTGCTCTTAAAGAAATATGAAAATATCACAATTTTTCATCGTAAAAATTCCTTTTTTTTCGGCGTTAAAATTTACAATGTATTTGTATAGGCGTGTTTTCATAATGAGAAATATTCTTTGCGTTTTGGTTTTGCTGAGTTGTCCTCAAGTTATCAAAATATAGACAAATATTAAAAAGTCATCATCTCTGATTAAGGGTAGGGATTTTTTATCTATCAAGAGATAGCTATCTATTGTATGTACATTTCTCGATTCACTGTCACCTTCTGATAATTATATGTCCTCTTTCATTGCGCAAGAAAAGTAGGTGCGATGCAATAACTATTACTAAGGGATAAACGGCCCCCGCCAATCGGGGTTTGAAGAAATAGATGGGCTGCATGATGCTTCCACACAGAGTTGAAATTGACCGCACATGAGTTCTGGTTAAATTGCTTATAGGATCTAAGCCTGCTCAGGCAATGCAGTGAGAGTTTATTTGTCCATGCTTATAAGCCCTATTGGTTTCATTGGGCGACAGGGCTTGTCGGGTAAAAGTCCCACAAAATTGGAAGCAACGTCTCCAAAATGACCTTTACACTGTTGACGGGAACGTTAAACCTCAAATCAAACAAAACAAAATTATGTCCTCTTTCAGAGCAGAAGAAAAGTAAGTGTGTTCGTTTGATTTGAGTTTTAACGCCCCCGTCAACACAGTATAAGTCATTTTGGAGACGTTGCTTCCAATTGTTTGGGACTTTAACCCGATCTTGAGATGAAATGACATCTCAAGCCCTGTCGCCCAATGAAACCAATAGGCTTTATAAGCAATGACGGTCCGCCTCACACCGCTGTTCCTGGAGAGGCTTAGATCCGCAAAGCTGTTTACTAGTACTAGTGTGAGGACGGTTTCAGCTCTGCATGGAAGCATCATGCAGCCCATCTATTTCTTCAAGCCCTGATGGGCAGGGCCGGATGCAATAACTATGACTAAGGGATAGATACTAGCGTTTTGTTTCTTGCTAGAATCATATTTTGTGGGTACTTGATGCAATCGCCCTACTGCGACAATTCTAATAAGTCTGCATTATATAATTTAATAGAGAAACGCGAGAATTTATCACAAAATATATGAGTCAGCGCACGACAAAACCTACAATAACATGTGCGCCCAACAAAGACAGTCAATGAACGGTGAACTGCTCACTTGCTACAGATATATCCTGCAGCTGGGTCGTCGAGTGAGGCACAGAGAAAACTAAAATTCATGCCAATATAAACATGAAATATGAAATTCTCACAATGTCTTACTGTTTGTAATATTCATACATGCATGTCCTCTTGTTGTTAACTTTGTTAACCTAGAGAAGAAATAAACTTTGAAACTTTGAACTTTGTCGTGCGCAGGCTCATTTAATAGAGAAACGCGAGAATTTATCGCAAGATATATTTGTTTCTCCTCGTCTGAATAATGACATACTGATACACGATATCATAATGTTAACAAATATCATGTTTTTTATTTGTGGCGTGTGACTCACGATAAAACTCACCCAAACCTGATATGACAACTGAGGTATATCCTAATTTTTGCAGTACAGAATAGAAGTGGAGACAATGATCAGGAATTGATACAATTAACCCACAGCTCCCATCAGAGACACCAAAGGGAACGATAAACAAACACGAAGCAACAGACCCCAGTAGCGGAAAGCCAAAAGGACAGTTATTTTCCCACAAAATGGCCAAACCCTTTCTAAAATAACAAAAACAAGGACCTCGCTCACCTGAACTCGAGCGTTTGAAACGATGGTCACTGACTTAAGAAATCACTATTTTCAGCTCTAGCAGCCAAGCAGAATCAGTTTAGCTCTTTTGGTAAAGAGCAACAAAGCCACCTTATAGACAAACATTCTTGTGGCGTTTAATTGAAATTGGTTAAATGGTATGGAAAGAATTGTCATTTGAAGGATTTTTAGCCATCTTTTTTCCTTGAAGCAGTGACCTATATATGGATACGTACTGCTACATGTAGTAGCAGATCCGTTTTAGCTATTTGAAGTTTGAATGAAATTGTCCCGAAATAGAGAAAGAAGTTATCATTCAACGATTTTTGTTTTTATTTTTGGATCTAGTGGTCATTTTTATCCTTCTAGCTATTTTAAAAGAACATAATCATCTTATTAACAAAATGAAATTCATCGAAAGGTATAGAAGTTGACATTTACATATTTCCTATTTTTAGCTCTGGTGGCCATCGTGTTTCAGCTCTATCGGTAGAGCGTCCATAAGCAAGATTTTTGAGAAGTCTGAGTGAAATTGGCCCATTGTCATTTGAAGATTTTTCTTTTT
The DNA here is from genome assembly GCA_963580285.1 of Lucinisca nassula. Taxonomy (NCBI): domain Eukaryota; kingdom Metazoa; phylum Mollusca; class Bivalvia; order Lucinida; family Lucinidae; genus Lucinisca; species Lucinisca nassula. The sequence continues at coordinate 16,462,493 of OY757015.1, forward strand.
GTTTGTCCTGGCGGCCATCTTGCTCATTGGAGTGGAACCATTTTAGCTATGTTTGCAGAGAGCCGTATAGGTAACATTCCTGGGACGTTTGAATAAAACTGGACCGTTGGTATAGGAGGAGTTGTCCTTTAAAACAAACTTTTGGCACCATACAACAGGTAACACATGACGGACATTGTAAGAACAATCACAAAACCTCACATCACGAAAACACGCTTATATAATTTTGACCCCCTTGAACCCCACTTTTATATAGATAAACTGTGGTTTATAGGGGTAAACCTTATACCTTATTTTTCTTATTTCTGCTCTAAAATATAGATTGTGGGTACTCGTAAGAACCGCCTCATCGAGGCGGTGCTAACGACTACCTACTCGTAAGAACCGCCTCATCGAGGCGGTGCTAACGACTACCTACAATCTATATTATGGGCAGAAATTAAAAAATTGACAAATTTTCATATTAAAATTTTCGGTTTTTTTTTTCGGCAGTAAGGTTTACAATGCATTTATATAGGCGTGTTTACCTAATGCATGAGAATTTTGCGTCATTTACCTGGTCCTGAACTTGGCATTCCACGTGGAAATGACAATTCTTGATGTAGGTGAGGATTTCCAGTCGATGGTTCAGGGTCTCTTGCATATAGCAATATTGGTGCATCTGCCTCTAAGTCGGTATCGTCACTCAAATTTGTCCTGACCTTCAAGTTTGAATCCACCAAACTGCTGGTGGTTGTATTAATCATAGTTGTGTTTGAAGATACCACGTTGCCTGAAACGAGTTAAAGGCATTTATTCTTGATTATTCAGGACTATCATTCATTGCATAAAACAGTAAAAATTCCGATATTAAGACCACCTTTGGGACTGAACAGTCCCAAAGGTGGCCTCTGACCAGGGGACACTGCATGCAGAAAACACAAAGAAAGAATGAGTAAAATCTACTAAATAAGCTTAACAAAGCAGAATTAGACTTAGATTTAGGTGGTCTTAATAGCGGAATTTCAGTGTATCATGTAGCCCTCAGTGCTAATTGAAGAGAATTCCTCTGTGTTGAACAGGTAAGGGACCTCCTTCGGGGGAAAATCAATAGTTTACTAACCGTTGACTACAGTAAACGTTATTGATTTTCCCTTCAAGTGCCTCAGTCGTGGGATTCAAGCAGAGCTACTAATCACCCTATTAAGGGCCGCCTTTGATCTGCTGTAGAAGGCAATAAAAAAACTCTGAACACACGGTGTGTGCTACTGTTACAAGAATAAAATGCCTTTAAACATTTAGAGCTTAAAGCACAAGCCAAATCGTAGCAGATCACACATTATTTTTGTCAATTATTTAACAGAGGACATTAGGCTTGGAGTGTTCTGAAGTTGCAACAGTGACACAACATCCTCCTAATGTACCAGTTATTGCGATTTTGGGATAAAAAGGGGCGAATTACTGAATTAATTTTATCAAGGAACATATTATATTTTAATATACCTGCTCATTATACCAACCTTGGACACATGTTTGGTTTAACCAACATATCCACAGTCAGCAGAAAGGGCATATTGTTGCGCCTGACAAAGCGCTTGATAGGGGGATTTTCTGGGACTTGCTTATATGGTTAGAATTAAATGCTCACCGCACTGTGCTCATATCATTGCGAAACATATTCAATATTAGAGAAATGAAATTTACATAATTTTAATTGAAGTATGAACCGCATCGGTTCACAAGCAAAGTAACTTTGCTCGCGACCCTATGTAGTTCATACTTGGTATCTCTGATGGGAGCTGTGGCTTACATGTAATTGTATCGATTCCTGATCATTGCCTTAAACATTTCATATAAAAGTAATGGAACAAGCTTACTCATAGCTTCAGAATTTTCATAAAATTAGTATTTATAGGCCTGATGTTTAATGCCTATAGCGCTTATCAAAAAGTCTGGCTATTACGTCATTGATAACTGTAAAGTAGCCTCGCAGGTACAGATTCTGTTCACGAACATAGGAAATAGAGAAAAATTCTTATATTAAGACCACCTTTGGGACTGTTCAAAAGTGGTCTTTAAGACCACTTTTAAACCGTCCCAGAAGTGGTCTCTGACCTGAGTACAGCGTATGCGGAAACGACAGAGAAAGAATAACTACAACCTACTCAATAAGCTTCTAAAAGCAAATTTAGTCTTAATTTTATGGTGGTCTTAATAGCAAAATTTTACTGTACATCGAATGGCCCCCGCCCATATGGGCTTGAAGAAATAGATGGGCTGCATGATGCTTCCACGCAGAGCTGAAACCGACCCGCACACGAGTACTGGTAAAACGCTTAGAGGATCTTAAGGCTGCCCAGGCAAAGCGGTGGGAGTCGGACCGCCCATGCTTATAAACCCTATTGGTTTCATTGGGCGACAGGGCTTGAGATGTCATTTCATCTCAATGTCGGTAAAAAGTGCCACACAATCGGAAGCAACGTCTCCAAAATGACCTATACAGTGTTGAGGGGGACGTTTTACCTCAAATCAAACGAACAAATACTGTACATCGAAAGCATGGATTACTTGAAAAAAGCAGATACAAACATACTTGCTTCACCAAAGCAACCATACCTAGTTCTGGATCCGTGCAGCAACATTTCTTCATAGTCTTGACTATACCCTGTCTAAAATACACAATGACCATGACACCGACTATCCCTGCCAAAGTGACAAGTAGGCTGATCCATTCCACAGAGAGACTTTCTTGCCTTTTTCGCGTTCTGTGATGCACTTCCCTGCGTGCAAGGTTCTCTGAAAATTAAATAATGCATGTCTTTTTTAGCTATGAACTGAAAATGCATTTTCTTCAATGGCCGAAAACAATGCTTATCTTTTGTACCGACAGGTGCAAAGAGTTGAAAAACAAAAACAAAAGCAAAAAAAAAAATGTTACTGTTGCTGCCAAGTTGTAACAATGTTTAGTCCCTCCAGTGTGGAATTATCTGGTAAATGAGTCCATCGTTACGATAATACACCCGTGCAACATAGTGCATTTTTCACATCTCCAAAATGGCTACTTTTTCTAATGAAAATCCGTGATATTTTTTTTTATTTTTACTGCAAACATAGGTTGTGGATGCTCGTTAGAACCGCCTCAATGAGGCGGTTCTAACGAGTACCCACAACCTATGTCTTGGAGCAGAAATAAGAAAAATAATGTATACTCCCGTAATCCCCTTTTTTCTCTAAATAAAGTGGAGTTTATGTAGGACTTCATTTCAGGGACTTAATAACATGATGTGTAATACATTTAAAATAGAGAAAAATGGGGTTTACTGACCCGTGTGTGCTCAAAAAAGACTCAAATAGAAATGTGTCAATACAGCACAAATGCCCCCGCCCAGGGGCCTACCTCCCCCCTCCACCCCCCGCCAAAAAACAACAACGACATATTACAATAACACCTGTCATTGGACAGGATAACTCGCCTAGAAAAGTGTCCTTAGGTCATTGGCATAGACTGGTGTATGGCTGATTAAACCTTGGAAAAATAACTGTCATCATACCAAATAGGAACTCAATCCATCAAATGGTTTGAAAAATATGAGCTCTTACAAACGTTAACATTAAACATTTCTAAGTCTGCAACCTTGACCTAAAGGTCATGGCGCAGGGGCGGGGTTATGGCTGAATGAAAGTTTTGACCTGTACCTATCGTCATTCTAAATATGTAGCAAATCCATCGCATGGTTCAGGAAATATGAACTCTAAAAAAATATAGTATAAAAACTTTCTATGTCTGTGACCTTGACCTTGAGGTAAGGGGTGGGGGTATGGCTCAATGGAACTTTGGACCTGCAACTATTGTCATACCAAATATGAAGCAAATCCATTATAAAGTTTGGAAGATATAAGCTATTAACATACTTAAATTTGAAAATTTCTATGCCTGCAACCTTGACCTTGAAGTAATAGGCATGGGTAGGGGTATTACTGAATAAAACTTTGGACCTGCATCTATCATCAAACCAAATATGAATCAAATGAATCATAAAATTTCAAGTTCAACGTAGTAGAAATACCTTAAAGGTGCATTATTGAGCTATCTGGAAAAATGCTTCCAAAAATAAAATACATATAGCCGGTATTTTTCTTTAAAACAATACAAATGAATGCATTTTATGCAAAAATGCGAACAATTGTGATGACAGGTAAACGAGTTTAAGAGGGATTCCCTAACTAGGTTTCGAACACTAGTTAGATCTATTTTTAGTTCGTGACAAAAATAGAATCCCCATATATGACGTTATGCGACGTTCATTTTTGGTCTTGTTTGCTGAGGCCATGCCTGAATCGGAAAAAAATATGACGCTGAATACCATTCCATAAGTAACGACACTCAGAGAGGATACTGTCGCCATGTATGTGTAAAGTGACAGATTTATTTTTAGAACAGAAATTCCGAACACATGTTCAGAGCGAAGAGTAAACACGAATGAAAACGACCATTTTCACAAAAATCTGAAGCTGTATTTGGCTCCAAAAAGGTACACATGACAAAGGAGTATGCATTGAAGATAAAAACCAGAAAACAAAAAATGAGACCCGGTAGCGCAATAATGCACCTTTAACCTGAGTCTTAAACATTAAAAAATTTCTAAGTCAGTGACCTTGACCTACAGGTCATGGGTATGGGTGGGGGTACTGCTGAATAAACCTTTGGACCTATATGTATCATCATACCAAATATCAACCAATTTCATTACACGGTTAGGAAAATATCATGGTACAAATACCTTAACCAGGCCTCGAGGTTATAAAACATTTTTCATGCTCAACTCACTTGAGCATGAAATTTGTCCTGCTCACAAATTTTAAAATGCCAACAATTGTTGGCATTTTAAAATTTGTGAGCAGGACAAATACCGTTCTCTGCTATCTGAGAAAGAAAAATCGCTCAATTTCTTAGTATTTCAATTTTAATGAGCATCACACGTTTCATGCTCAGCTGAGTTGAGCATGAAAAAAGTTTTATAACCTCGGGGCCTGGATTAAAAGTTTCAAAGTCCATGACCTTCACCTGGAGGTCATGGGTATGGATGGGGGTATTGCTTAATAAAGCTTTGGACCTATATCTATCATCATACTAAATATAAACCAAATCCATTGTACGGGTTTGAAAGTATGAGCTCAAGTTCTATCTGGTACAAATACCTTAACCTGGGTCTTAAACGTTAGAAATTTCTTAGTTCGTGACCTTGACCTTGATGTCACGGGTATGGGGCGGGGCACTGCTGAATAAAACTTTGGACCTATATCTATCATCATACAAAATATAAACCAAATCTATTGTATGGCTTGGAAAATATGAGCTCAAGTTCTACCTTGTACAAAAACCTTAACCGGAGTCTAACAGGATTACGTAGGTACGTACGTACGCACGTACGTACACACTTTCGTACAGAAGGACGTACATTCGGACGCAAGACAAACGCACGTACCCACTGACGCACGTACGGAAAAACGAAAAACTATGCCCCCGCCATTATCCGATGCGGGGGCATAAAAAGCCGAGATCGTAGCTGCTTGTAACAACCGCTTCATTGAGGCGATCTAAAGAGCACCCACAATCTATGTTTTGTGTATAAACAATACTAGAGATATAGACTATATGAAAGAATGCACCACGTCACACGAATGTGTTACCAGATCATCAAGTTCGGACGGGTTGCACGAAACCTGGGTTGCGCCATGTTCCAACTGATTGTAGAAGCCTGTCACCTTTTTTATGAACTAGTGGGTCGCCCTTCTCTGAGTATCCAGAACATTACTTATACAACCAAATGATAGTGTTTTCTTATTTTCTCAGAAAACACGTACGGAGGCTTCTAACTTATTAGCAGACAAACTGCAAACAAGCACCATCATATTGTTGGTTGCCCAATGTTGTTAGTCCGGCCCTCGCCCATTGCGGCTTGAAGAAATATATGGGCTGCATGATGCTTCCATGCAGAGTTGAAATCGACCCGCACACGAGTACTGGTAAACAGCTTAGAGGACCCAAGCCTACCCAGGCAAAGCTGTGCAAGTCGGCCCGTCCATGCTTATAAACCCTATTGGTTTAATTGGGCGGCAGGGCTTGAGGTGTCATTTCATCTCAATGTCGGGTAGAAGTCCCACAAAATTGGAAGCAACGTATCCAAAATGATATTTACGGTTGCACTACAGTAAATAATTGGTAGCTGCACTTGCTTTGGGGAGAGGTTTCAGTACAGAATTGAATATTCTGCTGCTTCTGATTGGATTTGGTGCTAAGCCATTATTTTTCTGAGAAGTATTATTGGCTGCGGTATGGGTTTGTTGACACTGGCTGCCAAAAAGGCCAAAATATGCCGCACAGCATACATATTTTTTAGCTTCTTCTGGAAGGTAAATGGTCAGCCTGTCAAATTATATGCCTCATAATGGAAGCATTAGACTTGCTGAAATGTGGTAGAACATGGAATATGCCCCAATTTACATTGTGAGTAAGGGGATTTCTTTTTTACTGTAGTGCCACCTAAACCGAAAGTAGAAAAATCAGCTCCCCTCTAATGTTTTCTTTCATTACATAATATTTTCACACATAATAGGTTCCCTCCAATTCTGTATCTTAAAGTGGATCTTCCTGGCATGTATTTTGTCACAGAAACTGTACAAATTGTAAGTTTAGTGCTAATTTAGGACTAACTGGGTGTAGTTTATAAGTTTTTGCTTCTGTTCCATGTAATTGGAGGGGGGGGGGTACTTAAAAGCCTTGTAAATCAGTTGTCATTGGTATGTTTGGAAAGCAGACCTGCAGTAAATGTCTAAACAGGAACACAAGAAAAAGAAAATACTCAATATTGAATATAACACTGAGGTTACTTGGCATTAGACAAGGGTCTCAAACCAATGCAAAATTTCAAAATTGTCTCTCTAAACAGCCCGCTGCAATATTGCAATGAGTTTTCTCAGCCGTTGTAAGTTCTTACTGGTTGGGTTCATGTTACAAGATTTGAATAGATATATTCAGAAATTTCTCATGGCATTAAGGCATTTATAATCATTTTCATCCAGGTTTTGTCCCCAAAATATCCTCAAAATGCCAATTTTTACTGAAATTAGGGGGTATAGGTGTGAGAACAGCCAAAATTTCTAGCATGGCTGCTAATAGGACATGATTTAGTGCATTTTAGGATTAAAGTATTCCAAAGACATCTGAGAAGAAGCACTGATGCAAGCAGGTTTCTGGGTTCCATTCTGGAAAGAGGTAAACTTTGCGCTTTTTCACAAAACATGGTTTGTCCGGCTTTCGTCGTAGAATCTGGAAGCGATAACTTTTTCGCAAAGTTTAAAGATATTTTGTCACTGAACATTACTTATGCATGACTATATTATTAGATATGGTCTAAACTTGTGTTTGGCAATTCTTTTGGTGGATCATAAAGAAATTAGGGTTTGGTATAGGTTGCACTACAGTAAATAATTGGTCTTTATGAAAGCTGCACTTGCTTTGGGGAGAGGTTTCAGTACAGAATTGAATATTCTGCTGCTTCTGATTGGATTTGGTGCTAAGCCATTATTTTTCTGAGAAGTATTATTGTTTATTAGAAGAAATATTAGTAGGTATTTGCTATTGTAAAATGCAGCTGATTTAAATTGAACTATAAAATTGTGCTGACTGGCCACTGGAAATGCCTGGATTTATTCGCTGCGGTATGGGTTTGTTGACACTGGCTGCCAAAAAGGCCAAAATATGCCGCACAGCATACATATTTTTTAGCTTCTTCTGGAAGGTAAATGGTCAGCCTGTCAAATTATATGCCTCATAATGGAAGCATTAGACTTGCTGAAATGTGGTAGAACATGGAATATGCCCCAATTTACATTGTGAGTAAGGGGATTTTTTTTACTGTAGTGCCACCTTACAGTGCAGACAGGGACGTTCAACCTCAAATCAAACAGACAAACCAATGCTCTAAGATAAAACTGTGATGACATTCCTTCCCACCATTTCTATTAAGACGCAACTATACCACAATTAGTGACACAGAGGCCTTTCTGATATTTAATCTTCATCAGTGTGTCTCAACCCAAAAGTTCTGAAAGCGAAACGGATGATGATCAAGACCCGGCAAACACAGCACGCCCCACTCCGAGCACACACCGACCGACGTAGCCCATGAGGCAGGTTAACTGGAGGCATCAGGCAAAGAGACGCCTACCCTAGGACCTATAGGCGTCCCCCACCGAGCCAACATCAACAAACATGGCCAACACTCAACGGAAGTCCCGGGCATCAGGAAGGAGATGTCCAAAGTAGCAAGACTAGCAAAATTTAAAATATAAAAAAAAACTGGCAAACAAATCCGCTACTTAAGATACATGCCTCACCTGACAAGTCAGTCTTAGTTTTAGAAAAAACAGAATTTTATACTGCAAAAATTAAAGATATAATATATGTATTTAAATCATTACTTGAGTACTGACGTCAACACCGCAGTATCAACCACAACACTAAGGAACTGATACCGATACTATACTAGTTGGTTGGTAAACCGGTCTTCCTCCCGTTGAAAAATGGCGGAATCTGCTAAGGCTGACACGATTAATCGTATAAATCGATTAATCGATCGATACATTCCACAAAAAATGATTATCATTTCTGATATGCTTTTAATCGATTACTTGATGGGTACAATTTACTACCCAAAGTTATGCCTAAAATAGCTGGATGAGTGGCAAACAGTGCATACCCCGATGAGACGCCGCATTTTGCGGCGTCTCATCTGGGTCTACACTGTTTGCTCAGGCCTGTCTGTTCAAATATACCGGTACATATGGTAAAGTGTAACATATGGTAAGAGTCATGCTCAGACAGAAAGCCAGACAGGTAAAATTAAGACAAAAACCTTAGCGATTAGTAATCGATTATCGATCGCAATGACAGGACTGATAATCGATTATCTTTTCAGCTCCGATTAGCCAGCCCTAGAATCTGCCCTGTGTCAGTTCATTGTCATACATACCGTCATTCACCTGTGTTGCTGGTGGACTACTGACAAGCGTTTCCTTTTCTTTCTTTGTGCATGGGCTGTCCAAATTATTATCTTTGTCCTCATAGTCACTGAAAGGCATTAACCCATAAGACGCCAATCACGACTATTGTCGTCTGCTTTGTCGTCGGTCAGCTAGTTTAAAAGTCACTGTTGCAAACAGTCTGGTCCTAGATCGGACTGCTCCTCTAGGAACAGTGAGTAGTCTGATCGGGTCCACACTGTTTGCCTGTATGCAAAAATAATTTTGAAAAGTTTGCAAGAAGATTCCGCAGACTATATACTCGTAAGCAGACGACATTTTCAGATGTAGATTTTCTCGACTTGTTGAGGGTTAAATTAACCGCCAATATGCCAATCACAACAATTTTCGTCTGCTTTGTCATTGCTGGTTTTTGTTAAAAGTGAATGGTGCAAACCGTGTGGACCCAGATCAGACTGCTCCTCTCGGAGCAGTCTGATCTGGGTCCATACGGTTTGCCTGTATGCAAAATATGTTTGAAAAGTTTATTTAGAATATACAGCAAAATAATCAACAGACGACATTTACAGAAACAGTTTTGCTTGTGAATTCAAGGGGAGTGGGAACATTTGGCAGATTTCTCCGCCATTTTCGAAGGGAGGCAACTTTCCGGACTTCCTGTTCGCTTTTTTATAAGCCCTGTCCCACTGAATAAGGGGTCTACTCTTAAAAAAAGAATTTGCTCCTCAGGAGCTAATTCTTTCCTATAAGAGTAGACCCCTATTGACATGGGAGACAAAAATACTTTTGCAGGAGTTGCCTCCCCTAAAGGTGTATCCATTCCCCTTAAAGAGTAAAGCAATATTTATTTATATCATGTTAACAAGTCTTTGACGCCCCTGTAAACCCCATTTTATATGGAAAAAAATTCATGAATGTATATGAGTAGAAAATGAAAATTTTGAGCAAAATACATATTTATCATATGACGTCGCGTCTGATTGTGTAATAACGCCATGTAATAAATTCGATAATCCACTAGTGGATTAAATATGCAAATTAGTTAGATACGCCCCGTAACGTTACATGTATGACGTCCTTAACAACGTCGCGTTTACTAATGGCGGAATATTGACAATTTTGTTTAACAATCGTTAATAAAATGCGTTTCAAATGTCATATGATAAAAAAGAATCTTGCATTCGTGCTCATGTATTATTGAATTTATTAAATTCGTTGACGAAAAGGGGTAAAATGCTCGGCACAGCCTCGCATTTTATCCCTTTTCCTCAACTCGCTTAATAAATTCAATAATACATGAGTACTCATGTAAGATCCTCTATATCAATAATTTATTAAACTCTTTGAAGAAAAGGGGTAAAATGCTCGACACAGCCTCGCATTTTATCCCTTTTCCTCAACTCATTTAATAAATTCAATAATACATGAGTACTCACACAAGATCCTCTATATCATGAATAAAGGATATACTACACCTTGGGACCGGGGTCATCTCTCAACCATAACAAGGCGCAATCATATTATGGTATAGATACATAGAGGGTCTTACATGAGTGTTCATGTATTATTGAATTTATTAAACGAGTTGAGGAAAGGGATAAAATGCGAGGTTATGCCGAGCATTGTATCCCTTTTCCTCAACGAGTTTAATAAATTCAAAAATACATGAGCACGAACGCAAGATTCTATTTATCATATGACATTTAAAACGCATTTTATTCACGATTGTTTACACAAATGTCAATATTCCGCCGTTAGTAAATGCGACATCGTTAAAGGACGTCGTACATTTAACGTTACGGGACGTATCTAGTAAAATTGTATATTTAATCCACTTGTGGATTATCGAAAATATTGCATGGCGTTATAACACTCTCAGACGCGACGTCATATGATAAATCAAATTAAAACTAAAGAGCTGAAGTTTAATATAAGCTACATGTATTTTATATATTGTAAAATAAAGTTGTATTGAAACTGAAAAGTAAACCAAATGTGTTTTTTACATTTTTGGATTCATTTTGTTAGCATTTGCTTAAAAAAGAGCCATTTTCCTTGGATAGGCATCACAAGTACATGCTCTACAATAATGTATCACAGAGTTTTTCTAAAATTGTTCTAAACACAGATTTTGCAGTTTTTTTATTTTCTGGAACGAAGTTAATTGGTCATTCTGAACAAAACGTTAATTTTATCCCAAATAGAATGAGATATCAAAATTCTGGGGTACACGTATTAAATTGTGACTTCAAAAAACTTTTGTGCCAAATATTATGAAATTTGGGCGCTAAAACACGCCTATACAAAGGCGTTGTAAACATAACCGCGAGAATTTACAGATGAAAAATTGTGACATTTTTCTTAGTTCAGTTCAAAATATAGATTGTTGGTGCTCGTTCTAACGAGTACCCACAATCTTTATTTTAGAGCAGAAATAAGACAAATAAGGGTTACCCCCAATAAACCCCAGTTTTTCTATATACAAGTGTGGTTCAAGGGGGTCAATATTAAATAGGCGTGTTTTCGTGATGTTAAGAAAGTAAATCACTCTGAAGACAGGCACCCACACAGAATTTTTATTTTTCAGGAAAGCTGAAAATACGTGTGCTGTCCATTAAAACTATTTTAACTCCCTACCCAATTTACCAACCAGCGTTCACAAAAAAATCATCGGTGTTATTCTTGGCGTGTTTTAATTCATTAAATATGTATTTTGCTTTTTTTTCATTTGCTACTCTTAGACATTCAGCAACTGCCCACAGGTAAATGATTGACCATCATGCTAGAGGAGTGCATAATTGCTTCACACCTTGTTACAGACTTATACATTTATTGAAGATGAACCAAGGGCGTTTTATGGCAATTTACAGAGACTGTGTCTAGTCTTTGATGTACAATATATAATTCGTTCCAACAATTAAATGGCCTAAGCATGCTAATTTGAAACAAAATGAATCTCTGAGAGTTACAGTTAATTTAAGATTTTTTAAAATTGCAAGCTTATTAAACAAGAGGGCCCAGAGGGCCCTAAATCGCTCACCTGAGAATAAGTGTCTCCAGTAGTCTTGGCCCAAGGGCTATAATTTGAACAAACTTGGTGTCGTCCACTAGATGAAGCTTCATACAAAATATCAAAGACCTGGGCCTTCTGGTTTCAGAAAAGAAGATTTTTAAAGGTCTCCCCTATATAAGCCTATGTAAAACCAGTGGGCCCTGGCACGTGGTCATTTTTGGCGCCAGATTATTATTTGAATTATCACAGTAGAGGTCCACTAGATGAACCCTTATGCCATATATCAAAGATCTGGGCCTTCTGGTTTCAGACATGAAGATTTTTAAAGGTTCTTCCTATATACGCCTATGTAAAACTAGTGGGTCCCGGCGCTGGGCATTTTGGTCCCAAGGCTATAATTTGAACAATTTTGGTAGAGGTCCATTAGATGAAGCTTCATACAAAATATCAAAGACCTGGGCCTTCTGGTGTCAGACAAGAAGATTTTTAAAGGCTTTCCCTATATAAGCCCATGTAAAACTAGTGGGCTCTGGTGTGGGGGGCATTTTTGGTGCCAGGGCTATAATTTGAACAATCTCAGTAGAGGTCCACTAGATGAAGCTTCACACCAAACATCAAAGACCTGGGCTTTCTGTTTTCAGACAAGAAGATTTTTAAAGGTCTTTCCTATATAAGCCTATGTAAAACTAGTGGGTCCTGGCGCAGGGACATTTTTGGCCCCAAGGCTATTATTTAGATAATCTTGGTCGAGGTTCATTGAATGAAGCTTAATACCAAATATCAAAGACCTGGGCATTCTGGTTTCTGACAAGAAGATTTTTAAAAGTTATCTCTGTATACGCCTATGTGAAACCAGTTGGCCCTGGCGCGGCGGCATTGCTGGCCTCAGGACTAGTTTTTGAACAATCTTGGTAGAGATCCACTAGATGAAGCTTCATGCCAAATATCTAAGACCTGGGCCTTCTGGTTTCAGACGAGAAGATTTTTAAAAGTTTTCTCTATATTTTGCCTATGTGAAACCAGTGGGTCCCGGCGGGGGCATTTGTGGCCCCGGGACTATAGTTTGAACAATCTTGATACAGGTCCACTAGACGAAGCTTCATGCCAAGTATCAAAGATCTGGGCCTCCTGGTTTCAGACAAGAAGACGTTTAAAGGTTCTTCCCTATATAAGCCTATGTGAAACCAGTGGGCCCCGGTGCGGGGACATTTTTGGCCCCAGGACTATATTTTGAACAATCTTGGTAGAGGTCCACTAGATGAAGCTTCATACCAAATATCAAAGACCTGGGCCTTCTGGTTTCAGATATGAAGATTTTTAAAGGTTTTCCCCCATATAAGTCTATGTAAAACTGATGGGCCCCGGTGCGGGGGTATTTTTTGCCCCAGGGCTATAATTTGAACAATCTTGGTAGAGGTCAACTAGATGAAGCTTCACACCAAATATTGAAGACCTGGGCCGTGCGATTTCAGAGGAGAAGATTTTTTAAGTTTTTATTTAAAAAATCTATTTTTTGCTCCTGTGACCTTGATGTGCAACGGACAGATACCATTTGAACAACTTTGAAAGGGGACCGCCTAAGGATCATTCCTGTGAAGTTTGGTTAAAATCCGATCTGTGGTTTAGGAGGAGATTCGGTTTGAAGAAAAAGTTTACGGACGCATGGACGGACGTTCTCACGAACGGATACTTAAGTGGCTAGGCGTCGGCATATTGACTACTTAAGCGGCAAATTCTCTTAAGCGGCAAGCCACCTAAGAGCAAATTTTTGCCACTTAAGTACCCAAATAACGGAATAAACCGCATTTGGACCTACGAATATATACTTAAGTGTCAAACTGTCCAAATTTTTTGCCCCCTAAATGTCGTTTCGTTGGTGCGCACAGACGGACGGACGGACGCACGGACGCACGCACGGACGCCGGACGACCGGACAAAAAGTGATCACAAAAGCTCACCTTGTCACTACGTAACAGGTGAGCTAAAAAGCCAGAAAGTCATGCTTTTGACATAAGATGTGCAATAGAAAAAAAGGACATCACGTCAACAAGTCCGTGAAATGAACACCCCACTAAACCCCACTTTACATAGAAACCAGAGATTCAACTTCGGTGAAGTTGATGTCGCACCTGCTCCCCACCTGCCCCACAAAAAAGTTTATTTAAGGCGGAAGAAAGGAATGTAGGGCTTTGAGAAGAATCCATAGCCTATATATGTGAGGTAAAAAAACTGACTAAGTTCACAATGTGGAAAAAGTGATAAAAATTGATACCAAGATAAAGTCCAAACCACATGCACATCCTCATACCATAGCAAAAACACACACAAAGTTTCAAAATGATCAATATAAAACTGTAAGAGGAGTTGCGATGACAAGAGGTACCTATTGTATGTCAACTGAAGCTTAAAATTGGCTGAGTTCACAATGTGCAAAAAGTGAAAAAAAAATATTCTGAGAATTATGTCGAAACCACATGCACAACCTCATACCATGACGAAAGCACACGCAAAGTTTCAAAATGATCGGTATAAAACTGCAAGAGGAGTTGCGATGACAACAGATACCTATCATATATCAATTGAAGGTTACAAATGACTAAGTTCACAATGTGTTAAAAGGGAAAAAATGATCCGACGATAAAGTCCAAACCACATGCGCATCCTCATACCATGGCGAAAGCACATGCAACGTTTCAAAATGATCGGCATAAACTGCAAGAGGAGTTGCGATGACAAGAGGAACCTATCATATATCAATTGAAGGTTAAAAATGACTAAGTTCACAATGTGGAAAAAGTAACTAAAATTTATCTGAAGATAAAGTCCAAACCACATGCGCATCCTCATACCATGGCAAAAACACACACACAGTTTCAAAATAATCGGTTGAGGGAAAGACGGACGGACGAACGGAAAGACGGACGGACGGACAACCGGACGGACGGAAACTTACACGCCTATGTCTTCCTGCTAAAGCAGGTGCGACAAAAACTGGGGTTTACGGGGGTATACATTATTTTTCGTATTTCTGCTCCAAGACATAGGTTGTGGGTACTCGTTAGAACCGCCTCAAGGAGGCGGTTCTAACGAGCACGCACAACCTATGTTTGCAGTATAAATAAGAAAAATATAACAGATTTTCCTCAGAAAAGTAGTCATTTTAGAGATGTGTAAAATGCACTATGTCGCATGGGTATGTTATCGAAATGTTTCAAAAGGGTACATTGTGAAAAATGCGGAAAATTTTGATATCATGGTGTAGTCTAGGCCTATCCTTAAACACACCAAGATGATTACTGATGAATTTTTGTGGACGCTGACTGGTAAATTGGGCAAGGGGCCGCTGTATCAGCTAAGTCAATATTTTATCAACTAGTTTAAATGGACAGCAGAGGTTTTTTTCTGCTTTCCTGAAAAATAAAAATTCTGTGTAGGTGCCTTTTGTCAAAGTGATTCAGAGAAGGATTGTGATGCTAAATATAACCTTCATCTGGCGTTTGTACATGTAAATGGTGGTCAACAGTCACGTTGACAATAGCATGCGGGAAGCTTCTGTAGTTAGTAACTTTGGACCGATTGACAAACAATCGACCCAGAAGTATTGTTTTAGAATTCTCATTACCAGTGAGGCAGTTCTAACGAATCTATGTTTTTGATAAAAATAAGGCATATAATGCAGGCCTATACCTCGGTAAACCCCACTTTTCTGTTTTGTTTGATTTGAGGTTTAACGTCCCCGTCAACACTGTAAAGGTCATTTTGGAAACGTTGCTTCCAATTTTGTGGGACTTTTACCCGACATTGAGATGAAATGACATCTCAAGCCGCCCTGCCGTCCAATGAAACCAATAGGGTTTATAAGCATGGACGGGCCTGTTCGCACCGCTTTGCCTGGGCAGGCTTAGATCCTCTAAGCGGTTTACCAGTACTCGTATGTGGGTCGGTTTCAGCTCTGCGTGGAAGCATCATGCAGCCCATATATTTCTCCAAGCCCCGATGGGCGGGGGCCACCACTTTTCTGTTTATAATGTGCGCTTTAGAGGGGTCTTTCTTGCACACCAGGGGCCAGCTGTTCAAAACTAACGACGTCGTTAGTTAACGAATCGTTAAAACTTTGATCATTAAATATGGCAAATATGCTAGTATTTTTGCTGAAAAAAATATGAGCAGCTTTTGCAAATGCAAAAGCTGCTCACATTTTTTCAGCAAAAATACCAAAATTTTAGATATTGTACTTGCTAGAACAGTTAACAATATGACCACTAACGAGCTCGTTAAGCTAACGATGCTTTGAACCATAAGGGAATGCATAGTTCTAGCTTGGGATAGAAATGCTGTTCTAACCTTGGTGTTCTTACCCAAAATCGAATATTCTCGCGTGTTTGATAAATGCACTTGTTGAATACGACCTCATATGCGCCGTCGTTAAGGTCGATGTCATAACCCGTTACGTGACTGAGTGAGTATTCGAGTTTTACGTGCCACCAACAGCTAAGGTCTTACGGAGACGGGACCTCGGTTCAAAGACCCATCCGAAAGTCTGGAGAAGCCCGGGATGGATCCTGCGACCCCTGGTTTTACAAGGTGAGTAGCGTAACCACTACACCACGGAGGCTTCTAACCCGTTACGTGACGTCACTAAACATCATTGTAGTGTCATCACAATATGGCGGACGTCGGCAACAGAAGTGAGTGCAGTATCAAAAATCCACATTCAGAAATGGAAGGTACGAAAGAAAAAAGAATTCTACATGGGTTTGAGAGGTGGATAGAAAAATCCATCCCTCGGGATCACTGTCCGGCATCACTCAGCAAGCCTCATGATGCCGGACAGTGACCCTCGGGACGGATTTTTCCATCCACCCCTCACACACATGTAAGATTCTTATATCGTTTCGCGGACTTGTTATCGTGCTGATGCATCAGGAAAACACGCCTATATAAATTTAACCCCCTTGAACCCCGCTTTTAAAAAGTAAAACTGGGGTTTGCAGGGGTAAACCTTATATTTTTTTTTATTTCTGCTCCAAAATACAGATTCAGGGTACTTGTTAGAACCGCCTCATCGAGGCGGTTCTAACGAGTACCCACAATCTATATTTTGAGCAGAAAGGAGAAAAATATCACTTTTTAATCTTATTTTTTTTTTCGGCGATAAAGTTTACAACGTATTTGTATAGGCGTGTTTTCGAAATGTTACCTGTTTATACAAGCACCACAGACGCCTTTTGAGGATCCACCACAAGGACTATATTCTTTCCTGTTCATTTCAAGACAACTCTGACACTTCATACATGCATACTGACTGTAATCTGGGTCGTTAAAATAGCCACGCCCACACGGCCTACATTTTCGACACTCAATAGGATCCCCATCTTCATTTCGCACAACCTGAAAAAAGTCACTTTATGCTGAATATATAGAGGCTATTTACCTTTTTGAGATGGATACAAAATATGCCATCGAGTGTGTTAAAACATTAGAGTTTTTACGACTGCGAAGAATGAGTGAAACTTCTGATGTATTCAACACACGAGATGCAATACTGTTTGTTACTTAACGAAAAAAAAAAATCTTTCTATTTATATGTGACTTTGGCCAAAACGATAGTCCGAGCTGCTACTGTGAAAATAACATGACCATATTTTTTTTCATAATGTGAAAATATACAGTCGAACTTCAATGGCTCGAACACCTCTGGGATCTCGAAAATCTGTTCGAGACAGGGGTAGTTTGAGCTACTGAGGGTTACTGTTAGGAGGCATAACGATATACTTTTAGACATCTTTTCGGTGTTCTATAATGAAAATGTATGCTGTGTGTATAATGAAAATGTATGCTGTGTGTACTCATTAGAATCACTTCATCGAGGCGATTCTAATGAGTACACACAGCACATATTTTCAAGATAAAAGACTAAAATCTCCTTAATTATCCCCCACTATTTCTTATGTAGAGGATTTCGCTAGGGGCTCAAGAATGGGTTCACACATCCATGATAAACGAGCCATCGGTGTTCGAGCCATCGTAGTTCTACTGTAATATCTTTTCACAATGTTAAACTATCATTTTTGGGTCGATTAATAAACAATCGACCCAAAAGTACTAAGATGAAGTCCACGTGACTGTCACTAATTTGGACGGCAGGGCTTGAGATATCATTTCATCTCAATGTCGGGTAAAAGTCCCACAATATTGGAAGCAACGTCTCCAAAATGACCTATACAGTGTTGACGGGGACGTTAAACCTCAAATAAAACAAACAAAAAAACTGTCACTAATTTGTTAGAAATCCATGTAACGGTTATTTATAGAAAAAAAATGACTCGTTATTCTTGTCGATCCGTAAGAGGGTTATCTATAAAATCAGAACTGGAATCATGGGTTGGGCTGATCAGGGTCTACACTTTTTGCTTAAAAAAAAACTTGAATGTAAGGGTTAAGCGAAACCGTTCAAATCTCAGTCCAGGACTATTTTCCAAACCTATATACACTCTGAGAAATCGACCTATCAGCACTCTTAGCGCTTTGATTGTTAGTTTCAGCCATGATTAAGATATTATGACCACCTTCGGGACTGTTCAAAAGTGGTCTTAAGACCACTTTTGAACAGTCCCAAAGGTGGTCTCTTTCTAGAAAACACTGAGTGTAGAAAACCCACTGGAAGAACGTCTAAAACCTTTTAAATAGGCTTTCTTAAGGAGAATTAGTCTAAATTTTAGGTGGTCTTAATTTCGGAATTTCACTGTATTTACCCCCAGGATAATAAAAGCCTCTGTGGTGTAGTGGTTATGCTACCCGCCATGCAAACCAGGGGTCGCAGGATCGATCCCGGGATTCTCCGGACTTTCGGATGAGTCTTTAAACCGCGGTCCCGTCTCCGTATGACCTTAGCTGTTGGTGAGACGTAAAACTCAAATACTCACCCACCTCCAGGATTACTGGCTAGTTAGCTCAGTCGGATGCGCATCGGACTGGTGAACAGACGGTCACGGGGTTCGAGTTTTGCTCTGTGGGCAACATTCTTTCATGGGGATTAATCAGGGAATCTGTGCTATTTGTTTGTTTTTGTTTGATTTGAGGTTTAACGTCCCCGTCAACACTGTAAAGGTCATTTTGGAGACGTTGCTTCCAATTTTGTGGGACTTTTACCCGACATTGAGAAGAAATGACATCTTAAGCCCTGTCGCCCAATGAAACCAATAGGGTTTATAAGCATGGACGGTCCGTCTCGCACCGCAGTTCCTGGACAGGCTTAGATCCTCTAAGCGGTTTACCAGTACTAGTGTGCAGGCCGGATTCAGCTCTGCGTGGAAGCATCATGCAGCCCATATATTTCTTTAAGCCCCTATGGGCGGGGGCTTGAATCTGTGCTAAGGCCATTCTCTCCCCGTCCAAGGATTCAAGAAGTTTCTAGTGAACCAATCAAGGCTGCCAAGGAGAATGTAATGAAGTAAACTGACCTGCTCGTTATGACACAAAGATTGTTGCCTGGGTCGTCAAACAACCCCCCCCCCCCCTAAACAGGGTTTGTCAATTCAGAATCACGTTCATAACATGTTTAGGGGTTTTATCGGACCCATCGTTTCAATGTCATCACGAAATACGCCTATATACTTTTGACCCCCTCGAACCCCACTTTTATACATTAGAACTGGGGTTTACAGGGGTATACATTATTTTTCTTATTTTTGCTGAAAACATAGATTGTGGGTATTCGTTAGAACCGCCTCATCGAGGCGGTTCTAACGAGTACCTACAATCCATGTTTTGAGAAGAAGTAAGAAAAATATCAGATCTTTTTTTTTATCTGAAAATTTTCATTTTTTTATGGTTAATTTTTCAGTATATTTGAAAAGGCGTGTTTCTCGTAGTGTTGAGTATAGTAGTCACAAATAAATTTGTCAGGGCGGGGCAATTCAGATGTTGTAAAAAATTTGTCAAATTCGCCGACTTCACAAGAATTCGGTAGAATGCCATTTGCATGCCTTCTGGGAGCAGGCCGAAAAGGGCTCATATTCTTTGTGTTACAGCTGCTCGTAAAAGGTGACTGACTTTTTTTTTTTTTTTATTTGGTTTTGGTTTTACGGCCCTTTCAAGATTATTTCACTCATATCGAGCCGATCGTTAATCAGAGGTGGGCGAAAACCGGAGTACCCGGAGAAAAAACACCTGACCTTCCGTTGCAGAACATGGCGTCTCACATGTGACCCGAGCGAGGCTCGAAGTGACCCTAGCGAGGCTCGAACCACAGCGGTGACAGACCTTATGATCAAGAGTCAGCGCTCTTAACCACTAGGCCACGGAGGTCCGTTCTGACTTAGTTTACCTAATAAATAGAATATAACAAGAGGGCCCAGAGGGCCCTGGTTCGCTCACCTGATCCAATGTATAACAAGTGGGCCCCGGGCAGGGTCAATTTTTGCCCCAGGGCTATAATTTGAAAAATCTTGGTAGAGGTCCACAAGATGAAGCTTCATATCAAATATGAAAGACCTGGGCTTTCTGGTTTCAGAGAAGAAGATTTTAAAGGTTTACCCTGCATATAGAAGTCTATGTAAAATAAGATTTTCCCTATATAAGTCTATGTTAAACCAAAGGGCCCCGGAGGGGGCATTTTTGGCCCCAGGGCTATAATTTGAACAATCTTGGTAGAGGTCCACTAGCTGAAGCTTCATAACAAATATCAAAGACCTAAGCCTTGTGTTTCAGAGAAGATGATTTTTAAAGATTTTCCCTACATAAGTCTATGTAAAACCAAAGGGCCACATGGAGGGGGCATTTTTGGTCTCAGGGCTATAATTTGAACAATCTTTATTGAGGTCCACTAGCTAAAGCTTCATAACAAATATCGAATACCTAAGCCTTGTGGTTTCAGAGAAGAAGATTTTTCAAGATTTTCCTTATATAAGCCTATGTAAAACCAAAGGGCCCGGAGCGGGGGCATTTTTGGCCCAAGGGCTATAATTTGAACAATCTTGGTAGAGGTCCACAAGATGAAGCATCATACCAAATATCAAAGACCTGGGCCTTGCAGTTTCAGAGAAGAAGAATTTTCAAGATTTTCCCTATATAAGCCTATGTAAAACAAAAGGGACCTGGTGAGGGGGCATTTTTGGCCCCAGCACTATAATTTGAACAATCTTGGTAGGGGTCCACTAAATGAAGCTTCATACCAAATATCAAAGACCTGGGCCTTGCGGTTTCAGAGAAGAAGATTTTTCAAGATTTTCCCTATATAAGCCCATGTAAAACCAAAGGGCCCCCATGCGGGGGGCATTTTTAGCTCCAGCACTATAATTTGAACAATCTTGGTAGGAGTCCACTAGATGAAGCTTCATACCAAATATCAAAGACCTGGGCCTTGCGGTTTCAGAGAAGAAGATATTTAAAGATTTTCCCTATATAAGCCTATGTAAAACAAAAGGGCCCTGGTGCGGGGGCATTTTTGGCCCCAGCACTATAATTTGAACAATCTTTGTAGGGGTCCACTAGATGAAGCTTCATACCAAAGACCTAGGCCTTGCGGTTTCAGAGAAGAAGATTTTTCAAGATTTCCCCATATAAGCCCATGTAAAACCAAAGGGCCCCCGTGCGAGGGCATTTTTAGCTCCAGCACTATAATTTGAACAATCTTGGTAGGGGTAGGGGTCCACTAGATTAAGCTTCATACCAAATATCAAAGACCTGGGCCTTGCGGTTTCAGAGAAGAAGATTGTTCAAGATTTTCCCCATATAAGCCCATGTAAAACCAAAGGGCCCCCGTGCGAGGGCATTTTTAGCTCCAGCACTATAATTTGAACAATCTTGGTAGGGGTCCACTAGATGAAGCTTCATACCAAATATCAAAGACCTAGGCATTGCGGTTTCAGAGAAGAAGATTTGGAAAGATTTTCCCTATATAAGCCCATGTAAAACCAAAGGGCCCCCGTGCGAGGGCATTTTTAGCCCCAGCACTATAATTTGAACAATCTTGGTAGGGGTCCACTAGATGAAGCTTCATACCAAATACCAAAGACCTGGGCCTTGCGGTTTCAGAGAAGAAGATTTTTTAAGTTTGCGGTGAAAAAAATCTATTTTTGGCTACTGTGACCTATATGTGCAACGGACCGGAACCATTTGAACAACTTTGAAAGGGGACCACCTAAGGATCATTCTTGTGAAGTTTGGTCAAAATACGATCAGTGGTTTAGGAGGAGATGTCGTTTGAAGAAAAGTTTACGGACGGACGCACGCACGCACGGACGCACGCACGCACGCACGGACGCACGACGGACGACGGACAAAAAGTGATCCCAAAAGCTCACCTTGTCACTACGTGACAGGTGAGCTAAAAAGGCAGGTGCAGACGCGTCTACTATCCGGAGGAAAACACCCGACCTTCCTTTGCAGTCCTAATGTCGACCCGAAACCAGGTTTGAAGCCACAGTGGTGAAGAGAATATATGTTTAAGCGCCAACACTCTTAACCGGCCCCCGTCCAATGGGGACTGGGTTGCACAATTTTTCCATGCAGAGCTTGAGCCGACTGCGTCTAGGCAACCGTTGGTGCGAGTCGGACCGTCCCTACATATACAGCGTAAACCCTTTTTGTTTAGGTGGTAGGGTTCGAGATATCATTTCATCTCAATGTCGGGTAAAAGTCCCACAAAACGGAGAACAACGTCTTCAAAATGACCTAAATAGTGTTGACGGGTACGTAAAACTCCAAATTCAAACAAACAAACCAAGGCCCTTTATTGCAGACATCAATCAATTTTCAATTTATCTCGTGAACATGTACTACAAAGACCATCCCGGCTTATACAGTAAAATTCCTATATTAAGACCACCTTTAGGACTGTTCAACAGTGGTCTTTAAGACCACTTTTGACTCAAAAGTGTTCTTCAAGACCACTTTTGAACAGTCCCAAAGGCAGTCCCTGACCAGAGGACAGTGTGTGCAGAAAACACGAAGAAAGAATAAGTGCACCCTTCTAAATAAGCTTTTTAAAGCAGAATTAGTCTCAAGTTTAGGTGGTCTTAATAGCGGAATTTTGCTGTATATGAAAAAGTGGGAATTTTAAAGAATATACGTTATTTTTCTTGTCTTTGATCAAAACCATAGATTGTGGGTACTAGTTAGAACCGCTTCAGTGAGGCGGTTCTAACGAACACCTGCAATCTATAGTTGGCACCAAACAGTAAAAATTTAAAAAGTTTTGATCTGGTGCATGTATATGTTATCTCTGATCCAGGACAGACAGCATTATCTTCCATGGATTTATACTTAAATTCACTGGCCATCATGAAAACACGTTTTTATCATTTTGACCCCCTTGAACCCCAATTTTGCATCGTAAAACTGGGGTTTACAGGGATAAACATTATTTTACTTATTTCTGCTCTAAAACAAAGATTGTGCATACTCGTTACAACCGCATCGATGAGGCGGTTGCAACGATTATCCACAATCTATATTTTGAGCAGAAATAAGAAAAACATCACAAATTTTCATCTTAAAGTTGTCGTTGTTTTCGGCGTTAAAGTTCACAATGTTTTCATATAGGCGTGTTTTCATAATGTGCATTAGATATACGCGTTCTTTTCAATATTCTAGCTCCGGCTAATTAACCCTTAGGATGTAAATCACAACAGTTGTCATCTGCCTTGCTGTCTACAGGTCAATTTTAAAGTCAGTGCTGCCAACAGCGTGGACCCTGATCAGACTGCACGAGCTGCCTGTTTGCAAAACTATTTGAAAGATAAACATACGATTTTCCGTTGCGTTTTACATTTTAAGGGTTATTAATAAAGGAGTGTTTTTCTTTTCTTTTTTCTTTTGTTGTTTGTATTACGACCCTTTAAGATTCTTTCACTCATATCGAGTCAATCGTTAATCTGGTGGGCGAAAACCGGAGTACCTGGTGAAAAACTACCTTCAACTAACTTTCCGTTGCAGAGCTTGGCGTCCCACATGTGAACTGAGCCAGGCCCGAACCCACAGCGGTGAGAGACCAAATGATTAACCACAGACCGATATGAGAGATACTCTAATTTTTTGTGTGACAACTACTCAAGTATTATTTGGGTGACAAAATGTAATCTTCCAACGAACAGATATGAGATATACTCCAATATAATGTGTGACAACTACTCAAGTAAGATTTTGGTGACAAAATGTAATCTTCCAACGAACAGTTAGGACAGACCGATATGAGATATGCTCTATTATTATACCTCACGCGATTTTACCATACAAAACGCTCATAGACCAGAGGGTGACCATGCGATATTAAACTATCACATGCGCAAAAATGATGCGCGTACGGTTCAATTTTTCAGGGTGATAATATCACATGCGCAAAAATGATGCGCGTACGGTTCAATTCATCAGGGTGATAATAAGTTCGGTATAATAAAATAAATATCACATTTCTGAGAGGGTGATAGTAAGAATGTTCACCCTTCGGAAATGATTATCGACCTCGGCTTCGCCTCGGTCGATAATCATTTCCTCAGGGTGAACATTCTTACTATCACCCTCTTTTGTTGTTTCCAGTTTCCCCGTGTCGCGGGTCGTCAGCTGGTGGGGTCCCAGGGAACTAATCCATTCTGGCACTACACCTTAGCCGTTCGGTGCTACCCCCATTCCACGTTGCCGGTGAATGGGGAGACCACCGCTCGGCTCCAGCCCCGTCCGTCCGTGTCTATCGTAAGTCCGCTGCAGTCGGTCTATTTTGTCTTCTACTCGACGTTATAATTTTTTGCTTGTCAATATGCCGAACCGTGTCAGAGCAGGAAAGGGTCAATTTTGATATTGGTATTTTTGTTTTTTATTTTTTTTTATTTGATTTTTGTATATTTATGTAACGTATGTACATTTTTACATTGTTTGGTCTGTTTCCCCATCTTGTTGAGTGGTCTATTTTTTAAGTATATATGCGGGCGGATGTGCTTACCCCGCCACGGACCTGTTTTGTTTGTTTTTCTTGTGCCTTAAAGGTGGCGTTGTCCGTTTTAGGGCAAGCCCACCCGCTCACAGTTGCTGGGGAGGACAGTTTTTGTACCTGCAAGATTAAGCTAGTGGTTTATATTTTGTGTCGTTTTTTTTTTTTTTTTTTTTTTTTTGTTTATCTGTACATACAATATGTAACATAATAACATGAAGTGCCGGCCTACGCCGTCTCGGGCTTGAACTCGTATTTATTTTGTTAATGAGTGACGTCTATCGCGGAGGATGTGCATATTAGGTCAATCCCCCTTTATGCATTTGCCGTTTTAAGTTAAGAAAAAGTGATGCCTTCCTCGACGTAGGATGCCGCACTCTGCGGGACCATAAGTGGGTCAGTCGCCATGTTTGCATATCATTAACGCATCCTACGTGAAGGAAGGCACCATAGGATGAAAGCGTATTCCTGCCTAGCCATTTGGAGGCCCGAGACAACGTTAGCCGATCTCCTTTGTGTTGTTGTCCTTTTTGGTACAAGCCCATCCGCCCACAGTTGCTGGGAAGGACAATTTTTGTACCTGCAAGGTTGTGCTTGAAGATTATATTTGTGTTTTGTTTCTTCTGTACATACAACATATAACATAGTAATATGGTGTGTTGGCTTCCGCCGTCTCGGGCCCAAATTCGTATTTATTTTAGTTAGTGGGTGACCTCTATCGCGGAGGATGTGGAAAGTAGGTCAGTCCCCTTTCATGCTTTTTCGTTTGAAGTTAAGAAAAGGCGATGCCCTCCTCGACGCAGGATGTCGTATTCTGTGGGACCGTAGGAGAGTCAGTTTGTGTCGCCACGTTTGCATATCACTATCGCATCCTACGTGTAGGAAGGCATCATAGTAGAAATAAAAGTATTCTTGCCTAGCCGTTTGGGGACCCGAAACAACGTTTGCCAATCTCTTTAGTCAAAGTGGTTAGTGCAAATTGTTATATAATCATGAAGGTCGCATACAAGCGTCCGCCTGCGCACGTGCGCAGTCGAGCGCTCCTATGCGATCTTGTTTTTAATGTTTCATATTTACACAAATAAAAATGTTTGAAATCGCTTTTTGAGAAAACTCTTCTTCTTCTTCTTCTAACTCCAGGTTTTTGATCTCTCTTTTCTATACTATCCTCTCTACTGTATTCCTATCCTACAACTATCGCTATATCTACCTATCTAGTGTGGTTGTATGTTGGTTTAGTTTCGCGTGGGTGGTTGTGTGTGTTAAAAGCCTTCCTTCAGGTCGCGCTAAGTCATGCCCTAGTTAATTAGTTAATTGCCCTTGTCTGTATTGATATATGGCCATCTTGACCGTCTGTCTTTATTACGGTCATGGCGCAATTTGCTGTTTTTGGTGATTTTTATGTTATGCGACAAGGGCAGTACGGAGGGCTGTATGATATACCGGGTGAGATGCGGTTTTTCAGTCGTGGTGGTATGCAGAAGGCCCTTTTGAGGGCCCCCAGGTCATTCCGTTTGGGTAACCTTATAATGTACATCCTTTATGGAAAGCGAAAGTTGCGAAAAAATAAAGAAAAAGATGTGATAAGGCGTCTTGTTTCTTATTTCTGCCCCACTTTTCTGTATGCGTTCCTGAAGGAGAGGCTTTGTTTGCTTGTGTGCTGTTGTGCCGTTCTCCTTTGGGTTGTGTGGCTCTCGATCAGCCAGGATTTTGACGCAACGCTGCTCAGTGCCAAAGTCCTAAGACCGCAAACCCCAGCGTTACATCTCGTCCTGATTTCCCGTTTGCCTCACCCCCTCAGGAGGGGCTGGGCGACGGATTTTCCTTGTGGTGGGTCCATGCCCAGTCCCGGCGTGCTTTCGTGTGGTCCTCTTTCGGGCTGTGTGGCTCCCGATCAGCTAGGGCTTTGGTGCAGCGTTCATAAGTGCAAAGCCAGTGGGCCGCAACCACTACGCTACACCTTGTCTTAACTTCTCGCTTGGCACACCCCCTCTGGAGAGTGGGTCGGGGCCATGGATTTTCCTTGTGGTGAGTCCATGCCCCGTTCTGCTATGGTCTTCTCACAGTGATCCAGGGATCGCTGTCACCGATAGGCACTCCTTAGTGCAAAGCCGAGGCCGCAATCACAGCGCCTATCGTTGACTTTGTTCCCCTTTTCGCTGTGAGACGGCCGCCCTTTGATCACTACGGCCCTTTTTGGTTGGTAGCGTCTAAGGTGCGGTTCGAATATTTATTTTTACTGTTCTGAACTCGGGTCTCTAGAGATTTTGGTTTAAAGTATGTATTCTCGTACGGGGTGTGTTTTACGGTACAATGCGATTAATTTTAGTCTGCGCCCTTAGTTTTCCCCTATATTTTGTCCAGGTAGTTTGTTTTCTCAAAGAATTTGAAGACCGCGTCCCTCATTTCCTGTGAATTTAGATTGAGCAGAGAAACCGCGTTTATCTCCCCTTGGTATCCTAATGTTGTCAGTTCTCCCTTTAGTTCCCTTCTGGCGGGGCCGTGTGCGGGGCACTCTGCGAGGTAGTGTTGAACACACTCCACCCCGCCACAGTGCCCGCATAATGGATCGGCCTCGCTATAGAAGATGTTGTGTGCATTTAGTCCGTTGACCCCGAGTCTTAGTCGTGTATATATGCGATCGAGCTTTCGGCTGTCGCTATATTGTACCAATTTCGGGGTCAAGGACTGACAGATCGAGTGTCTAAAGCCGTGTTGTTCCTGCCATATGCGCGCCCATTCCTTTTTGATGCTGGCCTTAATGATTGCGTATACTTCTTGTGGGGTGGGGAGGTAGTCAAGTGCCTTTCCCCGGGTCAGAGCTTCTTTGGCCAGTGTGTCTGCGCGCTCATTCCCCTGCACGTTGCAGTGGGAGGGGATCCAATCTATGTTCAGGGTGATACCTTGTTTTAGAATTTTGTGTATTAGGATATGAATGTCCTGCAGTATATCTGGTCTTGTAGTGCTATTCCCAGAGTTTATGCTTTGTATTGAGCTTAATGAGTCTGTTAGTATAACAACACTATCGGGTTTTTGTTCCTGTATCCATTCCAAAGCTTTTTGTATGGCTATAAGTTCTGCAGTGTAGACTGTGAGGTGCTGGTTAAGTTTGAATTTTTGGTCGAAGTTTAATTCTGGTATTGTGAAAGCACACCCCGTTTCTTTTTT
This sequence comes from Lucinisca nassula, assembly GCA_963580285.1. NCBI lineage: Eukaryota > Metazoa > Mollusca > Bivalvia > Lucinida > Lucinidae > Lucinisca > Lucinisca nassula. The sequence goes on from OY757015.1 coordinate 16,490,626, forward strand.
GTCAGCATCTTTGCTTCCATCAGTGAAAATTTTAAGCGCTTGCTTATAGTTTTCACTGATGTGTGATTCTGCGATCTCATTGCATTTTTTTCTGTGATGTTTCATTTTTCTTTATGACACCCGTTAGTGTTGTTTTTGCGCATAGGCTTCTTAAGTTAAAAACTTCCGGATATGTTTGTTCCGCTGTTTTGACCTGCTCGAGGTCATGGTTTTTAATTAGGTCCTGGACTTTGATAATATAGGGGATCTTTCCTCTTAACCTATCTCTTTTAACATGATTGGGCGTGTCGGCGATCATTTCGTTTATGGGGAGACTTTCCCTAAGACTGCTTGAGCGGGCCCAGTACTTGAGTTGCAGTTCATCCCTCCGCAGGTGCAGGGGCATGACGCTGCATTCAATCTCCAGGTCCAGGTTCCGCGTTCCCCTGTATGCCCCAGTAGCGATTCGAAGGGCCGTGGCCTGTATGCTATCTAGTTTTTTCAGGTGTGAGGGCGCCGCAGACGCGTATGCTTGGCAGCCATAATCAATTTTGCTTCTTATGAGTGCTATGTACATTTTGATCAGGGTTTTCTTGTCTGCTCCAAAGTTTGCCCCCGAGACCGCCCTTAGCACATTTAGGTCCCGCTGGGACCTGGACACCAGGTTTTCAATGTGCAGTCTCCATGTTAGATTGCTGTCAAAGTACATGCCCAGGAATTTGGCATGACCGGCGTACTTTATTTCCTGCCCGTCATACGTCAGCTTGGGCATGCCCTTTGTATCTGCGAAATTTCTATTGTAAACTACCACTGTTGTTTTTTCAGTTGACAATTTGAAGCCCCAATTTGTAGCCCAATCATGTATGGCATTTAACGCTTTTTGTAATGCAGGAATGGCACTTTTCGGTTTTTTCGCGGTTTTCCATACTAAGCCGTCATCTGCGAACATGGATATTTCCAGCGGTAATGCATTAAGTGTTTCCTGCAGTGTGTTCATTAATAGGTTGAAAAGGATAGGAGATAGCACCGACCCCTGGGGGGAACCATTCTCGCATTCATAAAAACCGGACACCTCGCTACCTATTTTTACGTTCATTTTTCTATCAGTCAAAAAGTCTCTGATCCAGGTTAACATTTTTCCTTGAATTCCGAATTTGTTTAGTTTTAGGAGGACCCCCCTAGTCCATAGTAGGTCGAAAGCTTTTTCTAAATCCAAAAATATCGCTACCAGTGAGTGTTTCATTAGTTTTGCCTTTCGGATGGCGGATTCCAGTCTGGTGATTTGATCAATGGTAGATCTATGTTTTCTAAAACCTGATTGTTCATTTGCTAAGAGGTTGTTTTTCTCAATGTGTGCTGTTAATCTAGATGCTACCATGGTTTCCATGATTTTACATATGGTTGATGTGAGTGAAATCGGCCTATACGATTTCGGCTCGTGGGGGTCCTTGTCTGGTTTTAATATTGGGACGATGGTGCTCTCCTTCCATTGTGTAGGGAGGGTCCCCTCGTCCCAAGATTTATTTATTAGTGCGAGAAGTTGATTTTTTCCCTTTTCTGGTAGATTTTTTAACATGTCGTAGTGAACGGTGTCTGCCCCGGGGGCGGTGCTCTTTTTCTTATTAAGCGCGCTCTGTAGCTCCCTATGGGAGAAGTTCGCATTGTATGCACGGCACTGGCCAGCGCGATCGGCGTCTTGAACGGCCTGCTCAATTATTGGGTCCTGCGTTTCCCTAATGCGCCTAAAATTTGGGTCTAAATTTTCGTTACTGCAGACTTTCCGGTAGTGTTGTGCTAAGATTTCTGCTTTTTCATTGTTTTCGTGATATCTTGCGTTTCCTTGTTTTAAAACTTCTACCGGTTTTAGTGGTTTTCCATTAAATCTTTTTATTGTGTCCCAAATTTTCTTAGAGTTTGTTTTATATGTGAGAGTAGACACAAAATCCCTCCAGGCTTGTTGTTTTGTTTGTGTTAAAAGGTATTTTGTTTCCTCCCTTACGCGTCTATATTCTTCTAAAAGTGCGGCTGTTTTGTTTTTCCTGTATTTGTAGTATATTTTATTTTTCTTTTTGACTGCCTCGCTACAATTTTCATCCCACCATGGCAGGGTGTTTTTATGCTTATTTTTTGGTTGCGTTTTTGGTATTGATTTTTCACATGCCGCCATTATTTCCGAAACAAAATCCTCATTGCTTTTATCGATATTTGTGCCTTCGAGGGATATGTTAATGTGTTTAAGTTGCTGCCTAAAGAGGTCCCAGTCTGCTTTGTCTAATTTCCAACGTCGGGCAGGCCGCTGCGTTACGCATTTGTGAGTGACGTTGAGCGACGTCAGGATGGGGAAGTGGTCGCTTCCCATCGTGTCGTCTCCCACGTGCCACTCACTAGATCGGCATAGTGATGCGCTGACCAGTGTTAAGTCTATGGCGCTCGTGCTTCCGCGCTCGACGTTGAGTCGTGTGCCACACCCCGTGTTTAAGATTACGTAATCTGTGCTATTTATGAACTCGACCAGTTCTAGGCCTCGCCGTTTGTCGTATGTGGGGTTGTGGTTTGTCTCCCATAGTTCATGTCTGGCATTGAAGTCCCCCAAGAAAACTGATTTTTTCCCCACTTTTTTATAAATTTCATCATAATCGTCAGACGTTACATTTGTTTGGGGTGGTGCATAAAAGTTAACGATGTCTATGTTTTCATTTTGTCCAAAAAGTCTGACGATCACCACCTCTATTTCTTTTTTTGTGTGTCTAAATTTGATTTCTTCCGAATCTAGTCCTGATTTGATAAAGGTGGCTAGTCCTCCCCCATGTTTCCCCTTTTCCCTACTGAAACTGACCGGGGTTTTATATCCTGGAAGTTTTGTTGGTTTACTATCTTTTTTTGAGAAAGTTTCTTGAATAGCTATTACCTCCGGTGTGTAGCCTAAAGTTTCTAGATAATGGCCTAAGGCCCCGAGTTTTGTTCCGTTATCCTTGCCAGACAGACTACGGGCGTTCCACTGTAACACGCGGATTTTAGCAGTGGTGCTGGGATCCATAATTAGGCAGTAATATATTTTTTGTTTTAACGGCGTGAGTTTTTACGTCCACCCTTGATCCTTGGTCTAGGATCGGTGGAGCTATAGTCCGCGTTTTTCCTTAAGAGCTCTTGTGGTTCGCGTTTGGTATGTTGCCTCCTTGGGATTATTGTTTTCCGCCTATTTTGTGCGGGTGCAGGTGCGGTGCTTATTTCTTTTTCTTTCGTTGCTTCTGTAGGTGATTGGGGGTTCTCGCTATTTGCGATGTGTACCCCTGTGGTGCCCGACGTATTCATGTTGTCGGTTTCCATTATGTTTGCGGTGGCATTTTCGACGACGAGGTCTATGACCTCATCTGACGCCTTGGTGCTCAGCAGATTTTGTTTGTTGAGCTCGTGCAAGATTGAGCTCGAGGCTTTTTTTATCGCCGCGGCGATTAGCGTTTCGACCTCCATTTTTGTGTAAGTCTCCTTTGTGTTGTGTGCATGGGGTGCGGTATGGGCCGCACTGGGGGTTGCAATGTGAGCCGCACTGGGGGGTGCGGTATAAGCCGCACTGGGGGGTGCGGTATAAGCCGCACTGGGGGGTGCGGTATAAGCCGCACTGGGGGGTGCGGTATAAGCCGCACTGGAGCTCATGATTTCTTGCGCGGTATTTTGTGTTTGGGCTTTTTTTTGTTCCCAATCTCTGGCTATTTGACCGTTTATTTGGTCGATTTGCGCCTTGTAATTGAGGAAAATGTTGCACCCGCGCCAGGCTACTCCATGGCCGGCTAATCCGCAGTTTGCGCATTTTTTATTGTGTTTAGTTTTGCATTCATTGTGCTTATGGATCCCAGCACAGTGCGGGCATGTGCTTTTTTTACTTCTGCAGTTTTTTTCCGAGTGTCCATATTTTTGACATTTTTGACAGCGCAAATACTGCAAAAAGCATGGTTGCAGAGGATAAGTGATATCGGCCGCACTGGTTAGCTCGAAAGTCGGTGTTTCCTTATTAAAAGTCAATTTGACTAAATCGAGATCTTTGCCCCTGGACGCTATCCTACGTGCATCGCAAATCTGATAGCGCCCAAAGTCAAACATCTCCCTGAGTTTTTCCTGCCTGATATTTGCCCCGATGTTCAGTGTTGCGTATGTCATTTTTTGTTGCTGGTTATTGCGCGTGTTGTTTGCGCTACCTTGTAGTTCCGCTAAGCTTGTGCCTATTGTAATTTTGAGTTCGAGCCCCTGGTAGTGAAAACCCTTCGCTTTTACTTCTTTGGCAGCCGGGATTTTGAAAATGGGGCCCTTTCCCTTCCCAGGGGCATGGGCTTCGATGACCTCCCCTATGTAGGTCTTGAAACTGGTCGCAAACTGTTCCATTTTCTGTATGGGGAAAGCGCCCCCCACCAGCGCGAACATAACGTAAACGTACGTCATGCCCGTCGCCGCTGTTTGGCGCGCCTCCGTTCTTTCCTTGCTTGAGGCGGGGGTAGGGACGTGGGATTGAGCCCTAGCCCTAGCCATGCTCCCCTCTTTGTGTGTCCTCCCATTTTTTTTGCCCACTTTCGTGAAGCCCCCTTTCTCCATGTCCTCCTCCTCGGCCCCAGAGTCAATGACCAGGACTGAATCCAGGTCTTTCACCCCCTCCCCCAATCCAAGGTTTATGGCCTTAGGTAATGGGCGCCCCTCGAAGGACTCCCCCTCTGAGTCGCTTGACAGGTATGTCCTATCCCGCTTCTGACCTGCTGCCTGGCTCTGATCAGTCTGATCAGGGGCCACCTTCCCTTTAGAAGACCCGGGTTTTGGGGTTGAGGTCATGTTTGACCCCAGGGATCCCGGCAGGGCGAGGGCTTTTTGCCTAATCTGGCCCTCCCAGTCCTTACCCTGAGGGGTGGGCCCTCCAGGGAGGGGCTCAGAGAACTCTGTCTCCGAGCTCCCCCCTGCAGGGCTCGCCACCAGGTCCGCAACCATATCGCAGACATCCCTGGTGTTGTCCAGGCCCTCCCCCTCCCCAGCCAGCTGTTTTGGATCAGCAGAGTCCACCCCCGGGCCCGTACCCTGGGTCCCTGAGCCTGTCGCGACCTCATCATGTGTCTTTGATCTCATTTTTCTACCAATCAACAATACTAACAATACTAATCAACAATATACTAACAATATACTGACAATATACTAATACAATATACTAATCAAGATGTCACTTTTTTACACTTCTAGAAGCCAATTTTCACAGCTTGGAAAGGTGTGAAAATAGGTATGACACGGGGTATTGTGTCAAGAAAGCAAGATAAACGCAAAAAATAATAACTGAAGAGAGAGATTAATACGTCCTACCTGTCCGAAGACTGAACCTGGAGTGTGTACTATCACCCTCTCAGAAATGTGATATTTATATAATATAGTGTGTGACAACTACTCAAGTAAGATTTTGGTGACAAAATGTAATCTTCCAACGAACAGTTAGGACTGATCGATTTGAGATATGCTCTGATATAGTGTGTGACAACTACTCACGTAAGATGTTGGTGACAAAATGTAATCGTTCAACTAAGGGTTAGGACAGATCCATATGATATACTCTAATTTAGTGTGTGACAACTGTATGACAATTGCTCACGTAAGATTGCTATAACAAAATGGAATCTGCCAACTAATTGTTAGGACGGATCCACATGAGATATTATCTAATGTAGTGTGTGACAACTACTCACGTGAGATTATGTTGACAAAATGGAATCTGCCAACTTATAGCTTGGGCAGATCCATATGAGATATACTCTAATGTAGTGTGTGACAACTACTCACGTGAGATTATGTTGACAAAATGGAATCTTCCTACTAATAGCTAGGGCAGATCCACATGAGATATACTCTAATATAGTGTGTGACAACTACTCACATAAGAATATGGTGACAAAATAGAATCTGCCAACTAACAGTTAGACCAGACCCGTATGAAATAGGGTAACTACTCAAATTAGATCATGGTGACTAAATAGTATCTTCCAACCAAAAGTTAATCCCGTTTTACATGTGACAACTACTCCCATAGGAATATGCTGACACAATAAAAATCTTCAAGCTAACCATTGGGACAGAAATTAACTGCTAAACGATCCCCTTAATGATAAGTTCAAACTCGGAGCCTACCCTGTTACACAAAACAACCCACACCCCTTTGCGGCAAACCGCAAAAACCCAAGGCACAGCACTGCTATAACTTAAACGCAGTGCAATCACGTAGCCAAACCTTTAGAATGGAGTTCCAAATTACTACAACTAAACTATGTTGCACAAAAACAAAGGCTCACATTGGAACTGTGCAACATATCCACAGCCCTTGAAATATGAAGCACGCCTAGCCCAGAAACTCCTACATTTAAAGATGCCCTTTAGCGACAGGACACATGCACTCCTGAAGCAAACGGGAAGACAAAATATAAGCCCCACCGAGACCTGGAAAGGTCACGGCACCGTTTCACAAACCTCTCAGGACGGAGCTCGGCGATTGGCTACAGGGCAAGGGGATGCCCGTGGGCTCAGAGACACCTGAGACGTGAGACGACAAACATGGACGGACGGGGCTGGAGCCGAGCGATGGTCTCCCTGTTCACCGGCAACGGGGAATAGGGGTACCACCGAACGGCTACGGTGTAGTGCCAGCATGGATTCGTTCCCTGGGACCCCACCAGCTGACGACCTGCGACACGGGGAAACTGGAAAACAACAACAATTGGGACAGGTTCACTTGAAATAGATGTACATTACAATAACACACACCGTAAGCTAAAATGGCGACCATCTCTCCATTGTAGACGTTTTTCAGCTGAAAATCATAATCCTAGTCCGAATATTCACCTTATTTGCATTATCTGCTGGTTCCCTGTCTGAAGGTTATCAGTGTTGGAAAAACAGGTAACCAGACCCCCCTGACCTTAAAAGGTCAGGGGGGTCTGGTTACCTGTTTTTCCAATATTGACAATGTGCAAGCTGGGAGCCAGCAAATAATGCAAATATGGTGAATACAGTGTGGGTGCTCGATAGAACCGCCTCCGAACCGCCTCAGCGAGTGTCCACAATATATGTTTCGATCAAAAATAAAGAAAATATAGAATACCCTAGTAAACTCCACTTTTCTCTGTATAAAGTTTAGTTTAGAGGGGTGTTCGTTTAGCGGACTTGTTTAACCTGTTGTAAGTGGCATGAGACCCTGTTCTAGTATTCTTCATTGAATGCAAAATGGAATCTACCAGCTGTCCGTTAGGACAAACCCATTTGAAAGTTTATGGTTGCCAGCTATCAGACAGTCCAAATCTGCCAAGCAACTGACACAGAAATGGCAAAAGCTTAGCGTCCCATTAAAAAGACATTGGAAAACAGTGCAGACCCAGATCAGAAAATGCAGAATATGGAGTGGAGCGTCTTCAGTATTCACTTAAATGTATCAGACTGTTAGTGAAACTTCAACTAAATGAATTAAGAAACTCTATAGCCCATTCTTGGAAACTCACTGGCAAATAGGACCCAGCAGGCAATCGTCTCTGTGACAACGTCAAATCAACGTCGGTGCAAGGTCATGACGTTGCACCGATGTTGATGTGACGTTGCATAAACGTCATGCCGTTGTACCGATATTGATGTGACGTCACGGGGGGGGGGGGGGGAAAGACTGCAGAATGCAGCATCTACACAACGATAACACACCCGTACGACAAAGTGCATTTTTTCACATCAGCAAAATGACTACTTTTCTTATGAGAATATGTGATATTTTTCTAGGCGTCCGACTACTTGGCGACTGATCTGGAGTGAAATCGGGCCGGAGTCCGGCCGGCGTCCCGCCGGGTGTTTGGGCGTCGGTGGTGGTCGGGAGGGGTCCTGTGAAATTGTAACTTGCACTTAACATTCTCACCGAATTCTCACCGACTTCCAGGTCGGTGGCACATAGAATAAATGTCGAGCAGAGCTCGTATCGACGCCGTAGACCCGGTCGTAAACTGGGCGGACATCCGCGGAACATCGAACGATGCTAGGCCGACTAGTAACAATCGCCAGTTATACGGCCGACGTACGGCCGGTAACTTGCAGTGCACCGGCCGATTTCCGCCCGGCGTATACGCCGATGCTTCCCCGTAAAATCCCCGGCGAATGTCCCCCAGGCCCAACACGGCATACCTTTTTGCCAAAACTGAGCCAGACACCCGCTTCCGACCCATTCTCGACTTGGACAGCTCGGCCGACCACCACATCTAGTATAGCTCGGTCGGGGTACGCCGAATTTGTGACCGAGGCATAAAATGGTGATAAGTAAAGTGAGTACTAGAGATTAAGTAGACTAACAACCCTTCAAAAGTATTGTCTGTATAGCTTATGTTAAAAATGGTGATCCGGCGCTTATCCAGTTAAGTGCTCGTTTGGAGGTAGCATTCCACTAAATACTGTGAGGTGCCGGGTTTTATCACTTTGGGACAGAGCTTTTAGTTGCGTTCTTAATACCAGACTTGCTTCCATTTGATATAGATCCCATGTTTTATTTCAATGTGAGAAAATGATAGGTATAAGGGACTAAAATGATGCATGTTTTATATATATATATCTGCAAGCTGAAAGAAATTTTTGCTGATTTTATATGGTCACTCCTCCTTTAAAATTGTTGGTTTGTATTTACTCCGTTCTAGTATGTAAACAAACATGGTTGACTGTAACTTGAAAAGGAGCAGGTCAACATGTGGATTTTTTCTCATTAACTTGTTGGGCTAGGATGGTTCTATAAACAAGTAAGGTTTGAAAAGTTTGTAGGTGTAGTTTTTGTGGGAGCAGGTAAAAGGTTACTATTGTCTCTTACGGAAAACATTTAGTGGAAAGCTCCCTATAGCAAAAGTAGAACCGCTGTCATGTTTTCTGTCATTACATGCTATTTCCGCACATTTGTAGGTTCTGTCCAACTCTGTTTCATAAAATGTATCTTCATGGCATGTATTTTGCCATAGATACTGTAAAAATGTGATGGTAGTGCTAATTTAGGTCTAACTGGGTGTATTTGATGATTTTTTGCCTCTGATCTATGTTTTGGGAGGGGGTGGGGTACTTTGAAGCCATGTAAATCAGTCTTTATTGATGCGTTTGGAAAGGAGACTTGCAGTAATTGTATTTGCACAAACACAAGAAAGAATCTACTCCATCTGGAATATAAGAGAAAGGTTTCATGGCACTAGGACTATGTCTCAGACCAAAACAAAACTTCAAAATTGTCTCTCCGAAACAACCCGCTGCAATATCCGGATAAGTTTTCTCATCCGTTATAAGTTCTGTTTTATTGTATTCATGTAAAATGATGTGAACAGATATATTCATCTTTTCCTCACGGCATTATAAACATTTTCTTGGCATTTTTGTCCTCAAAATATCCTGAAAATGCCAGTTTTTACTTTAAATAGGGGATGTAGGTGTGAAAATAGCCATAAATATGAGTATTGATGCTATTTAGGCATAATTTCGTCAGTTTTAGTATTGAATTCTTCCAAAGATATTTGTGAAGAACCACTGATGCAAGCCGGTGTCTGGGTGCCATTCCAGAAAGAGATAAACTTTTGCGCTTTTCAAAAACTATGCTTTGTTAGGCTTCCATTGTTGAATCTGAAAGCGATAACTTTTTCGCAAACTTGAAAAAAATTTTTGTGACTGAACTTTTATTATGCATGACTAAATTATTAAATATGATCTAAATTTGTATTTGGCAATTCCTTTGATGCATCATAAAGAAACTAAGGGTTTGGTATAGGTAGCATTCCACTAAATACTGGGAGGTGCCGGGTTTTATCACTTTGGGACAGAGCTTTTATTTGCGTCCTAAATACCAGACTTGCTTCCGTTGGATATATATCCCATGTTTTATTTCAATGTGAGAAAATGATAGGTATAAGGGACTAAAATGATGCATGTTTTATAAATATATCTGCAAGCTCAAAGAATTTTTTGCTGATTTTATATGGTCACCCCTCCTATAAAAATGTTGGTTTGTATTTACTCCGTTTTAGTATGTAAACATGGTTGCCTGTAACTTGAAAAGGAGCAGACCAACATGTGGATTTTTTCTCATTAACTTGTTGGGCTAGGATGGCTCTATAAACAAGTAAGGTTTGAAAAGTGTTGTATGTGGAGTTTTTGTGGAAGCAGGTAAAAGGTTACTATTGTCGCCTATGGAAAACATTTAGTGGAAAGCTCCCTATATGGAGGTACCTCATGGCTAAAATTACAGCCAGTCATGTTCTGGCACCAGACGTTTGCTTTCTATGTACTTTGTTCATGTAAAACAAATCATTTGGTGCTCTTAAGATAATAATTGCAGTGAACGACTGCAACGTAACTGATCTATATTTTTCAGTGTTTATAATGTATCAGATATGCTAAACATTGCACAAATGTAGAAATTAGGACAGTGGTCCAGTGGAATCGTGATCGAATACGATTTCTATGTTGATTCTTGAACCAGAGGGTCGTGAGTTCGAACTCCATTACCATTTGTTTTTCATGTTTGTAGATTCTTTTTTTTTCAATGTGTGTCAAGAACTGTTTTTTTTTTCTTTTTAAATGCAAAGGCTTAAACAGGACTTCTGGTTCATTTGTTCTAAAGGATAATATTAGTTCGCTTTCAAATGCTGCAGTTTGTGAAGCTATTTATAGCGCCGAAAACTACAAAATTTAAAATCAGAGTTCCCGGAGAGCAACCCCCTGAATTTCAGTTGCAGAAGGCGTCTCACGTGTCATCCTAGTCCGTCTTTGAATCTGAATCAGAATCAGAATCAGATTCTGATTCAGATTCTGAAAACTATAGAGGATATTTGATTTTTTCAGTGTAAGATCGAATTTTATTTCATCGAATGAACACCAAAACTGTTATTTTCACGAGTGGCGTAGCCACGAGTGAAAATAGCAGTTTTGGTGTTCATGAGTGAAATAAAATTTGATCTTGCACTGAAAAGATCAAATTTTCTGTTTCTTACATGCTTCAAAGGGCAATATTTAGCGTCTTTAATGGTGTCGCTCACATTCGGAGAAAATTATCTTTGTTCCTGTTCGTTTCGCGTCAATTTAGTGGTGTCCATCGTGTTTAGTGGGTATACTATTGGGTGTAAACTGAAAGTTTGCACCTGAGAAATGGCCTGGGATGGTATTATTATGAATGATTAATGAAATAATTGAGAGTAGTTTTCCAAAGAAGTTGCTGGCAAGTCTAACGTCGCGCGACAAAATACGTGACGTCAGCGTCAAAAATGACGTCAGTAAGGTCCCCGTCACACATGAACGGGCTATGCGTCAATTAGAACACATTTCAGTATTGTTCAGTTATCTGACGAAGATAAAATTGAAATTAGAGTTAGATTTGAAGAAAAAAGTAGTCCCAAACAGTGAAAAATAAAAAATCGTATTTTCACTGTTTGAAACAGTGAAAATATCGATTTATATTTCACTGATAAATCTCTATCATTCATTGAAAAGCATGTAAGAATGTATTATGGTTACGTATTATGGTTACTTGCAAGTTACAGCACCGATGAGGCAATGTTAACAATTCATGAATCCAATACATAGGTTTCTGAAGAGATAAACATACAAATAGCAGGCTTATTAAAATGTTGATAGTGATAAGAATTACTGATATTTAAGATGTGAAAACAGAATTTTAAAGGTTTTGGTTTTACGGCCCTTCCAAGATTATTTCACTCATTTGTAACCGATCGTTATTATGAGGCGGGGCAAAACCGGAATACTCGGAGAATATCCACCTGACCTTCCGTTGCGTCCCTCATTTGAGCAGAGCGAGGATCGATCCACAGCGGTGAGAGATCTAATGATTTAGAGTCGGTGTCCTTACCCATTAGGCCACGGAGGCGTCCAAAAAAAAATAAGATTTTACAATTATATTTGCTATAGAAAAATAAATAAATGTGTCGATTGTTTTCCATTGACCAAAAATTAAAAAGCACAGTAGCGTTCATATGCCTATCACTGAGTTCTACTAAATCCATTAAAATTAGCCGGGCTTTTCTTATCGCTGACGTCAAAGTCTATCTGTGGAATCATGTGCTGGCTTTAGCAAACAGTGTAGTTGGCAAACAGTGTAGGCCAAGATCAGAATGTGGCATAAAATCAGGTTTTACAGTTTGTTTACAGGTAAAAAAAAGGGCTGGAAGGAACAGTCTAAGTCCTCGTTCAGGACAGTTTTTATTACATTAAAAAGTCTGTGAAATGAAAACCCTGGTAAATCAAACTTCAGATTGGGAAAAATAGGTTTTACATTTGTATAGGCCGGCCTCGTTGGCTCAGTCGGATGCGCGTCTGACTGGTGATCAGGAGGACGCGGGTTCGACTCCCGCCGGGGTCGGCAACATTCTTTCGTGGAGATTGATCATGAAATCTTTTCTACGGTCATTCTCTCCCTTCCGCTGATTCAAGAAGGGCAGTTGTCAGTTTCTGGCGAAAGAATGTGCACTGTACTGGTTAACCACTTACGTATAAGCCTGCCCAGGAAAGTGTGGATAGGTAAACTGACCGGCTCAAAAATGACCTAAATAGTGTTGACTGGGCCGTTAAACTCCAATCCAAACAAAAACATCTGTATAGGCCTACGGCAGATTCTTTAGTGCTGATGAGTATAGATTGTGGGTACACCTTAGAATCCAAAATCAATGTTTGAACTTAAGATTCGAAAAGATCACTAATTTTCGTCTGAATAATGCTTGTTCTCGAGATATGAAATCAATCCTTATGTTTAGCAACGCCTCTGTATAATATGTAACCACATGTTATACTTTTTTCTTGTTTTTATTTCTGCTCAAAACATACCTTTAGTGTAATCGTTACAACCGCACGGCGAGGCGGTTCTAGCGGTTCTTACGAGTAACAGCACATTACGGGTAACCAGCACAATCTATTTTCTGAGCAGCAATAGGAAAATTTCTGAAATAACAAAAAACCCTTTTGACCTCAGTTTTACCAGAAAAAGTGGGGTTCAAGAGGGTCAGGATTTAATCAGAGTGATTTCGTGATGTATAGCAACAGATGAGGTTGGTATTTTATAATAATTGAAGACTAGTTTCTCCTCATTTTTTCATAAACGAGATTCATTAGAACCGCCTCGCCGAGGCGGTTCTAATGAGTACCCACAACATAGGCTTGTAATGACGAATTAAAAAAACAACAACTGTCCTTCAGTTATCAAAAACTATAAACCTTATCTGTTGCTATGGTGATGGAGACATTTTTCCTCTCACGTAACCACCGTCATTTTTCTGTTTTTAACCCATTCAGAACCAGAAACCCCAAAACGGGTACCCTGGCAAACAGTACAGACCCAGATCAGACGCCGCAGAACGCGGCGTCTGATCAGGGCCTAAACTGTTTGCAAAAAGTTAAGCCATTTTCCAAATCAATTTTGAAGAAAACACAACCTGACACTCCTAAATTTTGAAATGGACATGTGCTATATATAAGGAGGAAGATTCCATTTGGTACAAAAAGGGTTAATTTTGGATTAAAACTCAAATCCTACCTCTTCCTTCAGGTCCATTCCTTTACCACCTTCACAAAACGGGCAATCGACACACCCCTCAGATGTCCACATCTGGTCCTCCAAGAAGCATTTCTCTGCACATGTGACTGACAAAACTGCTGCACTAAAGCAAAGAGCAAACGCCTGCTCTCTGCCACCCATGATTGCGAGCTGAAATAAATAAAATAAATCAAAGCAGTGAGGGTACTGGTGAGTCGGTTGTCTTTGAGTGTAGATTGGGAAAATGGGCATGAACGGGGACTTAGACTGTTTCGTTTAACCCTTAAATTCCTGTACTGTACGCAAACTGCGTAGACCCTGATCAGACGCTGCGTTTTTGGCGTCTGACCCTTACATTCCTGTACTGTAAGCAAAACGTGTAGACCCTGATCAGACGCTGCGTATTTTTGATGTCTGACCCTTAAATTCCTGTACTGTTAGCAAACAGTGTAGACCCTGATCAGGCGGTGTCTTATCTGGGTTCTACCCTGTTTGCCAAGCCCAACCTCTGATTCCAGCCCTGGTTTTACAGATAATCCTTTTACGCACTGCGATAAAAATTCTATCTACAAGGTGTATGGATTTTTCCTACAAATCAATGATAGTCACAGGACTCCAGCACTGATACAAGTTTTGTCCTTATAACTTTAGGTCGATTGATAAACAATCGACCCCAAAATAATGTCAATTAGCACATGCCAAACGTTTTGCACTCCTCTATTCCATATACTAGAAAAATGGACTATATTCATATCTAAAGACTATGTGTTAGTAAAAATGAAGTTTCAAAGTACTCAAGTTACCAACTTTTTCATCATGTAAAAACTTCAGATTTATAAGTGGCCATTTAAACCCCACTTTTCAGTGATGTACCATATTCTTATTTCTGTTCTAAATTATAGATTGTACATGGCTACTCGTTATGCGGTTGTTTAGATGAGTATCCACAACCTATGATTTGGAAGAGAGAGAGAGAGAGAGAGACAGAGAGAGATAGAGACAGAGAGAGAGAGAGAGAGAGAGAGAGAGAGAGAGAGAGAGAGAGAGTGAGAGAGAGAGAGAGAGAGAGAGAGAGAGAGAGAGAGAGAGAGAGAGAGAGAGAGAGAGAGAGTAAAACGTTTTGGAGATTTTGAAGAAATGTCGCGCGGTTATGTTTATTTGTACCAGACCAGGAAAACACTATAGCAGGTGTCGGTAGTTCACTCTGGTGCGCGTCTGACTGATAACCAGAAGGTCGTGGGTTCGATGCCTGTAGCTAATTTGGTGGAAATTGATCATGAAATCGTTCTACGATCATTCCTCTCCCAGCCTCCGTTCCCTGATTCAAAAACTGGGGACAGCTGTCAATTTCTGTCGAAAGAATGTAGTTCAATGTATACTAGGAAAAGTATATTTTCCAACTTGCCCTAACGCCAAAACAAACCAATAGGGTTTATAGATGCAGGGTCGGTCGGACTCGCGCCACTTTGCCTGGGCAGGCTTAGACCTTCTTAGCGGTTTAACAGTATTCATGTGAGGTGGTTTTAAGCACCGCGTGGAGGCAGTATGCAGCCGTATCTATTTCTCCAAGCCCCGATGGCGGGGCCCGTCATCTCTGGATAAAATGTTGTAAATTTGCAACGCCAACGACGACGGAAAACTGCACATGGTTACCTGCTTCACACACACAAAACCTACAATGGTTTTAAGGCTCGATGTATTGACAATTTTTACGAATATATTTAAAATTATTACCGACTGACATTCATTCATAAAATACACAAAATCAATATCTCATTCAAAACAAAGCCCGCATAGCTCATATGACCAAAACACGCCTATATAAATATGCAACCCGCCCCCTCTCTTGAACCCAAATTTTATATAGTAAAACAGCCAATTACAGGTGTAAACCTTCATTTTCTTATTTATGATCTAAAATATAGATTGTGGGTACTCGTTAGAACCGCCTCATTGTGGCTACTCGTTAGAACCGCCTCGATGAGGCGGTTCTAACGTGCGCCCACAATCTATATTTTGAGCAGAAATAAGGAAATTATCACATGTTTTCATTTTGTCGGCAGTAAAATTTACGTATGTTACACATGTATAGGCGTGGTTTCATAATAAAACGCATTTGGGGCCATATCCATTTTTGTTCAAAACAGAGGCAGTTAAGTCATTGAAGGTTGATCGTAGCGTCAAGTCAGGCAGTAGGCATATACATGTAATGAGAATGATTTATGAAAAAAAGTTTTCAAAGTTCTAACAGATAAAGGTATGTTGTGTGTACTCCTTAGAATCACCCCATTGAGGGCAATGAATATTTGGAGGACGAAGACAAAGGTCATATAGGGTGAGAGTAGAAAATTAGATCACCTCTGGGACTCTTCGAAAGTGGACTTACCGCCTTTGGAGCTATTTAAACGTGATGTTTACGACTACTCTCGAACAGCCCTAAAGGTGGACATTGGGTCTATAAAATTTTAGAAATGTTTACACTTGTGTATAATCTCATACTAAATCTAATCTTCACCTCTGGAATTTCACTAAAGGCTGACCTGAGTCAAACAGTTTGTTTTGTTTGTTTGTATTGGAGTTTAACGACCCAGTCAACACTATTTTAGGTTATTTTTGAGCCGGCCAGTTTTACCTATTCCAACCTTTCCGTGACAGGCTCATACGTAAGCGGTTAACCAATTCAGTGCACATTCTTTCGCGAGAAACTGACAACTGCCCTTCTTGAATCAGCAGAAGGGAGAGAATGACCATAGCAAATATTTCATGATCAACCTCCATCAAAGAATGTTGCCGACCTCGGAAGGTATCGAACCCGTTTCCTCCTGATCACCAGTTAGACATGCATCCGACTGAGCTACCGAGGCCGGCGCTCTTATCATACAGACCTTTTTTTCCGTAGAAAAGATTTCATGATCAATCTCTACTAAAGAATGTTGCCGATCCCCGGCAGGTATCGAACCCGTTTCCTCCTGATCACCAGTTAGACATGCATCCGACTGAGCTACCGAGGCCGGCGCTCTTATCATACAGACCTTTGTATTTGCTTGTTAGTTAAACGGCCCTGCCAACATTATTTAAGTTGCATCGAGTCGGTTAGTTTACACAGCCATACTTTCAATGGACCCGCTTATTCATAAGCGGGTAACCAGAAGAGGTCGGCCTCGGCAGCTCAAAAGGATGCGCGTCTGACTGGTGATTAGGAGGACGCGGGCTCGATACCTGCCGGGGATCGGCAACATTCTTTAGTAGAGATTGATCATGAAATCTTTTCTACGGTCATTCTCTCCCTTCCGCTGGTTCAAGAAGGGCAGTTGTCAGTTTCTGGCGTAAGAATGTGCACTGTACTGGTCAACCGCTTGCGTATAAGCCTGCCCAGGAAAATGTTGATAGGTAAACTGATCGGCTCAAAAATGACCTAAAATAGTGTTGACTGGGTCGTTAAACTCCAAATAAAAACAAAACAAAAAAGAACAGAACAGTATCCCCCTACGGTGTAGGTCCGGATGAAACGGTCCATAATATGGGCAGCCTGTAGACGCAAACGTGACTGAACTTGCTTTCTCGTTGTTTCAACGTGGAACATACAGAGACAGTCTCATTAAAATTAACACTTGTATTGTTAATGGCTTTGATGGACCCCCCCCCCCCCCCCCACACACACACACACTATTTGTCAAAAACGGAAGTGTCCATAGTTGAAGCTGGAAGGGTCTACTGCAAAACTAAGAGATAAAAGAATTCAAATTAGACCATTCATCTTTCAAGACACTGTATTTAACCCAGTGCAAGCGGGAAACCCCTAAAGTGGTACCTTGGCAAACAGTGCAGGCCCAGATCAGACGCCGCAGAACTCGGCGTCTGATCAGGGCCTGCACTATTTGCAAACAGATTGTTCTGTCAATAAAAGTAGAAGCCTCCGTGGTGTAGTGATTACGCTACTCGCCTTGCAAAACAGGGGTCGCAGGATCGATCCCCGCTTCTCCAGACTTTCGGATGAGTCTTTAAACCGAGGTCCCGTCTCCGTATGACCTTAGCTGTTGGTGGGACGTAAAACACAAACACTCACTCACTCACTCTGTCAATAATAGCATAAAAATGAAAAAAAAAAAAAAAAAAAAAAAATAGGTTGCCACCCCATTTATGACAATTGGGCTTGTGCGTAGAGTCCACCAGCAAACAATGGGTTGAGTTCCAATAATATCCCTGGAGTAGCCTCTCATAGGAATTTTGCAATATTTGTATTGGAAATTTCCCACACCGACACTCGGTCATTCATTCACCATGTAACTTTGAATATGGCACCCATCCAAGTTCCGCCCAACTGACGAAGCGCCAAGTCTCGTGGCATGCTGCCAGCTCGCGTGCCAAGTCTCATGGCATGCTGCCAGCGCGCCAGTTGCCAGGGCGTCAAATCTGCTAGGCCTTCTGCCAGCGCGTCGATACATGCAACATGTCTTATGGAAGTCGACCCGACCCGACGCTGTTTTTTTTTTTTTTTTTTTGCTGTTTGTACTGGTACTGAGTAAATGTTTGTCAACAAAATTGATGGTTGTTATTTGTTTCGATTTTAGAAAAAAAGTTCATATCTTGCAAGTATTTTAGCTATGTAAATTTATAAAATTTTACGTGTTTAAGTACATCAGAAACGCGGCCCCACCCATCGGGTCTTGAAGAAATAGATGTGCTGCATGATGCTTCCACGCACAGCTGAAACCGACCCTCATATGAGTACTGATAAACCGCTTAGAGGATCTAAGCCTGCCCAGGCAAAGCGGGGCGAGTCGGCCCATCCATGCTTATAAACCATATTGGTTCCATTGGGCGGCAGGGCTTGAGATGTCATTCATCTCAATGTTGGGTAAAAGTCCCACAAAATTGGAAGCAACGTATCCAAAATGACATTTACAGTGTTGACGGGGACGTTAAACCTCAAATCAAACAAACAAACATCAGAAACAAAGCAATCAGAATCTGTCGCAAGGTGTATTTCACCATCTCCTTAATTAACAAAGTATCATTAAAATGAACCCCGCCAAGCGAATTTGTGTCGTCGAGCATTCCGTCATGACAAACTTTAACTGCGCATGCCCAGCCATTCAGAGGGGCCAGGGATATGGCTTTCCGTCTGAAGGTTCCTCTTGATTCACTGCTATTATGGGCTAGCAGCGAAGGCTCTGACGAGACTGCGCGGATGCGCAGGCTCGCCTGAACCTTCGCCGCTCGCATAGGCGATAAGTACCAAGATCGCTTGACGGGGCCCAAATGGTTGTCACTTGGTTCCCCGTTACCTATACCAACTCTGAACACCTGGGCAGAATAATTGCGGGATGGGAACAATTGCGCCTTAGGATGAATCGTCCCAGTTTTGTGACAGTTTGGGGCGAAAAGTCTCCAGCACGAAACATCCTTTTACCGCGGTAGTCACGGGTTTTACCATCACCCGCTATTTTTAGAGCGAGCTTTGAGATCCTTCAATCTTTGATTAGGTCATGCAGTGCGGGGCTACGTTCGATTGTGCATGCCCTAAAATGCACCAGCCAGTTTTATGTCGGCAAAGAAATGCGATAAGTAATTATAATCTATAACAACAGTAACCTCTGTATTGATAGAAACAACCCCCCCCCCCCCCCCAAATGACACAAATGTATTCTAACCAGAGCGAACATAATCCAACTTTGTACTTTTAACCCATTTTGTACTGAAACGAATTTGCTACATTATGATGGGCACAAGAAGTCAGGTTTGTTTCTTGAAATAGCTCAACTGTTTGCAAGCAGTTTAGGCCCCGATCAGACGCCATAGACTGGTTTTCCACTGTTTGACAATTACCCGCTGTGGGGTTCCGGTACAAAATGGAGACTTTGCATTCTTGCCCCTCCCCCCCCCACTCCCCTCTCCTCCCAAAACTACATGTTATGTGCACAGATGACACCAACCAATCAATATTCTTTCCACATATTTCGAGCACAAATTCAGTGAGGCCCAAAAAAGTGAAAATTTATTCCAACTGAACCAATCGTCAACTTACATTGTACATTATGATAACACACCCGTGCGAATTGGTGCATTTTTACACATCTCCAAAATGGCCATTTTTCTGATGAGATTCCGTGATATTATTCTTATAAATACTGCAAATATAGGTTGGGGATGCTCGTTAGAACCGCCTCGTTGAGGCGGTTCTAACGAGTACCCACACCCTATGTCTTAGAGCAAGAATAAGAAAAATAATGTATACCCCCGTAAATCCCAGTTTTCTCTGTATAAAGTGGGGTATATGGGGTCTTCATTTCACGGACTTGTTCACGTGGTGGGAAGAAGCGTAACATATCACATAAAATTTTCACATAAACAAACACACTTATAAAACAATTGTTAATACAGTTAAACATTACACAAAAATGTTCTCAAGCCATGTGTTTATTTTGTTTGATTTGGGGTGTAATGTTTCGGTCATTTTGGAGACTTTGCTTCCAAGTTTGTGGGACTTTTTGTTTTACCCGACATTGAGATGATATGGCATCTCAAGCCCTGTCGCCCAATGAAATCGATAGTGCAGATTATATTTTCTGGTCTTTTGGGATCATTGAGTTCATTTGGTATCATTTTGAAAATAGAGTTCTGCTTAAGCCGGTGCTAAAGGGCTTGGCTGGTGTTGCACAATTCAGTACTGGTCATGAACAGACTCAATAAAATCGAGTCTGCTATTTTCGTTTATTTGGTGTATTCCTTGCTTCCAAAGGATCTAACTTCAGAACTTATTTATAAGCATGGACGGACCAACTCACACTGCATTGCCTGGGAAGGCTTAGATCCTCTAAGCGGTATACCAGTAGTTTCAGCTCTGCGTGGAAGCATCATGCAGCCCATCTATTACATATTTCCTCAAGCCCCGACGGGCTGGGGCCAATCTCGAACCATGTGTATCTTCACAACAACCTTCAGGTGCCCCCACGAAAGGTCATGCATGAAAACAATTATGGCGACCTTAATAGATGAAGAAACAATTGATATACATTAACTGTTAGATGAAAAATTAATTGCTTGCAATGAATTTAAAATCGCTTTGAAAACGTTTTTTCGACCTACGGGCCCTATTATTTTCTGTACGTTAGCGGAAACAAAGCTATTTTACTACTTCTACTACTGCTTCTACTACTACTACTACTACTACTACTACTACTACTACTACTACTACTACTACTACTACTACTACTACTACAACTATTATTATTATTATTATTATTACTACTACTACAACCTACCTGTTTCTTACATGCTTTTCAATGAAACGTACTGAGATTCCTCAGTGAAATCGAAAACGATATTGTCACTGTTTCAAACAGACTGATATCAATTTTATTTTTCACTGTTTAGGGACTACTTTTTTCTCGAAATCTAATTCTGTTGTCAGTTTTTCCATTGTCAGATAATTGAAAATTAATGGCCTGTATAAGAATTGACGCTAAGCCCGTTCACATGGCACGAAGATGTTAATGCCGTCATTTTCGACGCTGACGTCCGTCACGTATTTTGTCGCGCGACGTTAGATCTGTCCGCACTTTCTTTGGGAAACTAATCTCTCAATTATTTCAGTAACCATTCATAGAAATGCCATCCCAGGCTATTTCTCAGGTTTTAGTTTACACCCACTATTATACCCAGTAAATACGTTGGACACCACTAAATTGACGCGAAACGACTAGTAACAAAGTTAGTTTTCTCTGAGGGTGAGTGACGCAATTAGTTAAGCTATTTTTTGACGTTTTGAAGCATGTAAGAAACAGAAAATTTGTTTTTTTAGTGTAAGACCAAATTTTATTTCACTCATGAACACCAAAGCTGGTATTTTCACTCGTGGCTACGCCACTCGTGAAAATACTGATATTGGCGTTCATTCGGTGAAATAAAATTCGATCTTACACTGAAAAAAAAAAATCCTCTATCTGTCTTCTATTTTCTTCTCTTCTTCTCATATTCTCTAATTTTTAGTCGGTGAAATTACTTTCATGATTCTCGAAGACTTAGGTTATCGGACGATGCCGTTCCAATCAAATCTATATTAGCTGTCGTATTTTTCTTCCGTATTGCGCGCGCAATTCTTCCGGCTAATCACTACTTTATTCATGAGTCATCAACAGATGATACCTTGACACCACAGGTTGCCAAATGATATGTGTAGGCTACTTGAAAGAAGTCAGCTCATATAATTTTAGCCATTTACTCCTCAAGACAATAATTTAACTTCAATTGTTTACTTGTAGCAGACCAAGTTTCCATTATTATGAAACGCCTATGAAATGTTGGGTGATTATTTCTCGGCCTTGTGCGCGCATGAAGACACTGAAAAGGAATTTATATGTTTTACAACTGGAGTGATCTTTTAGCTGACATTATTTAATTAACTATTTAGCCAATGTCCTGACATGCTTTGTATTTAGTAGTGCACTGTGTGGGTTTGGTTCAGGTAGATACATTATTATGATATTTTTAAGTCCTGATCTATATAGAAAAAAATGTTTGATTTGAGGTTCAAAATCCCATCAACACCCTATAGTTAATTGCTTCCAATTTTGTGAGACTTTTATCCGACACTGAGATGAAATGACATATCAAGCCCCGTCGCCCAGTAGGGTTTATATGCATGGACAGTCCGACTCGCACTTTGCCTGTGCAGGCTTAGATCCTTTACCAGTATTCATATGTATATATAAATAGAAAAGAGGGGATTTACAGGGGGTATTCTTTATTTTTCTTATTCCATATTAAAAATATACTGTGGGTACTCTTTTAGGCCGACCAAATCAGCCGATTCTAAGGAGCACCCGCAATCCATCAGCAGCTACTGTTAAATGGTGACGGGACCTCTGTTTTAAGGCTCAGGTTTTTGTTTTATTTTGGAATTACGGCCCTTCCAAGATTATTTCTCACATATCGAGCCGATCGTTAATCAGAGGTGGGCGAAAATCCCGAGTACCCGGAGAAAACCACCTGGCCTTCCGTTGCAGAACTTAGCGTCTCACAGGTGACCCTAGACTGGAAACAGTCCATTCATTTAATCATTTCACTTATAAGAATATGCTTATTAATTTTTAACCCAGCTCAAAAACAATGACTTCCATCCCATAGCACCAAATTAAGTTTTGGAGAACAGGAAGTATTAGAGAGGAGAAAATATAAATTCATTGCTAATACAAAGGAGAAGCTATTGGTTAAACTTTTGGACTGATTCCAGTCTAAGTTGACCCTAGCGAGGCTCGAACCACGGCGGTGAGAGACCTAATGATTAAGAGTCTAGGACTCAGATTACAGCCTGAAGAAAACCGGGATTGAACCCACGGTTCCTGGTTTAGACCACAGATGTTTAAAAAAAAAAGAAGAAGAAACTGTTACAACTGCCTCTGTCAATTGCACCGACTTTAATTTTGTCGCTACTATTTACCTGTGACATTTACTGCTTCGTAAGTTCACATACACTAACCTTCTAGTCTCCTTTCATTTTAGTCGGTGAGTTCACGAAGTGAAATCGCCAGACTTTAGTCGTCGCTCGATGACTCTTCTCATCCACCATCTATTGAGTGGTTTTTAGATGTATAAGTTAGTTGTCGCTTTTTGGACATGCCTTCGGATTCATATGTAAACCTCCGCTCAAAATGTAGCTCCTGCCTAATTAAAGATCTATAGGATTGTACTTTCTCTTTCAGCAGCCATAACACAGCTGTGTTTCTTTATCAGAATGAATGACCCGACAAACTGATTAAATGTGGCAGCTCATAATTGCTTTATAAAAAAATAATCCAGCATCATTCTTGTGGTTTACAAGATCCCAATTTAAAGAGTAAACATTTTAAGACCCATAAGGTCAACAAGCCTATGTAATTAATAATTTAACACCCGCAAATACCCAGTTTCTTTTCTGAGAAAAATAAGGTCTACAGGGCATATTTCTTTCTAAAACAAAAAGTGTGGGTACTCGTTATAACCTATTCATTGACGCAGTTCTAATGAGCACCTACAATTGATGTTTGAAGCAGATATAAAAAGCATTACCAAGAAAACATCAGTGTTTGAGCTGTAAAAGAATGCGTCTATTGTGCAATGTAACAGTCCAGAATCATTCCTTCAACTGTTTTGGCAAAGACACATACAAAAAAAAGATAATGTTGGACACTGGCAATACCATGCAATTCACCGACTTTGAGGCTTCTCAAGACTTTGATTGCTATATTCTTAAACTAGTTTTGTTTGGTTGATTGATTTGAGGTTTAACATCCCCGTCAACACTGTAAAGGACATTGCTTCCAATTTTGTGGGACCTTTACCCGACATTGAGATTAAATGACATCTCAAGCCCTGCCGCCCAATGAAACCAATAGGGTTTATTAGCATGGACGGGCCGACTCTCACCGCTTTGCCTGGGCAGGCTCAGATCCTCTAAGTGGTTTACCAGTACTCATGTGCGGATCGGTTTCAGCTCTGCGTGGAAGCATCATGCAGCCCATATATTTCTTCAAGCCCCGATGGGCGGGGCCGCTTCTTAAACTAGTGTTATAGTGTTATGTTAAGCCTCTGCCGCCTGCACTGTTAACCCATTGCCTGCGGGAAACCCCTATAGGGATACCTTGGCAAACAGTGCAGGCCCAGATCACACGCCGCAGAACGCGGCGTCTGATCAGGGCCGGCACTATTTGCTAACAGTTTTTTTCGTCAAAAATAGAGTAAAACTAAAAATCAGACCTGTCACCCCTGATATGACAAACTGACTTGGAAGAGTCCACTAGTATACAATGGGTTAATTCGTCACTGCTCATTTGTCATGCATCTCACTTGAGAGAAAATATGATATGTGCGTGTCTGTCTGTCTTTAGGCCTAATTTGTTAGCCTTTCGTGCTATTTTACTGCATTGTACATGTATTTGTATTGGAAATTTCCCATACCGACGTCACTAGTATGTCAAACCGTTTCTGCTGGTACCCATTCAAGTTCCGCTTAACCTCAGACATGGCATGCTGCCAGCGCGCCAAGTCTACATGGCATGATGCCAGCGCACCAAGTATGCATGGCATGATGCCAGCGCAGCATAACGTCCAAATGTTGACCACCGGTTTTGTCACGTAAAAAAATTTTTTTTAATGATTCGAAGTGAGGCAATGACTGCCGTAACAAATTGGCTAGTTAGGCCAACAGTAGGGACGCTAAAGTAAAGTAGGCCTAGTGATTTGCATTTCTAACGCTGCATATGATAACTGGCGTTTGTGCGCTGCATAGGCTCCGGCTCCGCGTTCGGAGGATTTAACGATACGTCAACCCTTTGGGTTAGAGAAAAGAGATATGGCCTACAATTATGATTTTTACATGCATTTTTTCTTTGTGTGATTTGAGGTTTAACGTCCCCGTCAACCCTGTAAAGGTCATTTTGGAGAGGTTGCTTCCAATTTTGTGGGACTTTTACCCGACACTGAGATGAAATGACATCTCAAGCCCTGTCGCCCAATGAAACCAATAGGGTTTATTAGCACGGACGGTCCGCCTCGCACCGCGGATCCTGGACAGGCTTAGATCATTTTTTTTCAATGTACCTATACATATAATAGATGGGCTGCATGCTGCTTCCACGCAGAGCTGAAACCGACCCGCACACGAGTACTGGTAAACCGCTTAAAGATCTAAGCCTGCCCATGGAGAGCGGTGCGAGTCGGACCGTCCATGCCTATGAACCCTATTTGTTTCAATAGGCGGCAGGGCTTGAGATGTCATTTCATCTCAATTTCGGGTAAAAGACCCACAAAATTGGAAGCAACGTCTCCAAAATGACTTTTACAGTGTTGGCTAGGAAGTTAAATCTCAAATCAAACAAACAAAAACCCGAAAAACAAAAACAAAAAAAAAAAAAAAAAAAACACACACACACACACACACACACAAAAAAAAAAAAAACAAGCATAGATATACCTGGTATTCAGAAATACTCCGACTGTCAATAATGTCTGACTCACTGATTCATAATAGCTTACTATTTACTATTTCATTGTGCATATTAAAGTTCAACTTAAATGTCACATGATCCAATCGACAGCGACTATGTAAAATGACGTATTTAATAGGGCTCAAACGGGGTTCACTACAAAAAATATTTATATGTCGTCTGCTTTGTTGTATCAAACATCACGTGAACAAGTCCGTGAAATTAATACCCCCTAAACCAAACTTTATATAGAAAGAAAACTGGGATGTATGGGATATACATTATTTTTCTTATTTCTGCTCCAAGACATAGGTTGTGGGAACTCGTTAGAACCGCCTCATTGAGGCGGTTCTAACGAGTGGCCACAACCTATGTTTGCAGTATAAATACGAACAAATATCACGGATTTTCATCTGAAAAGTAGCCATTTTGGAGATGTGAAAAAAGCACTTTGTCACACGGGTGTGTTATCGTAATGGTCATTATTGAAAACAGTGTTAACCCAGATCAGACTGTGCAGTCTGATATACGTTACCCGGATTTTCCGCAAATCGGTGATAGTCACGTTGATAGCTTCCTTGCGTCGATTTCACCGCTGTGGTTCGAGTCTCGCTCGGGTCACATTTGAGACGCCAATTTCTGGAACGGAAGGTCAGGTCGTTTTTGTCAGGGTACTCCGGTTTTCGCCCACCTATGATTAACGCTCGGCTCGATATGAGTGAAAGAATACTGAAAGGGACGTAAAACCAAGGATCATTTCATCATGAACTTTACCTTAGAGATAACCAGGTTGACAATGAGATCTTTATGGCTCCCCATGAGCACCAAAGCGTGGAAAGGCCATTAAACTGACGGTCTCTAACAACTTACAACTACAACCAGATCATGGAATTAAATTTGCCATTGTTTAACAAAAAAGGTGAATATCAGGTCACAGCAATGAATTTAGCAAGATGGGAAGTTGGCGGTGGCTGTGCAAGTTTTATCACTATCAAGTTTTTGTGATCATGAGTCTTTACCCTGCAGGCACAAAACGTTGACTCAACGTTTAACTAACGTTGAAACAACGTTCAACGTTAGTTCAACGTTGAGTGCCTGCTGGGTAATTTCAGGAAAAGAACGATTTTTTTGTGTCGCGTCTGCAACGTTTTCAACGTTTTATCAACGTTAGTTCAACGTTGAGTGCCTGCTGGGTAATTTCAGGAAAAGAACGATTTTTCGTGTCGCGACTGCTATTAGCATGGTGCGATATTAGAATCCAGTTTTCTGTCCGTTGGTCCGTTTGTCAAGCCGTCAACTCTTGCGACCATCCTAGTGTTCATCCTAATGGTCAATTTCGTTTCTCAAGCACAATAAGGGCTTCATTAATGATACTTGGTACACATGGTAACTTTAATGCAAGCATCTATATTTGACCTTGGCCTACATTTCATGGTAAGCAGACATTGTGTGAACTATTGCATGAAACCTAGCGTTCACCCTAGTATTCGGGTTCATTTCTAAAAAAAAACTGCAAGATTATTGTTTCAACCTTGCGGCTAGGAATGGCAACTAAAATACAAGCATCCGTATTTGACCTTGACCTACATTTCATGTTTCATTGACAAAGTCAACTTTTTCCTCAACGTACCCTAGCCACCTTCCGTTTGTGTATGCCACCCCCCCCCCCCTCCCCACACACACCACACACACACAAACTGTGTGTGTGTGTGTGTGTGGAGGGCGTTATCTCAGAGTGCCTTCTCTGAGTCCTTTTGAATCGTTGCAAATTTCAATTTGCCCCTGTCGTGGGCCTCTGTTTTTACGCACAACAAGATATTTCATTTCATTGACTGGATACTATCACGAGTGACCCAATAATGCTGACAAGTGGTTAAAGAAGGGGAATTTATACCATTAGATTAAACAAGTTGGCTTCCTTCAAAAAAGGAATCCAATACGTGGGCTGGCAATTTTTCTAAACTTTGGGTTTTGGATTATTTTTAAAACACAAAAGATAATCAATTCACAAGCAGTTTATTTATAGAAAAAATAAATAAATACAAAAATATTTGTTGTCTAAAGATTTTAATTGTCTGCAATTAAAAGAAAAGCAAAGCGTTTTAGAATAGCTTATTAGTGCTCTTATTAAGCAATAATAATCACATTGTTTTAATATCAATACTAAAGCATGATTCGTTGAGAGATGTGCAGTCATATACAATTTAAAATGTTTTAGAAGTTGCTTCTAGATAACTCTTTAAACTGAATGACTTATTACATCCTAAAGTGTATTTTGATTGGATTTTATTGTTATAGACTAGATTTTGTCTTTACACAAAAGTGTCTTTTGGCTAGATTTAACGTAATGTAAGTACTTAATAATACAAGATCTGTCACGAAAAATGATTCACTTGGGTGGTTATAATAATGAAGGATAGGATTCTCGCGAAGATTAATATAAAAAATAGCCACCATTTTTGCTGTAATTTATAAAAAACACAAGCAAATGGCAGGAATATCTGCACATTGTACTATACTAAAATTTGCTTAAGTCTCATGAAAACATTTCAATCGTTTAAACCTTCATGTATTTGAAAGTGTTTCAAATTAAACTAAACTGTTCTGTACCGTTCAGTCCATTATGTGACTTATTTTGTGCATCGTTTCAGAGCTGTTTCAAAGTCTGACTTAGGCTAAACTAATGTAAATGTTTATTTTACGTCAGTTTTCCTATGCGGTTGAATAGTCTCACTGTATTAGAAGTATTAGTGCCTACGAATTCCCAAACCTTTTTCTGCCTATTGGTGAATGAATACAATATGTATCCAGCTTCAATCTCCATTTGTCTATTACATTATATATATATACAGACGTCTCAAATCCGAAGATATAGTTTCATGTTTTACCAAAAGCGTAGAACGGCGTCTCGGGTTAGAAGTCTAAGTTACATGTTTTTACCTAAAGTTTTACACACAGTTACATGTTTTATTTACCCAAAGAAGGAGACAGCTACACAGACTTCTATTTAAATTGTAGTGGATGGCTGATCCCGTGATTTGTCCGAGCGCTACTGTAGAACAAAGAATATACATCACAGAATTGTAAAGCTGTCTGATGGATTCTCTTCGTTTATTTATAGAAAATTACTCTGCAACACCGACAGGGATAAGAATCCAAATACCTACATGAATCTACTTTCACCTAATACGTAAATAATCGTAATAAATGCAGCTTATAAAAAAGGAATGGAATTTTACCGCATTCTGCTTTTTTCTGATCGGTTTTATGCAGACCTTGTATTTTTCTTAAAACAAAAAGTTTATTCCTTGACATTCCCATCACGTTACAAAGTCAAAGTAATATACACCCCTGCAAATATTACTTTATTGAGAGGAAATGTGGAGTGTGCAAGGGGTATTATTCCTCAAATCTTTACGATAATACACCCGTGTAACACAGTGCATTCTTTCACATATCCAAAATATTAATGTATTTTTTTTAATGAAAATCCTTGATATTTTTTTCTTATATATACTGCAAACATAGGTTGTGGGACCCGTTAGGACCATCTCTGCTAGGCGATTCTTACCAATAACCTATGTCTTGGAGCAGAAAAAAGAAAATAATGTGTACCCCTATAATCCCAGTTTTCTCTATATAAAGTGGGGTTGAGGGAGTGTTCATTCACGAACTTTTCAATTTTGTTATAGTGCGTACATTACACTAACACCCTTGCAGTGAGCACTGCTGTTAAGTAGAAGAGAAGGCAATGAATTATATAATAAAAAGTGGGGATTGCAGAGATAAAGATTAGTAAAAAAAAGTTTAGAATGGCTTCACTGAGGCGGTTCTAGCGAACCTCCAAGGATCGAGAATAAGGAAAAGAAGACGAATTCTAAAACATGCCACTCTTACTTTTTTTATCGCATTTGTATGTTAATTTAGCATGATAGTTTTTAAACCTGTATCAGAAAGGTAAAGATTCAACATCTGTTTTTGAGTCGATTGTTTTACTAAAAGGCAATTCAAAAAATAATGCTGTTGCCCACGTGACAATCACTGATTTGGGGAAACCAATTTTATCATTATAAATAGAAAACGTCGCGCTAATTTTGTCGATGTTACATGTAAGTCAGAACTATCTATAAAGTCTGTTCAGGAATCCTGTGCTGGGTTTCGCAAACACTGAATACCCAGATCAGAATGTGGCGCGGAATGTGGCGTCTGCTCAGCCGGCTGCTCAGGACTACACTATTTGCTTAAATACTGGCATTTAGGAGTCAAACGAAATAGGTCAGGCCAATGCCAGGCTGCCTACGTCATGAAAGGAAAACAGAAACAGTATCTTAATATAGCCCGCGCTCTCACGCAATGACTTTCGAAAATACTATTAATAAAACTGTTAGAAAGAAATGGATGTTTGCACATATGTATGCTAAGCCGAACAAAAAAAAAGACAATATAACGTTACTTTTCGCACTTCTGCGTATAACATATCTTAGAACCTAGGAATATTTTAGAGCAAAACTTTTAAAGGTGGTATCGTTGTTAGACACACACCACAGACCCTGATCGGATAGACAGTACATCGCGTCTGATCTGGGTCAGCACTGTTCGCCCATTGCACTGAAATCACTGTTATTCAGTAGATGGGATGCAGTGGTGGGACTGAGCGAGAAAAAGCGAGAGGAGAAACTATGGCAGTGTGGATCCTGATCAGCAGAAGCATTCGATGGATCTACACTGTTTGCAAAGGAGAAGTTGGATAAAATGTTGTATTACATGCATAACAGAGAAATACTATGATTTCTACCAGACATAATCTTGGTATTTTCCTTTTTGCTGAGAAGAAATATTTCCTCTTAACGGAGAAATAAATCTCTTTAGCTGGAACTACTTTATGTACAAGATTTAAGATATCGCTTTTGCATGAAACCGTTATATTCAATTGCGGGAAAGTTTCAGTCACGTCGACGTAATTCATGACGTCATTGCAATGATTTCTGGGAAGATATCAACAGATGTTCAGAATGCGTGACGTTTGAGTCGGATGCAACTCTTAAACAAAATAAAACATGGACATGACCATTGAATAGGCTGTACGTTTTGCTTTATTTAATCACACATTTTACTTGTTTTAACACTGAAACACTTTGTTTCTTCTATTTATGTTCAAAACTGTAGAAAGCGCTTTCACAATGGCGGCTATCCAGTTTTTCATCCACCCAGCTTCTGTAACACTACGCTGATTGAACCGTTAACATGAGCTGTAAACAGTCAACTGAACGGAAATTCAGACCCAAAATTCAAGCTCCATTCGGTCCTTATAGTCTATGGAAGTGCATGTAATATAGAGATTATTCATTTCTCCTATTTGCACTCGTTTCTTTATCGGATTGTTCTACCTCCCTCGGTATTTCAAACAGGAGATATAACTATACCTGTAATAACTTTTCCAGCACATATCAATGCATATTGACTGGCATATGAGGCTAAGCATTATCAATGAAATATTTAAATCTGTTGAGATGATTGGATATAAGTGTATACAGAAGGGAAATAAACACAATAACAAATGATAAGTTAATAAATTGGAAAATCTTGAAGGAAGATGCTTCCAGTACAACACTAAGAACGTCATTTATTTTTTGTTTTCACTGAATACTTTCTTATAATGAAGCGATTTAACGAGTACCGACAATCTACGTTATAAAGCAGTGTTTCTGTTGGTTGTTTTTGTCCGCGTGACTATCGCTGGCTATGAACAAAACCCAAGCAGCAGTGTTTAGTCTTCTCCCTGTGCCATCAGAGCGCTGTGTAAAACGTAAAATCTAGACTGGGCTCAAGTACGGGGTATTGACTTATCAATCGACACAAAGAAAATCTGGACTGGGCTCGTGGACGAGGTATTCGCTAATACAGAAACTTCACGCCTGCTGTTTATTATCGCTGACAATTAACAAAATCCAGGGACTGGTTGTTTATAGCACCTAAGAATCAGAACGCGGTGTAAAAAGTAAATTCTGGGCTGTGCTCGTGCAGGGGGTAGGGGCTTTGGTAAATAGTTCTGATCAGACGCCACATGACGCAGTGTCTGATCAGGTCTACTCCAATTTGCTTGCTTAAAATACTGGAATTTAATGGTTCAACGAAAAGATCAATTCTCAGTTCAGGATATATTTTCCAAACCTACACTCATAGACGTTCGACCCACCAGTACTCTCAGTGCTTTGATATTTCCCCAACTGAGCTGTTACTGTTACGCAAACAATCCTGCAAATCAACCAAACAATTATGTAGACAGAACTCTACATGGAAATGTGCCTGGCTATATAAAAGCGGTTAGTTCAGTCCTAATTAGTTTCTCTGTGTGTTCTTACGTTAGAAAGTTTTGCAAACTAATTTGATTTTTCAGGGCCATAAAAGAGCTGAAACCGACCCGCACACGAGTACTGGTAAACAGCGTAGAGAATCTAAGCCTGCCCAGGCAAAGCAATGCGAGTCGGCTCATCCATGCTAATAAACTCTATTGCTTTCATTGGACGGCAGGGATTGAGATGAAGGTAAAAGTCCCACACATTGGAAGCAACGTCTCCAAAATGACCTTTATAGTGCTGACGGGAACGCTAAACCTTAAATCAATCAATCATTCAATCAATCAATCAATCAATCAATCAATCAATCAGGGCCATAAAATACTGTTGCTAAAATATTCCTTCTTTTCAGACCAAACATAGATTTTGATAATATGGATGTACTAGTTACAATCGCCTCGACGAGGCAGTTTTAACAAATACATATCGATCTACTCAATGCTAATGAAGTAGTAAGGAAGTTGCATTCGCCCTTGCGAAACCTTGCATTTTTGAAAAGCCCCATGAATAAATTCAACGTATGCACTGATCTAATATTCTCAGGTTATTAACCCCAATGGCTACCCCCATTTGCCTAGCGTTCCATAAATAAAAGACACAAAGAAATATTGAACAAATTTTGCGAAAAGTAGAGACAAAAATCAGCCTGCGCATATGCACAGTCTTGTCAGGGCTTTTGCTGCTTTTGTCAAAATACATGCAGCGAGCAGACGACAATTCTTCCGACTGACAGTGAAGCGCTTGGCATTAATGGGTTGTTTACAGTTCAATGGGAAACCCGTTTTATTTATAAACACATTTACCCAGCTGGTCTCTACTAATGAGATAGTCTGTGTAGCAGTCTATCCATCTAGCGGAGATATCGACGAGGGAACCAATCTATTGATCCACCTGAAGCAAACGCTTGATTGCGTGGCTGAGAAGCGTCTTGCAAACCTTGATGCTGTACTAATAGACATTTTCCAATCTCGTCCATATACTGTCCGGCCCACGCAATTAAACATATTTTATTGTATTCTTTTAAACAATGGGATTGGACACAAAATATAAAACAATTGCACGCGATATACCTCTAAACAGTGCAGGTCAGACGCCACAGAACGCGGCGTCTGATTAGGGCCTGTAATATTTGCCGACCGAATCTTCGGCGTCAAAAAACTGAATAAACACGGAAAAAAAATAGGCCTGACACCCCTTATATGACAAATGGACTTGTCCAACATATAGCAGTGGAAGAGTCCACCAGTATACAATGGGTTAAAGTGTGTTTTTATTCTTCAGTTACTTTGAGCGGAGACTTTTGTTTCGAAATCATATATATACTGTTTATATATTAAACAAGAGAATACAAACTGTGCGGTGGAAAGATTCTAACTCACGCTCGCAGTTTATTTGTATTGGGGTTTAACGGCCCAGTCAACACTATTTTAGGTCAGTTTTGTGCCGGTCAGTTTACATATCAACACTTTTTCCTGGTCAGGCTTATACAGTACAGCGCGCATTCTTTCGCCAGAAACTGACAACTGCCCTTCTTGAGAAAGCGGAAGGGAGAGAATGACCGTAGAAAAGATTTCATGATTAATCTCCACGAAAGAATTTTGCCGACCCAGGCAGGTATCCAACCAGCGTCCTCCTGATCACCAGATGCGTATCCGACTGAGTTACCGAGGCCGGCCCACGATCGCAATGGCTGCCGTGCCTAGCCATACAGGAATAACGGTCTAACCGACTGCGCCACTATACGCTCCTCAAAAAAGATGGATGACCCGTCAGACAGAGTTTCTAGGTACAGTTGTTGGTTGGGCACACTCGGATTTATATGATGGATGCCTGGACCATATGGATACGGAGGCTTGCAATTATTATACCAGAATTAAAGATCTATCAAACTTCAATAGACACATCAATACGTAGCCCGCGAAGGGACATGTATTTTTTTTAATATTTTGTGCGAACAAGATAATAACTTGTGCGAACAAGATATTATTTTGTCCGCACAACTTAATGTTTTGTTAGCACAACATATAAAAAAATCATGTCCCTTCCCGGGTTTCGTACATACATGATCTTTATTTATTTAAGAAATATTCCAAAGGCAGGTGCAAACGATAGCTCCGCCTAGTCAATTTTATCTGCGACTACTATATCACGAGCGCGTAGCGTTAATTAATTTGTCTATAAACAACTGACGACAAACTGTCATTAATTACTGAACAATTCACATACAGAGTTTCGATTCTAACACACTGGAAACCGACAATAATGTTGTCGTTCCTTCCAATTCTCACAACATTTCGCCATTGCTAATCATTACATAAACACGGCTATACTAATACATTGTAGCTACGAAAATTTTCGGATGAAATAGTGTGGTATTTTTCTTATTTCTGATCAAAATATAAGTTGTGGATGCACGTTAGCACCATCTCGTCGAGGCGGTTCTAACGAGTACAAACAATCTATATTTTAGAGCAGAAATAAGAAAAAAATGTTTACCCTCTAAACCACAGTTTTACTATATAAACGCAGGGTTCAAGGGCGGGGGGGGGGGGGGGGGGGAAAGAATTATATAGGCGGGTTTTCGTGATGGAAACCCCGCAACAATTATTGTCTGTAACACATTTAGGTCCTATTGTGACGTTACGCTACACCGTCTAGCGTCAAAGAAATCACTTTTCCTTTCCATACAAGATTTGGCAATTGTAAGATATTTTTTTTTATATTTGATAAAATCAGTTAATATGATGCTTGTATGACAGTAACATTTATGCTTTGTGTTTGTTTGATGACAATTTCGGAGAACAATTGAACCAAAATCATTTTCAGAAATCAAATATAGGAACCCTAAAGTCCGTTCAGAAAATCTGAATCATCGATTTTTTTCGTTTCTCGTTTTTAATACTCATTTTAGCCTATATATCACTATGGGAATGTTCTGACCTCGCCCTCTGCCGATTTCTCCATCAAGTCGTATTCCTCTGCGACAGCTAGGAAAGCCTGTGATTATTTGGAGAAAATTGCAAAATCTAAATAATCTTTCACAGGCTGACATTCTGACAGGTTCTACACACCCTTTCAAACCATATATAGAAGTGGTTACTGCTCTTGTAAATAACAATGGCGTCTATATTTTATTTGCACGATCACTTCATGGAAAATCATTAGCTGTGATGCCACATCTGATATCGGTATAATTCATTTTGACCACTGTTGACAGCACATCGTGCTAGTGGCTCCCCGTTCCGAGTGAGCTTCTATCTAGCCATTCGAATGTAAGGTGTGTAGTAATTGCATATCTATATATAAAGTGCATCACATGAATTTGAATATTTATTATTTTACCTGACAATCATCATCAAATCGACTTAGTCTGTGGCAGTCTCATTTCTTTGTTTTGCAATTTTTCCAAATAATCACAGCCTTTCCTGACTGTCGCAGAGGCTTACGACTTGCTGGAGAAGTTGGTGGAGAGTTCCCACAGTGATGTATGGTTTTAAAAAAGAAAAAAAAAAAAAAAAAAACGATTTTCAAATCAGATTTTCTGAACGTATGGATACTACGCTGCTATGTGTGTTTTTTTTTTTTTTTTTTTTTTGTTTTTGGTTTTGGTTTTACGGCCCTTTCAAGATTATTTAACTCATTTATCTCATATCGAGCCGATCGTTAATCAGAGGTGAGCGAAAACCGGAGTACCCGGAGAAAAACCACCTGACCTTCCGTTGCAGAACTTGGCATCTCACATATGACCCGAGCGAGGCTCGAACCACAGCGGTGAGAGACCAATGATCAAGAGTCAGCGCTTTTAACCACTAGGCCACGGAGGCCCGTCAACGCTGCTATGTGTTAATGTAACGTGTAACGAGCTTGATATTATTCCAGGCAGCGGTGGGTGCGGGTACATGGCTTTCCAATGTAAACCCTTCATTAAGAAAACATGTCCGTGTGAAATAATGGCGTCCAACATAGTTTCGGAAATGACAAATATTAGGTAAAAATGATAACATCTTTCTTGTTTCTGCTTTCATCATAGATTGTGGGTGCTCGCTAGAACCGCCTCATTGAACCGCCTCAATGAGGCGGTTCTAACAATTCCCCACAGTATATGTTTTTGAGCAAATATAAGGCAAATACTGTATACCCTCGTAAACCACCAATTTTCTCTATATAAAGTGGGGTTTACAGGGGTCTTCGTTTCATGGACATGTTATCTTGATATCATCATTACGAAAACATGCCTATATTAATACATTGATAACTTTACCGCCGAAAAAAACGAAAATTTTAAGATAAAAATTGTGACATTTTTCTTATTTCTGGTCAAAATATAGATTGTGGGTACTCGTTAGAACCGCCTCATCGAGGCGGTTCTAACGAATACCCACAGTCTATATTTTAGAGCAGAAATAAGAAAAATACGGTTTTGCCCTGTTAACCCCAGTTGTACCCAATAAAAATGGGGTTCAAGGGGGTTAAACGTATATAGGCGTGTTTTCGTGATGTTTTCGTGATGTTATCGTGATGTCATCATGCTAAATACAGCGGAACATCGATAACTCGAACACGGATATTTCGTTTACTGTGGCTAATCGAACTCGTCCTGGAGTACCTCGTGAATTCTTCACAAAGCCCCAGCTATCCGTTTATTGAGAATCATATTACAGTAAAATTCCTATATTATTTATTTTTTTTTTTTTGGTTTGGGTTTTACGGCCCTTTCAAGATTATTTCACTCATATCGAGCCGATCGTTAATCAGAGGTGGGCGAAAACCGGAGTACCCGGAGAAAAACCACCTGACCTTCCGTTGCAGAACTTGGCGTCTCACACGTGGCCCGAGCGAGGCTCGAACCTACGGCGGTGAAAGACCTAGTGACTAAGAGTTAGCGTAAATTCCTATATTAAGACCACCTTTGGGACTGTTCAAAAGTGGTCTTTAAGACCACTTTTGAACAGACCCAAAGGTGGTCCCTGTCCAGAGGACATTGTATGCAGAACATGTGAAGAAAGAATAACAGCAACCTTCTAAATATACTTTATAAACCAGCATTAGTCTTATTTTTAGGTGGTCTTAATAGCATATGAGTTTTTTTTTCCATCACGTGAACAAGTCCGTGAAATGAAGACCCCTCTAAACCCAACTTTTAATAGAGAAAACTGGGGTTTACGGGGGTATTCATTATTTTTCTTATTTCTACTCCAAGACATAGGTTGTGGGTACTCGTTAGAACCGCCTCAATGAGACGGTTCTAACGAGCACCCACATCCTGTTTTGAGCATTTATAAGAAAAAAATGAAGGACTTTCATCTAAAAAGTAACCATTTTGGAGATATGAAAAATGCACTATGTCGTACGGGCGAGTTATCGTAATGCTGATTTTATCTTGAAAAGGTATGTTATGTGCACTCATTAGAATCGCCTCAGTGAGGCGTTTCTGGTATAATCAAATGAGAACTCATAAAATAACTTTATTTTGTAGAGGGTGGTAAAGATATCCTTTTCAGATCAAAATTATATCTTGGTTGTTTGTTTGTTTGACTTGAGGTTTAACATCCCCGTCAACACTGTACAGGTCATTTTTGAGACGTTGCTTCCAATTTTGTGGGACTTTTTTTTTACCCGACATTGAGATGAAATGACATCCTAAGCCCTGTCGCCCAATGAAACCAATAGGGTTTATACACATGGACGTTCCGGCTCGCAACGCTTTCCCTGGGCAGGCTTAGATCCTCTAAGTGGTTAACCAGTACTCTTGTGCCGGTCGATTTCAGCTCTGCGTGGAAGCATCATGCAGACCATCTATTTCTTCAAGCCCCGATGGGCGGGGGCGGTCGCATCACGTGAACAAGTGCAATTCCGTGAAATGAAACCCCCTAAACCCCTCTTTATAAAGCGAAATCTTTGGTTTACGGGGATATTCATGACTTTTCTTATTTCTGATCCAAGACATAGGTTGTTGGTAATCGTTAGAACCGCCTCAGTGAGGTGGTTCTAACGAGCACCCACAACCTATGTTTGCAGTATAAATAAGAAAAATATCATGGATTTTCATCAGAAACGTAGTCATTTTGGTGATGTGGGAAAATGCACTATGTCGCACAGGTGTTTTAACGTAATGCGAATTAGCCATGGTAAAAGAACCACCCGTTTTCGAGTCTTCAAAGAGTCACTTTTGTTTGATTTGATGTTTAATGTCCCCGTCAACACTGTAAAGGTCATTTTGGAGACGTTGCTTCCAAGTTTGTGGGACTTTTACCCGACATTGAGATGAAATGACATCTCCGCATTGAAGCCCTACCGCCAAATGAAATCAATATGGTTTATAACCATGGACAGGCCGATCCGCACCCTATTGCCTGGGCAGGCTTAGAGTACACATAAAATACCTTTATTTTTTAGACAATGGTAAAAATCTCCTTTTCAGATCAAAATTATATTTTGTTTGTGAGTTTGTTTGATTTGAGGTTTAACGTCCCCGTCAACACTGTACAGGTCATTTGGGTTCAGGGCGGTTCTTCTGTCGCGGTTTATTTTTGTAATGGTTTGTCTTTGGGTGTTTTTGTCGCTTATACTATTTTAATTTGGATAGCCTTTTGGCCATTTTGTGGGAAAGTAACTGTCCTTTTGGCTTTCCGTTGTTGGTGTTTCCGTTGGGGTTTGTAGTTTCATGTTTGTGTATTTTTCCCTTTGGTGTCTCTGATGGGAGCCGTGGGCAAATTGTATCGATTCCTCATCATTGCCTCTACTTCTATTTAGATCCTCTAAGCGGTTTACCAGTACTCATGTGCGGTCGGATTCAGCTCTGCGTGGAAGCATCATGCAGCCCATCTATTTCGTCAAGCCCCAATGGGCGGGGGATAAAACTGTTTGTAGCTTAGTTTTTCGAGAAATAAGTGTTGTGTTACTTGTCTAAATATACATGTATCGTTGTATATTCGGGTCCCGAAAAGAGTGAGTGAGTGAGTACTCACCAACAGCTAAGGTCATACGGAGACGGGACCTCGGTTTAAAGACACATCTGAAAGTCGGGAGAAGCCCGGGATCGATCCTGCGACCCCTAGTTTGCAAGGCGAGCAGCATAACCACTAGACCACGGAGGCTTCTCGGGGCTAGTGACGAACGTATGTAAATGGCGATTTTACGTAAATGGCTATTGACAAACGTTTCCAAACAGCCAGTCCAAAAACCCTTGTTGGGATGTCGACCCCTTCCTCCCTTCCTTCCTTCGTTCCTTCCTTCCTTCCTATTCTTCATTTACTTTTCATCTTCTTCCTCCTCCTCATTATTCTTCTTCTTCTAAAGACTTTGCCGTGACTATGTCTTGTTTGTCGTTTTACCAAGTATTCGACTGATTTTTCTTTCTGTTTAAAATTTTGAATGATTTTCTTGTTTGCTACAAAATTATATAATATTAGTTCGTTATATTACGAAAAAAACGCCTATACAAAAACACTGTAAAATTTCCGCCGAAAAAATGAAAAAAATTTAGATGAAAAATTGTGATATTTTTCTTATTTATGCTCAAAATATACATTTTGGGTACACGTTAGAACCGCATCATCCAGGCGGTTCTAACGAGTACTCACAATCTATATTTCAGAGCCGAAATAAGAAAAATAAGGTTTACCTCTGTAAACGCCAGTTATATGAAAGTGGGGTTCAAGGGGATCAAAATTATTAGGCGTGCTTTCGTGATGAGAAACACCTCATTGAAGCGCTTTGCATAACGAAAACACGCCTTTAAAATTTTGACCCCCTAAAACCCCACTTTTTAATAGTAAAATTGGAGTTTGCAGGGGAATACGCTATTTTTCTTATTTCTGCTCAAAATCATAGATTGTGGATGCTCGTTAGAACCACCTCCCGGGCCTAAGGTGTACCCAAAATCTATGGTGGGAGTAGACATATGAAAAATATCGGAATATTTTATCGGAACATTTTCATTTTTTGGTGGAAAAAGTTTCATTACATTTGAATAGACGTGTATTCGTAATGTTGCGAAGACACACACTGTGTGTTTTGGATTAGAACTAAAAACAATGCACCTCACTTTTTCTACCCCTGTAAACCCCAGTTTTTTCTACATAAAAGTGGAGTTCAAGGGAGTCAACATTATATAGGCATGTTTTCGTGGTGTAACGTGCTGGCATACGCATAACTTGTTCGAACAGCAGCCTTAATTGCCATTTATTTGAAGCCATTTTGAGCTACACATTACGCAAACACGCCAATGCAAATACATTGGCACCTTAATCGCCGAAAAATGATGAAAAATTGTGATATTTTTCTTATTTCTGCTCAAAATATAGATTGTGGGCACTGGTTAGAACCGCCTCGTCGAGAAATAAGAAAAATAAGGTATACCCCCGGAAACCCCAGTTTTACTATATAAAAGTGGGGTTCAAGGGGGTCAAAATTATATAGGCGTGTTTTCATGATGAACACCAGCCCCTCGGGGCTTGGAGAAATAGATTGGGCTGCATGGTGCTTCCACGCAGAGCTGAACCTGACCGCGCAAATGTACTGCTACACTGCGTAGAATGTCTGAGCCGGCCCAGAGTCAGACTGTCCCGGCAACTCTATTGGTTTGCTTGGGCGGAAGGGGCTTGAGATGTCATTTCACTCAATTTTGGGTAAAAGTCCCCAAAATTGGAATCGACGTTTTCAAAAATGACCAAATAGTGTTGACAGGGACCTTAAACAACAAATCAAACGATACACAAAATGCGGAGTATTCACAATACATGAATGTAATTCGAATCCAAACGGATACATTTCAAACACTTAAGGTGAATAGAGGCACAATTCATATACAATCCGCCATTTGACAAGGGGAAACAACTTTTGTACTGTAATTTAATTGCATAAAAGGCTTCTCCGAAAAAAGGGCATACACTTAACCCATTTTATAGTAGTGGACGCATCCATTGCTATATGTTGGACAAGTCCATTTGTCATATAAGGGGTGGAAGGCTTATTTATTCAATTTTTACTCTATTTTTGACGGAAAATTCTGTCAGCAAATTGAGCAGGCCCTGATCAGACGCCGCGTTCTGCGGCGTCTGATCTGGGACTGCACTGTTTGCCAAAGTACCCCTATAGGAGTTTCCCGCCTGCAATGGGTTAATTGAATACGTTTATGTCTCTTTCCTTAAAGAGTGAGTGAGTGTTTGAGTTTTACGTCCCTACAACAGTTCAGATCATACGGAGACGGGACCTCGGTTGAAAGACTCCTCCGAAAACCTGGAGAAGCCCGGGATAGATCTTGCGACCCCTGGTTTACAAGGCGAGTAACGTAACCACTACACCACTGAGGCTTCTCTTTGCATAAAGAGCAAAATCCTACAGATGAAAAAATATAAAAAAGCTGGAATTATTTACCTTATATTTAGTATGTCAACATGTGTAAGTTTAATAATTGCGCCTTTCTCATATAGTAGGTATGCTGTTTTTTGTGTTGTTTTCTTCTCTCTCTCTCTCTCTCTCTCTCTCTCTCTCTCTCTCTCTCTCTCTCTCTCTCTCTCTCTCTCTCTCTCTCTGTGTGCATGTGTGATGGGGGTGGTTTTAAGGCCCTTTCAAGATTATTTCACTTATTACGAGCCTGTCGATCGTTAACTCAATGGTCGTTCAATAACTGAAATATACTTGAAGGGCCGTAAATCCACCTGAAATGAGCTCATGCCTACACTGTCGTTTCTGAAAAAAACAACAAAAAAAAAACAAAAAAAAAAAAACCAGATGCTCGTGCTCGGTTTGACTTACTTCGGTGTCACATACAATCTAATAATAGAAGCCTCCGTGGTGAAGTGGTTACGCTACTCCCCTTATAAACCAGGGGTCACAAGATCGATTCCGGGCTTCTCAAGACTTTCGGATGAGTCTTTAAACCGAGGTCCCGTCTCTGTATGACCTTAGCTGTTGGTAGGACGTTAAATCAAACACTCACTCACAATCTATTATTAACCAGTGACTCTGCCAGCTAACGCAAGTCGTTCGTTTTGAACTGAGGTCTCATGTCCCCGTCAACACTATTTAGGTCATTTTGGAGACAGACGTTACTTCCAATATTGGGACGTTTATACCGACATTGAGATCAAATGGCATCTCAAGCCCTCACATCAAAATCAACCAGTAGTGTTTATTTGAAGGTACGGTCCAACTCGCACCACTTTGCAGGGGCAGGCTTAGACCTAGTAAGCGATTTAACGGTATTCATGTGCGGACTGCGGAAAAACATAATGCAGCCCAATCTATTTCCCCAAACCCTGGTGGGCCGGGGCCAAATGTTAGTCATATGAACTGGTCCTATCTATGATGAGATGGGCCATCACGTGAACAAACCCGTGACATGAACACCCCTCTGAACCCCACTTTATATAAAGAAAACTGGGATTTAGGGGGCTATTAATTATTTTTCTTATTTCTGCTCCAAAACATACGTTGTGGGTACTCGTTAGAACCGCCTCAATGAGGCGGTTCTAACGAGCACCCACAACCTATGTTTGCAGTATAAATAAGAAAAATATCACGGAATTTCATTAGAAAAGTAGCCAGTTTGGAGATGTGAAAAATTGCACTATGTCGCACGGGTGTGTTCTCGGTATGGTCCGACATAATCTTTGGTGCAATTGAGATTATACCCGTCCCTCGCCGACAGAAGCATTTTACATCGCCACTTTCATCGAGAAGCAGCGATTTGTTGAGTAATAAATCACAGTTTGGAGTCAGTTGTAAAGAAGCTCAAGTCACGAGCACGTAGCGCGAATGATTTGTCTTCTTAAAACTGACCGATAAATTGTGATTTGTTGCTTAAAAAATCACACAGATCACGAAAACACGCCTATATGATTCTGACCCCCTCGAACCCCACTTTTATATAGTCAAACTGTGGTTTAAGTGGGTATCTTATTTTTCTTATTTCTACTCTAAAATATAGACTGT
Source organism: Lucinisca nassula (assembly GCA_963580285.1). Lineage (NCBI taxonomy): Eukaryota > Metazoa > Mollusca > Bivalvia > Lucinida > Lucinidae > Lucinisca > Lucinisca nassula. Next base: position 16,533,414 of record OY757015.1, read on the forward strand.
TGGTACTCGTTAGAACCGCCTAGATGAGGCGGTTCTAACGAGTACCGACAATCTATATTTTGAGCAGAAGTTAGAAAAATATCACAATTTTTCATCTTAAAATTTCGATTTTTAGGCGGTAAAGATTACAATGTATTTGTATAGGCATGTTTTCGTAATGCTTTGGATGATCTGTTTCGATTCTGACACACTGAAAATGGGCAATGCATTACAAATACATGTACACCCCTATATAAATGCATTGTAAACTTTATTTCTGTTTTTCTATTTTCATCTGAAAACCTTCGTTTTTTTTCAGCAGTAAAGTTTACAATGTATTTGTGCAGGGCATGCTTTCGTGATGGGTAGGGGATCGATTCTTGTACATTTATTCATAAAAAAACAACAACAAAACAATTTCTACGTTCTTTTCGGCCCCCGCCCATCGGGGCTTGAAGAAATTTGTTGTGTTTGAATTGAGGTTTAACGTCCCCATCAACACTATTTAGGTCATTTTGAGACGTTGGTTCCATTTTTGTGGGACTTTTACCCGACATTGAGATGAAATGACATCTCAATCCCTGCCGCCCAATGAAACCAATAGGATTTTTAAGCATGGACGACTCGCAGCAATTTTCCTGGCAGGCTTAGACGTTCTAAGCGGATTACCAGTACTCATGTGCGGTCGGTATCAGCTCTGCGTGGAAGCATCGTGCAGCCCAATCTAATTCTCCAAGCCCCGATGGGCGGGGGCGGGGCTTGAAGAAATATATGGGCTGCATGATGCTTCCACGCAGAGCTGAATCCGACCCGCACATGAGTACTGGTAAACCGCTCAGAGGATCTAAGCCTGCCCAGGCGAAGCGGTGCGCACGAGCTGGACCGTCCATGCTTATAAACCCTATTGGTTTCATTGGGCGACAGGGCTTGAGATGTCACTTCATCTCAATGTCGGGTAAAAGCCCAACAAAATTGGAAGCAACGTCTCCAAAATAACGTTAAACCTCAAATCAAACAAACAAACCTGCGTTCTTTTCCAAAATAGAAATGAAGGCAGTGATCAGGAATCGATACAATTCGTACCTCAACCAAATCATGTAATTTTCTCTTGTCTTCAGATTCCCGAATGACCCTTTTATGTTTTGGAGAGCAGATTGTTTCCTTTTCTTTGTTTCGTTGCCTCTATTCACTAAAGTAGACGGATATATACCGAAATGTCGAAAAATGGAGACCCCTTGCATTTTTCACAAAGGCAGCTACAAAGCCCTGACAGTGTGTGGCAGAATGTAAGTTTTCCTGAACTGTTTATTCCTTTCATCATTTTTGTTTTGTTAAACAGTCCATCCAAGATTGATTCACTTATTTTCGGCCCATCGTTAATCAGAGGTGTTCAAAAACAGAAGTAGCCGGAGAAAAACCACAGTTTCTTCCGTTGCAGAACATGGCGTCTCGTATGTGAGGCTCGAACCACAGCGATAAGTAACGTTATCATTATGAGTCAGCGCTCTTATCCATTATAGGCATCCGAGGTTCATGCGTATTGTGATAAGGTATAGTGCGAACAATTTGACCTGAGACTGACCTTTATGCAAGGAATAATTTAGAACTATATGCATGTGATATAACTGTGGTAATAATGATTTTTAAAATTTGTGACATTGGTACTCGTTAGAGTAATATAAAGTTATTAATCAAGTAATTTCGTCTTGGCCCAAGTACAGGTCCGAGGTCTGCTGCATTGGCCCGAGGCCGAAGGCAAGCCTCGTGATGCCAGACAGTGGCCCTCGGGACGGATTTTTCCATCCAACCCTCACACCCATATAAGATTCTTACATGGCGTTATTACACTCTCAGACGCAACGTCATGTGATTAAAAATGGTGTGTGGTGTTTATCACATGACGGACATGTTAACGCTGTGTTCTTTCATAAATATCTATGCGCATGGCTGTTTGAAGCCATTGTCAAATGGACCGAAAGCCGTGCTCAAACAGCAAATACCATGTTCAAATCATGAAATTCGCGTGCTGTTTGAATATGGATATTGAGCTTTTGATATCACAAGACTGGCCTTGCTTTGTTTACGTTACGTTTTGCGACGGAACGTTATGGTCCTGACCGTAGCGTTTTTGGGTTCTATGATGACGTCAGATGGTTACTGCGTAACAACGTCGGCCACAACGTCATTGTAAACAGCATTCTGAACTGGCCGCCATGTTGGATCGCCGGTCGCATTTGAGGAGTTTATATGCAGTTTATATGGTTCCTGGCGGCCTCATGTTCAAACAGCTTCCTCGGGACCCGGCGAATGTTAATGCATGAAAAACCATGGTTGATCCCTGTACACAGCTTTATCACATCAAGTGTTGTTATGCTCATTAAACGCAGTTTGCACGCAGTTCAGTTTCATAAGCTTAAACACCTTTTGGGCCATGAGAATGTATTCTTATGTAAATACCTATGTGCATGGCTGTTTGAAGCCATTGTGAAATGGACAGAAAGCCGTGCTCAAACAACAAAACCAATGTTCAAATCATGAATTCGCGTGCTGTTTGAACATGGATTTTGAGCTTTTGATATCAGAATCAGAATCAGAATTGTTACTGGTGACACGTCAAATGACATTCATACACCAGGACCTGTGATGCGGGTAGTAGGACAAGATATGACAAGATATGACAAGACGGTCATTGCTTTGTTTATAAGTTGAGGCTAATAAATTCAATTTGGAGACCTTGCTTCTAGTTTTGTGGGGCTTTTACCCGACATTGAGAGCTATGACGCTTCAAGCGCTGCCGCCCAATGAAACACATAGGGGTTATCTGACTCGCACCACTTTGCCCGAGCAGGCTTAATCCGTCTAATCAGTTTACATGTACTCATGTGCGGTCAGTTTCAGCTCTGCGTGGAAACACCGTGCAGCCCAATCTATTTCTCAAAACCCGATTGGCGGTGGGGGGGGGGGGGGGGGGGGGGTGGGGGGTGCGATAGGCCGAGTGCATGTTAAACCTATTTCATGTTGTTAGCGCCCAATAAACATGATTTCAATGATCAATGATTTCAGCGATAGGCCGAGTGTATGTTAAACTATTTCATGTTGTTAGCGCCCTATAAACATGATTTCAATGATTTCGGCGATAGGCCGAGTGTATGTTAAACCTATTTCATGTTGTTAGCGCCCTATAAACATGATTTCAATACATCAGGAAAACTCGCCTGTATAAATTTGACACCCTTAAACCCCACTTTTTATATTATTATATTTACAGGGCTATCTATTACTTTTCTTATTTTTGATAAACCCTCCCCCCCACTAAAAAAAAAAAACAACAAAAAAAAAAAAAAAAAACAGCAACATAGATTGTGGGAACGCATTAGAACCGCCTCGCCGAGGCGGTTCTATCGAGTCCTCACAATCAATGTTTTGAGCAGGACTGAATAAAATCAGATTTTTTATTTTAATTTTTCAATGTTTTGGTGGTATATTTTTTCTATATATTTGCTGGTTCGTAATGAGGTATAGTATAGTTCGAACAAATTGACCTGAGACCGATGAACTCTATTAACATAGTTTTACACCCAACTGAATGCATGTATTTATTTTCGCCGTCTCCCGAAAATGGCGATATTGTTATTCAATACACAGAGGTCGGTAAATGGGTCGCTTCACGGGATGCCGAAAATTCACGAGAGGTTTACGAAAGCCGACGTATTAGGCGATAACATTGAATAATTTATTCCTTGCATAAAGGTCAGTCTCAGGTCAATTTGTTCGATCTATAGTCGCAGATAAGATTGTCTAGGCGGCGCCATCTTTTCTGATATGCGTCAATAACATGAATATCCGCCCCTGCAAATTATTTCCCTTGTCTACACTTCTTCGATTTGAAAATCGATAACCATGGAAACGCCCCGCTGCCGATTTTCTTTCCACTTCCGGAGCATAAAAATGCGGTTTGTCTTAAAATATGCGTGCATATGACTTTAAACACCGCTTATGACCCGTTACATTTTTATTAGGTGTCAAACTCTGTGATTTCAAAACGTAAGATACTTTAACGATTTAATAGGTAATAGTTTGTATATTAGAAACACTATCCCACAAAACAACTATGAACATGAACATGCTCTTTACCTTTTATCCACACAGAATAGTTTTAGTTCAATTGTTTTGACAGTTAAATATAATTGTACATTATAATGATTATACATTATATTTTAAAATAGATCGCATACTGATCTGTTATACTGCAAAGAAATTTCCAGGCTTTTTATTGGACAGCGCAAGCCGGGCAATTATTTTCCATATACCCCGTGAGGAAAAATATATAGAGAATACCAGGTTCGTGTCTGTTGATATCAAGTTTATCAGGCAAGGCTTCGAGAACGCTTGTAGAATCGCGAGGCTTGTCGAATGATTCTACATGCGTTCTCAATGCCGAGCCTGATAAACTTGATATCAAATGACACGAATCTGGTATTCTACTTATCAGTTTATCCCCTTGTAAGCTCTTTAAATCAGTTATTGATGGTCTTCAGTGCGTCCCAGCATTCTGGCGGTCGATAGATTTAGTATCAGCTGACCATATTTTTCCTATGATATTTTTTTTCATGTAATATTTCCATTTTTCTCAGTAGCAATAACATTTTTGTCATTTTTTCAGCGGTCTGGTTCATTCAAAAAAGTTCAATGTCATGTTGACGTGATAAAGCTCACTTGACCTGAGATAGTATATCTTTATCAGGGCAATGCCCTGCAATGCAATATATCATAGGGGGTAACTGATAAATACTCATCTCTCGCTTGCCTTCGCTGAATTGCGATGTCCGCCATCCTGGTTTTACTGCATATTTCAGGAGGCGTGGTTTAGTTTGAAAATCAGTCGCCATCTTGTTTTCATTTCAATGCAATAGTCATCATGTCCTTGAAATACAGATGCACAAATGTCGTGAAATTAGAACTGTATTATCAAGGAAATAATACTTTATCTTCGTGTTGCAGGTCTCTCCTAAAAAAACATCAAATGGACGCAAAAAATGAAGTCTGATTTTTATGATTTTATCAGATTTTCCGCCAATTGTTTGTTTGATTTGAGATTTAACGTCCCCGTTAACACTATAAAGGTAATTTTGGAGACGTTGCATCCAATTTTGTGGAACTTTTACCCGACATTGAGATAAAATGACATATCAAGCCCTGCGGCCCAATGAAACCGAAAGGGTTTATAAGCATAGACCGTTCGACACTCGCACCTCATTGCCTGGGCAGGCTTAGATCTTCTAAGTGGTTTACCAGTACTCATGTGTGGGTCGGTTTCAGCTCTGTATGGAAGCATCATGCAGCCCATCTATTTCTTCAAGCCCCGATGGGTGGGGGCCTCCAAACGTCAACAATTGTTATTGTTGTTACCAACGACGTCATCATCGTCGCCTAGCAATTATGGCGTCAAAACGTTCAAAACCAAGAAATGAAATGGATTATCGTTTTTTTTTTTCACCGAGAAAAATAGGTAATTCATTGTTAGAAATGCACAGGTGTTCTGAGGCTTCCGAGTAAAAAACGAGTGAGCGATAGCGAACGAGTTTTTTTTACAGGAAAGCCTTAGAACACGAGTGAATTATTTCTCCGTAATCAACCAAAAACAACAAAATAAACTATTTATTACATTTCCATTCGTGGTTTACCTTTGGATTTTCAAATTCAACCGTTCTGATTTCCAACCTAAATAGTTTCAGTCAGGGCATGGATTTCAGGGGGCGTGGTTTAGTTTGAAAATCAGTCGCCGTCTTGTTTTCATATCAATGCAAAAATTATCCTGTGCTTGAAATACAGATACAACAATGTCATGAAAGTAGAACTGTATTATCAAGAAAATCATACTTTATCTTGAGTGGGTGAACTTAGCTTGGGATTCGCGGCTTGGAATATCGATTTTACCAAACATTCACTAATATTTTACTTTACTTTAAAGCGTATGAAGTTGGTTTGGAGTCTGGAGTATGGAGTTTGGAATTTGATTTATTCGGTAGAAGTAAAGTAAAGTAAAATATTACTGAATGTTAGGCAAAATCGATATTCCAAGCCGCGAATCCCAAGCCAAGTTCACACACTCTTTACTTTACTACTACGGAATAAATCGAATTCCAAACTCCATACTCCAGACTCCAAGCCAGCTTCATACACTTCTTTATCTTCGTGTTGCAGACTTTCCTCAAAAACGGCAAATGGACGCGAAATTTGAAGTCTGATTTCTATGAATTTATCAGATTTTCCGCCAAACGTCAACTATTGTTATTGTCGTTACAAACGACGTCAGCAACGTCGCCTAGCAATTATGACGTCAAAACGTTCGAAATTAAATAATTCACACTGTGAATTGTAGATTTTTAATTCACTGAGAAATCTCAGTAAATCACTACTGAAAATGTAATGAATTTTATTATACTTTCAATGTGTTAATCTCAAGGCTGACACGATTAATCATATAATCGATTAATCGATCGATTAATTCAACAAAAATGGTTATCATTTCTGATTTGCTTTTATACGATTACTTGATAGGTACAATTTACTATCCAAAGTTATGCCTAAAACAGCTGGATGAGTGGCAAACAGTGTAGACCCAGATGAGACGCCGCAGAATCCCAGATGAGACGCCGCATCTACACTGTTTGCTCAGGCCTGTCTGTTCAAATATACATATGGTAAAGTGCAACATATGGTAAGAGTCATGCTCAGAGAAAATACTATTCGATTATCGATCGCAACGACAGACTGATAATCGATTATCTTTTCAGCTCCGATTAGCCAGCCCTAATTTATCTACCCTATATATTGCAGGTGTGAAGTACGAGGTCACAGTGATGGTGGCGAGTGCAAGACAGATTCTAATTGTAAAAAGATTGTTAATCTATACAGATGTGTGTGTGGAGAAAATTTCCAATTTATTTTCCATAAGTCACGTCTCAACATGCTTTATGTCGGTGCTTTGTCCAGAATATTAACTGAATAAATGTGTGTTTGTATTGGAGTTTAACAGCCCAGTCAACACTATTTAGGTCATTTTGAGCCGGTCAGTTTACATATCCACACTTTCCTGGGCAGGCTTATACGTAAGCGGTTAACCAGTACAGTGCACATTACTTCGCCAGAAACTGACAACTTCCCCTCTTGAATCCGCGGAAGGGAGAGAATGACCATAGAAAAGATTTCATGATCAATCTCCAAGAAAGAATGTTGCCACCCACGGCGGGAGTCGAACCCGCGCCTCCTGATCACCAGTCAGACGCGCATCCGACTGAGCTACCAAGGCCGAAATATTACGAAAACACGCTTATACAAACACACTGTAAATTTTACCGCCGAAAATATGCAAATTTTAAGACGAAAACTTGTGATATTTTTCTTATTTATGCTCAACATATCGATTATGGGTACGCGTTAGAACCGCCTTATCGAGGCGGCTCTAACGAGTATCCACAATATATATCTTAGAGCAGAAATAAGAAAAATAAGGTTTACCCCTGTAAACCCCAGTTTTACAGGACAAAAGTTGGGTTAAAGGTGCATTATTGAGCTACCGGGTCTCAATTTTTTTCTGGTTTTTATCTTCAGTGCATACTCCTTTGTCATGTGAACACTTTTGGAGCCAAATACAGCTTCAGAACTTTGTGAAAATGGTCGTTTTCATTCGTGTTTACCCTTCGCTCTGAACATGTGTTCGGAATTTCTGTTCTAAAAATAAATCTGTCACTTTACACATACATGGCGACAGTATCGTCCGTGAGTGTCGTTACTTGTGGCATGGTATTCAGCGTCATATTTTTGTTCCGATTCAGGCATGGCCTAAGCAAACAAGGCCAAAAATGAAAGTCGCATAACGTCATATATGGGGATTCTATTTGTGTCACGAACTAAAAATAGATCTAACTAGTGTTCGAAACCTAGTTAGGGAATCCCTCTCAATCTCGTTTACCTGTCATCATAATTGTTCGCATTTTTGCATAAAATGCATTCATTTGTATTGTTTTAAAGAAAAAATACCGGCTATATGTATTTCATTTTTGGAAGCATTTTTTTGCTGATAGCTCAATAATGCACCTTTAAAGGGGGTCAAAATTATATAGGTGTGTTTTCGTGATGAATTATGTTTATTGTACGCGGCTCGATATGAGTGAAATAATCTTGAAAGGGCCGTAAAACCCAAACCCAAAAATGTTTATTGTACTGCTTGTGATTTGTTTCCGTTTTATAAATATACCATAGTGATAATACAAAGAAATTTCCAGGCTTTTGATTAGACAGCACAAGGGCATATAAGAATCTTATATGGGTGTGAGGGATGCATGGAAAAATCCGTCCCGAGGGACACTGTCCGGCATCACGAGGCTTGCCGAGTGATGCCGGACAGTGATCCCGAGGGACGGATTTTTCTATCCACCCCTCACACCCATAAAGAATTCTTTTTCTTACATACCTTCCATTTCTTAGCGCGGATTTTTAATGCTGCAGTCATTTCAGTTACCGACGTCCGCCATATTGTGATGACACTACAGGAATGTTTATTGACGTCATGTAAAGTGTTGTGACGTCAACCTTAACGACGGCGCATACGAGGTCGTATTCAACCAGTGCATTTATCGAACCCGCTATGTTATTCGATTTTGGGTCAGAACACCAGGGTCAGAACATAAATTTCTATCCCAGAGTAAAATCATCGATTTCCTTGTCTGGTGTGCAAGAAATTATTTTCCATATACCCTGTGAGCAAAAATATATTACCCTATCGCGCTTGCATTTGCTGAATTGTGATGTCAGCCATCTTGGATTTACTGCAGTCGATAAGAAATATAAGCAAAATTATTTGCAACACAATCATTTCCAGCCAGTAAATAGATAAATGAATTTTTCATTAATCGGTACTTTATTAAATAATTGTTTTCCATTACAAAACTCTCATTCTAACATGACCTAAACATGTTCCTTCTGAGTGCGTGCAGATGGGTGCATTTGGTGACGTCACGTGTAAACGTTCTTCCGACGACATCTGCTGCGAAAACATTGCAACGATGCACAATATGTAGCTTGGCTCGGATCCCCGGCTATGAGTTGAGGAATTTTAACTTAGAATACATACTCCTTCATGACTCTTTGTCTGCTTCCTGACAAAAATTCTTCAGCCAAATCAGAGAGAAACTTTCTTTGACCAAATATCAATAAGGAAAATATCATGAATTTTCATCGAAAATGTAGCTATTTTGGAAACTATGTCACACGTATGCGTTATTGTAATTTATTGTCGCACCTGCATGTAGTAGGGTGCGATATAGGCGTCCGCTTTTTCCGTCCGTCCGTCCGTCCGTCCATTCGTCCGTCTGTTAACGTTTATGTCGAACTTCGACATTTACGTCAAAGTTTGTATTAAAATCAACTACAAAGCTGCTCAACCGTTAGACCTTGCATGAAACATCTCCCTGACCTTTTGATTTAGTAAGTACATTGATCCGGTGCACCTATAGTTTGACATATATTTGCGCTCCAGTGATTTTGACCATTATGTCGAGGTTCAACATTTACGTCAAAGTTAGTAGTATAAACAACTACAAGACCACCAAACCTTGCGTTTGACTCCTCCTTGAACTCCTGACTAGGCAGGCGCCTTGACCCGGTGATCTTGATCTATATTGTACGCTCCTGTGACATTGACACAAATTACTTGGATGTTCCAGATCTCCTCAAATAAAAAGCCTGCTAGCATCAAACATTGCATAGTGCTTCTCCTAGATATACTGACTCTGCAGGTACCTTGACCCGGTGACCTATATTTTACTCTCAAGTGATTTTGGCACAATTTACGTCGATGTTCAAAATCTCCACACATAAAAGGCCTACAACCATTAAATCTTGCATAGTGCTTCTCCTAGATGTACTGACTCTGCAGGTTCCTTGATCTGTTGACAATGACCTATATTTTACGCTCCCGTGACTTTGGCACAATTTACGCCGATGTTCCAGATCTTCTCAAATAAAAAGGTCTACAACCATCAAATATTGCATAGTGCTTCTCCTAGATTTATTGACTCTGCAGGTGCCTTGACCTGGTGACCTTGACATATATTTTACGCTCCAGTGACTTTGACACAATTTACGGCCATGTTCAAGATCTTCTCAAATAAAAGGCATGCAACCATCAACATTGCATAGTTCTTCTCCTGGATGTGGTGACTCTGCAGGTACCTTGACCAGGGGACCTTGACCTATTTTTCGCTGAAGTGTCTTTTACACATTTTACGTTGATTTTCCATATCTTCTTAACTACAAGGCATACAACCACCAAACCTTACATGGTGTTTTTCCTACATTTACTGACACTGCAGGTACCTTGACCTGCCTAGTTTGACCTATATTATGCAATCTAGTGACATTGATACATTCTACGCCAACGTTCGATTTGTCCTAAAATAAATGACCTGCAACCACCAGACCTCGTATAGTGCTTCTCCTAGATGTATTGCTATGACAAGTACTTTGACCTGGTTACCATGACCTATATTTTTTGTCCAGTGACTCTGACACATTTTACATCATATATAGTAGTCGCAGATACAACTGACAAGGCGGAGCTATTCAGGTGTTGTCAATATATACCCAATTCGCTGAGTCAACCAGAAGACTCGATAGAGTGTCTTTCGCATGCTTTCTGCAAGCGGACCAAATAGCCATATACACAACAGCCTTGTTTGTGTAACAGTTGAATTCACACAATAGGGTGACTTGGTTTACCTTTTAAAAGTCACCGTAACGTAGTGACGAGGTGAGCTTTTGGGATCACTGTTTGTCCGTCGTCCGTCGTGCGTGCGTCCGCGCGTTCGTGCGTAAACATTTTTTTTCAAACGACATCTCCTCCTAAACCACTGATCGGCTTTTGACCACTCTTCACAAGACTGATCCATAGGTGGTCCCCTTTCAATTTTGTTCAAATGGTTTCGGTCCGTTGCAGATCTAGGTCACAGGAGCCAAAAATAGATTTTTTTCACTGAAAACTTAAAAAAATCTTCTTCTCTGAAACACAAGGCCCAGGTCTTTGATATTTGGTATGAAGCTTTATCTAGTGGACCCCTACCAAGATTGTTCAAATTATTGTGCTGGGGCAGAAAATGCCCCCGCCCCGGGGCCCTTTGGTTTTACATAGGCTTATATAGGGAAAATCTTTAAAAATCTTCTTCTCTGAAACCGTTAGGTCAAGGAATTTGATATTTGGTATGAAGTTTCATCTAATAAATCTCTACCAAGATTGTTCAAATTATAGCCCTGGGGCCAAAAATGCCCCCGCTCCGGGGACCTTTGGCTTTACATAGCCTTATATAGGTATAATCTTTAAAAATCTTCTTCTCTGAAACCGCAAGGCCTAGGTCTTTGATATTTGGTATGAAGCTTCATCTAGTGAACCTCTATCAAGATGATTCAAATTATAGCCATGATACCAAAAATGTCCCCGCTCAGAGGCCCTTTGGTTTTACATAGATTTATATAGGGAAAATCTTAAAAAAAATCTTCTTCTCTGAAACCGCATGGCCCAGGACTTTGATATTTGGTATGAAGCTTCATCTAATGGACCTCTACCAAGATTGTTCAAATTATAGCCCAGGGGCCAAAAATGCCCCCGCTCCGGCCCCCTTTGGTTTTACATAGACTAATATAGGGAAAATCTATAAAAATCCTTTTCTCTGAAACCACAAGGCCTAGGTCTTTGATACTGGTATAAAGCTTCATCTAGTAGACCTCTATCTAGATTGTCCAAATTATAGTCCCGAAACTAAAAATGCCCTCGCTCCGGGACCCTTTGGTTTTACTTAGACTTATATAGGGAAAATCTTTAAAAAAATCTTCTTCTGTGAAACCACAAGGCCTAGGTCTTTGATATTTGGTGTGAAATTTCATCCAGTGGACCTCTATCAAGATTGTGCAAAATGTCGCCGCCCGGAGACCCTTTGGTTTTACAAAGACTTATAAAGGGAAATCTTTAAAAATCTTCTTCTCTGAAACTGCATGACCCAGGTCTTTGATATTTGGTATGGAGCTTTATCTAGAGGACCTCTACCACGATTGTTCAAATTATAGCCCTGGGGCCACAAATGCCCCACCTCGGGGCCCTTTGGTTTTACATAGACTTATATAGCCCCGGGGCTATTTGGTTTTGCATAGGCTTATGTAGGGAATATCTTTAAAAAAATCTTCTTCTCTGAAACCGCAAGGCCAAGGTCTTTGATATTTGGTGTATAGCTTCATCTAGTGGACCTTTGATAATATTGTTCAAATTATAGCCTTTGTTGATGTAAGGTATGAAGATTCACCTTTAAGACCTCCCTCAACATTATGCACATTAAAGCCCTGGGGCAATAATGGCCCTCCCTGGGGCCCACTTGTTACACTATGGATCAGGTGAGCGATCGTGGGCCATCATTGCCCTCTTGTTGTAAATAGAATATTCGGAAGGCAGGTGCAAGCGATAGCTCGACCTATTCAATTTTATCTACGACTACTATATCAACTGCTACAAATGTAAGAATGAAATTAACTTAATATTTAATGAATACGTTATGATTGTGGCTCCTGTGACTTTTGACCTCAGCAGGTGCGACGCCGTGTTACAACGCATAATGTAGTAATGTAGTAATTACTACATTTTGATTTTTTTTACTACATTATGCGTTGGCATAGTCGACGCGAAATGAAGTAAAAAAATTATTTCATTTCGCGTTGATATGCACCATATCGACGCATAATGAAGTAATGATGGTAGAACATAGCTGTCTTCGAAAAGACTTAGGAAGCAATACAGTTAAATTCCTACAATTTAGACCACATTTGAGACGGTTCAAAAGTGGTCTTTAAGACCACAGTTGAACAGTCCAAAAGACGGTCTTCCACAAAAGCACACTGAAGGTCAAAATCACAAAGAAAAAGGTTTATTGGGCGGCATCTCAATGTCGGGTAAAAGTCCCATGAAATTGGAAGCAACGTCTCCAAAATGACCTAAATAGTGTTGACGGGGACGTTAAACCTCAAATCAAACAAATCAAACAAAAGACAGACAGGCAGACAGACAGACAGACAGACAGACAGACAGACAGAATGGACAAAAACTATATACCCCCTTGCATACTTCGTATGCCGGGGGTATAAATAGATGGGCTGCACGATGCTTCCACGCAGAGCTGATACCGCCCGTACATGAGTCCTCGTAATCTGCTTAGAAGGTCTAAGCCTGTCCAGGAAAACTGCTGCGAGTCGGCCCATCCATGCATATAAACCCTATTGCTTTTAATTGGACGGCAGCGATTGAGATGTCATTTCATCTCAATATCGGGTAAAAGTCCCATAAAATTTGAAGCAATGTCTCCAAAATGACCTAAATAGTCTTGACGGGAACGTTAAACCTCAAATCAAACAAACAAATTGTTGACGCATAATGAAGTAAAATTAAGTATGCCACCCATCGCCGCAAAATGAAATAATTCTTTCATTTTGCTCAAACCTCTTAGTATCGACGCATAATGAAGTAAAAACGACATTTTATTTCATTTCGCGTCGACTATGCCAACGCATAATGTAGTAAAAATTTCAAAATAAAGAAATTACTACATTACTACATTATGCTTTGTAACAACGCCGCCTTCTTCGGAATTCTTGTCATACAAAGTCCAATCTTAGAATGTAATTAAAATATAGATCATCTCCAGCAGTGTTTTGAAGCACCAGTGATTTATCTACTTTCAACTGACCGACAAACTGTGATATATTTCTCCACATATCACGCAATAGAGCTGATCTATTTCGATTCTAACACACGAACGTCAACCAAATGATGTTGTTTCCTTCATATTCTCTCAACATTCCGCAATTATTTGAAGAAAACCCCGCCAAGATATTTGACTGTAACACATGCAGTTACCTAATTTTTTAATGTACTTAATGCGTGAAAAGACGTTGCTCCGTCAAACGTCCCGCTTTTTCGTCCAGTGATTTGCCACTTAGTATATCACTGGATTTAACCATTGGCGATAAAGGCGACACGTGTTAGAATTACGAAATAGTTGATCTCTAACTGAGATTTGTTGAGTTATAAATCACAGTTTGGAGGTCAGTTGTAAAGTAGATCAAATCACGTGCGCTTATACTCATACTGTCAACCGACCGTCGATATATGTCCACAACGTTTGTTGACCGACACGATTCTAACAAGCGTCCACAAAAGATGTTGCTTTGAGTTATTATCAAGAAATCTTTTCTACGGTCATTCTCAACCCCACCCCCTTCCGCTGATTCAAGAAGGGCAGTTGTCAGTTTCTGACGAAAGAATTTGCACTGTAGCGGTTAACCGCTTACTATAAGCCTGCCAAGGAAACGTGTGGATAGGTAAACTGACCGGCTAAAAAGACCTTTATGGTGTTGACTGGGCCATTAAACTCCCATACAAACAACATCACGAAAACACGTCTATATAATTTTGACCCCCCACGAACCCCACTTTTATATAGTAAAATTTGGGTTTGCAGGGGTAAACCTTATTTTTCTTATTTCTGCTCTAAAATATAGAGTGTGGGTACTCGTTAGAACCGCCTCGATGGGGCGGTTCTAACGAGTACCCACAATCTATATTTTGAGCAGAGATAAGAAAAATATCACAATTTTTTGTCTTAAAATGTTTGTTTTTTTCGGCGGTAAAGTTTACAATGTATTTGAATAGGCGTGTTTTCGTAATGCAAACAAACTTGGAGTAATTAAACGAGAAGGTCCTTTTACTCCTTATTGAGATTCTTTATAACAGCTAAATCCTTGTAACGGCACCAAATTGGGGAACAAATACTGTCGTTATAACGAGGGGCTCTGTATTACCCGGGTCATGAATGAGATATTTATGTATCTAGTTCTGTAAAGGCTGTTCAGGTGTTTTTCCTGAACACTCTAGATTCCACCCACTAATTTTGTTAAGGCTGTTCATGTGTGTTTTTCCCGAGCACTCTATAGAGTTCACCTACAATTGATCGACTTACACTCGTTATTCTGAAAAGGGCTATTGTAGCCAAGTGGTCAACAGTGCTGACCATCTAATGCTTTTGTGAGTTTGAGCCTCGATTGGGTCTGCTAAAATGTTTTCTGCGGCTGCCGTGGCCTTGTCCTTTTAGCCTAAGTATTTATTTTTCTTGACAGGTTCGCGCAAACCTCATGTTGTCAACAAGTCCATGTATTGAACACCCCGCTTAACCCCACTAAAATTGAGAGTGAGTGAGTGTATGAGTTTCACGTCCCACCAACAGCTAAGGTCATACGAATACAGGACCTCGGTTTAAAGACTCATCCGAAAGTCTGGAGAAGCCCGGGATCGATCCTGCGATCCCTGGTTTACAAGGCGAGTAGTATGACCTCTATACCACGGAGGCTGATACTTTTAATGGAGAAGCATGGGGTTTCCGGAAGTATAAATTATAATCTCTCTTTCTCCTCAAAGACATAGGTTGTGGTTACTCGTTAGAACCGCTTCAATGTCGGTACTAACGAGCACTCTCAACATATATGCAGAGTGCAAATAAGAAAATATCACAGAATTGCATCAGAAAAAATGTCCGTTTTTGAGATAAGAAGAAATGCACCATGTCTTGCGGATGTACTAGGTTTGTGTTGGGGTAAACGGCCCGGTCATCACCATTTAGGTAATTTTCGAGCCGGTCAGTTTACCTATCAACACTTTCCTGGTCAGGCTTATACGTAAGCGGCTACCCAGTACAGTGCACATTATATCGCCAGAAACTGACAACTGCCCTTCTTGCATCAGCGGAAGGGAGAGAATGACCGTAGAAAAGATTTCATGATCAATCTCACGAAGGAATGTTGCCAACCCAGGCAGGTATCGAACCCGCTGATCACCAGTCAGACGCGCATCCGACTGAGCTACCGAGGCCGGCAGCACAGGTGTGTCATGCAATGAAACGTCACGTCATGAAAACACGCCCATATAATATTGACCCCTTGAACCACACTTTTATATGCTAAAACTGGGGTATACAGGGGTAAACCTTATTTTTTTATTTCTGCTCTAAACTATAGATTGTGAGTACTTGTTAGAACCGCTTCGAAGAGGCGGTTCTAACGAGTACCCACAATCTATATTTTGAGCAGAAATAAGACAAATATCACAATATTTCATCTTAAAATTTTCTTTTTTCTTTTCGGCGATAAAGGTTATAATGTACATTCCAACCTGTATTAAGCAAGCATCTAAGAGATCATCAAAATATGCCAGCTTAAATACAGGTGCTTGCTTAATACAGGTGAATCTTTAATATAGTTTCCCTTTCTGTGAACCAAACACATGCTTGCTTAGGACAGCTTGCTTGCTTATTAAAGGTGGCCACTATGGCAGTTTTTACGGTACATGTATTTGTATAGGCCTGTTTTCGTTATGATGTAGCCAAATGGTCAACAGTGCTGACTCTCTAATCCCTAGGTCTTCTGGATTCTGTGAGTTTGAGCCTCGCTTGGGTCTGCTGAACTATTTTCTGCGGCTGCTGTGGTTTTGACCTTTTTTCGACTGACGACCTGTTCAACTTAAGTAAAATGGTGGTGCAAACAACATAGGCGTCAATAAAAGGAATTTCGAGTCAAATATGTTCTATAAAAGGGTTATCCTTTGGAAGCAAGGAATACACCACAGAACTGGAAAATATAAAGTGTTCATGTTTTCTGGGTCAGACCATCTAGTTTCGGCGAATTAGGCCTCATCAGTGACTCTCAAATTTTGTCAAAAATTCACAATGGAATCAATGATCCGAAAGGACAAGAAAATATAAACTACACCATGATGTAGGGCAGGGAGACTTTTTACGGTCGCCACACATTCCCAGACACCGGCTGCAGTGTTCTATAAAAGGAGTTGGAATTAGAACAAAAGAAAAAGGTCTATCAGTAATATAATAGTTTACTTGACAAAAATAACATTTCATGCAAAAATACAAGAATGTAAATAATATTTTATGTACATTGAAAGCAGTAAAAGAAAGAAAGACTTTGGGTTCTTTATGTACAATTATCACATATACACAACTAAACTTTACAAACTTGGAAATTCAGTAGCAAATATGGGGTTATTTGTTAAGGTCAAATACTATGGGGCGCCCTTTTACTATTTATTCCCTATTTATAGATATCCATAATTATTTATGGATATCCATAATTCGATTTATGGATATCCAATAATTCAGATCGATTTATGGATATCCATAATTCAAATTATGGAAACATTAATTCGAAATATGGATATCCATAATTCTGTCCATTTATGAATATCCATAATTCGATTTATGGATATCCACAATTCGTCTTGGCAAATAAAAACAATAAATAATGACAGAAACCAAAGGCTTTTGCGGTGTATTCTGGATATCCATAATTCAGCCCGATTTATACATAACCATAATTCGATGTATGGATATCCATAATTCGAATTATGGATATCCATAAATCGAATTATGGATATCTATAAATATGAAATAAATAGTAAAACGGCAACCCATAAAATACAAAATAAGACATACCAGGTCTTGAAAGAGGCAGCATCACGAAAACACGCGTATATAATTTTGACCCCCTCGAACCCCATTTTTATATAGTAAAACTGGGGTTTACAGGTGTAAACCTTATTTTCCTTATTTCTGCTCTAAAATATAGATTGTGGGTACTCGTTAAAACCGCCTCGATGAGGCGGTAGATCGGGGCGGTAGTAACAAGTACCCACAATCATTACTTTGAACACAAATAAGAAAAAAATATCGCAATTTTTCGTCTAAAAATTTTCATTTTTTTCGCCGATAAAGGTTACAATGTATTTGTATAGGCGTGTTTTCGTAATGAGATGCAAACGTGGAAATAAAAGGGACTAGATTATACAAACATATGTAAACATACACGTTTGAGGAGTAATACACATGTTAAGAGAAAGTACAAATACGCTCGTATCACAAAATGAAAAACTTTTAAGGGTGTATTTATATAGACTGCAAACTATCCTGGTCACTTTAAGTTGAAACCACTATTAAGAGCCCCTGCCCATCGGGGCTTAAAGAAATATACGGGCTGCATGATGCTTCCACGCAGAGCTGAATCCGACCCGCACCCGAGCACTGGTAAACCGCTTAGAGGATCTAAGCCTGCCCAGGCAAAGCGGTGCGAGTCGGCCCGTCCATACTTATAAACACTATTGGTTTCATTGGACGACAGGGCTTAAGGTGTCATTTCATCTCAATGTCTGGTGAAAGTCCCACAAAATTGGAAGCAACGTCTCTGAAATGACCTTTACAGTGCTGACGGGGACGTTAAACTTCAAATCAAAGAAACAAACAAAGCAACTGTTTACTCTTCCTGCTTAACAGAATAAAATGCTATTTGCCCATACCCATCAGAAAATTAGTCTTTAATGCATACCTTCTTCCTCATATTGATATGGGACAACTTTAATAATACACTCACAAACACTATGGATCAATTTCCATCACGTGAACAAGTCCGTGAAATGAACACCCCTCTAAACCCCACTTTATATAGAGAAAACTGGGGTTTACGGGGGTAAGTATTATTTTGCTTATTTCTGCTCCAAGACATAGGTTTTGGTTACTCGTTAGGACCGCCTCAATGAGGCGATTCTAACGAGCACGCACAACCTATGTTTGAAGTATAAATAAGTAAAAATATCACGGATTTTCTTCAGAAAAGCAGCAATTTTGGAGATGTGAAAAGTGCAGTATGTCGCACAGGTGTGTGATAATAATGAGAAAAGGGCAGCAAGAATTATTCTAGATAAAGATATTGAAACCCCAATCCTCAGAACTATTTTCAGAGCTAAGATGGATGAGGTTTCCAGACAGAGTTACCTGTCAAAAAATAATACTAATGTATAAAACGTTAAATGACCAAGCACTACCCTATCTCAAAGAAATTCATCATTACACATCAGAGATCCACCAAATGCCACTCAGATCAACAACGGCAAATTTGCTTTATGTGCCAAAACCAAACATAGAACTCTTCAGAAATTCAATAGCATATTCTGGATTTAAGATATGGAATGATACACCCGAAAGAGGTACTATTGTGGTACTTAAAATCACTTTTGAACAGTCTTAAAGGTGGTCCCTGACCAGAAGACACTGTATGCTGAAAACACAAAGAAAGAATAAATGAAATAAATAAAGTTTTCAAAGCAATATTGGTCTTAATTTTCGGTGGTCCTAATAGCGGAATTTCACTCTATATATAATGAGTTTAACAAATGATATTGTGTAATTATTATGTTGTAAAATAAACGTTTGATTGAATGTTGTTCTGAGATTCAAATACAGGATGAAATGGAGAATAAATTTACATAATACTGGATAACTTAATACAGCTAAAAAGAAGTAATGAGATCTGCCCGAGGATTGGGTAGGAGTAAATATAGAATGACCCAGTCATTCGATCTGGGATATTTACATGATATTACATACAATGCAATGATCGATTCACAAAAATCGATACAATTTACCCACACCTCCCATCAGGGACACCAAATATGTTCTAGAAAGGGTTATCCTTTGGAAGCAAGGAATACACCGCAGAACTGGAAAATATGGAGTGTGCATGTTTTCTGGGTCAGACTAGCTAGTTTCGGCCATTTAGGCCTCATCAGTGACCCTCAAATATTTTCGAAATTCCACAATGGAATCAATGATCCCATATGACAAGAAAATATAAACTACACTATAATGTAGGGCAGGGAGACTTTTTTACGGCCGCCACGCATTCCAAGACACCAGCTGTAGTGTCGTCAATTTTTTTCTAGAATACCTAACGTTTTGTTAGGTAATCCAAGGCAACAATAACGCTTGGCACTAGATTATACTTTGCAGTAAAATCAATGCGCATCTGAAACAAATAAAAATGATACTTTAACACTGTTAATAACATGGCCTTGTTATTTTCGCAGTAGCAGCCCGGACTACTTTTTCTCGCCAAAAGTCATACGTTATCGATGAAACAATTCTGTAAAATAGTAAAAATACCTTGAAAAGCACCTTCTGAACTGTAAACATGCTGTATTCAAAAAAGCGGTTTATGTTTTGAAACTTACAGTTGTGACGTCATAACCAGATCAAAATTTTGACGTACGATACTATTGATCAATTGCCATAAGCGTCCTTATAAATTATAAAATGATAAAAAAAAAACTTTTTTCGGCGTATACCAAATGTATTTTATCTCGTGTGTTGAAAACATCCGAATTTTCATTCGAGCTTCGTACTCGTGAAAATTTGGATGTTTTCAACATACTCGAAATATTTTTGGTATCCGCCTCAAAAAAGTAAATATTCTCTATATCTCTTACTGTAAACCAGTTCAATTTCGCGGCTAGACAGCTTCGCATATTCCGATGCTAGCGAAGACGGTGTATATGTAGCTATTTTGTTAGTTTAGGTTAATATTGGCCAGTCATTTCTTAACGGTAGGTTTAGCCTTGCGAAATTTGTTTCTTTCCCTTTGGTGTCTCTAATGGGAAGGGGTGGGGTAATTGTTTCGTCTCCTGATCATTGCCTTCACTTCTATTTTAAAGGGGTTTATATCATTTATTAATTTCTGTTCCAAGACATAGGTTATTGCTACTCGTTAGAACCGCCTAATGGTTCTAAAGAGCATCAACAACCTATGTCACGTAAAGAATAACATCAAGAATACGCCTATATAATTCTGACCCCTTGAACCCCACTTTTATAAAGTAAAAACTGGGGTTTGCAGGGGTTAACCTTATTTTTCTTATTTCTGCTCTAAAATATAGATTGTGGGTACTCGTTAGAACCGCCTCGATGAGGCGGTTCTAACGTGTACCCACAATCTATATTTTGAGCAGAAATAAGAATAATATCACAATTTTTCATCATTAAATATTCATTTTCTCGGCTGTAAAATTTACAATGTATTTGTATACGCATGTTTTCGTTATGTGTCACAATTTTTCACCATAAACTTTACCGTTTGGGAGATATAAATGAATGCACTATGTGACACAGACGTTTTAAATGCATCGCAATGAGTTTGCTGCCTTTGTCAATGGGTGTCTCCTCTTCAACAATGGGATAGGCCCCCGCCCATCAGGACTTGAAGAAATATATGGGCTGCATGATGCTTCCACGCAGAGCTGAAAACGACCCACACATGAGTACTGGTAAACCGCTTAGAGCATCTAAGCCTGCCCAGGCAAAGCAGTGCGAGTCAGCTCGTCCGTGCTTATAAACCCTATTGGTATCATTAGGCGGCAGAGCTTGAGAGGTAATTACATCTCAATATCGGGTAAAAGTCCCACAAAATTGGAAGCAAAGTCTCCAAAATGACCTATAAAGTGTTTACGGGGACGTTAAACATCAAATCAAACAAACAAAAATCTTCAACAAAGGGACTAGATATACAGGAACACACTTTACCTTTGCCCTGCTGATTAAATTAATATTACCACACCCATTTCTGGCTTTCAAACAATAGAATTACTTTATACAAGAATGTATTCATTCAAATTCGCAAAACTGATGGCACTCAATGTAGACCCTGATCAGATGGTTTGTTTTGAAGCTATCTATTCTGAATCTACACTGTTTGGAAAGGTAGGGGTTATCATGTTCAGCAAGACAGTGATTCAGATGTCTTTCATGTGAAATGGTGCAAAATAACTTGTACATCTATTCTACCTACACAAACCCATAAGTTTATTACAAACATTATGAAACCCATTTTCATCCAGCGCTCCGCACAAAACATCAAGTGTGGCACCCAGGCCGGCCAATTTGACCCATTTATTTAAAAGGCACCGTATCATAAAGTCATAGGTATGCTTTTCATGATAAAATAGCTCGTACTGTGCATGGATGTCTTGATCTGTGACTCCCAGCTGGCGAAACATTGGCCTGTATTTGCCCTCATCAAAAATATGTTTGCTTGCCAGTGTAATGAAGTCATCATCAGTTTTCAGAAGAATTTTCGGATAGCTACCCTTTCCTGTCATACCATCTGTCATACCCTCTGAAATGTACAAGTAGCAATACAATAATAATCACGAAAACATGCCTATAAGAACAATCGGCGAGACGTCACTTCCGCTGAGGTCCGCCATTTTCTGAGGTGAAAACAAAGATATTCTGCTTTATGACCTTACCAAATGTGCACAAGAAATATTTTAAATCAGTCTCATACGAGTACCACTGACAAAGACTTACTCTATATTATCGTTCCGTATATTTCCTTTTATTTCTGATGATTGTCGATAAAATGATCAGACACATTTTGCTTTAAAAAATTGTTTAAAATTATAAAATTTTAGCGATAAAAACCGAAGCTTTCACCTCCACCGAATGATCCCCTTGAACCCGACTTTTATAAAGTAAAACTGGGGTTTTCAGGGGTAAACTTTATTTTTCTTTTTCTTATTTCTGCTCTAAACATAGATTGTGGGTACTCGTTAGAACCGCCTCGATGAGGCGGTTCTAAAGAGTGCCACAATCTATATTTTGTGCAGAAATAAGAAAAAAATATTTCATTTTTTTTATGATAAAATTTTCGTTTTTATTTCGGCCGTACAGTTTACAATTATTTTGTATATGCGTGTTTTCGTAATTACATCTAAATGATCGACAGTCATTCTCTCCCTTCCGCTGATTCAAGGATGGCAGTTGTGACAACTTGTCAGTTTCTGGCAAAAGAATGCGCACTGTACTGTTTAACAGCTTACGTATAAGCCTGCCCGGCAAAGTGTGGATAGGTGAACTGAACGGCTCAAAAATGATCTAAATAATGTTGACTGGGCTTTTAAACTCCCAAACAAACAAAAATTATACAGTCCATCCGCTTCATATCACGATAATACATTTGTGTGACACCGCCACGAAAACAAGTCCGTGAAATGAATACCCCCTCAACCCCACTTCATACAGCAGTCGGAGAAAACTTTGGTTTACTCGGGCTTTTGTTCGATTAATTTGACATTAGACTGGTGACCTCTTTTACCATAATTTCACAACGGACTGAATGCATATACATGTATTTATCTTCGCCGTCTCCCAAAAAGGTCGATATTGTTATTCAAAACATACAGGTCGGTAAATAGGTCGCCATTCACGAGATGCCGAAAATTCACGAGAAGTTTACGAAAACCGACCTATTAGGTGATAACACTGACTAAATTTATTCTTTACATACAGGTCAGTCTCAAGTCAAATTGCACCAGCTATATGTTATATTTTTCCTTTCAGCTCCAAGACACATACGGCCCACGCGCACTGGGGCTTGAAGAAATAGATTGTCTGCATGATGCTTCCACGCAGAGCTGAAAATGACCGCACACGAGTACTGGTAATCCGCTCAGAGGGTCTAAGCCTGCCCAGGCTAAGCAGTGCGAGTCGGACCGTCCATGCTTATGGTTTTGTTGGGTAACAGGGCTTGAGATGTCATTTTATTTCAGTTTCGGGTAAAAGGCCCACAAATCGAGAAGCAACGTCTCAAAATTACCTGTTGACGGGGACGTAAAACCTCAAAACAAACAAATAAATAAAAAAAAAAAAAAAAGAAAAAGAAAAAAAAAAGACATATGTTGTGGGTACTCGTTAAAACCGCATCAATGAGGTTGTTCTACCGAGCACCCATAGCCTATGTTTGCAGTTTGATTTGCTGGTTTAATTGATTTTAGGTTTAACGTACCCGTTAACACTGTTAAGGTCATTTTGGAGACATTGCTTCCAATTTTGTGGGACTTTTACCGGACACTGAGGTGAAATGACATCTCAAGCTCTGTCGCCCAATGAAACCAATAGGGTTTATAAGCATGGACGGTCCAACTCTCACCGCTTTGCCAGGGCAGGCTTAGATCCTCTAAGCGGATTACCAGTACTCGTGTGTGGGTCGGTCTCAGCTCTGCGTAGAAGCATTATGCAGCCCATCTAATTGGAGATGTGAAAAAAATGCACTGTGTCGCACGGGTGTGTCATCGTAATGTAGGCACGCTGTCCAGGCAAACTAGCGATATTTGGCCTAGACCCAAGCAAAATTGCAACACAAATGTTTTTAGCATTTTTGTACTGGAGTACCATCCCTTAAAGACATATCAAAAGTAGGACGGAATCGGACGATATGAAATTTGTTTTTTTTTTAGCATTTTGAAGGCACCTAGGTTTGGCAAGCAATTTAGTGTTTAAATTCAATATTTTGCTATCTGACAAGGTATCGTTGAGTTTTATTTTTTCAAATCTCATCTTTCTACACCAGAATGGAAACTTTTTCATGTAAAATGGTTAAACAAGTGTTTTTATTAATTACACGATGACCTATATGGATAAAACAGGGGTACAATTACCCCACCCACTTTTTTACCCTTGTGACTGAACTCTAACAATTTATATCGACTAATGATGATGTTTCTTATCAAATGCATACCACAAACCAGCAAGCCTACTGCATTGAAACTTAAAGGAAACAACACAGAACTCATTTCTCTACCGATACAAATAGTAGCAAATGTTTGGAAATTCCAAGGTACAACAAAAACGAACTGTCATGATCAATGTTCCTTTACTCGCTGAAATCATATAACATTAAAATTGGACTGAAGTCATAATTAGATCACCAAAATGATAATCTCAAGGTTCTTATCCTTATACTTATGTGTATAATTCACATACATATAACCCAGTGGTGGGTTTTACTTGGTATTCCTTGCTTCCAAAGGATAACCCTTTTATAGAACATATTTAACTTCACTACAGCTGGTGTTTGGGAATGTGTGGCGGCGGTAAAACGTCTCCCTGCCCTACATCATAGTGTAGATTATATTTTCTTGTCCTTTGGGATCATTGATTCTATTGTGGAATTTTGAAAATATCTGAGGGTCACTGGTGAGGCCTGAATGGCCGAAACTCGCTAGTCTGGCCCAGAAAACATGTGCACTCCATATTTTTCACTTCTGTGGTGTATTCCTTGCTTCCAAAGGATAACCCTTTTATAGAACATATTTACATCATGCAATCGAAAGCTAATCAGACTAATCTAAGCCTGGTCATCCGTCTGGTCTAAATAGCCTTCAGTGTACACTTGATGGCCCCCGCTCATCGGGGCTTGAAGAAATATATGGGCTGCATGATGCTTCCACGCAGAGCTGAAACCGACCCGCAGACGAGAACTGGTAAACCGCTTAGAGGATCTAGGCCTGACCAGACAAAGCAGTGCGAGTCGGCCCGTCCATGCTCATAAACCCTAGTTTCATTGGGCGCCAGGGCTTGAGATGTCAATTCATCTCAATGTCGGGTAAAAGTCCCACAAAATTGGAAGCAACATCTCCAAATTGACATTTACAGTGTTGACGGGGACGTTAAACCAAAAATCAAACAAAATCAGTGTACACTTGAAGTAAGCTAGGATCCTCAGCTACCCATTAAGTGCACATCCAAGACTGTGATAAGACCAGCCAGATGCCTGGGGAGATGTCATGTTTTAGTGGGTGCACATACCACATTGTTGGTTTTGCTACATGAATGTTCATATTACAAGACCCTTTATGTCAAATCACAATACAGACATGATGTACATCTTTTCCTTCAATACACTATTCTGCTAAAGCATGATTCTAATCACAGTCTTCAGTATCATCTGCACTATCCATCTGAATGGAATTCAGACAGCTAGTTCACTTGCATATTCCACATATTTGGGAGCATGTAAAACCATGCTTGCGACAAGTGCACAGAAGAGTTTTACAATCGGCCTTACATTTACACCTGACGACCTTGAGCAGCCTCTCAGGTGCTGGTGATTTATCTGTATGTACCGCCAGAAATTTGTCACATTTCACTGCCCAATCCCAGTTTTCTGCAGGTGCATATGTCTCCATAGTCCTATTTCATTGTTGCACTATTGGCAGCTATCAGACCTTCATGATTAGATATAGGTTACTGAGTTTTTGGTGGATGCTTCTGACAAAGCTTTTATTTATAGCTAAATACGCCCGTTGCGTGTGTCTGCAGCTGTTTGAATGTACACTTTTTTTCTAGTTTTGTTCCTTCTACTATTAGAAGCTGGAGATCTCGATAGCAATCCAGGTCCAGACAATGAGCACTCGTTATCTATCCTTCATCTAAATATTAGGAACATACGAAACAAAATTGCCTATATTCAAGATCATCTTTCGGATTTTAATATCTTATGCGTCTCTGAGATGCATCTCGACTCCAAAGTATCCTCTGAACTACTTACTATTTCAAATTATGTTAGTGACCCATACAGAAAAGACAGGAATACGTATGGAGGTGGATTTCTCTTGTATATAAGTTCTAGCCTCAGGCACCGACGTAGACCTAATTTATAAATACGAGGATTTTGTGAAGAGTCAATTTGGACAGAAGTCAATGTTAATCAAGATAGCTTATTGATAGGTTTATTTTAAAGTCCAACCAGAGCAGATAGTAATTTCTTTAATAATTTTAATGCAAATATCGAAAAAGCCTCGGAAATTAGAATTCCATAAACATCTTGGATTGACTTTAAGTAAGAAGATCGCATTCAAAACACATTAACAAGTGCTGCATAGATTGTAGGTATAATGTAAAAATTAAAATTTACGCTCACTAGAGTTGCACTAAACCAAATAGATATTTTATATGTACCACCTATTCTTGATTTGTTTGTTTGATTTGAGGTTTAACGTCCCCGTCACAACTGTAAAGGTCATTTTGGAGACGTTGCTTCCAATTTTGTGGGACTTTACCCGACATTGAGATGAAATGACATCTCAATCCCTGTCGCCCAGTGAAACCAATAGGGTTCTGTGGTGTATTCCTTGCTTCCAAAGGATAACCCTTTTATAGAACATATTTATAAGTATGGACGGTCCGACTCGCACATCTTTGCCTGGGCAGGCTTAGATCCTCTAAGCGGTTTACCAGTAGTGGTGTACCGTCAGTTTCAACTCTGCGTGGAAGCATCATGGATCCCATCTATTTCTTCAAGCCCCAATGGGCGGGGGACATTACCTATTCTTGAGTATTCTTCAGTCGTCTGAGATGGATGTTCTCTCCGAGACTCAAATGCTCTCGAAAAGCTTCAAAATGAGGCTGCTAGAATAGTAACTGGTCTCACGGGATCAGTTTCTTTGGATAATTTGTACTGGGAATGTGGCTGGCCATCATTAGCAGATAGACGTAAACAACAAAAAATGAATAAAGATCAAGGAATGCGTTAGTTCCAAGCTACATAACTGATTTAACCCCTCCTGTTATAAGGGAAACCACCACTTATCGTCTGAGAAATCAAAATAATATTACTCAACCGTTTTGTCGTACCGAACTATTTAGGAAATCTTGTATTCCGTCAGGAATAACATTTTGGAATTCTCTGGACGAAAACTTACGCAACAGCCCCTCCTTAAATTCATTTTTAATATCAGACAAAAAGACACCATCTAGATGTTTAAAGAGTACCGCCTCACTATATTAATGGTGTCAGATATTTGTCAGTTATGCATTCTAGAATTTGAAACAATTGTAGTAACTAATCAAATGATTTGTATATTAACAATTTAACAATGAATCCACTTTGTACCTGTAATCAAGAAAGAGAAAACGCAGAGCACTATTTCCTTCGATGCTCTAAATATGAAAACGAATGGTTGAGATTTCTCCATGAAACGCGCGAGTTTCACCCTTTGAGT
This sequence comes from Lucinisca nassula, assembly GCA_963580285.1. Classification (NCBI taxonomy): domain Eukaryota; kingdom Metazoa; phylum Mollusca; class Bivalvia; order Lucinida; family Lucinidae; genus Lucinisca; species Lucinisca nassula. Next base: position 16,561,159 of record OY757015.1, read on the forward strand.
ATCAACCTGATTTTATTTGGAGATGATCGCATATCCCTCGAAAGTTATACTACACTTTTTAGAGCTGTCAGGAGTTACATATAAAACACAAAACAATTTTCTGATTAGTATTTTAGTAGATCCCATTCACTCCATGCTCACCCGAGAAGGCGCACACTATTTATTTATTTATTTATTTGTTTGTTCATATCATTTTCACGTGACTATAATTTATTGATGTCATTTTGTAGGGGAAGGGTCGTAACTAATGTTGAGAGAACTTGGTTAAGTATTTATTATTCATATTTACATGGTATATGATACAAGAAATATGGTACAGGATCTGATGGTAAGCACGATGCTTATGTGAGAATCATCACTTGTGACAATGTGGAAATGACAGTTATATGTGAATGGTTCTATCAAAGTACTTGAGAACTTGTGACCCAACCCCATTGTACACATATATATGTATAAGTTGCAATAAAATATGTTTATACTGAAAGAGAGAAATTGGTTTAAAGGACCTATAATAATCTCTTCACAGTGAAAACGCTGACACTAAAACTGCCCGAGAAACGAAGCAAAATCAAAATTGCGTTAGTGGGTGGGGTAAACCAACACGATTATTTAAAAGCATTGGCTTGTTACACATTCCTTTTCATACTAAACATAGACTTAATAGATGGAACATGACATGAAAGTTCTGTTATCAACATATATGCAATAGAATCCATTTCATAACTAAACTGTAAGCTATACAAGCTTACAACTCCACTTATAATAGTTTCACAGTGATAAAATCACCCATAAATATAAATGAAGGAAAAAATCAAATTTCATATTCTCCGATTCCGTCCTACTTTTTATATGTTATTAACATATATCAGAGGTGGTCAAAACTAAAAAAGACATTTGTGTTGCAATTTTGTCTAGGTCCCCACACAGTTTGACCGGACTATTAATATTTTTGATGAAATTTGTGATATTTTGTCTTATTGTTTTACCACATATAGGTTGTTGGTGCTCTTTAGAAATGCCTCAATGAGGCGATTCTAACGATTTTCAACCTCAGCCTAATATCATAAATACAGAATAGTCAATACATAACGAATCTTACACACGTGGTTATATCATATGAAATGACCCCTTTATGACTTACCTGGGCCAGAGGTAGGCAAGTAGCTCGGCAACTCCGGACGTGGACCTCGAACGGGTGCCGTTGTTTGCCGTCCCTCATTTTCTAACAGGAGGCTGTCAGTTTCCAAGTCATCATCTTTATTCAGGTCTTGTTTGCGCATAGAATTAATTTCCCCCAATAAACTACTATTCTTGCTTAGAATGGTATCCCCCGAGGCACCTAGCTCTGGACTGGTTGATGTACCACGTGATCTATGTTTCCAGATGTAGTAGGAAATTAACAGCAATGCTATAAATAGGACCCCTGCCGCAGAAAGAACAACGGTTTGCCCTGTTTTTAAGCTGTCCGAATCACTAGTGCCTTTTGACGATTGGTCCATTGGTTTACCTGTAATTGTTAATATCATAAAGCACTAACAGTACTCTTGGTTTTACGGCCCTTTCAAGATTAGTTCACTCATATCAAGCCGATCCTTAATCAGGGGCCGGGGCGAACACCGGCGTGCCCGGAGAAAAACCACCTGACCTCCCGTTGCAGAACTTTGCATCTCGCATGCGACCCGTGCCAGACTCAAGCCCACAGCGGTGAGAGACCTAACGATTAAGAGTCAGCGCTCTAATCTACTAGGCCACGGAGGCCCGTTAACCCTACACCAGTGTGACATAGTGCGTTCTTTCATATCTCAAAAATGGCTACTTTTCCGATGAAAATGTATGATATATTTTTCTTATCTATACTCCAAACATAGATTGTAGGTGCCCGTAAGAACCGTCTTATTGAGGCGGCTCCAACGAGTACCCACAACCTATGTCTAGGAGCAGAAATAAGAAAAATAACGTATAACCCTATAAACCATTGGTTTTCTTTATAAAGTGGGGGTACAGAGGTGTGTTCATTTCAGGAACTTGTTGTCATTGTGCAGTGGGTTCATTATCTCTGAGTGTGGGCTGGAAAAATCGTCCTAAACTGAGTCCAAGACTAGAAGACCTCGATCAGACTGGTTCTACACACAGATCCTTTGGATCAGTAGAACTTCCTTGCGATTAGTAGAGCGGATGGTCCAAAACTGATCTCTTGGATTTTTTTTTCTCTTTTTTATTTTTGCATTTTATCATACTTAAACAATACAGTAAGTAATACAAATGGCTGTGTCACGTCAAGAAGACCGTTTGGAATTAATGATATTTTATGATATTTTTAAACTTTCAAATCCCATCCATAAAATAAAATTATTTTGAAACGATTTATAGACATGCATTACGAAAACACCCCTATACAAATGCATTGTAAATTTTACCACAGAAAAATGAATTTTTTCCAGATGAAAAAGTGTGATAATTTTCTTATTTCTGCACAAAACATAGATTTTGGATACTCGTTAGAACCGCATCGGCGAGGCGGTTCTAACGAGTGCCCACAATCTATGTTTTTGAGCGGCAATAAGAAAAAAGAAAAATAATGTATACCCCTGCAAACCCCGGTTTTACTATATTAACATGGGGTTAAAGTGTGTAAGATTTATATAGGCATGTTAGTATAGTACAAGAAAACCTCCACTAATGGTCACCTCTGTTTAGCAGCCACCTCTATTCAGCAGCCACAATAATTCCTCCCATAACATTTTACTATATATTTAACCTCTGCTCAGCAGCCACCTCTTTCCCCCAGCCAGCAGCCACTTTACCAATTCTAAATTCCCTCTATAAAACAGCCTGAGTTAACTCATTAGCAAAAATCGGATGTGAAAATAGGAATTTCTCTTCTGGTGTACTTATTTATTTCAAAATTTATTTTTCTCAAAACTACCATTATGATATATGCATAAACACAATATAATATGCAAGCAAGTGAAAAGAGACATAAATGATGGAGAGGTGTCAGATGACACCTCTCCATCATTTATTTTTCTTTTGGTACATCCATGTTGAGCTGTCTTCAATAATCACTATTTTTTGTCAGTCGATAAAAAGCCATACATCATCTAAGGCATTTCCCTCTGTTGAACAGCCACCTGCCTTAAACAGCCAGTTTTGGAGTTTTCTCAGGATGGCTCTTTAATGGAGGTTACACTGTATAGTAAAATAAAATAATAAAGAGAAAAAATCAAAGAGCTCTGTTTTGGACCATCCATTCTACTAATCGCAGGAAAGTTCTACTGACACCAAGTATCTGTGGTTCTTCACTGTTTGCAAACACAACACATGATTCGAATTCAGATTCTATAGATAACTTAGAAGCCTCCGTGGTGTAGTGGTTATGGTACTCGCCTTGTAAACCAGGGGTCGCAGGATCGATCCCGGGCTTCTCCAGACTTTCGGGAGAGTCTTTTAACCAAGGTCCCGTCTCCGTATGACCTTAGCTGTTGGTGAGACGTAAAATCCAAACACTCACTCACACTCAAGCGCTTAGTAACTTTCGATTGGACCAAAACTGATATGACCGCATGGTTACTGGCGCGTCATCACATTAACCAGTCCGTGAAATGAACACCAACCCTAAACCACACTTCATACAGAGAAAACTGGGGGTTACCGGGGTATACATTATTTTTCTTATTTCTGCTCCAAGACATAGGTTGTAGGTACTCGTTAGAACCGCCTCGATGAGGCGGTTTTAACGAGTATCCACAACCTATGTTTGCAGTATTTGTAAGAAAAATATCACGAATTTTCATCAGAAAAGTAGCCATTTTGGAGATGTGAAAACATACACTATGTCACACGTGCGTGTTATCGAAGCAGGTAGTACATTGACCGCACAGCGATAATATACCATCACCTCATTTCCTACAAAGCATTGATAGTCAGGTTGACATTGACAACGAAAAGCTACTATGCTTAGTAACTTTAGTTCGACTGACAAACATTGGACCAAAATTGATATGACCGCATGGTTACTTGCGCGTCATCGGCCCCCGCCCATCGGGGCTTGAAGAAATAGACGGGCTGCATGATGCTTCCACGCAAAGCTGAAGCCGACCGCACACGAGTACTGGTAAACCACTAAGAGGATCTAAGTCTGCCCAGGCAAAGCGGTGCAAGTGGGTCCCACCATTTTTTTTTAACAATAATGGTTTCATTGGACGACAGGGCTTGAGATGTGATTTCATTTCAATGTCTGGTAAAAGTCCCACAAAATTGGATACAAAGTCTCCAAAATGACCTCCACAGTGTTGACGGGGACGATAAACCTCAAATCAATCAAACAAGCAAAAGACTACTGTAACATCATACCGTGAACCAACCAGTCGGTGAAATGTACATCCCCTAAACCCCACTTTATGTAGAGAAAACTGAGGTTTACGGGGGTTTACATATCTTTTCTATTTCTGCTCCAAGACATAGGTTATGCATACTCTTTAGAAACGCCTTAATGAGACCGCCTTAATGAAGCAGTTCTAACGAGCACCCACAACATATGTTTGCAGTTTAAATAAGAAAAAAGAAATCGCGGATCTTCATGAGAAAAGTAGCCATTTTGAAGATGTGAAAAATACACTTTGTCACACAGATCATCTCGTGAACATGTCCGTGAAATGAAGACTCAATAAACCCAACTTTTTTTAGAGAAAACTTGGGTATACGGGGTATACATTAGGTAAACATTACGGGGTATACATTAGGTATGTATACGTACGGGGTATACGGGGTATACATTCTGATTTTCCTTATTTCTGCTCCAAGACATAGGTTGTGAGCATCCTCAACCTATGTGGTACTCGTTAGAACCGCCTCATATAGGCGGTTCTAACGAGCACCCTCAACCTATGTTTTGAACATTTACAACAAAAATATCACGGATTTTCGTTAGAAAAAATAGCCATTTTGGAGATGTGAAAAATGCACTATTAGCCACCCGGCTGAGTTATCGTAATGTGCGTTATCGTTATGTAATATCATGTCACAGTCAGCCAATGAAGATCTTTCGAACTTCCTCGCCAAAAAAAAAAACAAAAAAAAAAAAATCCGATTTAAAAATGTTATATGATAAACGTATTGTATTGTATTGTATTGTAAAGTTTAAGCATTTTACGTCCGCTACGGTCAGGCGCATTAGCATTGCCCCACAACAGGACGTAAAGTTTGAGTGCTTCTGGGCTGCAAAACGCGGCAGATTCAGTGAAATGTGAGTCATTCTGAACTGCCAGTGCCTTCCCCTGAGTAAAGTTGAAGCACTGTAATTTAGAATTTTGAACGCCAGATCGAAAATGGGCATAAAACTGCAGAGGAATCAATGCCAATTTCGGCTGCGAATTGAGATTTCTCTGTCTCACCCGAGAGCATACTAGTTCATGTTGCTCTCTCTTAGGGCCGTGTGTAAGGCTATGGACTGGTTAGAAATGATGAAAAACCCAAGTTATACAGGGTAGTCAGATGTGTGGCCCTAAGTTTGCAGTATAATATATATATAATAGATATATAAATAATACAGAGGTATACATAAATATATGAAATAGGTGAGAAAGGAAGAGAAAAAAAAAATGTGGAATATATCCATTAAAAAAAAAAAAAAAAAAAGGAAATAAAAGCATTTAGTTCTTGCCTGTTTGGTAAACAATAATAGTTTAGATGTATAAAATAACAGAACTTCAAAGGCTGTTTGCAAGTTATCATATAAAAGTGCTTAATTGTTTTTTGATCACTAAATTGGCAAGCTCATTATTGGATAGTAGTTATGAAAAAGTAAAGTTGAATTATTCATGAACAGGTGCATTTCATTGAAACATGGTTTCAATTACAATGTTAATTGTTGTTGTCAAATTGCATTTTTGTGAATACAGTCTTAAGTTAAGATGCAATTAGAATTCAATTGTAAAAAAATGGTAGACTTCAAAGGTTTTTGAATATTTTACAAACATTTAGGTAAACAAAAGAGCCATCTAACTGTCTTTCTAAAGAAGCATTATTTTGACTTTGACCATTGAAATATTTGATTACTCGAACCAATATTACACTCGTAATCATTTCATATAGAATTTATGAGGCTCGTTTCATGAATTCCACCTGGAATAATCACGAGATTAAAGGCATTTTTTTCTTAGACAGTAGGACACACAGTGTGTTCATAATTGTTTTATTGCCCCCTGTGATATACTGTCAATAGCAGATCAAAGGCGGCCTTTAATAGGGTGATAGGTAGCTCCTGTTGAATCCCCTGACTGAGGCACTAAAGAGGAAAATCAATAAGGTACACTGTAATAATTATTGATTTTCCCAAGAAGGCCCTTTACCTGTTGCAGACAGAGGACTTCTCTTTTGTCAGCACTGAGGGCTACATAATATTATGTAATGAAATGATGGTTTTCAATAATCAAGAATAGATGTCGTTTAAGGCATTTATTCTTGATTATTGAGGACTTTCATTTCATTACATAATATTTTGTAGCCCTCTGTCTTCAACAGGTAAGGGACCTCCTTGGGAAAAATCGATAGTTCACTAACTAATGACTAGAATGTACATTGTTGATTTTCCCCCTAAGTGCCTAAGTCAAGGGATTCAACAAGAGCTACTAATCACTCTATTAAGGACCGCCTTTGATCTGCTATAGACAGAATATCACAAGGGGCAATTTGTTTGTTTGACTTGAGGTTTAACGTCCCCGTCAACACTGTAAAGGTCATTTTGGAGACGTTGCTTCCAATTTTGTGGGACTTTTACCCGACATTGAGATGAAATGACATCTCAAGCCCTGCCGCCAAATGAAACCAATAGGGTTTATTACACAAGGGTCAATAAAACAATTGTGAACAGACGGTGTGTCCTTCTGTTACAAGAATAAATGCCTTTAAGAAACTCTACAGATAATCGCCAAAAATCTCGTTACATAAATTTCAAAAGGAATGACCATTCTTGTAAGATCCTCTGTATTTATAAGAATGTGACGCGGCATAAGCGACATGGTCAAGCGACGTAAATGCCACGACGTATAAAGGTCAATCGACGCTGATCCGACGTTCCATTGACGCCGTGTGCCCACCGAGATTTTTGTCATCACGTGGACAAGTCCTTGAAATGTACACCACCCTAAATCCCATTTTATATAGAGAAAACTGGGGTTCACGGGAGTATACATAATTCGTATTATTTCTGCCCCAAGACATAGGTTGTGGGCACTCGTCAGAACCGCCTCGATGAGGCGGTTCTAACGAGCACTCACAACCTATGTTTGCAGTATAAATAAGAAAAATATCACGGATTTTCATCGGAAAAGTAGCCATTTATGAGATGTGGAAAATGCACTATGTCGCACGGGTGTGTTTTTACAATGTAATGCTTCAGTGGCCTTCTATGAACATAAAAGACGGTACCTGAATCCCGGTCTTCCGTTCTGTGCTTGATTTGTGATGTCGTTAGTAACTTTGCAGTAGTTACCGGTGGCGACGATACCGGCCTTTTCACACAAGGGCTATCGATGCTCTGCTCAACATCTTCAAAATCACTAAAGAAGAAACATAAAAGAGTTGCACTGTATGGACAAATCAAGCCATTTTACACCGACAAACACATGTACGCACAAACAAACATGCACAGTTCCTTCCCCTAAGCATAGCCTTCTACAAGCATTATCCAGGTCAGCTTATGCCATGGCCTGTTGTCAGTCGTCCGTCCGTTTTCACATTTTTCGACATCTCTTCCCGAACCGAAAGTCAGATTAAGCTATTACCTAATGAGAATAATCCTGGTGACATGGAGATTCAGATTTGTTTAAATGGTTCCGTTCGGATGCCAAGATGACCGCTATGGATGAAGCAAAACCAGATGAAGCTTCATACAAAATATAAACGATCTTGACCGCCTGATTTCAGACAAGCAGATTTTAAAGGTTTTCACTATACACGTCTTCGTAAATATGTGGGCACTGCGGCGGGGCGGCCTTTTTGTCCCTAAATCAAAAAATTGAACAATCTTGGTAAAGGTCCACTAGATGAAGCTTCGTGCCAAATATCAAAGACCTGGGCCTTTTGGTGTCAGACAAGAAGATTTTTGCAGGTTGTAAGTCTATGAAAATATGTATAAGGGGGCCCTGGGGCGGGCCATTTATCACGGAAGCCAGCCTATAAATTTTTGACCCCCTTGGACCCCACTTTTATATAGTAAAACAGGGATTTAAATGGGTAAACCTTATTTTTCTTATTTCTGCTCTAAAATAGAGATGAGGTCAGAGTGTTGCATAGAGGGTTATGTTGGAACCATGTTTGAATCATAGGTCCGGCTTGGCGAACCCAGACGTAACAGAACGTGGCGTCTGATCAAGATCTGAACTATTTGCCGGAAAAACCGGAATTCTAAGGTGAAATGAAACAGTTTAAACCACAGTCAAGGACTATTTCTACGACCAAAACCCAGAGACAACCGTTCCATCAGTACGTTCAGTACTTTGGTTATTATAGAGACCATGACTGGAATATCGTCGTCATGTGACCTAGTTACGAGGACTGTTCAAATATGAACGCAACTAAGCACATACAATTGATTCCGTGATAGATTTAGATGAAAAATTTATTTTGTCTCCTCAAAGTATTCCCCTTTAACAGATATACAAACTTTCAGTCTTCTGATCCACTCATTGAATGCATTTTGGTAGTCTTTTCGAGGTATACTATGAATGCACTGGAATATTGCAAAACCAAGGTGTTTGCGCTGTACAAATCTTCGACCAGAAAGGTATTTTTTTCTGCCGCGGGAACAAAAAAAGTCACACGGGGCAAGGTCAGGAGAATACGGGGGTGAGGGAGTTCAACAACCTTTTCCTGCTTCAGATAGTCTTGCACAATGAACGCCTTGTGCGATGACGCATTGTTATGTAGCAATCTGACATTGGCCAAACAAGTTGCGGGTCTTCGTTCTTTGAAATATTTCTTCAATTTTCGAAGAACTTTATTCTTGTAAAACTTCGCATTTACAGATTTGCCTTTAGGCACAGCAACCTGAAAAGCAGGGCCCTGATTTGAAAAGAATATGGCATACATTACCTTCTTGACGCTCATGGTCCGCTTTGCAATGCATGGTCTTTTGCAATACTTTGTTGCCCATATTTTGTTCTGAATCTTTCGTTTTGGCTCAAAAAAGTGAACCCATGTCTCATCACCTGTGACGACATTAGCGAAAGACCGTGCATTGTAATTTGGAAACTTTTTAAGCAACTTCTTGGCGCACTGAACGTGTGTCTTTTTCTGCTTATCTGTCAACAGATGGGGAATCCATCAAGCACAGATCTTTCTCATTTTCAAATCCCGTTTCAGAATTGTATGAGCTGCTCCTAATGAGATGCCAACCATACTAGCTATTTGCCTAGTGGTGTATCGTGCATCGGTAGCAACTATTTCTTTCACTCTAGCAACCATCTTGGCAGATGTTGCTCTTTTCGGCCGACGATCATGTGGTGCATCTTCTGTTGAGCCTAGCCCACAGCTGAATTTCTTACACCAACGAAAAACTGTCGGAAAAGACATTTCATTATGCCCATAAACCGAACATATTTCATAAAAAATGTCTTTGCACCGTATACCAAGAATACAACGATTCTTAATATAGGACCGTATTTCAACGGCGTACTCTGACCTTCTTCCAACCATGTTTTGTATTAGTATACAAGGGTAGACAGTGTTTATCGAACGATATACATAACTAAAGTGGACGGATTTTAACAGGTTTGGTATCAATGTATAGGTAAAATGTTTTTCTACGCTGTGATATTTATTTCCAGGTGATTTTCGCATTAATGCATGAGAAAACGTTCTACTTGCAATCATAATTGAACAGTCCTCGTATTATCGAATCAACTTGATGATATATTTTCCGGTGAACAAACAAATTGTAATGCAACGTTGCAGCACATTACGAAAACTCGCCTATACCAATACATTGTAACCTTTATCGCCGAAAAAAATAAAAAAATTAAGATGAAAAATTGTGATATTTTTCTTATTTCTGCCTCGATGAGGCGGTCCTAACGAGTACCCAAACTCTATTTTTTGAGCAAAAATAAGAAAAATATCACAATTTTTCATCTTAAATTCTTAATTTTTTCGGCGATAAAGGTTACAATGTAATTGTATAGGCGCTTTTTCGTAATGGCATCAAAGATCGACTTTTCTGCGACTTTACTTCAAAGGCAAAGTACCTGTTTAAACAAGCGCCACACAGTCCTCTGCTCGAACCACCACACGGTTCGTACTCTTTCCTGTTCAGTGCCAAACAGTCTAGAAGACATCTCATGCATGACATCTGTCCATAAATTTGGTGGTTCCAGAATCCGGCTGGACATGGTTTACAAGTACGACATTCTAAAGCAATTCCACCTTCATTGACTGGAACCTGTTGTGAAAAGAAATGACCCCACGTGTCTTTTGATATCAAGTTTATCTCTCGACCCCGCCCATCTGGGCTTGGCGAAATAGATGGGCTGCATGGTGCTTCCACGCAGACCTGAAACTGACCACACATGAGTACTGGTAGACCGCTTAAAAGGACTAAGCCTGCCCAGGCAAAGTGGTGTGAGTCAGACCTCCCAATGCATATAAGCCTTTTGGTCTCATTGAGTGGCAGGGCTTGAGATGTCATGTCATCTTAATGTCGGGTAAAACTCCCACAAAATTGGAAGCAACGTCTCCAAAATGACCTAAATAGTGTTGACGGGGACTTTAAACCTCAATTCAAACAAACAAACAAAATCAAGTTTATCCGGCAAGGTTTCGAGAACGCTTGTAGAATGGCGAGGCTTGCCGAGCGATTCTACGTGCGTTATCGAAGCCGAGCCTGATAAACTTGATATCAAATGACACGAATCTGGTCTATTTATCAGTAGATCCCCTTGTATGGTAGTCGCAGATAAGACTGACTAGGCGGAGCTATCGTTTGTACCTGCATTAGGAATATTCCATTAACAACTAGAAATGTGTCCAGACGACACAGATGCCCCCGCCAAGGGCCCCGCCTCACCCCCAAAATCCATGTTGCAACAAAATTTTTTAAGTGTGTGGCCTAGTCATCAGGAATATTTGTGAGTGAGTGAGTGAGTGAGTTTTAGTTTTACGTCCCACCAACAGCTAAGGTCATACGGAGACGGGTGGAATATTTGTGAGAAGTTATATTGAAATTGGTGAAAAAATGTAAGCGCTAGAGCAATGACAAAGTTTTTCTAAAAATAGCCACAGTGACCTTGACCTTGAAGGTCGAACTCGCTCGAGGCATTGTCATAAGGAACATTTGTGTGAAGTTATATTGAAATCTGTGAAGAAATGTAGTTGCTAGAGCGATGACAAAGTTTTTCTAAAAATAGCCACAGTGACCTTGACCTTGAAAGTCGAAATGGCTCGAGATATTGTCATAAGGAACATTTGTGTGAAGTTATATTGAAATCGGTGAAGAAATGTAAGCGCTGGAGCGATGACGAAGTTTTTCTAAAAATAGCCACAGTGACCTTGACCTTGAAAGTCAAACTCCCTCGAGGTATTGTCATAAGGAACATTTGTGTGAAGTTATATTGAAATCAGTGAAGAAATGTAGTCGCTAGAGGGATGACAAAGTTTTTCCTAAAATAGCCACAGTGACCTTGACCTTGAAAGTCGAAATCGCTCGAGATATTTTTATAAGGAACATTTGTGTGAAGTTATATTGAAATTGGTGAAGAAATGTAGGCGCTAGAGCGATGACGAAGTTTTTCTAAAAATACCCACAGTGACCTTGACCTTGAGGTCATGACGTTGAACGCCAAACTCGCTCGAGATATTGTCATAAGGAACATTTGTGTGAAGTTAAATTGAAATCAGTGAAGAAATATAGACACTAGAGCTATGTTGGGCGAGGGGATAATTCAAAATTTTTAAGTCTGTGACCTTGACCTTGAGCTCATGGGCATCCCAGGGTGGGGGTATCGCTGAGTAAAATGAACAGGTATCTAACATCATACCAAATATCAAATCAATCCATCGCATGATTTGGAAAATATCAACTCTTAAAATATCTAATTAAAAATTTCTAAGTCTATGACCTTGACCTTGAAGCCATAGGCATGAGTGGGGGTATTGCCAAATAAACATCTGGACCTGTATCTATCATCATAGCATACATAAGCCAAATCCATAATATAGTTTGGAAAATTTGAGCTCTTTAATATCTTTCACATTAAAATTGTCTAAGTTTGTGACCTTGACCTTGAGGTCATAGGCATGGGTGGGGGTATTGCTGAATAAAACATTGTACCTATATCTATCATCATATGAACCAAAGCCATCATAAAAGTTCAGGTTCTACCAGGTACAAATACCTTAACTGGAGTCTTTAACATGGGAAATTTCTAAGTCCATGACCTTGACCTTGAGGTCATGGGCATGGGTGGGGGTATCGCTGAATAAAACTTTGGACCTATATCTATAATCAAACCAAATATGAACCAATTCCATCAAATGGTTTGGAAAATATGAGTTCTAAAATGTTCACGTCTACCTGTTACAAAAACCTTAACCTGAGTCTTTAACATTGAAAATTTCTAAGTCTGTGACCTTGACCTTGAGGTCACAGGCATGGGTGGGGGTATTGCTTAATAAAACATTGGACCTATATCTATCATCATACCAACATCGAATGGTTAGGAAAATATGAGTTCCAAAAGTTCAGGCTCTACCTGGTTACAGGATCACGTACGTACGTACGTACGTACACACACACGTACAGACGGACGTACACATGTACGCACGTACGCACGTACGGAAAACCGAAAAACTATATGCCCCCGGCATCATATGATGCGGGGGCATAAAAAGGTAAACCAAGTCACCGGATTGTGTGAATTCAACTGTAACACAAGGAAAGCCGTGGCGTATATGACCATTTCGTCCGCTTGTAGAAAGCGTGCGAAAGGCACTCTACCGAATCGTCTCGTGGACTCTGTGATTTTGACATATATTGACAACACCTGAATAGCTCCGCCTAGTCAATCCTATCCGCGACCACTATACACTCTTAGAGTTTTTCATTTTTTTCCGGTAGTCCAGTTCAAAAAAGTACAATGTCACGTTGACCTGATAAAGCTCACTTGTCCTGAGATAGCATGCCTTTATCAGGTCTAGATGTTACAATGCAAATAATATAGGGGGTAACTGATAAATATGTAACACTGGAAATAAAGTGACCAAGTGCTTCTTTGCGATTGTTCAGTGACCGCGTGCACAATGCTTTGTTAACTATCCAGTTTACAGATATTTTTTGCCGCGTTCGTGTCGGTTTGAATGCAGATTGCTGTGTAATCTGTAAAACAGCGCATGTGCTTTGGTACTGTGAAAAGTGCAGAGCTAGATTAGACGCCACATAGTCTGACCACGGTCTACACTGTTTGCTTAAAAATGCGGAATTGTAAGGGTTCCTAGTACATGTATACATAGAGAATACCAGGTTCGTGTCTTTTGATATCAAGTTTATCAGGCAAGGCTTCGAGAACGCTTGTAGAATCACGAGGCTTGCCGAGCGATTCTGCATGTGTTCTCGAAGCCGAGCCTGATAAACTTCATATCAAAAGACACGAATCTGGTATTCTATTTATCAGTTTATCCCCTTGTAAACTCTTTTAAAATCGGCAATTTAAGATCAGTCATTGCGTCCCAACATTCCGGCATCAGCTATCAGCTGATTGTTAGTTTTATTTATTTATTTTTTTTTTAATCATTTTTAATGTAAGTTTTCCAATTTTTCTAGTAATTATAACTTTTTAGCCATTTTTGCCGGTAGTCCGCTTCATTTATAAAAGTGCAATGTCACGTTGACGTGATAAAGCTCACTTGTCCTGAGATAGCATATCTTTATCAGGTCAATGCGTTACAATGCAATATATAAACGTGGTAACTGATAAATGTACATCACAGAGCAATCGTCCCAGTCAGTACATGTATCTGATTCTGTTTTTATCTGCATGTATGTGCATGTGTTTATGTTATATTATTATTATTATTATTTAACATTTTTTACATTCTGTTTCAATGGTTCTACTGCTGATGATGAAGAAAGACAGAAAGAAAGAATGAAAGAGCGAGAGCGAAAGACAGAGGAAATGCAGCCAAATTTTCCTGTCTCACTATACGAAGAAACTTTGTGTTCACGTGTACCCATATATAGTCCATCCCTCCTTCTACCGATATTCCTCATAGCGACAAAACTTGTAATTTCAAGAAGCAAATGTTGTGGATATTTGTTAGAATCGCCTCCGTGAGGAGATTCTAACGAATGTCCACAACCTTTGTTTTATGAAGGTCCTTTATTGTTTGATTTGAGGTTTAACGTCCCCGTCAACACTGTAAAGGTCATTTTGGAGACGTTGCTTCCAATTTCGTTGGACTTTTACCGACACTGAGATGAAATGACATCTCAAGCCCTGCCGCCTGAATGTCCTTTATATATTTTATTATAATCCTTATTTGAATTCTTTATAGTGGCGAATTCGCTATAGCGGCAATGTATAATGACAAATTGTTAGAGAACAGTAACTGTCGTTATAGCGAGGATCATCTGTAACGCAAAGAGAACACGTTGCGGCACGTCAAAATTACCCACTCATTTACGTTTTTAAGTTTGACAAAATAATAATAATAATAAGATAAAATAAAAAAAATATCAAAGACTTGAGTAACCTCAAAGTCGGTGAATCACAGGGCATCTGATCCGGATCTACACCATGTACACTATTTGCCAGTGTCCAACATTTGTATGTGAAGAAACACTATTATAGCGATTTACATGTAAGATTTGAAATTATTATCTGATTTTCGTCTAAGACGTCTCTTTGACAAAACAGTTGCAGGAATGAGTCTGTGCTGTTACATGCATTTTTGTTTCTAACATACATGTACACAGTTGACGCATTATTTTACAGATCAAACACTCAGATTTTCCTGGTGATATTTTTATATATGCTTCAAATATTCATTGTAGGTGCTCATTAGAACTGCGTCAATTAAAAGGTTCTAACGAGTACCCACAATCCTTGTTTTAGAAGAGAAATAAGAAGAACAGTGTATGCACTACAGACCCTATTTTTCTCTGAAAAAGTTATTTGTGGGTTTTAATTGCATAGGTTTGTTGACCTTATGGGTCTTAAAATGATTGCGGCTCTGTAAACTGGGATCTTGTAAACCACAATAATGATGCCGGGTTACACGTTAATAAAGTAATTATTAGCTTTCACATTAAATCAGATTATGGTATAATCCACACTGATAAAGAATGCAGAGGATTGTACTTTCTCTTTCAGCAGACATCACCCCGCTGTGTTGATAGCAGAATACACTATTTATCAATGGTTTCATGACCTACAATCTTTAATTAGGCAGGTTCTACATTTTTTAGCGGAGGATTACACGACTCTTAAGGGTATCCAAAAAGCGGCGGTTAATATACTTCTAAAAATCACTCAATAGATGGGGGATGAGAAGGGTCATTAAGCGACAACTAAAGTCTGACGAATTCACGTCGTGAATTCACCGACTAAAAAGAAGATTTTATTGTATGAATAACATATAGTCACCATAGTGTCTTGATCTGTCTTACAGTATCACGTCTTTTGAATGTTTCTAGAACTTTCGCGTTGCACTCGACACTCCGCGTCTCGAGTGGTACGTTGATCTTTTTACATCTAGTGCGGCAATCAAGATACAGAGGACCATCGTTATAACAACAGTATTCGTTCCCTATTATTGTGTCGTTATCAATAATTTGCCATTATAAAGAATTTCAGTTAGGAGTCTGAAAGGAAATAAAGGGCATTTTCCCCCATTATTTCACCAAGAAATAAATGTTATAGATATTTGTTAGAATCGCCTCGGTGAGGCGATTCTAACAAATATCTATGACATTTGTTTCTTGGGGTATGGACTATGGGCTCGATTTGCGTATTTCCAGCCTGAGGAAAGCCCACGCCGCTCGGAATCGAGGCTAAGCCTTTAGCAAAGTAGCCATCCCGTTCAAATTGCCGTTATAACGAGCTTTGTCGTTATAACGAATGTCGGTATAAAGAGGATTGATTTTAATGTGTATTTAACACAGCGATCCTACAAACATACCTTTTCCCCAAAATCTACACCCGCGCCCGAGGGACAATATTCACAGTCCACACACTGTCCCTGTGGCGTCAATTTCTGATCCGGGAAGCACAATATTTCGCCATTAACTGTCGCCAACAAAACATGGATTTCAACGACTGTTAGAAATACACTCATCTCCATTTTTCACTGTAATAACATAACATAACCATGATCTTCATGTACACTGTTTGCCAGCATGTCAGTGAACTACTCAGAAATCCCTTTCTATAAGAATATATTTAAAGCGAGAAGAGTCCTGTTCAGAAACCCAGGGATGAAAGAGTAAAATCTCTAAACAGTTGCATAAGCGCGTAGGAAAATAGTCTCAGAGTATAGTTTTCTTTTCAGAATTAATCTTTCTGTGCTTATTTGTCTTCAATCTGTATAAAGTCTCGAAAACAAATATTTTGAAAGACGTTCCATGTCTGCAAAATTAATTTTCAAGAGTTGCTTTGGAATATTTTATGCAGCGAACGAACAGCGGAAGTGGAGTAACGCGGTCCCGTACCGGAAGTAGAAATGTGTTTACATAGAAACTTGATTTTAAAAATCAACTTTCAAAAACACAATCGACGTTCAACTTGCTAGAACAGTTACATGCTAAAATACAGGATTTCGGCAAAATCATTGACATTGGCAAACAGATTTTCTCTGGATATAACCGCTACTCTCCTGAGCCTTACACTGTGCATAGGCAACACAAGTGCTCTAGATAACAATTTGGTACAATGAGTATTTAATCCCCAACCCACCCACCCCCAAAGCTTGAAAGATTAATCCTTAAGATGCCGAGAAAAACTACATCTGAAGATATCGTCTGCTTTTATCTTCTGCTGAATCGTCGAATCTTCCTGCGAACTTTTTAAAAATATTTTTATATCGGCAAACAGTGAGGGTCCAGATCAGACTGCTCCTAGAGGAGCAGTCTGATCTGGGTCCACACAGTTTGCAAAATCTAATATTAAAGTTCTTGGCAGACGACAAAGCAGACGATAATTGTCGTGATTTGCATTTTATGGGTTAATACTTAAATGCCCACTTGCTTTGTTTGATTTGAGTTGAGGCAAAACTGTGAAGGCCATTTTAGGAGACGTTGCTTCCAATTCTGTGGGACTTTTACCCGACTTTTAGATTAAATGACATCTCAAACCCTATCGCCCAATGAAACCAATAGGGCTTATAAGCATGGACGGTCCGAGTCGCACCGCTTTGCCTGGGCAGGCTTAGATCCTCTAAGCGGTTTACCAGTACTCGTGTGCAGTTGGTTTCAGCTCTGCGTGGAAGCATCATGCAGCCCATCTATTTCTTCAAGCCCCGATGGGCGGGGGCCGAAATGCCCACTTGCAATGCTTGACTTTCAAAGAACCATACCAAACATAAAGGTAGCATACAAATATCCAGTTGGGCACGCAGCAGACGAATGTTTCGGAAGAAAAAAAAGAAATTCCATTGCAATGTCATGTTTTGTACATAAGGCAGTGATTGACAGAGTTTTGTTGGTTTGATTTGAGGTTTAACGTCCCCGTCAACACTGTAAAGGTCATTTTAGAGACGTCGCTTCCAATTTTGTGGGGCTTATACCCGACATTGAGTTGAAATGACATCTCAAGCCCTGCCGCTCAATGAAACCAATAAGGTTTATAAGCATGGACGGTCCGACTCATACCGCTTTGCCTGGGCAGGCTTAGATCCCATACAGTAGTCGTGTGCGTATCAGTTTCAGCTCTTGCAGCCTATCTACTGCTTGAAACCCCGATGGGCGGGGGCCGAAATGCTCACTTGCAATGCTTGACATTCAAAGAACATTACTAAACATAAGGGTAGCATACAAAAATCCAATTGGGTACGCACCAGACGAAAGTTTCGAAAAAAAAACATCACGATAACAAGTCCGTGAAACGAAGACCCCCCTAAACCCCACTTTATATAGAGAAAAGTGGGGTTTACGGGGGTATACATTATCTGCCTTATTTTTGCTCAAAAACATAGATTGTGGGTACTCGTTAGAACCGCCTCATTGAGGCGGTTCTAACGAGCACCCACAGTCTATGTTGAAAGCAGAAATAATAAAGATGTTATCATTTTTACCTAATATTTGTCACTTTCTGACACCATGTTGGACGCCATTAATTCTTACGGACATGTTTTCCTAATGAGAAATTCCATTGCAATGTATATGTTTTGTACATAAGGCAGTGATTGACAGAGTAACTAGACTGCAAAAGAACGATCGCCTTTGGACGGTCAGTAGTAAAACTACCGTGCGGGGGTTCAACTCCAGAGATTATGAAATTTCAACCCTCGCCCTCAGTTCCAGTACAGTATGAAACAAAACAGCAATAACAAATTGAACCTAGCTCAACAGTGAGTCATGATAAAATACATTGTAAAATGGTTATGCATAGATTAATATTAACATGAATCCGACGGCCCCCGCCCATTGGGGCTTGAAGAAATATATGAAGCTTCCAATCAGAGCTGAAACTGGGGTTTGCAGGGGTATACATTATTTTTCTTATTTCTGCTCCAAGACACAGAGGTTGTGGGTCCTCGTTATAACCGCCTCAATGAGGCGGTTCTAACGAGCACACAAAACCTATGTTTTGAGCATTTATAGGAAAAATATGAAGCATTTTCGTCAGAAAAGTAGCCATTTTGGAGATGTGAAAAATGCACTATGCAATACGGGTGTGTAATCGTAATGTATCCGATGAGGAAAGCACAGGCTCCTCCTACAATAACTGAAAAGTTGCCTGAGAACTACTTGTCTCTGTCTCAGCAACAATTCTTACCAACCATGATGGTAAGTATCTGAGACATTCAACATGTGCAACCCAACCGCCGAAGGCCTATGGAATGTAGTTGACGCGTTAGTACGACCAAAGATCATACGACTAAAGTCGAAGAAAAGACTTACCAGTGTTCTCTTTTATGCAAACGTATCTATCAACAGATCCTTTTTTCTGGCCCTTATTATCCCATTTTGTACGGGAATCTCCCACATAGGGCCACTTGCCAAAGGTGGGTGCCCAGATCAGACGCCGAAGAACGCAAAAAGTTAAAAACTTTCAACAAGATAAATAACCTGGCGCCCCTAAATCTTGAAATGAACTTCTGCTCTTTATATATAAGGCGGAAGATTCCCTTCATATTTAGTACTCTTGTCAGATTTGGTATACTCTAGTCACACAATTTGTATCTCCCTTGTATAATGCCGGAAAATATGTCCGCTTTTTCCAAACATGCATATTCAAATACATTGTTAAAAGAAAATTTAAAGATAAAACAATTTGATATTTGTTTATTTCTGATCAAAATTGATTTGAGGTTTAACGTCCCCGTCAAAATAGAAGTGGAGGCAATGATCAGGAACCGATACAATCAACCCACAGCTCCCATCAGAGACACCAAAGGGAAAGAAACACAAACATGAAACAACAAACCTAATTGAAACATCAATAGCGGACGGTCACTTTACCAATGACCAATAGGCTATCCAAAATAAAATAATATAAGCGACACAAACACCCAAAGACAAACCATAACAAAAATAAACCGTGGCTGAAGAATCGCCTTGGAACGGTCAGCGGAAACGAATTCCACTGGGGGGCTTAAATCGATTTTACGTGGCCACAATCCTCGCGATTTAGACAAATAATTTGTTCAGTCCGCATGAAGGCCTCCTAACTCAACGGGCCTCCGTGGCCTAGTGGATAAGAGCGCTGACTCTTAGTCATTAGGTCTCTCACCGCCGTAGGTTCGAGCCTCGCTCGGGCCACGTGTGAGACGCCAAGTTCTGCAACGGAAGGTCAGGTGGTTTTTCTCCGGGTACTCCGGTTTTCGCCCACCTCTGATTAACGATCGGCTCGATATGAGTGAAATAATCTTGAAAGGGCCGTAAAACCCAAACCAAAAAAAAAAAAAAAAAAAAAAAGGCCTCCTAACTCATCAGTGCAACATCTCCGTGAACACAAACAATCAAACAACAACAGAGATGAAACAACGGTGAGGACTCGACAGCAAGAAACCACTGAAATGCTGGAGCAAAAGACAATCAACAGTTAGACTCCGATGGGCCCGACCAGAGATAGAGCATCAGGCACCAACCAACATTACCTTGAATTAGATCTCTCTAATTCTCAATTGTTTTGATAGGTGGGGCTTAGGCCAGTTGGTTAACTATGGTTAACTATATCTGCAAGTGTTGTATATCTAAATGCAATATACTACGAAAATGTCATATCAGATTATGGGTGTAATTTGTTTTGATTAAAACAAAGGGAAACAAGATCGCTGCAATGGTAAAAGCTCCTGATAAGCAGCAGTAATTGGGAGTAGCATTTTTCGCAATATTTCATGTTAAAATGTTGTGAGTATTCCTTTGTCTAGTTCTATATATCATGTATACCATTACGCTTACCATTGGAAATATGGTATCCTTTCTTTTGTCCTGTCTTTTTTTCCTTTTTTAACCATGAAAAAAGAGTTTTACATCTCAGTGTATGCACACTGTGTTTGGTTCCTTTTCAGAATAAAAATATGACAAACTAAATTGTACATCCAGAAAGATTTATGAATCCAGTCTTGTTTGTGATTTCAGAAAGCATGGACTTTATCTGCACAGGCTCATCCCCAGTCTTGTCAGTCTGGTTCATTTTTTATGTGCACTGTTGCTATATTTGTTCACATTTCTTAAGTTGTAACCTAAAAAGATGCTGAATGGAGATTAAAATTGTTAGATGTGTCATTCTTCATTAGCAGCCCACTGATTGCTGGCTCCAATTCAAAAAGAAAAATACCATTGTGTGACTTTGCATGCTGAATTAAAGCAAACTGATTGGTTTACGGCCCCCGTCCATCGGGGTTTGACGAAATATATGGGCTGCATGATGCTTCCACGCAGAGCTGAAACCGACCCGCACACGAGTACTAGTAAACCGCTTAGAGGATCTAAGCTTGCCCATGCAAAGCGGTGGGTGTCGGCCCGTCCATGCTTATAAACCCTATTGGTTTCATTGGGCGGCAGGGCTTGAGATGTTATTTCATCTCAATGTCGCGTAAAATTCCCACAAAATTGGAAGCAACGTCTCCAAAATGACCTTTACAGTGTTGACGGGGTCGTTAAACCTCAAACCAACCAAACAAACAAACAAAACTGATTGGTTGGCCATGATACAAAACAGATATAGAACTGTCACTCAATATTTGCAGATATACTTCTCGGGGCAAGCCCCTCTGCAAATATCTCGTGACACTGTTCTATATCTATTACTTATCCCCATAGAGCCTCGTATTTCTGTCATGTGATTCATCTGTTTTTAGTGACCCGCTTATCACTTTACTGCACTTATGAATGAACGAAGTAGTACATTGACAAATGCGTATACATATATTACTAGGTGAAAACGATTCGATTTTATCCGTATCGTTGTAAAAGTGCACTGGGCCGGCCTCGGTAGCTCAGCCGGAAACGCGTCTGACTAGTGATCAGGAGGACGCGGATTCGCTATCTGTCGTGGTCGGCAACATTCTTTCCTTGAGATCTCTCCATTCCGCTGTTTCAAGACGGGCAGTTTCTGGCGAAAGAATATGCGCTGTTCTTGTCAACCGCATACGTATAAGCTTGTCCGGGAAAAGTGTGGATATGTAAACTGACCGGCTCCAAAATGACTCAAATAGTGTGTTGACTGGACCGTTAAACTCAGATACAAACAAACAAACAAAAGTGCACTGTGTGAAAAAGAAAGACGTGAGCAATATCTTTCTAAGCCCTACTGGAATGGAGGACATCTACATCTAATTTATGCGACCCCTCTCACTTCACCGCATTGAAGTCCACGTCATGTATAACACGATAAACCCCACTTCATATAGGAAATTTTAGGCGGTCCACAAGATATAGGTCGTTGATCAGAGGTAGTGAAAACCTAGGTACCCGGCGGAAATAACACCTGGAATTCCGTTGCAGAACTGACGCGAGCGAGGTTAGTACACACAACGGTAACATGTTTAATGTTTAGGAGCCAGCGACACCTACCATATAATAAATGGGTTCGTAGAAGTGGGGCTTACAAGGTAAAACAAATTGTGGGTACATGCACTCGTTAATCCCGCTTCATGGCGTTTATTCAATGAGAATCCGTATGTGTTAAAAGCAGAACTACTATGAATATTATTTCCTTATTTTTACCCGAAACAGTGATTATGGCTCTCACGAGTATCCACGACCATAAATGTTTGTACAAGAAAAAAATAACCAAATCCGATCATTTTTGTAGGCAAGGAATACATCCCAGCAGGCACTCAACGTTGAACTAATGTTGAAACAACGTTGTTTCAACGTTAGTTCAACGTTGAGTCAACGTTTTGTCCCTACAGGGATCCATTTGTTTTCTAACAGTACTTCTTTCTATTGGAATTTTCCTATCGTAAATACGACCTTCACGTCCCAGTAATCCTCAGTCACAACAAAACATCACATGACTTCTATTTCAGTTATAGTTTATCAACGACCTTTGAGAGTTCAACGTTCAAGCGTGACAAGACTAATCCATGTTTTAGGGGAAGCAGGTCTCGGATTTCTTTTTCCACGGGATTTTGAAATTAATAAATAAGTTGTTGATAATGCCATTATGTAAAATTCGTGACCAAGTGGTTAATATGATGCAGTACGAATCTCAGTAAAACTATACTCACCGGAAATAGAAACTATACACTCAATTTTGAGTTGTCACTGGCGAAACATTTTAATGAACTTTGAATTTCAATTATATAACGTATCATCACTGGCATGTCTGATTTATCGAATAAATTTTTTAATGATAAGTACGATTTTTCTGGTAGAGCCACAGGTACAAAGCAAGGGTCCAAATCTTGCTGTTAAAGTTTCCATTGAGTCAAACATTTTGTGTCGTGAATGTGATTCCCATTTTTACCAGTTATTACGCATCATCTAACATTGGAAATATTGTTAACAAAATGAAAATTTTCACAATGGCTGAAATGTTATCGACGTTTAAATATTGGACCAAACCACCGGAAGTGAGCGAAAAGTATGGCATTTCTGAGTGCGGTTTTTGTTTTTATCAATATTTAAGACACAGCTGAAGACGATTCAAGGCACTTTTTGGTCGATTTTTGGCTTGAAACATTACTTTGAAAATTTCGCGGAAAAAAGCAATTTCTGAGATTTCAATAGAATGTTTGCTTCTCGATAATTTTCAGATGTTATGTTATTTTTTTTATTTCTTGCTTTTCACTTGTTACCTACACGCAAAAATGTTGAAGTCAAAATTCGATTACAAACAGATTTTGTGAAAAATGCACTTTTCTACATTTTCCCCCAAAACAGTTATTTTGAACACCAGAGTTCTTTAAATTGTTACAGGATTCATGTCGATAGTTAGTCAAATCCTTAATCAGTAACTTTTAACTGAATTATCCACTTGTTTTGTCAGGCGAGACAATTTAAAAACAGTTTAAAAGTGTATAGTTTCTATTTCCGGTCAGTATATATCGCCCAATGTAAAGTCCCAACTGAAGGCGACTTACCTAAAACACGGACTAGTCCAAAATTAAAACAGCAGTCAAGTCTCACTGCGTTTTGAAAGACTATATCTCTTTTCCAAGGATCGATATTTATTTTTTTTGGGGTAGCCCCTATGTGCCCATGGCGCCCGGTTACCTTAAAAACATCTGTCAGATATTTATTTTGTAGTAAAATTCCATACGATAACACGTCATACGTCATGAAAAATTGCTTTAAATGCGAATATGTACGGAATCTGGAATGGACATGCAATTTATTTCAATATGTTGTGCGAACAGGATAATATCTTGTGCGCACAAGATATTTCCTTATGCGAACAAGATAATATGTTGTGCGCACAAGATATTATATTGTTTGCACAACAAAGATCTTGTGCAGACAACATAATATATCGTGCACACAATTTATTATCATGTTTGCACAACATAATATCTTGTGCGCACAAGATATAATCTTGTGCGCACAAGTTATTATTTTGTTTGCACAACATATTGTCTTGTTCGCACAGCATATTATCTTGTTTGCACAACACAGATCATGTGCAGACAACATAATAAGTATCTTGTTCGCATAACTTAAAATCTTGTGCGGACAACATAATATCTTGTGCGCACAAGATACTATCTTGATCGCCCAATTTAACATCTTGTGCGGACAACTTAAAATCTCATGCACAATTTAAAGGTGCATTATTGAGCTATCCGGAAAAATGCTTCCAAAAATAAAATACATATAGCCGGTATTTTTCTTTATAACAATACAAATGAATGCATTTAATGCAAAAATGCGAACAATTATGATGACAGGTAAACGAGTTTGAGAGGAATTCCCTAACTAGGTTTCGAACACTAGTTAGATCTATTTTTAGTTCGTGACAAAAATAGAATCTCCATATATGACGTTATGCGACGTTCATTTATGCCTGAATCGGAAAAAAATATGACGCTGAATACCATGCCATAAGTAACGACACCAAGAGACGATACAGTCGCCATGAATGTGTAAAGTGACAGATTTATTTTTAGAACAGAAATTCCAAACACATGTTCAGATCGAAGGGTAAATACGAATGAAAACGACCATTTTCACAAAGTTCTGAAGCTGTATTTAGCTCCAAAAGTGTACACATGACAATGGAGTATGCATTGAAGAAAAAAAAAACAGAAAACAAATTTTGGGACCGGGTAGCACAATAATGCACCTTTAATATCTTGTTCGCACAACATATTATCTTGTAAGCACAATTTACTCAGACGCAAAAGATATTTTGTTGTCAGCACAAGATCTATGTTGTGCAAACAAGATAACATGTTGTGCGAACAAGATAATATCTTATGTGCACACGATGCTAAATTGTGAGAACAAGATATTATCTTGTGCGCACAAGATATTATGTTGTCTGCACAAGACAAATTATGTTTTGCGCTCAAGATAATATCTTTTATCTTGTGTGCATTAGATAATATCTTGTTCGCACAACTCAATATCTTGTTCGCACAACATATTAAAAATAAAATTGCATGCCATTAATACATGTATGCCATACAGGATACTTGGTTTTATCAAGAAGTAAATAAACAGATGAGTAAAATGCACAATTTATATATATACTGAGATGAGCTTACAATGGTCTTTATGTCTATACAAGTGCCTAAACGGAAATAATGCCTTAAATATTTCATTTTATAAGGAAAACTAGCACACATCATTTCCTCATGTCTGGAAGAAAGTTGTTTGATTATTTGTAATTCGTTTCTTATTTCTGGTTAGAAAATATTGATGTAAACCGAAAGTTTGTCCGTATTATACCCGATTTTACGGAACCCGGGAAGGGACATGATTTTTGTTATAACATGTGCGCACAACATAATATCTTGTTCTAACAACATATTATCTTGTTTGCACAACATAGATCTTGAGAAGTTGTGCGAACAAGATATTATCTTTTACGCACAATATATTATGTTAGATAATATCTTGTGCGCACAAGATATTATGTTGTCCACACAAGATATCAAGTTGTGCGAACAAAATAATATCTTCTGCACACGTTCGCACAAAATATATAAAACAAATTCATGTCCCTTCCCGGGCACCGTACAATTTACATTTTGGTATTCGCTATATTCGTTATATTCGTTGTACATGCTAACGATATTACCTGTTTACGTTTATATCAGATGTATTTTAAGGGCAGATTTTTTTTCACGTAGCCTAAATTTCTTATATTAGCAAACGACGAATTATTGTTTTTTCCTACTCGTTATTCCGGTTATAACTGCGTGAACGTTTGCCCGTAGGCTTTACTTTATATTGTTATGAAATGAACAAAACTCTTTGCATTATTGTTAGTAATTCTATGGTAATAATCAAAGAACATACTTCAAGGTTGAAGATCATGACTTTGGGCATAAATGTTTCTTTTTCTAAATAATGCAAGAAATTGGCATTTTAAGGTGCATGTTCAGTAATCAAGATCATGGCTCATCATTAGCTGTCTATTATAAGTAATTATGATCTAGGCTCATGTTCGGTGATCGTGATAGGGGTTCGCGATCATTGATCACGATTGAGGATAGTGATCAATGATTATGATAGAGTAGCATGATCAACAATCATGAGTCCTGATCCATTTTACTCTTTAAGGCAGTGTGTGAGAGAGAATAGAGATTAATTCCGTTTTGGACCTGTTAAGGAAAATAGTACCATCTTGTTTTTGTGAAGATTATAGTTGTAAATACCAGAAAAAATATACATTAAATTAGTCAAAATTCCAAAATCTTAGTTATCAATGGGATATTAAACTCGGCCACAGAAAATTATAATTATTTTCCATCGGACTAGTAGTAGACAGTAGATTCTTCCTGCTGAGTACTGGCCAAGTTGGAAATTAATTTATGAGACATAATAATATGAAGTTTTTGTGACAATATAGAGAAAATTTTGGTTTGTGGCCACGTTAAATAGAAGTAAAGGCAATGATCAGGAATAGATACATCAGCTTCCATCAGAGACACCAATGGGAAAGAGACACAAGCATGAAACAACTAGACCCTACCGGAAACATCAATAGCGGAAAGCCAAAAGTGAATTTTCCTAGTTTTATCTGACTTTCATTTTTTAGCAGAATCAATCCATGATATGTGGATTTTCAGGGAAGACTTTGTAAGACAAAAGTCTCGACAAGCCCAAACGCGTCCTCAACATGTTCCCTAATCGAAGACTCAACCAGACTGCATGGGTACACTGTAAGACAGAATTCGACTTTTACGAACCAAAGTCGCGTAGTATATAGCGAACTCTATGATTAGACTGCACAAAATAACAGACTAGCATGAATCTTCGATTGACACAAATTATTACGAAAACACAACCGTGCGACATTGTGCATTTTTCACATCCATCACGTGAACAAGTCCGTGAAATGAAGACCCCCCTAAACCCCACTTATATAGAGAAAACTAGCGTTTACGGGGGTATTCATTATTTTTCTTATTTCTGCTCCAAGACATAGGTTGTGTGTACTCGTTGGAACCGCCTCAATGAGGCGGTTCTAACGAGCACACACAACCTATGTTATGAGCATTTATAAGAAAAATATCAAGGGTTTTCATCAGAAATCTAGCTATTATGGAGATGTGAAAAATGCACTATGTCGCACGGGTGTGTTATCGTAATGTGCTAAATGGTTGCTTTTCTGGTGAAAATCTGTGTTTTTCAATATTTCTACTGCAAACATTGGTTGTGCTGCTCGTTAGAACCGCTTCATCGAGGCGGTTCAACTGGGTAACACAACCTGTATCTTGAAGCATAAATAAGAAAAATAATGTATACACCTGTAAACTCCAGTTTCTCTATATAATGTTTGGTTTATAGGGGGTTGTTCATTTCACAGACTTTTTCACGTGATTTTTTTAAATGCCCAAAAGTTTGTGTTGAACTGCAGCGTTGACATTATGATAACACATGCGTTCTACATACAGAGGATCTTATATGAGTGTTAATGTGTTATTGACTCTGTTAAACAAGTTGAGGAAAAGGGATAAATTGCGAGGCTTTTATTCATGTCCCCCAACGATTTTAATAAATTCAATAATACATTAACACGAATGCAAGATATTATTTATATTTTCGTTAGAAATGCCTCCTGTAGGCGATTCTATCGAGAACCCACACCCTATATCTCGGAGCAGAAATAAGTAAAAAATAATGTTTGTTTGCTATTAAACTGGGGTTTACCGGGGTCTTCCTTTCACGGACTTAGCATGGTGGCGCTACCCAGTCAGCGACTGAAATAAATTAAGAAATAACCCGCGAGACATACCATCATTAAAACTGTTAAGAAATAACTTAGGAATTTGGCATCTGTTTGAAAAACCATATGGATTAAAATGATGATTTAAATTAACTCACCACATTAAAAGTAATACTTATTTCGCAATATAGGTAAGTCCATATAGTACACACGAGGTTATGTGTTTGTAAACACTCTGCTGAGGAGAGCCGCATGACTTGTGACGTATACTATAGCTAGAGGTTCCAGAAGGGAATTAATGCGAATGAAATGCTTGTCTGCACTCTCACAAAGCCATAACCGGTTGGCACAAAACGTCTCAGCAACGTCGCATCAACGTCGATGCTTTGTTTGTTTGCTTGTTTGATTTGAGGTTTAACGTTCCCATCAACACTGTAAAGGTCATTGTGGACGGGGGCAAGTCAACGTCGATGCAACATCATGACGTTGCATCGACGATGAAACGTTGTGTGCTCAGTGGGTACTTACATATGCCGGCCTAGGTAGCTCAGTCGGATGTGCGACTGACAGGTGATCAGTAGGTTGTGGGTTCGATACGTGCCGAGGCGGCATCATTGTTTCGCGGAGAATGATAATGAGGATCTTACATGAGTGTTCATGTATTATTGAATTTAAACTCGTGGAGGAAAGCTTTTCCTCAACGAGTTTAATAAATTCAATACTACATGAACCCGAATGTAAGATTCTATTTATCATATGACTCTAAAACGCATTTTATTCACGATTTTTTAACAAGAATGTCAATATTCCGCCATTAGTAAACGCGACGTCGTTAAGGACGTCGTACATGTAACGTTACGGGACCGTATCTAGCTAATTTGCATATTTAATCCACGAGTGGATTATCGAAAGTATTACATGGCGTAATTACACTCTCAGACGCGACGTCATATGATAAAATGAAATATTTTACTCGGTCATTCTCTCCCGTTCGCTGATTCAAGAAGGGAAGTTGTCAAATGCGTACTTTACTGATAAACAGCTTATATGTAAGCAGTATGGACATGTTTTTTTTTGTTTGTTTTATTTAGAGTTTAACGGCCCAGTAAACACAATTTTAGGTCATTTTTATCCGGTCAGTTTACCTATCCACATTTTCCTGGGCAGCCTTATACGTACGCGGTTAACCAGTACAGTGAACATTCTTTCGCCAGAAACTGACAACTGCCCTTCTTCAGCGGAAGGGAGAGATCGACCGTAGAAAAGATTTCATGATCAATCTCCACGAAAGAATGGTGTCAACCCCGGCAGGTATCGAACCCACGTCCTCCTGATCACCAGTCAGACGCGCATCCGACTGAGCTACCGAGGTCGACTGTATGGACAGTTAAATGACATAGTGTTGACTAAACCGATAAACTCCAAAACAAACAATTCATCCATCTATCCATCCATCGATCCATCCATCGATCGATCCATCCATCCATCCATCCATCCATCCATCCATCCATCCATCCATCCATCCATCAATCCATCCATCTATCCGAAAACCCTCCCAACCATCCACCCCGATCGACCGCCCGCCCACCCGTCCGGCCGTCCGTCTTCTGTCCATCCATCCATCCATCCATCCATCCATCCATCCATCCATCCATCCATCCATCAATCCATTCATCCATCCATCTATATATAGTTTGGTTAATGATAAGTCTCAATCGCTTGACTGTGGTGACCAAGTATAGCATGTGTAGAACCGAGTGCTACCGTTGTGGCCTTTAACCCCTAAAGTAAATTTTTACTTTATCTACCTCTAGGTCAGTGCTTCTTTTGTGGTTTATTATTGTCATTTGGTGTCTTTGTATGTTTGTCCTTGTAATTAGGGGATAACTGTATGTATGTCAATGTCGGGTAAAAGTCCCACAAAATTGGAAGCAACGTCTCCAAAATGACCTGTACAGTGTTGACGGGGACTTTAAACCTCAAATCAAACCAAAATCCATGGTGTAGTGGATAAGCAACTCGCCTCATAAACTAGGTATCATGGGTTCGATTCCGGGCCTCTCAAGAATTTCGGATGAGTGTATATAACCGAGGTCCCGTCTACGTATGACCTTATAGCTATTCGTGGGGTGTAAAACTCGAACACACACATTGAAAACGTAGGTTGTGGTTGCTCGTTGAAACCGCCTCTAATGAGGGCACACGACCTATGTCTTGGTGCAGAAATGAGACAAATAATATATAACCTGTAAACCACAGTTTTCTTTTCATAAAATTGGATTTATGGGCATAAATAATTAGTCGTATACAAGAAAGTTTAATACCGTGTCGCAAGTGGCAAGGGAGGCAAACATGTTTGAAAATAATGCCTCCCATTGCGGAATGGTTCCCCTTAACAGATGTTTCATATGCAGGGGTACCATTATATTTATAGCGATTGCTTACCCAGGCACTAGTCCAGAGCTTTATGAACCCCTATAAACCTCTATATTTAGAAAAAAACTGGAGTTTACGGCGTTATACATTATTTTATTTAGTTTTCTTATTTCTGCTCAAAGACACCCCAGTATAAATAGGAAAAATATCATGGATTTTCATCAAAAAATGAGTCATTTTTATGATCATGTCATGAAGTCCGTGAAATGAACACCCCTCTACACCCCACTATATATAAAGAAAACTGGGGTTTAGGGGGTGTACATTATATTTCTTATTTCTGCTCCAAGTCATAGGTTGTGGGTACTCGTTAGAACCGCCTCAGTGTGGCGGTTCTAAAGAGTAATCACAACCTATGTTTGCAGTATAAATAAGAAATATATCACAGATTTTCATCCGAAAAGCAGCCATTTTGGAGATGTGAAAAATTGCACTATGTCGTACTGGTGTGTTATCATAAGGAAACCGAGCCGACAATATATTACGATAACACATCCGTGCGAGATAGTGCATTTTTCATATCTAAAAAAATGGCTACTTTTCTGAAGAAAATCCATGACATTTTTCTTATTTTTACAGAAAACATAGGTTGTGGGTGCTCGTTAGAACCGCCTCATTGTAACTGGGTCAATGCGAAATTACTTGATAAATGACAATTTTATTAATTGACACAATTAAAAAAAAACATGATGATTGATTTTTTTGACCTCACACGATCTCAGTTAATATTGATTGACCTTGTGTTAATACGGATGTCCTCCGATCAATACAGGATAGTCAATTAATAATGTTTATTATTAAATAAATTGTGTCAATTAATAAAATTGTCATTGATTGAGTAATTTCGCACTGGCCCAGTTACAGGTCCTCGGTCAGCCTTCGGCCTCGGGCCAATGCAGCAGACCTAGGACCTGTACCTGGGCCAATACGAAATTACTTGATTAATAACATTATAATATTGGACGGTCTTTGGTTTATATTGGACTTGTCCAAAAAGTGTTATAAAGAACCAAGTGAAAACAAGATTCATATGTTCTTTATATGGGTTGTGCTTACATACTATTAAAGTCATAATAATGATTGTAGCATGCGGATAATATATAAAAAATGCTCGATTTTGATATTTTCTCGCTTCTGGACTGTCGAAAGCGTAAAACTAGATCGCTCGGCACCAGGAAAAAATGGCAATTATAAACGTAAATTACGTGCTTTTAAAAGCAACACTATCAGGCTGAAGCGACTGTCTATAATTTTATTGAATCATAAAAGCCACCAAACGCTTGCATTTCTAAGTTCATTATCTATTTCAGCATTACTTATTCTGGACATCGAGGCGAATCAATTCTACGATAGTTTTAATGAGTTATACGATCCTGCTCTTATAACTAGAGGTTATACTCAGCATGCTATTCGTCCTTTCATCGATTCTGAAAGTAATCACAAACGTCATTACATCAAAATATCCTTCATAAATAAGGATTTGGATTTTATAGATTTATATGTACCTAGTATCTTCCGCGACAAATCGGTGATTTCATCCATTCCAGCTTATTTAAATATACTGAAACAGCCATAATTTGCTATAAGTACAATAAACCTGTTAGATCTATCATTTTTAATTTCAATAAACTTGTTTCTGAATTTGATATTGATACTAACACTCATGATAACTGTGATTGTAAAAAAATCAGTGTATAGCTATCCCATGCTGGTCAACTAAAAATTATTCCTGATTCTGGGATACCAAATATAATTTCTAAATGAACGAAATATCGAATTCCTTCTAAAATTGATTTCAATAAGTGTAGAGATGAAATTGCCGCTGTATTGAATGAATTTGGCAATCGAAGATATAAACGAAAGTATGTTGAGCATAAAGCTATTAAGGAATGGAATCTTAGCAATCTGAAACTAGTGAACAAACGCATTTCTTTTTACTCTCAAAATAAGAACTTATTACCTCCTAAACCTAAGACGTCTTTACGTCACCTTAAAGTAGGTATTCAAGAAGTTCGTATGAATACAATACAATACAAATATTTTATTATAGTCTCACTTCTACATATATACAGAAAAAAATCCTTAAAATTATCACTAATTAAAATATGTAAGAACCATTCATAGAGAATTATGAGAGACTTTAAAATGCATCTGATGTCGTAAAATTTACAAGCTTTTCACGTGTATCACTTATATAAAAAGGTTCTACGCCTCATAAGAATCTCGTAGCAGGTTTTGGCACTTAGTTTAATTAACTCTATAGCCCCACAGCCGAGAATTACAGACAGTTTCTGGCCAGTGGTTAAATTGTAAAAATCGGAATATTCCCTGTTAAAGGACTCAAAAAGCCCGTATCTCAAGTCTTTATATAACGGACAGTTAATTAAAACATGTTTCTCTGATTCAACGTTTTCCGTACAATGAAAGCAAGTTCTTTGTTCAACAGGAAGCCTTTCATACCGCCTAGTTTCAAGCCTAATCAGCGCCACACCGCACCTAAATTTTGCGTAAGCGCTTCGATGCGCCTCGGCAAGATATTAGATATATATAATTCAGTCCCATGTTCATGTTTAAATGTCCTGTATGTCCGCAATTTTTACCGCCCTGTCTAGCCATTGATATATCGCGATTTAAGTTGTTCCGCTATTTCAAATAATAGTCGGCCTCAAGCTGCCCTTGGATAACTTGCTTAATATATGCCTTACTAACTGAAACAACGTTTCTATCATAGAATAAGTCTGGTATATCCGAGCGAATGAACTGCTGCTTCACTCTAAAACACCAATTGTTTACACCTACTATTTCCATTTTGTGCAGCCCATTTAAACACTTTAAAATTTGTACGATTTTCATCCATACTGCGAAGCCTGTACCAATGATTTAAAACACTATCCCATTGTCTGACGCCCGTACTCAACCAACCCATGTCTCCCATCGTCGCAACATTCGGCGTATATGGCCCGACCCCCATGAAGAAGCTTGCAGCCCTGTTTTCAATAGCTGATATACACGAAAAACTCTTATCACCCCATATTGACGCGCCATAACTGATGACACGGTACACAATTGAGTCAAAAAGTTTAGTATAGGTGTTGTAAGGTAAACCTCCGAATGCTTTATATTTAAATATTACTAGCCCCAGAGCTCTGCTTGCTGACTTGGAAACATGTTTTGCCATTATAGTATAATCTAGATGCTCCGATAAAAGCAATCCGAGATACCCATTATGGTTTTTAACATTTATAACTTTAGTGCCAATGTTGAAACTTGTGCCTGTTAGAGGATATGACTTGCATCTAAAATGGACGACATTGGATTTGTCTACATTTACAAACAGCTGGTATTGATCACACCACGCATTTAAGGCGTCCAATAAGCATTGCAAATCATGCTCGTTTTCTCCAAGAAGAACAACATCGTCCGCATAGAGAAGAAAGCACACCTTTTCATCATTTATACTTATGCCGACCTCAAGACTAGCTAGTTTCGACACCAAATCATTAATATAGAGATTAAACAGCATTGTCGACAAATTACATTCTTGCTTAAGCCCCGAATCTAGAGGGAACCAATCTGTATTCAGACCATTTATTCTCACAGAGCACTGCACATCTTTATACAGCGACTTCAATGCGTCAAACGTCCTCCCATCTAACACTAGTGGGTTTCACTTGTTAAACAATAGGTTCCTGTTATACAGTCATACGCTTTCCTAAAATCTATGAATGCGGCAAACGTCGATTGCTGTTGCAGTTTGCGTGTCTCAATTATATTTGTTAAAGTGGATATTTGGTATACAGTACTTTGTCCTTTCCTAAAATCGTTCTGAACGTCAGAAACGATACAATTAGTCTAATCCTACTTATTAGTTAATGGAGTAAGTTAATTGTATCAATTCCTGATCTTTGTTTTACTTCTACTTTTCACTAACCGCCTATTCAAAATGTAGCAATACATTTTATATGCAACAGATGTTAAAGTTATCCAACGATAATTTAAAGGTTCCCTGATATCGGTTGTGGACGACTTTGGAATTGGCTGGAATATACCCTTCTTTCAAACGTCAGGAATTACCCCGCTCAGGAAACATTTATTAAATAACTTCGTCATAACATCTTTTAGCATGTCATTCTTAAGCACTTCAGCTGGGAGCTCATCTACACCATAGGCTTTGTTATTTTTCATCGCTTTCATTGCCTTTTTAACCTCATCTGTTGAAATTTCCGAATTTAAAATTGCGTCATTATCGGCGCTGATCTCCGTTCGATTTCGCCCTTCGCACTCGACTCTGTTTCCCGTAACTGGATTTAGCAATTCTTTAAAACTATCCCTCCATTTGTTCATTACAGGAGCTGTGTTTCTTGACACCGAACCATCTTCTGTTACGATTTCCATGGGTATGTTCTTTTTTCTCTCCACCCCGATACCAACACGACCAATCGTTTTCCAGAACTCTTTGCTGTAAGAATCAATTAAATTGTCAATTTGGATTTGCTTATTTTTCCAATAATTTGTTTCTCTGTTTGTACACTCCTATCAAATAATTTCCTTTCAAATTTAAAATCCTGTTTATTTGTTGGCATAAAAGACCCAGTAGAACGAAGCATACATTTTTTTCAGTTTTACACAGCTCATTCCATAACTCAGTTAATTTTATTGTCCACCATGGTTTTTTTACTCTCCTTTTCTTGTTATTCGTTGCACTGCTTAAACAAATTTCCTTATAACTTAACTTGTCCTTCATTTCCAAATGAATAGTATTTTGAAATTCATTGTAGATACTGTTGACAGATTCTTGTGTAGTAATTTCA
Organism: Lucinisca nassula; assembly: GCA_963580285.1. Classification (NCBI taxonomy): domain Eukaryota; kingdom Metazoa; phylum Mollusca; class Bivalvia; order Lucinida; family Lucinidae; genus Lucinisca; species Lucinisca nassula. The sequence continues at coordinate 16,596,401 of OY757015.1, forward strand.
TTTTTTCCAGCCTAAAATACAGTTTAGCTCTTCAAGCCTTCCGACAAGGAATCCATCCGGTATCGCTGTGGCATTATAACGTATAATGCTTGTCTTTATTTCATGCTGACATAGCAATGCATCAGAAAAGTCATTACCATCAATATTACGCGAAGATTCTATAGGCGGCAGATAACAAACACAGGCCATTAAATTTTCTGTATCAGTCTTTGACAAAAATTCTAACCACAATATACATTCAAAGCTATTGTCAACCACATTGCCAGTATACGTGTCGAGAATATTTTGTTTTATAAAAATACAATACAATACAATACAATATGAAGCAGATAAGGCCGCTAAAAATGTGGTTGTTGTTTGACGGCTCGACTCAGCAAGAATTTGGTGGTACTATGGCCAATGAACTGCAGCTTTTGGCTGTAAGGGCTCATCGGAGTCTAACTGTTGGTTTTCCTTTGCTCCAGCATTTCAGTGGTTTCTTGCTGTCGAGTCCTCACCATTGTATCACCTCTGTGGTTCTTTGATTTTTGTGTTCAAGGAGATGTTGCACTGATGAGTTAGGAGGCCTTCATGCGGACTGAACAAATTATTTGTCTAAATCGCGACGGAAGTAAGGGCGAGGATTGTGGCCACGTAAAATCGATTTAAGCCCCCCAGTGGAAATCTTCCACTGACCGTTCCAAGGCGGCTCTTCTGTGGCGATTTATTTATGTTTTTTGTGTGTTACTTACTGTGTGTATCACTGTGTCTTTTTATTTTTGGATGGCCATATGGCCATTTTGTGGGAAAGTAACTGTCCTTATGGCCTTCCTTTGTTTATGTTTCCATTATGGTCTGGTCGCTTAATGTTTGTATTTCTTTCCCTTTGGTGTCTTTTATGGATGGAGTAAGTTAATTGTATCAATTCCTGATCTTTGTTTTACTTCTACTTTACAGCTGGTGTTGTGCCGTGTGGCGGCCGTAAAACGTCTCCCCGTACATCAACCATAGTGCAGTTTATATTTTACTTTTGGTCCTTTGAGATCAGCGTGAATATTCTGAGAAATCGGAAATAAATTATTGGTTTAGACTCATATTCTAGACAGGTTTTTAATTATTTGGACCCCATTTTGATTTATATCAGTCTTTGAATCGACTGCCTATTCGACATTCGCAAAATTGCAGTATGTTTCATCGGGCTTTCTTTGCCGGATCATTACAGGGTCACTGATGAGGCTTTATTAGCCGAAACTACGTAGTATGACCCATCCTCTTTCTTATGAATGTTTTCATTGATCTTAAAGGAACTCATTTTTGATTTTTATTTACCTTCACTGCAGCTGGTGTTGTGCCGTGTGGCGGCCGTAAAACGAATCCCCGTACATCAACCATAGTGCAGTTTATATTTTACTTTTGGTCTTTTGAGATCAGCGTGAATTTTCTGAGAAATCGGAAATAAATTATTGGTTTAGACTCATATTCTAGACAGGTTTTTAATTATTTGGACCCCATTTTGATTTATATCAGTCTTTGAATCGACTGCCTATTCGACATTCGCAAAATTGCAGTATGTTTCATAGGGCTTTCTTTGCCGGATCATTACAGGGTCACTGATGAGGCTTTATTAGCCGAAACTACGTTGTATGACCCATCCTCTTTCTTATGAATGTTTTCATTGATCTTAAAGGAACTCATTTTTGATTTTTATTTAGTTGATGACCACATTTGTCATTCAGCCACCAAGTTTGCTGTATGTGCTACAGAAAGCCAAGACAGACTTTTCTCACTCCTGGAATGTCGAAAACGCAGAACTAGATCTCACGGCACCAGGAAAAATGGTAACTTTAAACGTAAATCACGTGCGTTTAAACGAAACAATACTAGACTGAAGTGACTGTCAATTATATTATTAAATCATGGACGCCCCTCTATGCTTTCATTTTTAAGTTCATTACCCGTTTCTGTTTTACGTCTTCTGGACACCGAGGCGAATAAATTCTACGATAGTTCTCATCAGTTATATGATGCGGCTCTCTTAACTAGAGGCTATACTCAGCATACTCTCCGTCCTTACATTGATTCTGAAATTAATCATAAACGCCATTTCTTCAAAATATCCTTCATTAATAAGGGTATGGATTTTATAGATTTGCCCAGTATCTTCCGTGAGAGATCGGTGCTTTCTTCCATTCCTGCTTATTTTCAAAATACTGAAACACCTATAATTTGCTATAAATATAACAAACCTGTTAGATCTATCATTTTTAATTTCAATAAACTTGTTTCAGATCTTGATATTGATACTAATACTCCTGATTCATGTGATTGTAAAAACTCAAAGTATTGCTATCCTGCTGCTGGTCATGTAATTACTGGCAATTTGAAAATTATTCCTGATTCTAGGATAAGGAATATAATTTCTAAAGGACGGAAATATCGGTTTCCTTCTAAAATTGATTTCAGTAAATGTAGAGATGAAATCGCTGCTTCCTTGAATGAATTCGGTAATCGATGGTGTAAGCGAGAGTATGTTGAGCATAAAGCCCTTAAGAATTGGAAACTTAGCATTTTAAAACTAGTGAATAAACGCATTTCTTTCTATTCTCAAAATACTAACTTATTACCTCCTAAGCCCAAGACGTCTTTACGTCATCTTAAACTAGGTATTCAAGAATTTCATAAGAAGTTTGTTTTGGCCCCTGCAGACAAGGCCGCTAACAACGTCGTCGTTGTGTGACGGCTCCACTATGTTAACACGCTTAAGCAGGAGCTTGGTGGTACTAAGGCCTATGAACTTCAGCCTTTAGCTGAAGAGAGAGCTATAGTAGATAAATATGTTTGTCTTTCAGCCACCAAGTTTGCTGTGTGTGTTAACGAAGGCCAAGACAAGCTTCCTACGCTATACTGGTTACCAAAACTTCATAAAAGACCTTACAAAGCACGGTTTTTGCAAATTCTAGCTCTTGCACTACCACTGAACTTTCTAAATTATTAACTTCCTGTCTTACTGCTATGAAAACGCATGTAATTAAATATTGTGATAAAGTCTTTGAAAGATCAGGAAGAAATCTGTTTTGGTCTATAAAAAATTCGAATGAGGTTTTAAATAAATTGAAATCCAGACATTTTCGTGCTTCTAGTCTGTCTACTTACGATTTTTCCACTCTTTACACTACACTTCCTCATAATCTTATAAAAGAAAAGCTTAATGATTTAATTGAATGGGCTTTTCATAGAGAAGATTCTCTCTATCTTGCATGCAATGTCAGAAATGCATTTTTCACTTCTAAAGAGCATTAGAATTATACACTTTGGTCATGTCAGAAAGTGTGTGATGCCCTCACCTTTCTACTTGACAATATTTATATTAGATTCGGTACTAAGTTATTTAGACAAATTGTGGGTATTCCGAAGGGTACTAATTACGCACCTCTTGTGGCTGATCTGTTCTTGTATTGTTATGAAAGAGACTTCATTTTGTCGCTTTCCATTGATAACCAATCTGAAATTATTGAAGCTTTTATCTCCACTTCTAGATATTTAGATGATTTATCAAATATTGATAATACCTATTTTGATGGTTTGATCAGTCAGATTTACCCCCCGGAACTTCAGTTAAATAAAGCAAATTCTTCTGATACCGAGGCCCCATTTTTGGATTTACATCTAACTATTGTAGATGGATTTGTTTCGTGCAAAATTTATGATAAACGCGATGACTTTGATTTTGAGATTGTAAATTTTCCTTTTTTGGATGGTGATGTTCCTTGTGCGCCATCCTATGGCGTTTATATTTCGCAATTAATTCGATTTGCTAGAGTGTGTAGTCATGTAACTGACTTCAACACTCGTAATAAATTATTAACGGCTAAACTCCTTAATCAGGGTTATCGGTACCATAAACTACGCAAAGCCTTTTCAAAATTTTATAGACGCCATTCTGATTTAATTTCAAAATTCAATATTGGACTTAAATCTCTTCTGCAACAAGGTCTATCGGAACCCGAATTTTATGGTGACTTAGTAAATAAATTCAGAAAAATATATAACCGCAATGACTTCAGCGGTAACAGGACACTTTGGCCCCAAAACCACCTCGGCCCCTAGACACTTCGGCCCCTAGACACCTCGGCCCCCAAACTACCTCGGCCCCACATAAAATTGAAACCCTAGACGGGTCGGCCCCTGGACACCTCGGCCCCTAGACACGTCGGCCTATATACCTAGACACTTCGGCCCCAATTTGCTTCTCATAGGGCTTCCACTTAAATAGGAGATCGGGCTGGGTGCCCGATGAGGTTTTTGTTTTATTTTATTGCTGAATTGATTATTTTGATAGGGAGCCACGAATATTTGAACCTATAGTATATAGATTTATTATATATTATAACGTTACTAAATAGAAATTATATATGCCCATTTAAGAAGAATGGAAGATACATTTGAAAATTCCCCTCTTTTATTTCAATATATAATTCTAATTGCATTGCGGCATTCTTTAAAGATTAATATAATGACAGGCTCTTTTTTTTTTTTTTTTTTTTTTTACTTTTCTGCTCTTTTGATCATATTTCACACCTCTAAAATACTTTTTAAATAAATTGCAATAAGAATATGAAACTTAATTATCCTTATTAATTGGATGGAAATCTGGATGGATCGTTGGATGGATGGATTGATGGATAGACGTACGGACGTATTATCGGACATTCTTGCGAGGCGTACATGTGATGATGGGGGATAATCTTATTTTTGTTAACATATTCATTTATTTATTTATTTATTTATTTATTAAATTATTTATTTATCCGGCCTCGGTAGCGAAGTCGGATGCGCGCCTGACTGGTGATCAGGAGGACGCGGGTTCGATACCTAACGGGGTCGACAACATTCATTCGTGGAGATTGATTCTGAAATATTTTCTACGGTCATTCTCTCCCTTCCGCTTTTTCAAGAAGGGCAGTTGTCACTTTCTGGCGAAAAAAATGTACACTGTACTGGTTAACCGCTTACGTATAAGCCTGCCCAGGAAAAGTGTGGATAGGTAAACTGACCGGCTATTTGTTTGTTTTGTTTGATTTGAGGTTTAACGTCACCGTCAACACTGTAAAGGTCATTTTGGAGACGTTGCTTCCAATTTTGTGGGACTTTTACCCGACATTGAGATGAAATGACATCTCAAGCCCTGTCGCCCAATGAAACCAATAGGGTTTATTAGCATGGATGGTTCGCCATGCACCGCGGTTCCTGGACAGGCTTAGATCCTCTAAGCGGTTTACCAGTACTAGTGTGCGGGCCGGAATCAGCTCTGCGTGGAAGCATCATGCAGCCCGTATATTTCTTTAAGCCCCTATGGGCGGGGGCTGTAAACTGACCGGCTAAAAATGACCTAAAATAGTGTTGACTGGGCGGTAAAACTCCAATACAAACAAACAATTTATTTATTTATTAGGTAATTATCAGTGTTTAGGTTCACTGAACTAGAACTATCCTAGAAGTATTAATATCTTGTATGCATGCAATTCAAAAACTGCATGAAAAACGGTGCGGATCCGGTTCAGAGGGCAGAAGTATTCTGATCAGGACCTACACTGTTTACAAAGTTAAGGATTATCGTGTTCAGCGCGATACGGGTTAATGAATTTCAGGTTAGAACACTATTTAGCTGGGATGAACAAACAAATAGTTTTACAAAAACAATTATTGACTTAAATTATTGACTTAAATTAGTAAAGTGTGAAGCTCAATAAATAACAGGCGTTACTAATCCCTTTTCCCCAATAAACAGATCATTGTTATCAATTTTCACACACTTGATAGTCACTTTAGCTCATATTTAAAGACGGCCAGTAAGGAGTATATTGTATACTTATTTATTTATCTACTTATTTATTTATTGGTCACATTTCTGCCACTCAAATTACTTGATACATGTATACTATATGTATATATTAGTGGCAAACAGTGTAGATCTCGCCCATAGGGGCTTGAAGAAATATATGGGCTGCATGATGCTTCCACGCAGAGCTGAATCCGACCCGCACACTAGTACTGGTAAACCGCTAAGAGGATCTAAGCCTGTTCAGGAACCGCGGTGCGAGGCGACCGTCCATGCTAATAAACCCTATTGGTTTCATTGGGCGACAGGGCTTGAGATGTCATTTCATCTCAATGTCGGGTAAAAGTCCCACAAAATTGGAAGCAACGTCTCCAAAATGACCTTTACAGTGTTGACGGGGACGTTAAACCTCAAGTCAAACAAACAAACAAACAAACAGTGTAGATCTGAATGTGCACTGTGTATAAAGTCTTCACTGCTCGTATTTTGGTATGTTTCCATTGTAATCAATTTTCACATATTTAGAAACTCCTATCTGATTTCATTTCAGCTCATATTTAAAGACGGATAGTAACAAGTATACTGTATAATTTATTTGTTTATTTATTTATTTATTTATTAGTCACAATTCTGACTATCAGCCCCTCAAATTACTTGATACATGTATATTATATTCATTTAAAATTCGCAAATTGAATGACAGTGTAGATCCAGATCAGATGGATCTGGGTGTACACTGAGTGCAAAGTCTTCATGGCCCGAATTTTTGTAGAAAAGGCTCATTGACTATCAGTATCAAATATTCACAATTAGAACAACCAGCCAAACCCCACTTTAAATGATGCTGACTCAAGCTCAACCTCACGGTTGAATGTGGATTAGCTGTTCTTCAGAGTGTCTTCTTGTTGTGATAGTCTAAGTTAACCTGAAACTGTCGTGTATGCGTTGTTATATTTATTATAAACGCCCCATTGGTTATTCTTTGTATATGAAATAAAAATAGCAATAAAATAATTTGATCCTATTCCTAACAACCTAATAGAAGATTTGTGGAAGCAAAATTATGTAACGAAAAGTTGATAAAAATTATATTTCTTACTTCTGCTCGAAAACATAGATCTTTGGATACTGGTTCAATCGTTCTCAAGCAGATGGTTTATCGCATAGACCTGTCAACTTATATGAAAGGGATCTAAGAAATGACTAGTTTGTATAAACATAGATTAATTGTGATAAAAGGTTGTCACAGACGCATTCTGATCAGTCCTGCTCATTGAAACGGTTCTAACCAGTACACATAACCTGCATCTTGGAGCAGAAATAAGAATTACGAAAACACGATAAGAAAATATGCATGCTCGTATATGCATTGTAAAAAAAAAAACGAACATTATAAGAGAAACAAATGTGATGTTTTATATTATTTCTGCTCAAAATATAGATTGTGGGTACTCGTTAGAACCGCCTCATCGAGGCGTTTCTAACGAGTACCCATACTTCATATTTTAGAGCAGAAATAAGAAAAATAAGGTTTACCCCTGTAAACCCCAGTTTTACTATATAAAAGTGGGGTTCAAGGGGGTCAAAATTATAAAGGCGCGTCTTCGTGATGTAAATAATGTGTGCCCCTATGAGCCCCAGTTTTCCCCATATAAACTGGAGTTTAGATGGGTGTCCATTACACGGGCTTGTTAACATGATGTTTTGTTTGTTAGATGTGACGTTTAACGCCCCTATCAACACTGTCTCGGTCATTTTGGATACACTGCTTCCAATTTTGAGGGAATTTTACCCGACATTGAGATGAAATGACATCTCAAGCCCTGCAGCACAATGAAACCAATATGGTTTATAAGTATGAAAGGTCCGACTCCAACCACTTTAGAAGCGTGATAGCTCAGTGGTTAGTGCACTTGCCTCGGATGCTAGAGGGCCCGGGTTCGATCCCCGGCAGCGGCGATAGAATTTCGGTGTCCGAACACACTCCATTGGCATCATTTGCAGGGATGAATGTCATAAAGTGCACCGTCCTTCGGATCCGGACGTTAACTGGATGCCCCCCCCCCCTGTGCAAGGAGAACCATCCCCTGTGCAGGTTAAAGATCCCTACCGTAATTACATGATTACTGTGTAGGCTTTCATCCTGCAAACCTGGAGTGTATGTAATGTACACCTGCACGGGTCTCCGTGGCCTAGTGGATAAGAGCGCTGACTCTTAATCATTAGGTCTCTCACCGCTGTGGCTCGAGCCTCGCTCGGGTCACAAGTGAGACGCCAAGTTCTGCAACGGAAGGTCAGGTGGTTTTTCTCCGGGTACTCCGGTTTTCGCCCACCTCTGATTAACGATCGGCTCGATATGAGTGAAATAATCTTGAAAGGGCCGTAAAACCAAAACCAAAAAAAAAAAAAAAAAAAAAAAAAAAAAAATGTACACCTACGGTAATGGTCAAGTACTAGTATAGATAGATAGATAGATAGATAGATAGATAGATAGATAGATAGATAGATAGATAGAACCTCTAAGCGATTTACAAGTACTCATGCCACAGACTATCGGTTTCCTGAAGTCCCGATGGGCGGGGTCAATTTTAATATGATATAAATGCCCTTACCCTAACAGATTTCAAAAGTGGGGCCGAGGTGTCTTTGGGGCCGAGATGTCTAGGGGCCGAGGTGACAGTGGGGCCGAGGTGTCTATGGCCGAGGTGACTAGGGCCGAGGTGTCTAGGGCCGACTTGGTTTGGGGCCGACCTGTCTAGGGGCCGAGGTGGTAGTGGGGCCGAAGTGTCTGGAAATCACTTCAGCACCCAATTTCGTAAAATCATTCTTCGATATAAAAAGATTGGGTACAACATGGATATTATACGACAGACTGCATGCATGGTAGTTAACCCAATCACGGTTGGCAACTTTGCTTCCCTCTTTAATTGCACGCCGGTGGGTTAGGCCTCAGATTCTATGACGGCTCCAACGTAAAGGCTTATTGAGAATTACAGAGATCTAATTCAAGGTAATGTTGGTTGGTGCCTGATGCTCTGTCTCTGGTCGGGCCCATCGGAGTCTAACTGTTGGTTTTCTTTTGCTCCAGAATTTCAGTGGTTTCTTGCTGTCGAGTCCTCACCATTGTATCACCTCTGTGGTTCTTTGATTTTTGTGTTCAAGGAGATGTTGCACTGATGAGTTAGGAGGCCTTCATGCGGACTGAACAAATTATTTGTCTAAATCGCGACGGAAGTAAGGGCGAGGATTGTGGCCACGTAAAATCGATTTAAGCCCCCCAGTGGAAATCTTCCACTGACCGTTCCAAGGCGGCTCTTCTGTGGCGATTTATTTATGTTGATGTTTGTTACTTACTGTGTGTATCACTTTTGTCTTTTTATTTTGGATGGCCATATGGCCATTTTGTGGGAAAGTAACTGTCCTTATGGCCTTCCTTTGTTTAGGTTTCCATTATGGTCTTGTCGCTTAATGTTTGTATTTCTTTCCCTTTGGTGTCTTTTATGGGTGGAGTACTAAGTTAATTGTATCAATTCCTAACTTTTGTTTTACTTCTACTTTCCTACGTTATATTGCCTACCTAAACTTAATAAAATACCATATAAAGCACGGTTCATTGCAAATTCAAACCCTTGTAACAACACTGTACCCCCAAAATTATTAACTTAATGTTTTCCTTCCATCAAACCATGTTATTAAATATTGCGACACAGTTTTTTGAAAGATCAGGGAGAAATTTGTTTTGGTGTATAAAAAACAACTGAAGTTTTAAATAAATTGAAATCCAGACGTTTTCGTGCTTCAAGTCTGTCTACTTATGTTTTTTCCACCCTTTACTCTACACTTCCTCATAATCTTATGAAAGAAACACTTAATGGTTTAACTGAATGGACATTTCATAGGGAAGACTTTATCTTGCATGTAATTAAGAAATGTTTCTTTCTCTTCTGAAGAGCCTAACAATTATACTTTATGGTCATGTCAGAATGTTTGAGAAGCTCTCACCTTTCTACTTGACAATATTGACATAAGATTTGATACTCAGTTATTTAGACAAGTCGTGGGTATTCCGTTGGGTATAAATTGCGCACCCCTTGTGACTGATCTGTTCTTGTTTTGTTATGAAAGAGACTTTCCGTTGAAAACCATTCTGAAATCATTGAAGCCTTTATCTCGACTTCTAGATATAAGAATGATTTATTAAATATTGCCGATACCTATTTAGATGGTTTGATCAGTCAAATTTACACCCCAGCCCAGATCTCTCGTTAAATAAAGCAAATTCTTCTGATACCGAGGCCCCGTTTTTGGAATTTGTATTTATCTATTGTAGATGAGTTTGTTTCTTGCAAAATTTTTAATTAACACGATGATTTTGATTTTGAGATTGTAAATTCTCCTTTCTTGGATGGTGATGTTCCTCGGGCGGCATCCAATGGCGTCTATATTTCGCAATTAATTCGATTTGCTAGAGCGTCTAGTCATGTAAATGACTTCAACACTCGTAATAAAATATTACTTCTAAACTTCTTAATCAAGATTAGCGGTATCACAAACTACTCAAATCATATTCAAAATTTTATAGACGTCATTCCAATTTAATTTCAAAATTCAATGTTGGACATAAATCTCTTCAGCAACAAGGTCTATCGGAACCCAAATGATATGGAGACCTAGTATATAAATTCAGAAAAATATATAGTCGCAATGACTTCAGCACCAAATTTCGTAAAATCGTTCTTCGATATAAACAAGATTTGGTACAGCATAAATGTTATAAGACAGATTGCATGCATGGTAGGTTGGCAACTTTGCTTTTCTATTTAATTGCGCGCCGGTTGTTCAGCCTCAGATTCTATGACGATTCTAGCGTAAAAGCTTTCTGAGAATTAGAGAGAATCTAATTTTATGTAATGTTGGTTGGTGCCCGATGCTCTGTCTCTGGCCGGGCCCATCAGAGTCTAACTGTTTGTTTTCTTTTGCGCCAGCGTTTCAGTGTTTTCTTGCTGTCGAGTCCTCACCGTCGTTTCATCTTTGTGGTCGGTTGTTTTTTGTGTTCACGGAGATGTTGCACTGATGAGTTAGGAGGCCTTCATGCGGACTGAACAAATTATTTGTCTTAATCGCGACGGAAGTAAAGGGCGAGGGTTGTGGCCACGTAAAATCGATTTAAGCTCCCGCCCACCACTGGAATTCGATTCACTGACCGTTCACAGGCGGTTTTTCTGTGGCGGTTTAATTTTGTTATGAATTGTCTTTGAGTGTGTTTATCGCTTATGTTATTTTGTTTTGGATAGCCAATTGGCCATTTTGAGGGAAAGTCACTCTCCTTTTGGTTTTCCGCTATTGATGTTTCCATTAGGGTCTAGTTGTTTCATGTTTGTGTTTTTTTTTTCCTTTGGGTGTCTATAATGGGAGTTGTAGATTAATTGTACCGATTCCTGATCATTAGCTTCACTTCTGTTTTGTTAAGTTTTTGTTTGTTTCTATTACTGAAATTATCATGTCTGAGTTATAAAACACTTATTTTATGGTAGCTTGAAGTGTAGTCAAAACTACCGCACTCGGTACTTTGCATTACGCAAACACACCTATACAAATACATTGCCATCTTTATCGCCGAAAAAATGAAAAATTTAAGATGAAAAATTGTGATATTTTTCTTATTTCTGCTCAAAATATAGATTGTGGGCACTCGTTAGAACCGCCTCATCGAGGCGGTTCTAACGAGTACCCACAATCTTTATTTCATAGCAGAAATAAGAAAAATAAGGTATACCCCCGGAAACCCCAGTTTTACTATATAAAAGTGGGGTTCAAGGGGGTCAAAGTTATATGGGCGTGTTTTGGTGATGGTACGACCTGATGCCCTATTGCCCTAAGCCTTCTGCCTCGGACAATTGTGCATACGGTCGACCACAACTTTGCGGGGCTATAGTTTATACAAAACTTGAAATAACTGTACACTATCCTTTCTCACAATAGAAGTGAAGGAAATGATCAGAAATCGGTACAACTAACCACAGCTCCCATAAGAGACACCAAAGAGAAAGAAACACAGACGTGAAATAACAGACCCTAATGGAAACATCAACAGCTGAAAGCCAAAAGGACAGTTTCTTCCCCACAAAATGGCCAACTGTCTATCCAAAACAAAATAATATATGCGACACAAACACTCAAAGAAAAACCATAACAAAAATAAACCGCGACAGAAGAACCGCCTTATAACGGTCAGTGAAACGAACTCCACTTGGGGTGGGTGTGTGTGTGTGTGTGTGGGGGGGGGCTTTAATAGGTTTGTGTGCGTGTGCGTGTGTGTGTGTGTGTAGGGGGGCTTAAATCGATTTTACGTGGCCACAATCCTCACCCTTTGTTACCCTCTTATTTCTGATGTAACATATACAGATTTGAGGGAACGGGAGGTCACAGGTTCGATCCCGGGCCGCGACATACCAAAGTCGTTAATAATGGTACTAGCTGCTCCTCGCTTGGCACTCAGATTTATGGGGTAGAGCTAGGACTGGTCGACCCATTGTCAGGATAATGTGACTGGGTATGGTATTATGTAATGTGTCTGGGACATGATACTTCAGTGAGGCAGCACTATAAAAGTGGGCATTGAGCTCCCTGTCACAACAAGACACCGTCGTTATATGACTGAAAAATTGTTGAAAGCGGCGTTAAACCCGAATTCACACACACACACACACACACACACACACACACACACACACACACACACACACACACACACACACACACACACACACACACACACACACACACACACACACACACACACAAGGATAGCCCTTCTATTGAACATATTTGTTATCATTGTGTAATATACATTTTTGTCCGTTGGGAGCATCCATTCCATTTTGGAATTTTAAAAATATTTGATACTCACTGATGAGGCCTATTTGGCCTTAATCGCAACGGACGTAAGGGCGAAGGTTGTGGCCACGTAAAATCGATTTAAGCCCCCCACCCCCCACCCCCTACAGTGGAATTTGTTTCCGCTGACCGTTCCAAGGCGCTTCTTCTGTCGCGGTTCATTTTTGTATTGGTTTGTCTTTGAGTGCTTGTGTCGCTTATATTATTTTATTTTGGATAGGCTATTGGCCATTTTGTGGGAAAGTAACTGTCCTTTTGGCTTTCCGCTATTGATGTTCACATTAGGGTCTGTTGTTTCATGTTTGTGTTTCTTTCCCTTTGGTGTCTCTGATGGGAGCTGTGGATTAATTGTATCGATTCCTGATCGTTGCTTTCACTTCCTTAGGTCATTATTCTGGTGTTACATGTAGATTTTGAATTTATTCTTCACATAAATGCCACAACTAAACAATCCAGGGTATGCCACAATTGAATGATTTTGCAAACCAAATACACTAGGAAAACATGTTTTTTTTGTTGTTGTAGTATTGGTGTTTTACGTCATGGTAAACAGCTTTATGGTCATAATGGGACAGCGGAAACAAGCACAGCAACAACCACTTTACCCACATAATCAGCTTTCTCTTCCCCAAACTGTGATTAGACTGCTAAAAGCTGACACATAACATCAAATTTCATCACTGAGATAAAGTTTAGACAAGTCTCCTTGTCGTTTCAGTCGTTTCACTTAGACCTTTGTATGGGAAAATATTAAAACTGTTGAACTTTCTGTTTCTTTTGTAGCATGTGTTATCAGAATTGATATTTGGAATGAGTTGAATGGAAGTTAATCCATTGCAAAGGTAAAGGTTATTTACTGACTTTTAGCCTGGATGGCTCGCATTCATGATTTTTATCTTCTTCTCCACTAAAACTGCTGGGCTGATTAAAACCAAATAACATATGGAGGATCTATGTTTTGAGGCTATGATTTTTTACGTGGGATTGGAGTCACCCAACCAAGATGGCTTTCATGTCCATATAATCTTAACCCCCAAGAACCATATAGCCGATGACCTTGAAACTTGGTGTGTAGCATTGGGGATTCGGGTCTTAACCAAGTTTGTTCAACTAGTGACCTTAGCTGACCTTGACCTATTTTATGTCAAGGTCAACCTCGAACACTTTTAGTTTTCAACGGGAAAGAGGACATTTTATTTTTCTATCATAGCCGGTTGCACCAGAATCAATATGTATAGCAAGTCTGTTCAGATGATGACCTATGGCTGACCTTGGCCTATTTTAGGGTCGTGTATGGTCGTTTGGGCATTTCTTAAGTTAAACCAGTTGCTTTTTTTCTGATTCTCTTGTAGCCTATGATATCAAAAATGGTACAGTAAAATTCCTATATTAAGACCGCTTTTGTGACTGTTCAAAAGTGGTCTTTAAGACCACTTTTGAACAGTCTCAAAGGTGGTCCATGTCTGAAGGACAATGTGGGCTGAAATCACAAAGGAAAATTCGGCGATCCATTCAAAGTAAGCTTTTTAAAGCAGAATTAGTTTTAATTTTAGGTGGTCTTAATAGCAAAATTTCACTGTATTTACAGTCAGCTAAACTGAATATTTTGAATGTAATGCCCAAGACGGCTACCATACCAAAATGGTGAAAGGACTGGAAATTTTCCTTTTTGGAACTAAAAGCCCACCACGGTTTGTTGAAAAACATGACTGCAAGGGTCCGGATTGAGTTTTCCACATTTGACCTCTGGTGAGCATTGTAGCCCATGAGCCTCTTGTTCTTATGACTACAATCCATTTGATGTCACATTTTGTAAGTTTGCTTGTGCGATACCTTTGGCTTTAATGACTAGAACTTTATCTGTGTTTGTTTGTTTGTTTGATTTGAGGTTTAACGTCCCCGTCAACATGTAAAGGTCATTTTGGAGACGTTGCTTCCAATTTTGTGGGACTTTTACCAGACATTGAGATGAAATTACATCTCAAGCCCTGCCGCCCAATGAAACCAATAGGGTTTATAAGCATGGACGGTCCGACTCTCGCACCGCTTTGCCTGGGCAGGCTTAGATCCTCTAAGCGGTTTACCAGTACTCATGTGCGGGTCGGTTTCAGCTCTGCGTGGAAGCATCATGCAGCCATCTGTTTCTGCAAGCCCCGATGGGCAGGGGCCGTATCTGCGTTTGCCGAAATACTTTCTTAAAAGACGATAGGAACATCCAAGACTTTATCCTGACCATCTGTTAAAGGTTGACAGTGAATCTGCTTTTACTAAAGTGCTTATTACTGGAGTTCATTACGCTAACAAGTACGTGAAATGAACACCCCTCTAAACCCCAATTTATATAGAGGATCTTACATGAGTGCTCATGTATTATTGAATTTATTAAACGAGTTGAGGAAAAGGGATAAAATGCGAGGCTTTGCCGAGCATTTTATCCCTTTTTCTCAACGAGTTTAATAAATTTAATAATACATGAGCACGAATGCAAGATTCTATTTATCATATGACATTAAAAGCGTATTTTATTCACGACTGTTTACAAAAATGTCAACATTCCGCCGTTAGTAAACGCGACGTCATTAAGGACGTCGTACATGTAACGTTACGGGGCGTATCTAGCTAATTTGCATATTTAATCCACTAGTGGATTATCGAAAATAATACATGACGTTATTACACTCTCAGACGCGACGTCATATGATAAATAGAGAAAACTGGGGTTCAAAGGATAACCCTTTTATAGAACATATTTAACTTCACTACAGCTGATGTGTGGGAATGTGTGGCGGCGGTAAAACGTCTCCCTGCCCTACATCATAGTGTAGATCATATTTTCTTGTCCTTTGGGATCATTGATTCCATTGTGGAATTTTGAAAATATCTGAGGGTCACTGATGAGGCCTATATGGCCGAAAGTAGCTAGTCTGGCCAATAAAACATGTACACTCCATATTTTTCAGTTCTGTGGTGTATTCCTTGCTTCCAAAGGATAATCCTTTTATAGAACATATTTACAGGGGAATACAATACTTTTCTTATTTCTGCTCCAAGACAAAGGTTGTGGGTACTCGCTAGATTTTGGGGACGTTGCTTACAATTTTGTGGGACTTTTATCCGACACTGAGAAGAAATGACATCTCAAGCCCTGCCACCCAATGAAAACAATAGGGTTAATATCTATGGATGGTCCGTCTCGCACCACTTTTCCTGGGCAGGCTTAGAATCTCTAAGTGGTTTACCAGTAGTCGATTTCAGCTCTGCATGGAAACATCATTCAGCCCAATCTATTTTTTTCAAGCCCCGATTGGCGGGGGCGTTATACTGAAGTGAAGTTAGGTCGGCATTGAAAGCTTAAACTATTCAAGCCACAAACGTTTCGACAAATGATATATCGTGACTTATTGGCTTCCTATTTCGATTGGAAGCCCTACAGATAAGACTGCTCTCCACATATTTACGCAGTGAAAACGCGTTCGGAATAAAACGGAATGCAGCGCCCGTCGTCTATTTATAAAGCGTTTCCAGAAGCGTTTGCAAGAAGTCGGCCAAAAATAATTTCCAAGAAATCATGCCAAAGAAAAAAAAAGTTAACAGTAGAAACAGATCCTATATATTTCGTCCTTTGACTAAGCTGGTGTGTGTCACCTCATTTACCAAGGGGGGATGTGTGCGTGTGTGTGCGTGTGTGTGTGTGTGGGGGGGATAATTAACCCATAGATGCCAATAATATATTCCACCTTTATAAGTCTGGAGTGGTCAATTTCTAAGCATAGGGATAACTTTTTTTTTGTGTGTGTGTGGTAAGTTTTACAAAAGTGCATGTATGTTGAGCAAACAGTTTAGATCTTGATCGCATGCGGCGTCGGATCTGGGTCTGCACTATTTGTCAATGTCTCAAAAAGGGCCGCTATGCATATATGGGTTAATTTTACAATAGTGAAGGTCAATGTAAAAAGCAGGAATACTTGATTCCAGTCATCTCAAATTATTTCCTATTTCCCGATACCCCGTGCATGGTTGCTGTATCCGACGTAATAAGCGTACTTGTCGTGACTCGAAACTATACCCTATTTTCTGTATAACTTGTCTTTTTCACTGGAGCCGAAATTGTAGCATCATGTGCTAAAATTCTGTCTTTTATATCTCTTGAACTAGCATTACGAAAACACGCCTATTCAAATATACAGAGAATTCTGCCACCAAATTTTCCGATACAAAATTCTGATTTTTTCAAATATCTGCTCTAAACATAGATTGTGGGTACTCCTTAGAACCGCCTCGATGATGCGGTTCTAAATAGTACCCACTGTCCATTTTTTTAGCAGAAATAAGAAAATTAATGTATATTCCTGTAACCCCCTGTCATACTATATGAAAGTGGCATTTGAGGGGGTCAAAATTAGGCAGGCGTGTTTTCGTGAGTTATATTTTTTTTTCTAGTCCAAATATAGACTGACGGTGCTCGGTGTTTTTAGCCCCCCCCCCCCCCACACACACACACACACACAAAACAAAGGAAAATAATGTGTACCCCTGTACACCCAACTTTCTCTTTATAAAAACAGAAGTGAAGGCAATGGTCAGGAATCGATAGAATTAACCCAGAGCTCCCATCAGAGACACAAAAGGGAAAGATACACAAACATGAAACAACAGACACTAATGGAAACATCAATAGCGGAAAGCCAAAAGGACAGATACTTACCCATAAAATGACCGATATGCTATCTAAAACAAAATAACATAATTGATACAAACACTAAAAAAAGGCCATAACAAAAATGAAGCGCGACAGAAGCACCGCCCTGGGACGGTCAGTGAAACAAATTCTACGGGAGGGCCTAAAGCGAATTTACGTGGCCACAATCCTCGCCCTTACTTCCGTCACGATTTAGACAAATAATTTGTTCAGTCCGCATGAAAGCCTCCTACATCTCCGTGAACACTTACAATCGAACAAATACAGAGATGAAACAACGGTGAGGACTCGACAGCAAGAAACCACTGAAACGCTGAAGCAAAAGAAAACCAACAGTTAGACTCCGATGGGCCAGACCAGAGACAGAGCATCAGGCACCAACCAACATTACATAGTGTTAGATTCACTCTAATTCTCAGTAAGCCTTTACTCCGGAACCGTCATAGAATCTGATGCCTGACCCACCGGCGTGCAATTTAAGAAGAAGCAAAGCGGAAGTAAGGGCGAGGATCGTGGCCACGTAAATCAATTTAAGCCCCCCCCCCCCCACCACCACCACCACCAGTGAAATTCGTTTCCGATGACCGTTCTTCTGTCGCGGTTTAGTTTTGTTATGGTTTGTCTTTGGGTGTTTGTATCGCTTATGTTATTTTATTTTGGATAGCCTATTGGCCTTTTTGTGGGAAAGTAACTGTCCTTTTCGCTTTCCGCTGTTGGTGTTTCCATTAGCGTCTGTTGTTTCATGTTAGTGTGTCTTTCCCTTTGGTGTCTCTGATGGGAGCTGTGGGTGGATTGTATCGATTCCTGATCATTGCCTCCACTTCTGTTTTGTCAACCGCGGGGAAGCAAAGAGGGAAGCAAAGTTGTCTCTAAAGTTGGGTTTAGAGGGTTGTGCAGTACACGGACTTGTTGACGTAAAGAGTTTCTTTTCTTAAGGATTTGTAAAAAATATGCCTAAAGCATATAAAATTTAATTCTGTCACTGGAGTCACACTTCTCTCGGAGTCTCAAACTTTTCCTGGTCATTTAGAATTTCCAGGACGAGTTAACCAATAGAGTTTGAAAGCTGAAATCAGTAAAAATAGTTTGCAGGGTCCAATAACAGGCAGACAGTCGAGTAAGCTGATAGCTGATTGTATAAAAGTTTCTTTTCCGAGTTGTAGTTCACGAAGTTAATCAAACAAGTGTGCTTGTTGTAGTGTGGTCTATATGAAAGTGATATGTCAATTTTTTCATTTATTTAGGAACATTATTAACCGTTCCTTTATCAGATGTGGATGAACACCGGTATGTCTGGAGAAAAACAGTTTTAAATCACCTTACCTTCCATTGCAGAACTTGACTCGATCGTGCCTAGAACCCAGGCAGAAAGAAACCTCATATCTACCAACATTGTCAATTTTACAAAACATGCCAGTGTTCATCTCTGAAGTCAAATTGCGCGTCAAACGAACGATTTAAAAGCTTAACCTTTACCCTGCTGTAGGCGACAACCCCTATCTTTGCAAACAGTGTAGATCCAGATCAGATGGCTTCTGAAGAAGCCATCTGATCAGGATCTACACTCTTTGACATTCAGTTTAGAATTTGTAGGAATAAATTACATCAAGTAATCTGATTGGTTCAAAGTCAGAAATGGGTGTGGCTAAATTGAATATTCAGCAGGTTAAAGGTTAACACGTGCGTGTGTGAGTGAGCAGCCCGCCACATTCAGTCTTCGCTGTTAAAAAAGGCTGATGTTATTTTTTGGAACCATTACAGTGAGATGCGCACCGACAATGTTGTTTCGCTCCTCGCCGGTCATCCTAAGGACAGCTTACACCGAAACAGTTTCCGTAAAAGATTTACCAGGAAAACTGTGCTTATTTAGAGCGACAACGTCGATGCAACGTCATGACATTGCATAGGCTTATTACTTAGACTTCATGGGCATGTTCATCAAAGCCACCAGCACTGACTCAGGCGGGCATGCGCGGACGCGCAGTCTTGCCAAAGCCTATGTAGAAGAGAAGATGCGTTTAAGGTGGCAGCGCACATGCATTTGACAAAATGTATGTAAATTTGATAATGATAATAAGGGAGGTAATACAGAGGAAATTATTAACTTCTCAAAAAGACAAATTTAAGCCCCAAAACCCTGGAAATCGAGTGAAAAAGAATATGTAAAATATTTTTTTTTTTTTTCACCAATTGATAACTTTACTTCAAAATAAATTCTCAAACAGCACAGATGATTGCTTGCAGGTAAACTTTAACGAATGCTGAAGTCGACGCTTACGCCGACGACGGACGCCGGGGGTATGGCAATAGCTTCCCTTTCTTTAGAAAGACGAGCACAAATGGCGTATTTTCAACTTTAGAAACTGCGGAAGCCTTCCTTTTAAAAGGAAACTTTATTTTATTAAAACAATGCTTTTCATTTCTTTCAGTGTTGACAGAGCTTCTGTTCTTTACTGTAATTTTCATATTAATAAGTGTTTTGTACGTTTAATTATTAACTTCCATATTGTGCTTATGCAGAATTATTGTTATTTTTTTTTTTTTTTTTTTTTTTTTTTGCTTTGGTTAACGGTCTTTCAAAATTATTTCACTTATATCGAACCGATCGTTAAGAAAAGGTAGGCGAAACTCTGAGTACCCGTAGAAAAATCACCCGGCCTACCGTTGCAGATCTTGGCGTCTCATTTGAACCGAACCCGGCTCGAACCCACAGCTGTTTGATACCTGATAATTTTTAAAAGAGTCAGCGCTCTTATTCACGTGTCCTGGGAGGCCCGGATCTATTAAGAGAATACCAGGCGAGTGTCTTTTGATATCAAGTTTATCAGGCGAGGCTTGCCGAGCGATTCTACATGCGTCTCGAAGCCGAGCCTGATAAACTTGATATCAAATGACACGAATCTGGTATTCTATTAACAGTTTATCCCATTGTACACTCAAAAATTAGCAATGTACGATCAGTCCTCAGTGCGTGCAAGCATTCTGGTGGCCGATATATTTAGTACTAGCTGACCATGTTTTTCCTATGATATTTTTTTTCAAGTAATTTTGCCATATTTCCCAGTTACAATAACATTTTTGTCATTTTCCAGTAGTCCAATCCATTCATAAAAGTGCAATGTCACGTTGACGTGATGAAACTCACTAACTGATATATGTCTTTTATCATATGACACCGCTGATAAGCTGTGGGTAACGTCGTGTAATAAAAATTGTAAAACGCGTGTAATAACACTTAGTCGCGATTAAGTAACGTCATAATGACGTCCATGTCAACAATGCATTCATTACGGAAACACGTCTATACAAATACATGGCCATTTTTTGGCCAAAAATTAGAAGTTTTAGGATGAAAAACTGTGATATTTTTCTTAATTCTGCCCAAAACATAGATTGCGGGGACTCGATAGAACCACCTCGTTGAGGCGGTTCTATCGAGTACCCACAATATATGTTTTTGAGCAGAAATAAGAAAAATAATGTATACCCCTTTAAACCCCAGTTTTATTATAAAAAAGTGGGTTATGAGGGGGTCAAAATTATATAGGCGTGTTCTCGTGATGTTTGTGGAAATACTTGCCAAATGCAAAGGCGATAAAATCCAATTTAATGTGGTCATATGATAAACCGGCTGTTTCACCCGTGGTCTTTCCATGTTAAATTTATGTAACTCGCCAAAGGCTCGTTTCCTAAATATCATATGAAATGGCCGCTCGTGTAAAATCCTCTTTTTTATCTAGTGTCACACGCACAGCCATTTGGATAACACGCACGCTTGACTGCCCCCACCCATCCAGGCTTTAAGAAACAGATGGGCTGCATGATGCTTCCACGCAGAGCTGAAACCGACCCGCACACGAGTACTGGTAAACCGCATTGAGAATCTAAGCGTGCCCAGGCAAAGCGGTGCGAGTCGGACCGTCCATACTTACAAACCCTATTGGTTTCATTGGGCGACAGGCCTTGAGATGTCATTTCATCTCAATATCGGATAGAAGTCTTACAAAATTGGACGCAACATCTCCGAAATAACCTATACAGTATTGACGGGGACGTTAAACGTAAAATCAAACAAACAAAATAGCACGCTTCACATAAAGACCTGGAGCCAGTTGTTCAAAGCCTCGTTAGCTTAACGAGCTTGTTAGTGGACATATTGTTAACTGTACTAGCAAGGACAAAATGTAAAATTTTTATATTTTGGCTGAAAAAATGTGAGTAACTTTTGCAAATGCAAAGCTACTCACATTGATTCAGCAAAAATATTAGCATATTTGCCATATCAAAGTTTTAACGATATATTACGTAACGATATTGTTAAGTTTGAACATCTGGTCCTTGTTGAGGAAATGTGAAGTAGAAGTAAAACAAAGATCAGGAATCGATACAATTAACTTACTCCACCCATCAAAGACACCAAAGGGAATGAACCACAAACACCAAGCGACCAGACCATAATGGAAACCCAAACAAAGGAAGGCCATAAGGACAGTTACTTTCCCACAAAATGGCCATATGGCCATCCAAAATAAAAAGACACAAGTGATACACACAGTAAGTAACAAACAACACCATAAATAAACCGCCACACCACTGGGGGGCTTAAATCGATTTTACGTGGCCACAATCCTCGCCCTTACTTCCGTCGCCATTTAGACAAATAATTTGTTCAGTCCGCATTTTGTTTGAGGCGTTTTGTTTTTCCTACAAACATTTGTTTGTTTGTGTGATATAAGTTTAACATCCCCGTCAACACTGTATAGGTTATTTCGGAGACGTTGCTTCCAATTTTGTGGGACTTTTACCCGACATTGAGATGAAATGACATCTCAAGCCCTGTCGCCCAATGAAACCAACAGGGTTTATAAGCATATGGACGGTCTGACTCGCACCGTTTTGCTGGACAGGCTTAGATCATTTAAGCAGTTTACCAGTACTCATGTGCGGTCAGATTCAGCTCTGCGTGCAAGCATCGCGCAGCCCATATATTTCTTCAAGCCCCGATGAGCGGGGGCCGAATTTTCTACAAATATAAACTGTAAGTGCTAGTAACAACTAACGCATTGATCGAGGCGGTACGAATGAGTAGCAACAACTACACTCAGTGGCCATAAATAAGTTCCCAAAACTATTTGACGTCGTGATGTCTGTAAATCTGTAACAACATTTAGTCTTGTTAGTAGGATGAACAGCTGAGAAAGCAAATAAGTTAACATTTTCCGAACTGAATTAATATATTATTAGAAGTGGGTGGGGTAATTATATCCCTGACAGAAAAATAGTTGCTATGGAAACATTAAGTATGTAGGCGGCATAGTTTCTATCTAAATAACTGGCACACTCTCCAATGTCTTAGTAACAATAATTTAAAAGAAGCAGCTTCCCTTCATATAGGAAATGTAGCAAGCAACGGTGGATAAACGTCGAGTGGGGTGTTAGTCTTTGTTGGGGGTACCCATAGGGTTTGACATTTTTATTGGACATTGTTATACAAAAATGATGTCTTTGTAAAATATAGTCCAAAATGGTGCTTTGAATTAAAAATATTTTTTACAAAATTTCACAATATATTTTATGTTGTTTTATGAAGCGCAAAGAGTGCACGGATGTTCAAATAAGCCCATTTTTCATGGATATTCTTGATGCTTCAATCCCCGAAGCTACATTCAAACCAACAATTTTTACTAGAAATTATGATTCAATATCTCGCAAATAAGATATATCACAAAGTTCATTTTCTGCCTGTTTTCTTAGTGTCTGTCATCCAAACTGTTTGCTTTTCGGTGATTTTGACGATTTTTTTTTCATCCGAAAACATGTTAGATTTCCCATAATGTATTTGTCTCTAGGAAATGTTATACACGATCAGATTGTTTCCCAGTATTTCGTCAACATTTCTAACAATTTATATCTAAAAAGATAAGAAATTGATAATTTTATAACTCTTTTAGTACATCTACCCTAATTTTTTAAAAAGAAAGTTGCTAATCCGTGTGCTGTCTAATGCTACCATGGAAACTGATGACATCATAATTGTTCTAGATGCTTATGTAAACATATACCTATATAATTATGTGGACCAATTAGCAGTTGCGTATGATTTGTAATTAAACAGAAAATTGCAATTCTTTCAGACCATATTTTTCCCAAGTTTCTTGTCAGCAATTTTGGGATCTAAGTTATGGCCACTGTGTGTATTTAATGTAAAAATAATGCATTGAACTTGTAAAAAGTCGAAAATGAAACAGAGTTGTTTCATTTTATATGTAGTTGCCATGTATAATAGTGTTTTAAACACGTTTTTAGTAGATGTTCATTTTCATACTATTATATGCATTTACAATTATAGTTACTTTGGATCATTTTGTCCATGAACTGCCCCCCCCCCACTTAACCCTACTTTATATAGAGAAAACTGGGGATTAGGGGTGTATACATTATTTGCTCTGTTTCTACTGCAAGACATGGGTCGTGGGCACTCGTTAGAATCGCTTAAATGAGGCGGTTCTAACGAGAATCCACAAAAATATAAATAATAAAAATATCCTGTGTTTTCACCATACAAGTAACTTTTTGAGAGATATAAAAATGCACTGTGTTGCACGGTTGTATTATTGTAACGTATTCCGCTACGGACTTTTGAAAATAGTTAGGGGTCACTGGTGTGATCTATTTGGTCGGGGCCGCCTTGTTGGGTCCAGAAAAAACTTGTAAACTCCAGGGTTTTCAGTTATGTTTTGTAATTCTTGCTTCACCGTAGCTGTTTTTAAAGACAGTGTTCCCGTTCTTCATCAAAATGTGGGTTATAGTTTCAAATCCTTTGGAATCATTCATTCAACAAATAAACAAACTAAACTCAGACCTCGTAAAAATATAGTCCCCAGTCCTTCTTGGCGGTGTGGAGAAAACACCAAGCATTTCTTGTTAACTTGTACCAACTACACCGCTGCAATGGAAAGGTACTTACCACCCGATATACAACGTTACAGTGACAATGATCTCTTGTGTGGCAAAACAACTTTATCGCCCCGCCAAAACGAAACACTATTTTTACAAGTGCAAAACTTTATTGTCAAGTCTGGAAGATTTGTTTAAATCCACAGATCCTGGCTGATAAACAGTCCCAAGTCTTTATAACTGCGTGATTCCAACCGTAGGCAGATACATGTAGTCTCTCTCTCTCTCTCTCTCTCTCTCTCTCTCTCTCTCTCTCTCTCTCTCTCTCTCTCTCTCTCTCTCTTATTCGCTCGTTAATGTATACTCAATTTTAGTTTTCAGTCATTCCATTCAGTTATGCTGTATATTCTTATTTGTTTTAGGGAGATGACACTTATAAGCTTGCTAGCTAACAGTCAGATCCTTTTACCATGTCTTATGTGTGATTGTATTTGATATTTGCTTCTAATAAAATATTGTTTAAACCAACAAATATTTGACGGTCTTTAATAAGGCCTGTTTACTGAGCCGAGGCTGGGCTGAAAGGGCCAAGAAAAAAAACACCTTGTTCACTGCGCGGTTCATCGCGAAAACGTCCCTATATAATTTTGACTCCCTTGAACCCCAGTTTTATATAGTAAAACCTGGGTTTACAGGGGTAAACCTCATTTTTCTTATATGTGCTCTAAAATATAGATTGTGGGTACTCGTTAGAACCGCCTCCATGAGGCGGTTCTAACAAGTACCCAGAATCTATATTTTGAGCAGAAATAAGAAAAATATCACAGTTTTTCACCTCAATATTTTCGTGTTTTTTTCGGCGGTAAAGTTTACAATGTATTTGTATAGGCGTGTTTTCATAATGTTTAATTGTGTGATTTAGTCCTTGCTTCCAATGCATTACGTTTTCATAGCACATTTAACATCACTTCAGTTGGTGTAAACGGAATGTATGGCGGCCAAAAATGTCTCCCTGCCTTTCATAATAAAGTGGATTACAATTATTAGTCCTTTGGCATGATTGATACCACTACGAAATTATATTTGAAAATACGGTTATCGGTTCTGTTTTTAAGGGTGAGGGTTGGTATCGAGTAAAGAAAACATAAACCCACAAGTATTTTTACTGACCCTTCCAAGGCGATGCTTTTGCTGTGGTCCATTTTTGTTTTGTGTTTCTTTCCCGAATCATATATGTTGTTACATTGATGAACCTGACTCTTCCCCTTTCTTTGTTGTTCATTTTTAGTTAAGTTTGTCTTTCCAGTTAAATGTTTGTCATGTTACTGATTCTGATTCTTTCCCCCATTATCTACATTGCTCCTTTTTAGTTAGGGTTGGATATTCTGAGTCACAACCTGTTTAGGAAAGAGCTGCTGACTCGGATTATCTGTTGTCCGTTTTGTTTACTGTCGTCACTGCATGTTTCGACTTCTTTCCCTAGTGATATTGTGGGAAGAAATTGGGATCTTACTGTATCAGTTCCTAATCGTTTCTCATTTTTATGGGCATCAAAAATGATATTTCATGTCACCTCTCCTCGGTGTGGCGGCCATAAAAACTTCACTACCCCTCAGCATAGTGATATTTCTTGTATTTTGGACTAACTGATTCCATTCGAAATTTTGAAATATTTTAGGTTCAGTGAGGAGGCCTGGTTGGCGATGGAAAGCTAGTCTGGTCTAGAATAAAAAAAGTGCACCCCACAGTGTTCCATTCTGTGTTGTAGTCCTTTCTTCTAAGGCATTACAGCTGAAAAAAAGGAATGCGTGGCGGCCGTAACAAATAGAAGTCTCACTTCCTTTCATAAGCGTGTGGGTGATAAATATATTTTCCAGTCCTTTGGAATTATTTAACCAATACGGAAAAAGGTCAGTGATGATGCCTGCTGTGCCTGGGTTTGGAACAATCTGTTGCATTCCATAGTTAGAAATTTTGCGTTATAGACCTTGTTCGACGGTACTCCTTTGTAATTTGTTTGTTCACGCGCCATCATTTATTGTACTGGTCTGTCTGTCTGTCTGTCTACTGATACTGCGTCGGTCACATTTGACCATTACCGCAGGTGTACATTACATACACTCCAGGTTTGCAGGATGACAGCCTACACAGTAATCATGTAATTACGGTAGGGATCTTTAACCGGCACAGGGGATGGTTCTCCCTGCACAGGGGGCCTCCAGTTAACGTCCCGATCCGAAGGACGGTGCCTTTATGACATTCATCCCTGCAAATGATGCCAATGTAGCGTGTTCGGACACCGAAATTTTATCGCCATTGCCGGGGATCGAACCCGGGACCTTTAGCATCAAAGGCAAGTGCACTAACCACTGAGCTTTCGTGCTCCACCTGGTCTGCTCAATCTAAAAAATATGACTATTACTCAATAATCAGCACTGCATCTGCATCACTGTTCTAACCTGAAATTGAAAAAAAAAAATATGTCTCTTTAAGATATAACATACATCAGGAAAACACGTCTATATAATTTTGATCCCCTTGAACCACGCTTTTACATAGTAGAACTGGGGTTTACAATGGTAAAGCATATTTTTCTTATTTCTGCTCTAATATATAGATTGCGGGTACTCGTTAGAACCGCCTCGATGAGAAGAAAAATATCGCGTATTTTCTAAATGTGTCGTGTGTTGCAAAAAAAACAAAAAACAAAACACACACACACACACACACACACACACACACACACACACACACACACACACACACAAAACTACATTTGTCGTCCGCTTCAATCCTTATCTGAGGCATTTCTCGTCTGCCGTGTGTGTCGTTCAATTATGTGTGCCGTCAGCTGCAATTGTCGTCTCTCGTCTTGTCATCACATATTTTTTTCTGTTCAACTGCACTTGTCAAATGCTTCATTTGCATTTGTTATCTGCTGCTATTGTCGTCCGTTACAGTCGGATCCCATTGTCGTCTGCAGTCTAGTCATCACCTTCTTTAATCAACTGCTCTTGTCGTCTGCACCAGTCAACATCTTTTGCATTTCGTGTCTGCTGCTTTTGCCGACTGCTACGTTTGTCATTAGCAGCTTACAGTTGGGCAAGCTTACAGTTGGGCAAGGCCTTCTGTCCTTACAGCAGGTCAGGAAAGTAGCGAAGTGTTGTTATTTTTTCTGCTTAAACACTTCATTTTCATTTTCCTTTTTCTCCCTTTCCCTCACTTTCATCTCCTCTGCTATTTCTTATCAGCTGCACACGACTTTTCATCTCACATGTTTTTGTTTCGGCGGTAAAGTTAAAAATGTATTTGTATAGGTGTGTTTTCGTTATGTATGCAATTTTGAAATAAATTTCTTGTATAACATGATTTTACCCTGCCTAGTCTTGATGTCCTAACCACCCATAGGATAAAAATCGAAAATCAGAGAATTGTTAAATAGGAGGTTATGCATGTAATGTTTCGTCACTGAAAGTCATTATATTTCCATATAACGGTTTACCAGTACACAAGTTCGCTCGGTTTTAGCTCTGCGAGAAAGCAACATAGTACCCTGATCTATTTTTTCAAGTGCCAATGGGACATACCCTGTAAAATAGAAGGGAAGGAAATAATCAGTAACACACATGCAATAGCAAATGGAACCATAAATAGCGGAAAGAAAAAAGGACGTCTGCATTGTTGTCTGCCTCATTTTTCATCTGCTGGTTTTTTCGTCTTCTGCTGTTGGTGTCTGCTACTTTGTCGTCTGCTACAGGTAACCTGCATTTGCCGTCTGCTGTCTTATCATCAAATATTTTTTCTTATCAAATGCACTTGCCGTCTGCTGCGTTGTTATCTGCTGCGATTCGAGTCTGCTAAAAGCATTGCCAGTCTGCTGCATTTGTCGTCAGCTCTATGTGTCGTTAGCTGCAATTGTCGTCTTCTGCATTCTCAGTTTTGGTTATCTTATGAGCTGCACTTGTCATCTGCTGCAGGGTTGCCTGCACATGTTTCGTCTGATGTTTTTTTTTTTTTTTCGTTTTCCGCTTTTGTCCTCTAATACATTGCCATCTGTTACGTGTGTTCTTTATTTGTCGTCTGCTGTGTTGATTTCTATTATCTTTTCAAATGCACTTGTTTTCTGATGCGTTGCCGTTTGCTGAGATTCGAGTCTGCTAAAATATTTCTAGTCTGCTGCATTTGTCATCAGCTACATGTGTCGTCAGCTGCAACTGTCGTCTGCTGCCTTCACATTTACTTTTCAGATGCACTTCCCGTCCGCTGCGTTGTTGTCCGTCGCGTTTTTCATCTGTAGCTTTTTCCGTCTTCTGCTTCATGTGTCCTGAATATGTCGTCTTGTAATCTAGTATCTTTTCTTATCAAATGCATTTGTCGTCTGCTGCTTTGTTGTCTGCTGCGATTTGAGTCTGCTAAAATCATTTCTAGTCTGCTGCATTGGTCGTCAGCTACATGTGTTGTCAGCTGCACTTGTCGTCTGTTGTCGTAGCATTTATTTTTAGCTCAGCTGGGCCGAAGGGAGCTTATAGTTTAGTTTGTCGTCCGTCCGTTCACACTTTTGATCAGTTATATGTCTGCAACCTGCTGGCTGATCTCAACCATTTCTCACCTTTAGCATGCCTCTGGTGGGGCATTGGTAACATAATCTTTTTTCGAAATCGAACGAAAACTATTGCAACCACAAGATCCCATAGACTTACAATGGGAAAATGCTTGTCATCACCGTAGGTCCGTAGCGCCTTTAGTTTTGATCGGATCTTTCTGAAACTTATTTGTAAGGTGGCTTGGGATGAAAAACGCATATAAGGTCGACAACCGGCCAAGTCGGTCCAATTATCATACAGTTACGTGCCCTTGATAGCTGAAAATGCCTATTTTTGACATTGTCATCATCGCAGCCTCTTCAGTTTTGATCGGATCTTCATGAAACTTACATACAAATAAGTCAGGGTTCAAAGCTAGGTTGAGTTCGAAAACTAGCGATGTCGGTCGATGACTTACGGAGTTATGTCCCCTACTTTTCTGAAAAGGTTTATTTTTGACCTTGTCATCACCGTAGCCCCTTCTGTTTTGATCGGATCTTCTTAAAACTTACAAACAAGTAAGTCAGGCATAAACGCTCTTTTGAGTTCGAAAACTAGCGATGTCGGTCCATTACTGGCGGAGTTATGTCCACTACTTTGCTGAATGCATATTTTGGACCTTGTCATCACCATAGCCCCTTTTATGATGTTTTTGAAACTTACAAACAAGTAAGTTAGGGATAAAAGCTCGTGTGAGTTCGAAAACTGGCGATGTCGGCCTATCTATCATAGAGATACGTCCCCTTGATATCTGAAAATGCCTCATCATCACTGTAATCCCTTCAGTTTCCATCGGATCTTCTTGAAAGTTACATGTTAGTAAGTAAGGCATAAAACCTCAGTAGAGTTTAAAAAAATTGGTGAGGTCGGGCTATATTTCAGAGAGTTATGTCCCCCTTGGTTTCAGAAAATACAGCAGCCCCTTCAGTTTTTAACGGATCTTCTAGAAACTTACGCGTAATTAAGTCAGGGATAAAAGCTTGGATGATTTCGAAAACTGATGAGGTCAGCCTATTTATCATAGAGTTACATCCCTTTGATTGCAGAAAATGCTTATTTTTGACTTTGTCATCACCATAACTCCTTCAGTTTTCATCATGACTTCTTGAAAATTATAAACAAGGAAGTCAGGGATAAATGTTAAGATTAGTTCGAAAACAAGCAATTCCGGTCTATTGCTCTCAGAGTTATGTCCGGTACTTTGCTGAAAATGCCTTTTTTGATCTTGTCATCACCGTATCCCCTACAGTTTTGACCGGATGTTCTTGAAACTTACATATAATCAAGTCAGGGGTAAAAGCTTAAACGAGTACAGAAACCGGTGAGGTCGGCTTATTTATCATAGAGTTACGCCACTTTGTTTACAGAAAATGCCTGTTTTTGACCTTGTCATCACCGTGGCCTCTTCCGTTTTTATCGAATCTTCTTGACACATACATGAAAGTAAGTCAGGGATAAAAGCTCGGATGAGTTTAAATCATGGTGAGGTCGGCCTATTTATAATAGAGTCATGTCCCTTTGATTGCTGAAAAATGCCCATGTTTGACATTGTCATCATGATAAGTCCCTAAGTTTTTAATTGACCTTCCAGAAACTTACATATAAGTAAGTCAGAGATAAAAGCTTGAACGTGTTTGCAAACTTACATTGTTGGTACATTACTCATAGAGTTAAGTCCCCTTCTTTGCTGAAAATGCTTACTTCGTTTCTTGTCATCACCAAAAGTTATTTAGTTCTTCCTGAAACAAGCATATAAGTAGGTTACGAATGAAAACTGATGAGTGATGTCTGCCTATCTCCCATAGAGTTACGTCCCCTTGAATGCTGAAAATACCTGTTTTGAACTTATCATCAGCACGAATCCTTCGGTAAAGATTGGAACCTATTGAAACTTATAATCTGTTAGCTCAGGCGAGCGATGTAGGACCATTATGATCCTCTTGTTTCTTATCAGATGCATTTGTCATTTGCTTCATTAGTCATCAGTTGCACTCCTTGTCTGCCGCTAATGTATTCTGCTAAATGTGTCGCCAGTTGCAAGTGTCGTTTACTGTCATGACATCTAATATTTGTCTTGTCAAATGCACTTGTCACCAGCTGCATTGTCGTCTGTTGCGTTTGTCGTCGGCTTCTAATATTTCTCATCTGCTGCGGTTGTCGCCTGATACATAGTCGTCAGTTGTCATCTGATTCATAGTCGACAGCTGCTATTGTCGTTTGCTGAATATTCTCATCTGTTATATTCTCATCAGTAGCACTTGTCTGTTTCCTTTTTCTCATCTGCAAAATGCATTTCTCGTCTCCGGCGTTTGTCGTCCGCTATGGGTGTCGGCAGCTGCAATTGCCAACTGCTGTCTTCTCAGCTGATTTTTTTTCTTATCAGCTACAGTTTTTATTTGCTTCATTTGCCATCTGCTGCGTTTCTCGTCTAATGCTATTGTCTTCTGCTACAGGTCGTCAACTTCGATTGTCGTCTGCTGTCGTGTCATCTTATATTTTTCATATCAGCTGCACTTGGCGTCTGATTCTTTTTTTCATTTGCTCATTTGCTGTCTTATCGTCTGCTGAGTTTTATCGTCTGCTACGTTGTCGTCAGATGCATTTGTCGCCTGCTGTTTTATCATCTATCAACTGCACTTGCCTTCTGCTGATTTTGTCACCTGTCGGTTTTGTCGACTGCTGCCTTTGTCCATTGCTGCATTTGTTGTTTGCTATTAGTTTGCTGGAGTTGTCGTCGGCCGTCTTGTCAGCTAATATTTTTCTTATCAAATGCATTGTTATCTGCTGTGTTGTCGTCTGCTCTCTGCTCAAAGCACTTGTTTTGTCATATTATATTTTTCTTGTTAACTGCAGTTGTCGTCTGCTTCATTTCTCATCTTAGCAGCGTTAGTAGTTCAGCTACTTGTGCGGTCAACTGCAATTGTCATCTGCTTCATTTGTCATCCGATCGGAGCCACAAATTCAACAAAAACGATGTTGAAACAATTATTCAATATTATGATAGCAAGTAAAAGTATAGTTAAATGATATATATACTCGAGCACTTTGAAAACGCAACATCATAAGGAAAATGTAAATATTTTTTAACTCACCAATTTTTTCAAAAAACGAATTTCATCACAAATAATATTTATCAAATGACTTTCGTTTGCCACAATCACATTAGAGCTGTCCCTTCACATTAGCAGTCTACACTGCGGCAAACACACCATGTGTCAGTCAAATCTCCAGCCACATCAATATCGGGTATGCCCACCTGCGCACTGAGAGCATTCACGTAACCTGGACCGCATTGAACAACACAAACGTCGCACAGTACGTCGGGGGATGTTATCCCACTCTTGCTGAAGGGCTATCGCGAGCTGCCTCACAGTCTGTGGCGCGTTTTGACGTCCGTGTACACGACGTCCCAATTCGTCCCAAAGGTGTTCGATACAATTCAGATCGGGTGATTTCGACGGCCAAGGGAGAACATTGATGCCTTCTTGACGTAAAAAGTCCTGCGTCAACCTTGCCGTGTGCGGACGGGCGTTATCGTGCTGAAATAACATGGGGTTACGTTGACGTCGCAACAATGGAACAAGCTCTGGCCGAAGAATCTCATCGACGTAACGTCTGGCGTTGAGATTTCCATGAATTATCAATAAACGCGAGCGAAAATGGTAATTGATGGCGCCCCAGACCATGACACCACCGCCTCCAAACCGGTCTCTTTCAACAACGCAGTTATCAGCAAACCTTTCGCCGTCACGTCGATAAACGCGTACCCGCCCGTCGGTTTGGTACAAATTGAACCTGGACTCATCGCTGAAGACGACGTCGTGCCAGTTGACACGTCTCTGGTGATTAAGTGCAAAGTTCATGCGAAGCTGACGATGACGTCGTGTAAGTATTGGTCCGTGGTACGGACGCCGGCAACGAACACCAAATTCCTTAAGTCGTCGGGACTCTGTCA
This sequence comes from Lucinisca nassula, assembly GCA_963580285.1. Taxonomy (NCBI): domain Eukaryota; kingdom Metazoa; phylum Mollusca; class Bivalvia; order Lucinida; family Lucinidae; genus Lucinisca; species Lucinisca nassula. The sequence continues at coordinate 16,629,250 of OY757015.1, forward strand.
TACGATGAATACGTCGCCCTCGGTTGCCAATGACGACGGAAGCTGTTTGCGCGGCCGTCTGGAAACGATGCCGTAGGTGGAGTTGACGGATGTATTTATTCTGACGTCTTGACGTCACGCGCACTTGCCCAGGCCTGGGGCGGTCATTAACAGTTCCTCTTAACCTGACACGTTGAACGAGACGATATATTGTGGTTCTGTCAACATTAAAACGCCGAGCAATGTCCTTCTGTGAAATGCCAGCGTCCAAAAGGCCTAAAATCCGATTCCGATTTTCGTTATTTAGCCTTGGCATGCTCAGTTTTGTAAATTTATCCAAATTTCAACCAAAAACCGATTTGAAGACAACTTTTGAAGAGATTGAATGAAAGATATCGGTTGTACATGCGGAATTGACCATATAAACAAGGTCATATCTCGGTGTGCACGTGCTACGATATCACGTGTAGTCGACCGATATTTTATCGATCTGACCACCTCATATGATTTTATTTATGGTGTATGGAAGCATATATCTGCTAATATGATTTTGGATTGGGCCATTTCAAAAATATTTAAAAAATATAATGTTGCGTTTTCAAAGTGCTTGAGTATATATATATATATATATATATATATATATATATATATATATATATATATATATATATATATATATATATATATATATATATATATATATATATATATAATATATATATATATATATTTTTTTTCTTTGGGATGCTTTGCTTATTGATTGGTTACCAATGATTGACTTAATCATTATTGAAACATAGAATCACTCAAACATTAGATGGTCATTACATGTCAAACGTAAGCTACCTGCTTGTAGTTATTCTTAACTCTTCAGCATCCAGCTGCTAAAACTGTCGTCTGTATAATCATGAACAAAAACAAAAGCTTTACTTGTTGCAGTTCTAACCAGTAAGCCTGGCTTACGAGGTTAGATATGCTCAAACATATGTGGCTCAACTCACGAGACCAGCTTATTTCTATCACCTTGCTCAGCTACTATAGATTGCCAACAACCCGGACACTGATAATGGACTGCTTCAGTCTCTCTCTGAGGAGCCTAGCTTCTTTATAGACACGAGAAAGATAGCTGCCTTTATTCGGCTCAAATTTAATAGACAATCTAATAAAATGCGTCACTGCTTTCTCCTCGATGTATACACCTCGGAATCAAATCGACACTGGACTGATAAATGAATGAATGATTCTATTTTAAAGGGAACCGGGCGCCAAGAGCACATAGGGGCTACCCCAAGTTTGCCGACTGGGATTAGTTTTTGGAAACTGCTCTTTTCCCTAAGCTGCCAATGTGCTGACTCCTGCCAATTTGACAGTTATCAGCTAGCCGTTTGGGCTCTGACTGATACATTTTTGTTGTTGTTTTCCAGTTACCCCGTGTCGCGGGTCGTCAGCTGGTGGGGTTCCAGGGAACGAATCCATGCTGGCACTACACCGTAGCCGTTCGGTGGTACCCCTTTTCCCCGTTGCCGGTGAACAGGGAGTTCATCGCTCGGCTCCAGCCCAGAATGATAAAGATACTACCTTTTAACGCTTTTATTCTCTTTAGGAGGATTGAAATCTGGTGATATCTGATTGGCCGAAATTGTATCTTTAATATACAATCATACTCAAATGAACTTGTTCATGATATACAGATGCTGGATTTTACCATAGTTCTACATGCAAACTATCGATTCTGTCATAAAGAATCTACTGAGAACTGCTAAGTCATCTTCTATTTTTCTAATCACCTGCACTTGTCGTCTTCTCCATCCCCCACCTGCTGCATTTCTCGTCTGATAAACGCATTCCTTGTCTGCTGTATTTTTTTCACCTGCTACGTGTCATGCAGCAATTGTAGTCTGCTGTATTCTCACCTATATTTTATCATCTGCAGTTGTCATCTGCTTCGATTGGCATTTGTTGCGGTTCTCTTCTGCTGCGTTTCTCGTCTACTATTGTCCTCAGCTATGTGTGTCGTCAGCTGTAACTATCGTCTTATGTAACCTTATCTTATTCAGATTTTATCGACTGCACTTGTCGTCTGCTTCATTCTTCATCTGCTGTTCGTCCCTCCCATCGGATCTTGAAGAAATAGATGGGCTGCATGATGCTTCCAGGCAGAGCTGAAACCGAATGCACACGAGTACTGGTTAACCGCTTAAAGACACATATTCGTCTCTATATAAAAAGGATGGCCTGTCTAATCATCTCCAATAAACACGTCCTTCGGGCCAAAGTGCACATCAAAGGCTTATCTTATGCATGTGATTAAGAGGTGATTATGAGCAGAAACTCTCTGAGAAATATGTTTAAAAGGGGGCTCTATAAGTTGAACTTGTGTGATGGTATATTTTTACCGAGATTTTTTCCAACAAACTGTTGTCTTAAAATACTTCTTTTTTATTTAAATATACTGAAAAAACACTGACATACATTGTTTCATTAACTTAAAAGTAACAAAAAGGTAAACAAACAAGGTAAGGGTAAATGAATTGATGAATTAAAGATTTTATCAATCAATTAAAATTTATTTCGTTCATCTAGTTATTTTTGAAATTATGTGACACAAATCATATAATATCTAAAACATTAGCATTTTTTAGTCAAGCTGGAACTATAAAATGTTTCTTGTTTTAGAAACAATCATATCAGAAATTAGAACCTCTTAAACACTACCTTTTTATACCGTAAAACTGTGGTATAGAGGGGGTATAAATTATTTTTCTTATTTCTACAAAAATATAGTGTGGGTCCTCGTTAGAACCGCCTCTGCGAGGCAGTTCTTAAGAGAAATAATAATGTAAAAACATATAGTACTGAAGATTGGGGTTGAGAGGGGTACAAATTATCTTCAATATTTCTACTCAAAAATTTATAACGAGGACCCAGGATGTATGTTTTTACATAGAAAGAGTGCTCACTATGTCAAAACAGATTGTTCAGTAAAACTGGTATTTTATACGTGTATACATTAGTTTTCTTATTTCCACCCAAGAAGGTTCCATAGAATACCCATAATATATGTTTTGAGCAGAAATACTAAACAGATCCGGATTTTTATCTGAAAAATTCATTTAGGTGGTTACATTTTACCATTTGAATAGGCATGTTTTTATAATGATTATAAATAATGATGACTAAAACACAAACAGAATAAAAGTATCGATGTTTCTTCCATTAATTCCAAAATCAAACAAGAAACTGAAGAGATCTTAAATCCCTAGGTAATTGATTACCCTCCCTTGGTTCCCTACCTGTAAGACAGTCATAATACCCAAGTATATCTTATCTCAAAACTGCTTTTTTTCATAACCGGTCACTAGAGGGTTGTGCAATCAAATATGTGTCTTTATGGGATCTAAGACTGCCCAGGCAAAGTGATGCGAGTCTACAGGGTTCTTAAATCTGAAATCAAACAAACTAACGTCACCTGCCGCTATTTCTCGTCTACTGCATATTTGATACAACCAAGTCTTTGGTTGCAATGGTCGTATGCTGTCGTATCTGTCAACTGCACTTCACATCTGCTTCATTTCTCGCCTGCCGCTCTTGTCCGCTGTTGCATTGGACTTCTGCTACGTTTTTCTTCTGATACATGTTTCCAGCAATTGTCGTCTGCTGTCTTGTCATCTCATATGTTTCAATTTTAAAGCGCACTTGTCATCTGCTGTATGTCGTCTGCTGCTGTTCTCATTTACTTACAGTATCTGCCTTGTTTTCTTATATTTTTCTTCATTTGTCGCCTGCTTAATGCCTCATCTGCTGCGCATTATGAAAACTCACCCGTGCGACATAGTGCATTTTTCAAATCTCCAAAATTGCTACTTTTCTGATGAAAATCCTTAATATTTTTGTTAAAAATATTCAAAACATAGTTTGAGGGTGCTCGTTGGAGCCAAAACCTACGTCTTGGAGCAGAAATAAGAAAAATAATGTATACCCCCGTAAACCCCAGTTTTCTCTATATAAAGTGGGGCTTTGGGGGTCTTCATTACACGGACTTGTTCATGTGATGGTTTTTCTTGTCTGCTGCATTTGTAATCTGCTATTTGTGTCGTCAGCTTAATTAACGTCTGCTGTCTTCTCATCGATGTTTTGTTTAAGATCAGATACAGTCGCCATCTGCTTCATTTTTTATGTTCTGTATTTCTCGTCTGAAGCAGTCCTTTTCTGCTGCTATTTGTGTCGTCAGCTGCAGTATTCGTCTGCTGTCTTTTAATCTTATGATTTTAGTAATAATTGCACTTCTCGTCTGCTTCATTTCTCATCTGTTGCATTTTTCCTGTTCTGCGTTTACTGTCTGTCACATATGTCGTCAGCTGTTATGTCTGCTGTACTACCATCTATCAACCGCACTTGTCGTCCGCTTTATTTGTGAATTGCTTCACTTGTCGTCTGGTACATGCTCCCGGCAATTGTGGTCGGAATCATCAGTAGTATAGTCAGCGCTTTGGTGCCACGGACTGCGCATGCGCGGGAATGACGTCACGGCGCGGCGGCCATATTGGATATTGAACAATTTGACCTCGGATTAAAAGGTCGATGATTTGACCTCGGGTTAAAAGTTCAATAATCATTTAAAGGTTTATTTTCGATGATTTGACCTCGGATTAAAGTAGAAGTAAAACAAAGATCAGGAATTGATACAATTAACTTACTCCACCCATAAAAGACACCAAAGGGAAAGAAATACAAACATTAAGCGACCCGACCATAATGGAAACCTAAACAAAGGAAGGCCATAAGGACAGTTACTTTCCCACAAAATGGCCATATGGTCATCCAAAACCAAAAGACACAAGTGATACACACAGTAAGTAACAAACAACAACACAAATAAATCGCTAAAAGTTGAATTCAATGGTCACAAAAGAAATACTTCTTAAAGGGATTAAATTTCGCCAAAGTGTTGCGACTTTAAAGGAATGTTAGCGACATGTTAATTTTAGCAAAATCTTGTGCCTCCTTCCTGTCCGTCTTTTGAAAGGGAACGGCAATATTGTTAAAAGAGCTGGTCATTGTTTACTTTTGAACGAATTAAAGCCTTTTCATTTTAAGTTATTTCTCATTAGAAAACCCCATTTGACAAGTTTCCGTCCTATAACATAGGAATAAATTAGCTCTTTCTGTATGTCACTTTACTTTCCTGCGTATACCCCCAATAAAAACATTGTATAATCCCGCATATAAAGTAACCGTTAAAAATTGTTCATTATACTGACGTTATCTACAGAACACACGTTTTCACGAGCAAGCAATGACTAGTTTGGACAGGTTTGTATCGATAAAATAATTTAATGTTGCTTTTGTCTATAAGTAATTTTTGACTTAAAAGTATTTGTACGAAAAGGCTCCAGATAAGCCCCGTTGACAGTAAAACAATCGCCTATTATGATATATTTTCAACAAAATACAGTTCGAAAGAAATAACTTACCAGTTTAAGCCGTCACAGCGCCAAACGCGTATGTTTATTTAAGATCTGAAGTATTTTCAATGTCTTATTGTTATGTTTAATATTAATCCCTTTCGAGTTTCCACGATGTCTTATATGGGTTTATATAAGGCCCGAGCATTTTCAATACCTTATTGTAGTGTCAAAAATTAATCCCCTTAAAGTCTCCACGATGTCTTGAGTACGTTCATTTAAGACCGGGTGCATTTTCAATACCTTATTGTTGTGTCAAAAATTAATCCCCTTATAGCCGCCATACAGTCTAAGATATTTGACGTGTTAAAACATGACCAGTTCGATGGGCCATTTTTTAAAATCCCGGCTCACTAGAAAGTCGATCACATTACCATATGTTCCATATAGAAAAGGGCAAAATGTTTCAATGTAAGTATATAACAAACACTACGCCAATCCTCTGTCCTACTAATAATCGGAGCTTATCAGCGACGGGCTCAATCCAAACATACACACACATACACACACATATACACACATGCACAAACACAAACTGCTTCAAACCCTAATAATAAGCTTAAAACGACATACCCGATCAGAGCTCTACGCAATCCTAACAGACAATAACTTCTAAATGATAAAGCCTATTGTTAATATGGCTACGACACATTTTGATTGGTTGCTATTAATAACCGACCTGTCATACTTATGCCGTGAACAGATTCGTTTTGAAATCGGCGAAGAAAACATAAAGGGTGTAGTAAATCATTTCATTCATACACAAAGACAAATTTCTTATACTTTGTATACATACAATGAGAAAAAAATATTGTAAACCTCACTTTTCATATAAAGTTTTGACGAGCACACAATGACTTGTTCGGACAGGTTTGCAACGATAAAACTATGAAATGTTGCTTTTGTCTATTGACAAAAGACCTTAAAAATAGCTTTTTAACAGAGTGTTATATAACATGAATTTAGAAAAACTTCATTTTACGCTATTATCATCATACACGACCCAATGATAGGAACAGGTCCAGAACTTCCGTAAAACAAACCATCTTCATTTGATACCGAGGTCCCGTTTTTGGATTTACAGCTATCTATTGTAGATGGGTTTGTTTCGTGCAATATGTATGATAAACGAGATGACTTTGATTTTGAGATTTTAAATTTTCCTTTTTTGGATTGTGATGTTCCTCGTGCGCCATCCTATGGTGTTTATTTTTCGCAATTAATTCGATTTGCTAGAGTGTGTAGTCATGTAACTGACTTCAACACTCGTAATAAATTATTAACGGCTAAACTTCTTAATCAGGGTTATCGGTACCATAAACTACGATAAGCCTTTTCAAAATTTTATAGACGCCATTCTGATTTAATTTCAAAATTCAATATTGGACTTAAATCTCTTCTGCAACAAGGTCTATCGGAACTCGAATTTTATGGTGACTTAGTATATAAATTCAGAAAAATATATAACCGCAATGACTTTAGCACCCAATTTCGTAAAATCATTCTTCGATATTAAAGATTGGGTACAATATGGATATTATACGACAGACTGCATGCATGGTAGTTAACCCAATCACGATTGGCAACTTTGCTTCCCTCTTTAATTGCACGCCGGTGGGTCAGGCCTCAGATTCTATGACGGTTCCAACGTAAGGGCTTATTGAGAATTAGAGAGATCTAATTTAAGGTAATGTTGGTTGGTGCCTGATGCTCTGTCTCTGTTCGGGCCCATCGGAGTCTAACTGTTGGTTTTCTTTTGCTCCAGCATTTCAGTGGTTTCTTGCTGTCGAGTCCTCACCGTTGTCTCACCTCTGTGGTTCTTTGATTATTTGTGTTCACGGAGATGTTGCACTGATGAGTTAGGAGGCCTCCATGCGGACTGAACAAATTATTTGTCTAAATCGTAACGGAAGTAAGGGCGAGGATTGTGGCCACGTAAAATCGATTTAAGCCCCCCAGTGGAAATTTTTCCACTGAACATTCCAAGGCGTTTCTTCTGTGGCGATTTATTTACGTTGTTATTTGTTACTTACTGTGTGTATCACTTGTGTCTTTTTATTTTGGATGGCCATATGGCCATTTTGTGGGCAAGTAACTGTCCTTATGGTCTTCCTTTGTTTAGGCGTCCATTATGGTCTGGTCGCTTAATGTTTGTGTTTCTTACCCTTTGGTGTCTTTGATGGGTGAAGTAAGTTAATTGTATCGATTCCTGATCTTTGTTTTACCTTTACTTTCCAATGTAACTGTCTTAAACTTACATCGACAGAAATTTTCTTTACATGGGCCCTGCAAAATATATAGCATGATCCCTGAAGAAAAATAATCTGCAAAATAATTTAGCGAAAAATAATTACCTGAATTACTGCGGACGTTGTGAACTCCTCTACACCCGACACACAAATGACTCTCACTGTTCAAAAAAAGTTTATTTATAGATCCTACATCATCGCGACGTTATATATACATGTTGTGATTCGCACGAATGCTCTATTTTGATTAACCGACAGAGGATCAGTTGTCGTGTACACTTCAGCACGAAATCATCGTTTATTGTTTCTATCCAAAACACTTAGAAAGCTAGGAATGTTCACGCGTCCGTCCTTTTCAACCAGCGTACTAAAGAATTGAAAAGTGTTTGACACAATGCGATGTTTAGGTTGATGATGTGACCCCGGATTACTATAGAAATAATTCTTAATCCGTATATTGAATTTGTCATAAAACGGATTAAATTTTGCGTGACTTTATAGATACGTATGCATGTCAGATATTTTAACAGAATATTCAAGATATATTGCTTCTGAAAGGCTGCTTGTTGTGGTCTTAAAGTACTCTTTTTCTGTATAGGGTAATTCTGCCCATTTGAACTCGGGTAGTTAATGAACACTCAATATCGCGCTTGTGGCGGAGAGTGGCACGCAAATAATCAATAATATAAGCTTACTCGACCTTTCCCCCCAACGCTATCCCTACTGCAAATGGCTTCTGTTGAATGTGAAAATATCCCTTTACCTATAGATGGAAAGGCAGTGGAAAGGTGGTGTTGGAAAGGTGGCGTTTTAAAATTACGGGAATGAAATAAGAAGCAAGAAAACGCATAAGTTTATATTTTTATTGAACTGCAAGGCATGCATAAGTACATTAAAAGAATACAAGAGAACGTGACAAGTGTATACGTGTTAGATGAGGCACATATATGCTGTTTTTCATACTTTACATCCATGTACATCGCCATTGTCTAATAATATATGTGCTGACTTTTTTCGTTCGCAATGGAATTACAGCTGACCTTTCAACATCGGGAATGTATATGTAAACCAGTCTTTATATGCACGGCACATCTTTGTCATTTATGCACTTGAATCCTTTAAAAGAACGAGTAGATAGTAGGCGTCCGTGTCCATTTTATATACCCTCCATACATTCCATTTCTAATCACGTATCCCCTCCTATTCACGTATACCCACTGTATCCATACTGTATCCCACTGTGTCTTCACTGTATCCCCACTGTTTCCCGACTGTATCCCTACTGTATCCCTAATGTATCCCGACTGTATCCCTACTGTACCCTCACTGTTTCCCCACTTTATCCCCACTGTATCCTGACTGTATACTCACTGTACCCCACTGTATCCCGACTGTATCCCTACTGTATCCCCACTGTATCCTGACTGTACCCCATACTGCATCCTAACTGAATTCTCACTGTAACCCCCACTGTATCCCCACTGTATCCTCACTGTATCCCTACTGTATCCTCACTGTATCCTTACTGTATTCTGACTTATTGAATGCTCAGAGACAAAAGACGTAAGAATGGAACGAGTGAATAGAAATTGAATCATGTCGTACAAATATGCACGCGTGTGTCCAATGTGTCAAAGACCTGGTGTTTTTAATTTAAGCAGTCATCTGCAAATTGTACATCAGCTAAAACATGCGAGAGAACGCGCTGATTATCTCAAGTATGCAGTATTGTGTCTTGTCGCTCCTACGCTACAAGCAAGGTTTCCAAGTTTAGCAGTAAAAACCAAAGCGAACAAAATCAGGCGTAAGCATTACCGTCAGATCCTAGAACAATCTCACAAGTCCACAGAGAGAAGACTCGACATTTTACCAGAGCCGTTCCCGAGCTTTTGATTCCGACACAAAGTCTCCCTTATGGTGGTGGGGCCTAGTATGTCGGGAAAAGGCTATTTCGTTAAACAACTGCTAGAAAGGGATTGTATTGAATACGAAGTGTGCAACAAACCCCGTAAAATACAGTGGTTTATGGACAGTATCAATGCATGTTCAAAGAAATGAAACGCACATTGAAACAGGACATTACCTTTCGAGAAGGCCTTGAATTATTATTTGTACCGCAATCGGGCATTCTAGTAACCTAATAAAGGGGGTCGAATAACTGCTCGCTATAATCGGTAGTGACCTATAATACCTTCTACTGACCTATAATACGTCTAGTGACTGATTAAGACCGGACCTACTTTTCTGGTCCCTAATTTGCAAGCGTAAACAATAATAGGAAACCTTTTATACACGAGAAAAACAACGAAACTGCAAGTTATAATCTTTGCAATATTTATTTAAATAGATTTTCAGAAATTTCAGCTATTTTCTTACTTTCTCGGGTTTTCCTGGTTTGAATGGCCCGTTGGAATAATTGCGCACTGCTACTGCGGTTGCGTCTTAACCTCGGAAATAGTTGCTTAAGCTAAAATAAACTATTTATTTGCAGATTTTCCTTCAGAATGTGAAGCTCTCAGAAAGATTTATTCGAGCGTCCATGTTGTTTCCTGTGTCTCTGTGGCGCGATGACGTCAGAAACTTTGCGCTATTTGACGTCACGTTATACTACGTATGCGCGCCATGGCACTGATTGTCGTTTAACATGTCACACTGTCTGCTGTCTTTTTTGCTCAAATTTGCTAAATCATTGCAAACCCCTTGATTGTTTTGAATTGCGGTATAAACTAAATACATAATTAGTGTCTTTAATAATAAAATATAATCGGCTCGCAACGACAATTTTATAGGGGCTCGCTAAAGCTCGCCCCATTATAACTGTCTAAGGCTCACCGATTATATTTTATTATTAAAGACACTAACCATGTATTTACCATATATTCTGTTAAAATATCTGACCTGCATACGTCTCTATAGAGTCACGCAAAATTGGCAAAATTTAATCAATAGGGAATATATATGCCAACCAGTCTTTATATACACGGCACATATTTGTCATTTGTGCACTGTAATCCTTTAAAAGAATGGGTAGATAGTAGGCGTCCGTGTCCATTTTATATACCCTCCATACATTCCATCCGAATGGTGGGTTTCCAACGGTTTCCGTTTCTTGAAACAAGTGGTCCGCCCATTGACTATTGCTCAGATAAACGACGATTGGACCTTTCCTTTGATCATTCTGGAGTACACGTTGCGTTCAAGTCACTTTCGATGTCTTGATCCGAAGAGCATGAGCCACTGGTCCGAGATTCTATTGAAATGCGATCACCTGCTATCCGATATTTTGTTCCTTGTATAGTGTACGAGACACAAACGCCAAACAGATCACTGACGACTTGTCTGTCTGACGGAGTATCGGCTTTATTGTCGGCTAAGACGTAAAAATATGGTTTTGACGTAATGTCATTGTAAATCTTCATGAACGTGGGTTTGTTTTTATCAAATATCTTGTCCGCCATTATCCCTATCTGTCGTCTGTCGGCAGGACTTCGATATCTGAAATCTAATCCTTTTTGCGACAAATTCAATATACGTATTAAGAATTATTTCTATAGTAATCCAGGGTCAAATCATCAATCTAAACATCGCATTGTGTCAAACACTTTTCAAATTCTTTCGTACGCTGATTGAAAAAGACGGACGCATGAACATTCCTTGCGTCTAAGTGTTTTGGATAGAAACAATAAACGATGATTTCGTGCTGAAGTGTACACGACAACTGATCCTTTGTCGGTTAATCAAAATAGAGCATTCGTGCGAATCACAACATGTAAATATAACGTCGCGATGACGTAAGATCTATAAATAAACTTTTTTTGAACAGTGAGAGTCATTTGTGTGTCGGGTGTAGAGGAGTTCACAACGTCCGCAGTAATTCAGGTAATCATTTTTCGCTAAATTATTTTGCAGATTATTTTTCTTCAGGGATCGTGCAATATATTTTGCAGGGCCCACGTAAAGAAAATCTCTGTCAATATAAGTTTAAGACAGTTACATTGGAAGCCTGTTCCTATCATTGGGTCGTGTAGGATGATAATAGCGTAAAATGGAGTATTTCTAAATTCATGTTATAAACACTGTTGTAAAAAGCTATTTTTAAGCTCTTTTGTCAATAGACAAAAACAACATTTAATCGTTTAATCGTTGCAAACCTGACCGAACAAGTCATTGCTTGCTCGTCAAAACTTTATATGAAAAGTGGGGTTTGCAATATTTTTTCTCATTGAATGTATACAAAGAAAAAGAAATTTGTCTTTGTGTATGAATGCAATGATTTACTACAACCTTTATGTTTTCTTCGCCGATTTCTAAACGAAGCTGTTCACGTATACGTATACGTATGATAGGTCCGTTATTAATAGCAACCAATCAAAATGTGTCGTAGCCATATTAAAGTGAATGACCACCATTAAAATATAATTATTTCATTTGCAAGAAAAAGTTACTGTAATGATTAATCTCTGACTTTTATTACCATTTGAAATCTGCTAAGGTAATTAAATCAACATTTAATGGTTTCAGTGAAGCCTTCTGGCAGCGGCCATATTTTCCCCAAGGTAATCCAAATATATCCCAGTGTCCAACATGTTTGCTAAATTCCTGACCTCAAGGAGACCATTTAAGCTCTATATTTCTCTATGTAGCTACTAAAGGAAAAGTTATTAGGCTCTCTAATCAGGTTGCATTCTCAAAAAGCCTTGAATAGGCTATCAGTTCAAGCTCTTACATACTGGCTTCATTATGTTTTTGGATGAAACTAAAGACTTTGAAGACAGTTTTTCTGAGTTTGGTGCCATTGGTTTCATTGGGTGGCATTCATCTCAATGTCGGGTAAAAGTCCCAAAATTTGAAGCAGCATCTCCAAAATGCCCTAAATAGTGGTGATGGGAATGTTAAACACCAATTCAAACAAACAAAATCTGTTCTTTCCAACAAAACTATTGTCTCTGTAACCCTTGTCTGATTTACAGTTAATCACGTTGTACACCTGTACACTGTTTGCATAAAATCCAGAACTTTATCCAAAAATGAAAACATAAATTATGGGAGCTCAAAGGAATCGCCTCATTGAGTACCCACAATCTATGCTTTAATCTGGATTAACCCATTTAGTACCAGAAACCCCAAAAGAGGTACCCTGGCAAACAGTCCAGGCCCAGATTAGACGCCGCAGCACATGGCGTCTGATCAGGGCTTACACTGTTTGCAAAATGTTCGGCCATTTTCCTAATAAATTTTGAGGAAAACAACCTGACAGCCCTTCATTTACAAGAAGGCATTTTCACTTTCCCATCTAAAATCCTCAGCTGCTAAAGTTACAAATGTAGCTGTCAGAACATGGACTGAACCGTTTCCTTGAAATCACTGCAGGAGATTTAATCTGTAAAAATGTCTGATACCCCATAAACAACTTTAATGAGCCATTACAGTTAATTAGAGCAACAGTTTAGGAGGAGAATATGATTTTATCATTCCTCAATGGTATAATTGTAAAATGGATCTGAGAAAAAAAAACGTGGTCATTCACTTTAAACATAGGCTTTATCAATTAGAAGTTATTATCTGTTAGGATTTCATAGAGCTCTGATCGGGTATGTCGTTTTAAGCTTTTTATTAGGGTTTGAAGCAGTTTGTTTGCGTTTGTGCATGTGTGGTTGTGTGTGTGTGTGTGTGTTTGTGTGTGTGTGTACATGTGTGTGTGTATGCATATATATGCATTGAGCCCGTCGCTGATAAGCTCCGGTTATTAGTAGGACCGAGTATTGGCCTAGTGTTTGTTATATACTGACAGTGAAACATTTTGCCCCTTTCTATAAGGGAGATATGGTAATGTGATCGATTTTCTAGTGAGCCGAGACTTTAAAAAAATAGCCCATCGAACTGGTCATGATTTAACAAGTAAAATATCTTAGACTGTATGGCGACTACAAGAGGATTAATTTTTGACACAACAATATGGTATTGAAAATGAACCCGGTCTTAAATAAGCGTACTCAAGACATCGAGGAGATTTGAAGGGGATTAATTTTTGACACTACAATAAGGTATTGAAAATGCTCGGGCCTTATATAAACCCATACAAGACATCGTGGAGACTCGAAAGGGATTAATATTTAACATAACAATAAGGCATTGAAAATATTTCCGATCTTAAATAAACATACGCCTTTGGCGTTGTGACGGCTTAAACTGGTAAGTTATTTCTTTCGGACTGTATTTTGATGAAAAATATATCATAATAGGCGATTGTTTTACTGTCAGCGGGGCTTATCTGGAGCCTTTTCGTACAAATATTTTATAAGTCAAAAATTACTTATAGACAAAAGCAACATTAAATCATTTTATCGTTGCAAACCTGTCCAAACTAGTCATTGCTTGCTCGTGAAAACGTGTGTTCTGTACATAACGTAAGTACAATGAACAATTTTTCAACGTTACTTTATATGCGGGATTTTACAATATTTTTATTGGGGGTATACGAGGGAAAGTAAAGCGTCAAACAGTAAGAGCCTATTAATTTCTATGTTATAAAATTGAAAATTGTCAAATAAGGTTTTCTAATGAGAAATAACTTAAAATGAAAAGGCTTTAATTCGTTCAAAAGTAAAAACTGACCAGCTCTTTTAACAATATTGCCGTTCCCTATCAAATATTATTCAAGATATAAGTCAAAGTCATTGAACCATGAAATATAGGTCACACTGACCTACATTTTAAGGTCAATCATCTGGTTGCATTGAAGTAATGTCTCAGGTATAACGTTTCATTATCAAGAAAATAGGCAAAAATAAAGGTCACACTGACCTAGATATACTTTGACGTCAACGTTGTATATGTCATTATGGAGACGTTGCTTCCAATTTTGAGGGTTTTTTACCTGACATTGAGATGAAATTACATGTCAAGCCCTGTCGCCAATGAACCTAATAGGGATTATATACAAGGACGGCCCGACTAGTACTGCTTTGCCTGGGCAGGATTAGATCCTCTAAGCGGTCTACCAACCTACTCGTTTGCGTTCGGTTTCAGCTCTGCCTGAAGGCATAATGCAGCCCGTCTATGTCTTCAAGCCCCGATGGACGGGGACCGATCAATGGTGATATAATGCGTTTGTTTGATTTGAGGTTTATCGTCCCCGTCAACACTGTACAGGTCATTTTAGAGATGTTGCTTCCACTTTTGTGGAACTTTTACCCGAGATTGAGATGAAATGACATCTCGTGCCCTGTCGCCCAATGAAACCAATAGGGTTTATAAGCATGCGCGGCCCGACTAGCACCTCTTTGCTTGGGGAGGCTTAGCTCCTCTAAGTGGTTTACCAGTAATCGTGTGCGGCTGGTTTCAGCTCTGCTTGGAAGCATCATGCATCCCATCTATTACTTTAAGCCCCGATGAGCGGGGGCCGTATATAATGCGTATTTCTTCTTGATCTTGTTTTTACTTTGCAATAATTGTAAATTTGATTTAATGCCATCATTAACAGGCGTCAGGGATTAATACAGTATGCATTGAAGTCAATGGCGTATTGGTTCTGAAAGGTGCTGCATTGTTTAAAGGTCAACCTATGGACAGTTATTTTGAAAAAACAGTTATTCTTAACTCATATTGTATTTTCTAGGATTGACAGCAAGACGATTCCGTTGTGAATTATTTAAAAGGTTGCCTTTTGGTAATCTATAGTTTTAGTTTAGTATGTAGGTGAATGGCCCAGCAAACAATATTAAGAACATGCTGATTCTGTCACTGTACCTAAAAACGCTTACATTTGGCAAGGCGTGAAACCCTTAAGTGTATTATTCAGTAAATTTGTCAAGGCGTTATACCATTAAGTGTATTATTCAGTAAACTTGACAAGGCGTGATACCCTTAAGTGTTTTATTCAGTAAACTCGGCAAGGTGTGATACCCTGAAGTGTATTATTCAGTAAACTCGGCAAGGCGTGATACCCGTAAGTGTATTTTTCTGTACACTTGGCAAGGCGTGATACCCCGAAGTGCATTACTCAGTAAACTTGGAAAGGCGTGATATCCTTAAGTGTATTATTCAGTAAACATTCATTCAACAGAAAGAAACAACTGCCCTTCATAAACCAGTTGAAATGGGAGAACGCCAAGAGATGGATTTGTAAATATTTCTGGCTATTTAATCCACAGCCAAGTTATGCTGGTCAACCCACAGGTATCTATCCATACTGTATCACTCCCTCAAGGGGCTTACATGCAAGCAAAATACACAGGGCAATAACTAGAACCATCAAAGTCATGATCAGGGCCCGGCGATAGCAATTGAATGTGATACGAGGGGAGTGTGTATGTTTGAGTGCAGGGGGGGGGGGGTGGGGGACAGAAAAGTAGAACAATTAAAACATAAACGTGGTTGCTTGATCTGTCGGTAGTCTAACTAGTAAGAAAAGGTCACTCAGGTACTTTAGCAGTTTCTTGCTAGTTATTTTAAACATTGTCGGCTACATCCATGTTAAGTAGAAGTAAAACAAAGATCAGGAATTGATACAATTAACTTACTCCATCCATAAAAGACACCAAAGGGAAAGAAATACAAACATTAAGCGACCAGACCATAATGGAAACCTAAACAAAGGAAGGCCATATGGACAGTTACTTTCCCACAAAATGGCCATATGGCCATCCAAAATTAAAAGACACAAGTGATACACACAGTAAGTAACAAACAACAACATAAATAAATCGCCACAGAAGAGCCGCCTTGGAACGGTCAGTGGAAGATTTCCACTGGGGGGCTTAAATCGATTTTACGTGGCCACAATCCTCGCCCTTACTTCCGTCGCGATTTAGACAAATAATTTGTTCAGTCCGGATGAAGGCCTCCTAACTCATCAGTGCAACATCTCCGTGAACACACAGAGATGTTAATGTTTTTTTTTTTTTTTTTTTTTTTTTTTTTTTTTTGCAATTAAGTATGCAGAAATAACTAAATCAGTAAGATTTGTTACATCTAGAGTTGTTGCCCTTTGCTAAACGTGCGTTGCGTCGATGAGAATAGTTAATGTGGCAAAGACAAAGAACAAAAAGGAGAGCAAACAACTAGAAATATCATCTTTACTACAGAAGATATAAAATGTTTGAGTAGAATATTTTTTCAACAATATAGAAGTAACTGATTGTAAAGTAAATTATACTATACTTCCCTTTGTGACTGTACTGTACGGTATTTCAAATGCATGTCCATTATGTAGATCTACTTCTGCTGCTGCTTCTGCTACAAACATAGATTATCTGTGTCCTGCTCTGTGACTGCCACATACACATCAATTCTACATTGTATGTCCTGCACTTAAATATCATTTTTATCCTAACAATGTCTTAAACTGTCACTTTCAGGGTAAAAAACTATATGTGTGTGCTTCTGCACATCTGGTCCACTAATTGCTAATATCATAATCACTCCTGACTTCAACGTAATATATCATAACGTCATAAGACGTCAAATGCATTTAAATAATGTACTTTAATAGCCTGAATATAAATTTATCACATAAGGAACTTTAAGTGTTTAAAATCGGGAAACTTTTAAGGACATATAGAAAATTCTATAAGAAACTTAGAATTAAATTCGCGGTATTCGCGACACTCCATCCACGATAATAAAATGCCTTGATAATTTGTTTGCTCTTACCATTGGTCGCAATACATTTTGACTAACTTATACCTATACTATAATATGCTGTACCCAGATAGTTCCGAAATGAAATTGATCTTTACTGTCTGCTTATCATGTTTATTGAATTATTTATCATCGAGTCTTCGTGTAGTATTACGTTACCAGTATATTCGCACGTTTTGCCTCTGTCACAGTTCTCACAATCGCTGTAGTCCTTTGCGCTTTTATTGCATTTGTGGCTTTTGGAATACTCGTCCTTATCGCCCTCGTCATAGCAGTCGATTACCTATCCCTATTTTTGTCCTCGAAGCTCAGGCAGAATTCACCGCCGGATGGTGCTGTTGACTTCACAACCGCTACTGCCTCCACAATTTCCATTGCCTCCACAACCACTGTTAGCTGCACTACCAATGATATCTGCTCCACCGCTGCTATCTGCACAGCCATTGATATCTGCACAATCATTGCTATCTGCTCCATCGCTGCTATCTGCACAGACGCTGCTATCTGCGCAGCCATTGATATCTGCACAATCATTGCTATCTGCTCCACTGCTGCTGCCTGCACAGCCACTACTATCTGCACAGCCGCTGCTATCTGCGTAGCCTCTGCTATCTGCAAAACCACTGCTATCTGCTCCACTACTGCTGTCTGCACAGCCACTGCTATCTCGTCCATTGCTACTCTCTGCACAGCCGCTGATATCTGCACAACCATTGGTATCCGCTCCATCGCTGCTATCTGCACAGCCGCTGCTATATACACATCCACTGGTATCTGCACAACCACTGCTATCTGCACAACCCTTGCTATCTGCACAGCCATTGGTATCTGCTCCACTGTTGCTGTCTACACAGCTGATGCGTTCTGCACAGCCATTGATTACGGTTCCTCTAGGACCCACCGCTGGAAACTACCTACTTGCAACTGTTGCTGGATACTGCTCTTTAGGATCCTCTGTCCAAGTATGCTGTGGTTAAGGAATCTCTTGGTTTCTTAAAATTAATAGCTGTATCTCTGCTTGTCTGTGTATTAAGTCATTAAAGTGCTTGTCTCCATTTTCTGCTGTCAGGTCAAATATTTGGTATGAGTAGGATGCACTTGTCACAAGGAGCCAGCATGTCAAATATGGAGCGTTTACTGACACGGTTCAGAAGTTATGACCAATGTTAAAGTTGTCCCAAACAAACCAACCAACAGACAAAACAATACATGTATTTCCGCTCTATTGCTACCTGGGGCATAAAAAACAATAACCACCACGAAAACACCCCTAGTCGAATACATTGAGAATTTTACCACCAAAAATGATGCTTTTTATTTCCAGAGAAAAAGCCCGATGTTTTTTTTTTGTTTCATATTTCTGCTCGGTTAGGCATCTCTCATAAGCACCAACAATTTTCTAACAGAGAAAAATAATGTATACCCCTGTAAATACCATGCCCTTCATCATAGTGTAGTTTATATTTTCTTGTCCTTTGGGAACATTGATTCCATTGTTGAATTTTGAAAGTATTTGAGGGTCACTGATGAGGCCTAATAGGCCGAAACTAGTAAGTCTGGCCCATGACAGCTTGTACATACCATAATTTTAGTTCTGTGGTCTATTCCTAGCATCCGAAGGATTGTGTGTGTGTGTATGTGTGTGTGTGTGTTGTGTGTGAATTCGAGTTTAACGTCCCTTTCAACATTTTTTCAGTCATATCACGACGGTGTCTGGTTGTGACATGGAGCTCAATGCTCACTTTTATAGTGCTGTCTCACTGAGGTATCATGTCCCAGACACATTACATGATACCACACCCAGTCACATTATCCTGACACTGGGTCGACCAGTCCTAGCTCTAACCCGTAAATCTGAGTGCCAAACGAGGAGCAGCTGGTACCATTCTTTACGACTTTGGTATGTCGCGGCCCGGGATCGAACCCGTGACCTCCCGTTCCCCGGAGCGGACACTCTACCAACTGAGCTATCGGGGCCGGTCTGCATCCGACGGATAATTCTTCATAGAAAATATTTACAATATAGAACTGGCCAGGGGTTTTTCACTTCTGAAGAGCATAAAACTTATACTTTATGGTCATGTCAGAAAGTGTGTGAAGCTCTCACCTTTCTACATGGCAATATTTAAATAAGATTTGATACTAAGACATTTAGACAAGTGTGTATTCCGATGGGTACTAATTGCGCACCACTTGTGGCTGATCTGTTTTTTGTTTTGTTATGAGAGAGACTTCATGATGTCCCTTTCTGCTGAAAACCAGTCTGAAATCATTGAAGCTTTTAGCTCCACTTCTAGATATTTTGATGATTTATTAAATATTGATGATTTATTAAATATTGATAATACCTATTTCGATGGTTTGATCAGACAAATTTACCCCTAGAACTTCAGTTAAATAAAGCAAATTCGTCTGATACCGAAGCTCCGTTTTTGGATTTATATCTGTCTATTGTAGATGGGTTTGTTTCTTGCACAATTTATGATAAACGCAGGCCTCAGATTCTATGACGGTTCTAGCGTAAAGGCTTACTGAGAATTAGAGCGATTTAATTCTATGTAACGTTGGTTGGTGTCTGATACTCTGTCTCTTTGAGCATCCTGAGACACATGCTTTATGTCTAAATGCTGACCTTAGAACTATCTCCGATTGGGCCCGTATGTGGTTAGTGTCATTTAATCCTTCCAAGACCGAGTCCATGATTATGTCCCGTAATAATTCAAATAAACCTATACATCCTCCTATCATAATGTCTGATCGTCAAATCCAGGAAGTAGATTCTCATAAACATCTTGGACTATATCTTTCCAGCTGCTGCACCTGGCACGTTCACATTGAAAAGATAAAGCATAGCAGAGGCTAAATGTGATGCGAAGACTCAAGCTCGAATTATATAGAAATCCCTCGAATGTATTTATACTTCTTTTATACGACCGCTGTTAGAATACGGGGATACAATCTGGGATAACTGCACTTTATTCGAGAGGGAATTAGACAAAATCAAAAATGAGGCTGCCAGAATAGTTACCGGTGCCACAGCACTAGCCTCATTGCAATCTTTAAATGAAGAAGTGGTCACATGTGAGACGCCAAGTTCTGCAACGGAAGGTCAGGTGGTTTTTCTCCGGGGACTCCGGTTTTCGCCCACCTCTGATTAACGAGCGACTCGATATGAGTGAAATAATCTTGAAAGGGCCGGAAAACCAAAACCAAAAAAAAAAAAAAAAAAAAAAAAAAAATGAAGAAGTGGGTCGGGAATCTGTGTAGACTAGGCGAAAAAATCACAAAGTGTCATTATTTCTCAAAATGCAGCACGACATAGTACCAGCCTACTTGTCTAACCTTGTCCCTCTTTCTGTCGCTGAGGCATCTCGATACGACCTTCGTCACTCTGATAACTTTACAACAATTCAATGTAAAACAAATCATTACTATTCTTCCTTCATACCATCTGTAATCAGAGACTGGAATAATCTGCCTCAAGAAACTAAACATATAACCTCTATTGCATCGTTCAAATACTTTTTAGCCCGGGACAAGGTGAGAGTACTAAAATTTTATTATCATGGAAAGCGGAAATGGCAAGTAAAGCATGTACGTCTGAGAACAACTCTTAGTTCTCTTAACAGTGACTTGTATAGAAAGAATTTGTGTGAGACTGCCTCTTGTGGTTGTGGTGAAATTGAGAACGCTTCCCCTTTTTTTCTCAATGTCGCAGATTCCAGAATCAACGGAATGAATTATTCCAAAATGTGCATTTTTACCAGTGATAAATCTAAGGACTCAGTTATATGGTGACGAATCAAGATGTTCGGAAGAAAATTTAAGTATTTTCCACAATGTTCAGAAATTTATAGAAAACAGCAAACGTTTTTAGACAACTGTTCCCATCACTCTCATCCTCCCTCGTATCTGTAATAATTTCACGGTCAAAAGTGTGTAGTTTTTTAAAATGAAAGAGTATAGCGAAATCGGGCCCCGGTTTATGACACGGGAATACGTGTCGGAAATGGCTTCAAGTATGCTTCAATTATCCTTTTTTTCTTTGCTATTTTTCTTCCTTTATTTCCCTATAATTTACCACGTTATTGGAATTTTGTCTGAAGTTCTTTTTTTTTTTCCTCAAAACATCTCGATGTAGCTAATTTGTTAATTCATTTAAACATGTCTGTACACTCTATTTATCCGCCATTAATACCTAGTATATTTCCTCCAGGAAATGAGCTTTATAAGCTATTTGTAGCTTTCGCTCAAATCCTTATACTATAACATGTTTGCTTTCTGTGCATGATGTGTCATTCATTTCATGAATAAATACGTTTAAACTAAACCATGGCAAATCTGACCATCTGGTGATAAAAGATTTTGTTATCATAAAGAATGTTATGATGTTGCAAAGCCGGCCTCGGTAGCTTAGTCGGATGCGCGTCTGACTGGTGATCAGGAGGACGTAGGTTCGACACCTGCCGGGGTCGGCAATATTCATTCGTGGAGACTTATCATGAAATCTTTTCTACGGTCATTCTCTGCCTTCTGCTGATTCAAGAAGGGCAGTTGTTAGTTTATGGTGAAAGAATGTGCACTGTCCTGGTTAACCGTCGTTCTTCCCCAGAACCATTAGAGATTGGAATGCCCTTCCCGATTCGATTATGTCGACAGCTGAAGGTGCTGATGATTGTGTAGCTAAATTTACCTCTTTGGTTAGAGCTAGGGACTAACTTCCCACATCACAGGTCCTGGTGTATGAATGTCATTTGACGTGTCACCAGTAACAATTCTGATTCTGATTCTGAACCGCTTACGTATAAGCATGCCCAGGAAAAGTGTGTATAGGTAAACTGACCGGCTCAAAAATAACCTAAGATAGTGTTAAACTCAAATGCAAATACAATGATGTTGCAAATGGTCCTTGTTTAATAAACTAACAATAAATCTCCTAGAGAGGCATGCCAATAAAAATCAAAAATGAGTTCCTTTAAGAACAATGAAAACATTCATAAGAAAGAAGATGGGTCATACTACGTAGTTTCGGCTAATAAAGCCTCATCAGTGACCCTGTAATGATCCGGCAAAGAAAGCCAGAGGAAACATACTGCAATTTTGCGAATTTCGAATAGGCAGTCGATTCAAAGACTGATATTAATCAAAACAGGGTCCAAATAATTGAAAACCTGTCTAGAATATGAGTCTAAACCAATAATTTATTTCTGATTTCTTAGAATATTCACGCTTCATGATCAATATCCACGAAAGAATGTTGCCGTCCCCGGCAGGTGTCGACCCCGCGTCCTCCCGATCATCAAACAGATGCTTATCCGACTGAGCTACCGAGGCTTGTCAACAAGGTTCTATTTATCATATAACATTTAAAACGCATTTTTTTTCACGATTGGTTTACAAAAAATGTCAATATTCTGTCATTAGTAAACGCAATGTTGTTAAGGACGTCGTACATATAACGTAACGGGGCGTATCTAACTATTTGCATATGTAATCCACTAGTGGATTATTGAATGTATTACATGGCGTTATTACATTCTCAGACGCGACGTCATATGATAAAAATAAAGTATGTTACAGTAATTGAACTATCAGTTAGTCGGCAGCCAGTCTATATTAACAGTCTCGGCCTAAACGTCTTCGCAGAACGACTTTGCTTTAATAAGTACAATGCGTCTTAATATTTGCATTTATTTTACCTACATTTTTTCCATAGCTTTCAATTTCATATAGCTTATTTTATTGTAATGAGAAGTATCTATTAAATGCAATAATAATATAACGGCCAACCTTTGTCAGCG
Source organism: Lucinisca nassula (assembly GCA_963580285.1). Classification (NCBI taxonomy): domain Eukaryota; kingdom Metazoa; phylum Mollusca; class Bivalvia; order Lucinida; family Lucinidae; genus Lucinisca; species Lucinisca nassula. The sequence goes on from OY757015.1 coordinate 16,652,386, forward strand.
AACAAGAAAAAAATACTTGGTAAGATAAGTGCCTACACATATGTTTAGATGTCCTTTGTGTATTTCTCTGTTCTTTTAATGAATCTTTTATCAGTCTTTGTTTCTGTCTGTGTCCATCTAGTCTGATCAGTAATGTGCACATTTGTTGTCCACATATCTGTCTGTCGATCTGTCCGTGTGCACCAATCTGTCTGTCTCTCTTAAAAATGTTGTTTTTTTTTCGCTGCGTCAAGGATTAGAGCAGTGTTCAGTGATGTCAATGGCGTATTGGTTCTGAAACATACTTCATCTTATAAAGATTCACATACGGACAGTTATTTGAAAAGTCAGATATTGTTAACTCATACTGTATTTTTCTCGGACTGTCAGTAAGACTATGCCGTTGTAAATAATTTAAAATTTTACCTTTTGGTGACTTATAGTTTCAGTTAAGTTAGAAGTTGAACGGCCCAGCAAACATGTTGCTTTAGTCAGTTTACTTGAAAAGGCTTAGCCTTGGCAAAGCGTAATATCCCAAAGTTTACTATTTAGTACATAGAGGATATTTAATTTTTTGAGGTGGATACCATAACTATTTCATCGAGTGTGTTGTAAACATCCAAGTTTCACGAGTGAGAATTTTTAAACACACGAGATGAAATAGTTTTGGTATCCGCCGAAAACAATAGTAAATTTTCTTTTTATTTTATAATTTTAAAACGGACATTTACCCTAATTGATCGATCGTATTGAAGACTACAATGTACGTCACAACTTTGACTTGGCTATGACGTCACAAATGTCAGTTTCACAATATAAACATACCGCCATTTTGGAAACAGCATTTTTACAGTACAAAGAGTGCTTTTACAGATTTTTTTTATAGAAAGTATATGACTTTTGCGAGAAAAGCAGTCCGTGCTGCTACTGTGAAACAACACGGCCATGTTATTTTTCACACTGTGAAAATATCATTTATATTTTCACACTGTGAAAATTTCACTTTTGTTTTTTTTTTCCAGATATGCCTTGACATCACTGTTATGTATAAAATAAACATTCATTCACCAGAAAATAACAACTGCCCTTCTTTAATAAGTGGTAATGGGAGAACGATAAGAGGTGGAGTGGACAATATTTTTGGCCATCAAAACCCCACCAAAATTATGCCACATGTATATATCCATATTGTATCATTCCATAATGGGACTTTAATGCAGGCAGCATTCATAGGGCAATAACTAGAACCATCAAAGGCGTGATCATGGCCCCGCGGTAGCATTTTTGATGTGAGGGTAGTGAGTATGTGTGAGTGTATGGAGTGGGGGAACACATTGGTTGAAAAGTTTAGACATACAATAGGGTTGCACTGTAAGTAGTATAAGTCGGTACTCTGGCGGTTTCTTGCTAGTTATTTTAACCCTTTTTGTACCAAATGGAATCTTCCTCCTTTGATATGGCTGGAGTTCATTTAAAATTTAGGGGTATCAGGTTGTGTTTTCATCAAAACTTATTCGGAAAATGACTGAACTTTTAGCAAACAGCGGGGGCCTTGATTCGACGCCGCGTTCTGCGTCGTCTGATCTGGGTCTGCACTGTTTGCCAACTACCCGTTCTGGGGTTTCTGGTACTGAATGGATTAAACAATATCGGCTATATCCATGTTAATATATTTTGCAATTCAGTATAGAGGAGTAACCTAATAAGCGAAAATATATTAAATCTAGAATTGGTGCCCTTTGTTACACGTGCGTTGTGGTTTTGAGACTAGTTACAGCAAATTTTATTTGAATATCTTGCATGGTTTAGAACAATGGTCAATATAAATGGGTATAAGTAGATAAAGGGTCATACGTCAAAATTTATTATAGTAGAGTTATTGCCTTTAGCTACACATGTATGGACCTAACCTGCCAAACCTAACCCTTCAGATTTTCTATAGAATCCTGCTCGTACCAGATCTATAGTGGATACCCGAGTTGTTAAGCAAACAATTTTCGTGCTACCTAATCGCCCCCAAGACATTCAGCTCTGGACGTTTTCCACTTCTACCTCAAACTATTTTCTCCGCTAGACGTTTCGCCCCAAAAGACGTTACTTCTTTTCATATCGCACTACTGGCCGTGTCGCCCTGTCATTAGTTTTGCACACTAGAAGTTTCAACCAACCCAAATGAATGTATGTTTGTATTGGAGTTTAAGGGCCCAGTCAACACTATTAAGGTCATTTTTAGCCGGTCAGTTTATCTATCCACACTTTTCATGGGCAGACTTATACGTAAATGGTTAACCTATACCGTGCACATTCTTTCGCCAGAAACTGACAACTGCCCTTATTGAAACAGCGGAAGATCGAAAATGTCCGTAGAAAAGATTTCATGACCAATCTCCACGAAAGAGTTCCTGGATGAATGTAGAATAATGTAGGGTAAGTCTGATAGGTAGCCTAAGATACACATTACGAAAACACGCCTATACATACATATTGTAATCTTTATCGCTGAAAAAAAGGAAAATCTAAAGATGAAAAATTGGGATATTTTTCTTATTTCTGCTTAAAATACAGATTGTAGGTACTCGTTAGAACCGCCTCATCGAGGCGGGAGGCGATTCTAACGAGTACCTACAATCTATATTTTAGAGCAGAATTAAGAAAAATAAGGTTTACCCCTGTAAACCCCAGTCCTACTATATAAAAGAGGGGTTCTAGGTGGTCAAAATTATATAGGCCTGTTTTCGTGATAATAAGATAGTGGGGCACTGCATCTCTTCTCTTCCCCCAATAAAATATTGGGCCTCTAAAATATGATTTGTCTTTCATACTGCGCTCTACATAACCAGGTAGAGTCTGTTAACAACTGCTATCCGACCTGTCAGACCTACCCTTTCTTACTGCGCTCTACATAACCAGGTAGGGTATGTTAAACCATTACTATCCTACCTGTCAGACCTACCCTACCAAACCTAATCTTTAGCATATCCTGCAAAATGCTTTAGCCTACACTACAAAAGGAACCTATACTTCTCCATCTGTTGACTGAGCATACATACCTTGTATCGCGCTATCGATGGTGCACCATCACAAATAACCTTTTTTTTTTTCTCTAAATTTGACATTTGACCTCACCCGATGGTCCATGGGAATCAGATAAAACACCGAATACTTTCAAGCGCATCTGTAGTTCCAAAGCAATATGTATATCGAAGCTATTACACCTTTTTACATACAATCGGGTATAGTGAATTGATATTTGCCCCTTAGTTAATTATTGACCGGATGACTCTACCCTTGGCCAAATAAAGTGAAGGCAATGATCAGGAATCGTAAACATCAACCTAGACCTCTGATCAGAGACACCAAATGGAAAGAAATGTAACATGAAATGCTTAAGACCTAATTGAAACATCAATAGAGGAAAGCCAAAAGGACAGCTACTTCACCACAAAATGGCCAATTGGCTATCCAAAACAGAAAAGTTATAAACGATTCACACATTCAAAGACGAACTATAACAAAAATAAGCCGCGACAGAAGAATCGCCTTGGAACGGTCAGTGGGTGTGTGTGTGTGGGGGGGGGGGGGTGGTGGACTTAAATCGTTTTTACGTGGCCGCAATCATCGCCTTTACTACCGTCGCGTTTTGGACAAATAATTGTTTAATCCCCATGAAGGCTTCCTAACTCATCAGTGCAACATATCCGAGAACACAGGAATCAAACAACTCCAGAGCTGAAACAACGCTGAGGACTCGACAGCAAGAAATAACAGAAATGCTAGAGCAAAAGAAAACCATCAGTTAGACCAGAAGCAGAGCATAAGGTACCAACTAACATTACATAAAACTAAGTCTCTGAATTAAAGAAGAATGTTTTTATTGGATTGTTAAGCGTTACTACATGTCAGAAGAAATAACACTTGAATGTGACTAGCATTGAAAACAATGAATCTACTGAGAATTAAAAACTAGAAATTTAGTTATGTAGTATATAATTTCATAATTACTTTCTCTCTTATAATATGTAAACGAAAAAAAAAAAAAAAAAAAACGTACTGACTACAAAATAATGTAGAGGTGCTTCTTTTTCGGACTGCCTGGCATTTAATAAACAATAAAGTATTTCCTATTAGAAACAAAATTGCTAGCCCACGTATTCGATTCCACTTTTGAAGCCAGCTTGCTGGAAATACATATAATTTTTTATGTGAGAATGCAATACATCACTTTAATGCGTTGTCGTTATGCCTTTTAGTTCCACATTAAATTAACAACTAAATAGGATTATTCAATTTATCAAGCAACAGATGGTGAAAATATAAAAGATTACTAATACCTTGTCATTGGATATAAATTGTTTGAAACTGTTTATCCAGGCTTCGTTCAGTAGGTTGTCTTTAAAGACAAAGTATATTTCTACACATACTGGTAAACGACTTGCAAGGAAAAGTGAAGAAAAGGGGTAATATTTTATCTGTCTATTTCACTCTGGTTATTTATTTATTTATTTTCTCATTTATAATTGGCTTTTTGTGAACTTCTAACATGTAGCCAAAATCTATGTTTTTAGCAGAAATATGAAACAAAATCAGAAGTTGTCGGCAAATTTTCATGACTTGGTGGTAAACTGTTCATTTTTTAACAAAAACGGTTTAATTCTCTGTAATGTAGGTTGGTACCTAATGCTCTGTCTCTGGTCGGTCCATCGGAGTCTAACTGTTGGTTTTCTTTTGCTCCAGCATTTCAGTGGTTTCTTGCTGTCGAGTCTTCAATGTTGTTTCATCTCTGTGGTTGTTTGATTTTTTTATATTCACGGAGATGTTGCACTAATGAGTTAGGAGGCCTTCATGCGAACTGTGCAAATAATTTGTCTTAAACGCGACGGAAGTACGGGCGTGAATTGTTGCCAAGTAAAATCGATTTTAGCCTCCAGTGTAATTCGTTTCACTGACCCTTACAAGGCGGTTTTTTCTGTCGCGGTTCATTTTTGTTATGGTTTGTCTATGAATGTGTGTATCGCTTATATTATTTTGTTTTGGATAGCCAATTGACCATTTTGTGGTAAAGTTACTGTCCTTTTTGCTTTCCGCTATTGATGTTTCCATTAGGATCTGTTGTTTCATGTTTGTATATCTTTCCCTTTGGTGTATCTGATGGGAGCTGTGGGTTTATTGTATCGATTCCTGATCATTGCTTTCACTTCTGTTTAGTCCAGGATTATTCTTGCTGTCGTTTATTGCCCATTAATTGCCCCGTTGAGAAGAGCTTTTAATAGTTCGTTTTCTTACCCGTCGACGCACGGATTGACGCATGACATTTACACCCCTAAGCGGGCGCTTTTTTCTTCGTTATGTGAGTTAACAGTTTTTGCCCAAATTTGGATTATCCACTCACGACTTTTCCTACCGTAGGCTTCAGTGCGTTAACGCGACTATGCAAAAATATTGGATGAATCATCACGAAAACAGTCCTATATAATTTTGACCCCTGATTAAGCCCAACTTTGATACATTAAAATTTGGGTTTACAGGGGTAAATATTATTTTTCTTATTTCCGCTCAAAAACATAGATTGTGAGTACTCGTTAGAACCGCCTCGGCAAGGCGGTTCTAACGAGTTCCCATAATCTATATTTTGGGCAGAAATATGAAAAAATATCAGAATTTTTTATCCTTAAGTTTCCTCTTTTTTCCCTGTTTTTTTATATATTTGAATATGCGTGTTTTCGTATTGTTTCTAATATTATTTTTAAAATATTGATTTGGTGTATTCGTGATCATAATAATATAAATATTAATATACTGATTTAAATCTTAAAATAAGGGTTATAATAATAAAGACATAGTAATAGGAGGCCTTCATGCGAACTGAACAAATTATTTGTCTTAATCGCGACGGAAGTAAGGGCTAGGATTGTGGCCACGTAAAATCGATTTAAGCTTCTCAGTGTAATTCGTTTCCGCTGACCGTTCAAAGGCGGTTCTTCTGTCGCGGTTTATTTTTGTTATGGTTTGTCTTTGGGTGTCTGTGTCGCTTATACGATTTGATTTTGGATAGCCTATTGGTCATTTTGTGGGAAAGTAACTGTCCTTTTGGCTTTCCGCTTTTGACGTTTCCATTTGGGTCTGTTGTTTCATGTTTGCGTTTCTTTCCCTTTAGTGTCTCTGATTGGAGCTGTGGGTTAATTGTATCGATTCCTGATCATTGCCACCACTTTTATTTTATATTTATAATAATAATAATGGCATAATAATGATAATAATAATAATAATAACAAGAATAATAATTCAATTTTTTAATCGCCTCACTTTATTGCGATGAATACTCGATTTTCTTACTTTTGCTCCGAGCGTGGGTTGGGGTGCTCGACAGAACCGCCGAATTGAGGCCTGTTTAGCGGATACCCGCGGCAATTGTCTTGGGGCGGGAATCGTTTAGATAATGTATTAACTATAAACCCAACTATTCTCTTAATAAAGTGGGGTTTGGGTGATAGTCATTACACACTTGTTAACGTTATGTGATGCAGTTTTTGTTCGGGTTTGTTTACTGTTTCCCAAACACCAGTCTTGCATTTCGTTTCGGTAAGAATGGGGCTGAAGCAACTTTAGGGGTGTACTTGCAAAAGCAGAAGCATAAGCCTCATTTGCGCTTAGAATTAACAACAACAATATTTTGAAAAAAAAAAATAATAATAAAAGACATACATGATAATTAGTTCATTTTCGCCAGACTTGTCATGTTGTGTTTAACAACTTTGCGTTCTTGAGCCTTCGCTACTGATCGTTATATTTTTTTTATTTTACTATATTTTATTTATCATTTTTGTCGACAATATCGACCAATCTTGTAAATTTATGTTGCACATTATAAAATGTTTAAAACCTTGTTGCATTTTACAATCTTGGCTTATCAATTTATGTATTTCAGACTGATTTATTTCTCTAAGTACACTCGATATATTTGACACATGAAGATACTATTCGTGAAAAGGGGTAATAATGTATCCGTCGATTTCTCTCTGGTTATATATTTTTATTCTCACATTTACAATTCGCTTTTTGTGAATTCTCGTCGAGGTGGTTCTAACATGTAGCCCAAATCTTTGTTTATAGCAGAAATATGAAACAATATCAGAAGTTATCGGCAAATTTTCATGATTTGGTTGTAAAATGTTCATTTTGTTTTACGTATTTTGCTCGTGTAACAAAAACGGTTTAATTCTATGTACTGTTGGTTGGTGCCTGATGCTCTGTCTCTGGTCTGGCCCATTGGAGTCTAACTGTTGGTTTTCGTTTGCTCTCGCATTTCAGTGGTTTCTTGCTGTCGAGTCTTCAATGTTGTTTCATCTCTGTGTTTTTTTAATTTTTTTGTGTTCACGGAGATGTTGTACTAATGAGTTAGGAGGCCTTCGTGCGGACTGTACAACTTATTTGTCTAAATCGCGATGGAACTAAGGGCGAAGTTTGTGGTCACGTAATATCGATTTAAGACCCCAGTGGAATTCGTTTCACTGACACTTCCAAGGCGGTACTTCTGTCGTGGTTCACTTTTGTTATGGTTTGTCTATGAGTGTGTGTATCGCTTATATTATTTTGTTTTTGGATAGCCAATTCGTGGGAAAGTTACTGTCATTTTGGCTTTCCGCTATTGGTGTTTCCATAAGGGTCTGTTGTTTCATGTTTGTATTTCTTTCGCTTTGGTGTCTCTGATGGGAGCTGTGGGTTAATTGTATCGATTCCTGATCATTGCCTTCACTTCTATTTAGTCCAGGATTATTCCTTGCAGTCGTTTATTGCCCATTTATTGCCCCATTGAGTAGAGCTTATCATTGATCGTTTTCTTACCCATCGACGCGCAGACTGGCACATGACATTTATACCCCCAAGCGGGCGCTTTTTTCTTCATTATGTGAGTTAACTGATTTTGTCAAAATTTGGAATATCCACTCACGATTTTTCCTACCGATGTTCGAAAAAGTGGGTATAATAAAAATATACTGATCAAAATCTTAAAATAAAGGTAATAATAATGACATAATAATAATAATAATAATTCCTTTTTTTATCGCCTCACTCTCTGACTTGTTATTGCGATGGATAATCGATTTTTCTTATTTGTGCTCCGAGCGTGGTTTGGGGGTGATCGTTAGACAGCCGAATTGAGGCGGGTCTAGCGGATACCTTCGGCCTATGTCTTGGGTGGGAATTATTAAGATAATGTATTCATCATAAACCAAACTTTTCTCTCAACAAAGTGGGGTTTCGGTGATAGTCATCACACACTTGTTAACGTTATGTGATGCAGAGTTTTTCGGGTTTGTTTACTGTTTCCAGTCGGAGTTCTTTTTACACATTGTTATACAATGAAGATCCAATCAAATAACAAAAGAAGCACCTTCTCCAAACCTTGTGACAGCTCGCACTGATTACTGAAACTATGTAAAATGAAAGCATTTTATTTGCATTGTTTGTACTGGTGGAGAAGATTTTTTTAGTCACTAGAACACTGTCCAAGATGCTATTGTTTATGCATTTTCTATGTCCGCAAGGGTTTTATAGCCTACAGGATTGCGAATAAAATTTTTGTTCTGTTCTGTTCTGTTTATTATCGTTTTGGTTTTAAACAAGACTTTGATTTGATAATATAAGGTAGAAGTAAAACAAAGATCAGGAATTGATACAATTAACTTACTCCACCCATAAAAGACACCAAAGGGAAAGAAACATTAAGCGACCAGACCATAATGGAAACATAAACAAAGAAAGGGCCATAAGGACAGTTACTTTCCCACAAAATGGCCATATGGCCATCCAAAACCAAAAGACACAAGTGATACACACAGTAAGTAACAAACAACAACTTAAATAAATCGCCACAGAAGAGCCGCCTTGGAACGGTCAGTGGAAGATTTCCACTGGGGGGCTTAAATCGATTTTACGTGGCCACAATCCTCGCCCTTACTTCCGTCGCGATTTAGACAAATAATTTGTTCAGTCCGCATGAAGGTCTCCTAACTCATCAGTGAAACATCTCCGTGAACAGAAAAATCAAAGAACCACAGAGGTGAGACAACGGTGAGGACTCGACAGCAAGAAACCACTGAAATGCTGGAGCAAAAGAAAACCAACAGTTAGACTCCGATGAGCCCGACCAGAGACAGAGCATCAGGCACCAACCAACATTATCTCTCTAATTTTCAAAAGACAATAGTATTATTAAAATGACCTTGGCGTAACAAGTCACTGATAATATCAATCCCTGTTAAACACCGCGTATTATCGCGAAGTGGATTTTATAGGGGTATACATTACTGGAAAGACAAACTGATGACCGCCTTACCGAGGCAGTTGTAACACGTATTATCTAATTATATTCTTGACGATATAAGAATATCACCTATTATTACTTGTTAATTAAATAAATAGACAGCAATCAACTAGCTTGTTGTTTTTTTTTTTTGCATTTATTCATTTATTATCCTGAGCGAATCCGATATAGCAATACGAATGAGTGCAGACTGATCTGAATCGTTGGACTGTCAAAGCAAGCAAAAACTATATCATGGGTGCCGGCGCAATATTATGACCATATAATGTGTAATCAACAAAGTCTGGAATCGGTTTGCGAATACACGTAGTTTGGTCCGAGTCTGTTTAATTCGCCTGAGGGGAAATGAGATCCTGCTACCCACAGAGACCCGGTGAAGACTTTCACACAGATTGCGTTTTCGGCTAATTATGATTTAATTTAATAACAACGTGAACAATACCATCTTCAGATGAGAAGCACTACTTAGCTGTGAATGTATATATTAACCATTCAAGCTCTAGGAACAAGTAGCAGACGACAATTTCAAATATATTTTTTTCTTATTTTTGAACGCGAATAATAAGGCTTGACTTCTATTTTGCCTTCACTTCTATTTAAGAAATAGATCAGCTCTACCTGTGATTTGTTGAAAAATAAATCACAGTTTGGAGGTCAGTTGTAAAGTAGATTAAATCACGAGCACGTAGCGCGCGTGATTTGTCTACTTACAACTGACCGACAAACTTTGATTTATTACTCAACAAATCACAAACTAGAGCTGATCTTTTTCGATTCTAACACGCTGAAAATCGGCAATAATGCGTTGTTTCCTTCAAAATCTCGCAACTTTTCGCCATTGTTAGAAGAAATCCCGCTAAAATCATCGACTGAAACACATGCCTTTATATCCTTTTCTATCGTTTTCGATGCGAGAAAATGACGTTACACCGTCTAACGTCAAGGAAATCGACTAGTGACGTCATAAATTTGCAGGTTTTAACGTCGTAACTCGTCACGCTCTTCCTTGTCGTGATTTGTTGTAGAATAAAACACGAGTTTAATAAATTCAATAATACATGAGCACGAATGCAAGTTTCTTTTTATCATATGACATTTAAAACGTATTTTATTCACGACTGTTTACAAAATGTCAATATTCCGACATTTGTAAACGCGACGTCGTTAAGGACGTCGTACATGTAACGTTACGGAACGTATCTAGCTAATTTGCATATTTAATCAACTAGTGGATTATCGAAAATATTACATGGCGTTATTACACTCTCAGACGCGACGTCATATGATAAATGATAATAATAATACAAATAAAAGACATACACGGTAATTAGTTCATTTTTGTTGGACTTGTCATGTTGTGTTTAACAAGGTGTTTCTTGATCCGTCGCTACTGATCGTTATATATTTTTATTTTATTTATCCTTTTTGTCGACAATATCGGCCATTCTTGAAAATTTATGTTGCACATTATAAAATGGTTAAAACCTCGTTGCATTTTACAGTCTTGGCTTATCAATTTATGTATTTCAGACTGATTTATTTCTCTAAGTACACTTAATATATTTGACACTTGGCGATACTATTTGTAATCATATACATCATCTATGTTTATTTTTTTGTTCATTCAATTGTTTCTTTTTTTTTCTTCAAGAAATAAAGATACTTTATAACACTATTTCGACTTTGTTAAATTCAAACAGCGACCAATATAGTATCTATTTTTAAAGCGGTCCTCGGACATTGATGCCTAAAAAATGATACGACTTACAATGTGCCTGTGGCAATTTGCACATATGCCAGTGCACCTAGGTAACCATGACTTGGTTACATTAGGCCGTGGGGGAGATTTTAGCTTTTCTTCCCTTGTTTATCAGCACAGCTGAGAAAGGTTATATCCGTATAAAACCGGTATGAAACAGACTTATTTTCCATTCAGGACCATTTTACGAGCTCAGAGATAATCGACCCACCAGTGCTGTTAGCACTTTGATGTCCTTACTAAAATATTCATTTTGTTTTCTTTGTACGATGATTCAATCGAGATATTTTTAACGTTAAAAGTGCTCCACGGATTATTGTTCCTACACTTCGTCTGCGTGTGAATGTTGCTGGTTTCTTTTTGTTTTGGATAGCCGATCGGCCTGGTTCACAGAGGGTCAGCCGGAGTCCGTCTACTGGTTTATATTCCAATTGTTTCGTGCTGTATTTGTCTAAACGGAAACGGAAGTAAGGGCGAGGACTGCGGTCGCGTAAAATCGATTTAAGCAACCCCAGCCCCACAAAAACACCTACTAGTTCCAAGGCGGTTCTTCTGACGCGGTTTTTTCGTCTTTGAATAAGTGTATCGCTTTTCCGAGAAGAGTTGAATTATATCGTAGAACTCGGTATTTTTTCTATACAATTCAATATTGTTTTTCCATTTGTGTTCATTGTCAGTGTAAACCTTTGTGAGTTGTACATTTTTGGTCATAAATTTTATTTGAAAATCTATACACATAGGCAAAAATAGAAAGTCAGAATATTGAGTTCAGAACAGTCATAAGGTTCCTCACTAAGGAGGGTGCAAAGGCCAGAGAAATTCATCGGCGCATGGCTGATGTGTATGGTTATAGTAGCCCTACGTATTCCGTAGTGGAAACTTGGTCAGCAGAATTCAAACGTGGGCGCGACTCCATAGACGATGACCCAAGGCCAGGTCGCCCTGCTGATGTCATCAGCCAGGAGTTGATCGACCGTGTTGAGAGACTTGTGCTAAACAATCATCGAATCAAAGTTGCCGAATTTGATTCAGAATGTGGTATTTTACACTATAATCCGTGAACATTTAGACATGTCAAAAGTATCTGCAAGGTGGGTACCCAGATACCTGAACATGCGAGATCGTCAGCAAAGGGTGGAGTTAAGTCAAGAACTTCTGGAAGAGTACAGTGCCAATCTAGAAGACTGTCTCACTCGTCCAGTAACAAAAGATGAAACTTGGCTTCACCACTGGGACCCATATATTAAAAAAGGAGTCCATGCGATGGAAGCGCCATGGCGCACTCCCACTTAAGGAATTTCGTTCCCATCCATCAGCCGGCCACGATGTTTTGGGACGCCCAAGGGATTATATTGATAGATTATAAGCCTGTTGGTACTTCAATAACAGGAGAATACTGTGCCAATGGCATAAAATAATTAAGGGTTGCTATTAAAGAAAAACGAAGGGGAAAGTTAGCTGCTGGTGTCCTATTTTTGCATGATAATGCCCATGTGCACAAGTCCAGGCCATTCGTGAGTGCGCATTCGAGTAGTTCTACCACCCGCCATACAGTCCAGACCTGGCCCAAAGTGATTATTATCTGTTTCGAAATTTGATGATGAGCGCAAGGCTGCTACAGAGACTTTGTTTGAAGACCAAATAGACGACTTTTATTTTAAATAAAATGGGCCAAAATGCATTGAAGTAAATGGGGTTATATTGAAATATAATGTGGAAACCACCTTCCATTCTGTGAGCTAAAACCCGAGTTCTACGAACTTATTGAACTCCCCTCGTATCTTCGTTTTGTTTTGGATAGCCAATCGGCTATTGTGTTGTAAAGTAACTGCCCTTTTCTGTTAGGGTCTATTTATTTCCTGTTTCTTTCCCTTTGGTGTCTCTGATTGGAGGTGTGGGTTAATTGTATCGATTCCTGATGGTTGTCTTCAATTTTATTTTTAAAGTAAATTCTAACACAGCGCGCCTATATAGGCTATGGAAAATAACTGTGGTTTGTTCTACAACAAATCACGGCAAGGAAGAGCGTGACGGGTGACGTCATTAAAACTGACAATTTATAGGACACTAGTCGATTGCCTTGAGGTTGGACGGTGTGACGTAATTTTCTCGCATCAAAAACGTTAAAAAAGAATATAAATGCATGTGTTTCAGTAGATACTAATAGCAGGATTTCTTCTAGCAATGGCGAAAAGTTGTGAGATTTTGAAGGTAACAACAACATTCATTACGTAAACATGCCTATACAAATACATTGCCGCCTTTATCGCCGAAAAAAATGAAAATTTTATGATTGAAAAATTGTGATATTTTTTCTTATTTCTGCTCAAAATATAGATTGTGGACACTCGTTAGAACCACCTCATCGAGGCGGTTCTAACGAGTACTAACGAGTACCCACAATTTATATTTTTGGAGCAGTGATAAGAAAAATAAGGTATACCCCCGGAAACCCCGGTTTTACTATATAAAAGTGGGGTTCAAATGGGTCAAAAATATAAAGGCGTGTTTTTGTAATGATCGCCGATTTTCAGCGTGTTAGAATCGAAATAGATCAGCTCTTGTCTTTGATTTGTTGAGTAATAAATCAAATGTAAGTAGACAAATCACGCGCGCTACGCGCTCTTGATTTGATCTATTTTTTTCAACTGACCTCCAAACTGTGATTCATTATTTAACAAATCACAGCTAGAGCTGATCTATTTTTTCAACAAAAGGACGTACAGCATTTGGGCACCACGAAAACACGACATTATTATTTTAAGCCCCTTATACCCCACTCTTATATGATAAAATTGGGGTTTGTAGTTTCTTATTTCTGCTGAAAATCATAGGTTGTGGACGATGGTTAGAACCACCTCGCCGAGGCGGTTCTAACGCGTTTCCACAACAGAAATGAGAAAAATATCAGACTTTTTATCACATTTATTTGTGTGTAAAATTTCAATATATTTAAATAGGCGTGTTTTCGTGATGTTATACAAAAATAAACTTTTACGAAACACAGTCGAACTTCAATAATTCAAATACTTTTGAAACCTTAATGGGTGCACACAACATACCTTAATTTGCATATGGGCCCCGTCAAGCGATTTTGGTACTTATCGCCTATGCGAGCAGCGAAGGTTCTGGCGAGCCTGCGCATCCGCGCAGTCTCGCCAGAACCTTCGCTGCTCGCTCATACAAGCAGTGAATCAAGAGGAACCTTCAGACACAAAGCCATATCCCTGGCCCCTCTGAATGACTGGACATGCGCAGTTAAAATTTGTCATGTCGGAATGCTCGAAGACACAAATTCGCTTGGCGGGGCTCATATAATAGAGCATCGAAAAGATTAATATGTACTCGTATCGTATGCATAATTCCTGGCTGGCCTCGGCAGTTACGCCGTAAAAACCCAAAACAAACACAATTATAGCCCCTACTCTGGTGCCATGAGCAACACAAGTGGTTCGAACTTCGAGGGTCACTGGTTCGAGTCTCGCTGGATCAGGCAATATTATTGTGTGGTGAATGACGTTAAAATGTTTTCTACGCTAATTCTACCCCCCCCCACACACACACACCCCACTGCAAATTCGTGAAGGGAAGTGTTCAGATTCTGTCGAAAGAGTATAACTGCACTGTTTGTTTGAACTGAGGTTTAACGTATCATTAACAAAATATATCGGAGACATCTGGGATTTTTACCGGATTTAACTACACTACAGCTGGTGTGTGGAAATGTGTGGCGGTGGTAAAATGTCTCCCTGCCCTACATCATAGTGTTGATTATATTGTCTTGTCCTTTGGGATCATTGGTTCAATTGTGGAATTTTGAAAATATCTGAGGGTCACTGATGAGGCCTAATTGGCCGAAAATAGCAAGTCTGTCCGTGAAAACATGCACACTCCATATTTTTCAGTTCTGTGGTGTATTCCTTGCTTCTAAAGGATAACCCTTTTATAGAACGCATTTAAGATGACGTGACATCTCAAGGCCTGTTGCCAAATAAAACCAATAGGGTTCGTATGTATATGCCGTCCAACTAGCACCACTTTTCCTGGCAAGTCTTAGCGGTTATCCAGTACTCATGTGCAGTCTGTTTCAACTCAGTATGCAAGCCCAGAGCTGTCTTCTATTTCTCCAGGCCCCGATGCGCGGGGTCGTGCGTTGGACTGGTTCAAAGCCTTTGTATAAGCATACCCAGGGAATAATGGTTAGATAAGCAATATCTTAATAATGTTGAGTAGGCCGTTTAACGCCAATTCAAACCAGGTCAAATTATATTTTTAAAATCTAAACTTGCTTATATGTTTAAGGAATTCACCATGGCTCGAAGACTTGTCAACGCTGCTCTTCTTTTGGCCGTTGTATTGGTGGCCATGGCAGGTAAGTTGTGATTTACATATTTGTTTAGGTCCTTAGCATGTTACGCATATGCGTAATGAAACATTATCGCAATAAAGGATCGACATACTTATATGAAAAACTTTTTTTCTCTCCACAGGAGCTTTCAGTAAAAGCAAGACTTTCCTCGTTGTTGTAGCCCATTCTTTCCTTTAGACCCGCCGCTATGTTAAAAAATTGCGTTTTATTGGTGGACATTTACAAAATCAAAATATGTGTGTGTATTTGCGTATGAGTAACTTTACTCACGTTGAACACATGGTGAGGGCGAGTTAACTTAGATATGTCAGAAACGTTTTTGTGTTGCATCAGCTAAGCCTTGAAATGGGAAACGTTATACAATTTCTACTTTTGCAACGAAAAAGGTTCCCCGTCATGTAAACAAGTACACTTAAACCCAGTATTTCATAGAGAAACCTTTGACTTACAGGTTTACACATGTATATATAAACTGCTCAAAACAATTAAAGGAGCAAACACATATTTCCGCATAGTATAAAGATGTAAAATAATGATGATGAAACAACGCTTCAGAAAGATGGATACCTTTATCTGCAACATGTTAATTGCAAACTTTGGCAACCAGTTCACAAATCACGGCATGTAGCTTGTTAAGGAAGAATTTGCATAAAATCGCCGCCATCTTTACGTCAAAATATTTACAATGTCATAGACATGCGCAAATCAGTCACTTTTTCCTGTCAGTAATGCGTATGACCACCTCGAGCAGCACAACAATCCTGACATCGCCGAGGCAAGCTACGAATCAAATTTTGAACAATTTGTAAACTTAAGCTAGTGTTTCACACTCATTTCTAAGGATGTTTATGAGTTCTTGAATAGTCACTGTTGGATGATCGCCCTGTGAGATGCGTCTGTAAAGAATGTCCCACACATGTTCTGTTGGGTTTAAGTCAGGAGAACGTGCCGACCAGTCCATTACTTCAATAGTCTCACGATTAAAGTAATCAATGCACACTCTAGCAGTATTGGGGCGTGCATTATTCTGCATACGAATGAAATTGTCACTGATTGCCCCAGCGAAAGTCCTCAAAATAGGATTTAGAATTTCATCTCTAGACCGTTATGCAGTCGATGTACCTCCGTTTATCACGTACAAGTCCGATCGGCCTTCATAAGAAATTCTACCCAATAGCATCACTGACCCCTTCCATATATGTCTGTTTCCACAATGTTGCAGTCCTTGTATCGTTCTCCGGGTCATCTCCAGACTCGAACACGTTGATCACATGCACTCAGGTAAAATCTGCTTTCATCCGTGAAAAAAAGTGTACGTCAGTTTTGCAATCGCCAGTTCTGAGGTTCTTGGGCAAACTCATATCGCCTTGCACGATGTTGCCTGGTGAGAATAGGCCCTCTTGCCGGCGTCTGGCCCTCAGATCACCTTCATGTAATCTGTTACATATTGTTTGATCGGATATCCTTTGACCAATTGCATGCTGGCAATCGATTTGTACGTTTTGTCCTGCCGATTTCGTAGCGCTAGATTTCGAAGATACTGATCTTCCTTTTGTGACGTCATGCGGTGTCGGCCTTGCTCTTCTCGTCTAGGAAACACGACCGGGTCCTGGTAGCGTCTCCATGGCCTGGCAACATCACTTCTCGGTATCCGCCTTCAAGCAAAGCGACAGCTTGAGCGACCTCAACTTCCTCCAAGAACCCCCTAACACGATATGAAGTCACTAGGAAGCCGAAATAACACACAGCCGAAGGATTGACATGTTTCTGGCCCAAACCAAAATTTTGCACAGCTCGCCACACACAGAATTTCAGCCGTTTTATAGGGACATCCATGCTGTAACTCACATTATTGCTTTGCACGTACACCTTGCTTCTTTACGTTTACATGTACATTGTTTGGAGATGTCACTTTAAAATAGCGCCTTTCCATGAGTCTAAAGATTGCCAAGCGTTGATGTAAAAAAGGCTTAAAAGTGCGCTCCTTTAATTGTTTTGAGCAATTTAAAAGATGAAATACTCAAGTGCTAAAATGGCGTCTTTTGATTTGTTTGTTTGATTTGAGGTTTAACGTCCCCGTCAACACTGTAAAGGTCATTTTGGAGACGTTGCTTCCAATTTTGTGGGACTTTTACCCGACATTGAGACGTCTGTGGTGTCGCTAGGACCAGTATTGATAAAAAAGATATTTTTCCAAAGATATGCTAATTGAGAATTAGAGAGATCTAATTCAAGGTAATGTTGGTTGGTGCCTGATGCTCTGTCTCTGGTCGGCCCCATCGGAGTCTAACTGTTGGTTTTCTTTTGCTCCAGCATTTCAGTGGTTTCTTGCTGTCGAGTCCGCATCGTTGTCTCACCTCTGTGGTTCTTTGATTATTTGTGTTCACGGAGATGTTGCACTGATGAGTTAGGAGGTCTTCATGCGGACTGAACAAATTATTTGTCTAAATCGCGACGGAAGTAAGGGCGATGATTGTGGCCACGTAAAATCGATTTAAGCCCCCCAATGGAAATCTTTCCACTGACCGTTCCAAGGCGGTTCTTCTGTGGCGATTTATTTATGTTGTTGTTTGTTACTTACTGTATGTATCACTTGTCTTTTTAGTTTGGATGGCCATATGACAATTTTGTGGGAAAGTAACTGCCCTTATGGCCTTCCTTTGTTTAGGTTTCTATTATGGTCTGGTCGCTTAATGTTTGTATTTCTTTCCCTTTGGTGTCTTTGATGGGTGGAGTAAGTTAATTGTATCGATTCCTGATCTTTGTTTTACTTCTACTTTTTATGCCACATACAGATTGTGAGTGCCTGTTCCATCTAGTACTCATAATCAAATTTATGAGCAAAGATAAGGAAAATAGTGTTTCAGTTTTCCATTACGATAATACATCCGTGTGACATTATAAGAATCTTAAATGGCAGTGAGTGGTGGATTGAAAAATCCGTCCCGAAGGACACTGTCCGGCATCACGAGGCTTGCCGAGTGATGCCGGACAGTGATCCCGAGGGGCGGATTTTTCTATCCACTCCTTACACCCATATTGGATTCTTTTTCTTGCATACCTTTTATTTCTAATGCGAACTTCGGTTACCGACGTCCACCATTTTGTGATGACACAACAGGAATGTTTAGTGACGTCACGCATGACGACGCCGCGCATGAGGTTGTAATCAACCAGTGCATTTATCAAACACGCGATAATATTCGATTTTGGGTCGGAACACCAGGGTCAGAACATAAATTTCTATCCCAGGGTAAAATCACGGATTTCCTTGTATGGTGAGCAAGAAAGTGCATTCTATCATATGTCCAAAACGCTTATGTGTTTTTTTTTCTGATGGATTTTTTGTGATGTTTTCCTTATTCATATACGAGACATTTGTTATGAGTGTTCGTTAGAGGCCGGTTCTAACGAGTAGCCACAACCTGTGTTAAAAATAATAAAAAATAATGTATACCCCTGTAAAACCCCAGATTTCTCTATATAAAGTGGGATTAAGAGGTTAGGGTGTTCATGACAAGGACTTGTTTACATGATGTCTATGAAACAGTGTTCATTATACGAACTTGTAACAAAACCAGTTCGGGTTTTTTTTTGTTTTTTTTTTCAAGAAAGTAAGTTGTCTAAATTTTCTGCAAATAAATTTGTTCATTACAGCTTGTCGATAGTTTTCTTTTCTGTTTTCTCTCTGTCTCGCTTGATGCATATATAAACAGAAATTAGGGGTGTGACGCGGCTCCTTACTATTCATCTACATTAAAAGCAATTCGTTTTTCCTTCATTATTTTAGAGAATTGTCATTTCTATTGGAAGCTAAGGGAGGGGGTCCATATTTCTTTTAGAATTAAAGAGATCAACATTTCTATTTGGAATTCTCGGAATACGACATTTCTTCTGTCCCTTTGATGGACGGACATTTTTTTTTCTTAAGTCGAAACTTTCATAAATTGATTTAACTTTGTAAAACCGACTTGAAGTTCCTGACTTTTCACTTCTAATTTCAAGACTTCTTACTACTAACTTCTAACTTTCGACGTCTTCTTTATCATTTATCCCCTTATCTACTGCATAAAGATATGCTGTCTCAGGGCAAGTGAGCTTTATAACGTCAACGTGATATTGCACTTTAATGAATGTAAAAAAGGCAAACATATTAAAATAACTGGATAAATTTGAAAAATTACATGACAAAAATATCATAGCAACACTTACGGTCAGCATATACTAAATATATGGACCAAGTATTGCACGACGGAATGTTGAGTAGCAACTGAGGATAATGGATAACTGATCTGAAATTGCATATTTGTAGGACTCAGATCGAGGGTCGGTCCCAGATCGGGAGCCGATTTCCAAATCGTGGGCCGATTGTATATCACATCGAGGGCCGATACTGTTTTCACCAAATCGAGGGCCGATTTCTATCTTCTTGGTATTAGGCTTACGTTTCTCGCTACGTTTGCTCTTGAATATGACGTCACAAAACGTTAATTTAAAAACAAATGAACAAAATTGATGCCGGCGTCGCAAGGTTTCAGCTGTAAAATAAAAGATAGAAGGCATAGTAAAATGATCCCAATTCGAAATACTGTTAGACGGACATTGAGGCTTCAAAGCTCAATCTACCACAGAAAGTCTGACACAATCTACGAAGCATTGGGGAGAACTGTATATCATCAGACGAATATTGTTCAAGACAGAGGTAAATTCGTGTGTCAATCCATTGTATACGTAATGTTTCTTTCTTTCTTTCTTTTCTTTCTTTCTTTCTACTTATACTGCGATCGGCCACTTTTGACTATTTATACTCGCAGGTGTCATTACATACACTCAGATGTAGGATGAAAACCAACACAGTAATCGTGTAATTACAGTAGGGATCTTTAACCAGCACAGATGATGGTCTCCCTGCAAAAAGGGCTCCGGTTAACGTCTCGATCTGAAGGACGATGTATTTTGTTGCATTCATGACCGCAAATGATGTCAATGGAGTATGTTCTGACACCACAGTATTATTACCGCTGCCGGGAATCGAACAAGGGGCCTCTGGCATCCAAGGCAAGTGCACTGAGCTACCACGGAAAGCAATCGTGACACATAGTCGTCCGGCATAGTATATGAATGAAATGGAGTGCTCAAATGTGAGAGTGTAGCAGTAAAAAGAGAAAGATAGAAAAGGGAAATACGCGAAGCACTAAAAGTATACACTTTCCACGGCCCGGGATGGGGGCTCTTACATTTCAGTTATTTTTATCCATCTAGAGCGACACCTGTTCTTTCCAAAATTAAGGAACAGTGAAAAATGACTCATGTGAATAATGAATATATAGATGCACACATTTTTAGTTTTCTCTAATTATCAATTATACTGGATTATATGAGCCGCGCCACGAGGAACTGCGGTTAATATTATGAGCATCCCATATTTGTAGTCGGATCAAAAATAAATGCCGGCGGCTTGAGCCTTCAATGTCCCCTAGTCATCATACAAACAAACATGATTCATATCTAGGCTATGTTGAACTGTAAATTTCTTATTTTGCAAATTACACACCCATAAGAAGACCTGGTACCAATGCGTCTCGTTTGCCGAGTGTTGACTTTACGCATTAGCCTGTTCGATAAATTTTGGGGTCTAAAATTTGTGCTCAAGTTTCCCATGTTGACAATTCCTGAAGCGTGATGACCTGGAAAAAGCTGATGCGACTTTTTTCACCGGTGTGAAGAATTGGTACCAATTCCGAACATGTAACGAATTGGTAACGATTCCTCACACATGTGAACAATTAATTGATAATTTCTGACGTGTAAAGAATTAATAATAGTTCGTCTGTCATTACTGACAATGACCAATCTTAATCATATTTATGAAATGTTACTATTTGTGTGTTCTAAGATGGCTGATGAGACCGATTCTAGCTCTGAAATGTCTGTTGCAAATAGAGCAACAAAGGCTAGAGGAAGACAGCTCAGTTGGTGATACCTTAGCTCTGGCTTTGCGCTGTGTGCGTTTCTGCTCAGCTTCACTGATTCTTTTTGCCTCATATTCATTGGCACCCCTTTTGGTGAGACCTCGCCACTTTGCTCTGTCCTGTGCAATTTGTTCCCACGACTCTGTTGGAATGTTGAAGCCCCTGTGGGAGGCTTTGAGGGTGTCTTTGTAGTGCTTCTTCTGATCGCCTTGGGAGCGTTTGCCCATTTCTAGTTCTCCATAGAGAATTTTCTTTGGCAAACTTTACTCAGGCATTCTGGTAGCATGGCCTGTCTTTCTTAACTGTGCTAATTTCAGAAGAGTATGTACACTTTGCATCCCTGCCCTGTTCAGGACTTCTAAGACAGTTAGTACGGAAGTGTTTCAGTTTTTTGGCGTGCCGTTGGTAAACTGACCATGTTCCGCATGCATACAATAGTGTTGGCAGCACCACAGCTCTGTAGACTTTCAGTTTTGTGTCAAGTCTGATTCCACTTCAATTCCAGACACAAAAACGTGGTCGGCCAAATGCTGCACTAGCTTTGGAAATCCTGGCATTGACTTCATCATCAATGTGCACGGCTCTTGACAGTGTGCTCCCAAGGTAGGTGAACTTGTCTACCACTTGCAATCTTTGACCTTTCGCTGTGATGGTGGGCTCTTTGTAAGGCTTACCAGGTGCTGGCTGATAGACTATTTCAGTCATTTTTATGCTGATTGTGAGATCGTAGTTATCACAGGAGTCGGATACTTGATATAAACCTATTTGCATCTTCTCTTCTTGTCATGTCATCAGCAAAGAGGAACCCATCATGTCACCACCCTGGAAAGCATCTGTGAGCATCGCAGAAAACATAATGATGAACAGTGTTGGGGCTAACAAAAATAACTCTGTCACTTTCTTTGCAACTGGAGTACCTCCTGCTTTGAAAATCTCAGCAGGTATTGCATCTGGTACTGGAGCCTTTCCGGATGCCAGAAGTTGTATTGCTTTCAATGTTTCAGTAACGGCTGGGAACTTGTCAAGCAGCAGATTACATTCAACCTGTGGTAGTCTGTTGATTGCATCATCATTGATAGAGGATGGCCGATTAAGAACACTATCAATGTGCTCGGCACATCTTTTCAAGATAGCCTCTTTGTCAGTCAGGAGACAAGTTCCATCTGCACTGAGGAGAGGAGTGGTTTCTGAGCTCTGGGGACCATTAACAGTCTTTAGTGCATCAAAGAACTTCTTCATATCCTTTCTGTCTGCAAAGGACTGCATTTCATCAGCCTTGTTGCTGAGCCAGGAGTCTTGCATGTCTCTGAGTTTTGTTTGCACTGTCTTGCAAAGATCTGAATAGGTCGCTTTGTTAGATTCTGAGCTGGTATCACTGAGGCATGCCCTGTGTTTTTGTGCTTCTCTTCAATGAGTCCCTGGATTTCTTTATCATTCTCGTCGAACCAGTCTTGGTGTTTGCGAGATACTGGACCAAGGGAATCCATTGCTGAAGAGTGAACAGTGTCTCTGACGACTTTCCAGTGAAAAGTCTTAGGGTAATTGTACAGAATTAGTAAGTATTCGTCATACCGCTGACTTGTGTTTTTGAGGTGTGAAGAAATGGTGACAATTACTATCACATTTGTAAAGAATATGGTACCAATTCCTCTTAAATTTGAAGAATTTGTATCAATTAACCTTGCATGTGGAGAATTGGTACCAATTCTTCACACTTGAGAAGAATTGATACCAATTCCTCACAAATGAGAGAAGTATTAGTACCATTAGTGCACCAATGCGAGGAATCGGTACCGATTCTTCACATGTAATAAGAATTAGGTCTGGCTAAGATTATAAGGATCTGATATGGGGTTCTGTTGTAGATGAGCGTTTCCAACCCGAGGGATGACCGTGCTGAGCGGAACCGAGACTACTGTGTCCGCTCAGCACGGTCATCCAGAGGGTTGGAAACGCCCATCTACAACAGAACCCCATATCAGATTCTTTTTCTTGCACAACACCTCCGGTTAGATTTAACAGCTCGCACATGTATATTGTTTACAAAATAAAAGTAGTGCGGAAGTAGTTCCGACAGTTGAATAGAATTGAAGCGCATTTATGTTAGTTGCCTGGGTCGGAACACCAGGGTCAGAACATAAATTTCTATCCCAGGGTAAAATCACGGATTTCCTTGTCTGGTGTGCAAGAATTGCTTTTATAGTGACACAGGCTAGCGGGACAAGTCAAAAACACCGCGGAAAGGTTTTCGCACGACTCGACTCATCTTAAGCATTCTCCTGTCCCAGAAGTTGTAACAGTAAAACATTTCATTTTCCTTCCACGTTTATAAAAATATGGTATGCATGTGAAGAATTGAAATCGAATGCAAAATGCATCGGCTTTGATGGATATTTTATCGATGTAAAGAATATGCATGATTACTCCATAAAATGACAACTTGCGTATTTCTCTCACACGTGAAAGAAATTGGTATGAAATCCATGACGTATTGATACCACTTCTTTACGCGCTGTGAGGAATCGGCACCAGTTCTTCAAGGCGCGAAATTTACAAGATGAGACATTTACGGTTCAACATGAAAAGTGGTTTATCTTTCTGGCTTGCAAAATTAACCTGATAGTTTGATTATGTAATCGTACACAACGTTATGGATTGCTATTCAAGTTTTGTCCTTGGACGGGCACTGAAATGAAGGACAAGACGATAAAAGAAGTATCCGAGGCTCTCATCAACTTTATCTGTATGGAACTACAAGCAAAGTACAATCAGATAGGTACAGCTTTGGCGCAGATGCGGGCCTGTCTATAGTGGAAGCAAATACCTGGATCCGACTCGGCGTGAGTGAATTAGTCTTGAAAGGGGCGTAAAACCAAAAGCATGTGCAGTCGGTTTCGAATCTCCGTGACTCTACAAGGAGCCACCATGCAGCCCAACCTATTTCTCAAAGTACCAATTGACAGAACAGAGTTTGAGGAATTATATTGCACCGAGCATAAAAAACGGCGAGTTGTCAACACTGGTGTGATGCGATTAACAGCTCAGCATGTGAATCGGCCCTCGTTGTGGAATTACATTGTCATAAACGGCCGCCATTATGATATCGGCCCACGATTTTGAAATCGGCCCACGATTTTGAAATCGGCCCACGATCAGGGACCAACCCACGATCTGAGTCCTACATATTTAAAGAGAAACTGATAAATAGAATATCAGATTCGTGTCATTGTATCAAGTTTATCTGGCTCGGCTTCAAGAACGCATAAAGAGTCGCTCGACAAGTCTCTCGATTTTGCAAGCGTTCTCAAAGCCGTGCATGATAAACTTGATATCAAAAGACACTCACCTGGTGTTCTTTATTTATCAAGTCAGAAGTGAAGACATTAGGAGTTGGAAGTCGGAAGTAAGACGCTATGAATTAGAAACAGAGCTTCCATAAGTTCCGGCACTAATCGGCGGATACAAAATATTGCGAGATGTGGACAGTGATGGTTCCGAACCTGTGAGACAGAATACCGAATGAACCCCATGAAAAAGATCTACTTCAAAATAGAAATACCGCCCCGCCCATCGGGGCTTAGAGAAATAGATTGGGCTGCACGATGCTTCCCGGCAGAGCTGATACCCACCGCTAATGAGTACTGGTAATCCGTTTAGAACGATTAAACCTGCCCAGAAAAACTGCTGCGAGGCGGTCCGTCCATGCTTATAAATCCTATTTATTTCATTGGGCGACAGGGCTTGAGATGTCATTTCATCTCAATGTCGGGTACAAGTCCCACTAAATTGGAAGCAGCGTCTCCAAAACGACATAAACAGTGTTGACAGGGACGCTAAACCTCAAACCAAACAAACAAACAAAATAGAAATTCGTTATTTGCTGAACAACGGTTGGACTAGAAATCGTATTGCACTTTAATCTGACAGGGGATATATGTGTGTATATTGGAATCGTCTGCTGGAGGCTGTACAAAGTATCCCTGCCCTACATCATAGTGTAGTTTATATTTTCTTGTCCTTTGGTATCATTGATTCCATTGTGGAATTTTGCAAATAATTGAGGGGTCACTGATGAGGCATAATTGTCCGAAACTAGCTAGTCTGGCCAAGAAAACATGCACTCTGTATTCATTGTTTCCAACCCTTTTATAGAACATATTTACATGCTTTTCTCCGCATGACGACGACGATGTTGATGATGATGATGATGATGATGATGATGATGATGATGATAATGATAATAGGTCACTCAAATCTTAAAATGCACCTGGTCGTGGTGAATATATATGTTCAATGTATTCATTGTTTTGCAGGTGAAATTCAGGCATATTCAGGTTATTGTAAGTTATTGTTTTATTTCATAAATTTAGTTAACCTTGCCAAACTTGAACTGGGTGGACATATACAAAAAATCTTCCCATATATCTGCATAAAACATATTAGACCCGGTTTTGCGGCAAGATAAGACTTAAACGATCCTGCTGAAAAACACATACTAGTCAGAGTCTTGAAATTTTAGACATGTTAGCAGGATGCATGAATTGTTTAAGCAGTAAACATTGTAATAGTGCTGATCAGACTGCACTAATGTTCACATTCTTCTGTTTTTTTTCGCACTATTGAACAACAAAAATAATAAAAAAAGGTTTCGTAATGACGAAGGTCATACGTGCATGTTTCCTTGTTTTTGTGTTTTTATTTATTTATTTGCTATTGTCATTATATTATTATTATTATTATTTGTTTATTTATTTATTTATTTTTATCATATGACGTCGCGACTGAGGATGTAATAACGCCATGTAATTAATTTGATAATCCACTAGTGGATTAAATATGCAAATTAGTTAGTAACGCCGGTTAATGTTACATTACGACGTCCTTAATGACGTCGCGGTTACGAATGGCGGAGTATTGACATTTTTGTAAACAAATCGTGAATAAAATGCGTTTTAATTGTCATATGATAAATAGAATATTGCATTCGTGCTCATTTATTATTATGGCCCCAACTTCGAAGATGTTGTGGGGGCATATGGCTTCTGCCCTGCTCGTCCTTCCTTCCGTCATTCCGTCCGTCCCGCCTTTTACTGCATAGCATAACTTTTGAACCGTAACTGCTAGGTTTTTTAAATTGCATATATGGATTCCTTATGAAAAAATAATTGACCCGTGTTTTTTTCACTCGTCAGGATTATGCTCCTTTCTGAATTTATGCCCCTTTTCAAAACAAGTTTTAAGCTTTAAGAGTTTAAAGCTTGTAAGCAAGATATCTAAAAACTATTAGAGCTATTGCACTGAAACTTTACAGACAGATTGGGGATGATGAGAAGATGAACTGATTAACTTTTGAAAAAAAAATCTGATTTTTACTTGAGTTATGGCCCTTTGAAACTTTGGGCGTTTTAAGATTGTAAGCAATATATCTGAATAACGATTCGGGCTATTGCCCTGACACTTTGTAGACTGATTCGGCATGATGAGTAGACGAACCAATTAACTTTTAGAAAAAATCCGAAATTTTTTCTTGAGTTATGGCCCTTTGGAACTTTGGGCATTTTAAGCTTGTAAGCAAGATATCTCAAAACTCTATTACAGTTATTGTATGCAAACTTTACAGACTGATTAGGGACGATGAGAAGCTGAATTTATTAACTTTTGAAACAAAAAATCTGATTTTCTTACTTAGATTATGGCCCTTTGAAACTTTGGGAACCTTAAGTTTGTAAGCAAAATATCTAAAAAACGATTCAAGCTATTGCCCTGAAACTTTACTGATTAAGGATGATGAGTAGATGCACTGATTAACTTTTCGAAAAAATCCGAATTTTTTCTTATAGTTATGGCCCTTGGAATTTTTGGGATTTTAAGCTTGCAATCAAGATATCTCAAAAACTATTATAGCTATTTTCTTGAATCTTTACAGACTGATTGGGGACGATGAGAAAATGAACTACTAACTTTTGAAAAAAAATCTGCTTTTTTACTAGAGTTATGGCCCTTAGAATCTTTGGGCGCTTTAAGATTGTAAGCAAGATTACTCATAAACCATTTAAGCTAGTGCCCTGAAACGTTACAGTCTGATTCAACATGATGAATAGATGTAATGATTAACTTTTGAAGAAACAAAAATTCCGAAATTTATTTCTTGAGTTATGACCATTTGGAACTATGGACATTTTAAGCTTGTAAACAAGATATCTCAAAAACCGTTACAGCTATTGCGCTGAAACTTTACAGACAGAATTGGGACGATAAAAAGATGAACTGATGAAACAAATCTGGAATTTGTACTTGAGTTATGACCCTTTGATACTGTGAGCGTTTTAAGCTTGTAAGCAAGATATCTAATATTGTAAGCAAGATATCTAAAAAATCATTAGAAATATTGCACTGAAACTTTACATACTGATTGGGGATGATGAGAAGAGGAACTGATTAATTGTTTAAACAAATATCTGATTTTGTACTTGAGACATAGCCTTTTGAAACTATGTACATTTTAAGCTTGTAAGCAAGATATCTCAAAAACGATACGAGCTATTGCCCTGAAACTTTACAGATAGATTTGGCATGATGAGTAGATGAACTGATTGAATTTTGATAAAACAATCCGAAATTTGTTCTTGAGTTATGGTCCTTTGGAATTTTGGACATTTTATGAGTTATGTCGCTTTGGAACTTTGGGCATTTTAAGCTTGTCAGCAAGATATCTAAAAAAAACATTACAGCTATTGTCCTGAAACTTTACAGACGGATCGGTGATGATGGGAAGCTGAACTGATTAAATTTTGATAATAATCTGAATGATTTTACTTGAGTTATGGCCCTTTGATACTTTGGCGGTTTTAAGCTTGTAAGCAAAATATCTAATCTTATTAGCAAGATATCTCGAACTTTTGCACTGAAACTTTACATACTGATTGGGGATGATGAGAAGATGAACTGATTCATTTTTGAAAAACAACTGATTTTTTTGTTTGAGTTATGGCCCTTTGAAACTCTGCACGTTTTAAGCTTGTAAGCAAGATATAAAAAAAAACAAAC
This sequence comes from Lucinisca nassula, assembly GCA_963580285.1. NCBI lineage: Eukaryota > Metazoa > Mollusca > Bivalvia > Lucinida > Lucinidae > Lucinisca > Lucinisca nassula. The sequence goes on from OY757015.1 coordinate 16,680,837, forward strand.
AAACTATTTGAGATATTAGCATGAAACTTTACCGACTGATTCTGGATGATAAGTAGCTGAACTGATTAACTTTGTTGAAAAAATCAAATGTTTTTCTTGAGTTACGGCCCTTTGGAACTTTAGACATTTTAAGCTTGTAAGCAAGATACCTCAAAAACTATTACAGCTATTGCCCTAGAACTTTACAGACTGATTGGGGACGATAAGAAGATGAAATGATTAACTTGTGCAAACAATCTGATTATTTTATCATTATGGCCCTTTGAAACTTTGAGCGACTTAAGTTTGTAAGCAAGATATCTCAAAACGATTTGAGCTATTGCCCTAAAACTTCACAGACTGATTCGGCATGATGAGTAGATGAAATAATTAACATTTGGAAAACAATCAGAAATTTGTTCTTCAGTTATGGCCCTTTGGAACTTTGGGCATATTAAGCTTGTAAGCAAGATATCTAAAAAAAAAATAAACATTTCAGCTATTGTCATGAAACTTTACAGACTGATTAGGGGTGATGAGAAAATGAACTGATTAACTTTTGAAAAAAAAATCTGATTTTTTTTACTTGAGATATGGCCCTTTGAACTTTTGAGCGCTTTAAGCTTGTAAGCAAGGTATCTAAGAAATGAATCGAGCTATTGCCTTGAAACTTTACAGACAGATTCGGCATGATGAGTAGGTGAACTGATTATTTTTTGTTTTTTTAGTTATTGCCCTTTGGAACTCTGGGCATTTTAAGCTTGTAAGCAAGATATCTAATAAAATAAAAACATTACAGCTATTGTCCTGAAGCTTTACAGACTGATTCGGGATGATGAGTAGCTAAAATGATTAACTTTGTTAAAAAAATCCGATTTTTATTTCTTGAGTTATGGCCCTTTGGAACTTTTGGCATTTTAAGATTGTAAGCAATATATCTCAAAAACCATTACAGTAATTGCCCTGAAACTTTACCGACTGATTGGGGACGATGAGAAAATGAACAGATTAACTTGTGCAACCAATCCGAGTAATTTTACTCCAGTTATGGCCCTTTGAAACTTTAATCTTGTAAGCAAGATATCTAAAAAAATATTATGAGCTTTTTCCTTGAAATTTTACAGACTGATTCGAGATGATGAGTAGATGATCTGATCAACTTTTGTTTTTCTTGTGTCATGGTGCTTTGAAAATTTCATCATTGCAACCAAGTTAAACTTAGGTATCTCAATCACTGTTAGGGGCAAGCAGTGTTAGGGTCAAGCAGTGTTAGGGTCAAGAAGTTGGGGACATAGTGTTTTATAAACACTGGCACTAGCTGAATTTATTAAACTCGTTGAAGAAAAGGGATAAAATGCTCGGCAAAGCCTCGCTTTTTATCCGTTTTCCTCAATTAGTTAATAGATTCAATTATACATGAACACTCGTTTAAGATCCTTTATATTACCCTATCTATATTATTCGACTATTCTTTTATCGGCATATTCTTGGATCAAAGATCTACATAATGCAATGTATGCTTTTGATCTGATTCCTTTCATTTCACCCCTACTTTCTATGTCCACAACTTCGAAGAAGTTTGAAGGGCATATTGCTTCTCGGAGGTTTGTAAGTGTGTACGTGCGTTTGTGTGTCCGTGCATCTATTAAGCTTTTTGATGCATAGCATAACTCCTGAACCGTGCAAGTTTTGGTTTTTTAAATTTCATAAATGGATTCCTCATGAAAAAATAGGTATTTTTTCGTGTCATGATTATGTCCCTTTCCTGAGTTATGGTCCGTTGATTTTTTTGGATGAAATCTTGTCTGCACTGTTAAAGCTAGAGCCCCAAAAGTTGACGAGTGGATTGCAAGTGATAAATAAATGACCTGATTAGTCTTTGAAGAAATTCTGAGAAGTACATCATGAGTTATGACCCTTTATTAGTTTGGACATTTTACATTACATGCTTTGTGATGCCTACCGTAACTTGAGAATCATATATCCTAGCGTTCTGGAATCAATACAATTAACAGAGCCACCAAAGGGTAAGAAACACAAACATGAAATAACAAGACCCTAATGGAAACACCAATAGCGGAAAACCAAAAGGACAGTCACTTTCCCACAAAAAGCCAATTGGCTATCCGAAACAAAAATATAAGCGATATACACACTCACACAGCAAAACAAAAATCAACCGCGACAGATGAACCGCCTTGGAACGGTCATTGAAAGGTTGGGAGAGGGCTTAAATCGATTATACGCAGCCGCAATCCTCTCCCTTACTTCCTTCGCGATTTAGACAAATAACTTGTTCAGTCCGAATGAAGGCCTCCTAACACATCAGTGAAATCACAACAATAAAGCAACTACGAAGATGAAACAACGGTGAGGACTCGACAGAAAGAAACCACTGAAATGCTGGAGCAATTGAAAATCATCAGATAGACTCCGATTGGCCCAAATTTACGAGTTACTACTTCATGAGTTATGACCCTTTGTAAATCTGGACACTTGTGCATTGAATGCTTTGTGATGCACAGCATAACTTTAGAATCATATATGGTAGGGATATGAAATTTAATATATGGATTCCCCATGACAAATATAGCTGACGTGTACTTTCTCGTCTGAATTATACACTTTTCCTGTGTTGTGAGTGCGTTGCTTATGACGAATAGATGACCTGATTAACTTTTGAAGAAATTCTGAAAAATTCTTCATGAGTTATTGCCCTATGTAAATGTAGGCATTGGTGCATTGCGTACTTGGTGATGCATAACGAAACTAGCTAGTCTGGCCCAGAAAACATGTTTATAGGTTATTGACTTTATATTGTGAAATATTCGGCACGAGTTCATATGGCGAAGGACGCACGAGCTTGCGGGTGCGTCTTCGCCATATGAACGAGTGCCGAATATTTCACAATATAAAGTCAATAACCTTTTTATTATATACCCAAAATTTCAAATGTCGGCTAGAATTCAGGATTGCCTGGTATGAATTTCTGAACGTAAAATCAGATTATACATCTTTAAGTGGTTTGAAATATAAAATAATGAAGGTCGTTAAGTGTCTCGCTACACATTGAAAAACCACGCCCAATGGTGCCAAAGTGAAGACGACGTTAACGTTGGTGGATGTGTCGTCATTAAAAACATTGACGTTTCCCAACACAGTACGCCATTTTTTCCCGAAGCGTCGGTTATATTTCTTTCAAAATACTCCTGATTTCTTAGAAGAAAGTATTGAAAATCTAAACAGATTGCAGGTAGGTCATATTTGACAGCATAAAATGCGGTTTATGCACTTTGTCAGAACCTATATTCGTTTGTTTTACGTTCTTTCAGTCGCTACGCACGACAAGATGGCTGCCGATATTTAGTATCTAAATGAACAAATTTGGAAGTAGTTCTACTGTGAACGTGACTTCTTATCTACGGGCAATATGAACTTGACTACGGGCAATATGGAAAAATATTGTCAGGATTATGCAATTTTCTTGAGTTATGTCCACTTTGAAAATGAAATATAAATTGAACATTAAAATCATTAAAATATTGTCAACTTAATATCTCAAAATCTCTTAAAGCTACTGCCTTGGTAGTTAATAAGTAGATTGCTCGTGATAATTAAATGTCGAGATAAACGTTTGAATAAATTCCCCAAAAATACTTCATGAGTTGTGACCCTTTCTAACTTTGGACATTTGTTCATTGTATGTTTTGTGATGCATAGCATAACTTTAGAACAATGTTTGCTAGGGCTTTTGAAATTTCTTATTTAGATTCCTCGTGAAAAAACCCAGCTGACATGTTTTTTTGTTTTTGTCAGGATTATACCACTTTCCTGAGTTAAGGCTCTCATAAAAAAATGGATGAAATCTTGTCAGCGAAATATCTCAAAACTTATAAAACTACAGCCTTGAAAATTGATGAGCGGAATGCTATGGATAAGTAGATGTCCTGATTAACTGTTGAAGAAATCCGTTATGTATTTTATGAGTTATGACCCTCTGTACATCTGGGCATTTGCACTTTGCATGCTTTGTGATGCATACAATAACTTAAGAACCATGTATGCAAGGGTTTTGAAATTTCATAAATGGAATTCTCATGAAATATAGCTGACGCGTATTTTTTCTCTTGTCAGCATTATGCCCCTTTCCAGACTTTTGGCCCTTTGGTAATATTTGGATGAATTCTTGTCAGGAAAATATTTCAAAAACACTTAAAGCTAGAGCGTTAAAAGTTGAAGAGTAGATTGCTAGTGACGAGTGATTGACCTGATAAATTATTGAAGAAATTCAACAAAATTCTTCATGAGTTATGGGCCTTCGTAAATCTGGGCATCTTTACACCACATGCTTTGTGATGGATAACATAACTTTATAACCATGTATGCTAGGGTTCTGAAATTCATATTTGGACTCTTAAAAAATAGCTGACATGTATTTTCTTCTCATCAGGATTATGCCCTTTTCCTGAATTTTGGCCCTTTGGAAAACAAATGGATTAAATATAGTTCTTTAAAAATATTGGCATTTAGTGGCAAGCATATGGTTAGGGACATAGTGTTTTACAAACACCATTTCTAGTTCTTTCTTTCTTTTTCAGTGAACTTTTCCCTTTTTAGATAGATTATTTGTCTATCAAACCCAAGTTATTAATCACAAAATCTCTTCAGCACTATCACAGATTTATAGGAAATCCAGGTAACGGTTATTTATAGAACACAAGCCTCGCCATTCTTGTCACTGTGAGGTAAAGTAATCTGAGGGTGAACTGGAATAAAGCGTTTGTTAAGCTAACAGTGAAAGCCCAAATCAGTCACCGCAGATCGCAGCGTTTAATCAGTTCGCTTACAATGCATGAATTAAAAATAAAACGAACAGTCTAGGTCACCGTTTAGAGCCATTTTTCCAGACAATCGAGCAACCAGTATTGTAAGTGCTTTGATTGATTTTGGACTTGACCATTGTTGCAAATTGAAATCTTAATTAAAACTAAACCGTAGACAGTGTAGATACTGCTGAGGTGGCTTATATTTTATCTAGATTGTTTTCACAGATATCCGTATTGGTATACAGTCTTAAGCTGTTCGCTATATAGCACAACTTACAGTAATCCCCTAAATTAATTGCATTGTAACACAATGACCTGATAATGATATGCTATCTCTGGACAAATTAGCTTTGCCAGGTCAACGTGACATTGCCCGTCTATGTTATGGACTGCTGGAAAAAATGTGAAATATGTAAGAGTGTACAAGGGGATTAACTGATAAATAGAATACCAGGTTCGTGTTCGTTTGATATCGAGTTTATCAGTCTCGGCATCGCGAACGCATGTAGAATCGCTCAGAAAGCCTCGCGATTCTGCATGCGTTCTCGAAGCATTGCCTGATAAAATTGATATCAAAAGACACGAACCTGGAATTATCTATATATTAGTCAGTAAGAGGGAGCTATTGCACGTCGTCGGCGTCAGCATCAGCGTCGCCGGCGTCCGAATCCGGAAAAAAAATACCTGCAAGCGCCTATTTGCTATATTGTACTTTATTTTCAAATCAAATAAACAACAGAAAAAAAAAACAAGACATTATTTCTTTCCACATTTCCAGCAATTTTGCGCTTAAAGCTGACTTTTTAAAATTATTAATTTCGTCTGTAATACCTCCCTTAGTTTAATTTTAGTGCTCTGTGGCGCTCTAAATATTATAGTGTTGTAATGTGAGGTAAACCAGAAGGTCATGAGATCAAAACAAGAGTTTTTGTTTGTTTGTTTAATGAAAACACATAAACAGTAATTATGATTTGCAATTTTTCACTTTATTTTATTTTATTTTTATCATAAAATTGAAATGACTCCGCCCATCGTGGCTTGGAGAAATAGAATGCTTCTACACAGGGCGGAAACCAACCACACATGGATGCTGGTTAATCGCTTAAAATGTCTAATCCTTGCCAGGCAAGGTTTTGCCTCCAATCATTGCCTCCACTTCTATTTTGCAAATCAGACCGTTCTTGCATATAATCTCTATCGGTTTGTTTTTGGCGGTATGTTATTTTATGTCAACGTCTCACAAAATTGTAAGCATCATCTCTAAAATAACCTTTACGATAACACACGACATAGTGCATTTCTTCAAATCACCAAAAATTGTATACCAAAATTGTCTCTATACAACGTATTGTTCACAGAATGCTAAATAGCGTTGCCGTGGACGTAAAACCTGAATTCAAACAAACAAATAATTAAAAACAAACGCTGGAAAATGTTTCATTTTCGAAAGTTGATTTTTAAAATCAAGTTTCAACGTCAACACATTGTTACTTTCGGTACTGGACCGCGTTACTCCACTTCCGCCATTCGTTCTCTGCATAAAACAGTCCAAAGGAACGCATGCAGGCATGGAACGTCTTTCAAAATATTTTCATATTTTGAAACCTTATTCGGATTGAATATAAATTGGCGCAGAAAGACGAATTCTGAAAAGAAAACAATACTCTGGGACTATTTTCCTACGCGCTTTCCGATGATATTTATGTACCTGGTTTGAGATTTTACTCTTTCATCCCTGGGTTTCTGAATAGAACTCTTCCAGCTTTAAATATATTTCTGATTAGTTCACTGACATGATGGCAAACAGTGTACATGTAGATTCTGGCGAGATGTGCTAGCTACGTGCCGTCTCATCAGGATCTGCAAGTTTGCATAGATACATTGTAGTTCTACCTCGGCGTCAGCACCGGTCTACAAGGTTAAAAGGGTTAGATTGCTTATCCTTGATTATCAGTGACCAACTAAAAAAAACCCTTTACTTACCGACATCGAACACGGTTATACAACCGGCTTTCGAAAGCTCCAATTACAAAACATGTTTTGAAAGCTGTGAGTTTTAAATCAAGTTCCGTACTTTTAGTAAACAGTAAAGACAACTACCAGACGCTGAATTTTGTGGCCTCTAATCTGCCTTAACGGTTTCCGAATGTCCCAGTATTGAACCAATATGCATTTATGGGTAAATGTACAGGTTGGAATAAACGTATTTTAAGTTCGCTAAACGCGGCGTTCCAAGGCGGTTCTTCTGTGGCGATTTATTTATGTTGTTGTTTGTTACTTACTGTGTGTATCACTTGTGTCTTTTTATTTTGGATGGCCATATGGCCATTTTGTGAGAAAGTAACTGTCCTTATGGCCTTCCTTTGTTTAGGTTTCCATTATGGCCTGGTCGCTTAATGTTTGTGTTTCTTTCTCTTTGGTGTCTTTGATGGGTGGAGTAAGCTAAATGTATCAATTCCTGATCTTTGTTTTACTTCTACTTTATAATGTCTAAATCAAATGGTTTAAAAATGATCTCTTTTTCGTCAAGTAATTCCCCTTTTTATGTCCCGACGCTCGAAGGAGCATGGCTCCAAGCGGCTGCACAACGTATGTGCATCGTCGTATTAACGTATTGATGTGACGTTCCTAAGACGTCATGTGCCCGTTAGGAGAATTTCTCTGTAAGATTATTAGCAGATGGGACAAGCACAGAATTTACTGAGCTAATTTAGAAATTTATGGATTTACCATGAAGAAATTAGCAGACATCTTTCTTTCTTTCTTGCTTCCATTTTTTCTTGGTGGGGGTAGTTGGTAAGACATAGGTAATGTGTATCTTGTGTCACTGGGGAGTCCAGCTGATACTGACTTACAGTTGGGCAAGGCCTGCTGTCCTTGCAGCGGGTAACGGTAGAGCGGGGGTTGTTGTTATTTCTTCTGTTTCTACACTTCCATTCCTTTTCCCCTTTCTCCTCTGTCCCTCACTTTTATCTCCTCTACTATCTCTTACATCTCTTTCTCCCTTTCTATTGGAGAAGACAAAATTATACACAAGGGTTGACCTGTCGTTAAACTCAAAACAATCGATGAATCATTTTTTTTCTTCGTCGAATTTTGTAACCCTCTGGGACCTTGTTAGCACAATATCTAGAAAACTGCTTGATCTTCGATTGACATTGTTATCATAATAATTATTCCTCATAAATCAACTTCATGTACTTTCAGTACTTTGATTTAAAAGCATAAAGGCTGTATCCCCATTTTGCCTATCTCGATAAAAAGCCATTGATTCTTACCTGGAAAGTAGGACAGCTGATTTTTTTTTTTTTTTGGCATATAAAATGCTTGAACTATAGATAATTTAAAACCACTGTATGGACATCCGTGGCGGATTTCGAATTGGCATTAAAATGCTTTTTGTATGGAAAGCCGTTTTGTTATTAGAATTACAAAAGTGACTTCAGCGTGTTGGAAATGTTGTAAATAACGCAAACAGGATTATAAATGGCATTTATTCTGCTTAATATATACTGTTTGCCAAGAATAGACGACAGTTTGTTGTGAAAGTTTTAGGTATCTCGGCTGAAAATAAAAACGAAATAAGCAATACCTATTATAACACCAGATATAATACCAACACCAACAAACCCATTGAGCATACAGCAGTTTAGCGAAATATTTACCCCACGGTGAAAAACACTATGTTCAACAGGCTCCGGACCAAATAAATCTATGTCTGGTAATATCTTTCACCGTTTTTGGTGTTTTAAATTAGCCCTGTAAAGCATTGTATTAATGTCATTTGAACGAGTAACTTATTCAATATAAGACAAAAAAGGACGATATTTCATCGATGTTTGACATTAAAATCTATGTCGACTCCTCTTCGAGTCATCATCAGGTAATGCTTGCAGATTCCATGAATACGAGTAGAAAACTAGAGTTAAGGGATAATATTTTATATTTCTCAGTATGCCATTCTGCTGTAACATGTTATAAAGAAATCTACAATAGATATCCCCATGATATTTTTTTTTTATTATATTGTGCTTGTTTGTTTTTTTAGGGTTTTTTTTCTCATTTTTTTCTTTTTTTTATACTTTTGTTCAGCTTTCATGTTTAAATAGTTTATTTGTTTTTGGTTGTTAAACCAAAAAAAAAAGAGGCAACATTCACATACATAGCTGTATTATAAGTTATTTTACAAACGTCAAACTAAATTCAAAAAACCTAGATAGATATAAAATTTGTTGTACTATACATCACGAACACACGCCTATATAATTTTGACCCCTTCGAACCCCACTTTTATATAGTAAAACTGGGGTTTGTAGGGGTAAACCTTATTTTTCTTATTTCTGCTCTAAGATATAGATTGTGGGTACTCGTGAGAACCGCCTCATCGAGGCGGCTCTAACGAGTACCCACGATCTATATTTTGAGCAGAAATTAGAAAAATATCACAATTTTTCATCTTAAAATTTTCATTTTTTTCGGCGATAAAGGTTACAATGGATTGGTATAGGCGTGTGTTCGTAATGAATGTACAGTAGAAGTGAAGGTAATGATCAGGAGTCGATACAGTTAACACACAGCTCCCATCAGAGACACCAAAAAGAAAGAAGCACAAACATGAAACAACGAGTATAAGACCCTTATTGAAACATCAATAGCGAAAAACCAAAAGGACAGTTACTTTCCCATAAAATGGCCAATTGGCTATCCAAAACAAAATGATATAAGCGTCACACACACTCAAAGACAAACCATAAAAATTTAACCGCAACCTGAAATCAGCCAACCGTTTAGTTTTACAACAACTGGGTGATTTTTAACGCGAAATAACCATGTGCTGAAACACAAAAATGTCATCCAATAATATTTTTATCATAGCTATAGGCTTTTCGTATTCTTTACAATACACAATAATCTGTTAAAGAGATACCAATATATTTTAGATCTATTTGCAATCCTGGCTCGTAAAACAATGACTGTAAGTGAAACTATTAAATGAGTTACTTTGAATAAAAAAAACAATAAATATAAAGATCTGTGTTAGCACTTCATTTCGAAAGAGATATTGGTTGCATCGGTATTTTAATAGAAATAAATCTAATACAATATCTACTAACAACGTGGACACCGGATTACAGAAATATGACATATCCATAGTATTGTTTTATATGAATAGATACCAGAAACTAGTTTCCATGAAGTTTTCAAGAAAACTAATTGAGTGGGTGAGTGAGTGAGTAATAAGTAAGTTCCTTAATCTTAATTCAATACTCTAACGCATTTTGTATTTAGAGAGGGCTGCTTGTTTAGTTAGACTACTCTTTCTCGAGACCCTCCATTAATCATACAATATCAAAAACAATCAACAGACAAAATATGGGTATAAACAAATGAAAGGTATGCATGAGAAAAATGACAGTGGTAAATTATTTATAAATAAAAATATAACAATTGTCCTAAAATTGATCCCTGTGGGACTCCGTGTAATAAAATACCTCTTTCGCACGTTTTATTGTGTACAGAATCTACATTTAAATTGGTCATTTTGGTGAAAACATACACTGCATACATTTTTCAATGCCAACGATTCTTATTACAAATCTGAATCCGGCTCTTTTTAAGCGAATTCATTTTAAGCCAGTCATGTCAAATTCAGTGCCGCGTTAAGTCTCTATTTTACACGGGAATTAAAAACTGCTTTATGAGTTTGACGAACGGACGTACCACTGTATGCGTACGCAATTATAGCACGGCCATTTAAATGTTTGCGGAATTGTTCACAAAAATAAGTTAGCATGCCCTATCCAAATGGCAGCCATATTGGAAAAAAAACACCGCTTTTGGCGATAATGTGATTTTAGAACAGTTATCAATAATTATTGTGTGTGGGGAAACGATCTTGTTTAGTCATCTCATATACAAATGATACTAAAGAAAACTTAATTTTTCTCTTGTTATGTAGATTGCGTCGGGCTGAAACATATGTCATCAAAATTATAAGGGAATACATTTAATCAATAGAACGGACTTATTTCAACCCCAGGACGCTGTTTTTGTTTTAATTTGTTAGCGCAGAATTGAGATAATATCGGATTTTTTAGACTCATACAAGAATATTGCATTAACGGGCTACCAAACTTTATTATCTGTGGCTACGTTATGCAATTCAGAGAAGTTGTCCATGCAGTGGTGTCATATTCAGCATGGATTCAACTTCAAAGGTAAATTATCAAAAACTGTTCTACTTTCCAGGTAACCTTTATCGAAAAAAAATTTTCTGGGTCCCTACCTTATATGCCTAATTGAAATAGTAGTTGTTAGGGGTACTTTTTGGTTTTCTTCAAAAAGGCTGCAGTCTTTCAAGGTATTTTACTTATATAGACATAAAGAATGGCTTATTTGGGCAAAAACTGCAAAGTTGAAATTTTCATTTCTTTATCAAGTTCGTGAAATGCAAACCATGTAAACCCCAGTTTATATAGAAAAGAAAAACTGGGTTTTACCGGGCTCTACATTATTCTTTCTATTGCTTCTGCGAGACATAGGGTATAGGTACTTGTTAGAACCGCCTCATTGGTTCTAACAAGCGCCTTCAACACATGTTGCAAGTATAAATAAGAAGAATATCACAACTTTTATCAGAAACTTAACATTCTGGAGATTTGAAACAATGTACTATGTCCAACGGGCATTAAATAGCGATGACTGTTTTAATACAAACATACTTAAAACAGATTTCTTATTCAGTGGTTCCTAAGGGTCTCAATTTTGGTAGTTGATGGAGCTTGATGCTTGAATATATAATTTTATTAACCTTTTTAATCACGAACCTGCCTCGGCAGCTCATTCGACTGCGCGTCTGTATTGTGAAGAGGAGGACGCGGGTTCGATACCTGCCGGAGTCTGCAAGATTCTTTTGTTGAGATTGATCATGAAGTCTTTTCTATGGTCATTTTCTCCCTTCCGCTGATTCAAGAAGGGCAGTTGTCAGTTTCTGTCGAAAGAATGTGCACTGTACTGGTTAACCGCTTACTTGTAAAGCCTGTCCAGGAACAGTGTGGATAGGTAAACTGACCGTTTCAAAAATGACCTAAAATAGTGTTGACTGCGCCGTTAAATTCCATAACAAACAAACAAATTATTCGTCACGAAAACCCGCCTATACAATTTCGATCCCCGTAAATCCCACTAACATATTGTCAAATTGAGATTTAAGCCCCCCAGTGGAAATCTTCCACTGACCGTTCCAAGGCGGCTCTTCTGTGGCGATTTATTTATGTTGTTGTTTGTTACTTACTGTGTGTATCACTTGTGTCTTTTAATTTTGGATGGCCATATGGCCATTTTGTGGGAAAGTAACTGTCCATATGGCCTTCCTTTGTTTAGGTTTCCATTATGGTCTGGTCGCTTAATGTTTGTATTTCTTTCCCTTTTGGTGTCTTTTATGGATGGAGTAAGTTAATTGTATCAATTCCTGATCTTTGTTTTACTTCTACTTTACATGGGTATACATATTTTTTATTATTTCTGCTTAAAAACATATTGCATGTAGCCGTTAGAACCAACTCAGCGAGGCGGTTCTAACGAGTATGCAAAATATCACACTTTTTGATACGATTGTTTGGGGTCGTAAATGATTCAATATATCTGAATATGCCGTATTCGTAACGATGTTAATGATGTATTTATTGCATACAGATACCTGCCCAAAAGATCAGGTTTACGACACTGACTCTGATCGTTGTAAAACTCACTGCAGATCTATTGGTAAACCAGGAGGCGTCTGCATAAGATGGATATGCCACTGCTATGCGGTTTAAAAGTAGGTACATGTATATCCGAGAGGTGTCCCATTTATATTTGAACACAAGATAAAACGTTTTATCATATGACGTCGCGTCTGAGAGTTTAATAACGCCATGTAATATTTTCGATAATTCACTAGTGGATTAAATATGCAAATTAGCTAGATACGTCCCGTAACGTTACATGTACAACGTACTTAACGACGTCGCGTTTACTAAGGGCGGAATATTGACATTTTTTATAAACAATCGTGAATTAAATGCGTTTTAAATGTCAGATGATAAATGGGATCTTGCATTCGTGATCATGTATTATTGAATTTATTAAACTCGTTGAGGAAAAGGGATAAAATGCTCGGCAAAGCCTCGCATTTTATCCTTTTTCCTCAACTCGTTTAATAAATTCAATAATACATGAGCACTCATGTAAGATCCTCTATATAATGTTAACCGTTTTTTTTCATTGTAATAAGTGTTCAAGCTGAGATCCGACAGCTGTATATACGATGACAATGTTTTGTCCATGATTCCAAAGCCTCATTTATTGTTTTTTGGTCCCGTCCTTAAGCGCTCGTTATAGGCATCTCAGTGTGTTAATTTCCCGTTTCTGCAATCTCAGTTTCAGGATACCCCATATTCCATAATCCATCGGGGCAGCACCAGAGGTCTTTGGCTTCCATTCCTCATTGATGACAGACTCCACCTTCACTGACCGTTCCAAGGCTCTTCTATTGCGGTTTATATTTGTTATGGTTTGTTTTTGAGTGTTTCTACCGTTTATATTATTTGTTTTGGACAGCCAATTGGCCATTTTGTTTGGAAAGTAACTGTCCGTTTGGCTTTCCGCTATTGATTTTTCCATTAGGATCTAGTTGTTTTATGTCTGTGCTTCTTTCCCTTTGGTGTCTCTGATAGGAGCTGTGGGTTAATTGTATCGATTCCTGGGCATTGCTTTCACTTATATATGTTGTACTTTAGGAATTTCAGGGTTTGTTTTGAAGGATGGCTTGATGCACTATCCTGGTGGAGGTTCATATGCTTTGATCCCTCTGGAAAAACCTAGGTACACCATTCTTTTAAAATGGTTTTAACACCTTGTCAATATAATATATACTATTGACCTGGGCTCTTTTGTCGATGATTCAAATCTCCGTTTTGCCTTCATTCGACAGCCTGCCCATGCCATAAAACCTGCGGCAAAAAAACTTTCTTAGCAAACTTCTGTTTGCAACCCGGATCCCAACACTTTCAAGTGTAACTTGCTCTTCACCGACCATAGCTTCCCCCTAAGTAGAACATGGACTCATCAGAAGTAACATAATTTATCCATTTCCATTACGAAGCTTCAGATACAGTTGCCAAGATCGAGTATTTCTCTTCTTGATCTGAGCCGTATTTAACAGGTGTTCTTTGCACCTATTTCCGAGTCTAGCCACCAACGGTTTGGTTATTATTCGGTATACAGTTCCTTTAGATAAACCCAGCTTCGATGCAATCTCCCGATGGGTCGGCAGATTCACTTTGTAAATCATACGAGCGTACTTGCGAACTGCGTCAGGTGTGGCAACTGTAGGCCATACTACTGAACTTTGCAATACTAGCCCCTGAATTTATCATACTTCCCTGTAAACCGACATTATCACGAACATTCTTTGTAGTTCACAATGAAATACTATTCCCCATTGATTTTAATGTTTTCTGGACACTTCTGTATGAATGGTTTGTCCTCAAAAGACCAAGCACCACGCCCTCAATTGTGCCCGATATTTTAGGTCGTACCATTTTGACAATACTGACAGATAACGCTTGTACAATATCTATGATGTAGTAACATATATAAAGCAATGCAAATACCTCGATAAACGCGAGCATCTCCGCCATAATAGCAATATCTCTAGTTTTCAAAACTAAATGGGTCAAATCTCGAATAATAAAACCACAATGGTTCGAAAATCGATTTCTCATCAGTGAATAAATCCTCTCAATCTCTCTTTAGATAGAGAAAAGCTTGGTTTACGGGGCATTTAGTATTATCTCTATTTTTGCTCAAAAACATAGATTGTGGGTAATCGTTAGAAGCGCCTCAATAAGCCGGTTCTCGTGAGCACCACCAATGTATATTTGGACTAGAAATAAGGTATCGAATATTTTAATATATTTACATTATCCGTGCATTGATAGAAAATCAAAATCAAAAATGAGTTCCTTTAAGAGCAATGAAAACATTCATAAGAAAGGAGATGGGTCATACTACGTAGTTTCGGCTAATAAAGCCTCATCAGTGACCCTGTAATGATCCGGCGAAGAAAGCCTGAGGAAACATACTGCAATTTTGCGAATTTCGAATAGGCAGTCGATTCAAAGACTAATATAAATCAAAATGGGGTCCAAATAATTAAAAACCTGTCTAGAATATGAGTCTAAACCAATATTTTATTTCTGATTTCACAGAATATTCACGCTGATCTCAAAGGACCAAAAGTAAAATATAAACTGCACTATGGTTGATGTACGGGGAGACGTTTTACGGCCGCCACACGGCACAACACCAGCTGCAGTGAAGGCAAATAAAAATAAAAAATGAGTTCCTTTAAGAGCAATGAAAACATTCATAAGAAAAAGAAGATGGGTCATACTACGTAGTTTCGGCTAATAAAGCCTCATCAGTGACCCTGTAATGATCCGGCGAAGAAAGCCCGAGGAAACATACTGCAATTTTGCGAATTTCGAATAGGCAGTCGATTCAAAGACTGATATAAATCAAAATGGGGTCCAAATAATTAAAAACCTGTCTAGAATATGAGTATTAACCAATAATTTATTTCTGATTTCTCAGAATATTCACGCTGATCTCAAAGGACCAAAAGTAAAATATAAACTGCACTATGCACTACCCCATATAGCTTACTACAAGGAAGCAATGTTGTTCAAACTTCAGTGAATACAATGAGTCACGCAATGTCAGTGACGTCGAAATAAACAATGCTTCACTGTAATATGATTGGACGATGGCGACGTTATGGCGCCAACGACGCTGTTCCGCTGTCAATAGAAAAAGTGCGTGCAACTGTTTTCTTCTTTCTGTTTAGCCCTTAAACAAGATTTGTCCGCCATATGATGGATGGGAAATTATGTAAAAATAAGGAATAAACTTGAAGGTAATTTATTGAACGTTCATCGAACTACGAACAGTACTTCGATGAAAGTTAAATGAATTAAATTTATTTCTCAAATAAAAACCGTTAGTCATAGATATAAAAAACGCCATTTTTAATATCATGTGTTAACGTAATCATGGTAATATAATCGCAACTCTTTCTTGATAATGTCATCTTTTTTTCAATGACTCCAGAAGATAAATAATTGTGAAATTGATCAGCTCTACGAGTAAATTATAGTGTGGATGACAGTGGTAATGAAGACCAAACTCACGAGCGCGAGTGATTTTACTGCAAACAAGTGCTGACAAACTATCATTTATTACATCACGAAAACACGCCTTTATAAATTTGACCCCCTTGAACCCCACTTTAATATAGTAAAACTGGGGCTTGCAGGGGTATACCTTATTTTTCTTATTTCTGCTCAAAAATATAGATTTTGGGTACTCGTTAGAACCGCCACAATCTATATTTTGAGCCGAAATAAGAAAAATATCACAATTTTTCATCTAAAAAAATCGATATTGTTAAAGTTTACAATGTATTAGTATAGGCGTTTTTTCGTAATGCCCTTATTTCGATACTGGCATATTTCAATGGGCAACCATGTTGTTGTTTCCGTCACATTCTCCATGCTTTACGCCATTGTGAGGCGAAAGTCCGTCCAAATTATTGATTGTAATGCATATAATTTAGTCTGTCGTAACGTTTACCTTTCGATAAGAAAAAAAATATGACGTTTGACCGTCTATCGTTATAGAATGTACACGTGACGCCATGAACGATGGCTTTTCGCGTCACGGATTTCGGCCCAATGATTTATTGCAGAATGAATCACAAATTCATTCTATTGCCTATACAGGCGCAGTGTGTTAGAATTATGGATTATTTAAGGCGATGTTTTTGTTTGTTTTGAAAGAATACCCGTACTAACATTAAGACCACATTTCGGAACACTTTTGAACAGTCTCAAAAGACCATTTTTGAAGATGATTTCCAGCGGGTGGCTCGACTGGCATAACCAACCTTCTACGAGACCCTCATACATTGTAAAACATATAATTAGAAAGAACAACAACAGAAACAAACAAGAAAACAAACACCATTTATGAAAAAAAAAGGAACGACTGTTTCGGATTTCGGCCCAGTGATTTATTCGTTAGGGTCTAGCTGTTTCATGTCTGTGATTTTTTCCCTTTGGCGTCTCTGATGGGTTCTGTGGGTTAAATGTATCGATTTCTGATCTTTGCATTCCGTTGTGTTTTACATACTTAACAGCAAACGGAACCCAAAGAAAAAAAATCTTCATAGCCGTCATCACACTTAATGTTGCTGAAATGCCTCTGTCATAATCATGCAACAGATTTTGTTTTTGAGTACTTCCAGTATTACGGTCGTAAAAGTTAACAAGCCAATTGATAAATGACTGCGGCATGCTGTTGCATTTTCGATGAACCGCGGTTTTGAGTCCATAGGCTATCTTCGTCGTTGTTGATACGGTTCCCCGACTCGTGCCAAAATGCTCTATGGGGCGAGATCGGGAGAGAGGGCTGGCAAGTTCAGTATATAAAACACATTGGCTTGAAGAAAGTTCTTAGTAAGAACAGCACTATTAGCCCGCGCATTAGATGCCATCGATGCTGTACCACATGAAGCCGAAGCACTTGTTCGATGTAACGTCGCGCTGTACGTCCACGTCCAGAACCATTATCTTGAAAGTTCAGAATAACAATATAGGGATCAACCATGGTTTTCATGCATTAACATTCGCCGGGTCCCGAGGAAGCTGTTTGAACATGAGGCCGCCAGGCCGAATAGTCAAATATTTTCCGAGGGATCCGGCAAATGTTTATGCAATGAAATAACCATAAATGATCGTTGTTCTTGCATAACTTACGATTCCGACAGCAAATTTTGACGAAAACGCCTAAAAGCTCCATATAAACGCCATATAAACTCTTCAAATGCGACAGGCGACCCAACATGGCGGCCAGTTCAGAATGCTGTTTACAATGACGTTGATACGCAGTAACCATCTGACGTCATCACAGAACCCTAAAATGCTACCTTCAGGGCGATAACGTTACGTCGTCAACGTAACGTAAACAAAGTAAGGACAGTCTTGTGAAATGAAAAGCTCAAAATCCATGTTCAAACAGCACGCGAATTTCATGATTTGAACATGGTTTTTGCTGTTTGAGCACGGCTGTCGGTCTATTTGACAATGGATTCAAACAGCCATGCGCATAGATAGTTTTGCAAGAACCTACGCTCGCTCAGCATACTAGATGTCTCGTCATACAATAAGGTTTGCTCCATATTATCTGTCGCGCTCGATGGTGCAGGCGTGGCATACATTTCACCTGTACGTCTATCCACACGGAAATGGCTATCGGCGCAATCAACGCAGAAGCTTGATTCATCACTGAAAACATACCATGTCATTCTCAAAGACGCCGAATTACGTTTCGTCCTGTGTCGATACGTTTGCCTTGAGCCACTATAGGGACGGTATAGTTCTTAAGCCTACATTACGTAGGCAGCGACATACAGTTTCAATGCTTATCCGTCGGTTTTATAGATCCTTTGTTTGTTTAAAGGTAGCAGCTGCCGATTGAAATCTGTTTGTACATTGGTCAGACGGATGAATCGACCTTGGCGTACTGATGTCACCCTTGGTCGTCCGCTACGTCGACAGTCACGATGACGCCCAAATTCAGCAGCAATGTCATCCCCATGCTGAACATCTTTTTACTCCCCAAGGGCACGTTCACGGACCCTTTATGAAAGGCGTGGCGTTACGTTCTGTCTTTACGCTTTTTAGAACACATTTCAGTTTTCTTCTTTGCTAGCCACAACCTTGCATAAATCGTGGTCCTTTACATGTAGTTTCTGTTATCACCGTTACGCAGGTGGTGCACAGGGTTGATGTGGCCGGACTAGTAATCAGACGTCAACCGGCTTATTGATTACCGCCTTTGTGTTCAAAGGGAGTGGTGCCCGATGTTACTGAATTAAGAGCGTTGTAATTATAAACATGTTTGGTTTTAAAAAAACAATTTTGATTATTTGCGTTTCACTATGAAACAAGACGATACCGCAATGCAGTTTACTGTATATCGAAAGAAAAGTTAGAATGAATGCCATTAAGCGTGACAACTGTAGGAATGAACAATGCAATACGGAATACAAATTAATTTTTGAACATCTTAATAATTAAATGTCCTTCCTCCGAAGCATAATATTTTTACATCAACCTAAAGTAGCATTGTAACATTATATCCTTCCTTTTTATACCTCACAAAACCTCCATACTGACCGCCATTGGTGTGCACATGATCAGTAATTTCTTCAGGTAATTCTGTGGGTATAAATATACCAATTGTGGATAACAATGTCTTATTATAACTATTTTATGCCCTGCTCTTGATTGCCTTCATTCTTCCGATCATGTGGTAAATATCATTATGCATACAACAGATACAAGTGGGGAAATGTGTTTGTTTTGTCAAACAACGTTTTAAAAGTAGTTTTTGTTTTATCGCCACGCCTATTTACTCCAGTGTTAAGTTATACCGTGCATAGTACAGTGTACATGAATGATAATGTAAAGTGAACTGTACATGTTGGTCGGTGTTTGTCGGTATGATGTAACGTAAAGGGGCAATTGTTTGGGAAACCCATTTCTTGTTGTTACTAGTCCATGGACTAAAGTATATGTTGGCATAAAAATGTTATGTTTCTGAAGAAGGACAATGGAGAAACAGATGTTCAAAAATGGACCATGGTGGATGACTTTGTTTCTTGCAAAATTTATGATGAACGCGATGATTATGATTTTGAGTTTGTTCCTCGTGCGGCATCCTATGGCGTTTATATTTCGCAATTAATTCGATTTACCTGAATGTTTAGTCATGTAACTGACCTCAACACTCGTAAAAAAATGGTTAACTGCATACCTTCTTAATCAGGGTTATCGGTATCATAAACTACGCAAAGCCTTTTCAAAATTTAATACACGTCATCATGATTTAGTTTCAAAATTCAATGTTAGACTTGAGCCCCGCCCATAGGGGCTTGAAGAAATATATGGGCTGCATGATGCTTCCACGCAGAGCTGAATCCGGCCCGCACACTAGTACTGGTAAACCGCTTAGAGGATCTAAACCTGTCCAGGAACCGCGGTGCGAGGCGGACCGTCCATGCTAATAAACCCTATTGGTTTCATTGGGCGACAGGGCTTGATATGTCATTTCATCTCAATGTCGGGTAAAAGTCCCACAAAATTGGAAGCAACGTCTCCAAAATGACCTTTACAGTGTTGACGGGGACGTTAAACCTCAAATCAAACAAACAAACAAACAAAAAACAATGTTAGACTTAAATCTCTTCTGCAGCAAGGTCTATCGGTACCCGAATTTTATGATGACTTTGTATATAAATTCAAAAAAATAATAAATAAATGCAATGACTTCAGCACCCAATTTCGTAAAATCATTCTTCGATTTAAAAAGCTAGGGTACAAGATATATGTCATACGACAGACTGCATGCATGGTGGTTAATCCAATCACGGTTGACACCTTTGCTTTCCTCTTTAATTGCACGCCGGTAGGTCAGGCCTCAGTTTCCGTAAAGGCTTACTGAGAATTAGAGAGTATATAAGTTTATGTAATGTTGGTTGGTACCTGATGCTCTGTCTCTGGTCGGGCACATCGGAGTCCAACCGTTGGTCTTCTTCTTTCCATTTGGTGTCTCTGATAGGAGGGGGGGGGGCAAGGCGGCTCGTCTGTGGCGATTTATTTATGTTGTTGTTTGTTACTTACTGTGTGTATCACTTGTGTCTTTTGGTTTCGGATGGCCATATGGCCATTTTGTGGGAAAGTAACTGTCCTTATGGCCTTCCTTTGTTTAGGTTTCCATTATGGTCTGGTCGCTTAATGTTTGTATTTCTTTCCCTTTGGTGTCTTTTATGGGTGGAGTAAGTTAATTGTATCAATTCCTGATCTTTGTTTTACTTCTACTTTACATAGATTTTACGCAGATGCAATCCTCGCCCTTATTTCCATCGCGATTTAGACAAATAATTTGTTCAGTCCGCATGAAGGCCTCCTAACTCATCAGTGCAACATCTCCGGAGACGCTAAAATCAAACAACCACAGAGAAGAAACAACGGGGTGTACTCGACAGCAAGAAACCACTAAAATGCTGGAGCATACGAAAACCAACAGTTAGACTGCGATGGGCCCAACCAGAGCATCTGGCACCAACTGACATTATCTAAAATTAAATTATCTCTATTTCTCAGAAACTCTTTACGCTGGAACCGTCAAAGAATCCGAGGCCTGACCCATCGGCGTGCAATAAAGAGGGAAGCAAAGTTGTCAACCGTGATTGGATTAACTACCACACATGCAGTGTAGGGTGACATTTTTGTTGTGACCAATCTTTTTATATCGAAAAATGATTTTACAAAATTGGTTGCTAAAGTCATTGCAAGTATATATTTTTCTGAATTTATATGCTAAGTCATAATAAAATTAGGGTTCCGATAGACCTTGTTGCAGAAGAGATTTAAGTCCAACATTGAATTTTGCAATTAAATCGGAATGACGTCTTTAAAATTTTAAAAAGTCTTTGAATACTTTATGATACCGATAACCCTGATTAAGACGTGTAGCAGTTAACAATTTATTACGAGTGTTGAGTCAGGTACATGATTAAACACTCTGGCAAATCGAATTAATTGCGAAGTATAAACACCATAGGATGCCGCACGGAGAAAACCACCATCCAAGAAAGAAAAAATTACAATCTCAATATCAAAATCATCGCCTTTATCATAAATTTTTCAGGAAACAAACCAATCTACAATAGATAGATGCATTACTAAAACACGTCTTTACAAATATATTGTAACCTTTAGTGCTGAAAAAAATGAAAATTTTAATATGAAAAATTCTGATATTTTTCTTATTTCTGCTCAAAATATAGATTGTAGGTACTCGTTAGAAGGGTCTCGATGAAGCGGGTCGAACGAGTACCCACAATCTATATTTTAGTGCAGAAATAAGAAAAATAAGGTTTACCCCTGTAAACCCCAGTTTCACTTTATAAAAGTGGGGTTGAAGTGGGTCAAAATTATATAGGCGTGTTTTCGTGATGTAAACTCAAAATAATGGGCTCGGTATCAGAAGAAGTCAGGCTAAGGGTTTCAACATTAACACACCGTACGACATAGTGCATTTTTTCACATCTCCAAAATGGCCATTTTTCTGATGAAAATCCGTGATATTTTTCTTATAAATACTGCAAACATAGGTTGTGGGTGCTCGTTAGAACCGCCTCATTGAGGCGGTTCTAACGAGTACCCACAACCTATGTATTGGAGCAGAAATAAGAAAAATAATGTTCACCCCCTTGAACCCCAGTTTTCTCTATATAAAGTGGGGTATAGGGGGGTCTTCATTTCACGGACTTGATCACGTGATGATAATTTCAGATTGGTTTTCAACGGAAAAGGACATGATGAATATGTTCTATAAAAGGGTTATCCTTTGGAAGCAAGGAATACACCACAGAACTGAAAAATATGGAGTGTATATGTTTTCTGGGCCAGACCAGCTAGTTTCGGCCAATTAGGCCTCATCAGTGATTCTCAGATATTTTCAAAACTCCACAATAGAATCAATGATCCCAAAGGACAAGAAAACATAATCTCTTTCATAACAAAACATGAACAGATCAGCCACAAGGAGTGCGAGTTTCGTACCCATCAGAACACCCACATTTTGTCTTAATAGCTCATTGTCAAATCTTATGTAAATATTCATTATGCTAACTCACCCGTGCGACATTGTGCATTTTTCATATCTCCAAAATGGCTACTTTTCCGATGAAAATCCGTGATATTTTTCTTATAAATGCTCAAAACATAGGTTATGGGTACTCGTTAGAACCGCCTCATTGAGTACCCACAACCTATGTCTTGGAGCAGAAATAAGGAAAATAATGTATACCCCCGTAAACCCCAGTTTTCTCTATATAAAGTGGGGTTTAAGGGGGTCTTCATTTCACGGACTTGTTAGCATGATGTGTCGATTAGAAAGGTGAGAGCTTCACTCACCTCTGACATGACAATAAAGTATAATTTTTATTCTCTTCAGAAGTGAAAAAACACAGTCCATACTTTACACGCAAGATATAGGGAATCTTCCCTATGAAATGTCTCTTCAATTCAATCATTAAGTTTTTATTTTATAAGATAGTATGGAAGTGTACAATGAGGACTGAGCAAAAGCTGCTATTTTTTCAGCTAGAATATAAGCATTTCAGTCATATCAAAGTACAAAAGTTCAAACGATATGTGGAACAAATTGGCCAGAGATGGGGATGTTAAGAGATAAGAATATTAATTCACGACGGCAACATCCTCGCCGTCGAGATTTGATATTTCGCAGTCATATTTTGATGGCGATATAATGACTTTTCGTGACGCCACAAGGAGTGCGCGATTCGTACCCATCGGAATACCCACATTTTGTCTTAATAGCTCAGTATTAAATCTTATGTGAATATTGTCGATTAGAAAGTTGACAGCTTCACACACCTCTGACAAGACAATAACGTATAGTTTTAATTCTTTTCAGAAGTGAAAAAACATGTTTTACGTTACACGCAAGATATAGAGAATCTTTCTATGAAATGTCTCTTCAATTCAGTCATTAAGTTTTTATCTTATAAGATTGTGTGTAAGTGTAAAATGAGGACTGAGCAAAAGCTGTTATTTTTTCAGCTAGAATATAAGCATTTCAGTCATATCAAAGTACAGCAATTCAAACGATATGTGGAACATATTGGCATGAGATGGGAATGTAAAGAGATAAGAATATTAATTCACGGCGGCAAGATCCTCGCCGTCATATTTTGATGGCAAAATAACGACTTTTCGTGACGCCAAGTCACGTGCGGTGACGTCAACCTTGCATGATATCATATTTAACTACCTTAGTATTTTCAATTTTAATCCCATCGCTGGCTAGGAGACCCTGAGTGGGCACTGGGCAGAGGAAAACCATTTCTAAATTGCAAGGATGTGATAGTCTAAAGAGACACTCTTTCTTTATTTTCAGGTTAGAAGAGAGATACAGACGCATGCTGAATACAGCTTAATAAAAATATTTAAAACACGATTTTGCTAGTTTCTATTTTTTGTCTGTTTTTTTTATTTATCCGTGATTGGGAAGGAAAGGCCAGTAGAAATAATGACAAACAAACTTCCCTGCCAGACGAAAACAGCGAGCCAACGTCAGACCGACAGTGATACGGCGTTGGCACATCGAATCGCTGTCGCCCTACCCTGCGGCTCGACATTCTTTGCTGGTCGGTCAAATGGTTGTACTATCGAAACAAGGTATCCATCACAGAACTGAGAACTATGAAGTGTACGAATTTTAACCTTACACAGACCAGCCAGACCCGGCAAATCAGGCATCAACAGTGACCTTAAAATATTTTCATAATTTCGTATTGAAATAAATGATTCCGAAGGACTAGAAAATATACATATCACCAACACTCTTATAAAAGGATATGAGACGTTTTACGGCCGTCACATATTCCTTTTACACGAGCTGGGTCTTTGAAACGGTCATTTAGAAAATCCGCCTATTTAAATATATAGATTGTGGGCACTCGTTACATCCGTCTCGGTGACGCGATTTAAACGAGTACCCACAAAATAAGTTTCTAATCTGAAATAAGAATATTGACCGATACGTGGTACCAATACCTGCTCCTATCGACCAGGGAGCAGCAGGTCACCACACGTCATCTGACATTGTGCCTGCAAATGACGATAATCAACTTAAATACGGTTCACGAAACGTATAAACTATACCATGATCCCTGCCCCGGAGAAGTCTGAATATGTTCATGCATAAACCGTTATTGCGCATGCGCCGACAAGACAAACAGGCTGATCAGCACATGCGACAAATAACCGCGCAGCATAACTCAACTTGACTGTACAACGAAATATCAGTACCCAGCGCTTGAAACAAGAATACTTTATGCTTCCTTACTGAGCAATACAGAAATCAATTAATGCTCACAACAACTGAGCATAATACTCAGTAAATTCCTGCTCCCTTCATTAGCACAGGTAAGAGGCAATTGAACAGACCGCGCTTTGCGCTACCTGGTCACCCGCCAATTACAGGAAACATAACAATCTCCATTTCATATCCTTCTCCGCGATACGGCTCACAAACTCATTACATTAACAACATCTAGAAATTAAAACAGGAATATTTTTTATATATTCTACACAACATCTCTCAATGTTTGATAGGGATCAACACCGTTTGCCGTACATTCTTCTCGTATTTGGTAGGCACAACGTCAGAACCACCTTGGCGACGCTGATGACTTAGCTGACGTTATCCACGCCACTCAGGCCGTTATAACGTGTGGCGAACAAATACCCTAAAATACCATAACGTTATTTACATGAACATGCATGTACAAACAGATTTCTTGAACAGAAACGGCATCATTACTAATGAACTCATAATTCTTCTTGACCAAAATTATTTCTAAACAACATGAACATGCTTGCAATATCAATTCAACACAGTTCATCATCACGGATAACCTGACAGGCTCTAGTCTAAGAGTTGGCCCTGATGATGAAACCCGTCTTAATTTGCGTCTCCTAAACACCTGATGTCACATATAGACGGGATCACGGTTTTCTAACCACCGATAGTCAAAAGTTATGGATCGAACAAATGACCCGACGTTAATATATTTTACAAAAGGGGTCTATAAAAGCCTAAACGAATTTTAGAACTAGAAATGGTGTTTGTAAATCACAAATGCCCCAACCACATATTTGCCCCTAAATGCCCAATTTTCCAAGGGCCATAACCAAATGCATGTGGGCGTGAGTGTGTGTGTACATCCATGTATATGCTTGTGTTCATGCATGAATGTGTGAGTGCATGCATGTGTACATGCATGCATGCATGAGTGTGCATGCATGCATGTGTGTATGTGCATGCATGTGTGTATGTGCATGCATGAGTGTACATGCATGTGTGCATGTATGCATGTGTACATTTTTGCTTGAGTGCATGTTTTTGCATGCATGCATACATGCGAAACTCTGCATGCATGCATGAGTGTGTGTGTGTGTGTGTGTGTGTGTGTGTGTGTGTGTGTGATGCATGCGTGTTTGCGTAAGTGCTTGTATGTATGTATGTATGTATGTATGTATGTATGTATGTATATGCAGGACAAATGCAATATCCCCACCCTCTAACAACTCTGTTGTGCGAGGGGTATAATAACTGTTTAGTGTGTTTATGAAGAAAAAAAAGAAAAGAAGAAAAACAAATCCAGTCCTTCAACGAGGTTTGAACTCACGCCCCTCAGATTCATTATCCACAAACTGATTCGTAGTCCAGCATTCTATCCACTACACTGGCACATTATACTAAGTTCATAATGTACAAATACCCAAAGTGACAAAGGGCCATAACTCATGAAGTATTTTTTGGAATTTAGTCAAAATTTAATCAGGTCATCTACTCATCACCACCAATCTAGTCACCAACTGTCAAGGCTATAGATTTAAAAACCCTAGCATATACGGTTCTACAGTTATGCTATGCATCACAAAGCATATTGAGGTACAATGTACACATACCCAAAGTGACAAAGGGCCATAACTCATGAAGTATTTTTCATAATGTAGTCAAAATTTAATCAGGTCATCTACTCATCAACACAAATCTATCCACCAACTTTCAAGGGTCTAGCTCTTATAGTGTTTGAGATATTTTGCTGACAAGATTGTATAAAAATATCAAAAGGGCAATAACTCTGGAAAGGGGCACACTCCGGATGAGAAAAAAAATATGCGTCCCCTAATTTTCCATGAGGAGTCCATATATGTAATTTCAAATCCCTAGCATACAAGGTTTTAAAGTTATGCTATGCATCACAAAGCATATATAGGTACAATGTAAAATACCCAAAGTGACAAAAGGTCATAACTAATTAAGTATTTTTCGGAATTTAATAAAAAGATAATCAGGTCATCTACTCAACACCACCAATCTATTCACCAACTTTCAACGCTCTATCTTTTAAATTTTTTTAGATATTTCGCTGACAAGATTTTTTAAAAAAAAATAAAAGGACAATAACTCTAGAAAGGGGCACATTCCGGATGAGAAAAAATATGCATCCCCTAATTTTCCATGAAAAATCCATATATGAAATTTCAAAACCCTAGCTTGCACGGTTCAGAAGTAATGTTATTCATCATAAAGTGTAACGGATGCACACACGGACGGCCGCACAAACCTCCCTGAATCAATATGCCCCTCCAACTTCTTCGAAGTTGGGATAATCAGCGAGTGTCCGAGTTTAAATTCTCACAAACATCTAGGGTCATAGGGAAACAGGACCTTGCTTAAAAGACTCATTCGAATTCAGGAGAAGCCGGGGATCGATCTTGCGATCCCCAGTTGGTTAAGTGAGTAGCATAATAACAGAGGCTTCCAAAGTGAATCCAGACTAGGCTTCAGGAAGTTGGGGTATACTAGAAGAAACGCCTCCCAAACATACAAGCATGTTCATACAAAAATAATACTAAACATAGATTTAAAATACGGCCGAGGATTCTTCATTTGGCTCGTCACATTGTTGTTTGTATACTTTCTCAATTGACCTGCTGCTGGTATAAGGTCCATTTTTCAGGGTATTTAAATCTATGAATACTACAGGAAAAGGATGCATACCCGTACTAGCTCGCTAAAATTGTGACAAGTAAAGATACCATACAACATATTTCAGCAGATCATTGATCTCCGTTAAAATTGCATTTCCCTTAGGGAAAAAATGATGAAACTTTCCTACAGATCAATGGTATAACTCCCGTCAGTACGAATACCAACAACATTGTGACTGGCATGAAAAATATATATGGCACAATTTGACGCTTGGCGAATTTTTAGGCAAACTATATAAAAATCAGACTTATAGCGGCCAACTGTATGGTGAATAATTCCCCCACAAACCACTAATGAATACAGCCTATGATATGTGCACGATTTGTGCGTGGCATGGCCTATTTTGCCTACCGTATTTCACCTAAAATATTTCAGTCGCGCTGCCTAGCCATATACCTACTAAAATATTTTAGATGTGCATAAGCACCAGAAAGGTTTCCTATTCCATCTCGTAACAAAGGTTTCCCCTTTAGGAGAAAAAACAATCATATTTTTTTTTCTTTGTGCACAGAGATGGAATAGGATGGATCCTATCTGAATAAAGACAGCTATGTACACAACTATCGTGCGAACATTATCTGCTAAGGTAGTCTGCCCCCAAATTTTCTTGGTAAAATTTGCTAGTAAGCTATGGTGGTTTGCCCCAGAATTTTCCTGTTCCCCCGGCACTCTGCTGTTTGTTTGAAAAAGGATATCGTTTTAATTTTACCAGTGGTGGCTTTACTGGCTTAACTAATTTGACTGGTTTCACTGGTTCTGACATTAGTGTGGTACATATAATTTGTAATGTCTGACACGTCAGTCCTGCAATGTGCTGTTTTCTAAGCCCGTGTGTTTCTTCACACTGCTCTGACGTTAGTGTATGTGGGACGCCAACGTCACTGTCACATTCCGGTTGCTCTGCAGTTTGAAAGCTGCTGTCTTCAAATTAATACTCGTCCACGTCATTACAGCCATTACTGTCTGTCGACGTAAAAGACTCAGAGACCAAACGATGAGACGTCACAGTCTGACGCTCAACACATTGTTTCAGAATGTAAGTGTGATATATGTTAGAATTACCATTGACGTCAATCTTACAGTCCATTCTGTTAACTACCTCAACTAGTTCATAGCGACTTCTAAATTGAAACAATTATTTTAAATTACTGTCTGTCGGTAGTAATAAGAGCACTTTATCGCCGACGTCAAATTTACGCGACCTCGCGCCTTTATCAACATAAGCTTTCTGCTTAATCCGACCCTTCTATAGATTATCACTCGATAATTTGCATGTCCGCTCTAACCGTTCCCTAAGCTCAATAACGTACTGAAACGTCAAAAGAACTTGCTCAACGCGTACCTCATCAGACCATAATTCTCTTAATATTGCCCTTGGACCTCTGACGTTACGTCCGTATAACAACTCAAAAGGAGAAATCCTAATGACTCTTGTGGGACTTCCCTAACCGCAAAAAACAAAGCTGGAGGATATTAATCCCAATCTTTTGAACATATTTGTTTGAGTCAACTTTGTCTGCTTTAACGTCGCGTGGAAACGCTCAATCAAGCCGTTGCAAATCGGGTGTCTTGGAATACACGTTAACTGTTGAAGAGAATGCAGTCTGCTGACTTCTTTCATTACCTCAGCAGTGAACTGTGATCCACAATCAGTCAACATTTTATCAGGGATGCCAACCCTACTTAACATTTCAATAAGCGCTTCCGCGACACGTTCCGCCTCCATACTAGGTAAAACTATTGCCTCTGGATATCTCGTCGCATAGTCTATCATTGTTAAAATATATCGAGATTTCCTGTCAGATCGAGGCTCAGTTGGGCCAACTATATCCACTGCCACCCTCTTAAATGGCGTGTCAATCAATGGCATTTTTCCTAGAGGTACTTTAGTGAAACGGCCTTTTAAATGGTTCTCTGACAAATATCACAAGATATACAGAATCTAGCGACATCTCCGCAAATAGCGGACCAGTACAACTCAGTTATAACTCTATCCAATGTCTTACTAATGCCCATATGCCCAGACATAAGCGTTTCATGAGCCAGTTTCAAAAACGTTTCCTCGGAAACGTTGAGGGACCACAAGTTGAACAGAGACAAAATTCGCAAAATTGCAGTATGTTTCCTCTGGCTTTCTTTGCCGGATCATTACAGGGTCACTGATGAGGCTTTATTAGCCGAAACTACGTAGAATGACCCATCTTCTTTCTTATGAATGTTTTCATTGCTCTTAAAGGAACCCATTTTTGATTTTTATTTGTTGCCCTTGGAGAACTACCTATATGACAAACCTTTTTTGCTCAATAAACCTAGCTTCACCTAGGTTTAAACCATGACTCACAGTCTTTTTCCCAGATGCAACCCCTTTCCTGATGTTTTCCAAAGTTGGATCATCAACCGGACTTGCTTGAAAGACTCCTTGTCATCGTTAATGATCTGACCGGGAACTTTAAGTTTTCTATTAGGCTTCTAATCCTGCCTAGTCTGAGACCTAGTTACAGCCGCAGCTGAGACATGAGCCATATCAGGAAGTTTTGAAATGTAAATCATTACCAAAGGTTACCTTTGTGTGGATTCATCAATCAACGTAACATCTGACTCTTTCCCTATTAACTGATCATCTGAAACTAAGCTTCTCCGAACGACACAACCTGTACACCCAGTATCTCTTAATACAACCACCTTCTTATTATTTACCAGCACTTATGCCGTCGATAACCTTGCATTTTAGAAGTAACAACCACCTTCCCTAGTTTCCTTATTACACTCCTCCCCATCCCAATCAAATGACCACCAGCCTTATCTTCAAAATACTTTCAATCTCTTCACCTTTCCTAGTTACCTCCGTTTGACAAAATCTAACTTTGTGTGCGGCGCCATTATTCGTACCGCGTCCGCGAAAAGACCCTCTAAAATTACCACGACCACGTGTATAACCACTGCCTACACCCTGCGTATTCTCATTCTTAACCTGAATACATGGAGCCTTTACGCGCCTGTTAAAACTTTCCTCAAGACCGCTGTCTCCAACTCTTGTTGCTCATACCCCTGCACTATATAATTCTTTACTGTCGGGGTTCTTAAAACATTTAATTGTTAAATGCCCCTTACCGCATATGCTATACTTAGTATCCGGTTTACCACTCAGTTTGTTTGAGTCAGCTTTGCCCGGTTTACCCTGCGCTGCGCCTCTATTACCGCGTTGCCCCTTACTAATGCACTCTCCCTGCCCTACCTCATAGTGTAGAATATATTTTCTTGTCCTTTGGGATCATTGATTCAATTGTATTTGGCCGAAACTAGCAAGTCTGGCCCAGAAAACATGTACACTCCATGCTTTTCAGTTCTGTGATGTATTCCTTGCTCTCCAAAGATAACCCTTTATAGAACATATTTTATTTCGCCCATGGGCACTTCTGCAAACAAGTCTGCCTCTCTAGCCATGTCTTCTAAATTACCAAACTGTTTTGGCTTCAGATGTGCATACAGTTCTCTACAATGACTCCAGGAACTGATCCCTTGCCATGAAATCACAGACAGCCGGAAAAGATTTTTCTATCTTTGCCATATTAAGCCATTTCTGTAAATAACTTCTCAATCTACTACTGAACTGTATGAACTTTTCTGATTTCCCGGCCTACTAATACGAAACTGCTTCCTAAACCTTGCTCTGTAATGTCAAAATTCTTCAATAGGGCATCTTTTAACTTATCATAATCCGCCGCATCGTCATTTGATAACCTGCCATATACATCAAGTGCGCGCCCTTTAGGTAATGCATTTAAATACGCCACCAAAACACTCTTATTCCATTTGTTAGCCGTAGCATATTTCTCAAACCTAGGTAAATAACTATCCATCTTATCTTTACCCTCTTCAAAATAAATAAGGTAACTTAGGATCCCGGGCATGCGCCACCATTTCAGCATTATGCCATTCAAACTCTAGCTCGAGCTTTGCTCTCTGCATTTCTAATTCCTTAATTCTTGGTGCTGCATCTCAAACCCATGCCTTACCTGTTCTAAATGGGCATCACTAATTCATTTTGCCTCCTTTTCGCTTTCAATGTGCCATTTCAAGCTCCTTATTAACCTTCAACATAGCTAGTTCATGTACCCTTTCCTTTTCCTGTTATTCCTTTTCCATTTCTTTTTATTTCTGACCTTAACCTTTCTAAATCCCTTTGTTCTTGCCTTTTTGTCCTCGCAATATCTTGCTGCTGCTTAACAAAATCTTGCAAATCTATCCCCCCATAACCTAACTCTTTCCCATTTGCACTAAACGCTCCATTATTGATAACTTAAATCTCACGTTACTATGAAAAAAAAAACTGTAAACTGATCAGTTATGATCAGTGATGATTGAATTGGCTTAACTAAAACGTTAAGATATGTGTTATCCACATTAATCTTACTTAAAAGTTAGTAATTAATGCACACGCGATCTAAAATGCCCAATACTCTCAGAAAAGTATGACGTTACATACTGGTAGTCTAATATGACGTCAGTTCTATCACATCACAAAAATTAGATCGTAACAAGTTACCATCAAAGTGTCTATTACGCCATACCTAACTCCAAGCCACAGCGTATATGTTAGCGCTACCGTAAAGAAAATGACGACGTCAGTAAATTGTTAACGTCACTATGTCAGATCCATGTTGTGGTAAGATCAGTTAGTAACTCAAGTTTAACTTTTTACCAAGAAAAAGTGGGGTTTGCCTTGTCTTTATGCTCAGAAGAAACTATGAACTTGCCAGTATCTATTTAATTGAATACATGGGATTCGCACTTCATCAATGCAGGAAGAAAGATTCAAGTTAATTTCCAAGTGTGGCTATCAATTCCAGTTTAGATAAGAAAAAAAACCCGTGAGGGATGGAATTGTTTAGAACAATTGATGTTTAGAGCATCACTGTGTTGTTCCACAGTTGGGAATACCTCACAGAGAGCAACATATCTTACTTCAATGACACTAGATGTTAAATGTGGGTTTAAGGCGTTCCGCAAACCCCCATTCTGACAAGTCGACCGGGGTGATCTCCGACAGGTGAACGGGCAACTTTGGGGAAAATCAAAAAAGATGTTTTATACAAGACATAAATTATTAACAATAACTATATAGAACAATACCAATACTGAGCACTACATTTATTTGCTTCTATAAAATTTGTGCTCGGGGCGGTCACGTGAAAATTATAAAAAAGCCAATAACACAAGGTACACAAAATAAACCAACGAAAAAAAAAATGCCGGATTATAAAAATATAAGTCCACTTCGGTTGGACTACGTCGACGCGCTGGTGCATCAGTATTTCACTTGAAGAATTAACCACAGTCAACTATTAATGTTGATACGTTTTCTTCTTTTTATCACAAATCGTACGAAATAATAGCTGGCTACTGGACATTATATCTCAGACCAGTAGAATGTGAGATCTCAATAACTGGTCTGGACGGTTTGGGATTGCCCACCTCTGCAGGGCACTACTACCCTACGACTCGTCGTACCAATACCTGCTCATGTAGACCAGGGAGCAGCACGTCACTCCACGTCATCTTAACATAACTTGCATAGAAATGACGACAATCAACTAAAATACACGAACCATTTACACTTCATCATGATGCCTGCCCGGGAGTAGTCGGAATATGTTCATGCATATACCGTTATTCCACATGCGCCGCCCAGACAAACAGGCTGTTCAGTTCATGCGACAAAAACCGCGCAGCACAACTCAGCTTGACTGTGCAACAAAAAATCAGCACCCAGTGCTTGAAACAAGAATACTCAAAATTTATGCTCCCTTACTGAGCACTACAGTAGCCAATTAATGTTCACTATAACTGAGCATTATACTCATCAAATTAGTTCTCACTACATCAGCACAGGTAAGAGGCAATTGAATAGACCGCGCATTCGTGCCACCTGGTCACTCGCCAATTACAGAAAAGAAATAACAAAAACTCAATTTCATATCATTCTCCGCGACACGGCTCACAAATATAGCTATTCACAAGTTCATTACATTAACAACAGCTAAAAACTAAAAACAGGATGAGTTTTATCTATTCTACACAACGTGTATCAGTATTTGGTAGGGAACAGCACTGTCTGCTGTTTGCCGTATCAAAATCATGAACGGACCTGCACTATTTGCCTTCTAATATTAAGCTAAAATCATTTCCGTATTTGGTAGACACAAAGTCAGAACCGCCCTTGCGACGTCGATGACGTTACTGACGTCATCTACGCCGCTCAGGCCGATATAACGTGTGACGACCAAATACCCAAACTTATCATCCTACGTAATGCAGTACTCGCAAATCAAACTCACGTTTTTAACATGTGCATACATGTACAAACGGATTTCTTAACCAGAAACGGCATCTTTACAAAAATCAACTCGTATTTCTTCTTGAACAAATTTCTTCCTACACAACATGAACAAGCTTGCAATACCAATTGATCACGGATCATCATCAAGTATAACCCGACAAGGTCTTGTCTTAGAGTTCGTCCTGATGATGAAGATATGTTTAAAGTAGAAGTAAAACAAAGATCAGGAATCGATACAATTAACTTACTCCACCCATCAACGACACCATCGGAAAGAAACACAAACATGAAGCGACCAGACCATAATGGAAACCTAAACAAAGGAAGGCCATAAGGACAATTACTTTCCCACAAAATGGCCAATTGACCATCCAAAATAAAAAAGACAAAAGTGATACACACAGTAAGTAACAAACAACAACATAAATAAACAGTCACGGAAGAACCGCCTTGGAACGGTCAGTGGAAAGAATTCCACTGGGGGGCTTAAATCGATTTTACATGGCCAAAATCCTCGCCCTTACCTCTGTCGCGGTATACACTAATTTTGTTAAGTCCGCATGAAGGCTTCCTAACTCATCAGTGTAACATCTCCGAGAACATACACGTAAAAATCTACAGAGATTGAACGAACAAGGTTGAGGACTCGACAGCATACAACAAAAGAATTGCTGGAGCAAAAGAAAACCAACAGTTAGACTTCGAGGGGCCGACCAAAGACGGAGCATCAGGCGCCAACCAACATAAAGAATACTAAAATAAAAAAAAACCCATATATGTTTTTACGCTGGAACCGTCATATAATCTTAAGCCCGACCCACCGGTGTGCAATCAAAGAGGGAAGCAAAGTTGTCAACCGTGATACATGCAGTCTGTTTTATAACATTTATGTTGTACCCAATCTTTATATATCGACGAACGATTTTACGAAATTGGGTACTGAAGTCATTACAGACATGTATTTGTCTAAATTTATATACTAAGTCACCATAGAATTCGGGTTCCGATAGACCATGTTTCAGACGTGTTTTAAGTCCAACATTGAATTTTGAAACCAAACCAGAATAAATCAGAATGTTAAACCTGTTTTAAATTTTACGACCCCAAACACCTAATGTCACATAGAGACGGGACCATGGTTTTCTAATAACAGGTAGTCAAAAGTTATGGATCGAACAAGTGACCCGACGTTCGTTTATAAATATATTTTATAAAAGGGTTCTATAAAAAGACTAAATGAATCCAGAAATGGGGGGGGGGGTCCGAGTTTTACGTCTCACCCACATCTATGGTCATATGGAGACAGGACCTCGATTTAAAGACGCATTCGAACTCTGGAGAATCCCTAGTTTATAAAGCGAGTAACCTAATCACTACACCACAGAGGTTTCCAAAATGAATCCAGAATAGGCTTCAGAAAGTTGGGGTATACTAGGGAGAATATACATCCAAAACCTACGAGCATATTCATACAAAAAATAATACTAAAAGTAGAAGTAAAACAAAGATCAGGAATTGATACAATTAACTTACTCCATCCATAAAAGACACCAAAGATAGATTTAACATACCGTCAAAGCTTCGGCGTTTGGTTCGGGACAATGTTGTGGGTATTCGTTTACCTCTGACCTGCTGCTAATATTACGATAATTTTTCAGGGTAATTATACCTATAAACACTACAGGAGAATCATGCATACCCGAGCTAGCTCGATAAAAGTGTGAGAAGTATAGATACTAGCCACAATTATAGCTATGAAGTAGATGTCAGAAGAAAATTGATCTGCATTACAATTGCATTTCCTTTGGAGAAAAATGATAAAACTTCTCTACAGATCAATAGTATAACTCCCGTCAGTACGAATATCCACAACAATGCGATTGGCATTAAAATATATATGGCACTATTTGGCGCTTGGCGACTTTTTAGGCAAACTACATGAAAGACAGACATATAGCGGCCAATTGTATGGCGAATAATTTCCCCACAAACCGCTCATACGTACATCGCATGGTATATGCACGATTGGTGTGTGGAGCTGCGTATTTGGCCTACCATATTTCACCTAAAACACTTTAGTCGCACTGCCTTGCCATATACCTACTAAAATAATTAGGACGTGCAAAAGCACCAGATAGTGTTTCTATTCCATCTCGTAACACATATGTTTTCAGGATACAACTTGTAAAGCAACTATACGAATGTAAATGTCCTAGTGTATATGCGGTGTTGTATGAATACGAGATTTAAAAAAGAAATAGATTACAAAATAATTATTTAGACAAGTTGTTGGTATTCCAAGGGGTACTAATTGCGCACCCCTTGTGACTGATCTGTTCTTGTTCTGTTATAAGATACTTCATAATCAAATTTGGATCATTCTGGATGATTTATTAAATATTGTCAATACCTATTTCGATGGTTTGATCAGTCAAATTTACCCCAAAGAACTTCAGTTCAATAAAACATATTCTTCTGATACCGAGACCCGGTGTTTGCAGTTACATCTATCTTTTGTAGATGGGTTTGCCTCTAGTTCTATTTTGTTTCTTGCAAAATTTATGATAAACGCGATGAATTTGATTTTGAGATTGTAAATTTTCCTTTTTAGGATGGTGATGTTCCTCGTGCGCCATCCTATGGCGTTTATATTTCGCAATTAATTCGATTTGACAGAGTGTGTGGTCATGTAACTCACCTCAACATTCGTGATGAATTGTCAGCTGCTAAACTTTTTAATCAGAGTTATCGGTACCATAAACTACGCAAAACCTTTTCAAAATTGTATAGACGTCATTCTGATTAATTTCAAATTCAATATTGGACTTAAACCTCTTCAGCAAAAAGGCCTATCAAAACCCGAATTTTATGGTCACTTAGTATATATATTCAGAAAAATATATATACACAATGACCTCAGCACCCAATATCGTAAAATCATTATTCGATATAAAAAGATTGGGTACACTATAAATGTTATACGACATACTGCATGCATGCTAGTTAATCCAATCACGGTTGACAACTTTGCTTCCCTCTTTAATTGCACGCAGGAGGGTCAGGCCTCATATTCTATGACGGTTCGAGGGTAAAGGTTTATTGAGAATTAGAGAGGTCTAATTCAATGTAATGTTGGTTTGTGCCTGGTGCTCTGTCTCTGGTCGGACCCATCGGTGCCTAACTGTTGGTTTTCGTTTGCTCCAGCATTCCAGCGGTTTCTTGCTATCGAGTAATCACCGTTGTTTCATCTCTGTGTTTGTTTGATTTTTGTGTTCACGAAGATGTTGCACTAATGAGTTAGGAGGCCGTTATGCGGACTGAATAAATAATTTGTCTTAATCGCGACGGAAGTAATTTTTGCCAAGTAAAATCGATTTAAGCCCCCCAGTGGAATTCGTTTCTCTGTCCGTTCCAAGGCGGTCCTTCTGTAGCAGTTTATTTTTGTTATGATATGTCTTTAAGTGTTTGTTTAGCTTATATGATTTTTTGGATAGCCAATTGGCCATTTTGTGGGAAAGTTACTGTGCTTTTGGCTTTCTGCTATTGATGTTTCCGTTATGGTATGTTGTTTCGAGTTTGTGTTTCTTTCCCTTTGGTGTCTTTGATGGGAGCTGTGGATTAATTGTATCGATTCCTTATCATTGCCTCCACTTCTATTTTACATATCAGAGCTGTTTTGTCTGTGCTATATGGTGGCTGTAAAAGGTCTCCCCGTACATGCAGAGCTGTGACTCCATTCAGAGGGTTGGAAAATACAATATTTTAACTAAATATATTTGATATGACACGTAACTACTAAAGGGATAAAATAACTTGTTGTGTGTATGCATGAAACTCCCCATAAAAGCAAAGAGATGTCCTTTTATTAAGAAAAAATATGAGCAGGTCATTATCCTCACAGAGAGTATCCACCGTATCACATAAATTCTGGAAATCGAAAACAAGTCGTATATACGCACATGACGGTCCCCGTCCATAGGGGCTTGAAGAAATATATGGGCTGCATGATGCTACCACGCAGAGCTGAATCCGGTCCGCACACTAGTACTGGTAAACCGCTTAGAGGATCTAAGCCTTACAGGAACCGCGGTGCGAGTCCATGCTAATAAACCCTATTTATTTCATTGGGCGACAGGGCTTGAGATGTCATTTCATCTCAATGTCGGGTAAAAGTCCCACAAAATTGGAAGCAAAGTCTCCAAAATTACCTTAACAGTGTTGACGGGGACGTTAAACCTCAAATCAAACAAACAAACAAACAATATACGCACATGAACTGTTCTGAGCTTTTTCAGTATTTATATGCTTGTAAGTGTAGGGTTCATGTAAGACACGCCTTGTCGTGACAAATAGTAGGACTTAAAAAGCACACCCCTGCGTACCTCCTTCAATACGAGGCTCACTTCATATCAATCAGCCCTCATAGGTCAAATGATCGCACAAGATGTTAAAGGCGAAATGGAGAGAGATACCACGGTTCTTGTGTAATGGAATGTGACAGATTTAGCAGGGGTTCGGTAATGATTTGAGCGGCTATTAAATTCAATACAAAAATAGAGCTGTTGTAGTACGCGGTAATTTAAACGCCAACCGGTCTTGATGCCAGACGGTGCAACGGGTCATACATATAGCATAGTCGTTCTCTGAGCATATAATATGTATTACATGTATGACATATAATGCTGAAGGGCCGTAAGAAATAAGCCTAGTATGATATATAGTGCTGGTGGGTGGTAAAGGCATATAATAGTAAGAGTTATTTTACTTTCTAAACTGTTAAAGCTTAATCAAGAATTTTTCTTTCTATGAAATATTGGTTTTGCTAACAGGCTATAAACTGATGCATTATACTTTCTAAACTTGATTCACATATCTTGTTTATATTGGAACGGATTTAAGTAAATTGGAAAGAATTCAAATCGTCATTTGACATATAAAATATGTGATTACACAGTAACCACCTGGTGTTTATCAGTTTCGAGAGACATGCAGGTGCAGTAAACAAAACGTACATAATTATAAAATGTATATGGATATGTCACTAAAACAAGAGGGCCCAATGGCCCTATATCGCTCACCTGTGTACCAGAAAATCATTAGTGTAGGAGACCACTTGACATTGCTACATACTAAATATCTAAGCTCAGGCAAAGCGGTGTCCATGCGTATAAACCCTATTGGTTTCATTGGGCGACAGGGCTTGAGATGTAATTTCATCTCAATGTCGGGTAAAAAGTTCCACAAAATTGGAAGAGACATCTCCAAAATGACCTATACAGTGTTGACAGGGATGTAAAACCTCAAATCAAACAAAATCTGTGCCTTATGGTTTTGGAAAAGAAGATTTTTTTTTAAGTTTTTTTTTCCAGTATAAGTCTATAGAAGCTAATGAGCCCTGGGGCTTGGCCAATTTTGACACAAAGGGCATGGTTGGCAGGATTTATGTAGGTGACCATTTTGTGTTGCTATATACTAAATATCTAAGGTCTGTATTTCATGGTTTCAAAGAAGATGTTTGAAGCTTTTTTCCATTATAAGTTTGTTGGAGTTAAGGGGCCACAGGATTTGGCCAATTTGGACTAAATATCTAAGTTCTGTGCTTCACAGTTTCTGAGAAGAAGATTTTTTAAGCTTTCTTTGATTTAGAGTCTATGGGAGCTAAGGGGCACCGGGGCGTGGCCCATTTGGACCCCAGGGGCATGATTAGCAGGAAATATGCAGGTGATCACTTGCCGTTGCTACATGCTAAATATCTAAGCTCTGGGCCCTATGGTTTCAGAGAAGAAGATTTTTGAGGCTTTTCTCCATTTTGAGTCTATGGGAGCTAAGGGGGTCCCAGGGTGTGGCCCATTTGGACCCGAGGGGCATGATTAGCAGGATTTATGCAGGCAACCACTTGTCATTGCCACATGCTAAATATCTAGCTCTGGGCCCTGTGGTTTCAGAGAAGAAGATTTTTGAAGCTTTTTTCCATTATGAGTCTAGGGGAGCTAAGGGGCCCTGGGGCGTGGCCCATTTGGACCCCAGGGGCATGATTGGCAGGATTTATGTAGGAGACCACTTGCCATTGCCACATGCTAATTATCTAAGCTCTGGGCCCTGTGGTTTCAGAGAAAAAGATTTTTGAAGCATTTTTTCCATTATGAGTCTATAGGAGCTAAGGGGCCCCGGGGCGTGGCTCGTTTTGACCACAGGGGCATGATTGGCAGGAATTATGTTGGTGACCACTTGCTGTTGTTACATGCTCAATATCTAAGCTCTGGGCCCTGTGGTTTCAGCGAAGATTTCTGAAGCTTTTACTATTATGAGTCAATGGGAGCTAAGGGGCCCGCTGGCGTGGCCAATTTGGACCCCAGGAGCATGATTGGCAGGAATTATGTAGGTGACCACTTGCCGTTGCTACATGCTAATTACCTAAGCTCTGGGCCCTGCGGTTTTAGAGGAGAAGATTTTTGAAGCCTTTTTCCATTTTGAGTCTATGGGAGCGAAGAGGCCCGGGGGCTTGGCCCATTTGGAACCCAGGGGCATGATTGGCAGGAATTATGTAGGTGACCACTTGCCGTTGCTATGTGCTAAATATCTAAGCTCTGGGCCCTGTGGTTTCAGAGAAGACGATTTTTGAAGCTTTTTTCCATTATGAGTCTAAAGGAGCTAAGGGGCCCCAGGGCGTGGCCTGTTTGGACCCCAGGAGCATGATTGGCAGGAATTATGTAGGTGACCACTTGCCGTTGCTATGTGCTAAATATCTAAGCTCTGGGCCCTGTGGTTTCAGAGAAGAAGATTTTTTAAGCTTTTTTCCATTATGAGCCTAAAGGAGCTAAGGGGCCCCAGGGCGTGGCCTGTTTGGACCCCAGAAGCATGATTGGCAGGAATTATGTAGGTGACCACTTGCCGTTGCTACATGCTAAATTTCTAAGCTCTGGGATCTGTGGTTTCAGAGAAGAAGATTTTTGAAGCTTTTTTTTTTCATTATGAATCTATAGGAGCTAAGGGGCCCCGGGGCGTGGCCCATTTGGAACCCAGGGGCATGATTGGCAGGAATTATGTTGGTGACCACTTGCCGTTGCTACATGCTAAATTTCTAAGCTCTGGGCCCTGTGATTTCAGAGAAGAAGATTTTTTAACCTTTTTTTTTCCATTATGAGTATATAGGAGCTAAGGGGCCCAGTGGTGAGGCCAATTTCGACCCCAGGGGCATGATTGGCAGGAATTATATAGGTTACCACTTGCCATTGCTACATGCTAAATATCCAAGCTCTGGGCCCTAAGGTTTCAGAGAAGAAGATTTTTGAAGCTTTTTCCATTATGAGTCTATGGGAGCGAAGGGGCCCCGGGGCGTGGAACATTTGGAACCCAGGGGCATGGTTGGCAGGAATTATGTAGTTGACCACTTGCCCTTCCTACATGCTAAATATCTAAGCTCTGGGCCCTATGGTTTCAGAGAAGAAGATTTTTGAAGCTTTTTTTCCATTATGAGTCTATAGGAGCTAATGGGCCCCGGGGCGTGGTCCGTTTAGACACCAGGGGCATGATTGGCAGGAATTATGTAGGTGACCACTTGCCGTTGCTATGTGCTAAATATCTAAGCTCTGGGCCCTGTGGTTTCAGAGAAGAAGATTTTTGAAGCTTTTTTCGATTATGAGTCTATAGGAGCTAAGGGGCCCCAGGGTGTGGCCTGTTTGGACCCCAGGAGCATGATTGGCAGGAATTATGTAGGTGACCACTTGCCGTTGCTATGTGCTAAATATCTAAGCTCTGGGCCCTGTGGTTTCAGAGAAGAAAATTTTTGAAGCTTTTTTCCATTATGAGTCTAAAGGAGCTAAGGGGCCCCAGGGCGTGGCCTGTTTGGACCCCAGGAGCATGATTGGCAGGAATTATGTAGGTGACCACTTGCCGTTGCTACATGCTAAATTTCTAAGCTCTGGGATCTGTGGTGTCAGAGATGAAGATTTTTGAAGCTTTTTTTTTCATTATGAATCTATAGGACCTATGGGGCCCCGGGGCGTGGCCAATTTAGAACCCAGGGGCATGATTGGCAGGAATTATGTTAGTGACCACTTGCCGTTGCTACATGCTAAATTTCTAAGCTCTGGGCCCTGTGATTTCAGGGAAGAAGATTTTTGAAGCTTTTTTTCCATTATGAGTATATAGGAGCTAAGGGGCCCAGGGGTGTGGCCAATTTCGACCCCAGGGGCATGATTGGCAGGAATTATATAGGTTACCACTTGCCTTTGCTACTTGCTAAATATCTAAGCTCTGGGCCCTGTGGTTTCAGAGAAGAAGATTTTTGAAGCTTTTTTCCATTATGAGTCTATGGGAGCGAAGGGGCCCCGGGGCGGCGAACATTTGGAACCCAGGGGCATGGTTGGTAGGAATTATGTAGTTGACCACTTGCCCTTCCTACATGCTAAATATCTAAGCTCTGGGCCCTATGGTTTCAGAGAAGAAGATTTTTGAAGCTTTTTTCCATTATGAGTCTATAGGAGCTAATGGGCCCCGGGGCGTGGTCTGTTTGGACACCAGGGGCATGATTGGCAGGAATTATGTAGGTGACCACTTGCTGTTACTACATGCTGAATATTTAAGCTCTGGGCCCTGTGGTTTCAGAGAAGAAGATTTTTGAAGCTTTTTTCCATTATGAGTCTATGGGAGCGAAGGGGCCCCGGGGCGTGGCCCATTTGGAACCCAGGGGCATGATTGGCAGGAATTATGTAGGTGACCACCTGCCATTGCTACATGCTAAATATATAAGCTCTGGGCCCTGTGGTTTCAGAGAAGAAGATTTTTGAAGCTTTTTTTCCATTATGAGTCTATGGGAGCGAAGGGGCCCCGGGGCATGGCCCATTTGGAACCCAGGGGCATGATTGGCAGGAATTATGTAGGTGACCACCTGCCATTGCTACATGCTAAATATATAAGCTCTGGGCCCTGTGGTTTTAGAGAAGAAGATTTTTGAAGCTTTTTTTTTCCATTATGAGTCTATGGGAGCGAAGGGGCCCCGGGGCGTGGCCCTTTTTGAACCCAGGGGCATGATTAGCAGGAATTATGTAGGTGACCACTTGTCATTGCTACATGCTAAATATCTAAGCTCTGGGCCCTGTGGTTTCAGAGAAGAAGATTTTTGAAGCTTTTTTTCCATTATGAGTCTATGGGAGCGAAGGGGCCCCGGGGCGTGGCCCATTTGGAACCCAGGGGCATGATTGGCAGGAATTATGTAGGTGACCACCTGCCATTGCTCCATTCTAAATATATAAGCTCTGGGCCCTGTGGTTTCAGAGAAGAAGATTATTGAAGCTTTTTTTCCATTATGAGTCTATGGGAGCGAAGGGGCCCCGGGGCGTGGCCCATTTGGAACCCAGGGGCATGATTGGCAGGAATTATGTAAGTGACCACCTGCCATTGCTATATGCTAAATAAATAAGCTCTGGGCCCTGTGGTTTTAGAGAAGAAGATTTTTGAAGCTTTTTTTCCATTATGAGTCTATGGGAGCGAAGGGGCCCCGGGGCGTGGCCCTTTTTGAACCCAGGGGCATGATTGGCAGGAAATATGTAGGTGACCACTTGCCGTTGCTATGTGCTAAATATCTAAGCTCTGGGCCCTGTGGTTTCAGAGAAGAAAATTTTTGAAGCTTTTTTTTCCATTATTAGTCTATAGGAGCGAAGGGGCCCTACGGTGTGGCCCATTTGGCACCGAGGGGCATGATTGGCA
This sequence comes from Lucinisca nassula, assembly GCA_963580285.1. Lineage (NCBI taxonomy): Eukaryota > Metazoa > Mollusca > Bivalvia > Lucinida > Lucinidae > Lucinisca > Lucinisca nassula. Next base: position 16,724,454 of record OY757015.1, read on the forward strand.
GGAATTATGTAGTTGACTTGCCCTTGCTACATGCTTAATATCTAAGCTCTGGGCCATGTGGTTTCAGAGAAGAAGATTTTTAAATGTTTTCCCATTATAAGTCTATGGGAGCTATATGTTGCCATGGCAACCAGAATTCCAATCTGATCAGCCCAAAAACCTTATGCAGCCTTTCCCCCTACCTGATGATGATTCACATGAAATTTGATCAAGATTGGCCATGGGGAATTGGAGATATACTTATTTGAATTTGTTTACGGACGCACGGACGCACGCACGCACGCACGACGGACGGCGGACAAAAAGTGATCCCAAAAGCTCACCTCGTCACTACGTGACAGGTGAGCTAAAAAGGGTAGTTGGTATATACATTTGCCTATCAAACGAGTACAAATTATGGTTTATGTCAGTTAAAGGGGTGTGTGTTTTAATATGCCAATTAAGCAGGTACAGAAAATATATAACCGCAATGATTTTAGCACCCAATTTCGTAAAATCAATCTTCGATATAAAAAGATTGGGTACAACATGGATTTTATACGACAGACTGCATGCATGGTAGTTAACCCAATCACGGTTGGCAACTTTGCTTCCCGCTTCAGTTGCACGCCGATGGGTCAGGCCTCAGATTCTATGACGGTTCCAACGTAAAGGCTTATTGAGAATTAGAGAGATCTAATTCAAGGTAATGTTGGTTGGTGCCTGATGCTCTGTCTCTGGTCGGCCCCATCAGAGTCTAACTTTTGGTTTTCTTTTGCTCCAGCATTTCAGTGGTTTCTTGCTGTCGAGTCCTCACCGTTGTCTCACCTCTGTGGTTCATTGATTAGTTGTGTTCACGGGGATGTTGTACTGATGAGTTAGGAGGCCTTCATGCGGACTGAACAAATTATTTGTCTAAATCGCGACGGAAGTAATGGGGATTGTGGCCACGTAAAATCGATTTAAGCACCCCCCCCACCCCCCAGTGGAAATCTTTCCACTGACCGTTCTAGGGCGGTTCTTCTGTGGCGATTTATTTATGTTGTTGTTTGTTACTTACTGTGTGTATCACTTGTGTCTTTTTATTTTGGATGGCCATTTTGTGGGAAAGTAACTGTCCTTATGGCCGTCCTTTGTTTAGGTTTCCATTATGGTCTGGTCGCTTTGTGTTTCTTTCCCTTTGGTGTCTTTGATGGGTGGAGTAAGTTAATTGTATCGATTCCTGATCTTTGCTTTACTTCTACTTTAAAGGAATTTAGGAAAACAATAAATAATTTAAATAATTGCGTGGTAGCGTCCTGAAACTATGCAGTATGATTGACGTTTGCAAACGTGAATTGTAAAATGTTAGAAATGCTCAGAGAACATATATAAGGTCCAGTTTTGAACACGTTAGTTAGATCTGAATTTGGGTTTATGATGTAGAGAGAGATCTGAACTGGTTATGACAAGATCTCATTTTTGAAAGTATCAGATAGAAATTCTTCTGATACACATTTTTCGCTGTCGCGGATATGAAATGAAATGAAAATTAAAACTAAGAAACTTTCGAAAGACTTTATTTTATTTTGTTATAAAAGCAAAGTACTAAACAGAACACTTTACGACATAGGTTTACGATACCCCACCACGTCACAGTAGGGTATCGAATTTGGTGCTAAAGTTCCAAGGATTAAACTAAGGATCAAACACAGGACCACGAAGATGGAAAGTCAACAACCAGGACAGAAGGTAGAACGTTTTACTTGTTACATTTTCTATTCATGTGTGTTTTTACTGAAAGTTTATCAATGAATAATATGTAGTCTGCCTTGTGTTAGAAATGTAAAAATTATTATGAAATTATCTGAGAAAATTATTTTAGTTCATTTAATTAACTTTAAAAATGGCGAAAGGGTAATGTCAAGCACCACCAAATATTGCTCAGGTTTTTAATAATTTACCTTTAGAACTTAATAGTGTTTCAAATGCTTTGACTGCGCAAGGGAATCTCAAACCCAGTCTTTAAATTTGATGGGAACCCTAAAAATTATAGGGAGTGGATAAGGTCGATAGAAAAGTATGCGACCTTAGTAAATGTACCTGACGCATGGAAAAAAACTAATTGCTTATCAGTCGTCAAGTGGAGCGGTGAGTGGCTTCATTCACCGTTATATGCAATCTAACCCGAACAATAATTGGGTTCAGCTTAAACAGCAACTTGTGGTGAGGTTTTCAGATGTGACAGACTTTCAAACTGCTATGTCCGTGTTGAGATCCGTGAGGCAGAAGCCTAGTGAAAACATACAGGTTTATGACGAGCGAATACTTTCGTTAGCTGAAATTGCCTATGATAATGATAACCAGGGAAGCAATGCTTTTGAAAGACAACTTATAGACATCTTTGTAGATGGTCTTACAAATGACCAACTGAAGATGAAAATATTAAGGGACGAGCTCGATACTTTGCAGGCAGCTGTGGCTAACTCATCAGTGCAACATCTCCGTGAACACAAAAACAAGCAACCACAGAGATGAAACAACGGTGAGGTCTCGACAGCAAGAAACCACTGAAATGCTGGAGCAAAAGAAAACCACAGTTAGATCCGATGGGCCCGACCAGAGACAGCGCATCAGGTACCAAAAAACATAAGACTTTACGCAGGAACCGTCATAGAATCTGAGGCCTGACCCACCGGCGTGCAATTCAAGAGTGTAACAAAGTTGTCAACAGTGATGGGGTTAACTACCATGCGTGCAGTCTGTCGTATAACATTTATGTTGTACCCAATCTTTTAATATCGAAGAACGATTTAACGAAATTGGGTTCTGAAGTCATTGCGGTTATATATTTTTTTTCTGATTTAATATACTAAGTCCCCATAAAATTCGGGTTCCGATAGAAGATATGTAAGTCCAATAATGAATTTTGAAATTAAATCAGAGTGACTTCTATATAATTTTGAAAAGGCTTTGCGTAGTTTATGGTGCCCTGATTAAGAAGTTTAGCCGCTAACAATTTATTACGAGGGTTAAAGTCAGTTACATGACTACACACTCTGGCAAATCGAATTAATTGCGAAACATAAACGCCAAAGGAGGGAGCACGAGGAAAATCACACTCCAAAAAAGGAAAATTTACAATCTCAAAATCAAAATCATCGCGGTTATCAACAAGTTTGTAAGAAAAAAAGCATCTACAATAGCTAGATGTAAATTCAAAAACGGGGCCTCGGTATCAGAAGAATTTGCTTTATTTAACTGAAGTTCTGGGGGGGTGGGGGGGGTAAATTTGACTGATCGAAATAGGTTTTATCAATATTTAATAAATCATCCAAATATCTAGAAGTGGAGCGAAAAGCGTCAATGATTTCGGACTGGTTTTCAGCAGAAAGGGACATCATGAAGTCTCTCTCATAACAAAACAAAAACAGATCAGCCACAAGTGGTGCACAATAAGTACCCATCGGAATACCCACCACTTGTCTAAATAACTTAGTACCCAATCTTATATAAATATTGTCAAGTATAAAGGTGAGAGCTTCACACACTTTCTGACATGACCATAAAGTATAATTTTTATGCTCTTCAGAAGTGAAAAAAGCATTTCTTACATTTTATGCAAAATAGAGGGAGTCGTCCCTATGAAATGTCCATTCAGTTAAATCATTAAGTTTTTCGTTTATAAGATGGTGAGGAAGTGTAGACAGTCTTGAAGCAAAAGAAAAAAAAACTGGATTTCAATTTATTTAAAACTTCATTAGATTGTTTTATAGACCAAAACATATTTCTACCTGATCTTTCGAAGACTTTGTCGCAATATATTACCACATGTTTTTTTGATGGCAGCAAAACACGAAGCTAATAATTTGGAGAGATCAGTGGTGGTATAAGAGCTTGAATTTGCAATAAAACCGTGATTTGTATGGTCTTTTATGAAGTTTAGGTAACCAATATAACGTAGGAAGCTTGCCATGACCTTCTGTAACACAGACATCAAACTTGGTGGCTGAATGACAAATGTGGTCATCAACTAAAGCCCTTTCTACAGCTAAAGGCTGAAGTTCATAGGTTTTAGTACCACCAAGTTCTTGCTGAAGAGTGTTAACATAGTGAAGCCGTCAAACAATGACCACATTGTTAGCAGCCTTATCAGCTGGAGCCAAAACAAACTTCCTATGAAATTCTTGAACACCTAGTTCAAGGTGACGTAAAGCCCTCTTAGGTTTAGGAGGTAATAAGTTCGTACTTTGCGAATAAATGCGTTTTTCACTAATTTCAGAATGCTATGTTTCCATTCTTTAAGAGCTTTATGTTCAACATACTCTCGTTTACACCACCGATTACCAAATTCATTCAAGGCAGCAGAGATTTCATCTCTACATTTATTGAAATCAATTTTAAAAGGAAATCGATACTTCGACCCTTTAGAAATTATATTACGTATCCTGGAATAAGGAATAATTTTTAAATTGCCAGTAATAATATGACCAGCAGCAGGATAGCAATACACTGAATTTTTACAATCACATGTATTTAGGAGTGTTAGTGTCAATATCAAGATCAGAAACAATTTTATTGAAATTAAAAATGATAGATCTAACAGGTTTATTGTATTTATAGCAAATTGTGCGTGTTTCGGTATTTTGAAAATAAGCAGGAATGGATGAAATAACCGAACTGTCCCGGAAGATACTAGGTAACCTATAAAAAGTAGAAGTAAAACAAAGATCAGGAATCGATACAATTAACTTACTCCACCCATCAAAGACACCAAAGGGAAAGAAATACAAACATTAAGCGACCAGACCATAATGGTAACCTAAACAAAGGAAGGCCATAAGGACAGTTACTTTCCCACAAAATGGCCATATGGCCATACAAAATTAAAAGACACAAGTGATACACACAGTAAGTAACAAACAACAACATAAATAAATCGCCATAGAAGAACCGCCTTGGAACGGTCAGTGGAAAGATTTCCACTGGGGGGCTTAAATCGATTTTACGTGGCCACAATCCTCGCCCTTACTTCTGCCGCGATTTAGACAAATAATTTGTCCAGTCCGCATGAAGGCCTCCTAACTCATCAGTGCAACATCTCCGTGAACACAAATAATCAAAGAACCACAGAGGTGAGACAACGGTGAGGACTCGACAGCAAGAAACCACTGAAATGCTAGAGCAAAAGAAAACCAACAGTTAGACTCCGATGGGCCCGACCAGAGACAGAGCATCAGGCACCAACCAACATTACCTTGAATTAGATCTCTCTAATTCTCAATAAGCCTTTACGTTGGAACCGTCATAGAATCTGAGGCCTGACCTACCGGCGTGCAATTGAAGAGGGAAGCAAAGTTGCCAACCGTGATTGGGTTAACCACCATGCATGCAGTCTGTCGTTCAATATCCATGTTGTACCCAATCTTTTTATATCGAAGAATGATTTAACGAAACTCGGTGCTAAAGTCATTGCGGTTATATATTTTTCTGAATTTATACACCAACTCACCATAAAATTCGGGTTCCGATAGACCGTGTTGCAGAAGAGATTTAAGTCCAATATTGAATTTTGAAATTAAATCAGAATGGCGTCTATAAAATTTTGAAAAGGTTTTGCGTAGTTTATGGGACCGATAACACTGATTAAGAAGTTTATCCGTTAATAATTTATTACGAGTGTTGGAGTCAGTTACATGACTACACACTCTAGCAAATCGAATTAATTGTGAAATATAAACGCCATAGGATGGCGCAAGAGGAACATCACCATCCAAAAAAGGAAAATTTACAATCTCAAAATCAAAGTCATCGCGTTTACCATAAATTTTGCATGAAACAAACCCATCTACAATAGATAGATGTGAATCCAAATACGGGGCCTCGGTAGCAGAAGAATTTGCTTTATTTAACTGAAGTTCTGGGGGGGGGTAAATCTGACTGATCAAACAATCGAAATAGGTATTATCAATATTCAATAAATCATCTAAATATCTAGAAGTGTAGCTAAAAGCTTCAATAATCTCAGATTGGTTATCAATGGAAAGCGACAACATGAAGTCTCTTTCATAACAATACAAGAATAGATCAGCCACAAGAGGTGCGCAATTCGTACCCATCGGAATGCCCACAATTTGTCTAAATAACATAAATATTGTCAAGTAGAAAGGTGAGGGCATCACACACTTTCTGACATGACCAAAGTGTATAATTCTTATGCTCTTTAGAAGTGAAAAATGCATTTCTGACATTACATGCAAGATAGAGAGAATCTTCTCTGTGAAAAGCCCATTCAATTGAATCATTAAGCTTTTCTTTTATACAAATTATGAGGAAGTTTAGTGTAAAGAGTGGAAAAATCGTAAGTAGACAGACTTGAAGCACGAAAATGTCCAAACCCTTATTAATGAAGGATATTTTGATGTAATGATGTTTGTGATTAATTTCAGAATCGATGGATGGTCGAAGAGCATGCTGAGTATAACCTCTAGGTAAAACCACCAGTAATTTTACTAATATTTCCAAGTCGGTGCTTTTGCTGTGATTTTTTCCTGTTTAATATATACGTATTTTATTCTCTCCTCAATGTTATTGGTTTCTTCTTTTTAGTTACGTCTGGATTATTTGTGTCAACACCTGCTTTGGAAAAAAACTGTTGACTCAGCTGTCTATATCGTTTACTGCCGCAACTCCATGTGCGACGTCTTTACCATTGCGGTATTGTGGGCACGCTATTTTTCATATTACGTCGCGACTGAGAATGAAACAACGCCATGTAATAAATTCGATAAGCCACTAGTTAAATTTCTATTAAATTTCACGTAACTATGAGTGAAGATGGCTGACTTTTTTCTCTTTGTGAAAAACGTGTGCAAATATCGTCTAAATCATGGTAAAAATCTTGTTTTTGGACTGTAAATTGCAAGTGTTATGAGCAATATTACTGGCTTTGATATTTAAATTTGAATTGTTTCACTATGGGTGGTGGCAAAAAAAGATAAATGGGATAAACACAAGGGCGCTGATCGACAGCCCGGACAGAAGTCAAAGCAAATCAGTAGCAAGGAAAGTGAGGTACTGGCCAGCGAAAGTGAAGGCGACGCCGATGTTGAAGATGAGGTAAAAATTTGAAGATTTTGTCAAACCTGAACTACACTTTTTTCACAACTCAATGACAACAGCGATAACTAGCCAACAGTCGTTAACACAAAGACTCGATAAGATTGAAAAGAAAGTTAATGATATTGATAGACGGGTAGGGAATCAGATTACCTCCATTGATTATACGCAGTCAGAGGTTGACACGCTCAAACGGGACAATGTGCAGTTAAAACAATATAGTATGAATTCAAAGTAGAAAGTGCTCTTAGAGATGCTGAGGCAAATTTGAGTACTTTTCTTGAGCAACAAAACAATCTTGAAAGGTTTTCACGGCGGAATAACCTACGACTAATCGGGTATGAAGAGACCACCAACGAAGAATCGATCGAACCTATGAACATTGTTAAGTGAGTACTCACTGAACAAGTCAATATGAATGATGCCATCATTGAGAGAGCTCATCGTACTGGATAGAAGTCCATACGGCCGCGACACATTATATTCAAAGTGAACAATTACGATGACAAAATTAATATATTTCGAGCGAAGCGAACAGCCCTTACTCAGGAGAGCTATTATATTTCAGACGACATAACGGATGCGGATTTGAAGACAAAACGTGCATTAAATCCGATCATGGATCAAGCCATGGCTTGTAGAAAAACTGACAAATTCCGTAACGGTAAATTATTGAATGACGGACTGTTGTATAGGAGCCCTATTCCAGAGGAACCCAACAGCCTACCGAAGCACCCTGTATCACCCATGCCAGGCTCTGCATCTGCAGGCGGTATTGCGTATTCTTCAATACCTACTAGTGTAAGTTCCCATATGGATGCGGAAGCCACTGACGTGTAGGATTCTACCCAGTCATGTGACTTAACTCAATTGACGTTTATTCAGTGGAATGCAAATAGCTGGACAAAGAAGAACGGTAAATATCGGGAGAATGTAAATCGACATCTTAATCCGGATATCATATGCATTAACGAAACAAAGCTTAAGGCCGACAATAAGTTGACATGGGTATAATTTTTTGGGCATAATAGACTTAAGCCAAAAGTGTCGGCAACTTGTGGCTCAGGCAGTGTTGAGATTTTAGTAAAAAGTAAACTACACAGAATTTCAATATTGTCTTTATCGATAAATTGTTTGAAGGCTTTTTATGTTTAAAATTTACTCTTAAGTACTCACTTAAAAATGTTGTGATTTGTCCATGCTATTTACCGCCGGAGGGATCCGAACGAGGGCAGGATTCAGATAAATTTTCAATTATCTTTTGAACATTGTTTACAGGAATATTGACTGCGATGTACTTCTGTTTTGTGGCGATTTTAACGCAACAGTACGATCATATAACGATATTATTGAAACCATCGATAAATTGAAGCCACGAAAAGCGCTTGAATTATCGAGAAACAAACATGGGTAATCATTTCTTGATTTTGAAAAAAAATAAATGTGCATTTTAAATGATCGTGTTAATTCTGAACATGATAATTATACTTCAGTGTTTATTAAAGGTAAATCTGTTTTGGACTACTTTTTTACCTTGCATGAACCAGTCAATAAAGTAAAATCCTTCCGCGTTGTAACGGTAAAGGATTTGTGTGACAATTATAATCTTAGGCCTTGGTGCAAAATCCCAGACCATTCAATATTAATGTGTTCAGTCTCAATATCTGGCCTAGGTAATACCAGTCAAAATATTGAATGTAACGAAGAATTTTAGAGGGAAAATAGGAGCCCCATAGATAAACGCTTCGATATTAGTACCTTACCGGCGAATTTTCTTCATACCGATTTGTTACAAGAAATAATACACACCATTGAAACACAGGCTTTTGACCAAAATATGATAGATCAAATTTATGATAATATGTGTAACATGTACTATAGCGAGTTTAACGAAAAGGTGCGTTATAAGTGTATATCGCAGAAAAAGTGGGACATGGTACAGACATTCACTGAAGGAATGGTGGCATTCACTGAAGGAATGGTGGTATAATAGTTTAGAACGTTTATGGAAGGAACTTTGTGTTAGCGAAAATTCATTCTTGAAATACCAAGGGCCCAGAGCGGCGTAGGCAATACCTAGATAAACAGCGAAAATTTGATAAAGCCGTCAAAAATCCAAATGCAATTTCTTGATATAAAAAAACAACATAGTGAAATAGAACAATTGCAAAAAATGACCCGAAAAGTTCTGGGATCAATTAAAAAACTTGGGCCCTAAAGCTCCAAATAAGATTCCTATGGAATTATATGATGAATAAGGAAATAATATATATATATATATATATATGATAAAAGTGTCCTTGAGGTCATAGGCATAGATTGGGGTATTGTTAATTAAACCAAATAACCAAATATGCACTCAATCCATCAATTGGTTTGGAAAATATGAGCTCTTAAAAATGTTAATATTAAAAAATTCTACGTCTGCAACCTTGACCTTGAGGTTATGGCTAAATGAAACTAATGACCTGTATCTATAATCATTTAAAATATGAAGCAAATCCACCAAATGGTTCAGGAAATATGAGCTCTCAAAAGACGTAACATAATTTTTTATGCCTGTGAACTTGACCTTGAGGTCAGGGGTGGGGGTATGGCTGAATAAAACTTTGGACCTGTAACTATCTTCATACCAAATATGAAGCAAGTCCATTGCATAGTTTGGAAAATATAAGCTATTAACATACTTATATGTGAAAATGTCTATGTCTGTGACCTTTACCTTGATGACACGTTCATGGTGGGAGGCACTGCTGAATATCACTTTGGACCTCTATCTATCATAGCAACAAATATAAACATAATCCATCATACGTTTTGGAAAATTTGACTTCTTGAAAAATCAACAATAAAATATTCTAAGTCTGTGGCCTTGGTCTTGAAGTCTTAGGCATAGGTCGGGGTATTGCCAATAAACCTTTGGACCTGTATCTATGATCATAGCAAATATAAACCAAATCCTTGTATGTTTTGGAAACTACAAACTCTTTTAAAACTTTAACATTAAACATTTTTGAATCTGTGACCTTTACCTTGAGGCCATGGGCATGGGAGGGGGTATTGCAGAATGAATCTTTTGACCTACATATTTCATCGTACCAAATATGAACAAAATCACATAAAAAGTTCAGGTTCCATCTGGTACAAATATCATAACATGAGTCTTTAACATTAACAATTTCTAAGCCCTTGACCTTGACATTCAGGTCATATTAGGCATGTGTGGTGTTATTGCTGAATAAAACTTTGCATATATATATCATCATACCAAATATGATTCAAATCCAACATATGCTTTGGACGATATAAGCTCTTGAATAATAAGGTTTTACCTGGTACAAATAGTTTAACCTGAGCCCAAATCTATGACCTTGACCTTGAGGACATAGACATGAGTGGGTATTGCTGAATAAAACTTTGCACCTATATATATATATCATCATACCAAATATGAACTAAACCAGTCTAAACTGTCCATATGGCCTTCCTTTGTTTAGGTTTCCATTATGGTCTGGTCTGGTCGCTTAATGTTTGTATTTCTTTCCCTTTGGTGTCTTTTATGGATGGAGTAAGTTAATTGTATCAATTCCTGATATTTGTTTTACTTCTACTTATACTTTGAAAGATATGAGTTCTTAAATAGAAAGGTTCTACCTGGTACAAATATCTTAACCCGAGTCTTCAACATTAAAAAATTCTAAGTCCTTAACCTTGACCTTGAAGTCATGGGCATGGGTGCGGGTACTGCTGAATAAAACTTTGGACATGTATCTGTCATCATTCCAAATATGAACCAAATCGAAATATGAGGCTGTACCTGGTGTAAAAACCTTAACCTGAGTCTTACAGATTATATGCCCCCGGCATCATCTGATGCGGGGGCATAAAATCAATGACTAATTTCCCTGTGACTTAATGGCACAGCATCTGGCATCGGTAGCTCACTTGGATGGGCGTCTGACCGGTGACCAGGAGGTCAATGGTTAGAAACCATCCAGATTGCCCACGTCCATCATGAAATGTTTTCTATAGCCATTCTCTCTCTTTCACTGGTTCAAGTAGGGCAGTTGTCAGTTTCATGTTTATAGGTTATTGACTTTATATTGTGAAATATTCGGCACGAGTTCATATGGCGAAGGACGCACGAGCTTGCGAGTGCGTCTTCGCCATATGAACGAGTGCCGAATATTTCACAATATAAAGTCAATAACCTTTTTATTATATACCCAAACTCGGACTCTGTGCCAGAATTCAGGATTGCCTAGCAAGGAAATTTGAACGTAAAATAAGGTTAGACATCTTTAAGTGCTTTGAAATGGAAAATAATGTACATTGTTAAGTGTCTTCCTACACCATGAAAAACCACGCCCAATGGCGCCAAAGTGAAGACGACGTTAACGTCGGTTGACGTGACGTCATTAAAAACATTAATGTTCCCAACGCAGTACGCCATGTTTACCGAAGTGCCAGTTTTGTTTCTTTCAAAATACTCTTGATTTTCTAAAAGAAATTATTGAATATCTGAACAGATTGCAGGTAGGTCATATTTGCTAGCATAAAATGCGCTTTATGCACCCTGTCACAGCCTATATTCATTTTGTTTTAGGTTATTTCAGTCGATACGCACGACAACATGGCTGCCGATTTTTAGTATCGAAGTGGACAAATTTGAAAGTAGTTCTATTTTGAACGTGACTGCTTATCTACGGGCAATATGAACTTGACTACGGGCAATATGGAAAAATATTGACCGGTAACTTCTGTACAAAGTAAACGGGACATTTTCTGGGTATATAATAAGAAAGAATATTCACTGTATTGATTAAGCCCATGCATAAGAAGAGGTCCGTGAAGGTCCAGAGTCGCTAATCTAAGTCTAAATATACTGCATAGGGAAATAATCAATGAATTTCAGACATATTTTATTGTAGCCCTGTCTGCCTTTTTGGTTGGCTTGTCCATCAGTCAACCCAAAACTACAAGGCATTGCTCAATCCGTAACTATCACTGATTTGTTTTGTTTGACTTGAGATTTAACGTCCCCGTCAACACTGTATAGGTCATTTTGGAGACGTTGCTTCCAATTTTGTGGGACTTTTACCCGACATTGAGATGGAATGACATCTCAATCCCTGTCGCCCAATGAAACCAATAGGGTTTATAAGCATGGACGGACCGCTTTGCCTTGGCAGGCTTAGATCCTCTAAGCGGTTTACCAGTAATCGTGTGCGATCGGTTTCAGCTCTGCGTGGAAGCATCACGCAGCCTATCTATTTGCTCAAGCCCCGATGGGCGGGGCATATCACTAATTTGTGGAAAGAGTTAGTTAACCCTTTTTGTACCAGAAACCACTAAACGGGTAATTGGAAAACAGTGCAGGCCCAGATCATACGCCGCAGAATGTGGCTTCAGATCAGAGCCTACACTGTCTGCAGAAAGTTTGGCCAATTTCCAAATAAATACCTTACCACCCTAAATTTTGAAATGAAATGTCTGTTTTCACCCCAGTCTCCCCTAAACCTATACTGACCTTTGTCCTGGATGCTCAGATTCAGTATTTTTGGCTCAGATTCAGTATGTTTTTATATCTTCTTCTTCACTTAAACTGCTGGGTTATTTGAAGTCAAATTAAATGAGAAGCATCCATGAAAAGTGGGGAAAGAAAATTTGTTCGTAAGGACTGGGTCACATGACCAATATGGCCTCCATGCCCATATATGGTAAAAACCTTAAAAATCTTTTTCTCAGGAACCGAAAGGCCGATGACCTTGAAACTTGGTATGCAGCATCAGGGACTCAGGCCCTACCATGTTTGTTCAAATGATGACATTTGGTTGACATTTACTTGTTTTATGGCAAGGTCAAATGTGGTCACTTAGACAGTTGTATGGATAAAAGGCAAAACAGTGGATTTTCTGATTGCATGGTAGCTTTTGGCATTAGAAATGATATTTGCAATCAGCTGAATCCAAATTTATCAATTCCAAAGGCCAAGGTCATTCACTGACCTTTGTCCTAGATGGCTCATTTTAGTATTTTTATCTTCTTCTTCACTTAAACTGCTGGGTTGATTGAAACCATATTATATGCGAAGCCTCTATGGGAAGTGGGGAACGAAAATTTGTTCCTATGTACTGGGTCACATGACCAAGATGGGCGCCTTGCCCACATATGGTGAAACCACATGAGGAGGGTAGTGGCCCATGGGCCTCTGGTTTGTTGTTGTTGTTTAGCGTTTGCTTTAGGCAGGTACAATAAAGGAGTCTGACCGTTCATCCATCCGTATGTCCATTCGTCTGTTTGTTCGTTTGTCAAGCCGTTAACATTTTTCAATCCACCTTAGTGTTCACCCTAATGGATTAGGGACAAGTCCATTTCTCAAGCACTTTAAAGGTTCAATTATTAAATGACTCTTGGTACAAACTTGCATCTTAATGCAAGCATCCATAGTTTACCGTGAACTTCATTTCATGGTTCATAATCCCCGCGCTTTCCGATGAAAGAAGTGTGGGAATCCTGTGATAACCTAGTCCGTCAACGGTCCGCCGTACATTCGTTTGTAATGTCACACCATTCCTTCTAGTCCATTTAAGCTAGAATCGCAAACCTTACAAAGGCTGAGGACTGCAGCAGCGTATTCAGAAATTAGATGTGACCCTCAGGCGGGGGGGGGGGGGGGGGGGGGGCTGGGCAAAAAAAAACTCTTCCCGAGGGGTCAAATGTGATTTTGTTTAAACATAGTCATGTTGGATATCAATTTGAAGGTAATGAAGAGTAGAGTAGAGTAGAGTAGAGTAGAGAAGAGTAGTGTAGAGTAGAGTAGAGTAGAGCAGAGCAGAGCAGAGTAGAGTAGAGTAGAGTAGAGTAGAGAAGAGTAGAGTAGAGAAGAGTAGAGTAGAGCAGAGTGAGTGAGTTTTACATATCACCAACAGCTAAGGTCATAGGAAGATGGGGGCCAAGGTTTAAAGACTCATCCGAAAGTCTGGAGAAGCCCGGGATCGATCCTGCGAGCCCTGGTATACAAAGTCAGAGTACCATAACCACTACACCACAGAGTCTTCTAATGAAGAGTAGAATATTGTGATGTAACAAAAAATTAGCCCCGGGCCACGATTAGAGGTCACCAGAGGTCGAAAAGTAGGATTTTAGGTCCTTTTTTATTGTTACACACCTCCTCCTGGGCTCTTGAAAATGTCACAGTTGGATGAGAACTCAGAATTTTCATGTGGCCCCTCACACTGGGGGCGAGGCCAGTGATGGTGGGTTGAGGAAATCTATTTTATACAAAATAGTTGTGCTGCATATTAAAAAGAAGGCAATGAAGAGTAGAATCAAAACACTGAGAGTAATGGTCGGTCGATTGCCTCTGGGTGTATGTAAACGAACTAGTCCTGGGTTGTTATTTAAGGACAAAGGTCAGTAAATGACATCCGAGAAGTCACGTTGACTTTAGCACTGAACAACGTTTTCTAATGTTTGCCACAGCTAAGGTCATAAGGAGAAGGGACCACGGTTGAAAGACTCATCCGAAAGTCTGGAGAAGCCCGGGATCGATTGCCTCTGGGTGTATGTAAAATAAATAGTCCTGGACTTTGATTTAAACTGTTTCATTTAACCCTAAAATTCCGGTTTTTAAGCAAATGGTGTAGATCTTGATTAGACGCTGCATTATGTGGCGTCTGGTCTGGGTCCTCACTGTTTGCCAAGCCCAGCCTATGATTCCAAGAAAACCCACTAACGCAACTCTCTATCCTCACTGCGGCTATTGGTTATTCCGACAAGTCATATTGACTTTAGCACTGAAGAGGTTTTCTGCTTAGGAACTTTGGGTCGATTGTCAATCGACCCCAAAATAGCCGTGTTATTCCATTCTGAGGTCGGAGTGTTGTGTACATGTAAGAGAGTTATCTGTAACATGACTGGAATCATGTGTTGGGTTTGGCAAACAGTGTAGACCAAGATCTGACGCCGCAGACTGATCAGGGTCTTCACTGTTTGCATTATGAACAAGAATTTAAGGGTATAGCGAAACAGTCCAAATTCCTTTCAAATGACCATTTTCCCAGCCATCGGCCAGTCAATGCTGCCAGTGCTTTGATTTATTTACCCCTCTCACCCTTGTGTTTCTCGGGTGCACTCTTCCATTACTGAAGTTGGGCACGTCCATCTAAGGTGAATCGCTGAATGGTAAGCATTATATATCCCGATAAATGGCTCAGAGCCATCATATCAGGTACTACACTGCTTGCATAAGTATCAGTTTTGTTTGTTTGTATTTGAGTTTAACGGCCCAGTCAACACTATTTAGGTCATTTTAAGCCGGTCAGTTTACCTATCCTCATTTTTCCTGGTCAGGCCTATACGTATGCGGTTAGCCAGTACAGTGGACATTCTTATGCCAGAAACTGACAACTTCTTTAATCAGCACAGGAGAACAGATTACATTAACAATCCCTAGGTGTCGAACCCGCAACCTCTTGATCACAAAGAAAGAAGTACTACCTTTATCAAGTAGTTTTTGGGGTAAATTTTTTATGCCCCCCCCCCCCCCCCCCTACGATTCGGGGGGCATACAGTTTTTCCCTGTCTTTCTGTTTGTTTCTTTGTTTGTTTGTCTGTCTGTCCGTCACAAAAAAAACTTTAACCTTGATCATAACTTCAAAAGTATTTGACCTAGCCCCATGAAACTCCCCCCCCCACCTAAAATTATATTTTTTGCCCTGTCTGTCTGTTTGTTCTTTGTTTCTTTGTCTGTCTGTCCGTCACAAACACTTTAACCTTGACCATAACTTCAAAAGTATTTGACCTAGTCCCATGAAACTTCACACACTTATTTACCATCACATGGGCTACATTCTGACCAAGGGCCATAACTCTGTTGTCATTTTTGGCTGAATTATCTCCCCTTGAAATTTTGCAAAAACTCGGAAATTGGCTCCCACGGGGGGCATTGGTCATCTATAATGACAGCTCTTGTTTTTTTTTTGTCGTTCGACCCAGTTACTAAGCATGGACACTTTTTAATGCTGATGTCCACATGACTATCATTGATTTGTAAGAAATCCAGGTAACGGTTATTTATAGAAAATAGCTGTTCTTATCGCTGTGAGGTCAGATGTTGCATTAGAGGATTATATACAGAATCTGGGCTGGAACCAAGCACTGTGAAGGGCAAACAGTGAAGACCCAGATCCGGCCGACACTGTTTACTTAAAATACTGGAATAAAAGGGTCAAACAAAACAGTTTAACTACTTTCCCAGTCTATAGCCAGAAACAATCGACCCACCCGTGTTGTCAGTCGCGCTTTGATCAATTTAATTTGATTTAGCTTTTTGCTGTTGTCAATATTTTAGGTAGTATAATTGACCTGGCCAATGTTAGAAAGGTTCCAAAAATTTCAAACTGCTCACTCAGAGAATTTATCTCAACAGGATCAGTTACTAGGAAATCCATATACTGTTAAATAAATAATCTACTAGGGGAAGCCAGAAACTGGCAAAAATCGAGAAATCTGGGGTTATATTCTGAAGTGGACTATATTTTCCCTATGGTTTTTTTTTTCAAGTAATTTTTCCTTTTTTTCCAGTAACAATAATTGTCATTTTTCAAGTAGACCGGTTCATTCATAAAAGTGCAATGTCACGTTGACGTGATAAAGCTCTCTTGTCCTCTGAGATAGCATATCTTTATCAGGTCAATGCGCTACAATGCAATACATGGATAAACCCCGAATCAGTGGCAGAAAACCTACTGAACAGGAACCATATCATGCCCGACATTAACAGTGCTATCAATTGAATCCTGAAACTACTTAACAACTTAAATCCGGGTAAAGGCTGCTGGCCCATACAGCATCAAGAGCTCCGGGTCGAATTAGCCCGATGGAATTACATCCAAGGTACGGCTCTTTGCGTACGACGAGTTTACATTTTAAATTTTCATAAATTCTGTTCTTTCAAAATAAAATATAGCTTAAATATGCCAACATAAAAAAATATAAAAATACCGTAATGATCCTAAGTATTTGAACAGATTAGAGCTAAGCAAATAGTGCAGACCCAGATCAGACTGCTCCTGAAGGATTAGTCTGATCAGGGTCAACATTGTTGGCCATTCGGCCTGCGCCTTTTGGACTCCTTGCTGGATGGTGAAACAAATTTGTTTAAATTTTAGGAGTGAGTGAGTGTGTGTTTGGGCTTTACGTCTCACAAACAGCTATGGTCATACGGAGACAGAACCTCTGTTTATACTCATCCGAAAGTCTTGAGAAGCCCGGGATCGATCCTGGTTTACAAGGCGAGTAGCATATAAGAATCTGATATGGGTTTGAGGGGTGGATGGAAAAATCTGTCCCGAGGGTCACTGTCCGGCATCACGAGGCTTGCCGAGTGATGCCGGACAGTGATCCCGAGGGACGAATTTTTCTATCCACCCCTCACACCCATATAGGATTCTTTTTCTTGCATACCTTCCATTTCTATTGCGAATTTTTAATGCTGCTGTCACTTCGGTTACCGGCGTCCGCCATTTTGTGATGACATGACAGGAATGTTTAGTGACGTTACGCATGACGACGCCGCGCATGAGGTTGTAATCAACCAGTGCATTTATCAAACATTCGAGTTTTGGGTCGGAACACCAGGGTCAGAACATAAATTTCTATCCCAGGGTACGGATTTCCTTGTCTGAGATGCAAGAATAACCACTACACCACGGAGGTTTCTTTAAATTTAAGGAGAATTACGCCATGTTCTCACGGTGTCCAAATTCTTAAGCTCATTATGGCAACACATTTTTGCGACGATCACTACATTCTTCCAGTTTGCTAAAAATGGTATCTTTCGAGGCAATTTGTGATGTTTTCCTTATTTAGAATTCACATATACATAACTTGTTTAGGCGATTCTAGTGATTACAAACAACCTAAATCAGATAAGTATAACCTATCGATTATAAAGTCCCACAAACGAACCCCCATACTCGATTGTGCAACAGTGTGTACCTGAAATATTAGGCCTTTTATGAAGTGGCGGGGTCAGACTGTAGCCGAAGGCATTATTGCATTGCGTCTTACCATAAGGAACAAGGATATAATCATATGGTTAAGAGGTGAGAATTTGAACGGTTCCTGGGATATATGAACTATTCTAACACAGCTCGCCTATATAGGCAATGGAAATGAAACGTGTTTTATTCTTTTATTATCCGGAACAAAGATAATTTTCTTCGATTGTGAGTTACGCCATTAGAGACGCTAAATATTGCCTTTTTAAAGCATGTAAGAAACAGAAAATTTGATTTTTTCATTGCCAGATCAAATTTTATTTCACTCATGAACACCAAAAACTGATATTTTCACTCGTGGCTACGCCACTCGTGAAAATAACAGTTTTGGTGTTCATTCGGTGAAATAAAATTCGATCTTACACTGAAAAAATCAAATATCCTCTATTTCTTCTTTATAACACGCCTCAAACTGTGATTTATTAATTAATTTATGGCATTAAATATTTTCTTATTTCTGCTCTTAATCATAGAGTTTGGATACATATGTCCACATTGAAATCTAATTGGTGCTAAATTCGCCCTCTCATCAGCCAATGCAAAGAAATACAACTCACAATGCAGTTGATCCCCAAACATAAGCTGAAATTACGGCTTGTTTTTTATTCTCTCTCGTCCAATGTCAAATTGGATATCTCCTTATGTGGCTCCAATGCTCAGCATGACATGCCCAAGTTGCTGTGATGATAATGACACGCCGGGCCCAAGACACTAAACAAGAACTCCACGGCTTTCACACTGGAATCCCGATAGGTGACCTTGGGCCAGACAGTCAGTCTAGAAGATCATATAAATAAAATAACAGAAAAGCACAAATTGTGTCAAATCATATTCCGAAAAAAAAAAAAAATAATATCCCGGGGGTCACTAACCCTAAACATGGGTTGGGATGACCAAGTGCCACATTACGCCAGGTGACAGTAAACAGGCAAACTTGAGTAATTTTAAATGTTAAACAGCTGGACCATAAATAAAGTATAAAGATCTGCATTTAATAGGCACAAAACTATATTTAAGAAGTAGATCAGCTGTAGCTGTGAATTGTTGAATAATAAATCACAGTTTGGAGGTCAGTTGAAAGTAGATCAAATTACGAGCGCGTAGCGCGAGTGATTTGTCTACTTACAACTGACCGTTGTTGTGACCCCAAAAAATGAAAACATGCCTATTCTAATGTGTTGTACCTGGAAAATTTTTCCTCGAAATAAAGGCAATTTTACAATGTAAAAAAATGAGGGTTTTATATCTGCTAAAAATGATCGTGAATTCATGTTCAAATCACCTGAATGAGATGGTTTAAATGAGTACCCACAATGATGGTGAAGCTGTGTTTTAGAGCAGAAATTTATAAGAAAAAAAAAAAAACCTGCAGATTCCACGGTTTTCTAAATATAGGGAGGTTTGCTAGTATTTATTGCAAAGACTTGTTATCTTAATCGCTTTTATTTAAACTTTTTGATGTACCGTAAAAGTCCTAAAATTTCGGACTCCTAAAAATGTGCTATAATTATTCTAGAATTTGAGTAATACAGTGAAGACCCTGATCAGAGCAGTCTGATCTGGGTCTGCACTGTTTGTACTGTTGGAAAACATAGGATCAATTAAATACAGGTACTTTACACTGTGATTTATTACTCAACAAATCACAGTCATGATTGAATTTTGAAGTATTTTCTATGAATCTGTATGAAGCAGGAAAATGACAATTGAGTAAATTTTTAAACTGACAATGTATGATTATTGATTATAAACACTCAATAAATCACTGTACATGTAGTGTATATTACATTGCACGTAATGTAGGGTAATTTGTAATGTTGTAATTAAAAATAAAAAATATTTTGGTCCCATTTTCATCAGAAAATCATGCTTTTCCCATTAAGAAAAAAATATGCAAAAATAAGAAAAATCCCTACCTACCTACCCAGGCAGAAAATACACGGTAGGGGGTACATCCGACAAACATTTTGTGAATGGATTGCCTAAATAAGAGATATATATATAGTTTTCGTCAAAAAAATTCAAATCTACGGTGAAAAAAATGACAATGTAATTGAACACTCAATAGGCATGTTTTCATTTTATTCCAATAAATGGTTACAAATCATAGTCATGTTCTTTCCCTTCTTATTATTCAGAATGGCTGTCTGAGATGGAGCCAACCAGAACCAATTTTGAGACTTTGGATTCATCTGTACTGGACGACCTGCTAGGCATGTTTTATGCCAGCCTACAAAGCAAAAAGGGGATGGATTATAGCAAGTCAGCTCTTGTGGGACTGCAAGCCGGAATAAACAGATATTTAACTAGCCCGCCACACCAAAAACAAATGAATTTGATGAAGGACAGAGAGTTTATGAAGTCCAATCAAGTGCTCACTGGTCTCATTAAACAAATGAAAAGAGAAGGAAAAGACACAAGTGAAAATAAAGAACCAATCTCCCATAATGATTCGAAAAAATTAAAAGAATCTGGCCTACTCAGTACAGAAAACCCTAGGTCACTGCAAAATAAAGTCATCTTTGACATCATGACCCATTTTGGTAGACGCGGCCGAGAAGGTCTTCGTTCGCTGACTAAAGAATCTTTTAAATTTGCGACTGACAGCGACGTTCACAGATATGTAGCCATGGCATACAACGAGTGTGACAAAACCCATCACGGAATTGACTCTCGTGAAAAAAGAAAGCACCCAGAATGTATGAAACTCAATATGAAGCATGCCCTCTGAAATCCTATGAAAAGTACATTTCAAAGGTAAATCCAGAATGCACAGCTTTCTTTCAGAGGCCCTTGACACAGTTCACCGAGAAGAATTGGTATGTCAAAGCTCCTGTGGGTCTTAGTTATTTGTATAACTTCATGTCCCGTCTGTCAAATGATGCAGGTCTCAGTAAACGCTATACAAATCACTGTATTAGAGCAATGGTGGTCTCAAATTTATGTGAGGCTGGTGTTTCTAACCAAGGCATTATGTCTGTCACTGGGCACAGGAATGTACAGAGTCTGAATTCATATATAAAGCCTTCTGATAAGGAACGCAGGGCAATTAGTGGTATTTTGGCTAATCAGGAAAGTAATGCATTAGCGCCGAGAGCTCCTAGTACATGTGCTAGTGTTGACACATCTACATTTCAACCCCACTTCCCAAATAAGCCCACCCACAACTCGTCCTCTGGATTTCACCAGAACCAGTTCAGGGGGGTAATGTAACTGTCCATGTATATAAATAGTAAATTCTTACCTTTTGGAAACGGTGATAATCCGTGAAAAGCGTTCTGTATTCGCATTTTTCCAAGATTTTTCGAATCAGCTGACAGCAGGCGCCATGACAGTTTAGTGGTTTGACCCACTTCTGTTCGCGAGATTTGTATTGTGATATTTCAATTAATCGAAGGGTTTCATAAAACTCAAGAACACAGACTTATTGAATGATGTTTATGTTATTTATTGGTAGACAAATAAATCCAGATAACGTGCACATAAAATCATTGTTTGCGTTTATGCCACGTTTATTCACAGGAGTAAATTAGAACAGCCACCACCAGGATACGCCAGTCACGTGATATCAATATGATTGTGACAGTTGGGAGAATTTGCGCCCAAAAGTAGGTTCCAAACCCAATTTTAGTGTGTTAGAATCGAAATAGATCAGCCCTGGCCGTGATTTGTTGTTTAATAAATCACAGTTTTGAGGGCAGTTGTACAGTTGATATATCACGAGCACGAAGCGCGAGTGATATATCAACGTACAACTGCCCTCAAAAGTGTGATTTATTAAACAACCAATCACAGCCAGGGCTGATCTATTTCTTAAATATAAAGTGGAGGGATGGGGCATGGCCCGGCCCACCCAAGGGATTTGAAAAGTTTCTCTCGCGTTTTTTTGAAGTGGAGGGGATAAGACATGGCCCTGGCACACCCTGGGTGGACCCACAGATTCAGGTTTCTCTGAATTTGTCTTATCATAATGAAAAAGATTCCTTCCCATCACGCTAACAAGTCCCTGAAATAAACACACCCTTACATCCCACTTTATGAGAGAAAACTGGGGTTTACGGGGGTATTCATTATTTACCTTATTTCTGTCCCTAGACTTAGGTTGTGATACTCGTTAGAACTGCCTCAATGAGGCGGTTCTAACGAGTACCCACGAGCTGCCTCAATGAGGCGGTTCATACGAGTATCTACAACCTACGTTTTGAGTATAAATAAGAATAATATCACAAATTGTCTTCAGAAAATTGACCGTTATGGTGATGTGAAAAATGCACTATGATGCACGGATGTGTTATCGTAATGCAGTACAAAATGGGTTAACCCTTTTTCTGGCTAAGATAACCCCTACCTTTACAAACAGTGTAGAACAAAGAAGCCATCTGATTTGGATCTACACAAATGTAGGAAAGAATGTCACAGGACAAAACGTCACGGAAAAAGGCATAGGTTGGGTATTAACCCATTGCATGCGGGTACCCAACAGTAGAGGTCAAGATCAGATGCCGGTCTGCACTATAATTTGCTAACAGTTTTTGCAGTCAAAAAAAGAATAAGAAGGGCTATAATTTGAATAATCTAGGTTAAGGTCCACTAGCTGAAGCTCCATACCAAATATCAAAGAAATGGGCCTTGCAG
Source organism: Lucinisca nassula (assembly GCA_963580285.1). NCBI lineage: Eukaryota > Metazoa > Mollusca > Bivalvia > Lucinida > Lucinidae > Lucinisca > Lucinisca nassula. The sequence goes on from OY757015.1 coordinate 16,747,232, forward strand.
TTTCAGAGAGGAAGATTTTTAAAGATTTCCCTATATAAATCTATATAAAACCAAAGGGTCTCGGGGCGGGGGCATTTTTGGCCCCAGGGCTATAATCTGAACAATCTTGATAGAGGTCTACTAGATGAAATTTCACACCAAATATCAAAGACCTAGGCCTTGTGGTTTCACAGAAGAAGATTTTTCAAGATTTTCCCTATATAAGTCTATATAAAACCAAAGCGCCCCGGAGCGGGGGCATTTTTGGCCCCAGGGCTATAATTTGAACAATCTTGATAGATGTCCACAAGATGATGCTTCGTACCAAATATCAAAGACCTGGCGCCTGATGCTCCGTCTTTGGTCGAGTCTAACTGTTGGTTTTCTTTTGCTCCAGCAATTCTGTTGTTGTATGCTGTCGAGTCCTCAACCTTGTTTCATCTCTGTAGTTTTTTTATTTGTATGTTCTCGGAGATGTTACACTGATGAGTTAGGAAGCCTTCATGCGGACTAAACAAAATTAGTGTATACCGCGACGAGGTGAGGGCGAGGATTATGGCCATGTAAAATCGATTTAAGCCCCCACTGGAATTCTTTCCACTGACAGTTCCAAGGCGGTTCGTCTGTGGCGGTTTATTTATGTTGTTGTTTTTTATTACTTACTGTGTGTATCACTTGTGTCTTTTTATTTTAGATGCCCATTTGGCCATTTTGTGGGAAAGTAACTGTCGTTATGGCCATCCTTTGTTTAGGTTTCCATTATGGTCTGGTCGCTTCATGTTTGTGTTTCTTTCCCTTTGGTGTCTTTGATGGGTGGAGAAAGTTAATTGTATCGATTCCTGATCTTTGTTTTACTTCTACCTTTCATACAAAATATCAAAGACCTGGGCCCTGCGGTTTCAGAGAAGAAATTTTTTAAAGAGTTTCCCTATATAAGCCCATGTAAAACCAAAGCGCCCCGGGCGGGGGCATTTTTGCCCCCATCACTATAATTTGAACAATCTTGGTTTTTGGCTCCTGTGACCTAGATGTGCAACGGACCGGAACCATTTGAGCAACTTTGAAAGAGGACCACCTAAGGATCATTCCTGTGAAGTTTGGTCAAAATCCGATCGGTGGTTTCGGAGAATATTGACGGTGAGCTAAAAATAGGCCTGATACCCCTTATATGACAAATTGACTTGTCCAACATATAGCAATGGAAGAGTCCACTGGTATACAATGGGTTAAAAGCAGAGTCACAGAAAAGGTCACAGAATTGGTTTCAATCATGTTCAATATTTTTCTTAGTTCGTGTCAAAACATAGATTGTTGGTGCTCATGTTAAATCAGGTTAACAAATCTGCGAAAAGAACATCACTCTAAACCCAACTTTGTACAGACCAGAGATTCAACTTCGGTGAAGTTGATGCCGCACCTGCTCCTCACCTGCCCACACAAAAAATAATAGTTTATTTGAGGCAGTAGGGCTTTGAGAAGAATCCATAGCCTGATATGTGAGGTAAAAAACTGACTAAGTTCACAATGTGATAAAATGAACTAAAATGATCCAAGAATTATATCCAAAGCACATAAACATTCTCATATCATGGAGGAAAGACATGCTAAGTTTCAAAAGATCGGTATAAAACTGTAAGAGGGGTTGCGATCACAAGAGGTACTAGGCAGGGTCCTAGTAGGGGCAATCATGCACCCCCTCTAGACTTTTCACATATACCAGGTTGTTCCTTAGTACAAGTGGTGTTATTTAAAAAAATGTTTCCATCGATAAACTCATTTGGGCTATATAATATTTAACTGTTTCCATGGCAACCGACACATTTCAAGTGGTATACACATATGCACAATGAATGCAGCATATCTTGCTTGCTATTTGAGATAGAAAAAACAAAATTAGTGTCAAAGTAAAGGTGATGCATGTAGCTTTCATTTGCCATCAATTTATGCAAATTAGCTCATTTGTATATTCATGAATATTAATGAGAAGGTCAAAAATATGGTATAAAATGCTAAAAATTGTCCCTTTTGGGAATGGAAGTATGTTTATCTTCCCAAAATTTATCATTTTCTTTGCTAAAATGGTATCAGATGATAGCTACAACATACTGTTGTTGATATGCTATAAGTGTTATGTCTTTGGTGTTCGAATACCAACTGACAATATCACAAAAAGTGGGTGGGGTAAAGTATCTCAAATTAAGAAAAAAAAAAAAAAAAACATCAATTTCTTAGTTTTGCCTAAATTGGGGTTACATATAATAATTATATTCAACTTTCCTGCTTCTAAATGACATTGGTTTGTTTCTTTACTGATAAATCAGCACATTTGCATATCCATGGATATTAAAAAAAACAACACAGTCACAATATTATAAGAGCTATTATACCTATGACAAGAAGAATAAATGCCGACAATGTTGATCGCATTGTTCCAATTTTAGGGTGAAATTGTTAAGTGTTCAACTCTCAAATATTCTAATGATACACCACAACCTCATTATAATACTGTTCGTTATAACACGGTTTTGTATATAACACGGTTTCCTTATGGATCCAAAAATGTATTGATTATAAAGAAAAATTTTCTACATAATCTACACATTTTTGTTTGGATATAACATGGTTGTTTAACTAGCACGATCATTGCTATGGACCCAAACAATAGTGTTATAAAGGGGTTGAGGTGTATCTGTATATCCCACTTGTCCATTAAGGATAATTACTTTTTAAGCTGGTAGACCATGCCTTATATAGTAAACAGGTACTTAACAAGATATCATAGCACTTATACACGTGTATAAACTGTAAGTCCAAATGTCAAGGTTATAAACACTAGCACATATATATTTCAATCATCCATAAGTTCATACAGATCTTCATCGCTCTCATCATTGTTCTCGTCGTCATCATCAGTCAATTCTGTAATCGCATTCTTCACCAGAACATCCACCATCTGTGGTGGTACGATGTCACCTTCAATCCACAGCGGTTCATTGTCGCCATTCTCATCTCGAGTCCATCCGTGAGCTTCTGATGCGGGAGGAATGTCAGGATCAGCAATATGAGATCGCTTCCATATACCAACTTGGGGGCCTTCATGCGGACTGAACAAATTATTTGTCTAAATCGCGACGGAGGTGGGGGCGAGGATTGTGGCCACGTAAAATCGATTTAAGCCCCCCCCCCCCAGTGGAAATCTTCCACTGACCGTTCCAAGGCGGCTCTTCTGTGGCGATTTATTTGTGTTGTTGTTTGTTGCTTGCTGTGTGTGTCGCTTGTGTCTTTTGGTTTTGGATGGCCATATGGCCATTTTGTGGGAAAGTAACTGTCCATATGGCCTTCCTTTGTTTAGGTTTCCATTATGGTCTGGTCGCTTGGTGTTTGTGTTTCTTTCCCTTTGGTGTCTTTTATGGATGTAGTAAGTTAATTGTATCAATTCCTGATCTTTGTTTTACTTCTACTTTGGTAGTTAACCCGTTTGATGTGTTGAACCAAACATCTTCTACAAGGTGGTAACACCGCAAGGTCAATATTCCTTGAGGCATCTGTGGGCTTATCATCACACTTTTCCTTGATTTTAAATAATCTCAGGTCATCGACTGATGTGAATCTATGATTCCCGTACATGGCACATGTAAACTCTTCTAAACCTTGAATAAGCTCCTCTGATACACTCCAGGACGTCCCAAGTTGAGCTATTGTGTTGACAATCTTTGGTCTTTACTGCATTGTCTTTATAGGCATGATATGCCCTTTTCCCTTGAAGGCACTCGTTGAGTCGCACCCACAAAAGGCATGTAAGCCCAGCAAGGCAGACCTGTAATCTTCAGTAAGGCTACTGGCAACTTCATCCATGTCGATTAATTTCCTTTTGTTACCAGTTCCTGTATCGAACAAGATGTTACAACCATCTAACATATCGATGTAATACAGCAGTATAAAGAAGATGTCACTGTCTGGACTCCGCACCTGAATATTTCTGTAGCCCTGCTCTTTCCCGTATAAACAGTAGTACACAACCCTTGTATCTGTTTCTTCTTGTGTTGAACTTAGAATGTCAATGCTTGTCTTCTCAGTTGTCTGGCCATCTGAAGATGTGAATTGGTAAGCTATACCTTCACAAATAAGTGTAACATTTCTGCCATGTAGCCTTTTTGCATACAAGTTGTTAGACCATGCTTTACACATAACTTGAACTAGCTGTTTCTTGTTGTCTTCATTGGCCAGAAACGATTTCCATTCTGCTGGTTTCTTTGTATTTTCTCCCTGTATTAACAGCCTATCTCCACTTCCACGGCGTGTTCTTTCCATGCTTTTCACAGAACCTTCTATGTACATATCAGTACTGAAAATTATGTCTGCTTTCTGTGGCATCATGGTTAACAACTTTTCGGATATCTGTTTGAAATTTGATGGAATATCTTTCATGGAATGGAATAAAGCATTCCCGTCTTCTATTACAAGCAAAGTCTCGTCTTTCGGCGGTACCTCGGCCAGGTCTATTCCTTCGATCACATGCCTGAATCCTTTTGATTTATCTGTTTTAGCTAGGAAACCATCTGCTGTTCCGATGCTGAATGGCACAGGTGTGAGTGGGTATCTCAACATCTCAGCTAAATCCATTTGCACTCCAGGTTTCTGTGATTGAACTAGCAACTGCATTGCAACATTACTGAGTTGTTTTGTATTGTACACTTCTATTATTTAGTGATTTAACTTTTACAGCTTTGCCTGTATCCTCCATGGTTTTCAGATTGAGTCTCTTGATTGGCTCAAAGAACTTGTCCTTTTTTCTAGCCTTTCAGATATGAACAATTCTTTTGCTTCTCTTCCGCGTACCTCAGCCAGCAGAATATCATTCTCGTTTGCAACCGGAATTACGGCACCAGACGACACACAATACAGACGTTCTTTATCGTCAATGTTGAATGGATTAACAAATCCTTTTATTGCATCTACTGTTTCACATACTTCTGCATCACCTTTTAGAATCTCTGTTGGCCGGAGCTCTCTATGTCTTGTTCCTGAACTTGAGTCACTCATCATGTCTGCCATATTCAGCGTTGCCTCTACATACTTTGACCTCTCATGCGAGGTACGAATCCATCTTTGATATGCGTTGTAATTTCCGGAAATGCCTGAAATACCAGCACCGCTCCCACCTGTTCCACTGTGACTTTTTGCATGTTTCATAAATGTCTCTTCCATTGTTTTATCTACGGCACATCTGTTGCCTGGAATGAAGGATCTTGCGACGCTCATTCCACCTCTTTTCAGAAGCTCTGTGGCACCTGGGTGAGACTCCTCAAGATTGGCAATGAAAGCTGAGAAGAAGGTAAGGTATCTTGCATAGTTCTGACCGTCAAAGCTGAAGAAGAGAGAGGCCATTTTGCATAAGCTGTCAGCATACAATAGAAACATGTTTATCTTCACCGCCTTTAACAGAGTTAAAACTAGCCAAATATGGTCCATATAGGACATCCAGAATTTTGCTGTCTTCCCTAGTTTTCCATCACGGACATTTTGTTTAAAGCTAGCGTACTTTTTAATGTAGGTTCTTACATTGCCATCTTTAAGTGCTTCATCCAAGCTTTTCTCCGAAGGAACCGCAGAAAGACGTTCTAGCTTTTCTTTTGATGACTCTGGCAATCCATCAAATGCTTTCTCTGTGCCATCCGCTAGTAGAAACTGTTCTACTAAGAGTCTTTCTAAACTTTCCAGCAATACCTTATGACAATGCATTGCCCTTTCATAATGCTTTCCTGTCATTACTCCTAGAATGGAACCAGTTCCAATCAGTCCAGCCTCTAGCATTATATCTGAAAGCCCAGACCCAGCCATTTTCTTGCCTACCATCTTCATATATGCACATATCAGATGAAATGTGCCAATCAAGACTATATGTTTCTTGTATCTATTGGGATTATTCCATATGATGGGGTACGCTTTCATACAAACCCCAAGATCGAATGTCGTGACTGTATATGTCTGACCAACTTCACCTATGGCTTCCTCTGCATATCTCAAACATTCCTGTACAGTTTTGTATTCAGTAATCGGATGGTTAATCACAGGATAATAATCAATTGTTGTTAACTTAACCGGTTGCTTTCCTGTGACTGAAACAAATCCTGTCCAACCTGGTATTTCCTGTCCCTCAGATGACTTGTCATTCCTCAGTAAAGTCCAAGCTGTATCTTGATCATTACTTACATCGACTGACCCTTTACTTCCTGGATATGTTTTGTTTCTAAAACTGTTACTTGGGCTCTTTCTCTGACCAACATAGCAATCTGGCAACTCTGGTTGAACTTGGACATTTATTGTATGATCTTTAGTTCTTGGTACTTCTGGCATAACGGGTTTAGTACTGCCAGGATCTACAGACTCTTTAACATTTAAATCTTGCATCATTATACTATGTGCTGTATGAATTGAGTCAGTTCCTCTTAATGTGTTGACAAGTTGATCAAAGTTGTCAAACTCTGAGTGAAAAATAGAAGGAACATCTGGTTGCCTAACAATCTGGTTTGTCAGTAGCGATGATGTCTCTTCCAAAGCATTGGCAATAGCTGTTTCTAACTCTATCCCAAAGGCATGACTTTCACTGTTACCTAATCTGTTTAAGAGTGTGGTTAATTGCTTACTCCTGTAAAGATGTCTTAATGTCATGGCAATAAGTATATGTTTGGGAAGCTTCCACTCTCCGTTCGTCACTGCTCTACACATATCTTGACCAACTGAGCATACAAAGTAGAAGTAAAACAAAGATCAGGAATTGATACAATTAACATACTCCACCCATAAAAGACACCAAAGGGAAAGAAATACAAACATTAAGCGACCAGACCATAATGGAAACCTAAACAAAGGAAGGCCATAAGGACAGTTACTTTCCCACAAAATGGCCATATGGCCATCCAAAACCAAAAGACACAAGTGACACACACAGTAAGTAACAAACAACAACATAAATAAATCGCCACAGAAGAGCCGCCTTGGAACGGTCAGTGGAAGATTTCCACTGGGGGGCTTAAATCGATTTTACGTGGCCACAATCCTCGCCCTTACTTCCGTCGCGATTTAGACAAATAATTTGTTCAGTCCGCATGAAGGCCTCCTAACTCATCAGTGCAACATCTCCGTGAACACAAAAATCAAAGAACCACAGAGGTGAGACAACGATGAGGACTCGACAGCAAGAAACCACTGAAATGCTGGAGCAAAAGAAAACCAACAGTTAAACTCCGATGAGCCCGACCAGAGACAGAGCATCAGGTATAAGCAATCCCTGAGGATTGGAAAAATAAGAGCCTGTTTGCCTGTGTTGAAGTATCTTCAATCTTGCCCGAAAACACATACTTCAGAAATTCTTCCAATGCTTTCGGAATGACATTTTCAGTATTACCTATTGCTTCAACAGTTGGGGGCCATCTTAACTCATCTGCCTTATCAAATGCATCAAGTATCACCTGTCTCAGATACAAAGCCGACTCGGTCAATATATTTTTACTGCCTAATACATAGGCACTCTTAACTGCCGTTTCAAGTTTCATTTTTGCATTGTATACTAGCTGTGATTCAAATTTCCGTTTCTTATCCAACTTACAAAATGCTATCTGCTCTTTAAATCGGGCCTCAAGTTTTGCTTTTAGCCTTTCACTCCTGTACTGTGCATTAGCAAACTCTGTCTTCTCTAAAACTCTCATACATACTTTATTAAATGCACTATTGTGAGCTTCTTCAAGTTTCTTCTGATAAAGCTTTGACTCGCTGTCACTGCTTTTTCCCTGTATACCCTGTTCAATCACATATTTTTTACGACAGCTTGGCTGGAAATGAGCTTCAGAAGCAAACAAGTCACACCCTCTGATTCTTACCAACAGTGACTCGTCTTGTTTCAATTCAGCACATTCTACGACAGTTTTCCAGGCACCACTTTTGAACTTTTGTGTTCCTTCAGTCGTCCAACTTCCTGACTTTTTAACAGCAATGGAACTCTCTTTATTACAAAATATACAATCCTTTGTAAATAACGCAATATTGTCACCACTGAGCCTCTGTGTTTCAGTCTTGATTCTGTCGATGCTCCCGCTACAGGTTCAGTTTTCTTAAATCTATCAACATGATTTGTAAAGTACTGATAGCAATCCCGATGATAGCCATGCCCAGGCTCTATGCTGGAGGGTATCAAATCACAAATGCTTTCCATTCTGTGTTTTGAATCAGGTGGCTGGGATAATCTCAATTCACGTATATCATGAAGGTATTTAAGTCTCTCAGATGAGTTCTGGACTTCTGATAAGAATGCGAAGCATTCATTGCTCGATTTATCACTATGTAGAATACATATTTGGGTAATAGGAGAAAGGAATTGTTCATCCGCCTTCCGCTTTCTACCACTGAATTTCTTTGAAAACTCCATTATGTCATCAAATAAATATCAATGATGGATCAAAGGGTGAACTATAAACATATAGAGAAACTCTGTTAATCAAACATATAGAGATATACTGTTAGTCAAGCAGACTCTGAAAGAAAAATAAAGACACAAGGTGTTGACGAGTATGTGAAACTATTCCGCTCTACAGCAGTGACGTATCCAAGTGACGTATCCAAGTACTACTCAAGTTGTAAAAATACTATGTAAATGTCGTCACCTTATGGGGTGTATGTTACCCTTATACTTACAATGCCATTACTAGCAGCCACAGAACGGGTTGATGATTACACAAATCAAAAGTGGACATAGACGAGGACTATAATTGTTAAAATATATACAGCAGGAACATTGGGATGCAAATCGTGTATCGTGTATCACAAACAAAGGGAGGGCGACTTTGCGAACAAGCAGGTCACAATCCACTAAATATTAAATAGTAATGATATCAATACAAACTCCCATTTATTTACCAATGAATGTTTGTGTATTGTAACATTACTATGAAAATTAAATGAGTACCTGTAAGAACCAAATACCAATGCCAGTACACCTACCATACATATAATACACAGTTCCTGTAACATATGTACCTCATATCATGTGTTAGTGAATAGTTATATCTTTGTATTGTAAATTACATTGACATAGTATAACATATTTAGTCAAGGACAAACTTTATAATGCAACAACAAGAAATTTGCGTTTTTAACATTTTTCAAAATTTAAGGTAATATACCCCACCCACTTTTTGTGTAACCGACAGTTGATTTTCGAACACAAAGATATGAAACTTGTAATATATGATCAGTAATATGTTGGCACTATTTTGGCAAAAACAAAAAATAAATCTAGGGAAGATAAACATACCAGAGGATTTTTAGCATTTTATACAATATTTTTGACCTTCTCATTAATATTCATGAATATTCAAATGAGCTAATTTGCATTAATTGATGGCAAATGAAAGCTGCATGCATCACCTTTACTTTGACACTAATTTTATTTTTCTATCTCAAATAGCAAGCAAGATATGCTGCATTCATTGTGCATATGTGTATACCACTTGCAATGTGTCGGTTGCCATGGAAACAGTTAAATATTATATAGCCCAAATGAGTTTATCGATGGAAACATTTTTTTAAATTACACCACTTGTACTACAACCTGGTATATGTGAAAAAAAGTCTAGAGGGTGGTGCATGATGGCCCCTACTAGGACCCTGCCTATACCTATCATATATCAATTGAAGGTTAACAGTGACTAAGTTCACAATGTGGAAAAAGTGACGAAAATTGAACCGAAAATTAAGTCCAAACCACAAGCACAGCCTAATGCCATGGCAAAAACATATGCAAAGTTTAAAAATGATTAGTATGAAACTGTAAGAGGAGTTGCGGTGACAAAGAGGTATCTCATGTATATCAATTGAAGGTTAAAAAAACTAAATTCACTATGCGCGTAAAGTGGTAAAAATATTCCGAGAATTATGTACAAACCACATGCACATCTTCATACCATGGTGAAGGCAAATGCAAAGTTTCAAAATGATGCGAGGGCAAGAGGTACCTATCGTATATCAATTGAAGCTTAAACATGACTAAGTTCACAATGCGCAAAAAGTAAAAAAAAATATTCTGAGAGTTATGTCGAAACCACATGCACATCCTAATAGCATGGAAAAAGCACCTGCAAAGTTTAAAAATGATCGGTATAAAACTGTAAGAGGAGTTGCGATGACAAGAGGTACGTATCATATATCAATTGAAGGTATAACATGACTAAGTTCACAATGTGGAAAAAGTGACAGAAATAGATCCGAAGATAAAGTCCATTGCACATGCACATCCTCATATCATGGCAAAAACACACAAAAAGTTTAAAAATAATCGGTATGAAACTGTAGGAGGAGTTGCGATGACAAGAGGTACCTATCGTATATCAACTGAAGCTTAAAAATGGCTAAGTTCACAATGTGGAAAAGTGATAAAAATTAATCCGAAGATAAAGTCCAAGCCACATGCGCATCCTCATACCATGGCAAAACACACGCAAAGTTTCAAAATACATATAATCGGTATGAAACTGTAGGAGGAGTTGCGACGACAAGACGCCGAGTGTAAACTGTTGACGGACAGCCGGACGGACAACCGGACGGACGGACGGACGGACGGAAATTTGCAAGCCTATGTCTTCCTGCTAGAGCAGGTGCGACACAAATTAAGGTCTACAGGGTTATACATTGTTTACCTTATTTCTGCTCTGATGGTGGTTTCTCATTAGAACCACCTCAATGAGGCAGTTGCCCACAATCTATATTTGGCTTAGAAATATGAAAAATTTGCTACAGAAAAATGCTAGACCAAGAGATATTGAAGACATATATATTAAAGTAATAAAAAGGGTCTAACAAGTATCCACCATCTTGAATAAAAATAAGAAAAAATAATAAATACCCCCATAAAACCCCACTTTTATCTGTAAAAGGTGAGGATAAGAGGGATATTCGTTGCACAGATTTGTTGACCTGATGTTTTCTAGAAAAAGCATTTGTAATTTGTCTGTGAATGAATGTCTAAGCTCTATATACATGTATGCATCACATCGTCAAATTAAAAATAAAATTGCAAGCACTGCATGATACCCCGCCACTACAATTACATCAAGCAAGTGCCATATCAGAGTGAAACAAAACATGGCTGTTTTCCCCATCCTAGTGATGTAACCATGCAAGTTTGATCAGAATCAATCATTAAGTTCAGGAGATATAGTGCTTCACACAGACTACATGCCAGAAGTGGCTTTGTTCAATGTTCAAGGGGCGATAACTCCAAAGGTAGAAAGATCAGAGCTATGGTGCATATGTACTGCATGTCGTCTAAGGCTGCTCGACATATCTGTGAAGTTTCGTAAAAATATCTCAAATAGTATCAGTGTAATTGAGCAGACTCGAAACTGATAGCAACTGCTATATTCAAAGTTCAAAGGCAATAACTCCAAAAGTAGCAAACATTAGAGTTATGGTTCATATGTTCAGCATGTCGTCTCATGGTGCTCTACAAATCTATGAAGTTTCAAGGAAATATCTCAAACGGTATCGAAGTTATGGAGCGGACACGAAACTACTATAGAAATGGCTATTTCAAATGTTCAAAGGGCAATAACTCCAAAAGTAGGAAAATCGGAATTAGGGTTCATATGTTCTGCACGTCGTATGATAGTGCTCTACACATCTGTGAAGTTTCGTGAAAATATCTTAAATGGTATCAGAGTATGGAGCGGACACGAAACTGATAGCAACAGCCATATTCAAAGGCAATAACTCCAAAAGTAAGAAAATCAGAATTACGGTTCATATGTTCTGCACGTCATCACATGGTGCTCTACATACATGTGAAGTTTCATGGACATATCTCAAATTGTATCGAAGTTATGGAGCGGACACGAAACTATAATAGAAATGCCTATGTTAAATGTTCAAAGGGCAACAACTCCAACAGTTGGAAAACCAGAGTTACGGTTTATATGTTCTACACGTCGTCTGATAGTGCTTTTTTTAATCTGTGAAGTTTTCGTGAAAATATCTCAAATGATATCAGAGTTATGGAGCGGACACGAGACTATGTGGCGCTGACGGACGGACGGGCGCTCAAAACTTCGGAGGGTATAACATAATACCCCGCCATGTTTAAATGTCGGGGCATAATGAAAGCAATGATCTGGGGAATCAACATCCTTTTAAATCCACTAAAAGTTATACATAGGCAAAAGTCAGATGAGCAGTAAAATTGTCAATATTTTCATTTATTGTCAACATCCTTTTAGTTGAAGATTTCTATACTTTCTTAATTGTAACTTTTTTCTGTAACTTTATTTCTATGACTCTTTTTCCTGTGACTTTCCTTCCGATCACCTTACAAACAGTGTAGAACCAAACAGTCATCTGATCTGGATCTACAAGCTTTGTCATGCAGTTATATTATATCAAGTAATTTGATCAGGATCTACACTATTCGTCATGCTGTTTGTGAAATGCATTCACACTCTCAATTAATTTGATTGGGGGATAGTCAGAAATGGGTGTGGCTAAATTAATTTATTCAGTACGATAAAGGATAAGCTCTGATCAGCCAGTTCTATTTATCTAAGCTAGTGTCACAAGGTCCCTTTTCATGTTGCAGGTGTGACTACCTAGAAGGCTTATCTATCTCATGCACTTGACAAAACATGTGAGTCTTATCTGTCATCAATAAACACAGATGACTGACTTGGACTCCCCACAGGGATTTGCATGAAGTTTACAAGAACTGATTATTCTTGCACACCAGACAAGGAAATCCGTGATTTTACCCTGGGATAGAAATTTATGTTCTGACCCTGGTGTTCCGACCCAGGCAACTAACATAAATGCGCTTCAATTCTATTCAACTGCCGGAACTACTTCCGCACTACACAATATACATGTGCGAGCTGTCAAAACTAGCCGAAAGTGTTGTGCAAGAAAAAGAATCCAATATGGGGTTCTGTTGTAGATAGGCGTTTCCTACCCTCTGGATGACCGTGCTGAACGGAACCTCGGCGTAGCCTCGGTTCCGCTCAGCACGGTCATGTCTCGGGGTGGAAAAGCTCATCTACAACAGAACCCCATATCAGATTCTTATAATAAACAGCACTTGATATAATTTATCAACGTTTGTTTGCTACTCTTTTGCATGCCATTTGAAACTAGTACAAATCAAATGCTTGGCCACTAATGACATATGTTTTGTCTTTGTTTTGTTAGATTTGTGGTTTAATGTCCCCATCGCCACTATTTTGGTCGTTTTGCAGATACTGCTTCTAATTTTGTGGGACTTTTACCCAACATTGAGATGAAATGCAACTCAAACCCTGCCGCAAGGCTTATATGCATTGGAAATCCAGGGACGGTTATTCATATCGCTGTCACAGAGATCAGCGTGTTATATATAAGTTAATCTGGGCTGGATTTGGCAAGCAGTGTAGACCCAGATCAAATGATACAGAGGGCGGCATCTGATCAGGATCTACATTATTTGCATAAAGTATAGTAATTTAACTGTTTGCTAATGGGTAAATCTAAATGTTGTGAGTCTAAGAAACTGTTCCTGAGCATTATTCCATCACGAAAACACGCCTTTATAATTCCGACCCCCTTGAACCCCACTTTTATATATTGTAAAACTGGTTTACAGACGTAAACCTTATTTGTTCTATTTCTGCTCTAAAAGATAGATTGTGGATATTCATTAGAACAGCCTCATGGAGGCCTAAAGTGTACCCGCAATCTATATTTTGAGCATAAAGAATATATCACAATTTTGGATCTAATAGTTTTGTATTTCCGGCAGTAAAACTTACAATTTATTTGTATAGGGGTGTTTTCATAATGCAACCTAACTGAGTACCCACAATCCACACATATCTGTTTTGGGATATGTTTGGCTCAATATATTGATGGGCCCCAAAAATGGACCATATCTCCCATTCGTTTACATGAAACAAAAATCAAGATTTTGATGGGCCTTTTTGAATTTTCGTGGGCCTTTTAGAAATATTTATTGGCCCAAGAATTCTTAGTACACATTTCAGTATTGAGCGAAACTAACATCAAAATTGAATGGTTTGTATATGGGGCCCAAACTAAAATTAAATCAGATTCAGTCTACTAAAATTAAATCAGATTCAGTCTATAGAACTATAACTAATATAATTTTCCCATACAATGGCTCGAGTTGAATTATGAAATACATCCCGATCAAGCAAACACACCTATATAATATTGACCCCTTTAAACCCCAGTTTTACATATATAGAGTGAAACTGGGGTTTACAGGGGTTTACATTATTTTTCTTATTTCTACTTCAATCCATAAATTGTGGGTACTCATTAGAACCGCCTTGCCAAGGCAGTATTAACGCATACCCACAATCTATGATTTGAGCAAAAATATCAGGATTTTTATCGGAAAAATTTCATTTTAGGTTTTTTTTGTTGTTGTTGTTGTTGTTGTTTTCCAATATATTAAAATAGGCATGTTTTTGTAATGTGGTTTTAATAACTGCTTTGGAGTATAGGACAAAAGCCCACCGGACAAAAGCTCACTAGGACAAAACTGTCACGTGACTTCCGGTGAGTGGGAGGTTGAGCTAGCCCGCGGCTCCGTTCAGCCTCACACACACCCAAAGGCAGCGTGCGTCAAGATAGACGAGGGGTGGTCTAATCGAGAAAGAACAAGGTCCAAGTAACACAAATATTTATTTACAACATCACTTCAATAAAACAGTACACGTCACTTGAATAAAACTGTACACAACACACTCACTTATGTAAAACAACAGTTACTTAAGAGCAAGGTGGACATGCTCTTAGGAGCAATAAGTTGATTTCTTTTCTGATCCCATTTTTAGGATGTTAATATACGAGATGTGTTCATTTTTAGAACCATACACGTTTAAGTGTTCATTTTTAGAACCATACACGTTTAAGGAGACTCTGATACACGGGACGTATGTATGCCTCCTTCACACGTCCTTCATGTTGGAGATTCTTCCTTCATACAAGAGATTCGTTTCTGACTACATCAAGTATGGATTACCCTCTTGGCTTGACAAAATAGTCGATTAGATGCTACTACGGGTCACAGGCCATTGGTAGATCATAAAGCCTTGTAGATCATAAAGCCTTGTAGATGTCTGAAATTAACGAACTTCTCATAATAATCTCTGCTAACCTCAACTTTTCAAATTCTCTCCCTGATGTGTGATGCCATGCCCGCGCAAGTGGGGGGTTGTGAAACTTTCAGGATAATTTGACCTTTGACAAATGCGATAAATGAAAGCCACCCCTCATTGCACGGGAAACCTGCATAACAGATCACTAGGAGTGGGCAACCGAGCGTTATATCAACGTATATTCGACGTCAACGGTCATGACGTCAACGTCAATTTGACGTCACGACGTTGCGGCCGAATACACGTGGTGGGACTGATATAACCTCAGTGCACCAAGCTTACTACATTTAAGACAAAACTATTACACTTAAGAAACGAGCTTATACATGTACAGAAACATTACACTTTTAAATGATTGGAATTTGTCCCTTAGAACGCCATTGCGCAAACAACCAATGGGTTACCATAAATATAATGTTCTTCTAACTAAACATGGCTGAAAATACGGTGCAAACGTTTGCCATTGTTCCCTACTTCTGCCCAGAATACGGACCGCGGCCACACGTTAGAACAGTATCACTGCGTGAGGCCGTTCTAACGAGTACCCACAATCCGCATGCCAAAGCAGAAACACGAAAAAATGAATGCACCACCGTTATTTTAACACTGCAGCGACAATGTATCGCTCGGAGTACTCTGATATAAGTACACCGACTCTAAACTAAGGATAAAGGGTACTAACTCATGATGACAACCAGCCATAGCTGCTGGGACTCCTCGCCTTGCCAACAGACGGCGAGTAAAGGACATAATTTTGTCATCCATCAACGAGTACAGTATGCTCGCCCAGTCTTACAGGCTAGACCGGTGAGCAAAATGTACTCCCCTCAAAATATCTGAAAAATCTGCTTGGAGCCATATGATTGATAAGAAAAAACATATCGCGCGTAGACGCAGGTGGCGTCTGATCAGGGTCTACAGAAAATGCACCCTGGCACTATTTTATTAAAACTTTCATTGGATCTGAACAGTCTTCCAACGAAAGAAGAGAAAAAAAAAAACATGTACCATAACATTATTGCGAAAATTCAGTGCTGCGTCTGATCAGGACCTTCAATGCAATGAAGCGCCGATAATGATGGTATGTGTGACCTTAAACTGCGCCTGATCAGAATCTACACAAATTATATTGCAAAAAGATGCGTGCGTGCGTGCCCTATGAACAAACGCCGTCTTACACGGTATCTTTTAATCCTAACGCAGTTATCTCCCCTACTATGAACGCGGGTACATAAATCGCCAAAATTATCTACCCTTACAATAGATGGCGATCCATGTAAGCAATAGATCCAGCGCTTAAGTTCCATTTCTTCTCTGCCCAACACTAAGGTGCCCCCCTTATGTGCTGTACAGGGAAAAGAAATGGCAATATTAACATAAGAAGGATACTGACAAGCAAGAATAGCGCTGCATCTAAGAATCAAAGATAATAAATAAAAATCATTTTACTCACTGCTATCGGCCTATGCTCGATACTGCAACATCGGCTCTGGAAATAATGTCCCACACCCGATGTTGAGCGGTCAGTTACTTATATAGGGATGGGTCAGTACACGTGTACGATCATGCGATGGCCTTGCCACAATAGCTCGCAAAGTCGGGTCGCCTGATCGACACGCCACCTGTATGGAGGACCACATAGGCCAGCCAGCAGAGAATAACAGAGGGTTCAAGAAGGTTAGTTGGTTAGAAAATACGCCCTCTTAACAAGATCTGTCTGATTTGACAGACGTAACTTCCATCAAGAACATATGTTTAGGTGTGTGCAGGTCCGAAACCGTCCGAAAAGAACGAAGAAACCTACGTTTATCAAGGAAAACATAATTGGACAGTTTTCTTGACAAGGCCTAGCTACCGTAAGAGAACAAGTAATTACATGCCTATAAGTTTCGGGTTGAAAATAAGAAACCTTGTCGTGACAAAAACCTCACTTGGACAATAGCCCACTGGGACAAAAAACCCATGTTGATGTCTATTAGACGTTACTTTGTATGTGTATTGTAGTTTTATATCCCACCAATAACTTAGGGTCGTACGAATGCATCACGGACAAAATCCCCCCACCCCCGGACATAATCCCCCCGGACAAAATCTCCCTGTTTGTAAAGGAGGAGAACATCCCCCTCACCATTTGTTCAGGTGGATAAAATCCCCCTTTGACAAAATCCACCAGGACATAATCCACCCTGCTGTTTATAAAGGTGAACAATACCCCCCCCCACACACACACACACACACATCCACATGCACAATTACTATCACTCTGTTTATACGTGTGTAGTTTTGAAAACTGCAGATTCCAAATCAGATTTGGTGCAATACTATCAGAGCTATGTTGGTGCTCATCGAGAAATTATTGCAACAAGCAGGTAGTACTGCACAAGTACAACAGGTGACAAAATACAGTGAAATCATCAATGAAAAAATCTAACAATGAATAAGAAACATTACAAATGAAACAAACATACAGTTCTTTAGTTATGACAAGATATACAATTCATTGAACTGACTTAATAATGTTTTTTCATTAATGATCATCACCTTTAGTTTTCATCATAGAGAATATAAAGAATCATTACATTTATCAATCAGAATTTTCAAAAGTGATACATTATCCTATCAACAAATTAATTCTGTAATTAGCTGCTAATAAAAAAAATTAGTTCCAGGACAATAATTTAAAAGGAACTATATTCCTTTTCTTTGGGATTTGTAAGATCAAAGTGAAAAGGGAATACTTGTATTTTTTTTTTGGTAATTATACATGCGCTTTGGATTTTTATGGATCCCTAAGGATTATTTCTGGCATGATCAGTTAACCTACCCTAGTTCCAGGCACACTTAGATTCCTGATAGATTGGGGTCAGTGGAAGGATAATTAACTAGACTAATTAAGAGCAAAGGTGATTTTGTCTTGGGGGCGGGGGATTATGCCCGGGGGATTTTGTCTGACCTGACATACAGCAAGGGGGATTTTGTCCGGGGGATTTTTTTTCCGGAGAGATTGTGTGAATGTAGGAAAATAAGTCACAGATATAGGTAGGAAAAAAAGTAATGTTAAAAAGCCACATAATTGGTTTTAAATCATTGTTTTCAGTATATATTATGTGAGTAACTGATTGAAAAGTATGATTCAAGTGTTGACAATTACGAACGAGGATACACAACGAAAGTTTCTATCCTAAAGCTTTTTTATCCCTTGGAATTTTCATGTTACTGTAACATGCACGTGTGCTAAAGTGGCAGTTGTCCTGCCTCGAGGCCTAGCATAAGTCAGATGGAAACTTATAGACTATGGTTCATTGTTAGGACAGCCTCTATGAGGTTGTTTTGAAAATTACTCGCAAATCTATTTTTGTGGAGCCTAAAATAAGAAAAATAATGGCCTTAATGTGTTTTGTGAGTTACTGATTGATAAGTTCCATTCCAAAGTATTGATGATGACTCGCGGATTTTCCCATACTTAAAGATTCATAAGAGTCTTCACATTACGATGACACGCCCAGATGATTAAATTGCAACTACGCCAGAAGTAGTATTTTTCGGATTTTTCATTTTTTCTCATTTTTAGCCTAAATAGAGATTGTGGGAGCTCAATAGAACCGCCTCACTTAGATGCTTATAACAGGTACCCACAATCTTTATTTTTGAGCAATAATAATAAATGTAATGAATAATCCTTAAACCCCATTTTTCTATATATAATGTTGGGTTTACATGGGTATTCACAACAAAAACTCGTTAATCTGAGGAAGTCTATCACTTTGCAAAAAGACTAAGTGTATGTGCTTTCATTGTTATTTTGAAAATAAATTTCACAAGCAAATAACCTCATCAGCAAATAACCTAAATGACAGTTACCCCAATATGTTTTAGTGGCATCAGAAAATTTATTTATGTGTAACAACCTTAATAATAATAGCTACAGGATCCTTCCACGCAGAGCTGAAACCGACCCGCGCACGAGTAATGGTAAACTGCTTAGAGGACTAACGCCTGCCCAGACAAAGCGGTGCGAGGTCCGTCCATGCTTATAAACCCTATTGGTTTCATTGGGCGGCAGGATTTGAGCTGTCATTTCATCTCAATGTCGGGTAAAAGTCCCACAAAATTGGAAGCAACGTCTCCAAAATGACCTTTACAGTGTTGACGGGGACGTTTAACCTCAAATCAAACAAACAAACAACCTTTTTGAAGCAGATTTTTTATCTTTTTGTTGTATTTGTGACTTTTTCCTGTGACTTTTTTCACGCACAAAGACATCACGCTGGTTGAAAGTCGCATACGAATGTCTGGATCAGAAGCTCAAAATCGAACCTTTGAACCCTGGTTTATGAGGCAAGAAGCTTAACCACTACATTACAGTGGATTCTACTGGATGTTACTACTTCTAAAAAAATGTAAATGTTATAAGCTTGAATATTCCATAATAAATGTAGCTAAAAGCTAGTGCTTCAGCTGACGTGCACGACCCGCCGGATGCTTTTAGCTTTATGAGTGTTACCATATATGGGTATGGCGGCCATTTTGGTCATGTGACCTGGACCTAAAACGGTTCCCCAAATAAATGCGCCTTATCGTAAGGATCAAAAATATATCTTATACTTTAGTTCTGTATTCTGAATCGTTTGCAGGATAAAATGCATTCTTACTTTTCCAATACAAAAGCATATGTTTCAAAGTTTGACCTAGGCACAAAGAATGTCAAGGTCAACCTAGGGTCACCATTTTAGCACTTTATGGTGGGCCTACGTCTCAGATGCTATTTATCAAGTTTCATGGAAATCTGCCCAGTGGTTCTGGAGAAGACTTTTTTGAAGGGTTTTAACCATATATGGCTTGGCGGCCATTTTGGTCATGTGGCCTGGACCCCACGAGCAAATTTTGATTTTACCCATCCCATAGAGGCCTAATATGAAATTTGACTTCAATCAGCCCAACGGTTTCCGAAGAGAAGCAGTTCGAAAATTTTCACATTTTTCGTCTCGGCGAGGCTAAACTAAATGGAATGTAATATTTGACAAGTTCATTGGTTAGATCTCATTGATATCTATCAGTATGCCAAAAATTATTATAATATTCCAATCGGTTAAGCCACTATCACCAATTTTCACAAACGGGTTACGGACGGACAGACAGACTGACAGAATGGCACGGTGATTTTAGGGCACTCTTAGAAAATCAACCGACTTCAGTCGGTCGCTTTTTCTACGGGTCATGCAATAGGTAAAATAATTATAACTGAAAGTCTAATAGCCCAATTATATGCATAATTATGCATTTAACTCTTAAATAATCTTGCTACAGATACAGTCTGATCTGGGTCTGCATTGATTGCTGTCACAATACACAGGATCAATACGGTATTATGAACACATCGGTGTAAATAAGTAAATCTACAGTAGAATTCTGCTTACAGAACCACCCCTATATTTGACCCATTACGCTTTTTAGACTCCTTTTTGCCAGACTCAAACAATTTCCTTATATGCATACACCCGTGGACACAAAATCGCTCAAACTCCTATGAAATAACTTTCAATGACTCTCTTTGCATCAAGTAAGTTTGACCAGCAATTGTCACCGGCCCCGATAGCACAGTTGGTAGAGTGTCCGCTCCGGGGAACGGGAGGTCTCGGGTTCGATCCCGGGCCGCGACATACCAAAGTCGTTAAAAATGGTACTAGCTGCTCCTCGTTTGGCACTCAGATTTACGGGGTAGAGCTAGGACTGGTCGATCCAGTGTCAGGATAATGTGACTGGGTGTGGTATCATGTAATTTGTCTGGGACATGATACTTCAGTGAGGCAGCACTATAAACGTGAGCATTGAGCTCCCTGTCGCAACCAGACACCATCGTGATATGACTGAAAAATTGTTGAAAGCGACGTTAAACCCGAATTCACACACACACACACACACACACACACACACACAAGCAAATGTCATTCATCAAAGAATTTCAAAACAAGATCAAGCAATGAATTGGTTGGTCTCGTTTTTGCCAACACTTTCTGATTGATTTTTGACTGTAGGAGGAGTTTCGATGACAAGAGACAGCTATCGTATATCAACTGAAGCTTAAAAATGGCTAAGTTCACAGTGTGCAAAATGTGAAAAAAAAATCTGAAATTGATGTAGATACCACATGCACATCCTCATACCATAGCGAAAGCACATGCAAAGTTTCAAAATGATCGGTATAAGATACATATAAAACTGCAAGAGGAGTTGTGATGACAAGAGGTACGTATCATATATCAATTGAAGCTAGAAAATGACTACGTTCACAATGTGGAAAAAGTGACAATAATAGATCCGAAGATAAAGTCCAAACAATATGCCCATGATTCTATCATGGCAAAAAACACACACAAAGTTTCAAAATAATCGGCATGAAACTGTAGGAGGATTTGCGATGACAAGAGGTAGCTATCGTATATCAACTAAATGGCTAAGTTCACAATGTGGAAAAAGTGATTAAAATGTCATTCATCAAAGAATTTCAAAACAAGATCAAGCAATGAATTGATTGGTCTCATTTTTGCCAACACTTTCTGATTGACATTTGAAATGCACTTTGGTTGGACAGTGCAGGAGTCAGCAATGACCACCTTGTGTTTTGGTTTTATTTCTGTCTGGCAGTTGAATGATATGATGTTAAGATATATTGAATGATGATTTAAGTCAAACTGAAATGAAGTTCATCAAAGTTTGAACGGTTTTGTGTCCACAGGTGTAACTAACTGTCATTTATTAAGATTTAAACCACAAATAGCCCTTATCCTGCTATTCACGACAATCCCTAAGTTTGTAAACAGTGTAAATCCAGATCAGAGAAGCCATCTGATCAGGATCTACACTGTCATTCAGTTTGTGAATTTTAACGAAAATACTATTTCCTGTAATCTGATTGGTTGATAGTCAGAAATGGGTGTGGCTAATTTAAATATTCAGCAAGATAAGGGTTTAGAACACTTTAAACAAGAGGGCCCAGAGGGGCCTGGGTTCGCTCACCTGATCCATAGTGTAACAAGTGGGCCTCAGGCAGGACCATTTTAGCCCCTGGGCTTTAATTTGAACAAACTTGGTAGAGGTCCACAAGATGAAGCTTCACACCAAATATCAAAGACCTGAGCCCTGTGATTTCTAAGAAGAATTTTAAAGGTATTTCTAACAGAAGTCTATGTAAAACATGTGGGCCCCAGGGCAGGACCAGTTTCTTCCCATTAGGGCTATAATCTGAACAATCTTAGTAGATGTCCATCAGATGAAGCCTCAAATCAAACACCTAGGCCTAGGTAGTCGGGGAAAAAGATTTTATAGGTTTCCCTATGTAAGTCTATGTAAATCATGTGGGCCTTGGGGCAGGGCAAATTATGGCTCCAGGGCTAAAAATTTGAACACTCTTGGTAGAATTCTGCTGGATGTAGCTTCCTAGTAAATATTGAAGACATGGACCTTGGGATTTCATAGAAGAAGATTTTTAAAGATTTTCCCTATATAAGTCTATGTAAAACCAAAGGGCCACGGGGTGGGGGCATTTTTGGCCCTAGGACTATAATTTGAACAATCTTGATAGAGGTCCACTAGATGAAGCTTCATACCAAATATCAAAGACTTGAGCCTTGTGGTTTCAGAGAAGAAGATTTTTAAAGATTTTCCCTACATTAGCCAATGTAAAACCAAAGACCCCCGGGGCGGGACCATTTTTTGCCCCAGGGCTATAATTTGAACAATCTTGGTAGAGGTCCACTAGAAGAAGCTTCATACAAAATATCAAAGACCTGGGCCTTGTGGTTTCAGAGAAGAAGATTTTTAAAGATTTTCCCTATATAAG
Source organism: Lucinisca nassula (assembly GCA_963580285.1). Classification (NCBI taxonomy): domain Eukaryota; kingdom Metazoa; phylum Mollusca; class Bivalvia; order Lucinida; family Lucinidae; genus Lucinisca; species Lucinisca nassula. The sequence goes on from OY757015.1 coordinate 16,770,245, forward strand.
CCTATGTAAAACCAAAGGCCCCATGGGGTGGGGACATTTTTGGCCCCAGGGCTTTAATTTGGACAATCTTGGTAGAGGTCCACTAGATGAAGCTTCATACCAAATATCAAAGACCTGGGCGTTGTGGTTTCAGAGAAGAAGATTTTTAAAGATTTTCCCTATATAAGCCTATGTAAAACCAAAGGCCCCATGGGGTTGGGACATTTTTGGCCCCAGGGCTATAATTTGACTAATCTTCATAGAGGTCCACTAGATGAAGCATTACACCAAATAACAAAGACTTGGGCCTTGCAGTTTCAGAGAAGAAGATTTTTAAAGATTTTCCCTATATAAGCCTATGTAAAACCAAAGGCCCCGGGGCGGGGGCATTTTTGGCCCCAGGGCTATAATTTGAACAATCTTGGTAGAGGTCCACTAGATGAAGCTTCATACCAAATATCAAAGACCTCGGCCTTGTGGTTTCAGAGAAGAAGATTTTTTAAATATTTTCCCTATATAAGCCTATGTAAAACCAAAGGGCCCCAGGGCGGGGGCATTTTTGGCCAGGCCTAGGGCTATAATTTGAACAATCTTGATAGAGGTCCACTAGATGAAGCTTCACACCAAATATCAAAGACTTGGGCCTTGCGGTTTCAGAGAAGAGGATTTTTAAAGATTTTCCCTATATAAGCCTATGTAAAACCAAAGACCCCCGGGGCGGGGCCATTTTTGGCCCCAGGGCTATAATTTGAACAATCTTGGTAGAGGTCCACTAGATAAAGCTTCATACCAAATATCAAAGATCTGGGCCTTGTGGTTTCAGAGAAGAAGATTTTTTAAATATTTTCCCTATATAAGCCTATGTAAAACCAAAGGGCCCCGGGGCGGGGGCATTTTTGGCCCTAGGGCAATAATTTGAACAATCTTGATAGAGGTCCACTAGATGAAGCTTCACACCAAATATCAAAGACTTGGGCCTTGCGGTTTCAGAGAAGAAGATTTTTAAAGATTTTCCCTATATAAGCCTATGCAAAACCAAAGACCCCCGGGGCGGGGCCATTTTTGGCCCCAGGGCTATAATTTGAACAATCTTGGTAGAGGTCCACTAGATGAAGCTTCATACCAAATATCAAAGACCTGGGCCTTGTGGTTTCAGAGAAGAAGATTTTTAAAGATTTTCCTTATATAAGCCCATGTAAAACCAAAGGCCCTCGGGGCAGGGGCATTTTTGGCCCCAGGGCTATAATTTGAACAATTTTGATAGAGGTCTACTTGATGAAGCTTCATACCAAATATCAAAGACTTGGGCCTTGCGGTTTCAGAGAAGAAGATTTTTAAAGATTTTCCCTATATAAGCCTATGTAAAACCAAAGGCCCCCGGGGCGAGGGCATTTTTGGCCCCAGGGCTATAATTTGAACAATCTTGGTAGTGGTCCACTAGCTGAAGCTTCATACCAAATATCAAAGACCTGGGCCTTGCGGTTTCAGAGAAGAAGATTTTTAAAGATTTTCAGTAATAAATCTATTTTTAGCTCCTGTGACCCAGATGTGCAATGGACCGGAACCATTTGAACAATTTTGAAAGGGGACCACCTAAGGATCATTGCTGTGAAGTTTGGTCAAAATCTGATCAGTGGTTTAGGAGGAGATGTCATTTGAAGAAAAAGTTTACGCACACACACACACACACACACGCACGCACGCACTGACGACGGACGACGGACGAAAAGTGATCACAAAAGCCCACCTTGTCACTACGTGACAGGTGAGCTAAAAGACCAAATCTGTCATAACTGTTTAACTCTTGAACTTTAACTGAAATTCCAATAGCCCACTTATTATATGCATAATTATGCATTTAACAGATACAGTCTGATCTGGGTCTGCATTTGTCACGTCAATTTTAAAAAAAAATATAAGGTCATTTATATTTTTTTCGGTCATGTCAATTTTCAAAAAAAAAAAAAAAATAAATAAAAAAAAATAAAAATAAAAATAAAAAAAAAAAAGGTGTGAAAAACATCAGTTTGCATACAAGTACTTAATATTATGAATCTGTGTGTTGGGTTGATTAAATAAACAGTTGTCATAACTTTACAATTTAGCAGCTGAAGTTCTTCAGATGTTTAAGAAGTTTATGTTGGAACAATTGAATATGATAAAAAGACGCATAATGTTTATACTTAACGTATATTATTAATGTGCTTTCAATGCTTTATGTAGACTTGTCTTATTTTCAAGACTTGCATACAGCTTTTACAATAAACAAAAATATGAAATGAATAAAGTATTCTTCTAGCATTTGAATTAAGGCGTAACTATACAAAATTTAGTGACACAGAGGCCTTTTTGATATTTAATCTTCATCAGTGTGTCTCAACCCCAAAGTTCTGAAACCGAAACGGATGATGGACATGACCCGGCAAACACAGCACACACCCCTCCGAGCACACACCGACCGACGTAGCCTATGAGGCCGGTCAACTGGAGGCATCAGGCAAGAGACACCCCCCCCCCCGCGGACTTATAGGCGTCCCCAACCGAGCCAACATCAGCAAACATGATACACACTCCACGGAAGTCCCTGGCATCAGGAAGGAGATGTCCAAAGTAGCCAGACTTGCAAAATTTAAACTATAACAAAAAGTGTAAACCAAATCCGCTAAGATACATGTCTCACCTGACAAGTCAGTCTTAGGTTTAGAAACAAAATAGAATTTTATACTGCAAAAATAAAAGATATAATATGGTTATTTAAATCAGTACTTGAGCACTGACGTCAACACCGCAGTATCAACCTCAGCACTAAGGAACTGATACTGAGCTGATGATACCCTCGGGGACGAATCATCCACCAGCAGAGATACCGACCCAGTGGTTGCAATTAAGGCGAAACTATACCAAATTTAGTGACAAAGAGGCCTTTCCGATATTTAATCTCCATCAGTGTGTCTCAACCCCAAAAGTCTAAAACCGAAACGGATGATGGACAAGACCCGGCAAACACAGCACAACCCCCTTCGAGCACACACCGACCGAGACGTAGCCTATGAGACAGTTCAACTGGAGGCATCAGGCAAGAGACGCTCACCCGCGGACTTATAGGCGTCCCCCACCGAGCCAACATCAGCAAACATGACACACACTCCACGGAAGTCCCTGGCATCAGGAAGGAGATGTCCAAAGTAGCGAGACTACAGTCAGTCTTAGTTTTAGAAAACATATACTTTTATACTAATAGATAACGATATAATGGGCACTATTATACCAATCAAAAGAAGTTAAAGCATTCCTGCCAACAGATTCAATTTCATTCACAAGGTCAATAATTAGAAGCGCTAATTAGGCTACTTTATGGGAGTCTAGAAAGTGGTCTTAATATAGGAATTTCACTGTATAAGACACATTTTTATCTGGAAAAGAGACAGATAGGAAGCCACGAAAGTATGCAGTAATGCATCCAGGTGCTTAAGTTTCCTGTTAGGATTGTTTTCTTTGTGTGAATTGTGGTGTAACATCTCCGTCAACATTGTAGGTCATTGTGGAGATGTTGCTTCCAATTTTGTGGGACTGTTACCATACATTGAGATGAAATGACATCTCAAGCCCTGTAACCCAATGACACAAATAGGGTTTATAAGCATGGACGGTCTGACTCGCACCGCTCTGCCTGGACAGGCTTATCGATTCCTGATCATTGTCTCCACTTCTATTTAGATCCTCTAAACGGTTTACCAGTACTTGTGTGCTGTCAGTTTCAGTTCTGCGTGGAAGCATCGAGTAGCCCATCTTTTTCTTCAAGCCCGGATGTCTTTCTATGTTTTGTTGGATATCGGATTAGACTCCAAGTTTTTAAACACGAGGACTCCAACTTTTCACAATGAAATATTTGTGTCCGTTCCGATCAGAAATTTGTCATGGACCGACCACATACATTTATATACCGGGATATTTCTTACAAACACACGAGTACTGGTAAACCGCTTAGAGGAAATAAGCCTCCCCCAGGCAAAGCAGTGTGTGTGTCGGACCGTCCATGGTTATAAACCCTATTGGTTTCATGGGCAACAGGGCTTGTGATGTCATTATATCTCAATGTCGGGTAAAAGTCCAACAAAATTGGAAGCAACGTCTCCAAAATGACCTATACAGTGTTGACGGGGTCGTTAAACCTAAAATCGAACAAACACAATGTATCCACAATCTGCTAGTGAGCATACTGCTGCTGAGGCAACCAATAATAATTCCTAGATACAAAAAAATGAAAGTGCATGTTATGTTCAAAGTGCAAAACTTGTGACAAGTAGAAGTAAAACAAAGATCAGGAATCGATACAATTAACTTACTCCACCCATCAAAGACACCAAAGGGAAAGAAAAACAAACATGAAGCGACCAGACCATAATGGAAACCTAAACAAAGAATGGCCATAAGGCCAGTTACTTTCCCACAAAATAGCCACATGGCCATCCAAAATAAAGAGACACAACTGATACACACAGTAAGTAGTAACAAACAATAACATAAATAAACCACCACAGAAGAACCGCCTTGGAACGGCCAGATTAATCCATGTGACAAGGCTTAATCCAGATTAATCCATATGTATTGAAATCAGCTTAATCCTTACACGGTACACTTTAAGTCTTATTCACAGGAGAATATGTACTGATGACAGAGTGTCAATGCAGTGTAGCAGATAACATTCTGAATCTCGTCAATTTACAGAGAAATTGTTTGTTTGTACGAGTGGATTTTAACGACCCAGTCAACACTAATTATGTCATTTTGAGTCGGCCAGTTTACCTAACCTAGCTTGTTCTGGGCAGGCTTATATAAGAAAGCGGTTAACCAGTAGAGCGCACATTCTTTCGCCAGATACTGACAACTGCCCTTCTTGAATCAGCGAAGGGACAAAATACCGTAGAAAAGATTTCCTAATCAATCTCCACAAAAGAATGTTGCCGACTCCGGTAAATATCGAACCTGCATCCTCCTGCTGATCACCAGTTAGACGCACATTCGGCTGAGCTGCAGAGACCGGCTTCAATTTACAAATAAAATCAGTCCTAGTATTTCATATGAATCATTCGCAGAGATGTCTATACCTCTATGATGATTCCTCTATGGTGGTTGTTTGGCTCTTAAGTAAGGGGGCTGTCTCCTGTTATGCCCCACGTTGTTGTGGACTTGTTCAGTCACTTGTACTCAAATGAGTTGAAAGGTTGTGTACTTAAAACTTGCATAACATCCATTTAAACGGTCCCCGCCTATCGGGGCTTGAAAAGTAGAAGTAAAACAAAGATCAGGAATTGATACAATTAACTTACTCCACCCATAAAAGACACCAAAGGGAAAGAAATACAAACATTAAGCGACCAGACCATAATGGAAACCTAAACAAAAGAAGGCCATAAGGACAGTTACTTTCCCACAAAATGGCCATATGGCCATCCAAAATTAAAAGACACAAGTGATACACACACTAAGTAACAAACAACAACATAAATAAATCACCACAGAATTGAAGAAATATATGTGTTGTGTTACGAGCCAGGCGTAGCAGAAAGAAAAAGCAAACAAGCCTTTTGGAAAAAAATTAACAAAATTTATTTACAAATTAAATTTAACCTGTAGAAGTAAGAAAATTAAATGTACTTAGCTCTGTTATGAAATAACCTTGAATGAATCTATTTTCCTTGATCCCACAGAATTCACAGTCCAAAATAAAAAGTAAAGTCCTTTAACAATCCAACACAGAATTTAGAAATAACTTTTCTTTTAAGCCCAAACTTGAAACTCCAAAATCTCACTCAATGAGAAAAATCAAGCTCTTTTATAGACCCTAAGATTTCTCTAGAATATTCCACTGAATAAGATGATGCAATTTTCTAAAAATAATGCAAACCTGAACTTTCTGGAAGGTTCTGAAGTACTTTTCCTTGTAAACATGTTGTTTACAGAGAAGAAGTAAAACAAAGATCAGGAATCGATACAATTAACTTACTCCACCCATCAAAGACACCAAAGGGAAAGAAACACAAACATTAAGCGACCAGACCATAATGGAAACCCAAACAAAGGAAGGCCATAAGGACAGTTACTTTCCCACAAAATGGCCAAAATAAAAAGACACAAGTGATACACACAGTAAGTAACAAACAACAACATGAATAAACCGCCACAAAAGAACCACCTTGGAACGGTCAGTGGAAAGATTTCCATTGGGGGGCTTAAATCGATTTTACGTGGCCACAATCCTCGCCCTTACTTCCGTCGCGATTAAGACACATAATTTGTTCAGTCCACATGAAGGCCTCCTAACTCATCAGTGCAACATCTCCGTGAACACACATAATCAAATAACCACAGAGGTGAGACAACGGTGAGGACTCGACAGCAAGAAACCACTGAAATGCTGGAGCAAAAGAAAACCAACAGTTAGACTCCGATGGGCCCGACCAGAGACAGAGCATCAGGCACCAACCAACATTACCTTGAATTAGATCTCTCTAACTCTCAATAAGCCTTTACGTTGGAACCGTCATAGAATCTGCGGCCTGACCCACCGGCGTGCAATTAAGAAGGAAGCAAAATTGTCAACCGTGATTGGGTTAACTACCATGCATGCAGTCTGTCGTATAACATCCATGTTGTACCCAATCTTCTTATAGCAAACACACGAAGTGTTTGCTTTATTGTAGAGAAGCTGGAACAATATACTTAGGCACCCAAATCTCGCCTGGAATCTCGTTCAACTTCTCGCGATAATCCGCCATCTTTACAGAGTTCTTGACAATTGTATTCATATCCAAAATTGCTTCTCAAAACCAAAATCAGAGTCAAGTTCCATTACAACAGAAACACAAAAAACGTCGTTATAATTTTAAAAAGTTCTTTTCAAAGACTGTTGCATCAAACGCTGAAGTTTGACAGCGGGGAAGTTTCGAAACTACGTCACGTATTAGCCGGTAAAACACAGCACCGCGCTTGGACCAACGATTTACCGGAGATTTACCGAAGGATTTACCGGAACTTCTCGGTAGGGTGGAAAGCGCTTCTCACCTGGACAAGCAATTAAAACTTTTTCACAAATTTACTCCGGGTATACAATAAAGTTCTGGGAATAGTAAGAGGCACAATGAGCTGTCTAGCTACCTGCTGATTTCTACCTTCCCAAGATTTACAAATGATGATGAGCCCCAAATCCCATAGGATAGCGCTAGTGCTTCAGAATACTTTAAAGTATCCATGCTGCAAACTAACTGAGTTAATCTATTCATATTTAGGGTATGTGCAAAGCGGCGGTGAAGCTCAAACTATTGATAAGGTCATTTTCTGTCGTTTCTCAGAGAAAGGGACAAAAGAGATAGAAGTGGAAGTAGAGAAGAAGATAGGGAGGCACAGGGCAGAAGGGGGAAAATGAATAAAGTGTAGAAACATAAGTAACAACGCCCTAACCTCTACCCTACCTGCTGCAAGGACAGCAGGCCTTGCCAGAATGTAAGTCAATATCAGTTTGACTCCCCAGTGATGCAAGCGACACCTTAGCCTCACAACAGAACAAATTAAAAACTTTGAAAGACAGTTTTAACATAGTTTAGGGAAGGCTTGCATGATCCCTCTTGGAGCCCTCAATGATCCCTGATGTGATAATACTCTATGGAAGTTTGTCCTTAAATATGTTCTCGAAAGGTTATCCTTTGGAAGCAAGGAATACACCACAGAACGGGAAAATATGGGGTGTACATGTTTTCTGGGCCAGACTCGCTAGTTTCGGTCATTTTGGCCTCGTCAGTGACCCTAAAATATTTTCAAAATTCCACAATGGAATCAATGATCCCAAAGAACTACACTATGATGTAGGACAGGGAGACTTTTAACGGCCGCCACACATTCCCAGACAACAGCTGTAGTGGCGTTAAATATGTTCTAGAAAGGGTTTATCTTTTGGAAGCAAGGAATACAACATAAACGGAAAAATATGGAGTGTACATGTTTTCTGGGCCAGACTAGCTAGTTTCGGCTATTTAGGCCTCATCAGTGACCCTCAAATATTTTCAAAATTCCACAATGGAATCAATGATCCCAAAGGACAAGAAAATATAAACTACACTATGATTTACGCCAGGGAGACTTTTTACGGCCGCCACATATTCCCAGGCAACAGCTGTAGTGACGTCAAATAAGTCTGAAGGAGAGCTGACAGATGTTTTCGCAGGAGTATCCCGTACAGTTCGCTCCTTTCATGTTGGAGGCACTGCGAGCATGGATGTCCACTTAGCCCGGACAGATGCCACCACAACTTTGACACAAGATGTTAATGCTGGTGAGTTTGCCGGCCAAAGTATTGCATCACTCGGGAAGTAATGCTGGTTGTGTGATAGTCACCTCTGACAAACCGAGCTACTCGCCGATGCACCGTCTCCAGCCGCTGGATACAAAATGTGACTCCCATACTGATGTGGCATAATCCAGGATAAGTCTAATCATGGTCTCTTCCATCATGCTTTAACATCTTCAGAACAGCTGCTTATGTTCCTTCCAAAGAAACGCCTGGCAGCTTTTTTTTTCGCAGTTGCATCAAAATGTGTTTCCCATGACATGTTTCTAAAATAAAGGATACCCAGGTACTTTCAAGTCTTTTAGACTGACAGTTCATGGCAATGTGCTCTGTTTTATTATCCTAACTGCTGCACATTTGGTTGGGTTGAAAAGACTTTATTCCATTATGGACATTGCTGTAGTCATTCAAGTTCCCTGTGAAATGCTGCAGTATGAGTCATGCTTGAGAGTTGGTGATATAGAAGGTCATTAGCAAGAAGGTCAGCTCCAGAGCTGACTTTCTGTGGCAGGTAATTTACGCATGGCCAGAATAATAAATGTCCGAGCATTGCACCTTGAGTTACACCGGATACAGCTGGGGCAATAGTGCAAACTGGCCTTGACCAGGTCTGGTCAGAATCAGAATTGTTAGCCCCTGTTGGTAAGGAAGCTCTGGATCTATTGTAAGAGGTTGCATGCTGGCATTTCTGAGCTTGACAGTACTCAATCTATTTATGTGGAACTTTGTCCAGAGCTGCGGTGTCTATCTGTTGACCTTCATCTATTCCTGCTGCAAGGTCTGGTCTTTGGTCAAAGTAAGCTGGCTTTTGCACGACAGCCTCTTTTGACATCTGTACTTTTGGTCTGCCAGACAAGATGCAAATGATCTCAGTTGGGGAACGCATAGAAAGTTCTGCCAAAATACTGAAAATACCATAGGAGAATGGTGTCAATGACACCCCTAATTTTGCTAAGGAGTAGCTATAAGAAATGTTAAGTACCCCACATAAATACCATCTGCATTTATATATAGGCAGTTAACCAAGGAATTGCTAGCGTGACTATCTATCTATCTAGTATTATTGCGATATGTCCCATTTGACCATTACTCGCAGGTGTACATACACTCGATTTGCAGGACGAACGCCCGGGCGATAATCATGAAATTACGATAAGGCTCTTTAACTTGCATACGGGATGATTCTCCCTGCACTTTGTGGCATTCATCGCTACAACTGATGCCAATGGAAATATTTAGACACCAAACTTTATTGTCGCTGCTGTGAATCGAACCGGAGGCCTCTAGAATCAGAGGCAAGTACACTAACCACAGAGCTACCAATCTAGCACTATCGGTATGTTTTTAGTTAACTAAAGAAGTTAAGTGTTGTAAAACTAAAGTGTTGTAATTGAGTGTGTTTGCTCAAAAGGCAGTGCCTTAATTTCATATTACCGAAGAATGATTTTACGAAATTGGGTGCTGAAGTCATTGCGGTTATATATTTTTCTGAATTTATATACTAAGTCACCATAAAATTCGGGTTCCGATAGACCTTGTTGCAGAAGAGATTTAAGTCCAATATTGAATTTTGAAATTAAATCAGAATGGCGTCTATAAAATTTTGAAAAGGCTTTGGGTAGTTTATGGTACCGATAACCCTGATTAAGACGTTTAGCCGTTAATAATTTATTACGAGTGTTGAAGTCAGTTACATGACTACACACTCTAGCAAATCGAATTAATTGCGAGATATAAACGCCAAAGGATGGCGCACGAGGAACATCACCATCCAAAAAAGGAAAATTTACAATCTCAAAATCAAAGTCATCGCGTTTATCATAAATTTTGCACGAAACAAACCCATCTACAATAGATAGATGTAAATAAAAAAACGGGGCCTCGGTTTTAGAAGAATTTGCTTTATTTAACTGAAGTTCTCGGGGGTAAATCTGACGGATCAAACCATCGAAATAGGTATTATCAATATTTAATAAATCATCTAAATATCTAGAAGTGGAGCTAAAAGCTTCAATAATTTCAAATTGGTTATCAATGGAAAGCGACAACATGAAGTCTCTTTCATAACAATACAAGAACAGATCAGCTACAAGAGGTGCGCAATTCGTACCCATCGTAATACCCACAATTTGTCTAAATAACTTAGTACCAAATCTAATATAAATATTGTCAAGTAGAAAGGTGAGGGATCACACACTTTCTGACATGACCAAAGTGTATAATTCTTATGCTCTTTAGAAGTGAAAAATGCATTTCTGACAAAATTGAAATTTTCGTCCTTTACGCTCTTGATGCCTAGCACAACTTAAGAATCGTGTATGCTAGGGTTTTGAAATTTCCTATATGGATTCCTCATGGAAAATTTGGGTACGCATATTTTTTCTCGTCCAGATTATGTCCCTTTCAAGAGTTATTGCCCTTTGATTTTTTTTTTGGATTAAATCTTGTCAGCAAAATATCTAAATAAAACTGTAACAGCTAGAGTCTTGAAAGTTGGTGAATAGATTGGTGGTGATCAGTAGATGACCTGATCAACTTTTGACTAAATTTCGAAAAATTCTTATTGAGTTATGGCCCTTTGTCGCTTTGGGTATTTTTTACATTGTACCTCTATATGCTTTGTGATTCATAGTATAACTTTATACCCGTGTACGCTGTTTTTTTTTTTTTAATTTCATATATGGATTCCTCAAGGAAAATTAAAAGGCGCATATTTTTTCTTTTTTTTTTATGCCCCTTGAATTTTTCTTGATAAAATCTTGTCAGCATAATATCTCAAAAACTATAAGAGCGAGAGCCTTGAAATTTTGTGGATAATTTGGTGATGATGAGTACATGACCTGGTTATTTTTTGACAAAATTCCGAAAAAATACTTAATGAGTTATGGCCCTTTGCCACTTTGGGTATTCATAACATAACTTTACATTGTACCTTTCATCAAAGGGCAATAACTCTTGAAAGGGACATAATCTGGACGAGAAAAAAATATGCGTACCCTATGTATGGTGACTTAGTATATAAATTCAGAAAAATATATATCCGCAATGACTTCAATACCCAATTTCGTAAAATCATTCTTCGATATAAAAAGATTGGGTACAACATGGATGTTATACGACAGACTGCACGCATGGTAGTTAACCCAATCACGGTTGGCAACTTTGCTTCCCTCTTTAATTGCACGCCGGTGGGTCAGGCCTCAGATTCTATGACGGCTCCAACGAAAAGGCTTATTGAGAATTAGAGAGATCTAATTCAAGGGAAATGTTGGTTGGTGCCTGATGCTCTGTCTCTGGTTGGGCCCATCGGAGTCTAACTGTTGGTTTTCTTTTGCTCCAGCATTTCAGTGGTTTCTTGCTGTCGAGTCCTCACCGTCGTGTCACCTCTGTGGTTCTTTGATTTTTGTGTTCACGGAGATGTTGCACTGATGAGTTAAGAGGCCTTCATGCGGACTGAACAAACTATTTGTCTAAATCGCGACGGAAGTAAGGGCGAGGATTGTGGCCACGTAAAATCGATTTAAGCCCCCCTGTGGAAATCATTCCACTGACCGTTCCAAGGCGGTTCTTCTGTGGCGGTTTATTTATGGTGTGTTTTGTTACTTACTGTGTGAATCACTTGTGTATTTTTGTTTTGGATGGCCATATGGCCATTTAATGGGGAAGTAACTGTCCTTATGGCCTTCCTTTGTTTAGGTTTCCATTATGGTCTGGTCGCTTAATGTTTGTGTTTCTTTCCCTTCGGTGTCTTTGATGGGTGGAGTAAGTTAATTGTATCGATTCCTGATCTTTGTTTTACTTCTACTTTTTATAACCATGTACGCTAGGGTTTTGAAATTTCATACATTGGATTCCTCATGGAAAATTCGGGGACACATATTTGTTTTCTCGTCCGGATTATGCCCATTTCAAGAGTTTTTGCCCATTTGAATTTTTTTTGATAAAATCTTGCCAGCAAAATATAAGAGCTTCAGCCTTGAAAGTTGGTGAATAGATTAGTGATGATGAGAGATTACCTGATTAATTTATGACAAAATTCCTAAAAATACTTAATGAGTTATTGCCCTTTGTCTCTTTTGTTTTTTTACATTGTAATTCTATATGCTTTGTGATTCATAGCGTAACTTAAAAGTTATTGCCCTTTGAAATTTTTCGATAAAATTTTGTCAGCAAAATATCTCAAAAACTATAAGAACTTGAGCCTTGAAAGTTGGTAGATAGATTTGTGGTGATGAGTATATAACCTGATTATCTTTTGACTAAATTCCAAAAAAAAAAAAAAAAAATACTTAATGAGTTATGGCCCTTTGTCCCTTTGGGTATGTTTACGTTGTACCTCTATGTGCTTTGTGATGCATAGCATAACTTTACAACAATGTATGTTAGGGTTTTGAAGTTTCATATATGGATTCCTCATGGAAAATTAGGGGACGCATTTTTTTCTCGTCCAGATTATGCCCCTTTCAAGAGTTATTGATCTTTGAAGTTTTTTTTTCATATATGGATTCCTCATGGAAAATAAGGAGAGGCGTGTTTTTTCCTGTCTGGATTATGCCCCTTTCAAGAGTTATTGTCCTTTGATTTGTTTTTTGATAAAATCTTGTCAGCAAAATATCTCAAAAACCATTAGACCAGTTGGTGGATAGATTTGTGGTGATGAGTACATGGCCGAATTAACTTTTGAATAAATTCCAAAAATGCTTAATGAGTTATGGCCCTTTGTCACTTTGGGTATTTTTACATTGTACCTCTATATGCTTTGTGATGCATTGAATAACTTTGTAACCGTGTATGCTAGGGTTTTGAATTTTCATATATAAATTCCTCATGGAAAATTAGGAGACGCCTTTTTTTCTCGTCCAGATTATGCCCCTTTCAAGAGTTATTGCCCTTTGAAATTTTTTGATAGAATCTTGTCAGCAAAATATCTAACACCTATAAGAGCTAGAGCCTTGAAAGTTGGTGAATAGATTGGTGGTGATGATTGGATGACTTGATTAACTTTTGACTAAATTCCGAAAAATGCTTAATGCGTTATTGCCCTTTGTTACTTTGGGTATTTTACATTGTACCTCTATATGCTTTGTGATGCATAGCATAACTTTATAACCGTGTATGCTAGGGTTTTGAAATTATATATATAGATTCCTCATGGCAAATTAAGGGATGCATATTTTTTTTTTTCTCATCAGTATCGTGCCCCTTTAAAGAGTTATTGCTTTGAAATGTTTTTGATAAAATCTTGACAGCAAAAGATCTAAAACATTATTAGAGCTACAGCCTTGAAAGTTGACGCAACAATTTATTGTTTGGTATAGGAAGGTTCTTACAAGTTAGAGGGGGCCTTAAACAACTTGTTGATTTTGTCAGGGTGTGTAGGCGTGTGTGTTGGGGGGGGGGGGGGAGGGGTCGGAGGGAGGGTTGGCGCATATCACTTTTGTCTGTTATTTGAAAACTGATCTTGTGGCACATTTGGTCCCTGTTGCTACGCTTATGCATGTACTGCTATTTTTACGCATACAATGTCCACAACGTTTATATGCCGTCCTTATATTCAGCGAATAACGTCGTGTCATTAAATAGTATGGCGACACGTGCATTTAAGAAATACTTTTTATTTTACCTGTTGTTCATTAAAGTATGAACGAGGTGGGTCGCCTGCAAAGTAAATGAATCCTGAAGGGGTTCATGTAAAATTTGCTAGCGACCTTCATGAACATCAGAAAGATATGTCTTATATTAACATATTTTTTTCCTTATCACTGGGAGAAAATATGTTTTTAGGCAAACTGTTAAAGCTGTAAAACATTTACAAGCTGTTGTTTTTTTCTACAAAGAGCGGAACAACATTGTCGTCGCCAACGCCCTATGAGATCATGGAGAACCATGGCTTAAACTGGCGTCACTTGACGTCATTGAAACTCTTGTGACTCAATGCGTTCATGGAAGTATGAACAACATTATTTTCTCATTAGGCTTTACACTTGAAGAAATGTGAATATTAACTATTTTGGCGTGAACAACTGAAACGTATCTAAACGATGTACTTTTGCTTGGCAAATGGTCAAGGTAAAGGCAATAAAGTAGAAGTAAAACAAAGATCAGGAATTGATACAATTAACTTACTCTACCCATAAAAGACACGAAAGGGAAAGAAATACAAACATCAAGCGACCAGACCATAATGGAAACCTAAACAAAGGAAGGCCATAAGGACAGTTACTTTCCCACAAAATGGCCATATTGCCATCCAAAATTAAAAGACACAAGTGATACACACAGTAAGTAACAAACAACAACATAAATAAATCGCCACAGAAGAGTCGCCTTGGAACGGTCAGTGGAAGATTTCCACTGGGGGGGGGGGGGTTAAATCGATTTTACCTGGCCACAATCCTCGCCCTTACTTCCGTCGCGATTTAGACAAATAATTTCAGTCCGCATGAAGGCCTCCTAACTCATCAGTGCAACAGCTCCGTGTACACAAAAATCAAAGAACCACAGAGGTGAGACAACGGTGAGGACTCGACAGCAAGAAACCACTGAAATGCTGGAGCAAAAGAAAACCAACAGTTAGACTCCGATGGGCCCGACCAGAGGCAGAGCATCAGGCACCAACCAACATTACCTTGAATTAGATCTCTCTAATTCTCAATAAGCCTTTACGTTGGAGCCGTCATAGAATCTGAGGCCTGACCCACCGGCGTGCAATTAGACATTTTTCACTAGGACGGAGAAAGGACGTAGGAGATGGAAATGGACTTTATCAGCTGGGATCATCTCAACGTTATATGTTCCTATATCTAAAATGCGTATCTAGCTGAATAAAAGTCACTGTTGTTGTATTGGAGTTTAACGGCCCAGTCAACACTATTTTAGGTCATTTTTGAGCCGGTCAGTTTACCTATCCACACTTTTCCTGGGCACGCTTATACGTAAGCAATTAACCAGTGCAGTGCACATTCTTTCACCAGAAACTGACAACTGCCCTTCTTGAATCAGCGGAAGGGAGAGAATGACCGTAGAAAAGATTTCATGATCAATCTATAAAACTCACTGACGAATTGTTTTATTATTATTATTTCTACGGCCCTTTCAAGATTATTTTCCTAATAAAGAGCCGATCGTCAACCTGAGAAGTAACCAACGTACGACAGAGCAAACGACAGTTGTTGTGACTGGCATCTTAAGGGTTAATGTTTAGACCTAACCCCTACAAACAAGTGTCATCAATGACCCTCAAATATGTTCAAAACTCCGCAATGAAATAAATGATCCCAGGTAACAAGAAAATATCAACTGGGGGTTTACGTGAGTAAACCTTATTTTCCTTTTTTTTTTTTTTTTTTTTTTTCCTTTTTTGCTGAAGGTACACGTGAGAACCGCTTAATCGAGGCGGTTTAAAAAAGTACTCAAAGTTTGTGTTTTGCGCCAAAATAGGGAAAACATTGAAATTTTGCATCTGAACACATTCGGGTTTGGTTGTTTAAATTTACGCTTAATTTGCATAGATGTATTTCGTAATTGTGACCTGTCCGGTCGACAAGATGACAGAACAGTATACTAATCATCATAATATTTACAGAATCTTCGCTGTCACCACTTTTACTGTGATTTGTATTTGCTGTTTGTTTTCTAGGATCGTTATCATAAAGGAGAGAATATGCTTCCTTTCATTGTGAACAAAGTCAGTCGGCGACCGAAGAGTGTTAGTTAGTAGAGACCCAGGTTCATTTTTGTTTGTTTTCGAATCAGGTGAGTTCCATTGTAAAACGTTCAGGCGACTTCTCTTCAGATTCTGACTCGTTTCAGTTCCCTGGCGAATTCAAGTGAGATAAATTACCTACTTATTAAAGAACAATCTGAAAAAAAAAAATGAGTCACAGACTAATTTCAGTTGGAAAATAACTTGTTGACAAGAGGAAAGAGTATGGCATCATCCAGAAAGTTCGGGTTTACATTATTTTTTAGAATATTACCTAAACTTATTCCACATCCCTCTGGAATGTTCCACAGAAATCTGCGAGTGTATAAAAAGAACTGGATTTTTTTTTTCAAAAGGCTTGTTTGCTTAATCTTTCTGCTACACCCAGGCTCGTAACAGAAATTGGGGGCTGCCTGGCTCGTAACAAGATGCGTAACCTTGAGATTCTACTTAGGTGAATTCGGCCCCCGCCCATCAGGGTTTGAAGAAATAGATGGGCTGCATGCTGCTTCCACGCAGAGCTGAATCCGACCCACACACGAGTACTGGTAAACCGCATAGGGGGTCTAAGCCTGTCCAGGCAAAACAGTGCGAGTCGGACCCGTCTATGCTTATTAACCCTATTCGTTTCATTGGACGGTAGGGCTTGAGATGTCACTTCATCTCAATGTCGCGTAAAAGTCCCACAAAATTAGAAGAAACGTTTTCAAAATGACCTTTACAGTGTTGACGGGGACGTTAAACCTCAAACCAAACAAATAAACAAACAAAACTTAGGTGAATTCCAAAGCAACTTCCTTTCACGTAATTTCTGATGCTGATGCTACTTTTTCTCAGCTGGATTCATAGGAGACCTCGCAAAATAAAATTACCCTATACAAACCTCGCTCATCTGAGGTCCCTAGAGACTTCGTCCCAGATAAGATGCCTGCAGGTTTTGCTTGCTGTCAGTATTATCATTAGGCCTCTCATCGCTGTTGATTCGAACCTCGCTAAGGTCACATGTCTGCCGCTAACGGAAGGTCAGGTTGTTTTCCCCCGAGTACTTCGGTTTTCTTTAAACTTAAACGCTCGGCTCGACCTGAGTGAAATAATCTTGTAAGGGACGTACAAATGAAAAAAAAAAAAATAGATAAATGAATAAATGTCTTATGTGCATTGCTTTCAGACCTTGCTTATGCCTGTTCCCGGAGATACATTCGTCTTACATCGAGACTTCACCTTATGTGAATTCCCTGGAGAATAGGTCCCGCCCGTCGGAAATAGATTCGGCTGCATGGTGCTTCCGCGCAGACATGAATACTTGTAAACCGCTTAGCACACAGCTTCTGCAGACAAAGTGGTGCGAGTCGGACCGCTCAATTCATATAAGCCCTACGACAGGACTTGAGCTATCATTTCATCTCAATTTCGGATAACAGTTCCAAAACCCCAAAAAAATAAAATAGGAAGTTAATCTCAAAATGAATGAAATAGTGTTCACGGGGACATTAAATCTAAATTTAAACAAAAGTTCCATAGAGTCCTCGCCCATGTGACATCACGAAAACACGCCTGTATAAATTTGAACCCATTGAACACCACTTTTATAAAAGCTGAGGTTTACAGGCGTAAATCTTAACTTTTTTCTTATTTCTGCGCTAAAATATAGGTTGTGGGCACTCGTTAGAACCGCCTCTAAGAGGCGGTTCTAACGTGTACCTAGTGGCGTTTCTAACGTGTACCCATAATCTATATTTTGAGCAGAAATAAGAAAATTAAAACAATTTTTCAGCTGAAAAATAAAATCATTTTTCGGTGGTAACATTTGCAGTGTATTTAAATAGGCGTGTTTTCGTAATGGAGTTCCCTAGAGATTTCGCCTGAGGTGAGTTACCCCGATGACTACGCCTCATAATACTTCCCTGCAGACCCCGTTTTTGTCACTTCCCTGGAGACTTCTACTCGATAAGGAGTCTGGATATTCACCTTAGGACTAGTTGGTGAGGCTTAAGTTGAGTCCAGTGGAAACTTTGCCTCTGGTCAGTTCTCTGGAGACTGCGCCTTAGGCAAGTATCTGGAGACTTCGTCTCATGTGAATTCAAAACTGTCAGTTTGGGCAAAATACATTGCTTTCTTCGTTTTGCTAGATACGCCTTTTATTACAGATAACTTATACTTAAAGGTATTGTTGAGAACATCCCAGCGTGTAAACTCCGTTCTCGATCTTCGAAGTCCTAATTCGGTCTTCGTGAAAAATGTCTATTAAAGAGGGAAGCAAAGTTGCCAACCGTGATTGGGTTAACTACAATGCATGCAGTCTGTCGTATAATATCCATGTTGTACCCAATATTTTTATATCGAAGAATGATTTTACGAAATTGGGTGCTGAAGTCATTGCGGTTATATATTTTTTTCTGAATTTATATACCAAGACACCATAAAGTTCGGGTTCCGACAGACCTTGCCGCAGAAGAGACCCAAGTCCAATATTGAATTTTGAAATTAAATCAGAATGGCGTCTATAAAATTTTGAAAAGGCTTTGCGTAGTTTATGGTACCGATAACCCTGATTAAGGAGTTTAGCCGTTAATAATGTATTACGAGTGTTGAAGTCAGTTACATGACTACACACTCTAGCAAATCGAATTAATTGCGAAATATAAACGCCATAGGATGGCGCACGAGGAAAACCATCCAAAAAAGGAAAACCCACAATCTCAAAATTGTAAAACCAAATGGCCCGGGGGCGGGGGCATTTTTGGCCTCAGGGCTATAATTTAAACAATCTTGATAGAGGTCCACTATATGAAGCTTCACACCAAATATCAAAGGCCTGGGCCTTGCTGTTTCAGAGAAGAAGATTTTCTAAGATTATCTCTATATAAGGCTATGTAAAACCAAAGGGCCCCGGGGCGGGGGCATTTGTGGCCCGAGGGCTATAATTTGAATAATCTTGGTGGAGGTCCACTAGATGAAGCTCCATACCAAATATCAAAGACATGGGCCTTGCAGTTTCAGATAAGATGATTTTAAAGATTTCCGAATATAAGTCTATGTAAAACCAAGGGGTCTCGGGGCGGGGGACTTTTGGCCCCAGGGTTATAATTTGAACAATCTTGATAGAGGTCCCCAAGATGAAATTTCTAATCAAATATCAAAGACCGAGACCTTGTGGTTTCACAGAAGAAGATTTTTTTAAGATTTTCTCTATATACGTCTATGTAAAACCAAAATCCAATTACAAATCCAATTCGAAGGCCAGTTTCGTAAATTTCATATGAAGGACCATTTGTGAAAAATTCTCGATATCAAAATTTACGAAATACAAAGAAGTTTTTTGTTTGATTGATTTGAGGTTTAACGTGCTTCCAATTTTGTGGGACTTTTAACCGATATTGAGATGAAATTACATCTCAAGCCCGGCCGCGCAATGAAACCAATACGATTTATATGCACGGACATGCACCACTTTGCTTGGACAGGCCTAGACATGCTAAGCGGTTTACTGGAGGTCATGTATGGCCGGCTTGTGCTGGTTGGGTGAGGCAAAGGTGACGTGTATCTTGCGTCACTGGGGCGTCCACCTGATATTGTTTATATTGCGACAAGGCCTGCTTTCCTAGCAACAGGTAAGGGTGGAGGAGGAATGTTCTTATTTCTTCTGTTTCTACACATCCAATCATTTGCATCTTCTCCTCTGTCCCTCACGTTACCGCCTTGAACTGCACAATAATAAATAAGTTTGAGGCGTACCACCACCCTTATATGATCTTGCATGTGAGCGATTGAGTGTGTTGGTGAACGAGTGAGCACTTTACGTTTCACAAACAGTAATCTTATACGCAGATAAGGGCCTTACTAATATAAAAGATGCAGAAATCCGAGATCGAGCGTACAGGTATTTTCCTGTTCTTCTTACTTCGACTGGAGCTACGGTTTTCTCCTTGTTTGGCGGTACGATGTTTGATCGTGACCTTAATGACTATATCATCTACATGCATGTGTTAATGGCATTCGAAAACAATACTGTAGCTTTGGCTTTGTGTCGGTGGTTTCTGCAGTAGGCTCCCCTGTTCTTCACCATAGAGCAGAATATATTTATTTTCTTAAATCGAGACTCTACCAGATTGCTTTGAATATGCAATTCTGCTTTAGTACGAAAACGCCTATCCGCATTTATAATTACTTCTCATGGATAGACTCCATAAAACTGAGTTTGACATATTCAAATATTGCACGATTTTTGCTTCCAAAGGGACCCCATAGACACAGCGTTTTGAATATGTCGTGGTAGTACATTGTGACCAATGTTCGCCCCGCACAAATCGAGATCGAGTGTGATCCTTCAATGAGACACTTCTATTTTAAATCCTATCACCTTTATCCGGCCGGGGATCGAACCCGGGCCGCCGGACTGACAGGCCAACACTCTACCGCTTCGCTATAAAAGCCGGCTTGTACCGCAAGGCAGTACAAGTGTGCTACATGTATACCTATACCCTATGACATTCTCCCCCTCCACATTGAAATTCGTCCTCGAATTTCTGGGAGTCCGAGAATCACGTGAAATTATACTCAAGGAGTTCTAATGCACCTATGTGGGTTATTTACGGTGGGCGCCAAATGTTACACGTAAAAAATGCTACACACCTTTGACCCGGTCGGGGATCGAACCCGGGCCGCCAGAGTGACAAGCAAACACTCTACCGCGTCGCTATAAAAGCCGGCTTGTACCGCAAGGCAGTACACGTCTGCTATGTTTACCTATACCCTATGACATATATAACATTTCTTGCATGGTTTATGTAGTGAAATGGCAGACAAACCATCATATTTTCTTTTGTGTCCATTCAATGAAACAGAAGAAGCGATTTTTGACACATCGCGGGAAAGTTCTGGTCCGTGTACATCAATGTGTAATTGAAACTTATGCGCAAATCTTGTTGAAAATTTCCTCAAAATTACGAAAACATTAGAAGTTAAATACTTAGCTATTAGAAAGTAAATGAAATATTCGGCTTTCGAATCCACTTTTAAGGAAATACTTTACTAAGATAAGAATTCCTCCTTAAATCGTTACGTCGACCTTTACTTAAGTAACGATTGTAATCCTGGGCCCTGGTTTATTGACAGGTAGGATCAATAGGCAATCACAGGATCATTAGAGAGCAGTAGACACTCGAACTAATAAAACCTTACAATTAGGAAGGGTTGCCAGTCCGGGTCTCAGATATTTATTTTCATAATATACCTATTACCTAATAATGTATACGTCTATTATAATTGCTGGGCTAGCGCTGAAGTAAGGAGATCTCTCCTTTGTAAGCCCAGCATCGTTCAGGAATCTTTCAATCCCTTTCATTTTAATCAATCTTTAATCATGCGAAGCGTCCATATTCATGTACAATCACGAATTGTTTAGAGCTAATTAAAGCATCACCAGCGGTGTAAAACGACTGGGTATGGATTGAAACGTAAACAAAAAATGAAAAAGAATCCACAGGTTATACAGTTTTTTGTTTGCCTCTGTTTCTTTCTTTCTACTGATACTGCGACCGGTCACATTTGACCATTACTAACAGGTATGGGTTAATTAATTGTATCGATTCTTGATCATTGCCTTTTATCTATCTATCTATCTATCTATCTATCTATCTATCTATCTATCTATCTATCTATCTATCTATCTATCTATCCATCTATCTATATGTCTATCTATCTATCTATCTATCTATCTATCTATCTATCTATCTATCTATCTATCTATCTATCTATCTATCTATCTATCTATCTATCTCTATCTATCTATCAATCTTTCTATTTATCTATCTATCTATCTACGATCGGTCACATTTGACCATTACTAACAGGTATGGGTTAATTAATTGTATCGATTCTTGATCATTGCCTTTTATCTATCTATCTATCTATCTATCTATCTATCTATCTATCTATCTATCTATCTATCTATCTATCTATCTATCTATCTATCTATCTATCTATCTATCTATCTAGCTTCATATACTTAGTCGGTCATATTTGGACATTAGGCTCGTACCTCAGTTGGGGGTTGGTGGCTAAATTTCGAATTTAGCTTAAAAAAGAGGAGAGGACACTGGATGAGTTTACAATTTGATTAACAGAGGTATATTAAAACGCATACCTCTGAGTCCCAATCTACACAGTACGGGCTTTGAACTCCTCTGTGGACTTAAATATCTACCGCAGACGAGGGAAGACTATTCCATTGAAGAATAGTTCTGGGGAAAAAGAATGCTTTAGGTTATCACTATAGGCCAGGTACCTACGATATTGTGTGTTATTTACTTTTGATGCCCTTGTTTGAGTTGAAGCTGTCACAGGGGTCAATGATTTATCTATCATATCCAGAGAGACTTTATCAGACAGTACCGAGGTTAAGGTAGTTATTTTCATTTCTAGCCCCGGCCCATCAGGGCTTGAAGAAATAGATCGGCTGCACAATGCTTCCACGCAGAGCTGAAACTGACCGCACATGATACTGGTAAACCGCTTAGTGGACCTAAACCTGCCCAGGCAAAGTGGTGCGAGTCGGACCTTCCATTGCATATAAAAAGTAGAAGTAAAACAAAGATCAGGAATCGATACAATTAACTTACTCCACCCACCAAAGACACCAAAGGGAAAGAAACACAAACGTTAAGCGACCAGACCATAATGGAAACCTAAACAAAGGAAGGCCATAAGGACAGTTACTTTCCCACAAAATGGCCATATGGTCATCCAAAATAAAAAGACACAAGTAATACACACAGTAAGTAACAAACAACACCATAAATAAACCGCCACAGAAGAACCGCCTTGGAACGGTCAGTGGAAAGATTTCCACTGGGGGGATTAAATCGATGTTACGTGGCCACAATCCTCGCTCTTACTTCCGTTGCGATTTAGACAAATAATTTGTTCAGTTCGCATGAAGGCCTCCTAACTCATCAGTGCAACATCTCCGTGAACACAAAAAATTAAAGAACCACAGAGGTGAGACAACGGTGAGGACTCGACAGCAAGAAACCACTGAAATGCTGGAGCAAAAGAAAACCAACAGTTAGACTCCGATGGGCCCGACCAGAGACAGAGCATCAGGCACCAACCAACATTACCTTGAATTAGATCTATTTAATTCTCAATGAGCCTTTACGTTGGAGCCGTCATAGAAACTGAGGGCTGACCCGCCGACGTGCAATTAGAGAGGGAAGCAAAGTTGCCAACCGTGATTGGGTAAACT
The DNA here is from genome assembly GCA_963580285.1 of Lucinisca nassula. Lineage (NCBI taxonomy): Eukaryota > Metazoa > Mollusca > Bivalvia > Lucinida > Lucinidae > Lucinisca > Lucinisca nassula. The sequence goes on from OY757015.1 coordinate 16,793,519, forward strand.
ACCATGCATGCAGTCTGTTGTATAACATCCATGTTGTACCCAATCTTTTTATATCGAAGAATGATTTTACGAAAGTGGGTGCTGAAGTCATTGCGGTTATATATTTTTCTGAATTTATATACTAAGTCACCATAAAATTCGGGTTCTGATAGACCTTGTTGCAGAAGAGATTTAAGTCCAATATTGAATTTTGAAATTAAATCAGAATGGCGTCTATAAAATTGTGAAAAGGTTTGCGTAGTTTATGGTACCGATAAACCTGATTAAGGAGTTTAGCCGTTAATAATTTATTACGAGTGTTGAAGTCAGTTACATGACTACACACTCTAGCAAATCGAATTAATTGCGAAATATAAACGCCATAGGATGGCGCACGAGGAACATCACCATCCAAAAAAGGAAAATTTACAATCTCAAAATCAAAGTCATTGCGTTTATCATAAATTTTGCACGAAACAAACCCATCTACAATAGATAGATGTAAATCCAAAAACGGGGCCTCGGTATCAGAAGAATTCGCTTTATTTAACTGAAGTTCCTGGGGGTAAATCTGACTGATCAAACCATCGAAATAGGTATTATCAATATATAAGAAATCATCTAAATATCTAGAAGTGGATCTAAAAGCTTCAATAATTTCAGATTGGTTATCAATGGAAAGCGACAACATGAAGTTTCTTTCATAATTGGTTATCAATGGAAAGCGACAACATGAAGTTTCTTTCATAACAATAGATCAGCCACAAGAGGTGCGCAATTCGTACCCATCGGAATACCCACAATTTGTCTAAATAACTTAGTACCGAATCTAATATAAATATTGTCCAGTAGAAAGGTGAGGGCATCACACACTTTCTGACATGACCAAAGTGTATAATTCTTATGCTCTTTAGAAGTGAAAAATGCATTTCTGACATTACATGTAAGATAGAGAGAATCTTCTCTGTGAAAAGCCCATTGGTATAAACCCTATTTGTTTTATTTGGCGACAGGGCTGAGTTGTCATTTCATCTCAATGTCGGGTAAAAGTCCCACCACATTGGAAGCAAAATTTCAAAACTGACCTATATAGTGTTGACGCGGAGGTAAGTACAGTTGTTTGTTTTGGAGTTTAATGGCCCAGTCAACACTATTTAGGTCATTTTTACATATCTACACTGTTCCTGATCAGGCTTATACGTAAGTGGTTAATCATTACAGTGCACATTCTTTCGCCAGAAACTGACAACTGACCTTCTTGAATCAGCGGAAGGGAGAAAACGACCGTAGAAAAGATTTCATGATCAATCTCCACGAAAGAATGTTGCCGACCCCAGTAGGAATCGAACCCGAACCCTCCTGATCACCAGTCAGACGCTCATCCGACTGAGCTACCGAGGCCAGCGACGGGGAGGTAAAACCTCAAATCAAACAAACAAAATCAAACAAACAAAATCAAACAAAAACTTCCACGCAGAGCTGAAACCGACCGCACATGAGTACTCCATGGTAAACTGCTTAGAACCACCAGCTAAAAGCAGTGCTTAGGTAAAGTGTGTTGCAAGTTGGACCATCCATGCAAATTAGCCAGGGTATTTGTTCCATTGGACAGCAGAGATTGAGATCCCATTTCATCTCAATATCAGGTGAAAGGGCAACAAAAATAGGAAGCAGCATAAAAAGAGTTGACGTTAAACCGCAATCAAACACGTTAACCATGGTTATGGAACGGCCCCTGCCATCGGGGCTTGAAGAAATGGATGCGCTGCATGATGCTTCCAAGAAGAGTTGAAACCGACCGCACATGAGTACGAGTAAACCGCTTTGATGGGTTAAGCCTACCCAGGAAAAGCGTTACGAGTCGGACCGTCCATGCTTATATTCCCTACTGTTTTCATTAGGCCACAGGGCTTGAGATGTCAATTCATCTCAATGTTGGGTAAAAGTCCCACAAGATTGGAAGCAACGTCTCCAAAATAACATATACAGTGTTGACGGGGACGTTAAACCTCAAATCAAAACAAACATGGTTATGTAAGTAAATTAACAAATTTTTAAATGTGCTTTTCAAAGCCATGTTTTGAGTTAGCACCAACAAGATGTGACTTGGACTTAATAATTGTCTAGAAACAATATAAAAAAAATATTTGGGGCATCAATCATCTGCTTACCATTTTTTTTTTACACTTTTAAACATTAATGTAAATAAGGCCATGCCCCTGACTCCGGGGCCGGGGCTGACACTCAGTTCATCACCAGTACACAAATAGAGAGGGATTACTTCGGTAACTTTATAATATGAAATAAATAAGTTATTTTATAAATTTACGGGCCTCCGTGGCCTAGTGGATAAGAGCACTGTATCTCAATCATTTGATCTATCACAGCTGTGATTCGAGCCTGCCTCGGGTCATATGTGAGACGCCAAGTTCTGCAACGGAAGGACAGGTGGTTTTTCTGGGGGTACTCTGGTTTTCGCCCACCTCTGATTAACGACCGGCTCAATATAAGTGGAATAATCTTGAAAGGCCCGTTTTTATATAATGATGACCTAACACTGAGTGACATTACACTGTGAGTGACATAGGGGTTGGGTTGGGCGGGACAAAGGTGACATTTATATATCGTGCGTCACCTGGTCACTAGGGCGTCCAGCTGATACTGGCTTACAGTTGGACAAGGTCTGCTGTTCTTGCAGCAGGTATATTTTAATATATTCTGTTCGTTTTCCTCTTTCACCTCTTGTCCCTCACTTTCATCTCCTTTACTATCTCTCTTCTCTCTTTCTCTGGGAGACTACACAAAATTACCCACAAGGGTTACTTTATTGTTAAAACAAAACAATCGATGTGAGTAACATTTTAGCTGCAGAAGGTTCATAGATTAGATTGCGTGCTTGCACAGGATGTTCGGTGTCTGGTCGAAAAACAACATGCACATTCGGATCAACATGCGCATCATCATGGCAAAGTTATCTTTTATCTTTTTGTATATTGTTGTGGCTGCAGAGGGTTCATGCAAATCTCTAAGATTTTGAGGGTTTATGTAATTCACAAAGATAATGATCAGACTGCATGCAAGTGCACAATGGTCCAATTATTTACATGCCACATACCGATACAGACATATACAGCTTAAGATCATGATGACCAGCCATTCTTTAAGGGTTTTAGCTCAACTGAGCACAAAGTGCTCATGGTGAGCTATTGTGATCGGTCAATGTCCGTCGTGCATCATCAACCATTTGCTTTAAATGCAAACTCCTCCTAAACCCTTGATCCAATTTGATTTGAAATCTTCACAGGAATATTGCCTGGGTGGCTCCCTACCAAAGTGGCTAAAATCGTTCTGCTCCGATGAACAGGATAGCCACCAGAGCTGAAACATGTTTAAAACTTTAAACAACTTCTCCTAAACTATTGGATTGATTCTGAAATAAATTTACAGAAATCTTCCTTGGGTGACCCTCCAGCAAAATTGCTCAAACTTTTCCACTCAGATGAACATGATTGCCACAAGAGTTAAAAATAGAAAAAAAATAATCTTAAAATGATTTCTACTCCTTGACCAGTTAATGTATTTTGAAATTTTATCACAGGAATGTTCCTTGGGTGACCCTCTTCCAAAAGTACTAAATATGTTCGGCTAGGATGGACAAACACCAGAGCTAAAATAGAAAAAAAAAACCAACAACAACAACAACAACCAAAAAAAAATAAAAAAAAAATAAAAATAACGACTTGTCGTCAACCAATGGATAAATTTCGAAATTGCATGTGAATGGTCCTTTGGTGACCTACTGAAATTGCGCAAGCCATTCCGATCTGGAAACAGTTTAGTAATGGCCGCCAGAGCTAATAATAGAAAAACCTTTAAACGGCTTCTCCTTACCAGTAGAAGTATTTTGAAATAATTTTACAGGAAAGTTTCTTGAGTGAACATCTACCAAAATTGCTGCAACCCTTCGGCTCATATGAACAAGATGGTCGCCAGAGCTAAAAATAGAAAAAATAACCTCTAAACCATTTCTCATCCTAAACCAGTGAATGAATTTTGAAATAATTTCACAAGAATGTTCCTTGGTCGACCCTCTACTATTATTGCTCAAACTGTTCCCCTGGGATAGCCACCAGGCAGCATTGCTTGACTTCATGGACAACCCCGCTTAAGATATATTGCTGGCAGCGGGCGGATTGAAACAGTACCACTGGTTTGTTGCATAGACTCCACCATCCATTGCATAGACTCCTTCTGCACAATGTCAGGAGATGAAGGGGAGAAAATGTAAATACCACTTCTACTGCTTACTGTAGGAACCGGCTCTTTTGGCGACATTGGAAAAGTGGTTGGCTTTTTCAAGAAGATAAGCAACAGATATACTCAATCTGTTCGGATGATCAAGATGGCTGCCAAAGCTAAAAATAGAATGACGTTTAAACCAATTCTCCTTCTTAACCAGTTGATAGTCAATTTATAGTCAGCCTTAATAGCTTAGTGGTTAGCTCAGTCGACTTATGACGGAGAGGCTGTGGGTTCGAATCTGGACACAGCAAGGTATGTCCTTGGGCAAGACATGTAATGACACTGCCCTACTCCACCCAGGTGTAAATGGGTGACAGTGGTGTAAAAGTCAATCTTGCGGGCATTATGACAACCGGAATGAATGTTCTAGAGCGATTCAATAACCTTGAAGAAAGTAAAACAAATTGGCATCTAAACTAATCAGTTGATGGATTTTGAAATAATTTTATAGGAATATGTTTTTTAATGACCCTCTAACAAAATTGCTTAAACAGTTCTGCTTGGCTGAAAAAGATGTCTGCCAGAGCTAAAAATGGAGAAAAAAAACAGCACATTTAAATGATTTTTCTCCTAAACCAGTGGATGCATTTTGAATGTTCCTTGGTTGACCCATCTACTGAAATTGCTCAAACCATCTCACTCCGATGAACAAGATCTATGGCCGCCAGAGCTGAAATAAAAAACTCTTTAAACGTCTTTTCCGCCTTTACCAGTGGATGGTTATTGAGATAATTTCACAAGCATGTTCCTTAGGCGACCCTCTACTAAAATTGCTTAAACAGTTTCACTCCGTTAAATGATTTGACTGTTAGTGACATTTCAACAAAAGTAGGTGTTAGTTATGGCAGCGTCCACTTGATTTTGAGAAACCAGCTGAAGATGTCAAAGGTTCATGCGCGCTGGGTGCCTAGATTACTAAAAATGCAGAAAAGGAACGACGTGTTCAAGATTCTCTTTCTTTCCTACGGCAGTATGAGAGGCACGGAGACGCTTTCCTCGACAGAATTATAACTACAGACGAGACGTGGCTCTGGTTTTACGACCCAGAGACGAAGCAGCAGTCCTCTGAGTGGAAGAGAAATTCATCCCCACCCCACAAAAGGCCAGGGTCAGCCGGTCCGGAGGGAAGTACATGTTTATCATGTTTATGGACAGACGGGGTATGCTGCTGTGCCATTCCGTGCCTAAGGACCATACGGTGAATGCCGACTACTATTCTAAGGTAAAAAACATTTTCCTTACTATTTTTATTAACAAATGAACTAAAATTAAAACATTTCACATTTCTAATAAATGTTCTTCTTTTCAGGGCCGGCAGGTTTGTTTTCAAATGAATAAATCTGGTATTCGATTTCATGTTTTTCAGGTTCTCAGACGTGACCTGATACACGCACTGCAGAAGAAGAGGCCCGGCATTCCGATCGAGAGATATATTCTTCACCAGGATAATGCCCCGGCACACAGGGCGGACACCAACCGGCTTGAACTCGACCTGATGGGATTAAAGACTATCGACCACAGCCCTTATTCCCCGGACCTGGCTCCCATGGACTTTGCCGTTTTCCCGGAAATTAAAGCACAGCTCAAGGGACGAAGATTTACGTCGCTGGAGGGGCTTTCATACTCAATACATGGTATAATTCGTCAGTTCGACTCAGCGTGGTATCAGAAGGTGTTTAGCAAGTAGGTGGAGCGACACAGGAAGTGTGTTGAGTCTAGAGGCGAGTACTTTGAAAAGCGCTGACATGCAACGTAAGTAGTCAACGTCGAAACGTCATCTTGACGTCGTTACCGTGCGCCGGTACCACTACACTAACCATTTAAGAATGGTTGCTATGGGAGACCCACTGGACCTATCGTACCCAAAATTAACAGACATATAGAAAAATGCCGATATATAATTACTATGTATATTTGATCTCATTATCTGTAAAAACAAAATAACTGTAACGAAAGTCCACGTATTTTTTTATCCACCCTCGTAAGATTGTTTACCATAGACACAGACATAGACATAGACATTTTATTTAGAGTCGAATATTGACAACATATAACATAAGCCCAGTAGGGCTTTTACTTCGACAAACATTATGTAAAATAACGATTCTAAATATCAGCAGTTGGGTCAGACACATGCAGCGAAGAGAACCCGACAAATACAACCTTTGCGCGAAAGCGAAAAAGAAAAGGGACTGATGAGCCATGGCCCACCAAGCCCTTAAAACACGAAACTGCGAATTAGCAAAGGAAGTAACAGGGTCAACATGAACTGCACAACATGCAAGGACAACACTAAACTGAACAAGTAGGGCATTTACATATGGAGCCATCCCAAGCATGGAGCATTCTCTTGAACTGAGGAAGGGGTTCAGCCTCCCTCAGCTCATTTGAAAGACTATTCCAGATTCGGGTGGCATCATATCTAAATGACGTAAACCCATACCTTGTGCTGTTAACGCGGGGCAGATTTGCCTTGGTTTCATTCCTGAAATTATAAGAGGAGTTCTGCAAACTTATCAAATCATTTATATAATCAAGTGCAATCCCGTTGACAATTTTGAACGCCTCAGTAGCCATCTGCTTCAACCTTTTTACATGCAGTGGCTCAGTATTATTGGAGGCTAGAAGTTCCACTAACACCATTACACTTAACATAATATATGTGATGTTTTGGTAGGGAGAGGACTATCCAATTGTTGATCAAACTTGTGTCCAATCCCATTGTGTTGAAGAACAACAAAATATGTTTAATCTAAATCTAGTCCATCGATCAATGAAGATTCTGGCCAATCATTTTGTGGTTCTAATTTCATGCTTGACCAAGACAGCGGGACAGAATCACACAAAGTGGATATATCTTCAGAATGCTTGAAATGAACAACACATGATGTAAATATAATATATGAAGAATCGGGAAATATTTGACTGAGGAATCACGAAAGATAAGAATGAGGAATCGTCTAATATCAGATATTAATAACTGTTGATAAAAAGTACGGAGACATAGCAATTGTATACATTTAATATTGTAAGCCAAATGGAATGGATTGCTTTCTGATCGTACTTAAGTTACTGCCCTTGATAAACTAGGCCAAGGGAAATTAATAAATTCCCATCAATATTTTACAGATATCGTCCCGGGATTTCGTTATAGTACTTAATAATTTCTGAAACCAAGATGTCAGCGAAAACAGGTTGAGGTAGATAGCAGTGCTGCCTGTTGCAGTGACAGGTGACAAGTGCAAAGAAGCACTTCAATAATGAACTGATTAGAAGCACTGAGGAAGGGCACAGACTCTACCAAAAATGTTTGTCGCCTTTTTAGGGCCTACTTTTAAAGTAAAGAATTTGCTCCTTACGAGCAAATTATTTCCTTTGAAAAAGAACCCATTGTCAGAGAAGCTTAGTGAATAGGAGTAGTGAACATGAAAGCATGGTAATAATTGTTTCTTTCCTAGCAGAAAGTGTATCCGGTGTATCCTTAACCAATTTAGTACCATAAATCCCAATACGGGTACTCTGGCAAACAGTGCAGGCTTAGATCTGGGTCTACACTGTTTGCAAAACTTTAAGCCATTTTCCAAATAAAGTTGGAATAAAACAACAACCTGACACCCCTAAATTTTGGAATGTACTCCTGCTATATATAAGGAGGAAGATTCCATTTGGTACAAAAAGGGTTAACTACGAACAGAAAATCTTACAAATATATTCAGTTACCCAAATTAAACATTTTTTTTTTGACAGTAAATGTGATCAATAAGTCGCCTTGCAGATAATAAGTTCTAATGAGGATTGTTTCAATAGAAAATAATTGGATGTAGTTAAGCGAGATCGCAAGATTACACAGTCAACTGAGGGGTATCTGGAAGCTTACAAAGTATGTGATTAATTGTTGGAATTTTGAGGCAGGTAATCCTGCCCAGAGTAAATGCACCAGCATACAAGGTTTATATTATGGAAAAAATATTTGGCAGAATTTCTCCAAATTTTGGAATATAAATTGATATGTGAATGAGCAAACAGTGAATATCCAGATACATTTAACCATAATATGGTTCTGTAATAAGTCCTTTTCACAATCAAAGCACTAGCAGTACTAGTGGGTTGATTGTATATTGGGAAGCCGGGCCTGCAATGGGGACTTAGTGTGTTTCGTTTAATATTTAAATTTCTGTACTTGAAGCAAACAAAAGACCTTGATCATATGCTGCATTCTGCCGTGTCTGATCTGGGTCTTCACCATTTGCTTATAACCCAATACAGGAGCTCTGATTTTACATTTTTACACATCACTCTGATGTCACGATAAGACAAGCACTGATGTAAATAACCGGTACCTGGATTATTTTACATGGTCAACAACAGTCACATGGATAGTAGCCGGTGAGAAATTAGTAACTTTGGGGTCGAATGACCCATTACGATAACACCCGTGCGCCACAGTGCATTTTTCACATCTCCAAAATGGCTACTTTTTCTGATGAAAATTCGTGATAATTTCCTTATCTTTACTGCAAACATAGGTTATGGGTGCTCGTTAGAACCGCCTCATAGAGGCGGTTCTAACGAGTACCCACAACATATGTCTTAAAGCAGAAATAAGAAAAGTAATGTATACCCCCGTAAACACCAGTTTTCTCTATATAATGTGGGGTTTAGCGGGGTGTTCATTTCACGGACTTGTTCACGTGATACGAAAAAGAGACTGTTTCAATATTTGTTTGGAAATTTGTTTTCAGACAGTGATGGTTATTCAAATTTTACAGTAATGATAAGTTGTTAGACTTCTCTGAACATTGGTTTATAAAAGTTTGTTAGTTTTGTTATAGATTTAACAAAGTGACTTGAAAAATATTGCAAAATATTCCGGAAGAGAGGGGGACATAGTGGTTTTGGTGCGGATCCCGTTTGCATTGGCGTGGCCTGTTTGAAGCACTATATCCCCTGAACCTATGGGTGGATTCCGACCAAACTTGCATAGTAACATCAATAGGATATGGGAAAATAGTCATTGACCTTGACCTATTTTTCAAGGTAACAGGCCCCCAAAACAAGTCATTTTTGGGTCAAATATGGCTTGTCTGCACTCAATCTCATTAACAACTTGATTAATGTTAGTCAAACTTGGTACAATATATCATTGCAACATACCGCAGATTTGACTATGACCTTTTAATTCAAGGTCATAGACCCACTCAAAACAGTCAGTTTAGGGCCCAAAATGGCTTGTCTGCACTCAATTTCATTAACAAATTGGTTAATTTTAATCAAACTTGGTACAATATGTCATCACAACATACCGCAGATTTGATTAGATTTTGGGGACGTTGACCGTTTTAAAGGTCAAATACCCCACAAAAGAGTCAATTTTGGGCAAAACATGGCTTTAACTTCACTACAGCTGGTGTGTGGGAATGTGTGGCGGCGGTAAAACGTCTCCCTGCCCTACATCATAGTGTAGATTATATTTTCCTGTCCTTTGGGATCATTGATTCCATTGGGGAATTTTGAAAATATCTGAGGGTCACTGATGAGGCCTAATTGGCCGAAACTAGCTAGTCTGGCCCAGAAAATATGTACACTCCATATTTTTCACTTCTGTGGTGTATTCCTTGCTTCCCAAGGATGACCCTTTTATAGAACATATTTAACTTCACTACAGCTGGTGTGTGGGAATGTGTGGCGGCGGTAAAACGTCTCCCTGCCCTTCATCATAGTGTAGATTATATTTTCCTGTCCTTTGGGATCATTGATTCCATTGTGGAATTTTGAAAATATCTGAGGGTCACTGATGAGGCCTAATTGGCCGAAACTAGCTAGTCTGGCCCAGAAAATATGTACACTCCATATTTTTCACTTCTGTGGTGTATTCCTTGCTTCCAAAGGATAACCCTTTTATAGAACATATTTAACTTCACTACAGCTGGTGTGTGGGAATGTGTGGCGGCGGTAAATCGTCTCCCTGCCCTACATCATAGTGTAGATTATATTTTCTTGTCCTTTGGGATCATTGATTCCATTGTGGAATTTTGAAAATATCTGAGGGTCACTGATGAGGCCTAATTGGCCGAAACTAGCTAGTCTGGCCCAGAAAATATGTACACTCCATATTTTTCACTTCTGTGGTGTATTCCTTGCTTCCAAAGGATAACCCTTTTATAGAACATGTTTAACTTCACTACAGCTGGTGTGTGGGAATGTGTGGCGGCGGTAAAACGTCTTCCTGCCCTACAACATAGTGTAGATTATATTTTCTTGTCCTTTGGGATCATTGATTCCATTGTGGAATTTTGAAAATATCTGAGGGTCACTGATGAGGCCTAATTGGCCGAAACTAGCTAGTCTGGCCCAGAAAATATGTACACTCCATATTTTTCACTTCTGTGGTGTATTCCTTGCTTCCAAAGGATAACCCTTTTATAGAACATATTGTCTGCATTCTAAGGTCAAGGGTTCCCAGAACATGTTCTTTTGGGGTCAAAAATGACTTATCTGTATCCCATATCATTTAAGAATTGATAAATGTCGGTCAAACTCTGTACAATATTTATTTACAGTCTACCAAACTAAAATTAGACCCTGGTGATCCGAGCTTTTGATGACTTTTTTTTCTTTTTTTTTTTTTTTTTTTGGTTTTGTTTATTTTGTAGTTTTTTTTTAAGGTCAAACATTACCGAAACCTGACAGTTATTGACAAAAATGGCTTGTTTGCAGCTTACATTTTTGTGACCTTAACCTAGTTGTTAAAGTCAAATAGACGTTTAAAATATTTATGGTTGTTGGGGTGGGGGACATTGTTTTCCTGTGAAAAACATTTCTAGTGAGTTATTTGGTTTCAGTTTCTGGCCCATTTAAGATTATTTCACTTATTCCGAGACAACTGGATTACGAAAACACACTTATACGAATACATTGTAAACTTTACCACCGAAAAAAGAAAAAAAAAAAAAAAAAAAAAAAAAACATAAGATGTAAACTGTTGATACTTTTCTTATTTCTGCTCAAATATAGATTGTGGGTACTCGTGTTTCAGTACTGGTCATGAACAGACTAAAAAAAACAGTCTGATATTTTTGTTTATTTGGTGTATTTGGTGTATTCTTTGCTGTCAAAGGATCTAACTATTTAGAACTTATTTATCTTCACTGCAGCTAGTGTTGTGCCATGTGACGGCAGTAAAAAGTCTCATCATAGTGCAGATTATATTTCTGGTCCTCTGGGATAATTGGGTTCATTAGAATCATTTCGTTTGTTGTTTTGGAGTTTAACAGCCCAGTCAACACTTTTAGGTCAGTTTTGAGCCGGTCAGTTTACCTATCAACACTTTTCCTGGGCAGGCTTATACGTAAGCGGTTTACCAGTACAGTGCACATTCTTTCGCCAGAAACTGACAACTGCCCTTCTTAAACCAGCAGAAGAGTATTTTGAAAAACAAAAACAAAAAAACAGAGCTCTGCTCAAGCCGTGGGCCTGGCCAGTGTTGCACATTTCAGTACTGGTCATAAACAGACTCAATAAAACTGAGTCTGCTATTTTTGTTTATTTGGTATATTCTTTGCTTCCAAAAGATCTAACTATTCAGAACTTATTTACATGTGATCCGAGGGAGGCTTAAACCAAAATGGTGAGAAGGTCTTAACATTGCTTCTTGTAAATGAAGTTTAGCCATTTAGGGTTCCATCCCCTTGTTATTGGAAGCACTAGAGCTTGATTATGCTGATATAATACCAAAACTGTCGAAAGAAGAAAATCAAAGCACTGAGCACTCGTGGGTCAATTTTTCCTACAAGGCTGGGAAAATGTCATAAATTGGGCCTATTTGTTTGTTTGAATTGAGGTTAAATGTCCCCTCAACATTGTTTAGGTCATTTTGGAACCATTGCTCAATTTTGTGAGACATTTATCCAACATTTGGATGAATTGACACCTCAAGTCCTGTCATCCAATGCAACCAATGGGGCATATAAGCATTGGACTCACACCACTTTGCCTGGGCCGGCTTAGTCCTGCCTTGAAACGGTTTACCAATAATAGTATGTGGTCAGTTACAGCATGTGATAGCATAATGCAGCCCAATCTATTTCCCCATGCTCGATGTGAGAGGGGTGGGGGTGGGGGAGGGGGCATTTATTTAATTGTTAAATTCCCATACATTAAGCAAACAGTATATACACTGATCAGACATCGTGTTCTGCAGCATCTAGTCTGAGTCTACACTGGTAAGTTTTGTTTGTTTGATTTGAGGCTTAACGTCCCCGTCAACACTGTAAACGACATTTTGGAGAGGTTGCTTCCAATTATGTGGGACTTTTACCCGACATCGAGATGAAATGACATCTCAAGCCCTGTCGACCAATGAAACCAATATGGTTTATAAGCATGGACGGGCCGACTCGTACCACTTTGCAAGGGCAGGCTTAGATACTCTAAGCGGTTTACCAGCACTCGTGTGCGGGTCGGCTTCAGCTCTGCGTGGCAGCATCATGCAGCCCATATATTTCTTCAAGCCCCGATGGGCGGTGGCCGCTTAACTGTTAAGGATAGCATGACTATTTTCATTAAATAATTGTTACCTGAAAATTCCAACAGATCATTGATAGTCACCTGGACTTCAGTAACAAAAAGCTTCTGTACTTAGTAACTTAGGTTTTATTGTATGTATTTGAAAAATAAGTGCTTTGATGATTACCATATTGAACAAAATTTGATTTCGCACCACTCTTGGGCAAAATGCACATAATAGTTAGGTGTGAATGCCAAAATTTAATGCTAAGCTCAGTCTGTGCAGCTGCGCAGTCGTATCATCAGTCTGCACAGCTTTATTGTCTGATCATATATGCACAGCCTGTTCCTCACCCTGGGCAGCTAGACAGTCTGATTGTACATGTTGTATCCTTTACTACAAGAGGTCTCATTGCTGCACTGTCTTTTTCTCAAGCAAAGACAGGGGCTTCTTTCTAGCTTTCTTGAAACACAGGCTGATTGTTTTTAATCATGATGCGGGTTTTTTTTTTCTTCTCATGGTATGGTTCATCTGAAAAAAAAAGAAATAGAGGATCTCACATGAGTGCTCATGTATTATTGAATTTATTAAGCGAGTTGAGGTTAATAAATTAAATAATACACGAACACAAATGCAAGATTCTATTTATCATATGGCATTTATAACGCATTTTATTCACGTTTCTTTACAAAAATGTCAATATTCCGCCATTAGTAAATACGGTGTCAATAAGGACGTTGCACATGTAACGTTACGGGACGTATCTAGCTTATTTGCATATTTAATCCACTAGTGGATTATCGAATTTATTACATGACGTTATTACATTCTCAGACACGACGTCATATGATAAAGAAAAATACATTATGACTTGATCATTTCTTCAGCTCTATTCCATACCTCCCATTATCAGATATAGTGTTGCATGACGAAAACAAACATTTGCAATTTTTACCCCACTTAAACTACACTTTCATATAGTAAAACCGGGGTTTACAGGAGTATACATCACTTTTTTAATTTCTGCTGAAAATAGATTGTGGGTACTCGTTCGAACCGCCTGTATGAAATGGTTCTAATAGCCCACCCCCCCCCATACAATCTATGTTTTGAGTTCTGTCCCAAAAATAGATTGTGGGTACTTGTTTGAACTGTCTCAATGAGGCGCTTTTATCAAGTACCCACAATTTATTATGTTTGTAGCAGAAAATATGAAAAAATGCAAAATTTTATGCAAAACGTTCCACTTTCTATGGTGGTAATTTTCTAATACATTTGTATAGTCGTGTTTTCTTACAAATCTAAACCTACCACTTAAGTCAAAATTAATTATGAGATTGTTGTTATTCTAATGCTACATGCTCAAAATAAAAAAGAATGTAGTCTTATGGTTACAAACATTGACAGCATTTTCTTTATTGAACCTTGCTTCCTAACTGTCAGATATTCTTTTCTTGATAATGTAAAAAAAAACACAGGGTTTTTATCCCATCCATAACATCACGTGGTCAAGTCCGTGAAATGAACACCCCCGTACACCCCAATTTATATAAAGAAAACTGGGGTGTACGGGGGTATACATTATTTTTCTTATTTCTGCTCCAAAACATAGGTTGTGGGTACTCGTTAGAACCACCTCAACAAGGCAGTATTAATAAGAAAAATATCATGGATTTTCATCAGAAAAGTAGCCATTTTGGAGATTTGAAAAATGCACTATGTCACACGGGTGGATTTTCGTAATGAAAAGGGACAAAAATCCTATGGGAGTCAAATTAAAAAAAAATGTATTAAATCATCAAATGATTCCTGGTTTATATATAAATGGGCAAAATTATTATAGCTTTGTCCAAACAAAGCAGATTTATTGGAAATTTGAAATAAGTGAAATCCCACGGGAGAAAAATCCCATTTTCTATCATGGGATAAAAATCCCATGTCATTGAAATCCCATGAGATTTTTTTTTTAAAATAGTTATATTCATGCTTTACTCATTGTAAGCTGCTCTATTTGGCCTTATTAATAGAAAAGAGACATTACACCTTGATTTCAGAGCATTTAAAAAAATCCCGCGCGAGTTTTCTCCATAAAATATCCCATGGGAGAAAAATCCCACGGGAAAAATATAAATTAGTGCGCGAACAGCCATATGTTTTTTTTTTTGCATGTATTCTAATGTTAAGTAGGTCCATTTTGATAGTTAAAAGCAGGATTTAAAATTTTGACATTCTCCCATGGGAGAAAAACCCCTAATATTTTATGGGATTTTAATACCGCGGGAGTGGAGAAAAAATCCCGTGGGATTTTCACCCTCACGCCGATTTGCTCTGAAACCGTTATGTATATCTTCACCAAATCATATAGAAATAATTTTTGTAAATCTAAACTATTACCGAAATGCATTGAAAGTCATCTAAAAGTGTTAGAAGGACTAGGTGAGTTTGCCTAATTTCTGATGAGGCAAAAAAAAACACACAAAAAAAAAAAACAAACTGGTGGCTGTTTTAGCGTGGTGCACAACTAACCTCAAAGAGGTAACACAATCAACGTGGAATAGGGAATAATCTACAGTATTCTTTACTTAGTCTGATTTATGGTTACTATGTGTGTGACTTAGAATACCCAAAGTGTTATCAAATCCTGGGCTGTCTTCAAACCTATGTTTTAAAAGACAATCTGAAGTTCTACATGAGTGGAAATTACACAAAGTTTGCGAAAAGATTTGAGGAAGCACACAAAAGATAACACTGAAATGAAAGTTAACCCTTCTCTTGCTGAATATTCAGTTAAGCCACACCCATTTCGGACTTTGAACCAATCAAATTACTAGATGTAAATTATTGCTACAAATTCATTAACAGAATGCCAAACAGTGTAGATCCATCTGATCTGGATCTACACTGTTTGCAAAGATAGGGGTTGTCGTGGACAGCATGATAAGGGTCAATACGATAACAAAACCATGCGACATAGTGAATTTGTTCATTTCTCCAGAAGGTTAATTTTTCTGATGAACAACGTTATATTTTTCTTATTTATGTCTTGGAGCAGGAATACGAAAAATGATAGACAGGCCTGTAACCCCACTTTTCTGTATATAAAGTGGAGCTTACGGGGTTATTCATTTCACGGATTAGTAAGCGTGATGGACAACTAACCTAAAAGAGGTGACACAATTAACCATGTCGAACTTTAACGGACATCCAGGTAACTGCTGTTGGTTAAAGTTAATGCATAGATTTATATAGGAACTTGATAAGTATTCCCCCATAAAATAAAAACTTTTAGGAATATCTTTTCTGTGCAAGCGGCTCGTGATTTTACATTCTTTTTCGAGTATCCACATATATTTTTAATGCTATTTTATGAACAACTTTTTAGTCCTTTTTACGTATATTTGGAAGCACCCTCTAAATGTATAGAATATATAGTAAAACTACCGAATACAGCGACAAAACTGATGAATTTATTTTCATAACGTTTTTGTAAATTGTTTTTTCTTTTCTGTGCCAGCGGGAGTAAAATTGCAAATTTATTGTGAACACATCCATGTAAATTTTGTCAAATAAAAATAAAAATAATTTGGTCCTTTTTGAAAATGAAATACACTACCCCCTTTTTTTCTATTTCCAGTTTATTTTAGCAATCAGCGGGCAGCGGTTGTCACTGCGGTAAACAATAACAAATGCTATGTTACGCCTTCGATGTACTAATTGATACATTTGACAATTTGTAATTAATATATCATTATGTAAATTATTCTTTATTCAGTCTTTTTTTTTTTTTTCGACTCGCACCGCTTTTCCTGGGCAGGCTTAGATCCTCTAAGCGGTTTACCCATACTCGTGTGACGGTCGAATTCAGCTCTGCGTGGAAGCATCATGCAGCCTATCTATTTCTTCAAGCCCCGAAGGGCGGGGGAGGGGGGTGAGTGTGTGTGTTGGGGGGGGGCGAAGTTACATTATAACACTATCTCTACTTTCATGAATTAGAACAGTGACCTATAAAATACATATAAAGCGGTCCTCGGACTTCATACTGATGCCTCAAAATCGTTCGGATGTCACCTAGGTAACCATGAGGCCTTGGGGAGATAACCATTTATTTTCTGTGTTGTACGCGTTAGTTCCCTTGATTATCAGCACAGATAGCAGTCATGTCCGTATAAGTCCGGTATGGTGGAATATTCAACTAATCTACTACATGCTTCACTTATTCTGAATTTAGTTACTATGTGTGGGACGTGGAATACCCAAAAGTATTATCAAATGCTGGGTTGCAATGTTTTAATCAAACCTATGTTTTTAAAGACAATCAGTTCCACATGAGTGGAAATTACATAAAGTTTGTGAAAGGTTTTGAGGAGACACAAAATAATAGCATTGGAAGGAACGATAACAAATCCATGCGACATGGTGCATTTTTGTTTTCATATCTCCAGAACCATTACGATAACACACCCGTGCGACATAGTGCATTTTTTCACATCTCCAAAATGGCTACTTTTCGGATGAAAATCCATGATATTTTCGTTATTTATACTGCTAACATAGGTTATGGGTGCTCGTTAGAACCGCCTCAATGAGGCGGTTCTAACGAGTACCCATAACCTATGTCTTGGAGTAAAAATAAGAAAAATAATGTTTACCCCCTTAAACCCCAGTTTTCTCTATACAAAGTGGGGTGTAGGGGGGTCTTTATTTCACGGACTTGTTCACGTGATGGGTTATTTTTCTGATGAAACAAATGTTATATTTTTCTTATTTATGCCCCAAATGTAGGTGCGGTGTGCATTTCAACCGCTTTAATTAGGCGATTTTAACGAGTACCCACAACCTATGCCTTGGAGCAGGAATTGTTTGTTTGATTTGAGGTTTAACGTCCCCGTCAACACTATGAAGGTCATTTTGAAGACGTTGCTTCCCCTTTTGTGGAGTTTTACCCGACATTGAGATGAAGCCCTGTCGCCTAATGAAACCAATAGGGTTTATTAGCATGGACGGTCCGCCTCGCACCGCGGTTCCTGGACAGGCTTAGATCCTCCAAGCGGTTTGGAGCAGGAATAGGAAAAATAATACTTAGCCCTGTAAACCCCACTTTCTTGTACATAAAGTAAGGTTTACTGGGCTATTTATTCCCGGGGTATTGCTTTGATGAACTAGGAGGCCTTCATGCGGACTGAACAAATTATTTGTCTAAATCGCGACGGAAATAAGGGCGAGGATTGTGGCCACATAAAATCAGTGGAATTAGTTTCACCGAAGGTTCCAAGGCGGTTCTTTTGTCGCGGTTTAATTTTGTTATTGTTTGTCTTTGAGTGTGTGTATCGCTTATATATATTATTTTGCCAATGGGTCATTTTGTGGGAAAGTAACTGTCCTTTTGCCTTACAGCTATTGATGTTTCCATTAGAGTCTATTTGTTTCATGTTTGTCCTTCTTTCCCTTTGGTGACTCTGACGGAAGCTGTGGGTTAATTTTATAGATTTCTGATCATTGACTTCACGTCTATTTTTGTTACATGTAGACAACTAACCTCCGTCATGGAGGTGTTACAATCAACGAAGAGGTTAATTGTATCGATTCCTGGTCATTCCTTCCGGGGAGGCAACTCTTGCAAAAGTATTTTGTCCCCATGCCAATAGGGGTATACTCTGAAAGAAAAGAGGAGCAATTTCTTTCTTTTAAGATTTTACGCCTTTTTCAGAGAGACGGGGTTTATTGAAAAGCAAACAGCAAGTCCAGAAAGATGTCTCCCTTTGAAAAATGACTGAAAATCTGTCAGGTTTGCATATTCCCCTTAATGGATATCCAAAAGTTAGTTTTGATATCTGACATTCAGTTTTGTGATATCCATAAATTCATTAATTTATATAATAAAAACGTTTTGGGTGACAATAATTTGGTTTTGACAATCCCTATTCCCATATGATGTGTTTTTCTCCATATTGTACATTGTCAAGTGCTTCTCATTACGAAAACACGCCTATACAAATACATTGCCATTTTTGTTTTGGCCAAAAATAGAAATTTTAAGATGAAAAATTGTGATATTTTTCTTATTTCTGCTCCAAACATAGATTGCGGGGACTCGATAGAACCGCCTCGA
The DNA here is from genome assembly GCA_963580285.1 of Lucinisca nassula. NCBI lineage: Eukaryota > Metazoa > Mollusca > Bivalvia > Lucinida > Lucinidae > Lucinisca > Lucinisca nassula. The sequence continues at coordinate 16,812,415 of OY757015.1, forward strand.
CAAGGCGGTTCTATCGAGTACCCACAATCTATGTTTTTGAGCAGAAATAAGAAAAATAATGTATACCCCCTTAAACTCCAGTTTTACTATATAAAAGTGGGGTATGAGGGGGTCAAAATTATATAGGCGTGTTTTCGTGATGTGGTAACCTGACTGGATTCCCTATTTCAATAATAGAGCTGATGGCATTTTTAATTTATATAGTCATATCTCAAAACTATAATGGGGCAAAATTTATCATTAACATGTCATTTTGGCTAGGCATTAATAAGGCACTTCTATCTGACATAGTTATAACCATATTTGTCAGCATTTTCTTATAACAAACGGATGGCATTTATCATATGATCTACAGACGCATGCGCAAATTTGAATGAAAATTTACGAGTAGTAGTGGAAAATACTTGGGAAATTGCTTACATTTTATTAGATCGACTAGAAGCACATTAGGCTACCCCCTCCTTTTTTAAGATCTCAACAACCAACTCCAAATACAGAATGCATGTCAATAATAATCAAAGCACTGAGAAAACTGGTCGGTTGATTGACCCAGAGTGCAGGCTGGGAAAATAGTCCTGAACTGAGAATCGAACTGTTTGGTTAACCCTTAAATTGCAGTATTTTAAGCAAGCACATTAGCCCTGATCAGACAGTTACGTGTCTGATTAGCTATACACCGTTTGCCAATGCCTAAGTGCACGAGCACAGTCCAGAATTTACTTTTTACGCAGCGCTTTGACGTCTAAGTGGGAGGCGACTATCGACGCTATTAACTGTATTTTGTTTCGCGCGGATAAGAGCAAGATTTAGAAGGCCAAGACTATGTTTTTACATTCTATTGGGTTGCCTCACGCGAAAGATTTGTTGCATGTGTCATGTCAATAAAGTGTTCTTTGATATCTGTGCGGGATGTCTGCTTATTATGATGTTCTAAACCTTCTTTTTTAAACATGTATCTGCTTAAAATGCTACATGTTTAAATTCTCAACATACATTACGCAAACACGCCTATACAAATACATTGCCACCTTAATCGCCGAAAAGATGAAAATTTTAAGATGAAAAATTATGATATTTTTCTTATTTCTGCTCAAAATATAGATTGTCGGCACTCGTTAGAACCGCCTCATCGAGGCGGTTCTAACGAGTACCCATAATCTATATTTTAGAGCCGAAATAAGAAAAATAAGGTATACCCCCGGAAACCCCAGTTTTACTATATAAAAGTGGGGTTCAAGGGGGTCAAAATGATATAGGCGTGTTTTCGTGATGTCCCATACATGATATAAATTAAACACGTTTAATATATAAACATGAAACAATCTTATTGCTTTTTAAGTGTTTAGTCTAAACACAGTTTTTGCAGTTCAGTGTTAGTTTGTAAATTGCTAAATAAATGGATATTACTAAGTAAATGTCTGATCTCAACGAGCAGGTGACTATTACGCGGCGTCGTTTCTACATAGATGCAACGATGCATCGACGTTGATACGACGTTGCCTACATTTTTTATGCCTGCTGGATTTACTTGATGTAATATGGAGTGAAGGCATCTTGTTAAGTAATAAAGTTCGTCATTGTCATTGCGTTCTGTTTATAAATACGTAAATCTTTAAAACAAATGATGTTGAAAAAATGCGACCAGATCCCTAGTCGAACCGGCGACCCCTTGCTTATAAGGTAAGTGCTCTACCGACTGAGACATCCGGGCGCTGATAACATCTTCAATTTCGAGGTTTTATAAGTAAACGGCACTATTGGTGAAGTAAGGGTATTTATTATATGACGTCGCCTCTTGAGAGTGTAATAACGCCATGTAATAAATTCGATAATCCACTAGTGGATTAAATATCCAAATTAGTTAGATACGCCCTGTAACGTTACATGTACAACGTACTTAACGATGTCGCGTTTACTAATTGCGGAATATCGACATTTTGTAAAACAATCGTGATTAAATGTCATATGATAAATAGAAATTTGCATTCGTGCTCATGTATTACTGATTATTAAACTCGTTGATATGAGGAAACAGGATAAAATGCCCGGCAAACCTCGCATTTTATCCCTTTTCCTCAACTCGTATAATAAATTCAATAATACATGAACACTCATGAAAGATCCTCTATAATTGTTATGTCTAGCGTCGTTAACATCGGACATTGTCTAACAGTGGAAGAACCTGATCAGACACCGTGTTCTATGGCGTTTTTATCAGAGTTTTAACTGTTTGCTAATGACTCCCTAGCATAACGGTAACACCCGAGCGACATAGTGCATTTCTCAAATCTCCAAAATGGCTACTTTTCTGATAAAAATATGATATAGTTTTCTTAGATTCCAGGACATTTGCCCCCCAGGACATTTGCCCCCCAATGAATTAATCTAAAAATGGACATTTGCCCCCCAGTTGAAAATGCGACCCGGACATTTGTCCCCCAGAGCTTATTTTTGGTATGGACATCTGCCCCCAGTGCTTATTTTACAGGTGGACATTTGCCCCCCATTGCTTATTTCAGAAAGGGACATTTGCCCCCCACCCCCTCCCCCGATAGACCAGGGGCTAACACAAAGGAGGAATACAATGTATTTATTGGTTAATTATCATCAGAAATACAAAATGCTAAGCAAAGAATTACTCCATGAATATAAATATGAATCCGATAATAACCTGCTGTTATGGACAACCCCTACGTTAGAAAACTGTATGGATCCCGATCAGATGCCATATCCGATGGGGATCTATACTGTTTGTCATGCAATTTGTGAGGTTAACAAAATATACCAAGAATGTGATGGTTAATAGTCAACAATTGTAGAGGCTTAATCTATTCAGCAGGATAAGGGTTAAGCAAGTCAGCTACAGAACCATATATTGTGTTTGTGCCTCAATGAGAGTCCAGTGTCAGACGCCTATACTCAAGTGTTTTTTTTTTTTGTTTGTTTGTTGTTTTTTTTACACTGGATACACTGATGTTTAATTCTTAAAAGAAATTGAAATTATCTTGAATGGGCTGTAAAACTTTAACCAAAACGTTATGTAAATTGTGTAACTATATACAAGTCTTTGTAATGAATATCCTTCTCTAGCCAGGTTGGGGGGCAAATGCCCCTTTCTGAAATAAGCAGTGGGGTGCAATTGTTCACCTGTTAAGTAAGTACTGGGGGGCAGATGTCCATACCAAAAATAAGCTTTGGGGTGGCCAATGTCCGGGTCGCATTTTCAACTGGGGGCAAATGTCTATTTTTAGATTAATGCATTGGGGGCAATCTTATTTAAACTGCAAACATAGGTTGTTGGTGCTCATTAGAACCGCCTCATTGAGGCGGTTCTAACGAGTACCCACAACCTATGTCTTGGAGCAGTAATAAGAAAAATATTGCATGTCCCCGTAAACCTCAGTTTTCTCTATATAAAGTGGGTTAAGGGAGTGTTCATTTCACGGACATGTTCACGTGATGGAAGAGGGTCCGTCTTGTTTCAGGTCTTTCAGGTCTTGTTTGTTTGTTGTTGTTTTTTTTTTTTTTTTTTTTTTTTTTTCTTTTTTATATACAGCCATTTTTTTTCTAACAGATGGCACAGAAAATATGTTTACGTAGCATTTCGTATTTACAAAAGCACAGATCCATATTGGGTTCAAAGTTTTTATGCAAATTTCCATGACAGCATATATTTAAAGATTTAACTTTCAAACAGACGATCTTTCACCTGCCTAATTACAAGCTTTGATGTCACCATCTTTATAAAGAAGCATAATTACACGATTAATACCAATATATAGAATTAATGTTTAATTAATGAGCTTCGTCTTACAAACCTTTAACCCTGCCACATCAGCGTGCTGAATTAAGCTCTTAAATTTTCCATACGTAAGCCTTTTAGATTTTGGATCCATGCCGCAATATTTAGTTGTTCTTTTTTTTTATATTTACTTTTTTTTTTTTTCAGATGAATATCCAAAACATTCCATCGAGTGTGTTGAAAATATCAGACTTTTCACGAGTGCGAAGCATGAGTGGAAATTCTGATGTTTTCAGCACACGAGATGATTTTTTTTTTATATATTTATCGCTAAAAAAAGTAAATTTTCTTTTTATTTTATAATATTTTAGGACACTTGCTGTAATGGATCAATCGGGCCTTATACCACACTTTTTGAGTGGTTTTGACGTCACAACTGTCAGTTTCAAAACAAAAACAGATCGCCATTTTGAATACAGCATTTTTACAGTAGAAAAAGTGCTTTTCAAGGTATTTTACAGAATATTCTTTTTAGATAACATATATGAATCCTCGCTTGGGTCATATCTGAGACTCCAAGTTCTGCAACGGAAGGCCAGGTGGTTTTTCTCCGGGTACTACGGTTTTCGCCCACCTCTGATTAACGATCGGCTCAATATGAGTGAAAATAATCTTGAAAGGGCCGTAAAACCAAAAAAAAAAAAAAAAAAAAAAAAAAAAGAAAGAAAAAAGTAGCCCGGGCTACTACTGTGAAATAACACGGTCATGTTATTTTTCACACTGTGAAAATATAATTTGTGAAAGTATCACTTTTATATGTTTCAGACATGCATTGATTTCACTGCAGAGTATAAAATAAAAAAAAGAAAAGATTCAACCAATATCAGTGAGCCTGGCATCGATAGCTATGTCGGATACACACAGGCGGTTGCGGACATATATATTGTTAATAGGGCAGTAAACCAATCAGTGAGCCCCAATATGCAGTTCGCTCAAAATATTAAGTTGTGCAAACAAGATAGCATGCTCTTCGGCTTTTTTTTATTATTCTTTTATTTTGCTGATTATTTATTTTTATCATATGACGTCGCGTCCAAGAGTGTAATAACGTCATTTATTACATACCTTCTATAGGAAAATTACATTAGAATCTTTCAATACAGTCTCAGTGTTTCGCGCCGCCCCCGCGCATCGGGGCTTGAAGAAATAGATGGGCTGCATGATGCTTCCACGCAGAGCTAAAACCGTTCACACATTAGTACTGGTAAACCGCTTAGAGGATCTAAGCCTGTCCAGGAACCGCGGTGCGAGGCGGACCGTCCATACTTATAAACCCTAATGGTTTCATTGGGCGGCAGGGCTTGAGATGTCATTTCATCTCAATATCGGGTAAAAGTCCCACAAAATTGGAAGCAACGTCTCCAAAATGACCTATACTGTGTTGACGGGGACGTGAAACCTCAAATCAAACAAACAAATCAGTGTTTCGCTATTTTGATGGCACAGTCACGTGACGGGGCCAAAAATCCATATAATATGGATTTTTGGCACTGCCTTTCCATATTGGCACTGCTCTACTCTCTTACTATAGCAATAGAACGTTAATGCCGTACTCCATAAGCTTCAAAGTGGCCGCAGAAAAATCACTTGAATCAATGTCAACCCGACTTCTGGACCTAGACAGAGCGATAGAAGACAGTGATAACAACATATTTTGGAGAAAAGTCTGATATTTCGTGGCAAGCATGAAAAATGAAAAACAAAATACTTTTTAAAAGAAGTTCACTCACGATTGGGAAGCATTGTGAAGGACGTTGCTTTCAAGCACAGCAGGGTTGTCCCAACATTTGAAACAATAAGGTCTTGCCAACAACCTTAAACGAACAGATCCCTTCACTTATGAGGAGCTGGAAATTGTGCGGAAGAAATCTGTGGGAGAGAAAATGTCCCCAAAAATTGCCTTGTATTTTAACGTAAACCACCACCGCGACGACTGCTACACACGGAATCGATTATGCAGAAGCTTGATGAATGACACTAAGAGCCTTTAAAATTAAAATGGTCTTCAAATAAGCACAAAACATTCTGTAAAATACCTTGAAAAGCATTCTTTGAACTTCAGAAATTCTGTATTTAAAATGGCGATTTGTTTTTGTTTTGATACTTACAGTTGCGACGTCACTTGTGACGTAATTTGCTGCGCACTACTATGTTACTGTATTACCGTGAGCATGGTAGTGTAGGCCTACTAATCAATTATATAATTTAAAAGGAATTTCGTTTGTTTTTTCGGCGGATACCGAAAATATATCCTCAACACACCCGATGAAACGTTCCCGGCATCAACTTTTAAAAAGTAAATACTCTCTTTGCCTTCATTTCTTCACGTTGCAATATAACTATGCTATATAAATGATGTAATAAAGAGGATATGATATGGTGAAGGTGTGCCTCTAAGTCATATTGGCACCGGAAGTCATATTGGCCCTCGGGCCAATATGACATACCGGTGCCAATATGACTTAGATTAGAGGCACACCTTCACCATATAATAACCTCTATGTAATATTTTCGATAATTAACTAGTGGATTATAAATGCAAATTAGCTATGTATACTGGTGGTACTAATTACCGGTGTATTAACTGTTCAAGTCAGTATATAAAACAAACTGTTCTACCGATTCTGATAAATTGAGTCTAGTGAAACTATTGTTTCATTCCGCCAAGAAAATAAACAATTTTTGTTTTCAAAATAAACTTCAACCCGCTAAATACTTTATTTATATTGGACTACCCCTGTCACCATCTCGTATGTCCGGTGTTACTTATTACCGGTGTATGTGTAAACAAATCCTGTAGAAAATTATTTGGGTGAAAGGGTCTATATGTGATGAGATTATGTAATGTAAAAGTTATTGGCCTTCAAAATGAAAGCTAAAAGGGCCTGTTTGAAAGCTTTTTTTTCTGTTTCTACAGCATGTTTTATGAAGTATACCATTTTATTAACTACACGACAGAACATGCATCATGATTTATGACTACATATAAAAGAAATCATATACCCTGAAAACAAGAAATTTCTGTTATATTTTTTGCTCTTTTAGACAGAGGGAAAAGTGTCTTGTAAATAATAAAGGGGAAAATTCCGAACGATAATAACGCACACCATAGCGATTCGGGTTTTAACGGAATACACCGGTAATTAGTATACACCGGTAATTAGTATATAAGGGATACGTCCCGTAACGTTACATGTGCGACGTCATTAACGACGTCGCGTTTACTAACTGCGGAATATTTACATTTTTTTTGGTAAACAATCGTGAATAGAATGCGTTTTAAATGTCATACGATAAAAAAGAATCTTGCATTCGCGCTCATGTATTATTGAATTTATTAAACTCGTTTAGGAATATGGATAAAATGCTCGGCGATAAAATGTTCCTCCTCGCATTTTATCTCTTTTCCTCAACTCGTTTAATAAATTCAATAATACATGAACAATCATTATAAGATCTTTTATATTATTTATTTATTTATTCGATATGTTTGTACCTTGTTTTTATTTTTAATATTAAGTCGTGCGGAAGAGATTTTATGTTGTTCGAACAATATTATATCTGGCTCGCCCAACATATTTAAAATAAAATCAGCATGTCCCTTCCCGTGTCCCGTACATTAATCAGAGTTGCCGTAAACATAACGAAAACACGCCTATATAATTTTGACCCCATTGAACCCCACTTTTATATAGTAAAACTGGGGTTTCCGGGGGTATACCGTTTTTATCGTATTTCTTCTCTAAAATATAGATGTTGGGTACTCGTTAGAACCGCCTCGATGAGGCGGTTCTAACGAGTATCCACAACCTATATTTTGAGCAGAAATAAGAAAAATATCACAATTTTTCATCATAAAATGTTCATTTTTTCGGTGATAAAGGTTACAATGTATTTGTATAGGCATGTTTTCGTAATGAAAATCAGCATGTCCCTTCCCGTGTTCCGCACATTTATCAGAGGTGCCGAAAATATTGCCTAAGTAGCCCGAGAAAAATACCATAAAATCTGTTCAATTTTATGGAATGGATATATGTGGCCTATTTTGCACCATTTTTGGGCCGATAGTTTATCAGTCGATCCAAAGTTACTAAGCACAATAGTTGACGTTGTTAATTTTCCACGTGACTATCACTGATATGTAGGACATCTAGGTTACGGTTAAGGAATAGATCAGCTCTAGCTGTGATTTGTTGAGTAATAAATCACAGTTTGGAGGTCAGTTGTAAAGTAGACAAATCACGAGCGCGTAGCGCGCGTGATTTGTCTACTTACAACTGACCGACAAACTGTGATTTATTACTCAACAAAGCACAGACTAGAGCTGATCTATTTCGATTCTAACAGGCTGAAAATCGGCAATAATGCTGTTCTTTCCTTCAAAATCCCACAACTTTGCGCCATTGTTAGAAGAAATCCCGCTAAAATTATAGACTGAAACACATGCATTTATATCATTTTCTTACGTTTTCGATGCGATAAAATGACGTTACACCGTCTAACGTTAAGGAATCGACTAGTGACGTCATAAATTTGTAGCTTTGAATGACGTCACTCGTCACGCTCTTCCGAGCTGTGATTTGTTGCAGAATAAAACACAGTTATTTTCCATTGCCTATATAGGTGCGCTGTGTTAGAATTATATATATAAAATAGCCGCGCTGTTCATATCGCGATGATGACATAGTTTTGGTATGAGGGTCACTTTAGAATCTGGACTGGAATCATGTATTGAGTTTGGCAAATAGTGTAGATCAAGATCAGGGTTTTCACTGTTTGCTATTAGTACAGGAATTTAGGGGTCAAACGAAATAGTCTAAGTCCCCATTCGCATTACGAAAACACGCCTATACAAATACATTGCCACCTTTATCGCCGAAAATATGAAAATTTTATGATGAAAAATTGTGATATTTTTCTTATTTCTGCTCCAAATATAGATTGTGGGCACTCGTTAGAACCGCCTTATGTTCAGTTTAATATTTCAAGCCAAAAATCGACCCAAAACTGCGTGCAACCCTTCTAACATCTTCAGTTTGCTATCATTATAAATTTTATTCAATAAACCAGACATGCCACTGATGATAATTTATATAATTGGAATTCAAATTTCATTAAAATTGCCAGTGAGAGTTTAAAAATGAGTGTATAGTTTCTATTTCCGGTGAGTATATATACTGTGGACTTCCGCTATTAAGACCACCTAAAATTAAGACTAATTCTGCTTTAAAAAGCTTATTTAGAAGGGTGCAGTTATTCTTTCTTCGAATTTCCTGCAAAGAATGTCTCTTGATCAGAGACCACCCTTGGGACTGTTCAAAAGTCCAAAGGTGGTCTTAATATAGGAAATTTTACTATATACTTTTAATAAATAATGGTTACTAGGCTGGATTTCCTGCAAATCAGTGATAGTCACGTGGACATCAGCACCGAGTTGCACGCCCCGCCCATCGGGGCTTGAAGAAATATAATGGGCTGCATGATGCTTTCACGCAGAGCTGAGTCCGACCCGCACACGAGTACTGGTAAACCCCTTAGAGGATCTAAGCCTGCCGAGGCAAAGCGGTGCGCACACGTTGGACCGTCCATGCTTATAAACTCTGTTGGTTTCTTTGGGCGACAGGGCTTGAGATGTCTTTTCATCTCAATGTCGGGTAATTTTGTTTGATTTGAGGTTTAACGTCCCCGTCAACACTGTAAAGGTCATTTTGGAGACGCTGCTTCCAGTTTTTTGGGACTTTTAACCGACATTGAGATGAAATGAAATCTCAAGCCCTGTCGCCCAATGAAACCAATAGGGTTTATTAACATGGACGGTCAGCCTCGCACCGCGGTTCCTGGACAGGCTTAGATCCTCTAAACGGTTTACCAGTACTAGTGTGCGGGCCGGATTCAGCTCTGCGTGGAAGTATCATGCAGCCCATATATTAATTCAAGCCCCTATGGGCGGGGGCCAAAAGTCGTCCAACAAAATTGGGAGCAACGTCTCCAAAATGACCTTTAAAGTGTTGACGGGGACGTTAAACCTCAAAATAACCAACAAAACAAACTGCACCGAGTAGGTTTTGTTTCTTGTAACTGGGTCAATTGCCAAAAGTGCATTTTTTAGTGTATTGCCTTAATGATAAGGCTCCTTTATCGGACTGATACTAGTGTACTACGGTGTCTGATCAGGGCCTTCACTGCTTAAAACTTTGTTTGTTTGATTTGAGGTTTAACGTCCCCGTCAACACTGTAAAGGTCATTTTGGAGACGTTGCTTCCAATTTTGTGGGGCTTTTACCCGACATTGAGATGAAATGACATCTCAGGCCGTGCCGCCCAATGACGGTCCGACTCGCACCGCTTTGCCTGAAGAGGCTTAGCTCTACAAAGCGGTTTACCAGTACTCGTGTGCGGTCCGGTTTCAGCTCTGCACGGAAGCATCATGCAGCCCATCCATTTCTTCAATCAGATATAAGAAAATTAATGTTTATCCCCGCAAACCCCAGTTTTCCCTAGGGTTTATGGGGTGTTCATTTCACGGATGTGTTCACGTGATGAATGCCACGTTAAAACAGCGTCCATGAGACAAGAAGGATGATACGGAACCCGGGAAGGGCCATTTCTGTTCCAGTATCTAGCAGAACAGAATTTAAAACAATGAAATTAGCGTGGAGTGGAAAACAAATAAATATGTCGTTTAAACGATATAATGTGTCGTTTAAATGACCTATTCCTTGTTTTCTTTTCCACTCTGAAAAAGCAGGGTGGAATTTAAAACAATAAAATTAGAATATAACAGAAAACAAAAATATGTCGTTTAAACGACATATTTCTTGTTTTCCATTCCACTCTGAAAAAAAAAAAACAACAACAATAAAGATGTCGTTTACACGACATAATCTTGGCCTTTTCATTGGTTAAAGATGTCGTTTTATCAACATAATATGTCGTTAAAACGACATAATCCTAGCCTTTTCATTGGTTGGTTATATCACACAGTAATCATGGCGGATAATTCCAGGCGCGACACACTCGCCGATGAAAGGCTAGGATTATATCGTTTTAACGACATATTATGTTGATAAAACGATATCTTTAACCTATGAAAAGGCCAAGATTATGTCGATAAAACGACATCTTTATTGTTTTAAATTCCACGCTACTTTTTCAGAGTGGAATGGAAAACGACATATTTTCGTTTTCTGTTCCATTCTAATTTTATTGTTTAAATTCCACGCTACTTTGTCAGAGTGGAACAGAAAGCAATACATATGTCGTTTAAACGACATATTTTTGTTTTCTGTTCCATTCTAATTTGATTGTTTTAAATTCCACCCCACTTTTTCAGAGTGGAAAAGAAAACAAGAAACATATTATATCGTTTAAACGACATATTTTTTTTTTGTTTTCTACTCCACGCTAATTTTTTTGTTTTAAATTCTGTTCTGCTAGAACCTCGAACAGAAATGTCCCTTCCCGGGTTCCGTAGGATGACTCATTTTATCATCCGACACTAATTATAACAATAATTATAGTAGTCGCAGATAAAATTGACTAGGCGGAGCTATTCAGGCGTGGTCAATATATGTCAAATTCGCTGAGTCTACCAGTAGATTCTACCAGAATTCAGACAACTTGGTGACTTAAGTTACCTTTTTTGTTAATAGAACATCCCGAAGGCAGGTACAAACGATAGCCCCGCCTAGTGAATCTCTACGATCATAAAATATATAATGAGATTGCGTACTTCAAACGTCGTTATCGAGATTTGCTTAGCCCAGCTGAACGAGGAATCAGAAAAGTGAAGAAAAGGTAATAATTCATTTGTTTTGATGTTCTATTTTATTTTATGTATTTATATATTTATATACTTATTCTGTAAAAGAACCAAGAATGTAAATATGCTTCCATAAATCCCGTAACACCTGACGTCTCATAACATTATGACAACACACCCGTGCGACATGGTGCATTTTTTCACATCTCCAAAATGGCATTTTTTTCTGAAGAAAATCCGTGATATTTTTCTTTTAAGTATTGCCATCACGAGAACACGCCTATATAATTATGACGACCTCGAACCCCACTTTTATATAGTAAAACTGGGGTTTACAGGGGTAAAGCTTATTTTTCTTATTTCAGCTGTAAAATATAGATTATGGGTACTCGTTAGAACCACCTCGATGAGGCGGTTCTAACGAGTACCCACAATGTATATTTTGAGCAGGAAAAAGAAAAATATCACAATTTTTCATCTTAAAATTTTTTTTTTTCTGTGGTTAAGTTTTCAATGTATTCGCATAGGCGTGTTTTCGTAATGAAAGATAGGTTGCGGGTGCTCGTTAGAACCGCCTCAATGAGGCGGTTCTAACGAGTACCCACAACCTAAGGCTTGGAGCAGAAATAAGAAAAATAATGTTTACCCCCGTAAACCCCAGTTTTCTCTATATATAGTGGGGTTTAGGTGGGTGTTAATTTCACGGACGTGTTCACGCGATGAGACTGCATTTCAACTCGTGCTGGTTCCGAGGTTTATAAATATTTTCCTGCTCAACTCACATGGGCATGGAATTAGAATTTTAAACCTATTTTAAACCTTTTTTTACGGGCCTCCGTGGCGTAGTGGTTAAGAGCGCTGACTCTTGATCATTAGGTCTCTCGCCGCTGTGGTTCGAGCCTCGCTCGGGTCATATGTGAGACGCCAAGTTCTGCGACGGAAGGTCAGGTGGTTTTCCTCCGGGTACTCCGGTTTTCGCCCACCTCTGATTAACGATCGGCTCGATATGAGTGAAATAATCTTGAAAGGGCCGTAAAACCAAAAACCAAAAAAAAAAAAAAAATAACCTTTTAAACCTACGTTTATATTGTAAAATAGGGGTTAACTGGGAATGCATTCTTTTTCTAACAGCTACTTAAAACATAGGTTGTGGGTACTTGTTAGATTCACCCCGTCGTGGCGGCTCTAACTACAGTAGCACTTCGATGGCTCGAACACCTATGGCTCGTTTACCATGGCTGAGTCGAACCAGTTCTTGAGTCCCTGAGAAAGTCCTCCAGTTAAGAAATAGTGACAGATTATTTGGGGAGATTTTCTCCTTTTATCTTGCAAATGTATGCTGTGTTACTCGGTGAGGCGATTCTAATAAGTGCACACAATATACATTTATAGCAAATATCTCACAATTATTTCCATTATGTCCCCCCCCCCCCCCTGGAATGGCGTTAATAGTAAACATCCGTGGCTCGAACTACCGCTGTCGCGAACAAATTTTCATGGTCCTTAAGGGGCTCGAACCATCGAAGTTCGACTGTACATGTAGTTCCCACAATCTCTATTTTGATTAAAAATAAGTTAAGTGTCAGACATTTTATCATAAAATATTCATAATTTGGTTGTAAATGAATAGGCGTGTTTCGTAATATAATAAAAAAACATATTTTATTCTGAAGCACAGTCGAACTTTAATAACTCAAATACATTTGTAACCTTGAAAATCTGTTTGAGACAGGGATAGTAAGATTATTGCGATTTAATATGTTTGAGATAGGGCTAGTGGAATTAATGAGATTTTATCTGTTCGAGATAGGGGTAGTAGAAATAATGAGATTTAATCTGTTCGAGATAGGGTATTAGAATGAATGAGCTACAGTGGATACCTCCATACTGTATTGTTTTGTTTGTTTGATTTGAGGTTAAACGTCCCCGTCAACACTGGTAAGGTCATTTTGGAGACATTGCTTCCAATTTTGTGGGACTTTTACCCGACATTGAGATGAAATGACATCTCAAGCCCTGTCGCCCCATGAAACCAATAGGGTTTATTAGCATGGACGGTCCGCCTCACACCGCTTTGCCTGGACAGGCTTAGATCCTCTAAGCAGTTAACCAGTACACGTGTGCGGGTCGGTTTCAGCTCTGCGTGGAAGCATCATGCAGCCCATATATTTCTTCAAGCCCCTATGGGCAGGGGCGCCATACTGTATTGTGGAGTAAACAATAAAAATAAGATTTAGAATTAATGACTATTGTACACTGGATACATATATATTTATGTTTTGAAAATTGAATGTAAACAGTTTATATTTTGAAAAATAAAATTATAAACTGACGACTCATAAGACTGCATTGCAGCTCATTATGTTTCGAGGTATTTTAGGGGTTTACAGGGAATGCATTCTTTTTCTTACAACTACTTAAAACATAGGTTGTGGGTACTTTTTAGAACCAACTCGTGGATGCGGTTCCAACTAGTTCCCACAATCTATATTTTGATCAGAAATAAGTAAAGTGGCAGACATTTTATCATAAAATATTCAAAATTGTGTTGTAAATGAATAGGCGCGTTTTTGTAACATAAAAACAAAACTTTTTTCTTTTTTTTTCTGAAGCACAGTCTAACTTTAATAACTTAAATACATTTGGAAGCTTGAAAATCTGTTCGATATAGGGGTAGTACAATTAATGCGATTTAATCTATTCGAGATTTGGCTAGTAGCATTAATGAGATTTAATGTGTTCGATGACCCCCTGTCCATCGGGGCATGAAGAAATATATGGGCTGTATGATGCTTCCACGCAGAGCTGAATCCGTCCCGCACACGAGTACTGGTAAATAGCTTAGAGAATCTTAACCTGCCCAGGCAAAGCGGTGCGTACGAGTCGGACCGTCCATGCTTATAAACCCTATTGGTTTCGTTGGGCGACAGGGCTTGAGATGCCATTTCATCTCAATGTCGGGTAAAAGTCCCACAGAATTGGAAGCAACATCTCCAAAATGACCTTTAGAGTGTTGACGGGGACGTTAAACCTCAAATCAAACAAACAAAACAATAATCTGTTCGAGATAGGGAAGAAGAAATAATGAGATTTAATCTGTTCGAGACAGGGGTAGAATAATTAATGAGATTTGATCTGTTCGAGATCGGGCTAGTATAATTAAGGAGATTAAATGTGTTCGAGATTGGGGTAGAAGAATTGATGAAATTAAATGTGTTCCAGATTGGGGTAGAAGAATTAATGAGATTAAATCTGTTCGAGATTAAGCTAGTAGAATTAATGGGATTTTATCTGTTCGATATAGGGGTAGTAAAACCAATGCAATTTAATCTGTTCGAGACAGGGATAGAGGAATTAATGAGATTAAATCTGTTTGAGATAGGGCTAGTAGAATTAATGTGATTAAATGTGTTCGAGATTGGGGTAGAAGAATTGATGAAATTAAATCAGTGTGTTCCAGAGTGGGGTAGTAGAGTTAATGAGATTAAATCTGTTCGAGATACATGAAGGACTGGTCGAATTAGAAAAGAAATAATTTGTTCGAGACAGGGGTGGAAGAATTAATGAGATTAAATCTGTTTGAGATTGGGTTAGTGGAATTAATGCGATTTAATCTGTTAGAGATAAGACTGGTCGAATTAATGAGACTTAATATGTTCGAGATAGTGATAGTACAATTAATGAAATTTAATATGTACGAGATTGGGCTAGTAGAATTAATGAGATTCAATCTGTTCGAGATCGGGGATTTAGAATTGATGGAATTTAATCTGTGTGAGGCAGGGTTAGCAGAATTAATGATATTACATCGGTCGGTTCGATATAGGGCCAGCAGAATTGATGAGATTTAATCTGTCAGAGATAGGGGTTGTAGGATTAATCAGTACACCAATTCATAAGGAAAATTAATGCCGTTTGAGTTCTTTACGAGTTGCCGAAGGGATAGTAGAATTAATTAGACATTACGAAAGCATGCTTTTAAAAATACATTGTAACCTTTATTGCCGAAAAAATGAAAATTTTAAGTCGAAAAAAATGTGATTTTTTTCTTAGTTCTGCTTAAAATGTAGACAGTAGGTACTCACTAGAACCGCCTCGATGAGGCGATTCTAACGAGTACCAACACACTATATTTTAGAGCAGAAATAAGAAAAATACGGTTTACCCCTGTAAACCCCAGTTTTGCTATTCAAAAGTGGGGTTCAAGGGGGTCAAATTTATATATAGGCGTGTTTTCGTGATGCATTGTTAATTTAATCGTCGAAAGACAAATATTTTAAGACGAAAAAATGTGATCTGTTTGTTATTTCTGCTCAAAATATAGAAATAAGAAAAAATAAAGTTTACCTCTGTATACCCAGTGTTACTATATAAAAGTGGGATTAAAGGGTGTCAATATTATATACACTTGTTTTTATGATGATAAGATTTAATCATTGCACCATTTCATAAGGAATAATGAATACAATGTACCACTTAAGTTCTTAACATTAGGAAAACATGTCCGTGTGAAATAATGGCGTCTTACATGGTGTCAGAAATTACACATTTTGGGTAAATGGTAATATCGTTCTACTTCTGCTTTCAGCATAGACATAGACTGTGGGAGCGAGTACCTACAATCTATGTGTTTGAGCAAAAATAAGGCAGATAATGAATACCCCGTAAACCCCACTACTCTCTATATAAAGTGGGGTTTAGAGTGGTCTTCGTTTCACGGGCTTGTTCACGTGATGTCAGCTATGAAAAAGAAGAAAAAAAAAGTTTCCATATATTTGGATCAAAGGGAGGTTTTTCTACCTTGTTTTATCTTTAGAAGGATAAGGTGTGTGTACACACAATATACAATATACATTTATATTTGGGTTTTCGACACTTTAAACGTTATTTCATTTATTTCGAGACATCGTTAATCAGGTGTGGTCGAAAATCTGAATACCAAACCGACCCACTAATAAATAAATACAACGAACACAACAACTGACCCTCCATTGCAGAACTTGTGCGAGAACCGGTGTAGCGCGAGTTCTTGAAACCCGTGAGACACTTAATACCAAGTTATATATGCGCATGCGCATGAAGGCCGTGAGAAATGTCACCCATTTCCTGTTAGCCCCTGCCCCTTTCATCTTGAGCCTAATTTTAAAATGGCTAGAGAAATCTGCTTTCATTACGATCTTTAAACAGAACACTATTTATTACAAGCTTTATTTATTTTATTTGAGTTTTCGACACTTTAAACATTATTTCACATATTTCGAGACATCGTTAAATAGGTGTGTTCGAAAACCTGAGTACCAACCCGACCCACTCATAAATAAATAAAACGAGCACAACAACTGACCCTCCATTGCAAATAATAATAATAATAATATTATTATTATTATTATAGTCTTTCAAAACGCAGTGAGACATGACTTCACTTTTAATTTTGGACAAGTCCGCGTTTTAGGTAAATCGCCTTCAGTTGGGATTTTATATTGGGCGATATAGTTTTACTGAGGATCGTACTGCATCATATTAACAACTTGGCCACGACATATACATAATGGCATTATCAAAAAACTTCATTATAGTTTTAAAATCCTTTGAAAAAAAAAAAAAGAAATCCGAAACCTGCTTCCCTTAAAACATAGAACAGTCTTATCACACTTGAACGTTGAACTCTCAAAGGTCGTTCATAAACTATAATGATAATAAAATAACAATAATAATAACAATAATAATAATGCTAATATTAATCATAATCCGAGGATTAGAGAAAACATGTACACTCTTACCTTTTCAGTTCTACGGTGTATTCCTAGCTTCCAAAATATATTGAACCCTTTTAAACATGGGTTTCATGGAATTTAAATTTTAGCTATATGCCAAGGTGATGAACATCTGCGATTTATGTTTTGACATTTCCTGTTGTCCCCATGCTTATCAAAACACAGTGACACAGTGTCACATCTTTCTGCTTATATAGGTTAATAATGCCTAATGTCAACCAAGCAGGTTTTCTCTTAACCGTTTCAATAAAAGTAAAACAAAAACAAACAAAAAAAAAAAACAGTAGTAATTAACGGACCCAGTACTCACTATCAACCAATCAAAATCGGCCCCACCCGCCGGGTCTTGAAAAAACAGAGTGGCTGCATGGTAGCTAGGTAGGCAGGTAGGTAGGTATATACTATGATTCCATGACATTTGCTCACAAGACAATTGCCCGCAAGACAGTTGCTCACAAGACAATTGCTCACAAGACAATTGCCCACAACCTTAATGGAAAATAGGACAATTGCTCACAACACTATTTTTCATTATTTTTTTTATTTTTTTTTTTTTGAAAGTCCTTTGTTTATATTTTCTATAGTTCACGAAAGTATTATGTAACAATTAATCAGCTAGATTTCAACTGCATCACGAAAACATATCTATATAATTTTGACCCCCTTGAATCCCACTTTTATATAGTAAAACTGGGGTTTGCAGGAGTAAACCTTATTTTTCTTATTTCTACTCTGAAATATAGATTGTGGGTACTCGTTAGAACCGCCTCGATAAGGCAGTTCTAAGGAGTACCCACTATATTTTGAGCAGAAATAAGAAAAATATAACAATTTTTCAACTTGAAATTTTCAGGTTTTTTTTTGGCGGTGGAATTTACAATGTTTTTGCAATGTATATAGGTCATTTTGGAGGCGTTGCTTCCAATTTTGTGGGCTTTTTACCCGACATTGAGTTGAAATGACATCTCAAGCCCTGTCGCCCAATTAAACCAATAATGTTTATAAGCATGGACGTTCCGGCTCGCACCGCTTTGCCTGGAGAGGCTAAGCTCATCTAAGCGGTTTACCAGTACTAGTGTGCGGGTCGGATTCAGCTCTGCGTGTAAGCATCATGGAGACCATCTATTTCTTCAAGCCCCGATGGGCGGGGGTCGTTAAGCAGCTTGACAAATATACTCATCCTTAATCAAAATTAACTATTATTTATTTATTTATTGTTTCCAACGTTTTAAAAACATTCATTTAATCTCCTAAATCAATTAAATGTGAGTGTTTTACATGTATCACCTAAAATTGGTGATATGATTCAATTTAATTACTTAATGTTATTAATAAAACACTTATGTTTCAATTTTCACTAACTAGTTGAAATCCAATTATCACTAATTTAATAGTTGAAATCCAAAGGAAAAAAATAATTCCCATAATATTATAGATGATATAAAAATAAAAATAAAATAATGAAAAAAATGTGTTGTGAGCAATTGTCCTATTTTCCATTAAGGTTGCGGGCAACAGTCTTGTGATCAATTGTCTTGTGAGCAACTGTCTTGCGGGCAATTGTCTTGTGAGCGAATGTCTGCGCACCATATACTATATAGGTAGTGTGAATGGTCTGGTGGGTACGTGTCTTGGTGTGTAGGTAGGCAATGGTCTTGTGTGGTGAACGACCATGAAATGTTTCCTTTGGCAATTCTCTTCCCGCTACTAATGACGGGTATTAGTCAGTTTCTAGTGAAATAGTGTGCTCTGTTCTGTTTATGTGTTTGAATTGAGGCTTAACGTCCTCATCAACAGTATATAGCTCATTTTGGAGACATTGCGTTCAATTTTCTGGAACCACGAGGGTCACTGGCTCGATGTCTGCTGGATCCGGCAATGGTCTTGTGTGGTGAGTGACCATGAAATGTTTCCGGGTATCTGTCAATTTCTGGTGAATGAATGTGCCCTGTGCCCTGCAACGTGGAGGCTTAACGTCCTCGTCAACAGTATATATGTCATTTCGGAGACATCCTTCCAATTTTCTGGCGCTTTTACCGGAATTGAGATAACAGGACTTCTCAAATCCTGCGCGCACAAATGCATATGTGGTCGGACTCGCACCACGTTTCCTTGGCTGGTTTAGACCTTCTTAGAGGATTTCAAATACTAATAGGCGGTCGGTTTCAACTCTGCGTGCAAGCACAAAGCAGTCCAATCTATTTCTCCAAGCGGCGATGCCCGGTTGCCGTGCGTTGTACTGGTTTACTGCTTTTGTATAAGCATGCCCAGGGGAAAATGGTTAGATAAGCATGATCTTAATAATGTTGAGTAGGTCGTTTCACGCCAAACTGAGCCAAATTATTAAAAAAGCTAAATTTGCTTAATATATATTTTAGGAATTCACCATGACTCGAAGACTTGTCCACGCTGCTCTATTTTTGGCTGTTGTATTGGTAGTACTGACAGGTAAATATGCGTAATGGAAAATAATCGGAATTAAGGATCGGCGGACTTATATTTTGTTTTTCTCTCCACACGAGCTTTCCGTGAAAGCAAGATTTTCCCATCACGAAAACACACCTATATAATTTAACCCCATTGAACACCACTTTTATATTGTAAAACAGGGGTTTACGGGGCTAAACCTTATTTTTCTTATTTCTGCTCGAAAATATAGACTGTGGGTACTCGTTAGAACCGCCTCTAACGAGTCCCCACAATATGTATTTTGAGCATAGAAATAAGAAAAAATATCAGAATTTTTCTTCTTAAAATTTTAAATTTTTGGCGGTAAAATTTACATGTATTGGTATAGGCATGTTTTCGTAATGTCGTTGTTGTAGCTTATTCTTTCCTTTAGACTCGCCGAGCCATGTTTAAAACAGCGTTTCATCTCTGGGCAGTTGCATAACACGTGTGTGTATTTGGGTATGGGTAGCTATACTTTCGTCGGCCCCCGCACATAGGGGCTTGAAGAAATATATGGGCTGCATGATGCTTCCACGCAGAGCTGAATCCGGCCCGCACACTAGTACTGGTAAACGCTTAGGGGATCTAAACCTGTCCAGGAACCGCGGTGCGAGGCAGACCGTCCATGCTAATAAACTCTATTGGTTTCATTGGGCGACAGGGCTTGAGAAGTCATTTCATCTCAATGTCGGGTAAAAGTCCCACAAAATTGGAAGCAAAGTCTCCAAAATGACCTTTACAGTGTTGACGGGGACCTCAAATCAAACAAACAAACAAACTATACGTTCTTTGAAAAATAGTCAGCGGTGAATTATTTTAGATATGCAAGGGAAATGTTTCGTTTGTTTCAGCTAAACCTTGTAATAAAAAACGTTGCACAATTTTCACTTTTGCAAGGCAAAAATAAGGTTCTCCTTCATGTAAACATATACACGTAAACCCAGCATTACATAGAGAAAACTTTGCTTCACAGGTTTACCTTTGTGGTTATTTGAGTATTTGTGTTCACGGAGATGTTGCACCGATGAGTTAGGAGGCCTTCATGCGGACTGAACAAGTTATTTTTCTTATTCGCGACGGAATTAGGGGCGAGGATTGTGGCCACGTAAAATCGATTTAAGCCCCCAAGTAGAACTCTTTCTACTGACCGTTCCAAGGCGGTTCTTCTGTAGCGGTTTATTTATGTTGTTGTTTGTTACTTACTGTCTGTATCACTTGTGTTTTTTGATTTTTGGATGGCCATATGGCGATTTTGTGGGAAAGAAACTGTCCTTATGGCCTTCCTTTGTTTAGGTTTCCATTATGGTCTGGTCGCTTCATGTTTGTGTTTCTTTCCCTTTGGTGTCTTTGATGGGTGGAGTAAGTTAATTGTATCGATTCCTGATCTTTGCTCTACTTCTACTTTACATATTTACATATATGTAATTTGTTTCTTATTTCCGCTACAAGACTTAGGCTGTGCTACTCAGGACGCCTTAACCAGCACCCCAAACCTAGGTTTGCAGTATGAATAAGAATAATATCATTCACTTTCACGCTCTCTGAAATATCAAAATTAGTAATTTCACCCGTGCCTTCGCCACACGTGAAAAAACTTCTTTGGGTGTTCATTCAGTGAAGTAAAAATCGACCTTACACTGAACTGTGTATTAACCCTTATCTTGCTGTTCACGACAACCTTTATCTTTGGAAACAGTGTAGATCCAGATCAGATGGCTTCTGAAGAAGCCATCTGATCAGGATCTACACTGTTTGACATTCTATTTATGAATTTGTAGGAATAAATCACATCAAGTAATCTGATTGGTTCAGAGTCAGAAATGTGTATGGCTTATCTGAATATTCAGCAAGATAAGGGTTAATTGCTCATAAGGGGACAATAAAATTCAGGATTACATCAGAGAAATATTCATGTCCTGCATTAGAATTATTCACATTCTGATGATATACCCGTATGATAAAATTGAGTCGATAGTATCTCTAGAACCAGCATTGATGCAAAAAGACATATTTCTAATTTTCTAGTCCACATTTGTTTGTTTGTTTGTTTGTTTGATTTGAGGTTTAACGTCCCCGTCAACACTGTAAAAGTCATTTTGGAGACGTTGCTTCCAATTTTGTGGGACTTTTACCCGACATTGAGATGAAATGACATCTCAAGCCCTGTCGCCCAATGAAACCAATAGGTTTATTAGCATGGACGGTCCGCCTCTCACCGCGGTTCCTGGACAGGCTTAGATCCTCTAAGCGGTTTACCAGTACTAGTGTGCGGGCCGGATTCAGCTCTGCGTGGAAGCATCGAGCAGCCCAAATATTTCTTCAAGCCCCTATGGGTGGGGGCGGTCCAGTCCACATTTAGATTGTGACTGCATTTAGAGACGTTTCTAACGAGTACTCATAATCAAAATTTTGAGCGAAGACAGTGAAAATAATGTTCCGGTTTTCCATTACTATAACCATTGCGAAAACATGCCTATACAAATACATTGTCAATTTTATCACTGAAAATACGAGCATTTTAAGATGCTCGTATTGTGATATTTTTCTGATTTCTGCTCAATATATAGACTTTGGGTACTCGATAGAACCGCCTCATCGAGGCGGTTCTAACGATTACCCACAATCTATATTTCAGAGCAGAAATAAGAAAAATAAGGTTTACCCCTGTAAACCCCAGTTTTACTATATAAAAGTGGGGTTCAAAGAGGTCAAAATTATATAGGCATGTTTCGTGATGTTAGTGAATTCTGTCTAGCCCCCACCCATCGGTCTAGCCCCACCGAGGCGGTTCTAACGAGTACCCACAATCTATATTTTAGAGCAGAAATAAGAACAAGAGGTCCATGGGCCACTTGGCTCACCAGAGCTCAGGTGGGAACTGCCCAATGACAGCCATGTATTTTAACATGATATCATTTTAATCTACCAATTATAAATAAAAATCAAAAATGAGTTCCTTTAAAAGCAATGAAAACATTCATAAGAAAGAAGATGGGTCATACTACGTAGTTTCGGCTAATAAAGCCTCATCAGTGACCCTGTAATGATCCGGCAACGAAAGGCAGAGGAAACATACTGCAAATTTGCGAATTTCAAACAGGCAGTCGATTCAAAGACTGATATAAATCAAAATGGGGTCCAAATAATTAAAAACCGGCCTAGAATATGAGTCTAAACCAATAATTTATTTCTGATTTCTCAGAATATTCACGCTGATCTCAAAGGACCAAAAGTAAAATATAAACTGCACTACGGTTGATGTACGGGGAGACGTTTTACGGCCGCCACACGGCACAACACCAGCTGCAGTCTCCCAAATGAACCCCTATATCCAAATGAGCATCCATCTGGACTCAGTATCTAAAACATTAGGCCTTTTATTAAGTAGAGGGTGTAGGGCATGGACCCAATGGAGCCCTGGTTGGTATCACTAAATGCGTCTTATCATAAGGAATAAGAATATATATGGCGTAGCAGAGGGGATCTGTATACCGGAGTTATAAGGCCTCTTAAGCGGTGGTTGGGTTGGGGACTATCCTGTTGATCCCAGGAAAGCCCAATATTGTTGTCCTTATAAGGACCAAGAATTTATATATATATATATGGTTTATAGGTGGGAATCTGAATGGTTTCTGATATATGAGGCCTTTTTATGACGTGGAGAGGAGAGGAATGGCCCCTGCGACCCCCAAGTGGGTGTGCTTTTGATAAGGAACAAGAACATAATATTATATGATTATGGGGTGGGGATTTGAAAGGTTTCTGAAATATATTGCCTTTTAAAGTGGAGGGGCGGGGCGCATTGCTCTAGCACAAAGTGACCCCCAGGTTGGTGTGACTGAATGAGTCTTATCATAAGGAACAAGAATATTATAGTTTATGGGTGGGGATCTGAATGATTTCTGAGATATATGGCTTTTAATGAAGTAAAGCAGTCGGGCCTGACCCAGGCAGTCCCGATGACTCCCAAGCTAGTGTTATTTGAATGTGACTTATCACAAAGAAGATAATTATATATGGTTTAAGGGTTGGGCTCTGAACAGTTTCTGAGATATATAGCCTTTTGTGAAGTGGTGGGGTAGGGCAAGGCCCTGGCTTGACCCGGAAGACCTCCGGGTTGACGTCAATGGATGTGTCTTATCATAAGGAACAACAATATATATATGGTTAGAGGTGGGGATCTGTAAGGTTTCCAAGATATTGGGTCTTTAATGAAATGAAGGGGTGGGGCACGACCCGGGGGGACCCCCAGGTTAGTGTCAATGAATGCGTCAAAGAATAAGAAACAAGAATATATAAGGTTTTGGGGAGGGGATCTGAATGGTTTCTGAGATAGATGCCTGTTGTGAAGTGGAGGGGAAGGGCAAGGCCCCGGCGCACCCAGGAAGACCCCCAAATTAGTGTCAATGAATGAGTCTCTTCATAAGGAACAAGCATATAGGGTTTAAGGGTAGGGATCTGTAAGGTTTCCAAGATATTGGGCCTTTTATGAAATGGAGGGGGGAGGGGCATGACCCCGGCACAACCCGGGGGGACCCCCAGGTTGGTGTCACTGAATGCGTCTTATCATAAGGAACAAGAATATATATGGTTTTGGGGTGGGGATCTAAATGGTTTCTGAGATAAACGGCCTTTTGTGAAGAAGAAGGGGTGGGGCAAGGCCCAGGCGCACCCCGGGAGACCCCCAAGTTGGTGTCAGTGAATGTATATTTTCATAAGGAACAAGAATATATATGGTTGAGGGGTAAAGATCTGTAAGGTTTCCAAGATATTGGGCCTTTTATGGAATGGAGGGGGTGGGGCATGACCCCGGCACGTACCGGGGGACCCCAAGGTTGGTGTCACTGAATGCATCTTATCATAATGAACATGAATAATTATGGTTTGGGGGTGGGGATCTGGATGGCTTACGAGTTATATGGCCTTTTATGAAGTGGAGGGGTGGGGCATGGCCCGACTTAACCTGGGGGACCCCCATGTTGGCATTAATGCATATGGCTGAGAGACATTTACTCAAGGAACATTTCTATAAAAGTTTTGTCAAAATATCTGCAATAACTTGACATCAAATGCCTTTTTTTCAATTTTCCCCATTATAAGTCTATGGAAAATCTAAGTTGCCATAGCAACCAAACTAATGTGCCAAATTTTATAAAAAAAAAAAAACACAAAACCTGTAAAGGCAAATGTGGTGAATATTTCCAAAACCTCGCAGCCTAATAGAGCATTCGGTTTCTTAGGAGATGATTTTTGAAGTATTTTTTTCTATTTTTTTATTTTAGTTTCCATGGCAACCAATAGAAATGAGCAGTAGGCCTAAAATCATAATGCAGATAGTAGATTGCTTAAGGAACATTTCTATGAGAGTTTTGTCAAAATATCTGCAAAACGTTTTGCAATTAATGCCATTTTTCTATTTTCCCCATTATAAGTCTATGGAAACTCTAAGTTGCCATAGCAACCAAACTAATGAGCCGATTTTCATTGAAAACACAAACTTTCAATCCCCCTGCCCAAGGATGCTACAGGTGAAATTCGGGCTGAATCGGCCCAGTGGCTTCAGAGGAGACCTCGTTTGAAAATGTTTACGAAGACGACGCAGACGCAGACACAGACGCAGACGCAGACGACGACGGACAACTGCTCCCATATACCCCAGTTTAAATGTTTAACACTATTTTAGGTAATAGATATATCCATTGTTTTTGTGAAATATTGGAAAAAATTTTGTACTGATCGATATCTGTACAGGATAATTTGACGAGCCCGCTAGGGCGAGTCTAATTGTCCTGTGCAGATATCAACCAGTACAAATATTTACCAGTATTTCTCAAAAACAAATGGATATAATCCACAGTACATGATATCAGTACATGACAACAATACAGTTACCAAAATTAATTAGTACTGCCAACATCAAAGGAAAGTACTGGAAGCTGTGGATTAAGTCATTTTTGAGCCGGTCTGTTTACCTGTCCACACTTTCCTGGGCAGGCTTATACGTAAGCAGTTAACCAGTACAGTGCACATTCTTTCGCCAGAAACAGCTCTTCTAAGGGTTGATTCGAAAGCGAACAGTTTATAAATAGGAGAGCCATCTAAGTATATCTACATTGTTCTACACCCTACCTGTACCAGTCTGTAGGGATAGAAGTACCAAATCCCTATTCTAACACAGCGAGCCTATACAGACAATGGATTAACTGTGATTAATCTTCCGGACGGAAGAGGGCGACGAGTGACATCATCAAAACAGCCAGTTCATGACGTAACGCATAGATTCATTGAAGTTAGATGGTGAAACGATATTTTCTCATGTCAAAAAGTACACAAGGACACACATGTGTGTGATATAGTCATTATTCTCCAAAAAATGTTGGAAGACTGGGTCAACTTCAATCGAAATAGAACAGCGGTAGCAGTGATCTGTTGAGTAATAAATCATTGTTTGTCGGCCCGTTGTACATGTAAGTAGACAAATCATTCGCGCTACACGCTCGTGATTTGAGTTACGTTACAACTGACCACCAAACAGTGATTTATTACTTAACACAAATCACTGCTAGAGCTGATCTATTTCTAAATCAAAATACACCGAGCGGGCAAACAACATGTTTGCAGCATCGTATTCGCGTCGATGTTGATGATATTGCTTAGACGCTGGGCAAGGATTCAGACAAAAAGACTGGTTCGAATGAACACTGAGAACTCCATCTAAAATTAACTGTCATCGAGATAAATACAAACATAATCAAATACCATAATCAGCCTGTTCTTACGTAACTACACTTGTTGTCTCTCTCTCTCTCTCTCTCTCTCTCTCTCTCTCTCTCTCTCTCTCTCTCTCTCTCTCCCTCTCTCTCTCTTCTCCGTATGACCTTAGCTGTTGGTGGGACGTAAATTCATTCAGTATAATAAATACAGAAATTTAGTGACGGATTGTTAGTTCGCTTCACATTATGTGAGTGCGCTTCACATTAGGTTAAGATCAAACCAACTTGTGTCAAAGCTTGGTAGCCACGTAGTAGAAAGTTTCTAATCTATCCATCCTGGTCTGGCATTGGGATCTGAATGATTGTCTGCTCGATTTGTAACAACCCAACTAGCACGCATTAGCTGGCCAATGTCGGGCCGACAGCGAAACGACGTTGGCACGTCGTATCGCTGTCGGCCCGACGTTGGTCCGAAAGTTTTTGCAGGCTGGGAAAATGTCTGATATATTTATCGAAGTGGCTATTGCCAGTTAACTGGTAATAGCGGTTTTACGATAAAATCGCTATTGCCAGTTAACTGGTAATAGCGGTTTTACGATAAAATTGCTATTGCCAGTTAACTGGTAATAGCGATTTTATCGTAAAACCGCTATTGCCAGTTGACTGGTAATAGCCATTTTAACGTAAAACCGCTATTACCAGTTAAAAGATTAATATAAAATATCTTATGACAATTTTTTATTGTTATTGAAGCATGAATGAAAACGAACTACTGAAAATAAACAAATGAATGAATTTGGACTTTTACCCGACATTGAAATGAAATGTCATCTCAAGCCCTACCGTCCATAGAAAACGCTAGAATTTAAGGACGGGTCCGACTAGCATCACTTTTTAGGGATACAGTCCTAAACTGGCGGAAATGTGTTAGACTTAATTGGGATAATTTCACTTTACATATTCAAAGTTTCCCTAGCTTCGTTGTAATAAAACTGACAGAACCAACTGTCTTTCTCTTCTTGTTGTTTTCTTTTCAGACTTCTTACTCGTACATGTACGTGCAGCACCCTCAAATATGTCTATGTGTCCTCATTAACTTACACATTTAAAAACAATTCAGTCTTTATTTTGCTACGAGTAAGAAGTCTTACTTTTGTCCGAGAACTGGAATTCACTTACATGAAACATGTCTTTGTAATCTAGCTGGCTGGGATTACATGAAATACATGTTGAACAACATAGATTGTGGATACTCGATAGAACTGCCTTGTCGAGGCGATTCTATCGAGTCCCAGCAATCAATGTTTTGAACAGATGTATGAAGAATATCTTTTAGCTTCTTAAATTTCCATTTCTGATCAAAATTTGGCAATGTACTTGTATAGGCGTGTTTTTGTAATGTATGTTTGGAATAACAATTCATTATGAAAACGCGCCTATAAACATTTACTGTCTAAATTTACTGATATACTTCATATTTCTGCCCTAGACTCACTAGAACCCCTTCAAAGAACTGGTTTTATCAATAACCCGCATTCTTGGACTGTTACCGGACTTTGAGATGAATTGACATCTCAAGCCCTATCGTCCAATGAAACCAATAGGGTTTGTATGCATGGGCGGTCCGACTCGCATCACGCTTTAAACTTCTAAGTGGTTTACCTGTACTCATATGCCATGCGGCTGGTTTCAGTTCTGCATAGAAGCATTATGCAACCCATTCTATTTCTCTTGAAGCCCCGATGAGCTGGGGCGATTATGGATTACATATGCAAAATATGGAAATGCTTGGTCAAAGCAGAAAAACAAAAACATGCATTTAAGCCATTACATTCATAACTGTAAATGGAATAATTCTGCACGTCAACTGGCAATAGCGATTTTACGTTAAAATTGCTATTACCAGTTAACTGGCAATAGCGATTTTATCGTAAAACCGCTATTACCAGTTAACTGTCAATAGCAATTATATCGTAAAACCGCTATTACCAGTTAACTGGCAATAGCGATTTTATCGTAAAACCGCTATTAACAGTTAACTAGCAATAGACCTTTCCTATATTTATACCCATCAAAGAGTGAAAGCATTTCATCCCGATAGCGATCAACGAAATAAGTTTAATCGCTATAACTGTAGTTGCTGTACATTGTACGTTGTCTTCAAGTTCTTGAATGCTAACGCATTGATTGTGATCGAACTGATTTGGTCACAGTTAAGAAGGCACCAGAATTTAACTGGTTAGTTTCCCAATCTGCCGTTCAGGGGACGTGTTATTCGAGTCCGAGGCAAACCAGGAAGATCACCTATTAGTTCGATAGTTTGACGGAATCAAAATAGATCCGGGATCAAAGTTGTATGACAGTCGTTTTTCTTTCTTCTTTCTTTCTTTTGTCGCTTGTAAATATAGCTCGTCAGGGAACATGTGGGTAAGAGCACTGCCTCTTTATCATCAGGTCTCTCATTGCTGTAGGTCTATTACCGTTGTAGTTTCGAGCCTGGCTCGAGTCTCATGTCAGACGCCAAATTCTGCAACGGAAGGTCAGGCTGCTTTACTCCGGGTACTCCGGTTTTCGCACTTTTCTGGTATACGACCGGTCCTAAATTAGGGAAAAAATCTTAAAAGGGCCGTAGAAATAACAATCATAAAAAAAATTCGCCAGTGGCTTCTTTTCAACTGGATTATAGAAACAAATAACGTTGTGCTGATCCCAGCTGATAAATATGTTCTATAAAAGTGTTATCCTTTGGAAGCAAGGAATACACCACAGAACTGAAACATATTTGGAGTGTGCATGTTTTCTGAGCCAGACTAGCTAGTTTCGGCCAATTAGGCCTCATCAGTGTCCCTCAGATATTTTCAAAATTTCACAATGGAACCAATGATCCCAAAGGACAAGACAATATAATCTACACTATGATGTAGGGCAGGGAGACGTTTTACCGCCGCCACACATTCCCCACACCAGCTGTAGTGAAGTTAAATATGTTCTATAAAAGGGTTATCCTTTGGAAGCAAGGAATACACCACAGAAAGTCCATTTCAAACTCCTAAGTCCGTTCTCCGTCTTAGTGAAAAAATGTCTATTAGGAGGTCGCTCAGTGCTTCATTTTCAGTCGGAAGAATTGTCGTCTGCTCGCTTCATGTTTATTGACAAAAAACAAAGACCCTGACCAAACAGTGCATATGCGCACGCTGGTTTCTGTCTCTACTTTTCGCAAAATGAGTTCATATTTCGTTGTCCCTTTTATGGCGTCTCACATGTGACCTCAAACTGGGGTTTAAACATTTATTGTGCATCAGGCATTAGCTATCACTATTATAATTCATTGAAAAATCTTAGTGAATCACTACACAGCTATAACATACATTTACTTATCACTATATGAGCCCCGCCAAGCGAATTTGTGTCTTCGAGCATTCCGTCATGACAAATTTTAACTGCGCATGCCCAGCCATTCAGAGGGGCCAGGGATATGGTATTGTGTCTGAAGGTTCCTCTTGATTCACTGCTTGTATGAGCGAGCAGCGAAGGTTCCGGCGAGACTGCGCGGATGCGCAGGCTCGCATGAACCTTCGCTGCTCGCATAGGCGATAAATACCAAAATCGCTTGACGGGGCCCATATTATTTTGTCTCAAAAATTCGTTCAACATATGGAAATTCTTTGATTATGTCCGTCCAGTAGTTACTATAAAGTCATTTTTTTTGCAAACAATGTTGACCAGGTGAGACTGCTCCTGTAGTAGTACGTCTGATTTGGGTCCACACTGTTAGCTAGTATCCAAAAATGTTATTCCAAATGCAGCAGACAGTATGGACATCCATCTAAAATAGCAGTGAAGGCAACGATCCCCTTTGTATATGAGGAAAAAGTCAGGATGGCAGGTGTTGTCACTAGCTTATTTATTGATCACATCTCTCCTTAATAGGTCTAAGATTTCTATATAAATTATTGGTCTTTTTTTTTTTTAACATTTTCTGCGATTTTATTTCCGTGACTTTTTTCCTGTGACTTTCTGATCACCAACGCGTACACAAAAATAACACAAATATAAATATTTAGGTACCTTCATTACAATTAACGCATATAGTACCAGAAACCCCAAAACGGGTACCCTGGCATTCTGCGGCGTCTGATCAGGGATTCCACTGTTTGCTAAATGTTCAGTCATTTTCAAAATGAATTTTGCTGAGCCAGGAAATCGCCTACCTTTGCAAACAATGTAGATCCAGATCAGATGACATCTTTTCAGCCTCTACACTGTTAGTCATTCAGTTTGTGAATTTGGAGGAATTAACTGTATAAAGTATTTTGATTGGTTTGTAGTCAGAAATGGGTGTGGCAAAATTAATTTATTCAGCAGGACAAGGGTTAACTGGATCTGCTGCTGTTTTCGCGGCTCCCGATGCAGCCGTGACATACTTTTTAGCTCACCAGAGCCGAAGGCTCCTAGAGGGCTTATAGGCTAGGCAGTTGTTCGTCGTCCTCTGCGTCTGCGTCGTCTTCGTCAACATTTTCAAACGACATCTCCTCTGAAGCCACTGGGTCGATTCAGCCCAAATTTAATCTGTAGCATCCTTGGGCAGGGGGATTGGAAGTTTGTGTTTTTAATGAAAATCGGCTCATTAGTTTGGTTGCTATGGCAACTTAGAGTTTCCATAGACTTATAATGAGGAAAATAGAAAAATGGCATTTACTGCCAAGCCTCTGCAGATATTTTGACAAAATATTCATAGAAATGTTCGATAGGCAATCTACTATCTGACGTATGATTTTAGGCCTTCTGCTCATTTTTATTGGTTGCCATGGAAACCAGAATGCAAAAAATAGACAAAAAATATTTAAAAAATCATCATCTCAGAAACCATATACTATAGGAAGCTGAGACTTTATGAAAATATTAACCCTATTTGCCTTTACAGTTTTTGTGTGTGTGCTTTTTTTTTTTTTTTTTTTTTATGAAATTTGGCCTTTTAGTTTTGTTGCTATGGCAACTTAGAGTTTCCATTGACTTATAATGGGGAAAACTGAAAAATGGCATTTACTGCCAAATCATTGCAGATATTTTGACAAAACTTACATAAACATGTTCCTTGAGTAAACTTTTCTCAGCCATATGCTTTTATGTCAACCTGGCGGCCCCCTAGGTTGTGCCGGGGCCATGCTCCGCCCCCTCCACTTCATAAAATGCCTTATATCTCAGAAACCTTACAGATCCCAACCTCGCAACCGTATATATTCTTGTTCCTTATGATAGGATGTATTAAGTGGCACCAACTTGGGGGTCCCCCGGGATGTGCCGGGGACATGCCCTGCCCCCCTGTATTACATTAAATGCCATTTATCTCAGAAACCATTCAGATCCCCACCCCTAAACTATATATATTCTTGTTCCTTATGCACAGATGCATTAAGTGACACCAACCTGAGGGTCCCCCGGGATGTGCCGGGGACATGCCCCACCCCATCCACTTCATAAAATGCCATTTATCTCAGAAACCATTGAGATTCCCACGCCTAAACCATATATATATTCTTTTTCCTTGTGGTAAGATGGACTCAGTGGTTGCAATGGAAACCAATATGCAAAAAAAAAAGAAGAAGAAAAATACTTAAAAACCATCTTCTCAGAATTCATATGCTCTAGGAGGCTGAGACTTTATGAAAATATTCACCATATTTGCCTTTACAGGTTTTGTGTTTTTATGAAATTTGGCCTTTTATTTTTGTTGCTATGGCAACTTAGAGTTTCCAATGACTTATAATGAGGAAAACTGAAAAATGGCATTTACTGCCAAGTCATTGCAGATATTTTGTCAAAACTTACACAGAAATGTTCCTTGAGTAAACTTCTCTTAGCTGTATGTTTTTATGTCAACCTGGGGGTCCCCTCCACTTCATAAAATACCTTATCTCAGAAACCTTAGAGATCCCCACCCCTAAACCATGTATATTCTAGTTCCGTATGATAAGATGCATTAAGTGACACCAACCTGGGGGTCTCCCGGGATATGCCGGGGACATGCCCCGAGCCCTCCACTTCATGAAAGGCCATTTATCTCAGAAAGCATTCAGATCCCCACCCCTAAACCATATATATTCTTGTTCCTTATGATAAGACGCATTACGTAAGTGGCACCAACCTGTGTGTCCCCCGGACCGTGCCGGGGACATATCCCACCCCCTCCACTTCATAAAATGCCATTTATCTCAGAAACCATTGAGATCCCCACCCCTAAACCATATAATTCTCATTCCTTATGATAAGCTGCATTCAGTGACACCAACTTGGGGGTCCCCCGGGAAGTGCCGGGACCCATGCCCAACCCCCTCCACTTCATAAAAGTCCAAATATTCCAGAAGCCTTACAGATCACCACACCTAATCTATATATATTCTTTTTCCTTATGATAAGACACATTCAGGGACACCAACCTAGGGGTCACCCAGGGATCCGTCCCTCGGGATCACTGCCCGGCATCACTCGGCAAGCCTCGCAATGCCGGACAGTGACCCTCGGGACGGATTTTTCCATCCACCCCTCACACCCATATAAGATTCTTATATTCGCACCCCCTTTTTCAGGCTTACTTTTGCAAAATTATGCACCAAACTAAAGCAGTTCCTTTTGTTGTTCCAAATAAATCTCAGAATCACAACCCAGCAGACACATGTCGCTAGGGCAATATCAAATCAACGTCGTGCACGACGTTGCACCGACGTCGACATCGAAGTGACGTTGCATAAACGTCATGACGTTGAACCGACGTCGGTGTGGCGTCACAATGATGACATATGCCTGCTAGGAAATTAACAAAATATTTAACCTTTGTCCTGCTGAATAAATTAATTCTGTCAGTCCCATTTCTGCTTATCTGTCAATCAAATTACTTGATATAATGTATTCTTTCAAACAGAATGACAAACAGTGCAGATCCTGATCAGATGGCTTCTTTCTGGATCTACGCTTTTAACAAAGGCAGAGTATATCCTTGTTCAGCAAGACATGGATTAAAACACAAAAATATGGCATAAAGGATAGGGTAAACCAAAGGTGTTTGCAATGAACTAAAAAACATGCTTTCAGAAAAGTTAATATAAATGACGCGGCCCCCGCCCATCGGGGCTTGACGAAACAGATGGGTTGCACGATGCTTCCACGCAGAGCTGAAACTGATCGCACATGAGTATTGGTAAACCGCTTAAAGGATCTAATATGTTCTATAAAACGATTATCTTTTGGAAGCAAGGAAGATATCACAGAACTGGGAAATATATGTCTACATGTTTTCAGGGGGACAGACTAGCTCGTTTCGGCCATTTAGGCCTCATCAGTGACCCTAAAATATTTACAAGTTCCACATTGGAATCAATGATCCCAAAGGACAAGAAAATAAAAACTACACTATGATGCTGCCCAGGCAAAACGGTGCGAATCGGACCGCCCGTGCTTATAAACCCTATTGGTTTCAATTTGCGACATGGCTTGAGATGTCATTTCCACAAAATTGGAATCAACGTCTCCAAAATGACCTATACTGTGTTGAAGGGGATGTTAAACCACAAAACATGAAACAAACAGTAACATGTATGACTTCACGGGCTGTTATCTCAATGAGGTTCAGCGAAAAATAAAGCTAAACCTGATGTGAGTGAAAATATTGGATTGCGGAATCCGGGAATGATATGTTGTGCGAGTATTATGTTGTCCACACAAGATTGTGCAAACTAAATATCTTGTGCGAACAAGATATTAAGTTATGCGAACTAAATATTATCTTGTGCGGACAAGGTAATAACTTGTGCGCACAAGATATTATCTTGTTCGCACAAGCATATTATCTTGTGCGCACAAGCATATTATCTTGTTCGCACAACACATTAAAATAAATTGCATGACCCTTACAGGGTTCCGTAAGGTGCTGATTTTCTCTGGTATAATTTTAGTGATGGTGTTAATTACTAATGGAGCTTAAAAAGGGCATCTGTTGCCATACAACTTTAAAACAATATTGCTTGAATGACAAAAAATACGTAAAAATTGTTCACGAGTCCTTGAGGCACGAATGAGCTTATGCTAGCTAATGCTGAGTAAACTTCAAACAAAAAGATGATGCCTAGCTCTCTAGGCATATGTCCATTATTTTTTTCTGTGATCACACCTTTCAGACAATCAGCTTAAGATAAAATGAGCCCCACCAAGCGAATTTGTGTCTTCGAGCATTCCGTCATGACAAATTTTAACTGCCCATGCCCAGCCATTCACAGGGGCCAGGGATGTGGCTTTCTGTCTGAAGGTTCCTCTTGATTCACTGCTTGTATGAGCGAGCAGCGAAGGTTCTGGCGAGACTGCGCGGATGCGCAGGCTCGCCTGAACTTTCGCTGCTCACATAGGCGATAAGTACCAAAATCGCTTGACGGGGCCCAAATGGTATTTGAATGACAATCAGACAATGATGAAATGTATCAATATTGTTTGAAGTGAAGTTAAATAAAAAACAATCTGATTATAGGGAGCTTTCCACTAAATGTTTTCCATAGGCGACAATAGTAACCTTTTACCTGCTCCCACAAAAACTACACATACAGAACTTTTCAAACCTTACTTGTTTTTAGAGCCATCCTAGCCCAATAAGTTAATGAGAAAAATCCACATCTTGATTCGCTCCTTTTCAAGTTACAGTCAATCATGTTTTTATACCTACTAGAACGGAGTAAATACAAAACAACATTTTTAAAGGAGGGATGGCCATATAAAATCAGCAAAAATTTCTTTGAGCTTGCAAATATATTTATAAAACATGCATCAGTTTAGTCCTATATATATCTATCATTTTCTCACATTGAAATAAAACATTGGATATATATCCAATGGAAGAAAGTCTGGTAACTAAAACGCAACTAAAAGTTCGGTCCCAAAGTGAAAAAACCCGGCACCTCCCAGTATATCGTGCATTGCTACCTATAATCCAATCTCGCCGCAGCCATTTTGTCCTCCTCACCGAGAATGTATCGTAAAAGGTGCTCTGATTGGTTCGTTTAAAATGGAATAAAACGGAAATTCCGAGGTCATGGAAGGTGACCTTTCATGGGTCGCTGTCAGAGATCTAGGTGTACGTAGTTCAACTTAGATCGGGTTTCAATCAGATTGACAAAAAATATCAGCCAGCGCATAACAAAATCTACAAGAAGGCATTATCGACCAGCGAAGACTCAGATCAGCCTGCGCATTCGCGTAGTCTGATCAGCCTTCGCTGATCGCATGTACTTACTTTAGGCTAATATCTGTTCAAAGAGACATAAGCAAAAGGTCTTGTCATAGAGGATGGGAGCGCAGGTTGATCTGAGTCTCTGCTGGTCGCACCGGTCTTATTGTAGGTTTTGTCATGCGCCTGCTCTTTAATAGAAGAGAATGCAATGATCAGGAATCGGTAAAAATAACCCATACCTCCCACAAGAGACATCACGAAAACATACCTATATACTTTTGACTAAGGCTGACACGATTAATCGTATTATCGATTAATTGATCGATAACTGCAACAAAAGTGATTATCATTTCTGATTTGCTTTTAATCGATTACTTGATAGGTACAATTTACTACCCAAAGTTATGCCTAAAATAGCTGGATGAGTGGCAAACAGTGCAAACCCTGATGAGACGCCTGGGTCTACACTATTGGCTCAGGCATGTCTGTTCAAATATACATATGGTGAAGTGGAACATATGGTAAGAGTCATGCTGAGAAGAAAGCCAGACATGTAAAATTATGACAAAACCCACAGCGATAACTAATAGATTATCGATCACAATGGCAGGACTGATAATCGATTATCTTTTCCTATTTTTGACCCCCTTGAACCCCACCCATGTATAGTAAAACTGAGGTTTACAGGGGTAAACTTTTTTTCTTATTTCTTATTTAGAACCCGGGAGGATGGGTTCTAACGTGTACACACAATCTATATTTAGAGCAGAAATAAGACAAATATTACTGTTTTTCTGCTTAAAATGTTCGGCTATAAAAGAGAACTAATTTCTTCGAAAAGAAATCAATCGCCTCGCCCGTTGAGTTACTTGTAACGCTGCATTTGTTCACGGACGGAATCAGGGCTTTTCATGGGAGACCATTCACCTGCTGGTTCCTAGTATGAAGGTTATCAGTGTTGGAAAAACAGGTTACCAGACCCTCTGACCTTGAAAGATCGGAGAGGGGGTCTGGTTACCTGTTTTTACAATATTGACAATGTGAAAGCTGGAAGGCAGCAAATATTGCAAATATTGTAAATAGAGCAAAATGTTTGTTTCACACAATGAAAACAAGGCCGAAAACAATTTCGCGCTTGTAAAATTGAGTTTGTAGCTTTTCACGTTCTATTTATGTAGTTGCTTACAGTTAAATGCCTTCCCATAAAGAAGCCGAAAGCCAAAAGCGCGCTCCTTGTCTACGACATTATAGACATTGGGTTTAACACGGACGAACTGTCAAATGTTACCCACAATGCAGGTGGGCCAACAAGTATAAGCTTTCACAAGAAGAATAAAGCCAACCATATCAAGTATAAAGTTTCACACAAAAAGAGACCACGGGCAGAGCACTGACACAGAATTACTGTCACATTTGTACAAGCCCATATTTGCTATCATATTTGTACAGGCTAATACAAAATATATATCCACAAACTGTCGACCACGACGGACCACTGCCTATCCTATAAGCTCCTCAGAAGCCTTCGGCTTTGGTGAGCTAAAACACTTGCTTCGGCGTTAGCAATATTTTGGGGTTAATCTTCAATTAGTCTTCTAAAAAGAGTAGGAAAGTTGTCTACTTAACTTCTCCACAGGTTTCAAGCATTATATGAGCCCCGCCAAGCGAATTTGGGTCTTCGAGCATTCCGTCATGACAAATTTTAACTGCGCATGCCCGGTCATTCAGAGGGGCCAGGGATATGGCTTTCTGTCTGAAGGTTCCTCTTGATTCACTGCTTGTATGAGCGAGCAGCGAAGGTTCTGGCGAGACTGCGCGGATGCGCAGGCTCGCCTGAACCTTCGCTGCTCGCATAGGCGATAAGTACCAAAATCGCTTGGCGGGGCCCATATTTGATAAGATGATACACGCATATTGAAGTTGCACATGTGCCTTTTTACAGATGAAAAAAGTACTTTTGGACAACATTAGAGCATTTGCAATTTTTACAATTCAGATATTGTACTTCATCGGCGATCCTGGGTGCTGAATGTCAATTAGAATATTGCTAAAGACAGTTAATTGTATAAAAAAATCGGCGATATAACTCTAGACATTCACATTTAATACTTTAGGTTAGGCTTTGCACTGTAAGTGATAACCCTGCCACCTATATACTTATTCATATCAATTACTCACGGACAGGGTTAACTTATAGATGCACATTCACGAAATCTCGTCACACACACACACACACACACACACACACACACACACACACACACACACACACACACACACACACACACACACACACACACACACACACACACACACACACACACGCATGACACATCAGTAGTCATGGATATCAACTGCATCTGGGCTTAGCTCCAGATTTCTGGAAACTGTCTTGCCTTCGCACCTAGCCAGCTAGGTCAGATCGAAAGGCTGAAGTTGACTTTGTCTTGACTTGATAGATTTTGTAAGGTAACCGGGCGCTAAACGCACACAGGGGCTACCCAAGTTGACTTTTGCATCTCTCCCCCAACTATATTCTAATTCACTATTGTGACATCACAATGATTGACATTTATGTATTAAAGGCATTTATTCTTAATTATTGGGGACTATCATCTCATTACATAATATTATGTAGCCCTCAGTGCTGTCTGTAACAGGTAAAGGGCCTCCTTGGGGAAAAACAATAATTGACTAACTATTAACTAGATTTTTAACTGTTATTGATTTTCCCCTTTAGTGCCTCAGTCAGGGGATTCAACAGGAGCTACTAATCACCCTATTAAAGGCTGCCTTTGATCTGCTATAGACAGTATCACAGGGGGCAATAAAACAATTATGAACACAAGGTATGTCCTACTGTCTAAGAATAAATGCCTTTAAGTGATTGACAGCTCTGCCCTGTTTGAAGATAAACTTGTTATCTCAATTATGTAACAGCAGGCACACTCCATAATTGGTTTCAATAGACAAACAAAACAATTTAGTCATGATTAATGTTTTTATTTTTTAATTTTAAATTACAAAGAAACAAAATACAAACATATTTCATAAAGGTTAATTATATAACATATTTAATTCTAATACAAAAAATAAAAATAAATAAATAAATAAATAAAGCTTCAAATTATTGAAAAATTATTAGCTGATTTTATAGAAAACAACTTCTTTTGATAAATAAATAGATAAATACTATGTTTGAATGATTAAAATTGTTTTTAAATTTGCTATAATAGAAAGATGTTTCCATTCTTCTTCTTCTTTTTGTTCTTATAGAAAAAAGAAAAAGTAAAAGTAAAACAAATTATACACAAGCAGTCTTAGTAAAATAAAAATATAATAAAATTGACACAGCGAAACAATGCTGGAATTGCTGAATGATTAAATCAGATGTCCAGGCTTATCTCATTCCAATCTCATTTTAGCTTTTTATTTAAATAAAATATAGATTTTTGGTGCTCGTTAGAATTGACTTAATCAGGCCGTTCTAACGAGCACCCACATTATAATATCAAGTGATGGTAAACATTTGTATGGCCTCAATGAGGCAATTCAAACGAGCCCCCCCCCACCCCCACACAATATTCTATAGAGTGTGTGTTTGTTTTGATGTATAAAGTCCCCGTCAACACTGTAAAGGTCATTTTGGAGATGTTGCTTCCAATTTTGCTGGTCTTTTACCCGGCACTGAGATGAAATGACATCTCAAGTTCTGTTTCCCAATGAAACCAATAGGGTACCAATAGCCGACTCACACTGCTTTGCCTTGGCTTAGATCCTCTAAAGCTGTTTACCAGTACTCCTGTGCGGGTCAGTTTAAGCTCTGTGTGGAAGCATCATGCAGTCTATATATTTCTTCAATCCCCGATGGGCGGGGGATCGATAAAGTGTTGGTACTTGGTCTATTTCTAATGAGTACTAAGACTAGCATTTTACACATACAAATGTTCAATGAGGCGATTCTAAAGATTTTTTGGAATGTGTGTTAGAACTGTGTTATATCCTAAAATCTTTTTACAGTGAATCATGTTACAGAGAGGTTCATGTGTACAGAGAAAAAAATGGAAACACACATTATATTTTTTCCAAACCTAAATTGACATTCAGATAAAATCATTTTCTGATTTCAGTCAAGTATGCTATTTTATTTTCTATTACACAAAACTAGATTTTTTTCTATTTAAATGTTAATAAATAAAAAAATCTTTGTTTATGAAGCATAATTTATATGCAATTATTGAAGGAATTTGTTTGATACATATATGGACAGCAGCTCCTATAATCCTTTTCAGTTTTATGGCCACTATAGGTAGCCAGCACACCAAGACCAAGCCACACTCACTTTTATCTGCTGGGTACCTGTACACGTTTAAGCTGGGAACGAGACCCCCCCCCCCCGCCCAGGCATGAAAATCCTGTCTTTAATTGTTGACATGATATCGACAAACTTATGTTAGGTAATCTTAAGACAAACGTTCTCTGTTGGTAATGGACACGATCGTGTTAACGCTTTCACTTTTGACTTAAACCTTTCACCCCTAAGCTTCTTTTAATTAGAATTTAGCCCACCCCGATCCACAAAATAAACAGAAATGGCTGAACCTTTTTGTAAATATGCAGTGTAGGTCATAATGAGACTCCGCGTTCTGTGGTATCTGATCTGGGTTTTTCCTGTTTGCCAGTTGCCAGGTTTGCGATTTTACGGTACAAAATGGGCTGTAAACTGGGTTATATGAACTGAACTATAAAAAGATTAGACTGCTACACAGTTCATCTATAAAAATATTCATCTATTCCGTTTGAAGTAGGTGGTCTGTGAAGCAGTCTATAAGAAGATACCGCATGGCGTAATAATCTACTATGTCAACACGGGGTACTATGTTCACACTGGTGATTAGGTCATACGCAGTAACGCCGAAAGTAGTGCCGAAATCATTTCTCATTTCACTGGAGCTACGCTGCAAGAGCTACGCTCCAAAACGAAAAATATGGGTTGAGCACAATTTAAGTCTTTCAGTTATAGCAAAATATATCCATATAACGCACAATGAACACTCTGATCAGACTGGACAGATGCCAGGTTGGGCTGAGGGTTTGTCATATAATCTTATTCGCTAGTTATCAAGTATCTCTTACAGCGGTCCTAACGAGTACCCACAATCGATGTTTTGGAGCAAGAATTAACACACTCATGCGTCAACGTGCATTTTTTCATATCTCCAAAATAGCTATTTTTTCTAATGAAAATCCGTGATAATTTTCTTATTTATACTGCAAACATAGGTTATCGGTGTTGGATTGAGTTTCTGAGTCTTATGGTTTGAGATTTACAGGCCCTTGCAGGGAAGGGGCCTTACATTTCTTTCATTTTTTCAGTCTTTGTTGGAAATCACTAACTAGGGAATTCTTAGACTTATGGTTTTTGAGTTACAGCAGGCTATATTTAGTTTTTTTTTACGTCTGCCACTTAGTTCATTAACCCATTGTATGCGGGAAATCTCTAAAGGGGCATCTTGGCAAACATTGCAGGCCCAGATCAGATGCCGCAGATTGCGGCGTCTGATCATGGCCTACACTATTTGTCCAACATATAGCAATGGTAGTTTCCACTAGTATACAATGGGTTAATTTCATCACATAGAGTGGGTGGATGCTTTTACATTTACACCCATTTCAACAGTATTTAAGTCGTATCAAAAGCCCAAGATTTCATACCACACATCAAAGTGTATAGGACCACCATATTTGAGTCCTTCACTAACGCTACCCTACTACTACTGCGCATCTTCGGGTTCACTAAATATCTTGTTTCTATCTGTTCATTTCATACTTGTACATGCCTGATTAAATCTCTGATTTTGCTATTTTTCCAAAAACAAACATGAGCACATGTTCGAGAAACGCTTTCCAGATGCTGTAGTAAAACTTTCTGCTACAAAATATCCTGGTAAAGTCATTATTTTAGTCATCATCATAATGAAGTTTGCACACCATGGAATAAAGTTACGACACCAGGTAATGTAAAACTGACAGGTCATAAGAATCAACGGACAACACATAAATCTAGCGTTGTGCCTCTATATACAATTGCTCTCTCATAACATAAAACGATGATCGCACAGATTATAAGAAATTATAGACACCATAAAAATGTGCACTGACAGGATATAATGATGAATGGACATGCTATAAAGCAAACTGCACACCATATAAAGAAAAGTGCACATCACATAATGAAAACATATCACCATATAAATAAGTTATGACATCAGATAAAGAACAATGGACATGAGATAAAGAACCCCGGATATCATTTAACGAAATAATGTCATCATGTCTTACATTTGGTCAACATAAGAGAGCTGTGGCGTTCCATATTTTTTTTCTGACGGATTTTTGTTGTGATATTTTTTTATTCACCCGAAACATAGAACCGTCTCCATTAGATGGTTCTAACGACTACCTACAACCTCTTAAAGGCAAACTAAGAAATGTGTATGCTCTAAACAGTATAAAGTGAGGTTTAGAAGGTTGTTCATGACGGATTTACAGGGGTGGTCATTATACGGACTTGTAATAAAATCATTTCGGGAGACACATTAAGGGGATTTGGTATACTTGGATTTTTTCCGCCATTTTTGAAAGGTAGACAACTTTCGGGACTTCCTGTTCGCCTTTCTATAAGCCCTCGCCCACGGAAAAAGGGGTCTACTCTTAAAGGAGCAAATTCATTCCTTTAAGAGTTGACCGCTATTGACATGGGACACAAAATACTTTTGCAGGAGTTGCCTCCCCTGAAGGTGTTCCCATTCTCTTAAAGGGAATGTTTTTTTTTTTTTTTACTCTTCAACCAAAAAGTTTGTCTTATCATTCTGCAAATCTTTTTTTTTTCATAACTTTAAAGCTTGTCGCTAGTTTTTCTTTCGGTTTCCTCTCTGTCTCGCTTGTTGCATATATAAACAGAAATTGGGGGGATGTGGGGCGGCTCCTGAATAGACTTTCACAATTAAAGCAATGCGTTTTATCTTCATTATTTTAGAGCTTTGACATTTCTATTGGAAGCTAGAGGATGGGGTCGATATTTCTATTGGAAGTAAAGAGAATAACATTTATGTTTGGATTTCTCGGAATTTTGACATTTTTTTTTTTGCCCCTTGGGTGGATTGACACGTCATCGGTAGT
This sequence comes from Lucinisca nassula, assembly GCA_963580285.1. Classification (NCBI taxonomy): domain Eukaryota; kingdom Metazoa; phylum Mollusca; class Bivalvia; order Lucinida; family Lucinidae; genus Lucinisca; species Lucinisca nassula. Next base: position 16,855,309 of record OY757015.1, read on the forward strand.
CGTGAAACTTTCATTAATTGACTCAACTTTGTAAAACCGACTTCAGTCCGGTTGCCTTTCCAAGAGTCCGGTTGGCTTTCCGCTGATGGTGTTTTCGTTGGGATCTGTTGCTTCATGTTTGTGTTTCTTTCCCTTTGGTGTCTTTGATGGGAGCTGTGAGTTAATTTATCGATTCCTATCATTGCGTCTACTTATATTTTTCATGACTTTTAACTTCTAATTTCAAGACTGCTTACTTAAGACTTCATCTTTATCAAGTCAGAAGTACCTACGTTAGGGGCTGGAAGTCTGAAATTAGAAGGGATGAAGTCAGACGTCCCGCCAGAGCTTCCATATTATGAATACAAAACAAATTGCGAGATTTGAACGGAGATGGTTCGAACCTGTGAAACAACAACCATGCAGAATGAATCCCACGTAAAAGATCACCTGAAAGTAGCAATTCGGTTGGACAAAGGCCAGGGGGAACAACCTACGTCAGAGCAGTGACGTCATAACCATTCGTAGGTTTGCCGAGGTTTACTACACAAAAGGCATTTGTCGCAACAAGTAGGCGCAGTCGGTGCATTAGGTGATAAAAGAATCAAACATACTGAAATCTGTCTCAGAAATGTGGTCTTTTCTTTAAACAATTCGACACAAGCTGATTTGGCATTGATGTCGGAACTATCATTGTTTACAGCGCCGAATCAAATCTTTTGGCGATGCTATCGAAGCCTTTTCAATGTTTCTAGGTGGAAAAAGCTTACTGATGGGATGCAAATATTATTCGTTACCAGGTGAAGTATGTTTTCTGAAGACTCGTTATGTACATATCTAGTTTTAAGCATTTTTGTACCCTATTTACACCAATATTGCCGCTACTGAAATGGGTACAACATCTCTGTTATGACGTAGGTTGTCTTCCCTGAAGGCTGGAATGGAAGTCGTATTGTACCATAACCTTACAGGGCATATATCGAGGCTTTAGTGTGCAACTATTCTAAGTGACATTTTTGGTGAAAACACACACACACACACACACACACACACACACACACACACACACACACACACACACACACACACACACACACACACACACACACACACACACACACACACACACACACACACTCTCTTATTTTATAGTTGGATAGTATTTTACATTTTATCATATGACGTCGCGTCTCAGAGTGTAATGACGCCATCTAATATTTTCGATAATCCTCTAGTGGATTAAATATGCAAATTAGCCAGATACGTCCCGTAACGTTACATGTGCGACGTCCTTAACGACGTCACGTTTACTATTGGCGGAATATTGATATTTTTGTAAACAATCGTGAATAAAATGCGTTTCAAATGACATATGATAAATAGAATCTTGCATTTTATCCCTTTACCCCAACTCGTTTAATAAATTCAATAATACACACATGAACACTCATGTAAGATCCTCTATTTACAACAAGTGTACAGATTTCCCCATGGTGCCCTAACACATTGCTGAGAAAAAGACATATGTGTCCAACTTCACGTAGTTTATCTGCATCGTATGTTTTCAGTCAGTACAAAACTTGTGCATCTGTTTGTTTAAACCCTTCAATTCGAACATAACTATTTGATGTAAATAACCTGGGTTTCCCCAAACTAGTGATACTCACGTGGACTTCAGCACTGGAAGAGATTTTGTGCTTGGTAACGTTGGTTCTATTGATAAAACACTGACCCCGAAAAGGGTTTGAGTTATGTTATGGAGATCACAATTAGGAGTGCACCTAGACTCACTGCTGCTGCTCATAACAATCTGTGTCAACCTGGTGTACAACGCTCCAGCCCATAGGGGATTGAAAAAAATATATGGGCTTCATGATGCTTCCACGCAGAGCTGAATCCGGCCCGCACACTAGTACTGGTAAACCGCTTTGAGGATCTAAGCCTGTCCAGGAACCGCGGTGCGAGGCGGACCGCCCATGCTAATAAACCTTATTGGCCTCATTGGGCGACAAGGCTTGAGATGTCATTTCATCTCAATGGCCGGTAAAATCCCGCAAACTTGGAAGCAACGTCTCCAAAATGACATTTACAGTGTTGACGGGGACGTTAAACCCCAAATCAAACAAACAGACAAAACCTGGTGTACAATTGTGCCGGGAAAGTGTGTTAGTGCTTTGGGGACCACAAGGCTATTCTGGCAGGGGAGATAATTTACATAATGTGGCGCGCACAGCTATAGGTCTGCTAATGACACGCCTTTTCAAACTTATGTACAAGTATACCAAGTACCACCAATATAATTCAAAGTTTTTTTGCAGTTTTGACCATTACAATGTTTTACTGTCGGGGGAGATAATCTCAAGACCGTGGGACATAAAGTTGTAGTTCTTGCTCATGACAAACGTTCTTAACATCGTGTAAGAATTGTATTCAGTAGGATCAATAGGTTAAGACCTAAGTATGTTAGAATTTTGGATATCACAAGGTTATGTTGCCAGGAAATGTAACTAAAATACAGCTGCACCCAGATTTGTGGTTCTTGCACATGACATGCCTTTTTATCAGTTACCCCCTGTATATTTTGCATTATAACGCATTGTCCGGATTAAGATATGCTATCTCAGGACAAGTGAGCTTTATTACATCAACATGACATTGCACTTTTATGAATGAACCGGACTACTGGAAAAAAACAAAAATGTTATTGAAACTGGGAAATATAGCAAAATTACTTGAAAAAAAAAAATCATAGGAAAAACATGGTCAGCTGATACTAAATATATCGGCCACCAGAATGCTTGGACGCACTGAGGACTGATCGTAAATTGCCAATTTAAGAGTGACAGGGGGATAAACTGATAAATAGAATACCAGATTCGTGTCATTTGATATCCAGTTTATCAGGCTCGGCTTCGAGAACGCATGTAGAATCGCTCGGCAAGCCTCGCGATTCTACAAGCGTTCTCGAAGCCTTCCCTGATAAACTTGATATCAAAAGACACTCATCTGGTATTCTCTATTTATCTACCAAGTACCACCAGTACTAATCAAGAAGATTGCAGGTATAGTTATCATAAGATTATATTGCCAAGGTAACAAACTAAAATACGATGATAGCCATTGTTGTGGTTCCTGCTAATGGCATCCCTTCTTAACCTTGAGTATAATTATACACAGTTCTCAGTGGATGTGGAGCCTTGACACCAATAGTTGTTTTTTTTTTGCCCATGACATGCTATGTCAACCTAATGGATCATTGTACAAATATGTTCTATAAAAGGGTTATCCTTTGGAAGCAAGGAATACACCACAGAAGTGAAAAATATGGAGTGTACATGTCAAATCAATATACAGTAGAACTTCGATGGCTCGAACACCGATGGCTCGTTTACCATGAATGAGTCGAACCCGTTCTTGAGCCCTAGCGAAATCCTCTACATAAGAAACAGTGGGGGATAATTAAGGAGATTTTAGTCATTTATCGTGCATGTGTGTGGTGTGTGTACTCATTAGAATCGCCTCGATGAGTACACACAGCATACATATTCATTAGCGAACACCGAAAAGATGTGTAAAAGTATCTCGTTATACCTCCTGACAGTAACCTCAGTGGCTCGAACTACCGCTGTCTCGAACATATTTTCGAGGTCCCAAAGGTGTTCGAGCCATTGAAGTTCGACTGTATCTTAAATGGTGCTTATTTGATGGTGAGTGAGTGAGTGTTTCAGTTTTAGGTCCCACCAACAGCTAAGGTCATACGGAGATGGGACCTTGGTTTAAAGACTCCTCCGAAAGTTCGTAGAAGCCCGGGTCGATCCTGCGATCCCTGGTTTACAAGGCGGGTAGCGTTACCAATACACTACGGAGATTTCAGTTATGTGATGGTTGTCACAAGATTATATTTATAGGGAGATATCTAAAATACAAAGGCAACCAGAGTTGAGGTTCTTGCACATGGCATGCCCACTCATTTGTGAACCTTGATAATTATTTCAAAAAGAGTTAGAGCTGTCGAAAGTTTACGAGGGCGAGTCAATAAATAAACAGCCTGACTCGTTTCTGGGTGAGATCGATCTCTTTTTTAGTTCGACGAAATGGCCCTTTAGAATGATACACCGGTCTTATTGTAGCTTTTGTTATGCGCCGGCTCACATCGTAATTATCAATTCACTTTCTACTTATGCAACACTTTTCTGGCTTCATACTGCTTCAAAACTGGCGTTATCCAAAAGAATAACAGAATCTTATATGGGTGTGAGGGGTGGATTGAAAAATCCGTCCCGAGGGACTCTGTCCGGCATCACGCGGCTTGCCGAGTGATGCCGGACAGTGATCCCGAGGGACGGATTTTTCTATCCACCCCTCACACCCATATTGGATTCTTTTTCTTGCATACCTTCTATTTCTATTGCGAATTGTTAATGCTGCTGTCACTTCGGTTACCGACGTCCGCCATTTTGTGATGACACAACAGGAATGTTAAGTGACGTCACGCATGACGACGCCGCGCATGAGGTTGTAATCAACCAGTGCGGTTACCGACGTCCGCCATTTTGTGATGACACAACAGGAATGTTTAGTGACGTCACGCATGACGACGCCACGCATGAGGTTGTAATCAACCATTGCATTTATCAAACACGGGACTATATTCGTTTTGGGGTCGGAACACCAGGGTCAGAACATAAATTTCTATCCCAGGGTAAAATCACGGATTTCCTTGTCTGGTGTGCAAGAAAGACTATGCTCGCGCTGACAATTTTGGCCGTTGATGTTCAATGTCAGCGCGTAACTGATTTTTTTTATCAAATAATTTCAATAAAAACTGCCCACAATGTTTACAGTACGCATTTTAAAGTCAAACACTCCTTGAGAACTGTTATAGTAGTCAAAGCCATCACAAACACACGCCTACATGTATATAAACATGACCCCCTTAAACCCCACTTTTATATGGTAAAACTGGGGTCTGCAGCTATTTGTCTTGTTTCTGCTCAAAATCACAGATTGCGGGTACTCGTTAGAACCGCTTCGCCGAGGCGGTCTTAACGAGTATCCACAACATATGTTTTTGAGCAGAAATAAGAAAAATATCGATTTTTTCATCTGAAAATTTTGATTTTTCGTTGGTAAAGTTTACAATGTATTTGTATAGGCATGTTTTCGTATGTAAAGAATTTCGTTTTTTCCTTCTCCTGTTAAAGTATGAAAAGGGTAGATAGAATAGTTTCGCACTAAAGCCTCGATATGTGAGCAAGCTTTCAGAATAGCATGCTAGTCAGACGGATCACATGCTTTTTGTTTTTATTCTTCGCATGATGATGATGGTGATGATGATGTTGATGATAGTTAACTCAATATTTAAATTTCACTTGTTGGGGGTGAATTTGACGATTTATGTTAACTGTTTTGCAGGTGAAAATCAGGCAGCAGAGTATGGTAAGTTATTGTTTTATTCTATGAATTTAGTTAACCTAGCAAAACTTGCACTGAGTGGAAATAAAATAGCTCTTCCCATATATCGGCATAAACTGAAAGAAGAAAATGGATCCGCATCACGTGAACAAGTCCGTGAAATAAAGACCCCCTAAACCCCACTTTATATAGAGAAAACTGGGGTTTTCGGAGGTAAACGTTATTTTCCTTATTTCAAGACATAGGTTGTGGGTACTCGTTAGAACCGCCTCAATGAGGCGGTTCTAACGAGCACGCAAAACCTAGCTTTGGAGTATTAATAAGAAAAGGATCACACAATTTCTTCAGAAAAATTGCACTTTTTTGAGGTTTAAAAAATGTACTATATCACACGGATGTGTTGTCATAATGTTTATATCATGACGAAGTGCATGTTTCCTTTATTATTATTTATTTACATTACGAAAACTTGCCTACACAAATATACTGTAAAAATGAAACGATTAAGATGAAAAAGTGTGACATTTTCTTATTTCTGCTCAACATATTGATTGCGGGTACACGTTAGAGCGCATTACAATAACACACCCGTGTGACATAGTGCATTTTACATCTCCAAAATCGCTACTTTTCTGATGAAAATCCTTATTAATACTGCAAACATAGGTTGTAGGTGATTGCCCCCGCCCATCGGGGCTTGAAGAAATATATGGGATGCATGATGCTTCCACGCAGAGCTGAATTCGACCCACGCACGAATACTGGTAAACCACTTAGAGAATCTAAGCCTGCCCAGGCAAAGCGGTGTAAGTATCGGACCGTCCATGCTTGTAAATCCTATTGGTTTCATTTGGCAACAGGGCTTGAGATGTCATTTCATCCCAATGTCGGATAAAAGTCCCACAAAATTGGAAGCAACGTCTCCAAATTGACCTTTACAGTGTTGTCGGGGACGTTAAACCTCAAATCAAACAAACAAACAAGGTTGTTGGTGCTCGTTAGAACCAACGAGTACCCACAACCTATGTATCGGAGTAGAAATGATCGAAATAATGTATAACCCCGTACACCACAGTTTACTCTGTATAAAGAGGGGTTTAGGGCGGTGTTCATTTCACAGACTTGGATATCCACAATCTATATATTTTAGAGCAGAAATAAGAATAATATAAGAATCCAACATGGCTGTTTATGTAGGATAGGGTAATCTCACCCAAGGGGTCTGAATTTCAACCAGGGACAAGGCTTTGCCGAATCCCTGGTTGCAATTCAGACCCCGAGGGTAAGATGTCCTTATCCTATATGAACAGAATAATGGTGGATTATTTTTCTCCCACTATTTAGGCCTAAAGCGACTGCCACGGAGAAAGCAACTTAAGGGAAAAAAGTAACATTTTTTATCCATGCATTTTTCGGCTTCAAAATCGATACAGCGAAAGAGACCGCCTATGATAAGTACATACTTTTGAGTAGGTACGAAAAAAAATCATCGCTGTACCACTTGCACAACTGTGAATGTTTTTTTTTATTTGCATGAAGGTTACGTCATCAGCGTAGGAAAATCCAACGTGTAAACAAATAAGTAAACAGTCAAATAAGCAACGAATGAATAAGGCATTTTATCATATGACGTCGCGTCTGAGAGTGTAATAACGCCATGTAATATTTTCGATAATCGACTAGTGGATTAAATATGCAAATTAGCTAGATACGTCCCGTAACATGTCATGTACGACGTCCTTAACGACGTCGCGTTTACTAATGGCGGAATGTTGATATGTTTGTAAACAAGCGTGAATAAAATGCGTTTTAAATGTCATATGATAAATAGAATCTTGCATTCGTGCTCATGTATTATTGAATTTTTTAAACTCGTTGAGGAAAAGGGATAAAATGCTCGGCAAAGCCTCGCATTTTATCCCTTTTCCTCAACTCGTTTAATAAATTCAATAATACATGAACACTCATGTAAGATCCTCTATGTCTTAAAATTAGCTTTCAAACTGTTAAGTTTATTGAATTTTAACTAAGAATATACTGTAAAAAGTGCGAATGTTTGTCTGACAAAAATAAACTGATATGGTTATGACAAATGAGACAAATCAAGTAATAAGTTCGTTTGCTAAATTTATCTTTGATTGCTTTAAATGTAGATCTTCACGTTTCTGATCATATTTAATAAGTATATATCAGAAGTTATTCCGCCTCTTGCAGCAGGTAAAATATTTAAGGACAGCTGTATTCATTATTGCCGATGGGCCTACCAAGGAGGACCTTATGCCTACTCTCCATGGTGGATCTATCAGTATTTTTTTTTGTTTTGCAGAATACAAGTCTAACATTTGAAACAGACTCACGAATCCATATTATGTTCGTATGTTGTTTAATGTTGTTTGTTGTTTTCGTATGTTGTTTAATGTTGTTTGTTGTTTACCTGTTTTTATCCTCTTTCAAATCAGGTCAGTTTTTTTTTCACATCGATTGTATGCCAGGAATCACCAAAAAATGGAAATAAATTCTATTCTATTCTATTCTTCAAATCAAAAACAAGCAATTTAACCACTTAATAGAAAACTATGTAAACGCGTCACTAAAGTGAAGCATGGTTTCATTTTCAAACTGTCAGAATAATAGTCACTCAAGATAATTTTCTCCGTTTTTGGATTAATTTGTGGACTATAGTGACTAAAATTGGTCTTTATGTTGCCATAGACGCAAAACCTTAATTTAAACAAAATAAATACATAAATACATAAAAAAAATAAATACCTTTTGGTCTTCATTTTGCAAATGCTGCCGTCTGCTAACCCTTATCTTGCTGTTCACGACATCCCCTATCTTTGAAAACAGTGTAGATCCAGATCAGATGGTTTCTGAAGAAGCCATCTGATCAGGATCTACACTGTTTGACATTTAGTATATGAATTTGTAGCAATAAATTACATCAAGTAATTTGATTGGCTGATAGACATAAATGGGTGTTGCTTAAATGAATATTCAGCAAGACAGGGGTTAAGGTCTATTACCTAATAGCTTATCTGTACGGAACCCGGGAAGGGACATTCAATTTTATTTTTAATATGTTGTGCGAACAAGGTATAAAGTTGTGCGAACAAGATATTATCTTGTGCGGACAACATAATTTATCATGTGCGGACAACATATTATCTTGTGCGCACAAGATATTAAAATGAACAGGCACGTTTGTTTTTATTTATTTATTTATTTTTTTTTCATACCCAAGATTTGTGTGAAGTTATATTAAAACCCATCAATAAATATAGACATTATAGTAACGACATAAAATAGCCACAGTGACCTTGACATTGACCCAGAACGAGATATCATCGTACCAAACATTTGTCTGAAGTTATTTAAAAATCCATCAATAAATGCAGGCGCTAGAGCAATGACAACGTTTTTTTTCCTTCCAAAAGTAGCCACAGGGACCTTGACCTCGAGCCCCAGACCCTGAAAGTTAAACTCGCTCGAGATATCATCATATCCGACCTTTATGTGAAGTTATATTAAAATCCACCAATAAATAATAATTGCTAGAGCGATGAGAGAAAAGTGTTCAGAAACTAGCCATAGTGACCTTGACCTTGAGCCCAGGACAATGAATGTCAAAGTCGCTCGAGATATAATCATACCAAATATTTTTGCGAAGTAACACTAATATCCATCAACAAATAAAGGTGATAGAGCGATGGAAAAGTTTTTCTAAAAATATCCACATGACATTGACCTGGAGCGCCGGACCATGAAAGTCGAACTCGCTCAAGATATCATCATGCCCAACATTTGTGTGAAGTATGTTTAAATCCATCAATAAATGTAGGCGCTAGAGTGATAGCAAAGATCTGTTTCTAAAAATAGCCAGAGTGACCTTGCCCAGTAGGCCCTGACCATCTTAGACTTATGGTTTAAGAGTTACAGCTTTCAATCTCATTATTGATCATTGCGTTCACTTCTATTTTACAGTCCTTTGCTGGGACAGGGCCTTACATTTCTCCTTATGTTTGCATTTTGTGTTACAACACTTACTAGGGGACACAGAACTGAGTTTCTTAGTCTTATGATTTAAGATTTATAGGTGTTGCTGCCAAAGGTCCTTATATTTCTCATTATTATTTTGAGTGCGTGAGTGTTTGAGTTGTACGTACCACCAACTGCTAAGGTCATGCGGAGACGGGACCTCGGTTTGAAGACTCAACCGAAAGTCTGGAGAAGCCTGGGATCGATCCTGCGATCCCTGGTTTACAAGGCGAGTAGCGTTACAGATGCACCACGGAGGCTTCTCTGTAAAGTTTTGGTATATAAAAGTGGGGTGTAAGTCAATGTGTAAACCAGAGAGATCTTTCACTAACATAATCCTCCTACTACTGCACAACCACGGGGAGTAGCCTTCGGTTTCACCAATCCTCTTATTAATTCAATCTTCAACTTCGTGACTTCTCACCCTTCCAACTTCATGTATTTAGATTTTAACTTCATGGCTTGTTTCTTCTAACTTCTTCCTTTCGACTTCAACTTTGTGACTTCTTACACTTCTAAAATCATGACTTCTTACTTCTAACTCAATGGCGTTTTACTTCTAACTTCATGACTTCTTACTTTTAACCTTTTACCTTCTGATGTCTACGTTCTTACTTTCGAATTCAACTTCGGGACGTCTTACTCCAAACTGCAATATTTTGGTACTTCAAACTTCTTACCGCCGACTTCAACTTTATGAATTCTTACACCTCTAACTTCATGACTTCTTTTTGCTTTCTCATTGCCTTCCGACATCCAGCATTATCAAGTCAGAAGGGAAGACGTTAGGAGTGGGAAGTCGGTAGTTAGACTTGTTACTTTTAACTTCGTGGCTTCTGACGTCTAGTTTGTTACTTTCGACTTCAGCTTCAGGACTTCATTTTTACTTCTTACTTCATGATTGTGTTCTTCTTATCTTCGACTTCAACTGTAAGCCCCCGCCCATAGGGGCTTGAAGAAATATATGGGCTGCACGATGCTTCCACGCAGAGCTGAATCCGGTCCGCACACTAGTACTGGTAAACCGCTTAGAGGATCTAAGCCTGTCCAAGAACCGCGGTGTGAGGTGGACAGTCCATGCTAATAAACCCTATTGGTTTCATTGGGCGACAGGGCTTGAGATGTCATTTCATCGCGATGTCGGGTAAAAGTCCCACAAAATTGGAAGCAACGTCTCCAAAATGACCTTTACAGTGTTGACGGGGACGTTAAACCTCAAATCAAACAAACAAAAACTTCAACTGTATGACCGCTTGCACGTCTTACTTCATGACTTCTTACTTCTAACTCCATGCCTTCTTACTTCCGTCTTCCAACTTTATCAAGTCAGAAGGGACGACGTTAGGAGTGGAAAGTCGGAAGTTAAACGTAATGAAGTCAGAAATCCCGATAGGCCTTCCATATTCATGGGCATTAATTACCGTGCATATTCCTATCAGGACAGACAAAATATTTAGTGTTTTGGACACTGATGGTACCGACCCGGTGAGACAAAATCCATACACAATGAACCGCACGAAAACGTACCATTTCAAAGAAGAAATGCAGTATTTGCTTAACAACAATTGAACTATAAGTCATATTGAATAACAACCTGACAGGACATATGTGTTCAGACTTCCTAAACCGTCTGCCAGAGTAACATGAAATGCAGTATGTCTTTGCATGATGATGATGATAGTGATGATGATGATGATGATTTTACTTAAGAAATAGATCAGCTCTAGCTGTGATTTGTTGAATAACAAATCACAGTTTGTCGGTCAGTTGTAAAGTAGATCAAATCACGGGCGCGTAGCGCGCGTGTTTTGTCGACTTACAACTGACCGACAGACTGTGATTTATCACTCAACAAATTACAAACTAGAGCTGATCTATTTCGATTCTAACACGCTGAAAATCGGCAATAAATGTTGTTGTTTCCTTCATTATCTCACAATTTTCGCCATTGTTAGAAGAAATCCCGCTAAAATTATCGACTGAAACACGTGCATTTATATCCTTTTCTTACGTTTTTGATGCGCGAAAATGACGTAACACCGTTGAACGTCAAGTAAATCGACTAGTGACGTCATAAATTGGAATTTTAATGACGTCACTCGTCACGCTCTTCCGAGCTGTGATTTATGGTAGAATAAAACACAGTTATTTCCCATTGCCTATATAGGCGCGCTGTGTAAGAATATTGCATTAAAATCTTGAATTGACGTCCGCTGGTCGTGAATTTGACGTTTTAGGTGTTCATTGCATTTAATTGTTTTTCAGGTGATCCTCAGGATGACCTAAGTAAGTTATTGTTTTATTTTAAATAAAGATGACCTGAACAGGCACCTTTTTGTTTTGTATGTAGGCTGGTTTACGGCCCACTAAACATAACCGGCTATCACAATGCGGCTACTTGTAGTTAACCTAGCAAATGTGCACTGGATAGACATAAAAAAGGTTTTCCCATACATAAGCAGAAACAGGCCGCGTCAGGAGATATTGTTTGGAATTTTCAGCAAGGTAAGACTTGAACCGATCTGCTGAACAACACATACTGATTAGAGTCTTGAAACGTTAGATCTGCTTACTAGAGTTATTGACTATTCCAAACTAGAATGTAGTCGATGGCACGCCATCGTAAATCCCCACGCTTTCTCCACGTGGTCTAAGTACCATAAAGTAACATGTACATGTATTTGCAATTGAATTTGACTGACATGTGACTTTTAAACCCTCCCCCAGGGTAAACAAAAGGATTATATTCGATTTTCTATGTCACATGGCAATGTTATAAAACTTAACTTTCGACATTTTGACCACTCCCCAAAGGCATCAGGCTGACCCCAGAGTCAAGATTTATATTGCATTATCTTTTACTGATTATCCCCTTTGATTTGATATGCCACATGATTATGCTAAAAAAAAAAACTTGAATTTTGACCCCACCGCCTAAAATCCGACCCATGGGCATAACGGACGGACGGACAGACAGACGGGGGCGAATATAATATACCTTCCAGCTAAAGCGTGTGGATAACAAGGTAAGACTAACTAGTAAGAAAAGGGCACTCAGGAAAGACCACAATCTAAGAATGCAGCCGTCTTAAGTCACCCATTGAAAGTGACACGGAGGCACACACAAAAACAGACGAAACATAAACCAACGACACAAACCAAATAATAAATAAAGTACTGCAAAAGGAACGACCGCCTTGGACACGTCAGTAGTAAAACTACTGGGGTTGGGAGAGTTTATTTTGATGAAATTTTAACCAGTAAAGTATCAAACAAAATCACAATAACAAATTGATCCGCATTGAGGCTCCGGCATTTCAGTGGTATCTTGCTGTCGAGTCCTCACCGTTGTTTCATCTCTGTGGTTGTTTGAATTTTTGTGTTCATGGAGATGTTGCACTGGTGAGTTAGGAGGCCTTCATGCGGACTGAACAAATTATTTTTCAGAATCGCTACGGAAATAAGGGCAGTGGAATTCGTTTCACTGACCATTTCCAGGCGCTTCTTGTGTCGCGGTTTATTTTTGTTAAGGTTTGTCTTTGGGTATTGGTGTCGATTACATTTTTTTGGTTTTGGATAACCAATTGGCCATTTTGTGGGAAAGAAACTGTCATTTTGGCTTTCCGCTATTGATGTTTCCATTAGGGCCTGCTGTTTCAAGTTTGTATTTCTTTCTCTTTGGTGTCTCTTATGGGATCTGTGGGTAATTGTCTCGATTCCTGCTCATTGCCTTCACTTCTATTTTCTAGCTCAACTGTGAGTCATAATGAAATACATGGTAAAATGGTTATGTATAGATTAATATTATCACGAATCAGGGTTGAGGACTCAACAACAATCCGATGTCAGAGCAGAAAAAAAACACAAGTTAGATTACGGAGGGTCGAACCACAATTAGATCATGGAGACCGACCTGCTTTAGATCATGGAGACCGACCTGCTTACTACACATATTTGTTAGAGTCTTAAAATGTTAGGCCTGCTAGAGGCACCAAGGTAATACTAAGACCGACCTGCCTAACTACACATACTAGTTATAGTCTTGAAATGTTAATCTGTAAGAGGCAGAAAGTTAAGACTTAGGCCGACCTGCTGAACTACATCAAATAGTTAGAGTCTTGTATTGTTAGATTTGCTAGAGACTGCAAGGTTAGACTAAAACAGCCCTGCTGAACTAAACATACAAGTTAGAGTCTTGAAATGTTAGACCTGCTAGAGACAGCAAGGTAAGACTAAAATTGACCTGCTGAACTACACATACTAGTTAGAGTCTTGAAATGTTTGGCCTGCTAGAGGCAGCAAGGTAAGAGTTAGGCCGACCTGATGAACTACACATACTACTTGGAGTCTTGAAATTTATACATGCTAGAGACAGCAAGGTAAGACTAAAATCGACCTGCTGAACTACACAAACTAGTTAGAGTCTTGAAATGTTAGGCCTGCTAGAGACAGCAAGGTAAGACTAAAATCGACCTGCTGAACTACACATACTTGTTAGAGTCTTGAAATGTAAGACATGCTAGAGGCAGCAAGGTAAGACTTAAACGGAACTCCTGTACTACACATATTAGTTAGAGTCTTGAAATCTTAGACCAGCTAGAGGCAGCTAGGTAAGACTAAAATCGACCTACTGAACTACACATACCAGTTAGAGTCTTGAAATGTTAGACCAGCTAGAGGCAGCAAGGTAAGACTTAGGCCGACCTGCTGAACTACACATACTAGTTAGAGTCTTGAAATGTTAGACCTGCTAGAGTGAGCAAGGTAAGACTCAAGCCGAACTCCTGAACTACACATACTAGTCGGAGTCTTGAAATATTAGACTTGCTAGAGGCAGCAAGGTAAGACTTAAGCCGACCTGCTGAACTACACAAACTAACTAGATTCTTGAAATGTTAGACCTGCTAGAGGCAGCAAGGTAAGATTTAGGCCGACCTGCTGAACTACACATTCTTACTAGAGCCTTGAAAAATTAAGTCTGCTAGAGGCAGCAAGGTTAGACTAAAACCGACCTGCTGAACTACATATGCTAGTTAGAGTCTTGAAATGTTAGATCGGCTAGAGGCAATATGGTAAGACGATTTTTTGTTTGATTTGAGGTTAAACGTCCCCTACTACACTGTAAAGGTCATTTTGGAGACGTTGCTTGCAATTTTGTGGGACTTTTACCCGACATTGATATGAGATGACATCTCAAGACCTGGCGCCCAATGAAACCAAAAGGTTTTTGAGCATTGACAGACCGACACACACCGCTTTGGCTGGGCAGGCTTAGCAGCAGGGTACGACTAAAACAGACCTGCTGAAATACACATACTAGCCCCCCACCCCCCCACCCCACCCCCACAGTTTCCGCTGACGGTTCCAGGGTGGTTCTTATGTCGCGGTTTATTTTTGTTATGGTTTGCCTTTGGGTATTTGTGTCGCATATATTATTTTATTTTGGATAACCTATTGGCCATTTTGTGGAAAAGTAACTGTCGTTTTGGCTTTCCGCTATTGATGTTTCCATTAGGGTCTGTTGTTTGTGTTTCTTTCCCTTTAGTGTCTCTGATGGAAGCTGTGGGCTTATTGTATCTTTTTCTGATCATTGCCCCCACTTCTACTTTTAAGATCATCTAGTAAGTGGTTTACCATTACTCGTGTGCGTGTCGGTTTCAGCTGTGAAAACCGACCTGTTGAACTACACATATTAATAAGAGTCTTGTAATGTTAGACATGCTAGAGGCAGCAGTGTAAGACTTAAACCGACCTGCTGAAATACACATACTAGTTAGATTGAAATGAAGGCAATGATCAGGAATCAATACAATTAACTCACAGCTCCCATCAGAGACACCACGGGAAGAAACAAAAATATGAAACAGCTAGACCCTAACAGAAACATCACTGGCACAACAGGACAGTTACGTATCCACAAAATGGCCAATCGGCTATCCAAAGCAAAATAATATAAGCGATGCCTAAACTCAAAGACAAGCCTTAACAAAAATAAACAACGACATTAGAACCGCCTTGGAAAGGTCAATGAAACGAATTTTACTGCGGGGGGGGGGGGGGGATTGGGGGTCTTAAATCGATTTTCCGTGGCCTTTACTTCCATCGCGATTAGGACAAAAAATGTATTTAGTCCGCCTTGAAATGTTAAAGTCTTGAAATGTTAGACCAGCTAGGGGCGGCAGAGTAAGATTAAAATCGACCTGCTTAACCACACATACAAGTTAGGGTCTTGAAATATTAGATTAGCTAGAAGCAGCAGGGTAAGACTAAATCTGACCTGTAGAAATACACATACTTGTTAGAGCCTTGAAATATTAGGTCTGCAAGAGGCAGCAAGGTGCGACTAAAACCAACCTGCTGAACAACAAAAACTCCTTAGAGTCTTGAAATGCTAGATCTGCTAAAGGCAGTAGGGTAAGACTAAAACAGACCTGCTGAAATACACATACTAGTGAGAGCCTTGAAATGTTCGGTCTGCTAGACGCAGTAAGGTCCAACTAAAAACAACCTGCAGCAATAGACTTAGACTTAGGCCGACCTGCTGAACAAGAAAAAAAAGAGTGTTTAAATTTTAGACAAGCTAGAGACAGCAAGGTTAGATTAAACCCGAACTCCTGAACTACACACACTAGTTAAAGTCTTGGAATGTTAGACCTGCTAGAGGCAGCAAGGTAAGACTTAGGGCGACCTGCTGAACTACACATACTAGTTAGAGTTTTGAAATGTTAGACCTGCTAAAGGCAGCCAGGTAAGACGTAGGCCGACCTGCTGAACTACGCATACTAGATAGAGTCTTGAAATGTTAGACCTGCTAGAGGCAGCAAGGTAAGACTTAGGCCGACCTGCTGAACTACACATACTTACTTGAGCCTTGAAAAATTAAGTCTGCTAGAGGCAGCAAGGTGAGACTAAAACCGACCTGCTGAACTTAATATGCTAGATAGAGTCTTGCAATGTTAGATCGGCTAGAGGCAATATGGTAAGACGATTTGTATGTTTGTTTGATTTGGGGTTTAACGTCCCCTACAACACTGTAAAGGTCATTTTGGAGACGTTGCTTCCAATTTTGTAGGACTTTTACCCGACATTGATATGAAATGATATCTCAAGTCCTGCCGCCCAATAAAACCAATAGGGTTTTTAAGCATGGACGGACCGACACGCGACGCTTTGCCTGGATAGGCTTAGCGGCAGGGTAAGACTAAACCAGACCTGCTGAAATACACATACTAGCCCCCCCCCCCAGTGGAATTCGTTTCCGCTGACCATTCCCAGGCGGTTCTTCCTATCGCGGTTTACTTTTGTTATGGTTTGTCCTTGTGTGTTTGTGTCGCTTATATTATTTTATTTTAGATAGTCTATCGGCCATTTTGTGGGAAAGTAACTGTTCTTTTGGCTTTCCGCTATTGATGTTTCCATTAGGTCTGTTGTTTTATGTTTGTGTTTCTTTTCCTTTGGTGTCTCTGTTGATAGCTGTGGGTTAAAATTGTATCGATTTCTGGTCAATGCCCCCACTTCTACATTTAAGATCCTCTTAGCGGTTTACCAGTATTTGTGTGCGGGTCGGTTTCAGCTCTGAACACAGACCTGTTGAACTACACATACTAATTAGACTCTTGAAATGTTAGACCTGCTGGAGGCAGTAGTGTAAGACTAAAACCAACCTGCTGAACTACACATACTAGTTAGAGTCTTAAAATATTAGACCTGCTAGAGGCAGCACGGTAAGACTTAAACCGACCTGTTGAAATACACATACTTGTCAGATTCTTGAAATGTTAGATCTGCAAGAGGCAGCAGGGTAAGACTAAAACAGACCTGCTGAAATACACATACTAGTTAGATTGAAATGAAGGCAATGATCAGGAATCAATACAATTAACTCACAGCTCCCATCAGAGACACCAACGGAAGAAACAAAAATATGAAGCAGCTAGACCTTAACAGAAACATCACTGGCACAAAGGGACAGTTACTAACCCACAAAATGGCCAATCGGCTATCCAAAGGAAAATAATTTAAGTGATACACAAACTCAAAGAAAAGCCATAACAAAAATGAGAACCGATTTGGAACGGTCAGCGAAACGAATTTCAATGCCGGGGGGGGGGGGTTAAATCGATTTTACTTGGCCACAATCCTCGCCCTTACTTCCGTCGCGATTAGGACAAAACATGTGTTCAGTCCGCCTTGAAATGTAAAAGTCTTGAAATGTTAGGCCAGCTAGGGGCAGCAGAGTAAGATTAAAATCGACCTGCTGAACCATACATACAATATAGAGTCTTGAAGTATTAGACTTGCTAGAAGCAACAGGGTAAGACTAAAGCAGACCTGCTGAAATATACATACAACCCCCACCCCCCCCCCCCCCCCCCCCCCAGTGGAATTCGTTTCCGGTGACCGTTCCCAGGCGGTTCTTTCTATCGCGGTTTATTTTTGTTATGGTCTGTGTTTGAGTGTTTGTGTCGCTTATATTATTTTATTTTAGATAATCTATCGGCCATTATGTGGGAAAGTAACTGTTCTTTTGGCTTTCCGCTATTGATGTTTCCATTAGGTATGTTGTTTTATGTTTGTGTTTCTTTCCCTTTTGTGTCTCTGTTGATAGCTTTGGGTTAAAATTGTATCGATTTCTGGTCATTGCCCGCTCTTCTACTTTTAAGATCCTCTAAGCGGTTTACCAGTATTCGTATGCGGGTCGGTGTCAGTTCTGAACACCGACCTGTTGAACTACACATACTAATTAGACTCTTGAAATGTTAGACCTGCTGGAGGCAGTAGTGTAAGACTAAAATCGACCTGCTGAAATACAACTACTGGTTAGAGTCTTAAAATATGAGACCTGCTAGTGGCAGCAGGGTAAGACTTAAACCGACTTGCTGAAATACACATACTTCAAGTTGTCAGATTCTAGAATGTTAGATCTGCTAGAGGCATCAGGGTAAGACTATAACAGACCTGCTGAAATACACATACTAGTTAGGTAAAAATGAAGGCAATGATCAGGAATCAATACAATTAACTCACAGCTCCCATCAGAGACACAACGGGAAGAAACAAAAATATGAAGCAGCTAAACCCTAACAGAAACATCACTGGCACAAAGGGACAGTTACTTACCTACAAAAATAGCGAATCGGCTATCCAAAGCAAAATAATATAAGCGATACAAAAACTCAAAGAAAAGCCATAACAAAAATAAGAACCGCCTTGGAACGGTCAGCGAGACGAATTTCACTGCGTGGGGGGTGGGGGGGGGTTAAATCGATTTTACTTGGCCATAGTCCTCGCCCTTACTTCCGTCGCGATAAGGACACAAATGTATCCAGTCCGCCTTGAAATGTTAAAGTCTTGAAATGTTAGACTAGCTAGGGGCAGCAGAGTTAGATTAAAATCGACCTGCTGAACCCCACATACAGTATAGAGTCTTGAAATATTAGACTTGCTAGAAGCGGCAGGGTAAGACTAAAACAGACCTGCTGACATACATATACTAGTTAGAGTCTTGAAATGTTAGGTCTGCAAGAGGCAGCAAGGTACGACTAAAACCATCCTGCTGAACATACTCATTAGAGTCTTGAAATGTTAGATCTGCTAAAGGCAGTAGGGTAACACTAAAACAGACCGGCTGAAATACACATACTAGTGAGAGACTTGAAATGTTAGGTCTGCTATACGCAGCAAGGTACGACTAAAACAACATGCAGAAAACACATACTAGTTAGAGCCTTGAAATGTTAGAGATGCTAGATGCAGCAGGGTAAGACTAAAACAGACCTGCTGAAATATACATACTAGTAAGAGTCTTGAAATGTTAGACCAGCTTGAGGCAGAAGGATAAGACTAAAACCGACCTGCGGTCATGCGGACTGAACAAATTATTTGTCTAAATCGCGACGGAAGTCAGGGCGAGGATTGTGGCCACGGAAAATCGATTTAAGCCCCCCCCCCCCCACCCCCAGTGGAAAGATGAAATCTTTCCACTGACCGTTCCAAGGCGGTTCTTCTGTGGCGATTTATTTATGTTGTTGTTTGTTACTTACTGTGTGTATCACTTGTGTCTTTTAATTTTGGATGGCTATATGGCCATTTTGTGGGAAAGTAACTGTCCTTATGGCCTTCCTTTGTTTAGGTTCCATTATGGTCTGGTCGCTTAATGTTTGTATTTCTTTCCCTTTGGTGTCTTTGATGGGTGGAGTAAGTTAATTGTATCGATTTCTGATCTTTGTTTTACTTATACTTTGAAAAGTTCTGCAAGAGGCATTGAATATCACAAGCACTATTGTGATGCTTAGGCTGCGCTGTTCTGTGCTTTGTTGTTTTCAAATAGCAAAACAAATAGAGGATCTTACATGAGTGTTCATGTATTATTGAATTTATTAAACGAGTTGAGGAAAAGGGATAAAATGAGAGGCTTTGCCGAGCATTTTATCCCTTTTCCTCAACGAGTTTAATAAATTTAATAATACATGAGCACGATTGCAAGATTCTATTTATCATATGACATTTAAAACGCATTTTATTCACGATTATTTACAAAAATGTCAATATTCTGCCATTAGTAAACGCGACGTCGTTAAGGACGTCGTACATGTATCGTTATGGGACGTATCTAGCTAATTTGCATATTTAATCCACTAGTGGATAATCGAAAATATTACATGGCGTTATTACAATCTCCGACGCGACGTCATATGATAAAGTGATTTTCTTCATTACTCTGCCTATACATTACGAAAACACGTCTAAACAAATGCATTGTAAGCTAAACCGCATAAAACACACGAATATGTCAGATTAAAAATATAATATTTTTTCTTATTTCTGCTGAAAATGTAGGTTGTAGGTACCGCCTCATCGAGGCCTTTCTAACGAGTACCAACCATCAAATTTTAGAACAGAAATAACAAAAATAAAGTTTACCCCTGCAAACCCCAGTTTACTATACAAAAATGGCGTCCAATGGGGTCAAAATTATATAGGCGTTTTTTCCTGATGATATCGAGCACATTTTTGCTTGTTTTGCGTTTGTTTATTTATTGACTTATTCTGGAATTTCATTTTAACATAATGAAATAAATGCGTTTGACTCCATCCTGTGTTTAAAGTAGATTCGTTCATTAAAGGGTCGACTGTTAGTCAGTCGACGATAAGTTACTAAGCACAGAAGCTCAAGACGGCTTTGCAGAAAATCCAGGTAACGATTATATGGGCCCCGCCAAGCGAATTTGTGTCTTCGAGCATTCCGTCATGACAAATTTTAACTGCGCATGTCCAGACATTTAGAGGGGCCAGGGATATGGCTTTCTGTCTGAAGGTTCCTCTTGATTCACTGCGTGTATGAGCGAGCAGCGAAGGTTCTGGCGAGACTGCGCGGATGCGCAGGCTCGCCTGAACCTTCGCTGCTCGCAAAGGCGATAAGTACCAAAATCGCTTGACGGGGCCTATATATAGAAAAAGCCATGCAATTCTTATCACTCTGAAGCCATAGTATTGCGTAAAAATGGACTGTAATCAAGCGTCTAAACGGTGATATGAATGGCGGCTTAGGATGCCTTCATGCGGACAGAACAAATTATTTGTCTTAATCGCGACGGAAGTAAGGGCGAGGATTGTGGCCACGAAAAATCGATTTAAGCCCCCCAGTGGAATTCGTTTCCGCTGACCGTTCCAAGGCGGTTCTTCTGTCGCGGTTTATGTTTGATATGGTTTGTCTTTGGGTGTTTGTGTCGCTTATGTTGTTTTATTTTGAATAGTCATTTTGTGGGAAAGTAACTGTCCTTTTGGCTTTCCGCTATTGATGTTTCCATTAGGGTCTCTTGTTATATATTTGTGTTTCCTTTCCTTAAGCGTCTCTGATGGGAGCTGTGGGTTAATTGTTTCGATTCCTGATCATTGCCCCTAGGGTGCACACTGTTTGCTTACAATTTAGGAATGTAAGAGTTAAACGAAACAGACTTAGTCTCCGATGAGAGATATAGTCCAAACAATCTACCCAGAAGTGTTATCACTGCTTTGATGACTTTACAGTTGACAATAGTTGTCAAATAAAAGTTTAGATAAAACAATTTTCAAAACAGCAAACATTGTATATACTGATAAGATAATTTATTTTTATTCACACTATTGTATAGGTACCTAAAGCGGTACACACTTTAAGTGGTTGGGATTTGGTCATACCAGAGTTAGGAATGACTACCGTTTAAATCGTGATAATCACCCTACTTCTGTGGTTGTTTGATTTTCGTGTATTCGGAGATGTTGCACAGATGTATTAGGAAACCTTAATGCGAACAGAAAAAAAGGATTTGTTTAAATCGCGAAGGTAGTAAGGGTGTTGATTGCGGCCGCGTAAAATCGATTTAAGCCCCAGCCCGAAAGTAAAATTCTTTTCATTGACCCTCAAATGCGGTTCGTCCGTCGCGGTTTATGTTTGTTATGGTTTGTTTGTGTGTGTGTGTATCGCTTATATCTTTTTGTTTTGAACAGCCAATTGGCCATTCTGTGGGTTGTAAATGTCATTTTTGCTTTCAGCTATTAATGTTTCTATTAGTGTCCAGTTATTTCATGTTGGTGTTTCTTTCCCTTTGGTGTCTCTGGTGGGAGTTGTTGGTTAATTGTATCGATTCCTGATCATTGCCTTCGCTTCTATTTCACCTCCATTTTGGGATAAGCAGTACAATGTTTAAACCGATAGTTTCAGTAAAGAATGTTGGTTCTCTTTTGCTCCAGCATTTCAGTGGTTTCTTGCTGTCGAGTCCTCACCGTTGTTTCATGTCTGTGTTTGTTTGATTTTTGAGTTCTCGGAGATGTTGCACTGAGGCGGACTGAATAAATTGGTTGTCCAAATCGCGACGGAAGTAAGTGCGAGGATTGCGGCCGCGTAACATCGATTTAAGCCCCCCTCCCACCTCCCACCAGTAAAATTCGTTTCACTGACCATCCCAAGGCGGTTCTTCAGTCGCGGTATTTTTTTTTTTTTTTTTTTTTTTGGATTGCCCATTGGCCATTGTGTTGGAAAGTTACTGTCCTTTTTCCTTTCAGCTATTGGTGTTTCCATTACGGTGTAAATATTTCATGCCAGTGATTATTTCCCTGTGGTGTCCCTGATGGGAGGTGTGGGTTAATTATATCGGTCCCTGATCATTGCCTCCACGTCTATTATTCGCAGTTTTTAGGCATATCTATTTAAAATCAATACATTTTCTTAATTTTGATACGGTTTTGGACATTGTGCACTTATAAATATACATATATTTATGTACGGTTTTTATTTTTTTTTTGGTCTGTCCAACAGATCTCTGCCCAGACAGATGCACGAGCGTTTGCCCAAGGAAAGGTTATCATTTTGGACAATGCAACAGTGTCGGTGTGTGTTGGTGCTATTGGACGTAAAAGAATGTACATGTAATAATACAAATTAATAAAGGTGTGAACTATAAACGTGCTTCCGAGATTTGCACCCTTTCATTACGATAACACACTCGTACGTCTTAGCATATTTTGTCACATCTTCAAAATGGCTAATTTTGATGGAAATCAGTGATATTTTTCTTATTTATACTGAAAACATAGGTTGTGAATGCTCGTTAGAACCGCCTCAATGAGGCGGTTCTAACGAGTACCCACAATCTATGTCTTGGAGCAGAAATTAGAAAACGTATGTATACCTCTAAACCTCAGTTTTCTGTGTATAAAGTGGGGTTTAGTTCCAGTTCGGTGGTGTACTCCTTTCTTCCAAAGGAAAACCCTTTCTAGAACATATTTAGGAGGGTCTTTATTTCACGGACTTGTTCACGTGATAACAGACTCCAGAGTAAAAAGAGAAGTAACATTAATGTACTTAATCACTCCTTTTCACCAGTCACAAAGTAGAGTGTCCGCTCCGGGAAACGGGCGGTCACGGGTTCAATCCCGGGCCGCGACATACCAAAGTCGTTAAGAATGGTACGAGCTGCTCCTCGCTTGGCACTCAGATTTACGGGGTAGAGCTAGGACTGGTCGACCCAGTTACAGGATAATGTGACTGGGTGCGGTATCATGTAATGTGTCTGGGACATGATACTTCAGCGAGGCAGCACTATAAAAGTGAGCATTGAGCTCCCTGTCGCAACCAGACACCGTCGTGATATGACTGAAAAATTGTTGAAAGCGACCTTAAACCCGAATTCACACACACACACACACACACACACACACACACACACACACACACACACACACACACACACACACACACACACACACACACACACACGCACGCACGCACGCACGCACATCGACAGTCACAAAAGTGCATTGTGTTGCTTTAACTTAACGCTGATTTAAAATGATTAACAGGGCAGCCCTTAGAGTATACTATGTACTATATTCATGAAATTGATGTTTACCTTGTACCAACTAATTTAAATCTAGTCCACGCTGAGCCAACTTTTGGAAAATGTACAAAATTCTGAAACAGTTATTTTCTGCAACTCATATTCTATCATTATCTTTCCTAGTGTATCATAAATGACTTTTGTTATTGATGGGCCCTGACGAAAAGTCACATAGAGGATATTTGATTTTTTCAGTGTAAGATCGAATTTTATTTCATCGAATGAACACCAAAACTGTTATTTTCACGTGTGGCGTAGCCACGAGTGAAAATAGCAGTTTTGGTGTTCATGAGTGAAATAAAATTTGATCTTGCACTGAAAAAATCAAATTTTCTGTTTCTTACATGCTTCAAAAGGCAATATTTAGCGTCTTTAATGGTGTCGCTCACATTCGGAGAAAATTATCTTTGTTCCTGTTCGTTTCGCGTCAATTTAGTGGTGTTCATCATGTTTAGTGGGTATACTTTTGGGTGTAAACTGAAAGTTTGCACCTGAGAAATGGCCTGGGATGGTATTATTATGAATGATTAATGAAATAATTGAGAGAGTAGTTTTCCAAAGAAGTTGCTGGCAAGTCTAACGTCGCGCGACAAAAGACGTGACGTCAGAGTCATAAATGACGTCAGTAACGTCCCCGTCACACATGAACGGGCTATGCGTCAATTAGAACACATTTCAGTATTGTTCAGTTATCTGACAAAGATAAAATTGAAATTAGAGTTAGATTTGAAGAAACAATAAAAAATCGTATTTTCACTGTTTGAAACTGATAAATCTCTATCATTCATTGAAAAGCATGTAAGAAAATTGAATCGTTTCCTGATCATCGCCTTTACTTCTATGTTACATTATGATGACAATGTATTTATTGTTTAACACTAATTCATAAATCTTATGCTGTAACTACCCACAATTTATACACAACCAACAAGGTACTATATTGCAACTATTTTAATGAAATACATAATAAACAGTGCTGTTCCTTAAACTACAATAATTAACAAATACCCTACTTTACAACCTACTACTCGTATACAATGTATTTCGCTCTCTTTTGGGGGCTGCTCACTCACAAGTACTTGAACCACTCTGAGAACAACCTGATCAGCAGTTGTGGTCATAAAACATGACCCGGACATAAACTAATACTGTGATGATATGGAAAATGACACTGATACTGTGAGACTGATATAGATACGGTGATAAGCAATACAGTTGTGCATGATCTGCATCATTGAACATGCTGATCTCAGGTGGTTTCAATGTCAAGCCATAAAATGATAAACATGAACTTTCTGTGTCATCTCAAATAAAAAAGCAACATTATTTTGGGGTTCAAAAGGCCATACGAATTTAATTGAATATCAAATGAGGCCCCATCATATTAGTAGAAGCTCCCGTGTGACGAAAGCTAAAAAAAAATGCATTTTGAGTGGCCACCATGGTACCAAAATTCTCTTTAGTATATTATTTTAGTACTATATCTGGGCAGTATGAAACACAATATTTCCCATCTTTTAAGTCTTGCAAAACATGTTTTATATCATGCCAACATGCGGTACGCAAGTTCACGAAAGTGCCAGTTATGTAATAAGACTAACATTAGGACAATGTTGAAATATTAAGGTCTTTTCAGATGTAGTCATTAACAGTGGTGCAATTTACATTTGTTTAACTTGTTTCATGCAGGAATCTCATTAATGAAGTATAAATATGATACACACCATGATTTTAACCAGTACAATGGTCCAAAATGGGACTATGGTAAGCATATTTGGGGCAAGCTTTTCACGAAAAACTTGTTTTAAGTTAACATAGGCAACTTGTATATTGCTAAATAGTAAATACATTTTAATGTGTTTTTGTAACCAGCATATGCCATGCACACACCCCTTTCTGTAATTTTTAGGAATAAAATAATAGATTGTTTGAGAATTGAGAATACTATTCTCTTTTTGGCATAGAATGTGTAA
The DNA here is from genome assembly GCA_963580285.1 of Lucinisca nassula. Taxonomy (NCBI): domain Eukaryota; kingdom Metazoa; phylum Mollusca; class Bivalvia; order Lucinida; family Lucinidae; genus Lucinisca; species Lucinisca nassula. Next base: position 16,881,092 of record OY757015.1, read on the forward strand.
GTATAGCCGCTCCAAAGTGGTACAATAGTAATGTGAATTGTATGTTAAACAGTGAACATTTTTAGCCCACCAGAGCCGAAGGCTCCGGGGAAGCTTATAGGATAGGCAGTTGTCCGTCGTCGTCCGTCGTATAACGTATGTCGTCTGCGTCAACACTTTCAAACGACATCTCCTCTGAAGCCACTGGGCCGATTGGGCCCAAATTTTATCTGTATTATCCTTGGGCTGGGGGATTGAAAGTTTGTGGGGTTTTTTTTTTATCAAAATCGGCTCATTAGTTTGGTTGCTATGGTAACTTGTAGTTTCCATAGACTTATAATGGGGAAAATTGAAAAATGGCATTTACTGCCAAGCCTCTGCAGATATTTTGACAAAACTTTCATAGAAATGTTCCATAGGCAATCTACTATCTGCCGTATGATTTAGGCCTTCTGCCCATTTTTATTGGTTGGGGGCATTGCCCTAGCACAAAGTGACCCCCAGATTGGTGTGACTGAATGAGTCTTATCATAAGGAACAAAATATTATAGTTTATGGGTAGGGATCTGAATGATTTCTGAGATATATGGCTTTTAATGAAGTAAAGCTGTGGGGCATGACCAAGGCAGTCCGGATGACTCCCAAGCTAATGTTATTTGTATGTGTCTTATCACAAAGAAGATAATTATATATGGTTTAGGGGTTGGGGCTCTGAACAGTTTCTGAGATATATAGCCTTTTGTGAAGTGGTGGGGTGGGGCAAGGCCCTGGCTTACCCGGAAGACCTCCAGGTTGATGTCAATGAATGTGTCTTATCATAAGGAACAACAATATATATGGTTAGAGGTGGGGATCTATAAGGTTTCCAAGATATTGGGTCTTTAATGAAATGAAGGGGTGACGCACGACTCCGGCACATCCTGGGGGACCCCTAGGTTAGTGTCAATGAATGCGTCATATCATAAGAAACAAGAATATATAAGGCTTTGGGGCGGGGATCTGAATGGTTTCTGAGATAGATGGCCTTTTGTGAAGTGGAGGGGTGGGGCAAGGGCCCGGCGCACCCAGGAAGACACCAAAATTGGTGTCAATGAATGAGTCACTTCATAAGGAACAAGAATATATAGGGTTTAGGGGTGGAGATCTGTAAGGTTTCCAAGATATTGGGCCTTTTATGAAATGGAGGGGGTGGGGCATGACCCCGGCACAACCCGGGGGGACCACAGGTTGGTGTCACTGAATGCGTCTTATCATAAGGAACAAGAATATATATGGTTTTAGGGTGGGGATCTAAATGGTTTCTGAGATATATGGCCTTTTGTGAAGAAGAAGGGGTGGGGCAAGGCCCAGGCGCACCCAGGGAGACCCCCCAAGTTGGTGTCAGTGTATGTATATTTTCATAAGGAACAAGAATTTATGTGGTTTAGGGGTGGGGATCTGTAAGAGATTGGGCCTTTTATGGAATGGAGGGGGTGGGGCATGACCCCGGCACGTACCGGGGGACCCCCAGGTTGGTGTCACTGAATGCATCTTATCATAAGGAACAAGAATATATATGGTTTTGTGGTGGGAATCTGGATGGTTTCCGAGTTATATGGACTTTTATGAAGTGGAGGGGGTGGGGCATGGCCCTGGCTTAACCTGGGGGACCCCCATGTTGGCGTGAAAGCATATGGCTAAGAGACATTTACTCAAGGAACATTTCTACATGTATAAAAGTTTTGTCAGAATATCTGCAATAACTTGGCAGCAAATGCCATTTTTCAATTTTCCCAATTATAAGTCTATGGAAAATCTAAGTTGCCATAGCAACCAAACTAAAGAGCCAAATTTTATAAAAAAACACAAAACCTATAAAGGCAAATATGGTGAATATTTCCAAACACTCTCAGCCTAATAGAGTATTTGGTTTCTGAGGAGATGATTTTTGAAATATTTTTTTTTCTATTTTTTATTATGGTTTCCATGGCAACCAATAGAAATCAGCAGTAGGCCTAAAATCATATGGCAGATAGTAGATTGCTTAAGGAACATTTCTATGAAAGTTTTGTCAAAATATCTGCAAAGGTTTGGCAGTAAATGCCATTTTTCTATTTTCCCCATTATAAGTCTATGGAAACTCTAAGTTGCCATAGCAACCAAACTAATGAGCCGATTTTCAATAAAAACACACACTTTCAATCCCCCTGCCCAAGGATGCTACAGATGAAATTTGGGCTGAATCGGCCCAGTGGCTTCAGAGGAGATGTCGTTTGAAAATGTTGATGAAGACGACGCAGACGCAGACGACGACGGACAACTGCCTATCCTATAAGCTAAAAATCATCTCCTCAGAAACCATACGCTCTAGGAGGCTGAGACTTTATGAAAATATTCACCATATTTGCCTTTATAGGTTTTGTGTTTTTTTTTATGAAATTTGGCCTTTCAGTTTTGTTGCTATGGCAACTTAGAGTTTCCATTAACTTGGGGAAAACTGAAAAATGGCATTTACTGCCAAGTCATTGCAGATATTTTGACAAAACTTACATAAACATGTTCCTTGAGTAAACTTCTCTCAGCCATATGCTTTTATGTCAACCTGGGGGGGGGGCTAGGTTGTGCCGGGGCCAAGCCCCACCCCATCCACTTCATAAAATGCCTTATATCTCAGAAACCTTACAGATCCCAACCCCTAAACCATATATATTCTTGTTCCTTATGATAAGATTCATTAAGTAACATAAACCTTGGGGTCCCCCGGGATGTGCCGGGGACATGCCCTGCCCCCTCTATTTCATAAAATGCCATTTATCTCAGAAACCTTTCAGATCCCAACCCCTAAACTATATATATTCTTGTTCCTTATGCTAAGATGCATTAAGTGATACCAACCTGGGGGTCCCCTGAGATGTGCCTGGGACATGCCCCACCCCCTCCACTTCATAAAATGCCATTTATCTCAGAAACCATTGAGATCCCCACCCTTAAACCATATATATTCTTGATCCTTATGATAAGATGGACTCAGTGACACCAACCTGGGTGTCCCCTGGGATGTGCCGGGGCCAAGCCCCACCCCCTCCACTTCATAAAAGGCCCAATATCCCAGTAACCTTACGGATCCCCACCCCTAAACATTATATATTCTCGTTCATTATGATAAGACGCACCCAGTGACACCAGCCTGGGGACCCCCAGGGATGTTCTGGGGCCATGCCCCAACCCCTCCATTTCATAATATCACACTATCTTAGAAACCTTACAGATCCCCACCCCTAAACCATATATATTCTTGTTCCTTATGATAAGACACATTCATTGACACCAACCTGGGGGTCTCCCTGGGCCTTGCCCCCACCCCTGCACTTCAGAAAAGGCCTTATATCTCAGAAACTGGTCCAAGCCCCACCCCTAAACCATATATATTCATCTTCCTTATGATAAGATGCATTCAGTGACACCAGCTTGTGAGTCCCTGGGGCATGCCCGGGCCATGCCCCACCAATGTGCCCCGACCTTCCATTTCATAAAAGGCCATATATTTCAGAAACCATTCAAATTCCCACCCCATAATCATATATGTTCTTGTTCCTTAATATTAGCACACCTACTGTAGGGGTGTCCGCAGGGGCCTTTCCACTTCATAAAAGGGCCTCATATCTCGGAAAATGTTCAGATTCCCACCCCTAAACCATATATATACTTGGTCCTTATGATAAGATACATTTAGGGACAACAATCTTGGGCTTTCCTGGGATCGACAGGGCATGCCCCAACCCCTCCACTGTTTAAGAGGCCTTATACCATGTTAAAATACATGGCTGCAGTTGGGCAGTGCCCACCTGAGCTCTGGTGAGCATAGTGGCCCATGGGCCTCTTGTTTATATTTTGGCAGCAATTCGGGACTGTGTGTATTTGATTCATCAAAGAGTTCTTCAGCACATCAGAAATGGCCAAAATAGTTTTTGACTATGCAAATACTTTGTTTGTAGTGCATATATCATAAATCATAAAATATAAAGACATTTTGCACTGGAGAAAAAGCATAGCTTTCCACAGCATTCTGTCACACAGTGATATACAATAAATTAAGGTACTTTTTACCATGTCTCGACTCAGAAAATGCCAGTAGATATTGAAAGCATGGTAAATTTGCCATAACCTTATATTGTGGTGTCAGTTATGGTTAATAAATGCTTTTTTGAGTCGTCAGTGTATCTTAAATTTCGAATCCTGTAATTTAACATGCCCATTCAGCAAATTTCGAATAAGCGCAACAGTATCTAAATGTATCCCATAATTTCAAAGCTTTTGCAAGACATAAAAGTTGGGAAACATATGTTTTCTACCTTCCAATATGTTGATCTTAAAAGGGTCATGGCTTAAATTTTTGGTACTTTCAGACCACCTATTGCTCAATCTAAATAGCTTGGAGCTCTTACTAATGAGCCAACCAACACTAGTACTTACACTGATACTGCTGAAGGGGATCATTCTAGCCCACCTCAAACCAGACAGTGGCAAACAGTGCAGTCCCAGACAAAATGCCACAGAACATTATAACTGGTTAGGGTCCTCACTGCCTGAACATTTCAGACATTCACCTTTGAAATGTACAGTAACTCAACCTGCCACATCCGATCTCCGAAAATGACTGAATGCATAAGGTAACTGTAGGTTATGGTCATTTGTTCAGGCTAACTACCATTCAAAATAACAACAACAACAAACAAGAGGACAATGATGGCCCTGAATCGCTCCAAGATGTTTCAAAGCGTATGGAAATGAAGGATTCACTGCTTTAAGGAGATGTGGACCAAAGACTTTTATCGTTGGAGGCTATTTTTCATTGTTATGGAATTTTAAGGTTTTTCTATTTTTAGCTCTGGTGTCCATTTTGTTTATCAGAGCCAAACAGTTTAGGCAATTTTGAAAGAGGGTCACTTAAGGAACATTCCTTTGAAATTATTTTCAAATCGGGCCATTTGCCTAGGAGGAAATGTCATTTAAAGGTTTTTCTATTTTAGCTCTGGCGGCCATTTTGTTTAACGGATGGGAACGAGTTAGGCAATTTCGAAAGAGGGTCACTCAAGGAACATTCCTGTGAAATAATTCTCAAATAGGGCAATTTGCCCAGGAGGAGATGCCATTTAAAGGTTTTTATATTTTTATCTCTGGTGGCCATTTTGTTTAACTAAGCGGAACCATTTAGGCAATTTTGAAAGAGGGTCACTCAAGGAACATTTCTTTGAAATTATTTTCAAATCAGGCCATTTGCCTAGGTGGAGATGTCATTTAAAGGTTTTTCTATTTTTAGCTCTGGTGGCCATTTTGTTTAACGGAGCAGAACGATTTTGGCAATTTTGAAAGAGGGTCACTGTAGGAACATTCCTGTGAATTCCTTTAAAATCGGGCCATTTGCCTAGGAGGAGATGTCATTTAAAGTTTTTTTTTTTATTTTTAGCTGTTGCGGCCATTTTATATAACGGAGCGTAACGATTTAGGCAATTTTAAAGAGGGTCACTCAAGGAACATTCCTGTGAAATTATTTTTAAATTGGGCCATTTGCCTAGGAGATGTCACTTAAAGGTTTTTCTATTTTTAGCTCTGGCGGCCATTTTGTTTAACGGAGCGGAACCATTTAGGCAATTTTGATAGAGGGACACTCTATGAACATTCCTGTGAAATTCTTTTCAAATCGAGCCATTTGCCTAGGAGGAGATGCCATTAATGTTTTTTTCTATTTTTAGCTCTGGTGGCCATTTTGTTTAATGGAGCGGAACGATATAGGCAATTTTGAAAGAGGGCCACTCAAGAAAAATTCCTGTGATATTATTTTCAAATCGGGTCATTTGCCTAGGAGGAGAAGTCATTTAAAGGTTTTTTGTCTATTTTTAGCTCTGGCGGCCATTTTATTTAACGGAGCGGAACGATTTATACAATTTTGAAAGAGGGTCACTCAAGGAACATCCCTATGAAATTATTTTCAAATAGGGCAATTTGCCTGGGAGGAGATATAATTTAAAGGTGTTTTTTTTCTATTTTTAGCTCTGGTGGTCATTTTATTTAACGGAGCGAAACGATTTATGCAATTTTGAAATAGGGGCACGCAAGGAAAATTTCTGTGAAATTCTTTTCAAATCGGGCCATTTGCCTAGGAGGAGATGTCATTGAAAGGTTTGTCTATTTTTAGCTCTGGCGGCCATTTTGTTTAACGGAGCAAAACCATTTAGGCAATTTCGAAAAAGGGTCACTCAAGGAACATTCCTGTGAAATTATTTTCAAATCGGACCATTTGCCTTGGAGGAGATGTCATTTAAAAGTTTTTTCTATTTTTAGCTCTGGCGGCCATTTTGTTTAACGGAGCAGAACGATTTAGGCAATTATGAAAGAGGGTATCTCAAGGAACATTCCTGTGACATTATTTTCAAATCACCATTTGCCTAGGAGGAGATGTCATTTAAAGTTTTATCTATTTTTAGCTCTGGTGGCCATTTTGTTTAACGGAGCGGAACGATGTAGGCAATTTTGTAAGAGGGTCACTCAAGGAACATTCCTGTGAAATTATTTTCAAATCGGGCCATTTGCCTAGGAGGAGATGTCATTTATTTATTTTTTCTATTTTTAGCTCTGGTGGCCACTTTGTTTAACGGAGCGGAATGATTTAGGCAATTTTGAAAGAGGGTCATCCAAGGAACATTCCTGTGAAGTTATATCAAAATCCATTCACTGGTTTAGGAGATGTCGTTTGAAGAAAAAGTTTACGCACGCACGGACGCACGCAAGCACGACGGACGACGGACAAAAAGTGATCCCAAAAGCTCACTTTGTCACTACGTGACAGGTGAGCTAAAAACAAACAATTTTGTGCATATTGCGAGGTTAATCTATTGACCTGACAATGTGTGTTTCCAGATGGAATGTGACAACACTGGAATAACATGTTTGTATAGCTAATATATACAGTAAAACCTCCACAAATGGTCACCTCTGTTAAGCAGCCACCTCTCTACAGCAGCCACAATAATTCCTCCCATAGCATTTTACTATATAATTTACATCTGCACAGCAGCCACCTCTCTCCTCCAGCCAGCAGCCACCATATCAAATCTAAATTCCCTCTATTAAACAGCCAGAGTTAACTCAATGGCAAAAAACCAGATGTAAAAATAGGAATTTCTCTTCAGGTGTATTTATTCATTTCAAAATATATTTTCCCAAAATTGACATTGTGATTATATCTGTATTATAAGCAAGTGAAAAGAAACGTAAATGATAGACAGGTTTCAGATGACACCTCTCCATTATTTATTTTTCTTTCAGTACATCCATGTTGAGCTGTCTTCAGTAATCACCATTTTATGTGTGTCGACAACATTCCATACATCATCCCAGTCATTAACCGCTGTTTAACAGCCACCTCCCTTAAACAGCCAGTTTTGGAGATTTCCCAGGATGGCTGTTTATTGGAGGTTACACTGTATATCATCTTGCATACTTTAAAAAGGCTCTTTATTCAGTTTGTGGTCGACTCGCAAAGGAAAACCAGAGATAAAACAAATTATAAAAACACACTGAAACCTGTGCCCTTTTGTCAGTGTCTTACCACAGAAAGTCGGGCCGCATTTTTAGCTAGGCCGTTTTCGAAGAAAACGACGAGGTATTGTCATAGCTCTGGCGTCGTCTGCGTCGTCGTGGTGCAAAAACTTGGACATTTTGTAATATCTCTGTCATTACTGAACATATTTATTTGAGACTCGTACTAGTTGTTCAATATGAAAAGGGGAACTCATACCAATAGGTGAGGTAACCCTCAAAATATTTTGGATATTACGGGGACCGACCAGCGCAGCGCTGCGTGCCTGCCAGGTTACTATCAGGTAATGCAAGCATATAGTTGGGTTATATTCAGTCTACTGCAAAATAAGAATGTTTATTGGGTCAAATATCTGCATAACACTCAGAGCCTTGCCTGACACCAGTTTAATGTATATTAAACATTACTTGTTCGGGAAAGTGTTATTCTAAATCCACAATTTCTAGTCTACTTGTAAATGTTGGCATCACACTTTAATAATAATAATAATTACAATTAATATTCATGTCACATTTAAAAGAAAAATCTGCTTCCATGTCAAGTGGACTTCGATTCTGTACAAGTTTTACTTTAGTTCATCATGTTCAATATCCAAAGCAACCGCATACAGCCATAGCTGACCAGGCTAGAACCACCAGGATTGCTTCGTTCTGCAACTGTCAAAAACAATCATGATTATGGTACCAGGACAACTACCGCGTTTTAGCTCTCCGGTCGCATACAGCGCCAGCACTGTTCATAAAGTATTGTCAGCTCTTAGCAGATTTTATTTTTGAAAACGGTCAGTTATAATCTCACTGAAAGATGACTGAGTAGAATGTAATCTGGATGATACATTTTAAGCTGTGACGTCAAATAAGAAACCGAATCAGCACACTTATACTAATTAATATCAGATGAAGATGGAAATGGTTAATTAGCAATCATATTCCTGTGTAAAAGTCCACTGAGATACCAAAGCAAGTAAGTTAATTATGAATCAATTAATTAATGAAGCATGTTAAATCACAAAACAAAAAAGAAGAAAATATTGAGCTGGTCTAAAGACCACTGTTCATAATCCTTATCAGGCCACAAACGACAAATTTATTATATTGTCAGCTTTGTTTTGATCGGTTGCACCTTCATATCACTGATTACATTCCTCATACTCCCAATTATCTTTGAACTGGTCGGAAAATCACTTGGCAGCTGGAGTGACATAATATAACATGAAACGTGAAACGAGATTCGTCAGTAAAGAGGATATAATTCCATTGACGTTGAATCCAACGGTGAAGATTTCTTGCCCAATTCACTTGATCATGGCGATGACGTCGAGTAAGAGGAACGCCGACGTAAGGTCTTCTCGTCCGGAGCCTTCCTCTGTACAGACGCCTACGAATTGTTTAAGCAGAAACTGTTGTTCTGGTGGCCCCCGGAGCTGATTGACACTTTTCCTCGCGGACATGAAGCGGTTCCGACGTGAAATTATGACAACGTTACGATCCTCTGCAGCCGACGTCTTTCGTTGTGTACCGGTTCGACGGCGGTCTTTAAGCGAAACAGTTGCTTCATAACGAGACCGCAGCTTAGGGACAGTATTGTGGTGAAACACGATTCGGCGTGCTGCGGCTGTAATCGATATCCCATCTAAGATTTCTGTGATGTTGATCTAACGTTTGGCTTCTGCTCTTTCCCATTGACGAAATTCGGCAAATTTACGACGGACTTTTTTAACTGTGATGTTAATTGAGATTGTACCAATATGTTTTGCAAATGTCAATTAGTGCCATGAACAAGAAAGTGTACAGGGTCATGAAAACCGTAAATTATTGCACGTACCACGTTCGATATCGATAAAAACCAATTTTTCGTGCAGATAAATGTCATTAGAACGATAATGTGTACGTTTTCATTTATTGAACAAAATTCTAATGATAAAAATACTGACCTCCGAAGATCCGTGCTTATTTTATGTTGCTAAGTATATATCTTTATATTTGCTTCAAGTTAGATAATAACATAAAATATATAGAAAAAAATGTTTTTTTTTTTTATTTTAATGGACGCAAACCCAAATAATTAACAAACCTTTAAGAATGCTCACTGTTTTGTTTTTTAAAAAGCATTGACTGTTGGTACTATTTAAAATGCCTCCTTACGGTAATTATAAGAAGCGTCCGCAACACATTTTTGAAGAAGAACTAAAACGGACCTTTGCAGTAGGAGAGTTGATATGGCCGTTTTCAAGATTTTATTTTTTGTAAGCTTCCGCAAAAAGGATTATTTTTATAGCAAAAAATAATTGGGAAATCTATTTCAGGTCATTTTAGCATGATAATATAGTCGTAAGAAATGATAAAATTTGTATTCAAAAGCAGAAATAAAAAACATCAACTCTCTCTCTCTCTCTCTCTCTCTCTCTCTCTCTCTCTCTCTCTCTCTCTCTCTCTAATGTATGGATCTGACCATTAATGCAGCCATTTTTGTACTTTTATGCACATGTTCGAGTGTGTTAAGAAAATGGCACCCCGCCCATCTGGGCTTGAAGAAAAATGGATTACGCTGCGTTGAGCTAAAACCGACCAAATTTGAGTACTGGTCAACCGCTTCGGACTAAGCTTGTCCAAGAAAAATGGTGCGAAATTGACCGCTCTAGCTGTTTCTTTGGGCAGGAGGCTTGAGATGTCATTTCATCTCAATGTTGGGTAAAAGTCTCACAAAATCCGAAGCAACGTCTTCAAAATGGCCCGGAATAGTGTTGTCGGGAAAGTTAAACCTCAACACAAACAAACAAACTGAAACATGTCACAAATGAGTACCTGGGCGAATTTTACTAGAGCTCATAGGCCTGTGTTTTACGGTCTCATGTCGTGAACACTGTCAAGGATGTTTTCTCATCTATCTTGCTGAGTCTGTTACTTTTGGCCATTACCTTACTCAGTTAACCCTTTAGCCTCAGATATTCTGCTATGATCTCGACCATCTAAATTCTTTGACTTGGCCTTGACCATTGACGTCAATGTGGGTCTAAGCACAAGTCTGACATATACAGAAATGCAAACAGTGCGCAGGTAGGTCCTGATGTTTGCTACAAAAAAAACTGAAGGATTTATTGGAGGACAAGGTGATGACATGGTAAGCATTTTCTGCAATCAAGTAGAATGTAACCTATGATAAATCAGCTGACCTCACCAGTTTTCAAACTCATTCAAGCTTTTATTCCTGACTTGCTTATATGTAACTTACAAGAAGATCCGATATAAACTGAAGGGGCTACGGTGATTACAAGGTCAAAAATCGGCATTTTCAGCAATCAAAGGGACGTAACTCTATGATAAATGGGCCGACTTGGCCGGTATTCGAACTCAACCAAGGTGTTATCCCAAGCAACCTTACATGTACGTTTCAGAAAGATCCGATCAAAACTGAAGGGGCTACCGTGATAACAAGGTAAAAAAATCGGCATTTTGAGCAATCAAAGGGACGTAGCTCTATGACATATAGGCCGCCTTGGCTGGTTTTATAACTAATTCGAGTTTTTATCCCCAGCCACCTTACTTATAAGTTTTAGATAAATCCGATCAAAACTGAAGGGGCTACAGTGATGACAAGGTCAAAATCAGCATTTTCAGCAATCAAAAGGGCATAACTCTATGGTTTTATCCCCGCCACCTTACATATATGTTTCAGAAAGATTCGATCAAAACTGAAGGGGCTACGGTGATGACAAGGTAAAAAAATCGGCATTTTCAGCAATCAAAGGGACGTAACTCTGTGATAAATGGGATGACTTGGCCAGTATTCGAACTCATCCGAGGTTTTGTCCACAGCCACGTTACGTATAAGTTCCAGAAAGATCTGATCAAAACTGAAGGGGCTACCGTGATGACAAGGTCTAAAATTGGCATTTTCACCAATCAAAGGGACGTAACTCTATGATAAATGGGCCAACTTAGCCAGTTTTCTGACTCGTCCGAAATTTTATTCTCACCCACCTAACATGTAAGTTTTAGAAAAATCCAATCAAAAGTGAAGGGGCTACGGTGATGACAAGGTCAAAAATCGACATTTTCAGCAATCAAAGGGACGTAATTCTATAAAAAATAAGCCGACCTGGTCGGATTTCGAACTCATCCGAGGTTTTATCCCCAGCCACCTTACATATAAGTTTCAGAAAGATTCGATCAAAACTGAATGGGCTACGGTGATGACAAGGTCAAAAACGGCATTTACAGCAGTCAAAGGGACGTAACTATATGACAAATGGGCCGACTTGGCCGGCTTTCGAACTCATTCGCGGTTTGATCCCCAGCCACCTTACATATAAGTTTCAGAAAGATCCGATCAAAACTGAAGGGGCTAAGGTGATGGCAAGTATTTTCTCATAGTAAGTCTATGGGACCTTGTGGTTGGCATAACAACTAAAGTTTAGAGCGATTTCTAAAAAAAAAAGTTTATGTCATCAATGCCCTACCTGAGGGATGCTACAGATGAGAAATGATTGAGATCAGCCTGCAGGCTGCAGAGATATAGCTGCTGAAAAGTGTGGACGGACGACGGACGGACGACGGAGGACCCACTAAACTATAAGCTCCCCTGGAGCCTTTGGCCCAGGTGAGCTAAAAATCGACATTTTCAGTCATCAAAGGGACATAACTCTATGATAAGTATGCTGACTTGGCCGGTTTTCGAAATCATCCAAGGTTTTATCCCCAGCCACCTTACATATGAGTTTCAAAAAGATCCTATCAAAACTGAAGGGGCTAGGGTGATGACAAGGTCAAAAATCGATGTTTTCAGCAATCAAAAGGATGAAACTCTAGATATTTAGATGAATTATTAAATATTCACAACACTTACGTTGATGGTTTGATCAGTCAGCAGTATCCCCTAGAACTTCAGTTAAACAAGGCAAATTCATCTGATATCAAGACCCCTTTTTCGGATTTACATTTATCTATTGTAGATGGATTTGTTTCTTGCAAAATTTATGATAAACGTGATGATTTTGATTTCGAGATTGTAAATTTTCCTTTTTTGGACGACGATGTTCCTCGTGCGACATCGGACGGGGTTTATTTTTCGCAGTTAATTCGATTCGCTAGAGTGTCTATTCATGTATCTGACTTCAACACTCGTAATTAATTATTAACCGCTAAACTTCTTAAACAGAGGAATCGGTATCATAAACTACGTAAAGCCTGTCTAAGTTTAAAAGACGTCATTCTGCTTTGGTTGCAAAATCAATGTTGGACTTCAAACGCTTCTGCAACAAGGCCTGTCGGAACCCGATTTCTATGGTGACTTAGTATATAAATTTAGAAAAAAAACATGCCTGTAATGACTTGAGTACCCAATTTTGTAAATTCGTTCGTCGATATATAGAGATAGGGTACAACATACATGTTATAAAACAGGCTACATGCATGGTGTTTAATCCAATCACGGTTGGCAACTTTGCTTCCCTCTTTGATTGCACACCGGTGGATCGGGCCCAAGATTATATGACGGTTCCAGCGTAAAAACATAAATGGAATTTTATTTTAGTATTCTTTGTGTTGGTTGGCGCCTGATGCTCCGTTTTTGGTCGGGCCCCTGCGGAGTCTAACTGTTGGTTTTATTTTGCTCCAGCAATTCTATTGTTGTATGCTGTCGAGTCCTCAACCTTGTTTCATCTCTGTAGATTTTTTATTTGTATGTTCTGGGAGATGTTACACTGATAAGTTAGAAAGCCTTCATGCGGACTAAACAAAATTAGTGTATACCGCGACAGAGGTAAGGGCGAGGATTATTGCCATGTTAAATCGATTTAAGCCCCCCAATGGAATTCTTTCCACTGACCGTTCTAAGGCGGTTCTTCTGTGGCGGTTTATTTATGTTACTGTGTGTATCACTTAGGTCTTTTTATTTTGGATGGCCATTTGGCCATTTTGTGGGAAAGTAACGGTCTTTATGGCCTACCTTTGTTTAGGTTTCCATTATGGTCTGGTCGCTTCATGTTTGTGTTTCTTTCCCTTTAGTGTCTTTGATGGGTGAAGTAAGTTAATTGTATCGATTCCTGATCTTTGTTTTACTTCTACTTTCTATGATAAATGGGCCAACTTGGCCGGAATTCGAACTCATCTGAGGTTTTATCCCCAGCCACCTTACAAATAAGTTTCAGAAAGATCCGATCAAATTGAAGGGGCTACGGTGATGGCAAGGTCAAAAATCGATATTTTCAGCAATCAAAGGGACGTAAATCTATAATGAATGGGCCAACTTGGCCGGTATTCTAACTCATCCGAGGTTTTATCCCCCGCCACCTTACATATAAGTTTCAGAAAGATCCGATCAAAACAGAAAGGGCTACAGTGATGACAAGGTAACAAAACGGCATTTTCAGCAATCAAAACGACGTTACTCTATGATAAAAGGGCGGACTTGACTGGTTTTCAAACTCGTCTGAGATTTTATCCCTAGCCTCCTTACATATAAGTTTTAGAAAGATCCGATCAAAACTGAAGGGGATACGGTGATGACAAGGTCAAAAATTAGGCATTTTTAGCAATCAAAGGGACGTATCTCTATGATAAATGGTGCGATTTGACTGGTTTTCGAACTCATCCAAGGTTTTATCCCAAGCCACATTACATATAAGTTTTAGAAAGATCCGATTAAAAGTGAAAGGGCTACGGTGATGACAAGGTCAAAAATCGACATTTTCTGCAATCAAAGGGACGTTACTCTATTATAAAAGGGCCGACTTGGCTGGTTTTCAAACTCATACGAGATTTTATACCTAGCCACCTTACATATAAGTTTTAGAAACATCCGATCAAAACTGAAGGGGATACGGTGATGACAAGGTCAAACATTTGGCATTTTTAACAGTCAAAGGGACGAAACTCTAGATAAATTGGCCAACTTTGCCGGTATTCGAACTCGTCTGAGGTTTTATCGCCAGCCACCTTACATATACGTTTCAGAAAGTTACTATCAAAACTGAAGGGGATACGGTGATGACAATGTAAAAAATCGACATTTTCAGCCATTTTCAAAGGGACATAACTCTATGATAAATTGGGTGACTTGGCCGGTTTTCGAGTTTTTCCAAGGTTTTATCCCCAGCCACATAACATATAAGTTTCAGAAAGATTGGATCAAAACTGAAGGGGCTACGGTGATGACAAGGTCAAAAACCGACATTTCATCAATCAAAGGGACGTAACTCTATGATAAGTGGACCAACTTGGCCGGTATTCAAACTCATCCCATAAAAACTGAGAGAGCTACGGTGATGACAAGGTCAAAATCGGCATTTTCATCAATCAAAGGGACGTAACTCTATGATAAGTGGACCAACTTGGCCGGTATTCAAACTCATCTCATCAAAACTGAAATAGCTACGGTGATGACAAGTTCAAAAATCGGCATTTTCAGCAATCAAAGAGACGTTATACTCTATCAATATTAAAATGCCGACTTGGCTTGTTTTCGAACTCATCCGAGGTTTTATCCCCAGCCACCTCACAAATAAGTTTCAGAAAGATCCGATTAAAACTAAAGGCGCTACGGTGATGACAAGGTCAAAAATCGGCATTTTCAGCAATCAAAGGGAACTAACGCTATGATTAATGGGCCAACTTGGCCGGTTTTCGAACTCATCCGAGATTTTATCCCCAGCCACCTTACATATAAATTTCAGAAAGATCCAATCGAACCTGAATGGGCTATTGTAATGACAATACTTTTCCCATTGTTAGTGTATGGGACCTTGTGGTTGCCATAACAACCAAAGTTTCCGTTCGGTTTCGAAAAAAAAGCTTATGTCATCAATGCCCCACCAGAGGCATGCTACAGATGAAATCTATGTTTTAAAGCAGATATAAGAAAAATAAGGTTTACCCCTGTAAACCCCAGTTATACAATATAAAAGTGGGGTTCAAGGGGGTTAATATTATATAGGCGTGTTTGCGTGATGTCTTGTTTTTTGTTGTTTTTTTTAATTGAGGTTATATGTCCCCGCCAACACTATTATGATCATTTTGAAGACACTGCTTCTAACTTTGCTGGACTTATATCCGACATTTAGTTGAAATCACATCTCAAGCCTAGCGCCAAAGCATACCATTAGGGTATCTGTATATGAAAAACTTATATACTATTGCACAAGCCTCAGCTGTGTCAGTGGCAGGGACAATGGTTTTAGGTTTTATAAACTAAGTCTCATAATCGGCTTATAGGATGATAATTCTCTGTAATCTGTAAAATCTTCTTTCAAAGTGACGATTTCAAAAAATTGTAATATGTTCCAGGACCCAATCTTGTCCATTTATAGAGGACCGTACACTTGATGTCATTTCACAGTTCATTACGAAAACACCTATTCAAATATGTTGAATATTTTTTCCACAGAAAAATGAAAGCTTTCAAAGAAAAAAAAATCCGATATTGTTTCATATTTCTGCTTTAAGCATCGATTACTGGTATAAGTTAGAACGGTCTTGCTAATCGAGGTTCCAACAAGTACCCACAATCTATGTTTTTATTGTGGATTTTCGTTAGAACTGCCTTGACAAGGTATTTCTAACGAGTAACCACACCATGATATAAGGAAAAATAATGTACCTTCACTGTGAACCCAAGTTTACTGTATAATAGTTGGGTTTCAGGGGTAAGAATTAAATAGCCGTGTTTTCGTGATGAATTTATGGAATAAGCATTTGTGGGATTTCATAAATATCATGTGAAATGACAACAAATGTAAGACTGTGTTTTATCAATTGCAGTTCAAAAGATCTTCAATATTTTATTACACATGGTCATTACGTTTGTGGGTCAAATGATCAACGTTCGACAAATAGTTATTAATGCTACTTATTAAAGCATTCCGTCTGCAATTGAACCTGTGTTATTGTCATATGATATGTTTTACGGCCTAGTCAACGGCTAAGGTCATCTCGGGATGGTCAGTTACCTTCATTGTTCCTGGATAGGTTGAGATATAAGCAGTTTCTTGTGGCTCGACCCCACGTCAGTAGCATGCAACAGCGTGTGAGTCAATGGCTGAGTCTTCAAGTAACCGTCCATTTTAAGTCTCCTAAGAGATGGGGCATTAGAAAAAGGAATGATGGAGTTGGAAAAAATAGTAAACAGCCCACAACTGCTGCAAGCACTACGGGCTATTGACCTACTGGGTAATAGGGCTTGAGAAGTCATTTCATCTATATATCGTGTAAAAGTTCTAAGAAATTGGAATCAAGGTCTCAAAAATGACCTAATTGATGGGGATGTTGATGGGGATATAAAATCTCAATTCAAACAAACAAACAAAACAAAAGCCAAAACATGGACACCCTGTCTCTGAATTCTACACAGCACCACTTCTAACAAATGACACTGTGACTGCGGCTGACCATGTAGAAACTCCATTGTACAGTTATTTTTAGCCATGTTATTAGTAAAACATGGAGTGGGCTCATATGCTGAGACACTGGCAAAAAGTGTAGACACAGCCGACAAAGCATGTCGGGCCAACGTAGGACTGAATTAAAGCGATACTTATAGGTTATTGACTTTATATTGTGAAATATTCGGCACGAGTTCATATGGCGAAGGACGCACGAGCTTGCGAGTGCGTCTTCGCCATATGAACGAGTGCCGAATATTTCACAATATAAAGTCAATAACCTTTTTATTATATACCCAAAACTTGAACTGTCTACTAGAATTCAGCATTGCTTGGTATAGAAATATGAATGTAAAATCTGATTATATATCTTTAAGCAGTTTGAAATGGAAAACCATGAAGGTCGTTAAGTGTCTCCCTACACTTTGAAAACACGCCCAATGGCGCCAAAGCGGAGACGACGTTAACGTTGGTGGATGTGACGTCATTAAAAACATTGACGTTTCCAAACACAGGACGCCATTTTTTCCGAAGCGTCGGTTATATTTCTTTCAAAAAACTCCTGATTTCTTAGAAGAAAGTATTGAAAATCTAAACAGATTGCAGGTAGGTCATATTTGACAGCATAAAATGCGGTTTATGCACTTTGTCAGCACCTATATTCGTTTTGTTTTACGTTCTTTCAGTCGATTCGCACGACAAGATGGCTGCCGATTTTTAAGATTCAAAACTGAGAAATTTGAAAGTAGTCCTGTTATGCACGAGACTGCTTATATCCGGGCAATATGAACTTGACTACGGGCAATATGGAAAAATATTGACCGGTAACTTCTGTACAAAGCAAACGGGACATTTTCTGGGTATATAATAAAACGTCGTATCGCTGTCGGCCCGACGTTGGCCCGATATTTGGTGCTAGCTGGGGACCCTTATCAGACACCAAAAGTACAGCCTCTGATCAGGGTCTACATAATGCTTGTCAAATCTGGCCATTGACTAATTGAAACTGAGGCTGCGCTTGAACTGGCAATTAGCAGAGCAAGTGCTCATTCTGTTGATCTTGATTATTTAACAGATGAGTAAATATGGTTGCATTATTATTTCGTATATATCTTCACTCAAACTAAACATACATGTCACAAAAAAGTATCTCGATTCATTGTTATGGTTGTCGTTGACAATATTATGACAATGGAAGATGTGTATTGGTAGACTCTTAGAGGCTGTTTATGAAACCAAATAATAAATTGAACATCTTGTGTGCCAGAGAGTTCAGATTTGCCCTGGAAACCTGATGAACTGCAAACGGGGGAAACAAATCGGTAGTTGGAAACATAATACAGGGTTGTCTGTGTGTCTCCTTATTTTCCTGTGATTACAGTCATGTTGGATGTTTTTTGTTCGTGTTCAACGACCGGAAGTAGTTCAGTTGTTTTTTTTTAATAAAAATGGTATAAAAAGGTTTTCCTGAAATTTAACCTACTTGCAGACGATTCAATTTCCGATTTAATGATTATGGTGAAAAAAACATCCAGTTTGTCACTAATTCTAACACAGCGCGCCTATATAGGCAATGGAAAATAACTGTTTTATTCTGCAACAAATCTCAGCTCGGAAGAGCGTGACTAGTGACGTCATTAAAATTCCCAATTTATGACGTCACTAGTCGATTTCCTTAACGTTAGACGGTGTAACGTCATTTTCTCGCATCGAAAACGTAAGAAAAGGATATAAATGCATGTGTTTCAGTCGATAATTTTAGCGGGATTTCTTCTAACAATGGCGAAAGGTTGTGAGATTTTGAAGGAAACAACAACATTATTGCCGATTTTCAGCGTGTTAGAATCGAAATAGATCAGCTCTTGTCTGTGATTTGTTGAGTAATAAATCACAGTTTGTCGGTCAGTTGTAAGTAGACAAATCACGCGCGCTACGCGCTTGTGATTTGTCTACTTTACAACTGACCTCCAAACTGTGATTTATTACTCAACAAATCACAGCTAGAGCTGATCTATTTCTAAAATATATGAATGTTCGTCTTTTCTGAACCCACTGAAACTACCAAGATTTTTCCCAAGTTCGTTTGCACACTGTTTGCTAAGAATTGTGTTTGTTTTGTTTTTCATTGCAAAGAAATAAGCTCGAAGTTTCATATCCATCTATTTTTCAAAAATTGATTAAATGAGACAGGCTGAGTCGAAAGAGAGAGATTTCGACACGACAGACATTTCCATCTTCGAATGAAAGTCCCATCGATTTTTTTTCACGAGAAAATGTGTTTTCTAAATCTACCTACGCCGGCCTCTGAGATTCGCGAATGTAAATTATACTTTATGGTCATGTCATAAAATGTGTGAAGCTCTCACCTTTCTACTTGACAATATTTTCATAATATTTAGTACTAAGCTATTTAGACAAGTTGAGGGTATTCCGATGGGTGCTAATTGCGCACCGATTGTGGCTGATCTGTTGTTGTTTTGTTATGAGAGAGACTTCATGATGTCTCTTTCTGCTAAAACCAGTCTGAAATCATTGAAGCTTTAAGCTCGACTACTAGATATTTGGATGATTTATTAAATTTTGACAATTCCTATTTGGATGGTTTCATCAGTCACATTTACTCCCAGAACTTCAGTTAAAAAAGCAAAATTCTTCTGATACCGAGGCCCCGTTTCTTTGATTAACCATTCTTCCATATAATGTTTAACTTAGTGACCGGTATGAATATCGCTTTAGTTTTGATGGTATCGCCCCCCCCCCCCCCACTTTAAACAAAAATGAGTATCAAATATAAATTTAAAAGGCCCATAATTTTATTTTCTGCCCCTTCAGTTAATTTAAGTGGAGCATGCAGTACTAATTTATTTAAAAATAATCTGAAAATTAGATTATCTCCTATTAAAAAATCGCCCATTCTTCGGAAATATACCAATACTTTCAAAAGAAGTGGAAAATACCCCAGCATTTTTAAGTGCAACGCTAAGAGGTGCAGGTGCTGATAACATTGATGCACTGCGTCTACAATTTCTTCATCTGTAAACGTTAGACGTTTCTCTGTAGTTAACATGTCCAATTTGACATGTAAGTCTACAGATTTGATAAATGTGATAATCTGAGGTACTGCAAATTGTAAAATGCAGTACGTCGGGCAAACCAATCGCATGTTTAAAACACGATTTAACGAAAGCTATTGTAGAATGAGTAAAATAGAAGTAAAACAAAAATCAGGAATAGATACGATTAACTTACTCCACCCATCAAAGACACCAAAGGGAAAGAACACAAACATGAAGCGACCAGACCATACTGAAAACCTAAACAAAGGAAGGCCATAAGGACAGTTACTTTCCCACAAATTGGTCAAATGGCCATCCAAAACAAAAAGACACACGCGATACACACAGTAAGTAACAAACAACAACATAAATAAACCGCCACAGAAAAACCGCCTTGGAACGGTCGGTGGAAAGAATTCCACTGGGGGGGGGGGGGCTTAAATCGATTTTTTCATGGCCATATTACTCGCCCTTACCTCTGTCGCGGTTTACACTAATTTTGTTTAGTCCGCATGAAGGCTTCTTAACTCATCAGTCTAATATCTCCGAGAACATACAAATAAAAAATAACAGAGATGAAACAAGGTTGAGAACTCGACAGCATACAACAACAGAATTGCTGGAGCAAATGAAAACCAACAGCTAGACTCCGAGGGGCCCGACCAAAGACGGAACATCAGGCGCCAACCAACATAAAGAATACTTAAAGTAGAAGTAAAACAAAGATCAGGAATCGACACAATTAACTTACTCAACCCATCAAAGACACCAAAGGGAAAGAAACACAAACATGAAGCGACCAAACCATAATGGAAACCTAAACAAAGGAAGGCCCTAAGGACGGTTAATTTCCCACAAAATGGCCATATGGCCATCCAAAAGAAAAAGACACAAGTGATACAGACAGTAAGTAACAAACAACAACATAAATAAACCGCCACAGAAGAACCGCCTTGGAACGGTCAGTGGAAAGATTTTCACTGGGGGGCTTAAATCGATTTTACGTGGCCACAATCCACGCCCTTACTTCCGTCGCGATTTAGACAAATAATTCAATCAGTCGGCATGAAGACCTCCTAACTCATCAGTGCAACATCTCCGTGAACACAAATAATCAAAGAATCACAGAGGTGAGACAATGGTGAGGACTCGACAGCAAGAAACCACTGAAATGTTGGAGCAAAAGAAAACCAACAGTTAGACTCCGATGGGCCCGACCAGAGAGAGAGCATCAGGCACCAACCAACATTACCTTGAAATAGATCCTAAACCTTAATAAAACACTGTCACTTTCTTGTACCGTCATTTCAAACGTACAGGTCATTCTATAAAATATATTTCTATACAGCCAGTGGAAAAACTTACTATGATGTTAATTCAACAGCCATGTTTAAAATTATTTAACGGCATGAAATTGAATTAAAATGGATTAAAGTATTTACAGACACCTTTTCCACTGGGCTTTAATGACAACATTTATCATCAGGGTAATATATCTAAAATGCCCGATTTTGATATTATTTCGCTTCTGGACTGTCAAAGGCTTAAAACTAGGGCGTATGGCACCAGAAAAAAATGATAATTATAAAAGTAAATTACGTGCTTTTAAAAGAAACAATACTAGACTGAAGTGACTGTCCATAATATTATTGAATCATGGACGCCACTCAATGTTTGCTTTTCTAAGTTCTTTACCCGTTTCTGAAGTACGGATTCTGGACACCGAGGCGAAAAAAGTATACGATAGTTCTAATCAGTTATACGATGCTGCTCTTTTAACTAGAGGTTATGCTCAGCATGTTCTTCGTCCTTTCATTTATTCTGAAATTTCCTTTCATTTATTCTGAAATTAATCGCAAACGTCATTACAGCAAAATGTCATTCATTAATAAAGGTTTGGATTTTATCGACTGCCTATTCGAAATTCGCAAAATTGCAGTATGCTTCCTCTGGCTTTCTTAGCCGGATCATTACAGGGTCACTGATGAGGCTTTATTAGCCGAAACTACGTAGTATGACCCATCTTCTTTCTTATGAATGTTTTCATTGCTCTTAAAGGAACTCATTTTTGATTTTTATTTGCCTTCACTGCAGCTGGTGTTGTGCCGTGTGGCGGCCGTAAAACGTCTCCCCGTACATCAACCATAGTGCAGTTTATGTTTTACTTTTGGTCCGTTGAGATCAGCGTGAATATTGTGAGAAATCGGAAACAAATTATAGGTTTAGACCCATATTTATCTGGACCCCATTTTGATTTATATCAGTCTTTGAATCGACTGCCTATTCGAAATTCGCAAAATTGCAGTATGCTTCCTCTGGCTTTCTTTGCCGGATCATTACAGGGTCACTGATGAGGCTTTATTAGCCGAAACTACGTAGTATGACCCATCTTCTTTCTTATGAATGTTTTCATTGCTCTTAAAGGAACTCATTTTTGATTTTTATTTACCGAGTATCTTCAAGGACAGTTCGGTGAGTTCATCCATTCCTGCATATTTTCAAAATATTGAAAAACCCATAATTTACTATAAGTACAATACACCTATTATGTCTATAGTTTGTAATTTTAATTAACTTGTTTCTGATCTTGATATTGACACTAACACTCCTGATACTTGTGATTGTAAAACTTCAGTTTAGTGCTATCCTGCTGCTGGTCATATTATTACTGGCAATTTAAAATTATTCATGATTTTAGGATACGTAATATAATTTCTAAAGGACCGAAATATCGATTTCCTTCTATAATTGATTTCTTTAAGTGTAGAGATGAAATTGCTGCTGCCTTGAATGAATCTGGTAATCGATAGTGTAAACGAGAGTATGTTGGGCATAAATCTCTTAAAGAATGGTGACGTAGCATTCTGAAACTAGTGAATAAACGCATTTCTTTTTATTCTCAAAATACGAACGTATTACCCCCTAAACCTAAAACGCCTATACGTCACATTAAACTAGACCTTCAAGAATTTCACAAGCAGTTTGTTTTGGCTCAAGCAGATAAGGCTGCAAACAATGTGGTTGTTGTTTGACGGCTTCACTATGTTAATACGCTTCAGCAAAAACTTGGTGGTACTAAGGCCTATGAGCAACAGCCTTTAGCTGTAGAGAGGGCTTTAGCTGATGACCACATCTGTCATTCAGCTACTAAGTTGGCTGTCTGTGTTACAGAAGGCCAATATAAGCGTCCAACGTTATATTGGTTACCTTAACTTCATAAAAGACCATACAAAGCACGTTTTATCGCAAATTCTAGCTCTTGTACCACCACTGAACTCTCCAAATTATTAACTTCATGTTTTACTGCCATCAAAAAGCATGTTATAAAATATTGCGACAGAGTCTTTTAAAGATCAGGTAGAATAAAAATCAAAAATGAGTTCCTTTAAAAGCAATGAAAACATTCATCAGAAAAGATGGGTCATACTACGTAGTTTCGGCTAATAAAGCCTCATCAGTGACCCTGTAACGATCCGGCAAAGAAACTCAGAGGAAACATACTGCAATTTTGCGAATTTCGAATTGGCAGTCGATTCAAAGACGGATATAAATCAAAATGGGGTCCAAATTATTAAAAACCTGTCTAGAATATGAGTCTAAACCAATAAATTATTTCTGATTACTCGGAATATTCACGCTGATCTCAAAGGACCAAAAGTAAAATATAAACTGCACTATGGTTGATGTACGGGGAGACGTTTTACAGCCGCCACACGGCACAACACCAGAAATCTGTTTTGGTCTATAAAAATTCTGATGAAGTTTAAAATAAATTGAAATGCAGACGTTTTCGTGCTTCAAGTATGTCTACTTATGATTTTCCAACCTTTACACTACACCACTATATTCTTATAAAAGAAAAAACTTAGTGATTTGATTGATTGGACATTTCATACCCCCTATCTTGCATGTAATGTAAGAACTGCTTTTTTCACTTCTGAAGAGCATTTAAGTGGTTTCTTGCTGTCGAGTCCTCAACGTCGTTTCATCTTTATGTTTTGTGTGATTTTTGTGATCACGGGAATGTTGCACTGATGAGTTAGGAGGCATATATGCGGACTGGACAAATTATTTGTCTCAATGGCGACGGCAGTAAGGGCGAGGATTGTGGTCACGTAAAATCGATTTAAGCCCCCAGGGGAATTCATTTCACTGACCGTTCCAAGGCGGTTCTTCTGTCGCGGTTTATACTTGTGATGGTTTGTCTTTGGGTGTTTGTGTTGCTTGTATTATTTTTATTTGGATAACCGGTTGGCCATTTTGTGGGAAAGTAACTGTCCTGTTGGCTTTCCGCTGCTGGTGTTTCCTTGTGGGTCTGTTGTTTTTTTCCCTTTGGAAGCTGTGGGTTAATTGTATCGATTCCTGATCTTTGTCTTCACTTCTATTTCACATCTATCTATTGTAGATTGGTTTGTTTCTCGCAAAATTTATGATAAACGCGATGATTTTGATTTTGTAATTGTAAATTGTCCTTTTTTGGATGGTGATTTTCCTCGTGCGCCATCCTATGGCGTCCATATTTCGCAATTACTTCGATTTGCCAGAGTGTGTAGTCATGTTACTGACTTCAACACTTATTATAAATTGTTAACTGCTAAACTTCGTAATAAGGGCATCAATACCATAAACTACGAAAAGCCTTTTCAAAATTTTATAGTGATTTAATTTTAAAATTGAATATTGGACTTAAATCTCTTCTGCAAGAAGGTCTGTCGGAACCCGACCTTTATGGTGACTTAGTATATAAATTCAGAAAAATATATAACTGCAATGACTTCAGCTCCCAATTTCGTAAAATCATTATTCGATATAAAAAGGTTGGGTACAACATATATTTTCTATGACAGGCTGCATGCATGGTAGTTAATCCAATCATGGTTGACAACTTTCTTCCCTCTTCAATTGCACGCCGGTGGGTCAGAACTCAGATATAATGACGGTTCCAGCATAAATGCTTACTGGGAATTAGAGAGAATATAATTCCATATAATGTTGATCGTTGGCTGATGCTCTGTCTCTTTTCGGTCCATTTTGTGGAAGAGTAACTGTCCTTTTGGCTTTCCGCTATTCATGTTTCCATTAGGGTCTTTTGATTTATGTTTGTTTTTCTTTCCCATTGGTGTCTCTGATGGGAGCTGTGGGTTTATTGAATCGATTCCTGATCATTGCCTTCACTTCTGTTTTAGAAGCCCCTCGTTAGGACGGTTCTAGTCAACACCGACACTCTATGTTTGAAACACATCTTACCAGGCATATGCCATAATCAAATTGGTGCGTTGCCCTTAATCTTAATGTAAGTCACTATATTGCCGACGTTTTAATTTAGTACTGAAGTGAAGTTAGATTCGCAATGACAGTTGTTTAATATGCCACAAGCGTCTAGATGAATGCTATATCGTAATTAATTTTACTGTTTTAAAACATTTGTTTTTCTTGTCAGCAAACTTTTTCAATGTTTCTTCCCTCATTTTTGGTTGTTCATCGTAATTACGTTTGTTCTTCCAGTCTTATGTTTGTCATGTTGGTGATTCTGAGTATTTCCCTATTTATGTACATTGCTCCTTTTTAGTTGGGTTTGGATATTCTGAATCACATCCTGTTTGGGGAAGAGCTGTTTACTGAGCTTACCTGTTGTCCATTTTGTTTACTGTCGTCATTCCATGCTTCGACTTCTTTCCCTAGTGATATTGTAGGATCAACTTTGGATCTGATTGAATCAGGGCCTGGTCGATTTTCTTTTTAATATTAATATCATGCTTTTGACACAGTTTCTGTACTTTATTAGTAATTGCACTGTAAAATATTGTTTTATTTATTTTAGTTGTTAATTTCTATATTTAACATGTACATAATATTTCTCAATGTCATTCTCGTGCTCTTGCGTATGTAACGCAACGTCTGATTGGATAGCGTCAAAATTTGCGAGGGTATATTCTGCATTATATAGAGGATCTTACATGAGTGTTCATGTATTATTGAATTTATTAAACGACTTGGGGAACAGGGATAAAATGAGAGGCTTTGCCGATGATTTTATCCCTTTTCCTCAACGAGTTTAATAAATTCAATAATACAAGACCGCGGATGCAAGATTCTATTTATCATATGACGTTTCAAACGCATATAATTCAGTTTGCTTAGCAAAAATGTCAATATTCCGTCATTAGTAAACGCGACGTCGTTAAGGACGTCGTAAATGTATCGTCACGGGGCGTGTCTAACTAATTTGCATATTTAATCCACTAGTGGATTATCGAATTTATTACATGGCGTTATTACACTATCAGACGCGACGTCATATGATGAACTGGCGAAACCCAACGTCATCACCAAGCGTCGCTTTTCGTTGGCTGGCATTTGGTTTACGCAGCTCACACGCTTGCCGTTTTGTTAAAAATAGTACAGGTTTTTTGCATTACAACCGAATTAGTGTAGTATAATGAGTATAAGTTGATCGCAAAAGTTTCACTCAATATATCACTATATTAACATTGATTAAATATGATTACCTGTGTTAGAATAATGGATACAGTAAGAAAAATAAAAACGCAAAAGTAAACAAGGCAAATCATGTTTTAAATGGGTTTATTGCTCCCTATTCAGCACTGCAACTACATCACTCTTCTGACATGCAATTGAAGAAAATTTCTCTTTAGGACATCATACATACATGTATGTAGAAATAATTTCCTTGCGCATCAGATAAGGAAATCCAAGATTATCCTGCACGCCCAGGATAAAAATAAAATATCCTCAGGTATTTGATAGAGAATTGTTATAAGACGTAGTGCAAGATTAACGCCATTGCATATAGCGTGGAATCATTAAAGGTTACGATATTGCCACCATTATATGACTGCGCATGCGAATAACGCCGACTCAAATACAAAGGGAATTTTACCGCCGAAGACAAATCTCAGATTGAAAAGTGTGACTTTTTCTTATTTCTACTCAAAATATAGATTGTGGGTACAGGTTAGAACCGCCTCATATAGGCAGTTCTAACAAATACCCCCAATCTGTATTTCAGAGCAGAATTAAAGAAGTTAAGGTTTACCAATGAAAACCAAACTTTTTCTTTATAGCTAGTCAGAATTATAAAGGCCTGTATTTGTGATGTAAATATTAAATCTCGACGGCGAGTTTCGAGTGAATTATCTTTGGCGTCGTGAATTGTAAATCCAACCGGGGCTAGTTGTTTCGCATATCGTTTACATTTTGATCATTTAATAAGACAGATATGATAAAAATTATGTGCCTTGAGTAAATGGAACCTGATCTATTAGGTAGGGGCCGGCCTCGTTATTTCAGACGGATGCATGTCTGACTGGTGATCAGGAGTACACGGGTTCGATACCTGCCGGAGTCGGCAATATTTTTTCGTGGAGATTGATCATGAAATGTTTTTAACGGTCATTCTATTCCATCCACAAATTGAAGAAGGGTAGTTGTCCGTTTCTGGCGAAAGAATATGTACGGTATAGGTTAACAGCTTACGTATAAGCCTGCCCTGTCCGGCTCAAAAATGAGCTAAATAGTGTTGATCTGGCCGTTAAACTCTGATACAAACAAAAATATGTTGGGTAGAAAGATGCCTTTTTCGGATTATAAAAGTGTGACTGGATAATGATTATGGTTCTAGCAAGCATCATGATAGTGAAATTCTCTTTGCAACATTCTCTATAAGACACGACACTTTTGATGTAGACAATATTGGCTATTATTTTGTACTGATTGATAATGCGTTTCAGCTGTATGATAAATCCAAGTTTTGAATGAAACACAGTAATTCCATCAATATTATTGTTTTGGTAGTTGTGTAATACACAAATGATTCCACGTTTGTTTTTCCCAACTATAATCAAGGACTACCCACGAATCTGTCATGCTGTTCAGAAGTGGTTATGCTTAAATGAACACTCAAATACGAACTTTATACTGTTAAGTGTATGTCATGACCGAAGTAGAGCTACACAATAATTAGAACAGCAAAGTAAGCTTGGCTAAAAATTGACTATATATTGTGGGAAAGAAAAGTGCCTTATGTCAATCAATATGGATTGTATACGTAAATGGGTTTGTTTCTTGCAAAAGTTATGATAAACGCGATGATTTTGATTTTGAGATTGTAAATTCCTTTTTTTTTTGTATTGTGATGTTCCTCGTGCGCAATCCTATGGCGTTTATATTTCGCAATTAATTCGAGTTGCCAGAGTGTGTAGTCATGTAACTGACTTCAACACTCGTAATAAATTGTTAACTGCTTAGCTTCTTAATCAAGGTTATCGGTACCATGAACTACGCAAAGCGTTTTCAAAATTTTATAGACGTCATTCTGATCTAATTTCAAAATTCAATATGGGACTTAAACCTCTTCTGCAACAAGGTCTATCGGAACTCGAATTTTATGGTGACT
This sequence comes from Lucinisca nassula, assembly GCA_963580285.1. Taxonomy (NCBI): domain Eukaryota; kingdom Metazoa; phylum Mollusca; class Bivalvia; order Lucinida; family Lucinidae; genus Lucinisca; species Lucinisca nassula. The sequence continues at coordinate 16,909,498 of OY757015.1, forward strand.
AGGTATACAAATTCAGACAAATATATATTCGCAATGACTTCAGCGTCCAATTTCGTAAAATTATTCTTCGATATAAAAAGATTGGGCACGAAATAAATGTTATACGATAGACTGCATGCATGGTAGTTAACCCAATCACGGTTGACAACTTTGCTTCCTTCTTTAATTGCACGCCGGTTGGTCAGGCCTCAGATTGTATGACGGTTCTAGCGTATAGGCTTACTGAAAATTAGAGAGGTTTAATTCAATTTAATGTTGGTCGAACCTGATGCTCTGTCTCTGGTTGGGCCCATCGGAGTCTACTGTTGGTTTTCTAAAGACTGGCGCCAGATAGAATATGATACAGAAATGGAAACCGGGTAATTAGGTTTTAGAATTAGGTATAATTAGGTTTAGAATTAGGTATAATTCTAAAGAGCATAAGAACTATACACTTTGGTCATGTCAGAAAGTGTGTGATGCCCTCACCTTTCTACTTGACAATATTTATATTAGATTCGGTACTAAGTTATTTAGACAAATTGTGGGTATTCCGATGGGTACTAATTGCGCACTTCTTGTGGCTGATCTGTTCTTGTATTGTTATGAAAGAGACTTCATTTTGTCGCTTTCCATTGATAACCAGTCTGAAATTATTGAAGCTTTTAGCTCTACTTCTAGATATTTAGATGATTTATTAAATATTGATAATACCTATTTTGATGGTTTGATCAGTCAGATTTACCCCCTAGAACTTCAGTTAAATAAAGCAAATTCTTCTGATACCGAGGCCCCGTTTTTGGATTTACATCTATCTATTGTAGATGGATTTGTTTCGTGCAAAATTTATGATAAACGCGATGACTTTGATTTTGAGATTGTAAATTTTCCTTTTTTGGATGGTGATGTTCCTCGTGCGCCATCCTATGGCGTTTATATTTCGCAATTAATTCGATTTGCTAGAGTGTGTAGTCATGTAACTGACTTCAACACTCGTAATAAATTATTAACGGCTAAACTTCTTAATCAGGGTTATCGGTACCATAAACTACGCAAAGCCTTTTCAAAATTTTATAGACGCCATTCTGATTTAATTTCAAAATTCAATATTGGACTTAAATCTCTTCTGCAACAAGGTCTATCGGAACCCGAATTTTATGGTGACTTAGTATATAAATTCAGAAAAATATATAACCGCAGTGACTTCAGCACCCAATTTCGTAAAATCATTCTTCGATATAAAAAGATTGGGTACAACATGGATATTATACGACAGACTGCATGCATGGTAGTTAACCCAATCACGGTTGGCAACTTTGCTTCCCTCTTTAATTGCACGCCGGTGGGCCAGGCCTCAGATTCTATGACGGCTCCAACGTAAAGGCTTATTGAAAATTAAAGAGATAATGTTGGTTGGTGCCTGATGCTCTGTCTCTGGTCAGGCTCATCGGAGTCTAACTGTTGGTTTTCTTTTGCTCCAGCATTTCAGTGGTTTCTTGCTGTCGAGTCCTCACCGTTGTCTCACCTCTGTGGTTCTTTGATTTCTGTGTTCACGGGGGTGTTGCACTGATGAGTTAGGAGGCCTTCATGCGGACTGAACAAATTATTTGTCTAAATCGCGACGGAAGTAAGGGCGAGGATTGTGGCCACGTAAAATCGATTTAAGCCCCCCAGTGGAAATCTTCCACTGACCGTTCCAAGGCGGCTCTGCTGTGGCGATTTATTTATGTTGTTGTTTGTTACTTTCTGTGTGTATCAATTGATTCTTTTAATTTTGGATGGCCATATGGCCATTTTGTGGGAAAGTAACTGTCCATATGGCCTTCCTTTGTTTAGGTTTCCATTATGGTCTGGTCGCTTAATGTTTGTATTTCTTTCCCTTAGGTGTCTTTTATGGATGGAGTAAGTTAATTGTATCAATTCCTGATCTTTGTTTTACTTCTACTTATTAAAGTTCAAATCATTGCAGTGAATCACAATCTTTAATAGACAGAGTCAGTTCCTCCAAAGTTACTGCCCAGAGTTATAATACTTCCAGAAAGATAAAAGATGTAACAGTATTTCTCAAAATACTAACTTATTACCTCCTAAGCCCAAGACGTCTTTACGTCATCTTAAACTAGGTATTCAAGAATTTCATAAGAAGTTTGTTTTGGCCCCTGCAGACAAGGCCGCTAACAACGTCGTCGTTGTGTGACGGCTCCACTATGTTAACACGCTTAAGCAGGAGCTTGGTGGTACTAAGGCCTATGAACTCCAGCTTTTGGCTGAAGAGAGAGCTATAGTAGATAAACATGTTTGTCTTTCAGCCACCAAGTTTGCTGTGTGTGTTAACGAAGGCCAAGACAAGCTTCCTACGCTATACTGGTTACCAAAACTTCATATAAAACCTTACAAAGCACGGTTTATTGCAAATTCTAGTTCTTGCACTACCACTGAACTTTCTAAATTATTAACTTCCTGTCTTACTGCTATTAAAACGCATGTAATTAAATATTGTGATAAAGTCTTTGAAAGATCAGGAAGAAATCTGTTTTGGTCTATAAAAAATTCGAATGAGGTTTTAAATAAATTGAAATCTAGACAGTTTCGTGCTTCTAGTCTGTCTACCAACGATTTTTCCACTCTTTACACCACACTTCCTCATAATCTTATAAAAGAAAAGCTTAATGATTTAATTGAATGGGCTTTTCACAGAGAAGATTCTCTCTATCTTGCATGTAATGTCAGAAATGCATTTTTCACTTCTAAAGAGCATAAGAATTACACACTTTGGTCATGTCAGAAAGTGTGTGATGCCCTCACCTTTCTACTTGACAATATTTATATTAGATTCGGTACTAAGTTATTTAGACAAATTGTAGGTATTCCGATGGGTACTTATTGCGCACCTCTTGTGGCTGATCTGTTCTTGTATTGTTATGAAAGAGACTTCATTTTGTCGCTTTCCATTGATAACCAATCTGAAATTATTGAAGCTTTTAGCTCTACTTCTAGATATTTAGATGATTTATTAAATATTGATAATACCTATTTTGATGGTTTGATCAGTCAGATTTACCCCCTAGAACTTCAGTTAAATAAAGCAAATTCTTCTGATACCGAGGCCCCGTTTTTGGATTTACATCTATCTATTGTAGATGGATTTGTTTCGTGCAAAATTTATGATAAACGCGATGACTTTGATTTTGAGATTGTAAATTTTCCTTTTTTGGATGGCGATGTTCCTCGTGCGCCATTCTATGGCGTTTATATTTCGCAATTAATTCGATTTGCTAGAGTGTGTAGTCATGTAACTGACTTCAACACTCGTAATAAATTATTAACGACTAAACTCCTTAATCAGGGTTATCGGTACCATAAACTACGCAAAGCCTTTTCAAAATTTTATAGACGCCATTCTGATTTAATTTCAAAATTCAATATTATACTTAAATCTCTTCTGCAACAAGGTCTATCGGAACCCGAATTTTATGGTGACTTAGTATATAAATTCAGAAAAATATATAACCGCAATGACTTCAGCACCCAATTTCGTAAAATCATTCTTCGATATAAAAAGATTGGGTACAACATGGATATTATACGACAGACTGCATGCATGGTAGTTAACCCAATCACGGTTGGCAACTTTGCTTCCCTCTTTAATTGCACGCCGGTGGGTCAGGCCTCAGATTCTATGACGGCTCCAACGTAAAGGCTTATTGAAAATTAAAGAGATAATGATGGTTGGTGCCTGATGCTCTGTCTCTGGTCGGGCTCATCGGAGTCTAACTGTTGGTTTTCTTTTGCTCCAGCATTTCAGTGGTTTCTTGCTGTCGAGTCCTCACCGTTGTCTCACCTCTGTGGATCTTTGATTTCTGTGTTCACGGAGATGTTGCACTGATGAGTTAGGAGGCCTTCATGCGGACTGAACAAATTATTTGTCTAAATCGCGACGGAAGTAAGGGCGAGGATTGTGGCCACGTAAAATCGATTTAAGCCCCCCAGTGGAAATCTTCCACTGACCGTTCCAAGGCGGCTCTTCTGTGGCGATTTATTTATGTTGTTGTTTGTTACTTACTGTGTGTATCACTTGGGTCTTTTGGTTTTGGATGGCCATATGGCCATTTTGTGGGAAAGTAACTGTCCGTATGGCCTTCCTTTGTTTAGGTTTCCATTATGGTCTGGTCGCTTTATGTTTGTATTTCTTTCCCTTTGGTGTCTTTTATTGATGGAGAAAGTTAATTGTATCAATTCCTGATCTTTGTTTTACTTCTACTTTAGATATATATTCCTTACGGACTGATAATGCGTTTCGTCTGTATCCATTTTAAGGCAACAGGGCAGAGACGTTTTGCTTGCAACACAGTAGCTTCATCGATATTATTGTTTTGGTAGTTGCAAACTAGACAAATGGCTACAGCAAATTCTAATGCACTTACGTATGTAACGCGACGTCTGATTGGATAACGTCAAAAATTTGCGACAGTATATTCCACGATATACTGTCGGAAATCCGACGTCACCACGTAACGTCGTTTTTCATTGGCTTACATTTGGTTTTACGCAGCTCACAACGCCTGCCGCTTTGTGCAAAATAGTACATTTGTTTTACAAAACAACCGAATAAGTGCATTAGAATGGGGATAACTGTACTGAAAATTGTCATTTGGGGAGGTAAATCGGTGGTTTTACGGTCGCAAATTACGTTTTACGGCTCCGCTGACGCGTCGCCGTAAAACGAAATTTCCGACCGTAAAACCGCCGATTTACCTCCCCAAATGACAATTTTCAGTACAGTTATCCCCTAATTGATTTCACTCATGTTAGTCCCAACTATAACCAAGGACTCCCCACGACAGATGTATACAGAAATAACGTAGCAACATGCGAAGTCACCAAACGCTGGCTGTTGTCGCAATACGTTAACAACGTTTGTTAGTGAGCTGTGGGTAAATTGTATCGGTTCCTGATCATTGCCTTCACTTCTACTTTTTTATGAAATGATGCGTGTTTTCAGTATTCGTCAAATCTAACTCTGAGATCAGCTTTTCCATTGTCTGTCTTAGCTCTTAGCTTAGCGGAGATCGTTAATGACGTCATTTTCGACGCCGACATTGCCTATTTTGTTGCACCACGTTGGATCAGTCCGCAATATCTTTTCTTTGACAAAAAAAAATAAAAAATAAAAAAAATAAACTACTCTCCCAATTACGTCAGTAACCATACCATGCCGGGCCTTTTGTAAGGTGCAAACTTAAGAATTGAAACCCAATATTTTACAGAAATAAACACACTGGACACCACTAAATTGACGCGAAATGACCAGGAACACAGTTAGTTTCATCCGAGTGAGTGAGTCGCGATAAGTGAACCGAAATATTGCAGTTCTGAAGCATGTAAGAAACCGATTTATGATATGACGTCGCTATTAAGCTGTGGATAACATCGTGTAATAAAAATCGTATGACAACACTTGTAATAACCATTTTGCGGAATTAAGTAACGCCATGACGTCGTCTACGTCAACCATGCATTTTTGGTGGAAAAATGTCTAGTTTAAAGGAAATAAAATCCAATTTAAAGTGATCATATGATAAACAGAATCTTACACTCGTGGTCATTTCATACGAAATTTATGAAACTCGCCGAAGGCTCGTTTTATAAATTTCGTATGAAATGACCACTCGTGTAAGATCTTCTATTTTTTTATTGTAAGGTCGAATTTTATTTCACGCCAAAACTGGTATTTTACTCGGGACTAGCCACTCGTTAAAATGTTGGATATGAAAAAAAAAATCGATGGAATAATTAGAGGATATTTACTTTTTGAGGTGGATACCAAAAACATTTCATCAATTGTGTTGAAAATTCGGATTCTTTCATCACACGAGATGATAAATTTTCGTTTAATTATTTTTACTATAATTATAATTATTATCATTTTATAATAAATAAGGACACTTGCGGTAACTGATCAATCGTACGTCACAGTTTTGTCCTGGCCGTGACGTTACAACTTCAAGTTTCAAAACATAAACAGCTCGCCATTTTGAATACCATATTTTTACAGTTCAAAGAATGCCGTTCAAGGAAGTTTCGTGCTTATTCGAAGTTCATTTTATTTTGAAGGCTTTTAGTAACATGCGCCTAGCCACTGTATAATCGATTCCATTTGTAGCAATCGGTCGCGGTCGGTTTTGCACGTTGAAAAAACATCGCTCTGATATTAGCACTGATTTCCCTAGAAACTTCTTCCAAGTTCGTAAGTGATTCGGTGGAGTTTTGACATCGATAAAATCCACAAAAAATGAAGTTCATTTATATAATAACATTTACCCAAGAAATGAAACAAACATTGTTCGTCCCTACATTTGTCACGCTCTTCTCGTTGCACGTACAGACACTTTTACACATCGTATGGATGCTAGATAGTTCGTCCTTACGCTTTCGACAAAATTCCTAAAATGTACCATTTTGTTAGCCTTTTGAAACATTTCGATGACAAAATTGGAATTATAAGGAATGAGGCATCATTTTTGTGGATTGTGTCGATATATTAACTCCGACGAACAACTCACAAACTTAGTGAGTGATTCACCGGAGTTTAACGCATCAATAAAATCAACAAAAGTGAGATTTATTTATAATAACATTTACACAAGAAATAAAATAAGCATTTAAAGTGTAGCATGCAAATGTTCCTGCAATGTCACGCTCTTCTCTTTAAATGTACATACAGTTTTACTTACAGTATGCATGCTAGATAGTCTATCTGCGGTATGGATGGCGATGAAATAATTCAAATGCATGATTTTACAACATATATCGCGGTTTCATCCGACATACATTACAAATTCATTTATCATATGACGTCGCGTCTGAGAGTTTAATAACGTCATGTATTATTTTCGATAATTCACTAGTGGATTAAATATGCGAATTAGCTAGATACTTCCGTAACGTTACATGTACGACGTCCTTAACGACGTCGCGTTTACTAATGGCGGAATATTTATATTTTTGTAAACAATCGTGAATAAAAATGCGTTTTAAATGCCATATGATAAATAGAATCTTGCATTCGTGCTCATGTATTATTGAATTTATTAAACTCGTTGAGGAAAAGGGATAAAATGCTCGGCAAAGCCTCGCATTTTATCCCTTTTCCTCAACTCATTTAATTAATTCAAAAATACATGAGCACTCATGTAAGATCCTCTTTTTCTTTTATCATAATTGATTTATTACTGTTTGCTTCTGTTGTTGTTCTGTGTGTATGTATGTTTTATGATGACCTTAGGGAAGATTGACTATGCCATTACGGCAACTACATAGAGGGTCTTACATGAGTGCTCATGTATCATTGAATTTATTAATCGACTTGAGGAAAAGGGATAAAATGCGAGGCTTGCCGAGCATTTTATCCCTTTTCCTCAACGAGTTTAATAAATTCAATAATACATGAGCACGAATGCAAGATTCTATTTATCTATTTATATGACATTTAAAACGCATTTTATTCACGATTGTTTTATAAAAATGTCAGTAGTCCGTCATTAGTAAACGCGACGTCGCTAAGGACGTCATACATGTAACGTTAAGGGACGTATCTAGCTGATTTCCATATTTAATCCACTAGTGGATTATCGAAAATATTACATGGCGTTATTACACTCTCAGACGCGACGTCATTTGATAAATTACGGTAACACACACGGGTGATATCGTGCTTTCTTCCATGTCTCCAAAATGCTTATTTGTGTTTATGACAATTTGAAAGAGTTTCTTAGATATACTCCAAACGGAGGTTGCGGGTGCTCGTTAAAACTGCCTCGTTGAGGCTGTTCTCACAAGTACACAAGCCTATGACTTGGAGCAGAAAAAGATAAGACATGTGTCAGTATGACACGGATGCCCCTGCCTATGGGTCAGCGTCACCCGGAAAAAAAGTATGTTGCAAAAAGATAAAGTTGAAAAAAAGGCCATAACTATCATAATACATGTAATCGGCATATTGTATGTTAAATCAAAATTGAAACAAAGATTCATGATTGTATAAAGTTTGAATTCAGTGTAAAGTATCTATCATATATGATTTCAGAAGACATTAAACACAAACTAATTTTATGTATAATAAGAAGGAATAAAAAAGGGCCATAACTCCCAGAATAACTGGTGAATGTTATTAAAAATCGAACTTGACCTGGATCGTTTGAAGTTATATTAAAAAACTAAATACATAAATAAATGTAGTTGCCAGGGAGATGACAAAGTTTTCTAAAAATAGCCCAGTGACACTGACCTTGGCGCCAGAACTTTAAAACGTCGAACTCGCTCCAGATGGTATCATATGCAACATTTGTGTAATGTTATATTAAGGTCCGTCGATAAATGTAACCGCAGGAGTGGTGGCAATGCTTAAAAAATAGTCACGATGACCTTGACGTTGAGCCGAGTTCCTTTAAAGTCATCCTGTCTCGAGATACTTTCATACACAAAATTTGCGTGAAATTAAATTAAACCACATAAATAAAGAAAGGATCTATGGCTAAGACGAAGTTTTTTTTTCTGAAAATAGCCACAGTGACCTTAACCTTGAGCCCCAGACCCTGACAGTCGAACCTGTTAGAGATATGATCATATCCAAGTTTTGAATTAAGTTATATTAAATCTATTAATACATGTAGACACTAGAGTGATGAAAATGTTCTTAACACAACCACAGTGACCTGGACGACCTTGAGCCCAGGACTCTGGTGGTCGAACTCATTCGAGACATCATCAAACGAAACATTTGAGTTAAGTTATCTTACAAATCCATCTATAATCGGAGGCGCAAGAGCAATGACAATGTTATTCTAAAAATAACCACAGTGACCTTGACCATGAGCACCAGACCCTGAAAGTCGAACCTGCTTGAAATATGATCATACTTAAGATTTGAGTGAAGTTATATCAAAATCCATCTTAAAAAACGACCTTAACTTTGAGCCCTAGACCGTGAAAGTCGAATTCGCTCGTGTATCATTATTCCCAACATTTGTGTGAAGTTATATCAAAATCCTTAAATAAATGTAGGCGCTAGAGCGACGATATAGTTCTTTTTCAAAAAGTGACACAGTACACATGGCCTTGCTGTCGTGACATTGAAAGTCGAAGTAGCTCGAGATATTATCTTCAGAAACATTTGTGTGACGTTATATTGAAATCCATGAATAAATATAGACGCTAGAGAGATGACAAAGTTTTTATAAAAATAGCCACAGTAACTTTGACCTTAAGGCTATGGCCTTGGACGTCGATCTAGCTCGACATATTATTATAAGCACTATTTGAGTGAAGTTATATTAATATCCGCCCATAAATTTAGGCACTAGAGCAATGGCAAAGTTTTATCTATACATAGCCACAGTGACCTTGACCTTGAGTCCATGACATTGAAAGTCATAACCCGCACGAGATATTATCATACGCAACATTTGTTTGAAGTTATATTAATATCCGTCCATACATGTAGGCACTAAAGCGATGGCATTTTTTTTCTAAAAAAAAATCCGCAGTGACCTTGACCTTAAGGCGATTTTCCTAGAAAGTCCATCTCGCTCGAGATATTATCATAAGCAACATATTCCCCCCTCATAACATTATTGTGCGAGGGGATAAAAGGGTCATAACTCTCATAATAATTGGCAGATTATTTCTGAAATAGAACTTTACCTGCATTTTATGAAAGTATAACTGTGTATGAAGTTTGAATTCAATACGTCAAGGTTTTAAAAAGATATCGCACGGAAACAATTTTTCATGTAAAATTTAAGGTAAAAAGGGACAAAACTCCCATGATAAATGCGGATTTACCTGAAATCGAACTTGACCTGAATTGTATGGTTAAATACCTGTGTATGAAATTCGAATCCAATCCACCAATCTTTCCTTAAGAAATCGCACGGAAACCATTTCGTACGAGACGTACGGACGGACGGACGTACAAACGTACGTACAGCGGTGATGCAATATGCCCCCTCTCCTCATTATAAAATGGCGGGGACAAAAAACATTATGTCAACACGTGTAAACCCATGTTTTCTCTACATTTTTTGTTTTGGTTTTACGGCCCTTTCAAGATTATTTCACTCATATCGATCCGATCGTAAATCAAAGGTGGGCGAAAAACGGAGAACCCGGAGAAAAACCACCTGGTCTTCCGTTGTAGAACTTGGTGTCTCACATGTGACCCGAGCGAGGCTCGAACCACAGCGGTGAGAGACCTAATGAATCAAGAGTCAGCGCTCTTAACCACTAGGCCACGGATGCCCGTGTTGTCTCTACATAAAGTGGGTTATAGAAGGTTGTTCATTACATGCATTCTATTACGAATAAACGCACCTATACAAATGCATTGTAAGATTTACCGACTACAAATTAAAATTTCAAGATGAAAATTTTTATAGTTTTTCTTATTTCTGCTCAAAATATTGATTGTGCATACTCGTTACTACCGCATCATCGAGGCGGTTCTAAAGGGTACCCACAATCTACTAGTACATTTTAGAGCGGAAATAAGAAATATAAGGTTTGTCCCTGTAAACCCCATTTTACTGTATAAAAGTGGGGTTCGAGGGGGTTAGAATTATAAAGGCGGGTTTACGTGAGGGTGCTGCCATGATGCCAACGTTACAGTTAATTCTAACACAGCGCGCCTATATAGGCAATGGAAAATAACTGTGCTCTTATTCTACAACAAATCACGGCAAGGAAGAGCGTGACGAATGACGTCACTAAAAACGGCGAATTTATGACGTCACTAGTCAATTTCCTTGACGTTAGACGGTGTAATTCATGTTCTCGCATCGAAAACGTTAGAAAAGGATATAAATGCATGTGTTTCAGTCAATAATTTTAGCGGGATTTCTTCTAATAATTGCGAAAAGTTGTAAGATTTTGAAGGAAACAACAGCATTATTGCCAATTTTGAGCCTGAAATAGATCAGCTCTAGTTTGTGATTTGTTGAGTTAAAAACCATCAATTGTCGGTCTGTTGTAAGTAGACAAATCACGCGCGCTACGCGCTCCTGATTTGTCTACTTTACAACTTACATCCAAACTGTGATTTATTAGTCAACTAATCACAGTTAGAGTTGATTTATTTCTTAAATATACTACCTTATGGAGGACTGGTAAAAAAGCAACGGCATGAACCAGAATCGCATACTCCATCATCATAGCCCTCGTCATCTATGCATTGATTTGCGCAAGCTGCAGTACGGCCCACGTTAGCACTTATGGTTTTCGTCCAAGGCTTTTCACAGACTTCTGTTTGCAAAGTAAACACGCCTATTAGTTTAAGCATATTTAGTTTCATATTCAATGACATGTAATACGCGGTTTTCAATCACGCCTATTCACATATATTAAAAGATTAACCACAATAAATAAATAAATAAATAAAATAAAATAAAAAAATAAAAAATAATCAAATAAGAAATGTACGGAACCTGGGAAGGGGCATGGTTTCTTTTATTTTATAAAATGTGCGCACAAGATAATATCTTGATCGCACAAGTTCCCATTATCTATGTTGTGCAAACAAGATATATTGTGCGAGTAAGATATTATCTTGTGCGCACAGGATAATAAGTTGTCCGCACAAGATAAATTATGTTGTCCGCACAAGATAATATCTTGTTCGCACAACATATTAAAAAAATTCACGTCCCTTTCCAGGTTAAATGTGATACTATACATATTTCTTCTTAAAAATTCATTGTGTATATTCGTTAGAACTTCCTCAGCGAATACCTAAAATATGTGTTTTAGGCCAAAAAAATATGTTGTAGGAGCTCAAGAGAACCGCCTCAGCCAGAACCGCTTTGCCGTGCTGAGGCGGTTCTAACGAATACCCTATTTTATATCCTATTATATATTTTAAGCATAAATAAGAAGAAAATAATGTATACACCTGGAAACCTCAATTTAACAGTATGAAAGTAAGGTTGAAGAGGGTCAATGTTATATAGGCTTGGTTTCGTTAATAACAAGGACAAAATCATGTTCAAAACATCAAGTTCTAAAAGTTCAAAACACATTACGAAAACAAACGCCGATTCAAATACATTCTTACCTTTATCGCCGAAAAAAAAAAAAAAAAAAAAAAAAGATGAAAAAATGTGATATGTATCTTATTTCTGCTCAAAATATAAATTGTTTGAACTGGTTAGAACCGCTTCATTGAGGCGGTTCTAATGGGTCCCATTAATCTATAATTTAGAGCAGAAATAAGAATAATAAGGTTTACCCATGTAAACCCCATTTTTACTATATAAAAGTGGGATTCGAGACGGAAGTAAGGGCGAGGATTATGGCCACGTAAAATTGATATAAGCCCCCCGAAAAACACACAAGTAGGATTCGTTTCACTAACTGTTCCAAGGCGATTCTTCTGTTGCGGTTTATTTTTTGTTATGGTTTGCCTTTGAGTATGTGTATCGCTGTGTAACGCTTATATTATTTTGTTTTGGATAGCAAATTGGCCGTTTTTAGGGAAAGCAACTGTCATTTTGGCTTTCCACTCTGGATGTTTCCATTAGGGTCTAGTTTTCTTCCCTTTGGTGTCTCTGATTGGAGCTGTGCGTTAATTGTATCTATTCCTGATCACTGTCTTCTCGTCTATTCGATGGAATTAACCCATTTAGAACTGGAAGCCATAAAGGGGTACCTTGGCAAACAGAGCGGGCCCAGATCAGACGCCGCAGAACGCGGCGTCTGATCAGGGCTTACACTGATTGCAAAAAGTTCAGCCATTTCCTGAATAAATTTTGAACAAAACACAACCTGACACCCCTAAATGTTGAAATGGACTCCTGCCATATATAAGGAGGAAGAATCTATTTGGTACTATAAGGGGTTAAAATTTTTAGGCGGGTTGTCGTGATTATACCCAAATTGCGACCCTTAGGTACGATTGAACGAGGGTATGTTTGTTTTAGGTATGTTTGTTTTAAAACAGTCTTCCTTATAATATGCCCGTTTGACATAGAACATAAAATGTGAATTATCAGATAAATCTGTGGAAAGCCCCCGCCCATAGGGGCTTGAAGAAATATATGGGTTGCATGATGCTTCCACGGAGAGCTGAATCCAGCCCGCACACTAGTACTGGTTAACCGCTTAGAGGATCTAAGCCTGTCCAGGAACCGCGGTGAGAGGCGGACAGTCCATGCTAATAAACCCTATTGGTTTCATTGGGCGATAGGGCTTGAGAAGTCATTTCATCTCAGTGTCGGGTAAAATTCCCACAAAATTGGAAGCAACGTCTCCAAAATGACCTTTACAGTGTTGATGGGGACGTTAAACCTCAAATCAAACAAAAGATAAATCTGTGATATAGTAGTCGCAGATAAGATTGACTAGGCGGGACTATCTTTTGTTCCCGCCGTAGCAATATCTCATTAACAAAAAGGTAAACCAAGTCACCCGATGTGTGAATTCAACTGTAAAACAAGCATAGCTGTGGCGTTTATGTACGGAACCCGGGAAGGGACATGCTTTTTTATTTTAATTATGTTGTGCGAACAAGATAATATCTTGAGCGGACAAGATATTATCTTGTTCGGACAACATATTATCTTGTGCGGACAAGATATTATCTTGTGCGGACAAGATATGATCTTGTTCGCACAACATAATATCTTGTGCGCACAAGATATTATCTTGTTCGCACAACATATTATCTTGTTTGCACAACATAGATCTTGGGAAGTTGTGCGGGCAAGATAATATCTTGTGCGCACAAGATCTATGTTGTGCAGACAAGATATTATCTTGTGCGGACAAGATAATATCTTGTTCGCACAACTTAATATCTTGTGCGGACAAGATAATATCTTGTCTGCACAAGATGATGATGATGATGATGATTTCGTGTTTAACGACGCGTCAACCCTCTTTGTGGGTCATAAGCGTCAAACGGTTAATGGTTAAACGGCATGAATAATTATGACGATATTAAAAGTAACAAGTCAGAATGATAATGTATAAAAATCTGAAACAGTTAAATCTTATGAAAAAGACCAATGTCTTTTAAGAATAAAATAATGTTATCAACAGGTACATCTCGAAACAGTTTTGTCTGCACAAGATAATATGTTGTCCGCACAAGATAATATATTATGCGGACAAGATATTATCTTGTGTTGACAAGATATTATCTTGTCCGCACAAGATAATATCTTGTCCGCACAAGATAATATGTTGTCCGAACAAGATAATATCTTGTCCGCTCAAGATATTATCTTGTTCGCACAACATAATAAAAATAAAAATCATGTCCCTTCCCGGGTTCCGTACGTTTATGACCATTTGGTTCACTTGTAGAAAGCGTGCGAAAGGTACTCTACCGTATCTTCCGGTGGATGCAGCGCATTTTACATACATTGGCCATATTCGACTGGGAAGTTTCGTGAAATTTCCGTTAAATTCCACGCAGGAGTGTGGTGTCTTCTTGTAATAGCCGATCACATGGTCCAATCAAATATGGGTTATTTTTCAAATACATAAGCGATCGTGGAGCACGATTCTATTCGAAGGAAAAGTCGAACCTTTCGTGCACCACGGTCGCTTATGAGCTATGCACAAATAAAAAATTTGATTGGACCATGTGACCAGCTATTACATCTTGGCACCACACTCCTACGTGACATTTCACGTAAATTTCACGAAACCTGCCAGTCGCATACCGTCATTGACATCACCTGAATAGCTCCGCCTAGTCAATCTTATCTGCAACGCCTTACTTTTCGGTACCCGCCCATCAGGGTTTGAAGGAAAAGATGGGCTGCACGATTCTTCCACGCAGAGCTGAAGCCGACTTGAAGTATCTAAATACGTTCTATAAAGGGTTATCCTTTGGAAGTAAGGAATACACCACAGAACTGAAAATATGGAGTGTACATGTTTTCTGGGCCAGACTAGCTAGTTTCAGGAAATTAGGCCTCATCAGTGGCCCTCAGATATTTTCTAAATTCCACAATGGAATCAATGATCCCAAAGGACAAGAAAATATAATCTACTCTAGGCAAAGCTGTCCCAGTTGGACCGTTGATGCTTGTAAACCCTATGGGTTTCATTGGGCGACAGAGATGTAATTTCATCTCAATATCGGGACAAGTCCCATTAAATTGGAATAAACGTCTCCACAGTGTTGACGGGGACGTTAAAACTTCAAATCCATTATGAAAACACGCCTGTACAAATACATTGCCACCTTTATCGCCCCCCAAAAAATGAAGATTTTTAGAAGAAAAATTACGATAATTTTCTTATTTCTGCTCAAAATAAAGACTGTTGGTACTCGTTAGAACCGCCTCGATGAAGCGTACCCACAATCTATATTTCGAGCAGAAATAAGAAAAAAAGTTTTACACCTGCAAACCCCAGTTTTACGATATAAAAGTGGGGTTCCGGGGGTCAAAATTATATATGCGTGTTTTCGTGATGCAATAAAGCAAATCAATCTCCTTATTTATACTTAAAACAACATTGGTTGAAGGTGTGCGTTAGAACTACGCCATTGCTGTAGCCTTTATGGAGATGTGAAACAAATTGCCACTGTTTTTTTTTTTTTTTTTTTTTTGGTTTTGGTTTTACGGCCCTTACAAGAATATTTCACTCATATCGAGCCGATCGTTAATCATAGGTAGGCGAAAACCGGAGGACCCGGAGAAAAATCACATGACCTTCCGTTGCAGAACTTGGCGGCTCACATATGACCCGAGCGAGGCTCGAACCACAGCGGTGAGAGACCTAATGACCAAAAGTCAGCGCTCTTAACCACTAGGCCACGGAGGACCGTTTAAATAGCCACTGTGACCTGGACCTTTAGCCCAGGGTCATGAACGTCAAACTTGTTCGCACAACTTAATATCTTGTTCGCACAACATATTGAAAATAAATTTGAATTGTCCGTTTCCGGGTTTCGTACGCGAGTGCGATGTTTTTTTTTTGTTTTTGTTTTTTTTGTTTTTTCTAAAAATAACATAACTGAACTTAGAACCAGGACCCTGAAAGTCGAACTCGCTGGAGACATTATAATAAACAACATTCTTTGAAGTTATATTTAAATCCGTCTATAATTGTTTATGCTTCAGCGATGGCAAAGTACCTACATACGCAAGTACGTACGGACGGACGGGACAAACGCCATGTCTCCCTCATGACTTCATTGTGCGAGGGGTTAACAACTTTTTTATGTGATTTCATGAAGATAAAATAAAAAAAAAAAAAAAAAAAAAGAAGAAGAAAAACCCTTCCACCAATTATTGAACTCACGACCCTCTGGTTAGTAGTCGAACGCCATCCACTACATTATCACTTGAAAAAGGTAAACCTGAAATTAACCTAAGGGGACGAGTACACCTTCAGGGGTGGCAACTCCTGCGAAATTGTGTTTTTTTTTTTTTGTTTCCCTTGTAAATAGGGGTCAAATTCCTTTAAGAGTAGAAACTGTTACCGTGGAAAAAGGGCGGAAAATGTGCCAGGTGATCCCATTCCTCCTAAATTCGAAACATTGCACTTTTCACCAAAACTTCGGTCCTTAGTGTGCCATTAATGGATTGCATATGAAAGGGGGTACTTCCAGCAAAGCGACAAGCCCAATACGATCACTTTGAACAAAGCTAAGCCTTGGACGACATGCATGCCCGCCCGCCCTAATCGCCCGCCCGACGCTCGCCCGCCCGGACATCGCTGTTATAAAGGAATGATTATATAAAAACCCTTCCAAAAATAACTGTCACTTGGAGTTGCTACGAATCGGTGATAGTCACCCTTAGTAACTTCGGGTCGATAGACAAGGAAACGACTCAATAAAGTTTGGCTAGGCTTATGATAGCCATACGTCATCACGTGAACAAGTCCTTGAAACGAAGACCCCCTTAACCCCATTTTATATAAAGAAAATTGGGTTTATGGGATATTCGTTATTTTTCTTATTTCTGCTCCAAGACATAGGTTGTGGGTACTCGTTAGAACCGTTCTAACGAGCACCCTCAACCTATATTTTGAATATTTATAACAAAATATCAAGGATTTTCTTCAGAAAAGTAGCCATTTGGAGAATGTGAAAACTGAACTATGTTGCACGGGTGAGATATCGTAATGAAAACAGCCAGCATACAAAACAGGAACGGATCCGGTCCGGAAAAATCACACAAAGTCAAATAATAACTTACTTTCTACTCTTGTCCAACCGTAACCTGCAAAACAATTAATGCCTTGAACACCTAAAGCGTCAAGTTCACCATTAGGAGATGACATTCAAAGATTTAAGCGAAGTATCGTCATTATCATCATCATCATCATCATCATCATCATCATCATCATCATCAGCAGCAGCATTATGCAAATTAAAATCAAATGTTAAGTCTAACTAGCAGACGATTTTGAAGTCTGCACACATACAGGTATCTCCTGTCAGGGTCAAATCATTATATATGGTGAATTTCACACGCGTATTTATTTCATATGATATTTATAAAATGACCACGAGTGTAAGATTCTGTATGTCATATGAACATTCTATACTGGATTTCATCAACTTTAAATTTTATATTTTTTCAACAAAATGAATGGTTGACCTGGACGTCGTCATGAAATTACCTAATCCCGCAAAATTGTTATTACACGTGTTGTTATACGACTTTTGTTACACGACGTTATTATATGCTAGTCTGGTTGGAATATCCGATAATTAGTGTTCATACTCATGGAGGTCCTGGCGGGATCTATGACTTCAGCATTTACTTTGTGACTTCTTACATACGATTTCCTATTGATAAAGATGAAAGTCAGAAGTAAGAAGGCATGGTGTTAGAAATGTTAGAAGTCATGAAGTTGAAGTTAAAAGTAAGAAGTTAGAAGTAAAAAGTCGTAAAGTTAAAAAGTAAGAAGTCGTGGAGTTAAAAGTAAGAAGTCGTGAATTTAAACCGTAAGAAGTCAAGAAGTTAAAAGTAAGAAGTCGTGAAGTTAAAAAGTAAGAAGTCGTGAAGTTTAAAGTAAGAAGTCGTGAAGTTAAAAGTAAGAAGTCGTGAAGTTAAAAAGTAAGAAGCCGTGAAGTTAAAAGTCAGAAGTCATTAAGTTAAAAAATAAGAAGTCATTTTGTTAAAAAGTAAGAAGTCGTGAAGTTAAAAGTTACAAGTTAAGAAGTAAGAAGTCGTGAAGTTCAACAGTAAGCAGTCGTGAAGTTAAACAGCAAATACTCGTGAAGTTAAAAGTAAGAAGTTCGTGAAGAAAAAAATAAGAAGTCGTGCAGTTAAAAAATAAGAAGTTAAAAGCAAGAAGTCGTGAAGTTTAACAGTAAGAAGTCGTGAAATTAGAAGTAAGAAGTCAGGATGTCGTTTTAATGTGTTGACGCCAGTTGACGCAGACGACGACTACTGACAATTATCAGTTACCCCCTATATATATTGCATTGTAAAGCATTGACCTGATAAAGATATGCTATCTCAGGTCAAGTGAGCTTTATCACGTCAGCATGACATTGCACTTTTATTAATGAACCGGACCACTGAAAAAATGACAAAAATGTTATTGCTATTGAGAAAAATGGAAAAATTACATGGAAAAAAAAAAAAAAAAAACATGGGAAAAATATGGTCAGCTGATACTAAATATATCGACCGCCAGAATGCTGGGAGGCACTGAGGACCATCAATTACTGATCGTAAATTGCTTATTTAAAAGTGTACAAGGGGATAAACAGATAAATAGAATACCAGATTCGTATAATTTGATATCAAGTTTATCAGGCTCGGCTTCGAGAACGCATGAAGAATCGCTCGGCAAGCCTCGCGATTCTACAAGCGTTCTCGAAGCCTTGCCTGGTAAACTTGATATCAAAAGACACTCACCTGGTATTATTTATTTATCTATACGTACCCACCACCTATAAGCTAAAACAGACCGTCCATGCTAATAGACCCTATTGGTTTCATTGGGCGACAGGGCTGGAAATGTCATTTCATCTCAATGTCGGGTAAAAGGCCCACACAATTGGAAGCAAGGTCTCCAAAATGACCTTTACTGTATTGACCGGGACCTTCAACCTCAAATCAAACAAAAAAAAGCTAAACCAGAAACGAAAGACTGAAAAACTTTCCATATATTTGGATTCATTAGGAAAACATGTCCTTGTGAAATAATGGTGTCCAATATGGTGTCGGAAGTTACTCATTTTGGGTAAAAATGATAACAGCTTTCTGATTTCTGCTTTGAACATAGATTGTGGGTGCTCGTTGGAACCGCCTCATCCAGGCGGTTCTAACGAGTACCCACAATCTGTGTTTTTGAGCAAAAATAAGGCAGTTAGTGTATACCTCATTTTCCTCTATATAAAGTGGGGTTTAGAGGGGTGTACATTTCACGGACTTGTTCACGTGATGACACGGAGGTTTTTTTTTGTCTGGCTTAATCTTTAGAATGATATGTTGTGTGTATCGCAATATAAAATATACATTTGTTTTTGCGTGGGCCGCAGGTAAGTATACGGACCAGATTGAATTTTGTCTGCAGTACAGCATTCAGGTTTGCGAGGCGCTTCTCAACAAAAGCAAGCGTTTGCTTCAGATGGATTAATAGATTGATTCCCTTATCAGGTAGCTTTGCACTAAATACTGGAGGTATCGGGTTTTATCACTTTGGGACAAAGCTTTTAGTTGCAGTCTAAATACCAGACAGGCTTCCATTGGATAAATATCCCATGTTTCATTTCAATGTGAGAAAAGGATAGTTATAAGGAAATAAAATGATGTGTGTTTTATAATTATATCTGCAAGCTCAAAGAATTTGTGGCTGATTTTATATTGTCACCTCTCTGTTAAAAAGCCGGCATGTATTCACTGCGAATCTGCATGTAAACAAACATGGCGGACCATAACTTGAAAAGGAGACGGGCGACATATGGATTTTTTCTCATCAACTTGTTGAGCTAGGATGGCTCTATAAATAAGTAAGGTTTGAAAAGTTTTGCATGTGTAGTTTTTGTGGGAGCATGTAAAAGGTTACTATTGTCGCCTATGGAAAATATTTAGTGGTAAGCTCCCTATACCAAAAGTAGGAAAATCAGCCCCACACTCCAGTTTTCAGTCATTACATCATATTTTCACACATTGGTAGGTTGCACCCAATTCTTATCATAAAATGGATATTCCTGGCATGTGGTTTGCCATAGAAACTGTAAAAAAGTGTAAGGTTAGTGGTAATTTAGGTCTAACTGGGTGTATTTGATCAGTTTTTGCTTCAGCCATGTTAATCAATTGTTATTGGGTTTGTTTGGGTAAAAGTCTTACAGTAAGTGTATAACCAGGTACACAAGAGAAAGAATCTACTCCATCTGGAATATAACAGTAAGGTTACATGGTTTTTGGCCTTGGTCTCTAGCCGAAGCAAAACTTCAAAATTGTCTCTGCTGCAATATCGCGATAATTTTTCTCATCTATTATTGGTTATAATTGATTAGATTCATGTTAAAGGATCTGAACAGATATATATCCACTATTTCTCATGGTATTAAGGCATTTATAATCATTTTTGTCAAAGTTTTATCATCAAAATATCCTCAAAATGCCATTTTTACATAAATTAGGGGGTATAGGTGTGAAATCAGCCATAAATACCAGTTGGTATGCTATTAATAAAAATCAAAAATGAGTTCCTTTAAGAGCAATGAAAACATTCATAAGAAAGAAGATGGGTCAAAAGGCATACTTTAGTGCATTTTAGGATTGAAGTGTTCCAAAGACATAGGAGAAGAACCACTGATGCCAGCCGGTGTCTGGGTTCCATTCCAGAAAGAGGTAAACTTTGCGCTTTTTCACAAAATATTGTTAGTTCGGCTTTCATTGTAGAATCTGAAAGCGATAACTTTTTCGCAAACTTCAAAGATTCTTTGTCACTGAACATTTATTATGCATGCTTAAATTATTAGACATGATCTAAATTTCTTTTTGACAATGCTTTTGATGGATCATAAAGACAATAAGGGTTTGGTATAGGTAGCTTTGCACTAAATACTGGAGGTACCGGCTTTTATCACTTTGGGACAGAGCTTTTAGTTGCAGTCTAAATACCAGACAGGCTTCCATTGGATAAATATCCCATGTTTCATTTCAATGTGAGAAAAGGATAGTTATAAGGAAATAAAATGATGTGTGTTTTATAATTATATCTGCAAGCTCAAAGAATTTGTGGCTGATTTTATATTGTCACCTCTCTGTTAAAAAGCCGGCTTGTATTCACTGCGAATCTGCATGTAAACAAACATGGCGGATCATAACTTGAAAAGGAGACGAGCGACATATGGATTTTTTCTCATCAACTTGTTGAGCTAGGATGGCTCTATAAATAAGTAAGGTTTGAAAAGTTTTGCATGTGTAGTTTTTGTGGGAGCATGTAAAAGGTTACTATTGTCGCCTATGGAAAATATTTAGTGGTAAGCTCCCATCACTTTTGTCCGCTAGGTGGTTACTTTTTTCTTTGGCAGACTGCTACACAGAGAGGTAGAAAATCGATACCAGCAGGCTAAATAACTTCTATTAGTTTATAAATAAGCACGTGCAAATAACCCATTAATGCCCAGTGCGTCACGAAAACTATCAGTCGGAAGAATTGTCGTCTGCACGCTGCATGTATTTTGACAATTAACAACAAACACCCTGACCAGACTGCGTCTCTACTTTTCGCAAAATTAGTTCAATATTTCTTTGTGCCTTTTATGGAACGCTAGGCAAACGGGGTTGTCATTTCCAAAACGTTTTGAAAGATCGGCATGGTTTCGCAAGGGTTAATGCAACTTTCTTACCAGTGCTCAAACATTGAGTAGATCTATATTCATTCGTTAAGTCTGCCTCGTCGAGGCGATTCAAACCAAGTACCCATATTGCCTAAATCTATATTTGGTTTTAAAAGAAGGAATATTTTAGCAAAAGTAACCGAAAAGAAAAAAACCAAAAACAGTTTATGGCCCTGAAAAATCACATTAATTTAGTTTGCAGAGACGTGCTAAGGTAAGAACACACAGAGAAACTAATTAGGACTGAACTAACCTCTTTTATTCAGCTAGGTTCATGCCAGTAAATTTCCATGTAGAGTCCTGTCTACATCTTTGCTTAAGATTCATTGGGTTGATTTGCAGGATTGTTTGCGTTACAGTTTGATTTGAGGTTTAACGTCCCCATTCACACTGTAAAGGTTATTTTGGAGACGTTGCTTCCAATTTTGTGGGACTTTTACCCGACATTGAGATGAAATGACATCTCTAGCCCTGCCATCCAATGAAACCAATAGGGTTTATAAACATGGACTAGCACCTCTTCGCCTGGGCAGGCTTAGAGCGTCTAAGCGGTTTACTAGTACTCGTTTTTCGGGTCGGTTTCAGCTCTGCGTGGAAACATAATGCAGCCAATCTATTTCTTCAAGCCCCGATGGGCGGGGGCCAGTTCGCGTTACAGAAACAGTTTAGTTGGTGAAATATATTAAATTAAAGCACTGAGAGTACTGGTGGTCGATTATCTCTGAGTGTACGTTGGGCAATATTCCTGAATTGAGAATTGAACTCTTCGTTGAACCATTAAATTCCAGCATTTTAAGCAAGCAGAGTAGGAGTAGACGTGATCAGGCACCGCGTTATGTGGCGTCTGATTAGGTACACACCATTTGCCAAAACCACGTGCACGAGCACAGTCTAGAATTTACTTTTTACACTGCGCTCTGATGTTTTGGATGCTAAAAACAACCAGTACCTGGATTTTGTTAAGGGTCAGCGACAGTAAATAGCAGGCGAGAAGTTTCTGTAGTTCCACTCTTTGGATCGATTGATAAGCGAATACCTCAAACACGAGCTCAGTCCAGGTTATTTTTTGTCGATTGATAAGTCGAGTACAGTCCAGATTTTACCTTTAACATAGCGCACCGATGGCACAGGGAGAAGACTAAACAATGCTGCCTGGAACATTGTTTTATTACGCAGATTGCAGGTACTCGTTAAAACGCTTCATTATAAGAAAAGTATTGAGCACAAATTTTGTCTGAAAAAAATATCCTTCTTGTTGTTGTACTGGTAGCATTTTCCTTCAAAATTTTCCAAATTATTAACTTATCATTTGTTTATGTGTGTATTTCCCTTCTGTACACACGTATATCCAATCAGCACAACAGATACATCTTTCTGAATTTGCAATATTTCATTGATAATACTTAACCTCATATGCAAATCAATATGCACTGAGGTGTGCTTGAAAAGTTGTTAAAGTTAATGTATATCATTTTATCCAACATCTCCTTTGCAAACAGTGTAGATCCATCGAATGCTTCTGCTGATCAGGATCCACACTGTTTCTCCTCTCTTCTCCTCGCTCAGTTCTACCACTGCATCCCAGCAACTGAATAACAGTGTTTTCAATGCAATGTTTTTAAACAAATTCTGCCTGCTGATGCAGGCCCGTATGCAGAGTGACACCCACCCCGCTCCCATTTTGGAAAATAATCATAATTCATGCAGTATTTCACCTCCGGCAAATTACCAGTGACCGATTTTCAGAGTCTGCGTACGGGCCTGAATCGTGTTCTAAAATGACCCTGATCAGACACAATGTACTGTCTATCCGATCTGGGACTGTGCTATTCTAGGTTCTAAGAAGAAGGATTTTTGTTCGACTTGGCATACATATGTGTAAATGTCCATTTCTTTCTAACAGTTCTATTAATATTATGTTCCGAAATTCATCACGTGAGAGCGCGGGCTATATTAAGATACTGTTTTTGTTTTCCTTCCATGACGTAGGCAGTCTGGCATTGGTCTGCACTATTTCTTTTAACCCTTAAATGCCAGTATTTAAGCAAACAGGGTAGTCCCTGAGCAGCCGGCTGAGCAGACACCACATTCCGCGCCACATTCTGCTCTTGGTATTCATTGTTTGCGAAACCAAGCACACGATTCCTGCCCAGACTCTATAGATAGCTCTGGCCTACACTTAACATCGATAAAAATTGCCCGACGTTTTCTTTTTATAACCATAATATTGATTTCCCCATATCATTCAGTGCCACGTGGACAACAGCATTACTTTTTTACTTGCCATTTAGTAACTTTGGGTCGATTTTTAAAACAATCCGCCCAAAAAGGTGTTGAATCTTTATACCTCTGATACAGGTTTATGTTGGCGAGGATTGTGGCCACGTAAAATCGATTTAAGCCCCCCAGTGGAAATCTTCCACTGACCGTTCCAAGGCGGCTCTTCTGTGGCGATTTATTTATGTTGTTGTTTGTTACTTACTGTGTGTATCACTTGTGTCTTTTAATTTTGGATGGCCATATGGCCATTTTGTGGGAAAGTAACTGTCCATATGGCCTTCCTTTGTTTAGGTTTCCATTATGGTCTGGTCGCTTAATGTTTGTTTTTCTTTCCCTTTGGTGTCTTTTATGGATGGAGTAAGTTAATTGTATCAATTCCTGATCTTTGTTTTACTTCTACTTTAAAACAAATTACATCAACAAACAAATGCGATAAAAATTATTAAAGCATGTTGTAAAAATAGCATGTTTTAGAAGTCGTCTTCTTTTTCTTATTCTCGATCCTCAGGGGTTCGCTAAAACCGCTTCAGTGAGGTCATTCTACACTTTCTGTTTATTAGAATTACAATACTGATCTTTACCTCTAGAACCCAGTTTTTCAGTATATAAAGTGGAATTAACAGCAGTACTCACTGCAAGGGTGTGTTAATGTAATGTACGCACTATAACAAAAATAATAATAAAAAAAAAAAAAACGTTTCCATAACTTGTAATCACGTGAAAAAGTCCTTGAAATGAACACCCCTAAAAGAGGAAACTGGGGTTACATATATACACATTCCTTTTTTATTTCTGCTCCAAGACATAGGCTGTAGGTACTCGTTAGAATCGCCTAGCAGAGGTGGTCCTAACGAGTACTCAAACCTATGTTTGCAGTATAGATAAGAAAAATATAAAGGATTTTCATCAGAAAAGTAGCCATTTTGGAGATGTGAAAGAATGCACTATGTCGCACGGATGCGTTATCGTAATGTTTCGAGGAATAATATCCCTTGCAAACCACACATTTTCTCTCAATAAAGTAATGTTTTAGGGGCGTTTATTACTTTTGACTTCGTAACGTGATAGGAATGTCAAGGAATAAACTTTTTCTAATTTTTATGCAAAATACAAGGTCTGCATATAACCGATCAGAAAACAGACTACAGTAAAAATTCAATTCCTTTATTATAAGTTTCATTTATTACGATGATTTACACATTAAGTGAAAGTAATTGGATTCTTATTTCTGTTGGTGTTGCAGAGTAATGTTCTATCAATAAACGAAGAGAATCCTTTAAACAGCTTTAAAAATTCTGTAACGTATATTCATTGAACATCAGTAGCGCGGAAAAATCACGTGATCAGACACTCACTACAATCGTCTATTTTCAAAATAGAAGTCTGTGTAGCAGTCCACTTCTTTGGGTAAATAAAACATGTAACTGTGGTTAAAACTTAAGGTTAAGATGTTACTAAGACGTCGGACCCGAGACATTGTTCTACGCTGGGTAAAATATGAAACTAAGTCTTCGGATTCAAAACGTCTGCACACCAGAAATTCTTTTGTCAACCATGTATTGAATAAGTTAGTTTTCATAGTTTCTTTTTATAATTTATCATATGACGTCGCGTCTGAGAATGTAATAACGCCATGCAATATTTTCGATAATCCACTAGTGGATTAAATATGCAAATTAGCTAGATAGTCCCGTAACGTTACATGTACGGCGTCCTTAACGACGTCGCGTTTACTAATGACGGAATATTGATATTTTTGTAAACAATTGTGAATAAAATGGTTTTAAAATGTCATATGATAAATAAAAGCTTGCATTCGTGCTAATGTATTTTTTGAATTTATTAAACTCGTTGAGGAAAAGGGATAAAATGCTCGGCAAAGCCTCGCATTTTATCCCTTTTCCTCAACTCGTTTACTAAATTCAATAATACATGAGCACTCATGTAAGATTCTCTATGTTATAAATAAATATAGAGTGAGGATGGGTACATGTAGTTTTCGTCCACCAATCGGCAGAAAAGGTTTGGTCATTCATAGGCACTAATAATGAGACTATTTCAAACGCATAGACAAAACTGACGATAAATCTTACATTTTGAAAAAATATTTGCTTAAATCGGACTTTGAAACAGCTCCCAAACGATACATAAAAATAAGTCACATAATGGCCAATGAGTCTAAATTGAAACACTTTCAAATACATGAAGTTTATAAATAAAGTGATGTTTCTAAAAATAATTCGAAACTTAATGATGATTTGACTTGTTTGAGAGCTATTGAACATAGAACCAAGTATCACATAGTTAATCCAGAAACAAACTTTAGATTTACTTTGCCTACTGTTTCAGTTTTAAACGATTCAAATGTTTTCGTTGTACTTTAGCATATTTTAGCATTTTATAATGTGCGGATATTCCTACCATTTGTTTGAATTTGTGATTTTTTTTTTATAAATTACAGAATAAATGGTTGGTATTTATATTGATCTTCGCAAGAATTCTATCCTCCATTATTAAAACCACTTTCAGCCCAAGTGACTCATGTTTCGTGTCAGATCTTAAGTAGGTACTTACTTTACGTTAAATCTAGCCAAAAGACATTTTGGTGTAATGACTAAAATTTAGTCAAAAACGTTAAAATCCAGTCAAAACACACTTTTGCATGTAATAAGTCATTCAGTTTATAGACTTATCTAGAACAAATTCTAAGGCTTATTGAGAATTAGAGAGATCTAATTCAAGGTAATGTTGGTTGGTGCCTGATGCTCTGTCTCTGGTCGGGCCCATCGGAGTCTTACTGTTGGTTTTCTTTTGCTCCAGCATTTCAGTGGTTTCTTGCTGTCGTGTCCTCACCGTTGTCTCACCTCTGTGGTTCTTTGATTTTTGTGTTCACCGAGATGTTGCACTGATGAGTTAGGAGGCCTTCATGCGGACTGAACAAATTATTTGTCTAAATCGCGACAGAAGTAAGGGCGAGGATTGTGGCCACGTAAAATCGATTTAAGCCCCCCAGTGAAAATCATTCCACTGACCGTTCCAAGGCGGTTCTTCTGTGGCGGTTTATTTATGGTGTTGTTTGTTACTTACTGTGTGTATCACTTGTGTCTTTTTATTTTGGATGGCCATATGGCCATTTTGTGGGAAAGTAACTGTCCTTATGGCCTTCCTTTGTTTAGGTTTCCATTATGTTCTGGTCGCTTAATGTTTGTGTTTCTTTCCCTTTGGTGGCTGCGATGGGTGGAGTAAGTTAATTGTATCGATTCCTGATCTTTGTTTTACTTCTACTTTTTCTAAAACATTTAAAATTGTTTATTATTGCACATTTCCCAACGATAGTATTGATATTGTAACAATGGGATTAATATTACTTAATAAGAGTACTAATAAGCTTCTCTAATAAGCTAGAAGCCTCCGTGGTGTAGTGGTTACTCTACTCGCCTTGTAAACCAGGGATCGCAGGATCGATCCCGGGCTTCTCCAGACTTTCGGATGAGTCGTTGAACCGAGGTCCCGTCTCCGTATGACCTTAGCTGTTGGTGGGACGTAAAACTTAAACACTCACTCCCTTCTCTAATAAGCTTTGCATTTCTTTTAAGTGCAGACAATTAAAATTCTTTAGACAACAAGAAGTTTCAGTAGTTTTGTACTTTATTGTTTTTTTTCTTCAAATAAACTGCTGGTGAATTGATTATCTTGGGTGTTATAAAAATTATCACAAACCCAAAGTTTAGAAAAATTGCTAGCCCACGTATTGGATTCCTTTTTTAAGGAAGCCAACTTGTTTTATATATATATATCTTTATTTATTTATGTATCTAGTCATTATTTATAATTATTATTATTATAATTATTATTATTATTTGCAGCTCATAAAGATATTAAGCAGTTAAGTCCTACTCATTAATCATTATTCATCATATAACGTCGCGTCGGAGAATGTAATAACACCATGTAATAAATTCGGTAATCCACTCGTTGATTAAGTGTGCAAATTAGTTAGATAAGCAGTTTGTCGGTCAGTTGTTTATAGATAAATCACCAGCGCTACGCACTCGTGATTTGATCTACCTTACAACTGACCTCCAAACAGTGATATATTACTCCACAAATCACTGCTAGAGCTGACCTATTTATGGGGCCAGTTGTTCAAAGCATCGTTAGCTAAACGAGCTTGTTAGTGATCATATTGTTAACTCTTCTAGCAAGTACAATATCGTAAATTTTGGTATTATTGCTGAAAAAAATGTGAGTAGCTTTTGCATCTGCAAAAGCTGCTCACATTTTTTCAGCAAAATTTTCAGCAAATTTGCCATATTTAATGATCAAAGTTTTAACGATACGTTAACTAACGACGTCGTTAATTTTGAACAACTGGCCCCTGGTCTGTTCAGAACAGTTCATACAAAATAAAACAATAACTTACCTCCACGTGCTTGAACTTCACCTGTAAAACAATTAAATGCACTAAACATCTAAAGCATCAAATCTCACCAGCAGGTGACATTTAAATATTTTAGTGAACCATCAAAATTACTATCATCATCATCTTCGCCATCACGATCATCATCATCATCACCTTCATCATTATCACCATCATCATCCGGCCCCCGTCCATCGGGGCTTGGAGAAATCAATGGGCTGCATGATACTTCCACGCAGAGCCGAATCCGACCGCACAAGAGTACTGGTAAACCACTTAGAGGATCTAAGCCTACCCTGGCAAAGCGGTACGAGTCGGACCATCCATGCTTATAAACCCTATATGTTTCATTGGGCGACAAGGCGTTAGATGTCATTTCATCTCAATATTGGATAAAAGTCCCACAAAACTGGAAGCAACGTGTCCAAAATGACCTATATAGGCTTGACGTGAACCATCAAATCAAACAAAATCATTATCATCATCATGCAAAGAAAACCATATCAAAGTGAAACCGTCTGACTAGAAGTCTGCACACATATTCCATGTCAGGTAATGGTACAATTCGACTACTTGTTCAATCACTGCTCAGCAAATACTGAATTGTTTTTTATGTCCCCGGTAGCGATAGCGGGGACATATTGTTTTTGCCCTGTCTGTTTGTTTGTTTGTTGGTTTGTACGTGGACAACTTTAACGTTGGCCATAACTTTTGAACCGTTTGAGATAGAGCTTTTATATTTGGCCAGAAGGTTTCTTGTGACAAGACCTTCACATTCATGCAAAAAAATTGACCCGTGACCTTGACCTTGACCTTTGGCGTACTTAAAAGAAAAAAATAACATTGGTCATAACTTTTGAACCACTTGAGATACAGCCTACATATTTAGCATGTATGTTCCTTGTGACAAAAGTTTTACATTCATGCAAAAAGTTTTGACCTGTGACCTTGACCTTTGACCTACTTAAAAGAAAAAAATAACATTGGTCATAACTTTTGAACCACTTGAGATACAGCCTTCATATTTAGCATGTATGTTCCTTGTAACAAAAGCTTTACATTCATGCAAAACAATTTGACCTGTGACCTTGACCTTGACCTTTGACCTACTTAAAATAAAAAAATAACATTTTGGTCATAACTTTTGAACCGTTTGAGATACAGCCTTCATATTAAGCATGTATATTCCTTGTGACAAAAGCTTTACATTCATGCAAAACATTTTGACTTGTGACCTTGACCTTTGACCTACTTAAAATAAAAAATAACATTTTGGTCATAACTTGTGAACGGTTTGAGATAGAGCCTTCATATTTTGCATGTAGGTTCCTTTTGACAAGAGCTTTACATTCACATAAAAAATTTTGACCTGTGACCTTGATCTTTGACATACATAAAAGAAAAAGTTATCATTGGTCATTACTTTTGAACCGTTTGAGATACAGCCTTCATATTAAGCATGTAGGTTCCTTGTGACAAACGCTTTACATTCATGCAAAAAAGTTTACCTGTGACCTTGACCTTTGACCTACTTAAATAATAAACATTTTTGGTCATAACTTTCGAACCGTTTGGGATAGAGCTTTCATATTTGGCATGTTGGTTCCCTGTGATCAGAGCTTTTCATTCATGCAAAATGTTTGGACCATGACCTTGACCTTTGACCTACTTAAAAGAAAAAATAAATTGTTCATAACTTTTGAACCGTTTAAGATAGAGCCTTAATATTTGGCATGTAGGTTCCTTGTGACAAGAGCTTTACATTCATGCAATTTTTTATACCTGTGACCTTGACCTACTTAAAAGAAAAAAATATTATTGTTCATAACTTTTGAACCGTTTAAGATAGAGCTTCCACATTTGGCTTCTTGTGTCAAGGGCTTCCCACACATACAAAAATCTTGAACTGTGACCAACTTTGAATAAAAAATGACCATGCCCGGGGACATGTTCGTGTTTCACAAACACATCTTGTTTTTCCTGGGATTTAGTCTGTAGGGATATTGTTTCACAAGTTCTTAACCATCACTGGCCAAATCATAAAACATTTTTCTTGCACACCAGACAAGCAAATTTATTATTTTACCCTGGGATAGAAATCTATGTTCTGACCCTGGTGTTCCGACCCAGGCATCTAATATAAGGGCGCTCCAATTCTATTCAGCTACCGGAAATACGTTCGCACTGCTTTCATTTTGTAAAAAATACACATGTGAGAACTGTCAAAACTAACCGGCAAAACAGCGGATGAATATCATGAATATTATTAAAAAATGAAAAGCATAGTGCTCAAAAAATGAATCATTAAAAAAGTAAATAAAAAGGAAATGTCTGGGAGCTGTTGTGCAAGAACAAAAATCCAATATTAGGTTCTGTTGTAGATGGGCGTTCCAACCCTCGGGATGACCGTGCTGAGCGGAACCGAGGCTATGCCAATGTTCCGCTCAGCACGGTCATTTGAGGGTTGGAAACGCCCATCTACAACAGAACCTCATATCAGATTCTAAAAGTCTATCCTGGAGGGAATATCCGGAAATTAGTGTTCCATTACGAAAACATGCCTATACAAAAACATAGATTGCGG
Source organism: Lucinisca nassula (assembly GCA_963580285.1). Taxonomy (NCBI): domain Eukaryota; kingdom Metazoa; phylum Mollusca; class Bivalvia; order Lucinida; family Lucinidae; genus Lucinisca; species Lucinisca nassula. The sequence continues at coordinate 16,940,590 of OY757015.1, forward strand.
GGACTCGAGCACCAACAATCTATGTTCTTGAGCAGAAATAAGAAAAATAATGTATACCCCCTCAAACCCCAGTTTTATTATATAAAAGTAGGGTATGATGGGGTCAAAATTATATAGGCGTGTTCTCGTAATGATACTTATGGAAGACCTAGCGGGACTTCTGACTTCTTCACTCCTTACGTCTTACTTCTAACGTTTTACTTCCGACGTCGTCACTTCTAACTTGAAAAATGTGGAAGTCGGAAGTTTGACGTCATGAAGTTAGAAGGTGAACTAGCAAGAAAGGGTCACCCAGAAAAGACCACACTCAAAGAAAACGGCAAAAGGGTGTGATTTTGTTTTGTTTGTTTGTATTGGAGTATAACATAACGGCCCAGTCAACATTGTGTAGCTGTTTAGGTCATTTTTGAGCCGGTCAGTTTACCTATCCACACGTTCCCTGGGTAGGCTTATAAGTAAGCGGTTGACCAGTACAGTGCACCTTCTTTCGCCTGAAACTGACAACTACCCTTCTTGAATCAGCGGAAGGGAGAGAATGACCGTAGAAAAGATTTCATGATCAATATACACGAAAGGATGGTGCCGACCCCCGGCAGGTGTCGAAACCGCGTCCTCCTGATCACCAGTCAGACGCGCATCCGACTGAGTTACCGTGGATGGCAAAGGGTATGATATGTTTCTTATTTGGAAGAGACTATTTACCAAAAACGTTAAAATGGCTATTTGCAGTTGACTGGAAATAGACATTTTAAGGTTTTTTTGTTGTTTTTTTTTTTGTTTTGTTTTTTTCTATTTGCAGTTGACTGCAAATAGTCACTCGTCAACTGCAAATAGCCACTCCGTTCTTATTTATACCCAAACATAGGTTGTAGGTGCTCGCGAAAAACATTGTCAGGAAGGCTGTTCTGAGAACCACAACCTACGTCTTGGAGCAAAAATAAGAAAATTAATGTATAAACATGTAATGCTTGGTTTACGGGTACTTGTTTACATGGAGAACCTTTTTTTTTGGCTTGCAAAATGAAAATTGTGTAACGTTTCAAATTACAAGGTTTAGCTGATGCAAAACAAAACTTCTGACATATCTTAGTTTTTCAACCCATGCGCAAATATACGGAACCCGGGAAGGGACATGATTTTTTATTTTTATTATGTTGTGCGAACAAGATAATATCTTGTGCGGACAAGATATTATCTTGTGCAGACAACATATTATCTTGTGCAGACAAGATATTATCTTGTGCGGACAAGATAATATCTTGTCCGCACAACATAATATCTTGTCCGCACAAGATTGTATCTTGTGCGGACAAGATATTATCTTGTGCAGACAAGATATTATCTTGTCCGCACAAGATATTAAGTTGTGCAAACAAGATATTATCTTGTTTGCACAAGATAATATCTTGTCTGCACAACATAGATCTTGTGCGCACAAGATATTATCTTGTCCGCACAAGATATTATCTTGCCCGCACAAGATAATATCTTGTCCGCACAAGATAATATCTTGTCCGCACAACTTCCCAAGATCTATGTTGTGCAAACAAGATAATATGTTGTGCAAACAAGATAATATCTTGTGTTATGTTGTTCGAACAAGATAATATCTTGTCCGCTCAAGATATTATCTTGTTCGCACAACATAATAAACATAAAAAATCATGTCCCTTCCCGGGTTCCGTATTACGGAGTACTACGTACAAATACGAGCACACACACATATTATGTAAATGTTCACTAAAAACGTCATATCTATGGGGCGCCGTTTTACTATTAATCCGTATAATTGTTTATGGCTATCCATGTGTGTGTGTGAATTCGGGTTTAACGTCGCTTTCAACAATTTTTCAGTCATATCACGACGGTTAATGGATATCTATAATTCGAATTATTGATATCCATTATTCTTTATGGATATCCATAATTATATGGATATCCATAATTCGAATTATGGATATCCATAATTCGATTTATGTATATCGTTAATTTTGACCGAAATATGGATAAACATAAATCGAATTATTGATATCCCTTATTCGATTTATGGATATCTATAAAAACATTTCGCGTCTAAAATAAAGAATTAGCTACAACAATGAGGACAAGTCTTGCGTTTACGGGGAGCTTCTGTGGAGAGAACAATCTTTAATATAAGTTGCCCGATCCTGAATTGCGATTATGTTTCATTACGTATATGCGTAACATTCGTAAGGACCGGTTCATATATGTCAATCACTATTTACCTGTCATTGCCACCAACACAAAAGCCAACAGAAGAGCAGCGTGGACAAGTCTTCGAGCCATGGTAAATTCCTAAAATATATATTTGGCTTGGTTTGGATTTGACGTTAAACGGCATACACAACATTAATAAGCTCATACTTTTCTAACCATTTTTCTCTGGGCATGCATATACAAAAGCGGTTAACCAATACAACGCACGACCCCGCGCATCGGTTCTTGGAGAAACAGACAAGACAGCTCAGGACTTGCACATTACGAAAACACACCCGTGCGATATAGTGCAATTTTTATATCTCCAAAATGGCTACTTTTCTGACGAAAATCTGTTATATTTTTCTTATTTATACTGCAAACATAGGTTGTGGGTACTCGTTAGAATCGCCTCATTGAGGCGGTTCTAACGAGTACCCACAACCTATGTCTTGGGGCAGAAATAAAGAAAATATTATTTACCCCCGTAAACCCCAGTTTTCTCTATATAAAGTGGGGTGTAAGGGGGTGTTCATTTACGGACTTGTTCACATAATGATAATAAGTTGAAACCCTCTGTACTGGAGTACTGGATAACCGCGCAGAACGTCTAAGCCTGCCCAGGAAAAGTGGTGCTAGTCGGACGGCATATGTATATAAAACCTGTTGCTTTCATTTGGCGACAGGGATTGAGAGGTCATGTCATCTTAAGTCCGGTAAAAGTCCCAGATGTCTCCGAAATTGCCTATATACTTTTGATGATACGTTAAACCTCAATTCAAACAAACAAACATTGTAGTCACATTCTTTTGCCAGAAACTGAACACTTCCCTTTACGAATTTGCAGGTGGGAGAGAATTAGTGGTAGAAAACATTTCATTGTCATTCAACACAAAAGAATATTGTCCGATCCAGTGGGAATCGAACCAGTGATCATAGAAGTTCAAACCACTTGTATTACTCATGACGTCAGGCTAGGAGGTATAATTTTGTTTGTTTGTTATATACTCAACACTATTTGGGTCATATCGCGGCGGTCAATTTACCTATCTATACCTTTTATAATAATGGTATATTGTGTGTAGTCATTAGAAGCGCCTCTACGAGGCATACTGTTTCATCGAGGCGGTTTTAGTGAGTACAAACACCATCCATTTTTTCAAGATAAAAGAACACACACACATACGGAAGCACAAATGCACACACGCACGCACACACACACACACACACACACACACACGCACGCACACACACACACACACACACACACATACAAGCACGCACACGCGCAAACAAACATACCAACTCACACGCGCGTACGCATGAACGCACGCACACAAAATTATAAATCAATACTATTTAATCTGGAATTATTTACCCAGGAACTCAATAACTACAGTCGAACATCAATGGCTCGAACACCTTTGGGACCTCGAAAATCTGTTCGAGACAGGGGTAGTTCGAGACACTGAGGATTACTGCCAGGACGCATAACGTGATACTTTTAAACATCCTTTCGGTGTTCTATAATGAAAATGTATGCTGTGTGTACTCATTAGAATCGCCTCATCGAGGCGATTCTAATGAGTACACACAGCATACATTTGCAGGATAAAAGACGACAATCTCCTTAATTATCATCCACTATTTCTTATGTAGAGGATTTAGTTAGCGGCTCAAGAATGAGTTCGACTTTCCTGGTAAACGAGCCATCGGTGTTCGAGCCATTGAAGTTCTACTGTATTTCGATTAAGTAATGTTTAATGAGACATCAGTGTTCGAGGCAAGTGGGTTTCACTATACTATGAAACATCATCACCTCTGAACACGAATGTCTCGTTTATTTTGGCTAGTTTGAACTCATCCTTTGGTCCCGAGAGAATTAATCCAATAGCTCAAAATATCGACGGTTCTCCGCAGCCTAGAGGATTAGAGCTCTGTCTCTTAATCATAAGGCATGTCAATACTGTGGTTCAGGCATCTGAGTGGCCCCCGCCCATCAGGGCTTGAAGAAATAGATGGGCTGCATGATGCTTCCATGCAGAGCTGTAACCGGCCACACTCGAGTACTGGTAAACCGCTTAGAGGATCTAAGCCTGCCCAGGCAAAGCACCGCGATTCGGAACTCCATGCTTATAAACCCTATTGGTTTCATTGGGTGGCAGGGCTTGAGGTGTCTTTTCATCTTAATGTCAGGTAAAAGTCCCACAAAATTGGAAGCAACGTCTGCAAAATGACCTATACAGTGTTGACAGAGACGCTAAACCTCGAATCAAATAAACAAACAAACAAATCCAGCATGTGAGACGCCAAGTTCTGCAATGGCAGGTTTTTTTTTTCAGGAACACGGTTTTCGCCCACCTCTGGTCACGGTTTTCGCCCACCTCTGATTATACCGTTTTGTTTGATTTGAGGTTTAGCGTCCCCGTCAACACTGTATAGGTCACTTTGGAGACATTGCTTCCAATTGTGTGGGACTTTTACCCGACATTGAGATGGAATGGCATCTCAAGCTCTGTCGCTCAATGAAACCAATAGGGTTTATAAGCACCGCTTTGCCTGGGCAGACTTAGATCCTCTATGCGGTTTACCAGTACTTGTGTACGGTCGGTTTCAGCTCTGCGTGGAAGCATCATGCAGTCCATCTATTTCTTCAAGCCCCGATGGGCGGGGCCTATAACCGCAATGACTTCAGCACCCAATTTCGTAAAATCAGTCTTCGATATAAAAAGATTGGGTACAACATAAATGTTATAGACAGACTGCATGCCGCATGGTAGTAAACCCAGTCACGGTGGACAACTGCGCTTCCCTCTTCAATTGCACGCCGTTTTTTGTGCGTAATATCTATGCCATTTCAATACGAAAAGACGCCTATACAAAAACATTATATATTTTTTTCCATCAAAAATTAAATTTTTTTGGATAAAAAAATTCGATATTTTTCTTACATGTATTTCTGCTCAAAACGGCGAGGCGGTTCTAACGAGTGCCAACAATCTTTGTTTTGAGCAGAAATGAGAAAAATCCGAGGCGATTCTAACGAGTGCCAACAATCTATGTTTTGAGCAGAAATAAGAAAAATAATGTACATGTATACCCTGCAAACTCCATTTTTACATTATAAAAGTTGGGTTGAAGGGGGTCAAAATTATATAGGCATGTTTTTGTGAAAGTATTGACACCAGACGAAGCAGACGACAAAGGAAAGAAATATGTAAATTAGTTAGATGAGCCCCGTAACATTACACAGACGACGGTTATAACCTGGCGACGTCGCGTTTACTAATGACGGAATATTTAAGAAATTAATCAGCGCTAACAGTGATTTGTTGGGTAATAAATCACAGTTTGGAGGTCAGTTGTAAAGTAGACAAATCACGGGCGCGTAGCGCGCGTGATGTGTCTACTTTCAACTGACCGACAAACAAATCACAAACTAGAGCTGACCTATTTCGATTCTAACAGGCTGAAAATCGGCAATAATGCTGTTGTTTCCTTCAAAATCTCATAACTTTTCGCCATTGTAAGAAGAAACCCCGCTAAAATTATCGACTGAAACACATGCATTTCTATTCTTTTCTAACGTTTTCGATGCGAGAATAAGACGTTACAGCGTCTAACGTCACGGAAATCGACTAGTGACGTCATAAATTGACCGTTTTAATGACGTCACTCGTCACGCTCTTCCTTGCCGTGTTTGTTGTAGAATAAAACACAGTCATTCTCCATTGCCTATATAGGCGCGCTATGTTAGAATGTCATATGATAAATATAATATTGCAATATTTGCTCATGAATTACTGAGTTTATTAAAATTTTATCCCTGAATACTCATGTAAGATCTCTAATAAAGGTATTCGACTTATAAGGCTCGAGTGTGTTTCGCGAATAGGAAAAGTTTATTTTTGCTAAAACAGTATACGCCTATTTAAATGTATTGAACATTTACAGGCAAATAATGAGCATTTTCTGATAAAAAAGACTGATATTTTTCTTATTGCTAAGCAAAATTTAGATCGCGGGCGGTTTTAACGAGTACCTACGGCCTATGTTTTTAAGCAGAAAAAATGTAAACCCCTGTAAATATTCATTTAGAAATATAAAAGTGGGATTTTGGGGGATTGAAGTTATAAAGGCGTGCATTCTAGTGTTTAAAGTTGTAAGACTGAGTGTGTTTATCTACTGTTACTTGAAGCCTTGTTTAAGGAAAACATCACGAAAACACGCCAATTTAATTTTGACCCCATTCAACCCAACTTTTATACAGTAAAACTGGGGTTTTATGCCTTATTTTTCATATATCTGCTCTTAAATATAGATTGCGGGTACTCGGTTCTAACGGGTAGCCACAATCCATATTTTGAGCAGAAATAAGAAAAATATCACAATTTTTAATCTGAAAATTTTCGTTTTTCTTGGGGGTAAAGTAAACAATGTATTTGTATAGGCGTGTTTTCGTACTTTAGAGAGAAACTCAAAGCACTTACAGGTGGGTCGATTCACCAACGGGACGATAACTAGTCCGTCAAACGAAGACCCACCCAGTAAGCATTCTACATAAATCTACAGCGGGCCGTTAGCGGCCCGTCAGGGTAGCTGACGGGCCGCTAACGGCCCGCTGTAGATTTCTGTAGAATGCTAGCAGGGCATCTAAGCCCACATTGTAAAGAGAAAAGTTGGGTTTACTGGGGTATACATCATCTGCCTTATTGTCGCTCAAAACATAGATTGAGGATACTCGTTAGAACTACTTCATTGAGGTGGTTCTAACGAGCATCCGCAATCTATGTTAAGCAGTTATAAAAAAAAATGTTACATTTTTTTCCTCAATGGACGACATTATTTCACACGGACATGTTTGCCTAATGGTCTCTCGAGCTCGCAAAATGGTCCTGAATAGAAAATAAGGCTACTTAACTGTGTTTAATCCGTGAATTCCTGTATTTTTAAGCAATCTACACACTGATCATGACTTATGTTCTGTGGAGTCTGATCTCAATCTAGACTATTGGCAAATTCCTCAGCACGTGAGCTAACACAGTATTTTACACGTAACACTCTTGACAAAGCAAGTTACCTTGTTTTCGTACATAGAGAATCTTACATGAGTGTTCATGTATTATTGAATTTATTAAACGAGTTGAGGAAAAGGGATAAAATGCGAGGCTTTGCCGAGCATTTTATCCCTTTTCCGCAAAGCCGAGCATTTTATCCCTTTTCCGTAACGAGTTTAATAAATTCAATAATACATGAGCACGAATGCAAGATTCTATTTATCATATGACATTTGAAACGCATTTTATCCACGATTTTTTACAAAAAATGTCAATATCCCGACATTAGTAAACGCGACGTCGTTAAGGACGTCGTACATGTAACGTTACGGGACGTATCTAGCTAATTTGCATATTTAATCCACAAGTGGATTATCGAAAATAATACATGACGTTATTACACTCTAAGACACGACGTCATATGATAAAGTCGATTTGACATCAGTCTGGTTAAGCTGCATACTGTGCGTAATAACTTTGACTGACAAACAAGCGATCCATAAATTTCCAGGAGTTCCTGTCAGCTCTCAGAGTATTAAGTAAATGGGAATTAAGCATGCGTGCAGTTCGGTTTGAAAATGGGTCTTCCTGCATGTGCTTTCAACGCATTCTCCAATCAGATTCGGAAGAGAAAATTAGTCAGATTGCAACCTTCCATTCCAATACCGTGAAGTTATGTGGCAATAACCACCCATAAGGTGCCTTTCGAAAACACTGATCAGACTGCGCGCATGTGCAGCATTTCTGGTCATTAAGGGAGCATTGAATTCATTTAGAATCATTTTGAAAATAGAGTTCTTCTTAAGCCGGTGCTAGAGGGCGTGACCGGTGTTGCACATTTCAGTACTGGACATGAACAGACTCAATAAAACCGAGTCTGCTATTTTCTTATATCTACTGTATTCTTTACTTCCAAATGATCTAACTATTCAGAATTTATTTATTCGAGTCTTCGCTGCACACACATAATCGATGTTTCCTTTCTGATTTGTCAGGCCCATAAAAAATCTGGCGGATCGCCATTGGTTTGTTTAAATTTGGTGACTAATACCTCGCAGTCATTAAAAAAGAGAAGTTTTTCCGCGGAAGATCAGGTAGTTTTAACTTCGTCAAGACTTGCATCATTGACCTAAAAGGTAAGGGCGCTGACTCTTAATCATTAATTTCCTCGCTGCTGTGGTAAGAGCCTTGCTCTGATCACATGAGAGACGCCAAGTTCTGCAAAGTTAGGTCAGAGTCAGGTACATGCAGTTTTTCTCCGGGTACTCCGGTTTTCTTGAAAATATTGAAAGGTCCGTAAAACCAAAACCAATAATAATAATAATAATAATAATAATAACGATTATTATAATTATTTTATAATAATAACACCGATAATAACAATACCGCCAATAATAATATTACTGCTAAGAATAAACAAATGTACATAGTCGACGGCAAGCTTAGATAAACTTTACGTAAAAAAGCAATTATCAAATAATAACTTTTTAAGAAATCATAAAAAAGCAAACTTTAAATCAGAGAGAAGATAAATAAAACAAATAAATAATCAGAGTGAAATAGACGGTAAAATATTACCCTTTTCTTCACTTTTCCTTACAAGTCGTTTACCAGTGTTTGTATCGAAATATACTTTGTCAGCTAAGAAAGCCTACTGAACGAAGCGCGAACAATTTCAATTTATATTTTATAACATAGTATTACGAGCTTTTATAATAAGAGATACTTTTCACCATCTGTTGGCTGATAAAATGAGTCATGCTTCTTAGATACATAGATGTTGTAAGTTTAACGTGGCATTTAGAAGCATAGCGACAGCGCGACACACTGCAGTCCCACTGAACCTCCCCCCCCCCCAACACACACAAGCAAAGGGAGATTTTGTTCTTAAGAGAAAGCGGATATTGTTCTTATTTATACGCCAACCGCAGGAATACGAAAACACACAAGTGTGACATAGTGCATTTTTTATATCTCCATGATGGCTTCTTTTCGGAAGAAAATATGTGTGTTTTTTATCTTATTTATACTCCAACCGCTCGTTAGAACTACCTCATTTCTAACGAGTATCCCATCACGAAAACACGCCTATATAATTTTGACCCCTTGAACCCCACTTTTATATAGTAAAACTGGGGTTTCCGGGGGTATACCATATTATTCTTATTTCTGCTCTAAAATATAGATTGTGGGTACTCGTTAGAACCGCCTCGATGAGGCGGTTCTAACGAGTGTCCACAATCTACATTTTGAGCAGAAATCAGAAAAATATGATAATTTTACATTATAACATGTTCATTTTTTCGGCGATAAAGGTGGCAATGTATTTGTATAGGCGTATTTGCGTAATGCACGAGCTATATCTTGGAGCAGTGATAAGAAGATAATGTGTTACTCTTGTAAACCTCAGCTTTCTCTGTATCGAGTGGGGTTTAGGGGGTTGTTCATTTCACAAACGTGTGTTTCGTGATGACGTGGCATTTACAGGTACAGTACAGTTGTCGCGAAGTGCGAGAATATTATATTTTTTCCGCGGTACAGTTACGTGATGTTTGCGTAGATTATGCGTAATTTTTGCCCGCATTTTGCAGTTTAAGGCTTTTATTTCGAGTAGCACGGATTTTCCATGCTTGAACCAAACTGTTCACGTATGATGCGTGAGTGAGTGAGTGAGTGAGTGTTTGAGTTTTACGTCCCACCAACAGCGAAGGTCATACGGAGACGGGACCTCGGTTTAAAGACTCATCCGAAAGTCTGGAGAAGCCCGGGATCGATCCTGCGACCCCTGGTTTACAAGGCGAGTAGCGTAACCACTGCACCACGGAGGCTTCTATATGATGCGTGAAACATCCAACAAATTTTACCTTTGGTCCTGAAAGATCGATTTTCTTCTCCACTCCTGACAAAATGCAACCTATTTTACCGGGCACCAACAAACTCTATAATGTTTCTGGAACTTGCATAACGAAAACACGCAAATTCAAATATGTTGGTTTAAACAGTATTTATTAGAATAAATTCACATGAATAGAATATGGTACAGGATGTGATAAAAAGCAGAAGCTTTTATAAATCACCCCCTGAAATAGAAATAATGGCAAAACTTACATAGATAAATGATGAGATATGTTTCAAACATGTTGATTTGTTTCACCTTAAACTGAAAATTTTGAGATAAAATATTCGGATAGTTTTATTTTTGTTATATTTCTGTTCGAAACAGCTTCTTTGCACTCGTTAGAAAAGGCATGACAACATGGTTCTAACGAGTACCCACAATGTATGTTTTTTTTTAAAAAAAAACAACATGAACAATAATGTATACTGCTTCAAATTCCCCACTTTCACTATATAAAAGATGTGTTTAAGGGATCATAATTATTCAGTTGTGTTTTCGTGATGGTGCCGAATTTGACCCGAGCGAGGATATAAATCAGGGAAAGCCTTCCACGCAAAGCTAAAACTGACCACTCATGAGTACTGGTAAACCACTTAGAAGGACTAGTCTGCCTAGACAAAGCCGAGTAAGTCAGACCGCCCAATGCATATAATCTGTTTGGTTCCATTGAGCGGCAGCCCTTAATATGTCACTTAATTTCGATGTCGGGAAAAAGTCCCTCAAAATAGGAAGCAGTGTCTCCGGATAACGGAATGAGCCTCCATGTCTTGCTGGTAAAGTGCGCTGACAGTTCATATTTTCTTTTTCAGCGATGTGGTTCGAGCCCTCCGGTTCGAGCCACGCTAGGGTCACGATACTCTGCAACGAAAGCTCAGGTGGTTTTCTCCGGGTACTCCAGTTCTCGCCCAGTTCGGATTTACGTTCAGGTCGATATTGGTTGAATAATACTGAAAAGGCCTTAACACCCGCTCCCTTAAATGGACAACGGGGCCCGTTCCTGTGTGTTTTTATGCCCCGCCATTCGAAGAATGGTCGAAGGGCAGATTTTGTGGCCCCTTTTATTTCATTTCGTGTCGTGTCCCAGAGAAAGGGACACAAGAGATGGAAGAGATTTATTTGTTTGTGCTTGAGTTTAACGGCCCAGTCAATACTATTTTAGATCATTTTTGAGCCGATCAGTTTACCTATCAACATTTTTCCTGTGCAAGCGTATACGTAAGCGGTTAACCAGTACAGAGCATATTCTTTCGCCAGAAACTGAAAACTGCCTTTCTTGAATTAGCGGGAAGGAGAAAATGCCCGTAGAAAAGATTTCATGATCAATCTTCACGAAAGAATGTTGCCGACCCCGGCAGGTATCCAACCTGCGCCCTCCTGATTACCACTCAGACGCGCATCCGACTGAGCTACCGAGACTGGCTATATGGAAGAGATAGCAATGGAGATGAAGGAGGATGGAAGTGTTCAAAATAGAAGGAAAAAGTCGAGATGAAAGAACAGAATATCTTTTTATAAATCAATGCCCGAATTCACATTTTACAAAGGATATATTAGGTGTGCTGGACAAAAAATCGTCTTAATTGATTGTATTCAGTATTCAATTGGCTAGTTTAATCATAAGCAGATGTAGGATTATTTATAATTGCAAAATTACATTGGATATACCCTGCCCTATTCGGCATTTACACCTTTTCGTCGTTCGGGTCGATGGGCATGGTGGGCGAAGCTTGCTTACCAAGTAAGGCTTAAGGGTCACTGATGAGGCCTAATTGGCCGAAACTAGCTAGTCTGGTCCAGAAAACATGTACACTCCATATTTTTCAGTACTGTGTTGTATTCCTTGCTTCCAAAGGATAACCCTTTGATTGAACATATTTAACTTCACTACAGCTGGTGTGTGGGAATGTGTGGCGGCGGTAAAACGTGTCATTGCCCTACATCATAGTGTAGATTATATTTTCTTGTCCTTTGAGATCAATGATGCCATTGTGGAATTTCGAAAATATATGAGGGTCACTGATGAGGCCTAATTGGCCGAAACTAGCTAGTCGGGCCCAGAAAACATGTACACTCCATATTTTTCAGTTCTGTGTTGTATTCCTTGCTTCCAAAGGATAACCCTTTGATAGAACATATTTAACTTCACTACAGCTGGTGGGTGGGAATGTGTGGCGGCGGTAAAACGTCTCTCTGCCCTACATCATAGTGTAGATTATATTTTCTTGTCCTTTGGGATCATTGATTCCCTAATTGGCCGAAACTAGCTATTCTGGCCCAGAAAACATGTACACTCCATATTTTTCAGTTCTGTGTTGTATTCCTTGCTTCCAAAGGATAACCCTTTGATAGAACATATTTAACTTCACTTCAGCTTGTGTGTTGGAATGTGTGGCGGCGGTTAAACGTCTCTCTGCCCTACATCATAGTGTAGATTATATTTTCTTGTCCTTTGGGATCATTGATTCCCTAATTGGTCGAAACTAGCTATTCTGGCCCAGAAAACATGTACACTCCATATTTTTCAGTTCTGTGTTGTATTCCTTGCTTCCAAAGGATAACCCTTTGATAGAACATATTTAACTTCACTTCAGCTTGTGTGTTGGAATGTGTGGCGGCGGTTAAACGTCTCTCTTTCAGTTCTGTGTTGTATTCCTTGCTTCCAAAGGATAACCCTTTGATAGAACATATTACTATCCGCGGACGCCTCATTACACTCTTCTGGAGTCCATGTCTGTTGATCTGAACATTGATACTTGCCATTTTATCTATGGACTAATGATTTTGGATTAACGCTTTGGTACTACGACCTAAACTACATTGGGCATCGTATAGTCTGTAACCTGATAAAATAATCACTATTTCACCAGATATAATTAGCCTGATGAGAAAAAAGAAACAGCCATCAAAGTAGTGGCTAAAGGAATGATAAATTCAGCCATACAAACACTTAATGAAACAGGACACCAGTGTTTATCAGTTACCCCCTATATTAATTGCACTGTAGCACATTGACCTGATAAACATATGCTATCTCAGGACAAGAGAGCTTTATCAGGTCAACGTGACTTTGCACTTCTAAGAACTGGACTCGGCAAGCCTCGCGATTCTACAAGAGTTCTTGAAGCCGAGCCTGATCAACTTGATCTCAAAAGACACTCACCTGGTATTCTCTATAACTACGATGTGTAATTGGTTTTGGTTTACCCCAAATAGCTGTCAGAGTTTTATAAACACTTAGTGGATCTTACATGAGTGTTCATGTATTGCTGAATTTACTAAACGAGTTGAGGAAAAGGGATAAAATGCAAGGCTTTGTCGAGCATTTTATCCTTTTTCCTCAACGAGTTTAATAAATTCAATAATACATGAGCACGAATGAAAGATTCTATTTATCATATGACATTTAAAACGCATTTTATTCACGATTGGTTACAAAAATGTCAATATTCCGACATTAGTAAACGCGACGTCGTTAAGGACGTCGTACATGTAACGTTACGGGATGTATATAGCTAATTTGCATATTTAATCCACTAGTGGATTATCGACAATAAAACATGGCGTTATTACACTCTCAGACGCGACGTCATATGATAAACACAGGATACCAGGTTCGTGTCTTTTGATATCAAATATATCAGGCAAGGCTTCGAGAACGCGTGTAGAATCGGGAGGCTTGCCGAGCGATTCTACACGCGTTCTCGAAGCCGAGCATGATAAACTTGATATCAAATGACACGAATCTGGTATTCTATTTATTAGTTTAGCCCCTTGTGCACTCTTTAAATATGCAATTTACGGTAGGTAATCGATAGTCATCAGTTCGTCCCAATATTCCGACGTACAATAATCGTAGCATCTGATCGTAATTTTTCATGTAATTTTGTATCCAATTTTTCCAGTATTAAAAACATTTTTTGCGAATATTTCTAGTAGTACGGTTCATTCGTAAAAAATGCAACGTCACGTTGACTTGATAAAGCACACTTGTCTTGAGATAGCATGTCTTTATCAGGCAAACGAGTTACAGTACAACTTATATAGAGGTTAACTGATAATATACAACGTCTATCTGCAGTAACCTGAAGCCCTCTTGAAGGATTGTTCATACGACGCATTAGTCTGGACACCGGAGGATATCAATATCCAGATGTTCTAGATCTGTGAGAGCCAATTGTGTCCATAATATTGTTTTGTACTTGTGGTCATTTAACAGCCTCAGCTCTTTCCTGTTATTTCTGTCAGTGTAATTCAATTATTTATTGTTTATAAGACAATAGTTTTGTGTTTATGTATTTAGAAGAGAAATGCATCCTGACAGACCACGTTTTGTTTGTGACGGTTTCCAACGTTTCTTATTTTCATTGCTAAAGTTTCTGCAATCAACTGAATGTAAATGTCAGGCACCATTTAGAAATTAGCCCCGCCTACATCCTTTTATCATATAACGTTGCGTCTGAGAATGTAATAACGTGATGTGTTGAATTCTGTAATCCACTAGTGGATTAAATATGCAAATTAGTTAGTTACGTCTCGTAACGTTACACGTACGGCATCCTTATCGACGTCGCGTTTACTAATGGCGGAATATTGACATTTTTGTACAAAAATCGTGAATAAAATACCTTCTAAATGTCATATGATAAATAGAATCTTGCATGTATTATTAAATTTATTAAACTCATTGAGGAAAAGGAATAAAATGCTCGGCAATGTCTCGTATTTTATCCCTTTTCCTCAACTCATTTAATAAATTCAATAATACATGGACACTAATGTAGCGGTTGGTGTTTAAAGAAGGTCCCATTTCTATATGATCTTGGTTATAATGGGACGTAAAACTCGAACAAACAAGTATAGACGCATATGAGTCTAGACCATGCCCCATCACATATGATCTTAGTTATTATTGGAACGTTAACCAATCAGACACACCAAAATCCTCAAGATCCCATTCTCATTGTGAAATACTGACTTTACTGTGGTTGAAGCTGCTCCATTCCAGACAGAGGCAGACTTCTGCACAGGCTGTCGCACAGACCGTAAGTAGTGTTTCCCCTTCAGGGATCTGCCATCAAAATGAACAATAGTTAATTAATAGACTGTTCCGTAGGCATTTACAGAAGAACAAATAAAGCTCACTTATGTTGTTCATCAGTTATTTTTGCACTCCGAATAATGGTACAGTCGAACTTCGATGGTTCGAACACCGATGGCTCGTTTACCATGGCTGAGTCGAATCCGTTTTTGAGTTCCTAGGGAATTCCACTGCATAAGAAAAAGTGTGGGATAATTAAGGAGATTTTTGACTTTTATCTTGCATATGTATGCTGTGTGTACTTATAAGAATCCTAATGAGTACACACTGCATACATTTATGTTACAGAACACAGAAAAGAAGTTCAAAAATACCCCTGTTATGGCTCGGAAAGAATGCAACAGTGGCTCGAACTACCGCTGTTTCGAACACATTTCTATGGTCCCGAAGGGGTTCGAGCCATCGAAGTTCGACTGTATTTGGGTAACACTTGGAAGTCACATTACGATAACACACCCGTGAGTCATACTTTTCACGTCTCCTAAACGGTCAATTTTCTGACGAAAATTTGTGAAAGTATTCTTATTTATACTCCAAACATAGATTGTGGGTGCTAACCTGATAGAAGATGTTCTAACGAATACACACACCTATGTCTATGAGGAGAAATAAGGAAAATAATATATACCCCCCCCCCTAAACCACAGTTTTCTCTATATAAAGAGGAGTGTAAGGGTGTTCATTTCTCGGACTTGTTAGAGTGATGATTAAATATTAAGGCGTTACATAGCTCCAGACCAGGGCCAGAAACGAGGATAATCAAGCGAAAATAATGTATTTATTTCTTGTCAGAAACATATATTGCGGGTACTCGATGGACTCGTCTCCTCGACCAGGGGACAAGTACACACAACATGCATTTTATGGAGAAGTAAGAGAAATTATCTTTCTCTTTATCTGTCACTGGGAGAGTACAAAGTCAAAGTTTTTAGAGTCTTGTCTTTTTGTACACTGGTAGGAGATTGTGCAAAGTCTTCTCTTTCTGTACAACAGTTAAAGTTATACAGCTAGTCATTCTTTAGAGTCTTGTTAAATCTTACCATTGTTTGATTTTGTCAACCAGTGTAATAATGTACAATGGTTGGAGATTGTGCAATGTCAACATGTGCTATCAGCAAAGACAAAGATCGCTTTGGGTATATTTGCATTCTGATCAGTCTCGCAGCTGGCTTGAGATAAGCCAAGCTATTGAACAGCGCATGTCAGCATCACAGCCAGTTCCAACAGAAGCCAGCTTTTGTGTCAAAAATAAATCATGACTGTAGCTCTATGTTACTGAGTTAAGACTTGATAGATTAAAAAAGTGTTTAAAATTATACAGGGCATGATTATAATTATTGGTAAGCACAACTTAATTCTCTGACCGTGACCTTTAAGTCAAGGGAAACCTCTAGGTCGCTGATTTAGAATGAGGTCAAGGTAACTGAATTTTAGAATGTTATTTTAAAGCTCATTTCAGATGGGGGACACCCACGCTGGGCATTTGAAACAGTGCGTGCTTGCCACATATCAAATGCTTCGACCATCACTGTTAACAGATCAGTAATTTTCGTTTTGTTGGATTTCTGAAAAAGAACGCAACCTGAAACTTCTGAATTTCACACAGGGCTTGCGCTACATATAAATGCAGTAGGGAAGAATACATTCAGTTGAAAATGGTCAAAGACAACTTCTCTCTGTGGCTGTCGCTGTGTATCCTAGTCTTGGCTGTACATTATGGTACAAACCAGTACATGGCCAAATTGTTATTTGGCTTTGAGTCGTTGGTTCATGTTTCGTATGTTTTTGTGTGTACCTGCGTGTCACTTTCTATAGATAACTTGAGATGGCTGCGTTCTTGGATTGTGCCCTTTCTTGCGTGACCTTTTTTACTAGTTAAGATCAATCATAGCTCCAGATAAGGCGATTTCTTCATCCGAAAAGAACTTATATATTTGTTCTTATTTCTGCATAAAACCATATGTTGTGGTACTCATAAGAATTGCTTGGGTGAGGTGCTGGGTAGTCATAGACGAGGCGCTTCTAATAAGTTACCACAACCAATTCTACTTTTATCTGGAGCTATGATAAGGGCTGTCTAATCGGAACTGAAATGATAATCGATTATCGCGCGTGTTATCGTTATCGATGATCGATTATTAATCGCTGAATATTTTTTATCATAATTTTACCTTTTTTGCTTTGACTCTTACCATATGTTATACAATGTCATATGTATTTAGACAGGCAGGCCTTAGCAAACAATGCAGACCCAAATGAGACGCCGCAAAATGCGGCGTCTCATCATTATCAAATACTCGATTATTAGCATATCAGTAACGCTAATCATTTTGGAATAATTTATCAATTGATTAATCGATTAACTGATTAATCGTGTCAGCTTTAGCTATGATCTGTGTTAGGCATTAAGACTCAGATCTACTTGTGCATCAAGTGAGTCTTATCAGTCGTTGCCTGTTCTTCACACTGTCAGCCATAGGGAATAGATTTTACTATATGTATTTTCTCAAAACTCCAAACGTATCGGAACGACAATGAACGTGGTCGTACGTAGTAAAACCGAAACACATACGGCTATATATGGATACATAGGCCACAGTATCGCTGTATTGAGGGCTCGACTTTTACTGCGAAACTAAAAACGTAGCAGAATGACAATAATCGTAGAAGACGTAGAGATAAAAAAAGCATATTACATACGGCTATATATGACTACAATGTGGGGGGTGGGGTGGTTAAATCGATTTTACGTGGCCACAATCTTTGCCCTTACTTCCGTCACGGTTTAGACAAATAATTTGTTCAGTCCGCATGAAGGCCTCCTAACTCATCAGTGCAACATCTAGTGAACACAAGTAATCAAACAACCACAGAGATGAAACAACGGCGAGGACTCGACAGCAAGAAACCACTGAAATGCTAGAGCAAAAGAAAGCCAACAGTTAGACGCCGATGGGATACTGGGATTGCTGCGATTATGATGACTCGAATGGAAAACAAATGCCACAGATACAGACTTCAAACAAGCAAAGAAAAAAATGATAAGTATTCTGTTGAAACATCTTCCAATGTATTGTCAGCCCTGCTATCACCCTAGAGGCACAGAGTCATCGGACAAAACAACAGCTTTTGAGAATTTTATCTCAGCAGCAGCTGCCTTTGATCTGCAGGCAACTGATGTATGAGCAGCAATTAAACCATTATGCACACAGACTGTGAGACCCACAAGGCAAAATGGCTATCCAAAGTAAAATCATATAAGCGACACAAACACCCAAAGACAAACCATAACAAAAATAAACCGCGGCAGAAGACACGCCTTGGAACTACTTATTCAAATTTATTTGCAGATGACATAGGAGTCGCAATACTTTTTCTTTTTGATAGTATATGTATCTACGGAAACACAAATAATGCAATTTTCCGATAGGTATGTTTGCTTTTGTAGACAATTGATAGAACGTTATGCGAAGGTGTAGCTAATATCTAGTCGGTAACAGGACGATCTGGGTCTTCTTACATGCAAACGCACAATTATGCTCACAAATAGTCACACGCAGATCCCCAAGCACAAATCACAGGACATTATTTTTCTTCAACCACACGTCACAGAGAATACCCAAATCACAAGTGACAGATAAATTAAGGTTCCTAGAGATTTTATCTGGCCACATCAGATCACAGGCAATATCTTTGTCACTAGTCCGAGATTTATATAAAGCTTTTTCAGAAATCATAGGCTTTAAAAAATCCCGCTCGTTAGTCACAGAATTAATTCTTGCCCTTGCGCCCACCACTGAAATATGTATAATCCTACGTTTGTCTAAGCACATATATGAGTAGACAGTTTGAGATTATAAATATTTTTTTCCAAGAGGTATTGTTTGTTCGATTTAAGGTTTAACGTCCCCGTGCACACTGTATAGGTTGTTTTGGGACTTTTACCCGACATTGAGATTAAATGACATCTCAAGCCCTGTCGCCCAATTATACCAATAGGATTTATGAGCATTCACGACCCGAGTCGCCTGGGCACACTTAGATCCATTAGGCGGTTTACCAGTACTCGTGTGCGGTCGGTGTCAGCTCTGCCTGGCAGCATCATGCAGCTCATCTAATTCTTTAGGCCCCTATGGTCGGGGCCGTTTTTTTTTTTTTTTTTTTGGCAAATTTTCAGCAAAATACAACGTCGATACACTGTCGCATTCTGACGTTGGACTGGCATCAAGGTTTCAACGGTGTATCGATGTTGTATTTTAGATGCCGAAGTCGCGACCCAAACACAACCAAAAAAAACATTGAGCGCAGTTTACTGTATGCATCAACAGGTCTAACAACCTTACACGCCTGACGAAATTTGCGTTCATGTACCAGTAATTTGAATCTCGGCGAGACTTCACTAGACAAACGTCACCAACTGTTAACATTTACTCCCTCAAAAAAGAATGTCTGCCTTTTGTTCTCGTCGACCACCAGTGTATTATTTCATTGATATTCGACGTTCATTTTTGCTTCTTCTATGCTGATATTAATATTGACTTTCCTGCGTTACAGTAATATCATTTTAACACCCCATTAACACATAAAGCCCCCGCCCATAGGGGCTTGAAGAAATATATGGGCTGCATGATGCTTCCACGCAGAGCTGAATCTGGCCCGCACACAAGTACTGGTAAACCGCTAAGAGGATCTTAACCTGTCCAGGAACCGCGGTGCGAGGCGGACCGTCCATGCATATAAACCCTATTGATTTGATTGGGCGACAGGGCTTGAGATGTCATTTCATCTCAATGTCGGGTAAAAGTCCCTACGGGTTGGAAGCAACGTCGCCAAAATGACTTTTACAGTGTTGACGGGGACGTTAAACCTCAAATCAAACAAACAAACACAAAAAAAAAACATTAACACATAGGTAAACGTCACTGGTGCAATAGCGACTTCTAAATTTTCTATCCAAGTCACTGAGGGGCTTAGAAGAATTGCCCGTAAAATATTAGTAAAGGCAATGAACGGGAATCGATACAATTAACACACACCTCCTATTCGAGACCCCGAAGGGAAATTGACACAAACATATAATTGAAACACCAAAAAGAGGAAAGCAAAATGACAGTTACTTAAGAAATAGATCAGCTCTAACTGTGATTTGTTGAGTAATAAGTCATAGTTCGGCGGTCAGTTGTAAACAATTCACGAGCGCGTAGCCCGCGTGATTTGTCTACTTACAACTGGCCGACAAACTGTGATTTATTACTCAACAAATAACAAACTAGAGCTGATCTATTTCTATTCTAACACGCTGAAAATCGGCAACAATGTTGTTGTTTCCTTCAAAATCTCACAACTTTTCGCCATTGTTAGAAGAAATCCCGCTAAAATTAACGACTGAAACACACGCATTTATATCCTTTTCTAACGTTTTCGATGCGAGAAAATGACGTTACACCGTCAAACGTCAAGTAAATCGACTACTGACATCATATATGGACAGTTTTTAATGACGTCACTCATCACGCTATTCCGAGCTGTGATTTGTTGCAGAATAAAACACAGTTACTTTCCATTGCCTTTATAGGCGCGCTGTGTTAGAATTTCCAACAAAATGGCCAGTGTGCTATCCAAAATAAATATATGCTTTACAAACAAAGCACAAGCAATGACAATCGTCGTCCACAATTCCAAGGCAACAACAATAGACCACCCCTCTTAGATAAACCACTACCACAAACCAATGACAAAAGACAACCACTTTTAAACAAACCACCAGTACAAAAAAGCAGCAACAGACCACCCCTCTTAGATAGACCATCAGTACCATACACTAACCCAAAAGGTTTTCAGCAGGTGCAAACACAGGGTGTTTTTTCAGTTGAAAGTAATGCCATGTACCGCCAGCCTACACAAAGCAGACCATATCAGCATCAAAACAACTATCCAACTGCCAACACAAATGATTTTTTGTACAAAGGACCACCAACATACAGACGCCCGTAACAAAACAAACACATGTCGTCCAAACCATAAACTTGTCCAACCGTAAGCTTACCGAAACAGAAACAAAATTATTAGCAAGAGGTTTAAAATTTACCCCCGCACCAAACAATGCAAACACACAAGAATTGGCTAAAGATATTTTAGAATTTACACGTAAAGTCCGTCTAGTAGAATACTTTGATGGAAAAGAAGATGATGATGAATCAATGGTAAGAAATAAATCAAATTTTATTCCTCCTAAACATAGAGAAATGTTACTAGAGAACTTTGTTCAAACCACAACAAATACACCACTTGGCCCAGTAAAAAATTCAGATATCAGACATAACCTTAACTTTTCTCAAAGACAGGCAATTACAACACTAGCAAAAGATGAAAAAATCATCATTAAACAAGCCGACAAAGGAGGCGCTACCGTAATCATGAACATAGAATTTTATCAAAACCAAATTGAAGAAATGTTATCAAACAAGGAATACTACCAAAAGTTAGACTATGACCCCCACAAAGAAATAATGAAAAAGTACAGATCACTCC
Organism: Lucinisca nassula; assembly: GCA_963580285.1. NCBI lineage: Eukaryota > Metazoa > Mollusca > Bivalvia > Lucinida > Lucinidae > Lucinisca > Lucinisca nassula. The sequence goes on from OY757015.1 coordinate 16,962,392, forward strand.
TTCAGAAACATGAATTAGAATTAACAAAAAAAGAATATGATTATTTAATAAACTTTGAATGCAAACCGAGTAATTTTTATGGCCTTCCTAAAATCCATAAAAATAAAGAAATAAATGAAGCTTGCGCAAGTTCTTCTTCAAATTATATTGAGCTGGAAGCACCAGAAACCCTTACATTCAGGCCAGTAGTTGCTGGCCCGGTTTGCGAAACACATCGCTTAAGCAATGTTATAGATATTTTACTCCAACCGTATACCAAATATGTTAAGAGCTATATCAAGGATACAAAGGACTTTCTGCAAAAATTACCCACACATAGACAAAGACAACACGCTAGTAACGTTCGATGTCGAAAGCCTCTATTCTAATATTCCGCATGACCTGGGTTTAAACGTAATATCATTCTGGATCAATAAATACCCGAATGAATTACCAAGCAGAATAACAAAAGAGTTCGTACTAGATGCAATAAAATTTATCTTAGAAAATAACAGCTTTCATTTGAATGACGAGTATTACATCCAAACCAAAGGCACGGCGATGGGCACCAAATTTGCACCCGTCTATGCCACACTCGTTATAGCATACCTTGAAGAGAAAATGTATGAACAATCTGAAAAAGATTTTGGTTTAGAGTTCAGGTCATATTTAGAAACCAATTTCAAAAAATTTCTTGATGACTGTTTCCTCATATTTAAACAATCAGAAGACGACTTGAAGAAACTTCATAGTTTACTAAACATACTACATCCAAGTATTAAAGGGGGTCTTTCAAGGTATAGGAAATTTGCATTGGTTTCTGCCCACGCTTGGATTTTGACAAAATTATGCACAATAATTGCCTTGGGTATAACCATTATAATTACGATGCATTCACTTTTAAATCTTATTTTCGTAGTAAATTTATTACATATTTTATTAAGTCTCTATCGCAACAGAGAGTACTCTCATATAAACTTGTCTACAGTATTCAGAGTTTCATGTATCTAATGCTGCTATGTTTTATGAAATAAAGCCATAATTGGTCAGTTAGTTGATACTATGAATGACCTCATAAGTCTAGTAATAGTGGCTGGGCTTTCAGTTTTCTTTGATGGTGTCCCCATATTTCAGCTCCTATTTTTGTATTCACTAAAAATTTATATGCATTTTTACCATGTTCCAATTTTTGTCAAGACACCATTTTAGCATAAAAACTACCCACATATCTTAGGAACGTGTTGATGAATTTTGATGGAAATTGAGGACCGGTAACATTGTGTTTTAACAGACTGAATACTGATAGTCCTGATTCAGCAATATGTGAAATTATATGATTATCATGTTTTGGTCATGCTGTTTAATAATACTTTACTATTGCTTTCAATTTGGATGGCTATAGTATAGTATGGTTTGTGTAAGTAGTTCATAGCATAATTATAAGTATTATTTTAAAACATCCATTTCAGTAAATTTGCCTCCTAACGTCATCAAACGCTCCCATGTAATCATGTGCACAGTTTTCTTTGTCTTTCTTGTCTAATTTGGTAATGGTGCTAAGGTGATGTTTAGATTTAACATTCAAATCAACAACATACCAGTCACTTTAGATGGTGCTTCAGATTTTGTGAGATTTGTTATCCAACTGGAGATAAATGACTCTCAAGTTAAACTGTTGTTTGTTTATTTAACCCTAACTGTCCATTTAAAAAGAAAGGTTTACTCTAGGGAAAATCAATGACACTTGAGATTACTTTTCCTGGACATTAAGTTTTCAGAATTTGTATCTGCATAGGCACTAGCCAATCTATCATTTTTGTATAGCCCCTATGAACGAAATCAAGCGGCTTCATGAAGCTGTATTCCAAAGCCATTTGAATTTGCGTTTATAATTCACATGGTCGTACATTTGTCAGTGTTCCAAAACTTATGTGATCATGATTGTGTTGTCTATATATTTGTATATGTCTTTCACTTCATTTACCTATCTCAGCAGTTGTTGCAGTAATTACAAAGCAAATTATGTAAGATATCAAGAAGCATTTAAACTGTTGATAATAATTATTCAATCTCTAAGTAGTTATCCCATTACTCATAGGATTTTAAGTTATTTTCAGTACATACATTGTGATGTTTTTTTCTGTCCAAACACTGCAATGCTCTTTCTAAGCTGAGAGATACATTACACAGAAATGTACTGGTTATTATTAATGAACAAGAAGCAAGCAAGAACAGTGCTTAAAAAAATAGTGAACTTCCATTCAGCAGAAACATTCAAGAAGTGGTTGAAGTTTTACAACCAGAAACAAATACTAAAAGCTCGCTTCCGATAAATTAACAACTATATTGACAATTTAAATAGAAAAAAATAAGACACTAAAGAAACGTCAACAATTACAATACCAATGCAGAAAAAAGATATTTATGTATGTGTACTATAAGGAAGGAAACTCCCCGTCTAATAGCAAATTTCTCTAGGTCATGGGACAGCTTTGTTCACACCAAATATTCTGCGCCTCATCCATCAATGATATCTTTTGCAACAGAAACCCAATATCATTGACATTTTGATTTTTGGAAATACTAACCAATAATTACTGTAACTTTTTGTAAGGATAATAATCCAGCATTCATAAAGACAGAGTATATCTAATGCTTAATCTGGCCATGGATTTATCAACAGAACTATTTTTACTAGTAACAACAAACCACTGACCATTGCGTCCTTGCATACCAGCTTGGTATGGAAATGAAAATAATGGATCTCCTTGCCTTACACTTATTTGAGTAGCATAACTTATGCAAAGTCATTAAATAAAGTTGCACATGTTCACAATAATTTTGCTGCTAATAAAAAAGCAATATATGTTGTTAAGCCTAATTTGTTGATTAGAACACCTTTTGATTTAGTGTTTTACTATCTACTATTTTGGATAGATCATAGTGTATAAATGAATGGGAAATATCAGAAATTCATGATATTTTAATAGTTTCTAAGCTAGATCAGCTCAATATGTATTCATTTTGATTTGTATAATCTCATTTTTATTACATAAGTGTAACGAATTGCCTTTTGGTAAGGCTCTTAGATGATTTCAATAAAATAGTAAATTTTGCAGAAACGACTTACATCCATTAAAGGTGTAAAACTACAGTGTTACCGGTTTGGGATTTTCATGAAATTTGGCATAGCTAAAGAAGATACATATGGCAAGTTTTCCTAGCAAAATGAAATCTTGACAAAGACTAGAACATATTTATCTTAGGGATTGAATTTTGATAATTTTTTAAAATTTTAATTAAAAAATGACATTTTTGATAATTATTTTATCAGAAAATGTAAACTTTAATTAATTCAAAAGGTTTTTTAGTATCAAAGTAATGCCTATGGAGTTCTGCATTCAATCCAGTTCACAGATCTTGAAACTAAATAAAACATAAGATTTAAGACGCACTTATTTAGAGACAGATACCAGCTCATGGAGGAAGTCAGTTAGAGTGGTCTCCGGAGTCCTACTTTGATTTATATAATTTATTTAATACATTTTTATAGGTTGTATATGCTGAGTTATTAATATACAAAGTTTAAAGAAAAAACATGCATGGGCACAAATGAAAGACCCCCTTTACATTGGATAAAAACAGAAAACAACTCCCATTTTTAGATACCATGGTCATTAACGACAACGGAAAAATTAAAACAGACATATATTATAAACCAACAGATTCAAAGCAATATCTCTTATACACGTCATGCCACCCAAAGCACACACGAAATAGCATTCCGTACAATTTAGCTCGAAGACTAAAGACGATTGTTTCGGAAGAAAACACACTTCTTACACGTCTAGAAGAATTACACGGAATCCTTTTAAAGCAAAAATATCCATCTGCACTGATAAAAGACAGCATAACAAAAATTAAAGCTTTAAACAGAGAGACACTAATACAAGCACCCGAAAAAAGCAGAGAAAATAATTTAATACCATACGTATCAACATTTAATCCTCACAACCCAGAGATTTACCAAGAAATACAGAAAAATAAATCAATCCTCCTGAGGGATGACAGGTTAAAATCCATTTTTCAAAATAAAACATTTTTAAAAAGCAAGCGTCAATCTCCAAATTTAAAGAAATCATTAACAAAAGCTAAATTTTCAAACAAACAAACAAGCATAGCAAAAGTAACAAAATGCAACGAACCAAGATGTGGGTTGTGCAAATATATAAAAGAAGGTTCGACATACAGCTTTAGCGGCAAAATCTTTACTGTGACTTGTGACATGTCGTGTACCGTTAAACATGTCATATATGTTATAGAATGCAGGGGATGTAACAAATATTACATTGGAGAAACAAACAATTTGAGAAAAAGAACGGCCCTACATAACCAGCACATAAGAAACGAAAACTTGAGAATGATACCCCTTAGTGGACACATTGCCTCTTGTTCGAAACAAGATCCGAAATATTTCATATTTCCATTCTACAAGATGAAAACAGACAGCATAATTGAAAGAAAAGAAAAAGAAAAGTACTTTATTCAACAATATAAACCAGAACTTAATTCAACATAAAACGCTTGTAGATAGTGGAGACGCCAGTTATGATATCACTTCTTTCCAACGTTTATTGACGTTTCATATTTATTCATTATTAATACGTTACATAACACATACTGACCGGAAGGAAGTTCTTGACGTTACGTTACGTTACGCCAACTTCCTTAGTAACAAGACGCCATTATATGGACATCAATACAATTTAATAAAGGCTTTGAAAATTGACTAATGTCATGAAACCGGTTAGCCAAAAATAAAAATTTGTTGTGCATCTGAACTTTATCTTATTTATCAAAGTATATACATACACCTCTTCAGAGACAATACACCTCTTCAGAGACAAAACCTAATACAAAAATAAACCTCGTCAGAAGAATCGCCTTGTAACGGATAGTGAAAAGGATATCACTAGGGGTGGGGGTTTAAATCGGTTTTACACGGCCGCTTTCTTCGCCCTTACTTCTGTTGCGATTTATGAGAAATAGTTTGTTCAGTCAACATAAACACTTCCTAACTCATCAGGGCAACATCCCCGAGAACCTAAAAAAAGTCAAACAACCGAAGATATGAAACAACGTTGAAGACACGACAGCAAGGAAACAATAAAAATGCTGGTGCAATAGAAAACCAACAGGTAGACATCGATGTGTCGAACAATAGACAGAACATCAGGTACCAACCAACATAACATAAAATAAAGTGTGAATTTCATTTTTAACCTTTTCGCTGGAAACGTCACAGAATGTGAGGCTTGACCAAGCCCCCGGCGTGCAATTAAAGATGGAAGCAAAGTTATCAACCGTGATTGGCTTAACTACCACGCATGCGGTCTGTCGTATATCGTTTATATTGTACCCAATCCTTTTATATCGAAGGAAGATTTTACGAAATTGGATGCTGAAGTCATTGCAAGTATATATTTTTAGGAAGTGTCTGCTGACAGCCGGCTGTCAGCAGACTTTTAGGTCTAGTGACAGCCGGCTGTCACCAGACCTAAAAGTCTGCTGACAGCTGGCTATAATATTTACTCAATAATAAGCATATTCTTTTTAACTAATAAACTTATCCTGTTTCATGGCATACCATACCGCTTACAGAACTTTGTTGAACAGTGAAGGATGCAATAATTTCTAATGGGGGCTTGTTTTTTTTTTGTTCAAACCTTGTGTAACAATGATGGTATTATTGCAGCTTAATTCTAAATCATAAGGTTATTTCTAGGCACACCATCGGCAGAACTTACATGTACAAACTTGAGAGGAGTGTTGGGCACACACTACATCTGGGTTTGAACAGCACTGACAGAGCTAGAAATGTGTCAATACCACACTGATGCCCCCGCCTAGGGGCTCACCTTACCCCGAAAGACTCGTGTTACAACAGCTGTTATCAGACAGCATATCTCACCTGCAATGGTGTCTTTGAGGCTATTGGCATAGGTGTGTGTGTGTGTGTGGTCGGATGTATTGCTGATTAAACTTTATAAAAATAACTAGGATCATTCCAAATATGGACCTGCCCCCGCCCATTTGGGCTTGGAGAAATAGATTGGGCTGCAAGGTGCTTCCACGCAGAGCTGAAACTGATGACACGTGAGTACTGGTAAACCACTTCGATGGACTAAACCTGCTAAGGTAAAGTAGAATGAGTCCGACTGCCCAATGCAAATAAGCCTTTTGGTTTTATTGGGCGGCAGGGCTTGAGAAGTCATTTCATCTAAGTGTCAGGTAAAAGTCCCACAAAGTTGGAAGCAACGTCTCCAAAATGACCTAAATAAGTGTTGACGGGGAAGTTAAACCTCAATTCAAACAAACAAATTCCAAATATGGACCCAATCCATCAAATGGTTTGGAAAATATGAGTGTTTATAAACTAGAGAAAGCGACCATTGGGTCACGTATACCCCTGGTCAGTGCCACCCTTTGATATATCTTTTGAGCTTGTATGTAATATGAATGAAGAAGTCAAGAAGCTATAAGAATCTACAAATGTGCTTGTAAAAGCTAAACCAAACATAAAATTTCTAAATGGACCAAGGGAGTGAGGGCATCAAAGTTACTGAATGGGTGCGGGCATCAATGAAATCTTTGGACTGGTATGCAACATCGGTGCAAGTATCAATTGAATTTGTTTTAGAGTTTAAAACATACAGGCATCCATAACTTTGTCATAAAACTTTAACCAAATGTAAACTTTCTAAGTCTGTGACCTTGAGGTCAAGGTCACCATGGGTGGGGGGAAGGGACATACATCACAAAATCTTTGGACTGGTATGCAACATAGTTGCAAGTATCCAATGAGTCTGTCTTATAGTTTAGAACATGACGCATCTATAAACGTTGTCATAAAACTTTAACCAAATGTAAAATTTCGAAGTCTGTGACCTTGACCTAGAGGTCACTGTAGGGGTGGGACATGCATCAATGAAATTTTGAGACCAGTATGTAACTTAAATGTAACTACCAACTTAATCTATCAAAGGGTTTAGAACTAAGCAGATACAATCTCTTAGAAACTTTGAAGCAAAACTTTAACCAAGTGCCCCCGCCCATCGGGCCTGGAGAAATAGATTGGGCTGCACAGAGCTGAAACCGACCTAACTTGAATACTTTAAACAGCTTAGGTCTAAATCTGCCCAGGAAAAGTGATGCGAGTCAGGCCACTCCTTAAACCCTTATGGTTTCAATGGGCAGTAGGGCTTGAGATGTCATTTCATCTCAATGTCGGGTAAAAGTCCCACAAAATAGGAAGCAATGTCTCCAAAATGACCTTAATAGTGTCGATGGGGATGTAAAACCTCAACTCAAACAAAACAAAAACTTTCACAAAAATGTTACCCGACAGACAGACAGACACATGGACGGACAAACAGATGAACGGACAAATGGCAGGCTAAAACTATATACTCCTACTTTAAATAAAATCCCAGAACCAACTGGCTTGAATATAATGTCAACGTAGGTAGAATGTCAGTGTAAGTACAGTCGGGTAAAATTCACACAAAATTGGAAGCAATGTCTCCAAAATGACCTTTGCAGTGTTGACAGGGGTATTAAACCTCAAATCAAACAAACAAACAGTGTAGGTAGAATCAATGCTTTGTTATGTTGTCATGATAGACTGTAGCAATTATGACCAGAATTATGTCCCCCAACAAATAGACTTCATGGCCTAGTGGGTAAAAGCACCACCTGTTAATCATTAGGAGGTTCTGCAAGGGACGGTCATGTGGTTTTTATCCTGGAACTCGGGTTTTTGTCCACCTCTGATTAACAACCAGCTCGAAATTAGTGAAAATCGTGAAAGGGCCGTAAAAACAAAACAAAACCAAGAGGTCCATACATGTAGGCAACTTTGCTCACCAGATCTCAGGTGGGCACTGTCATATATTTTAACATATGATTTTAATATACCGATTATAAAGTCTCCCAAACGTACCCCCATACCCCGGAGCACCCATGTCGACACTGTCTCTGAAATATTTGTTATTTTATGAAGTGACGGGGATGGTGCATGGACACAGTGAAGCCATGGTTGGTATCACTGAATGCGCCATATTAAAAGGAACAAGTATACTGGACAAGGCCTTGTATCTCAAGAACCATACAGATCCCCACCCTTAATCCATATAACTGGACCGGTATATATGGATTAAGGGTGGGGATCTGTACAGTTCTTGAGATACAAGGCCTTTTCGGCATTGGAGGGGTTGGCGCATGGCCCTGCTGAACACCAGAAAAGCCCTAGATTGTGTTGTCTCTGAAGTGTCTTATCATAAGGACCAAGAATATGTATGGTTTAAGAGTGGGGATTTGAACAGTTTTTGAGATATGAGGCCCTTTTATGAAATAGAGGGGAGAGGACCCCACAAGTTGGTGTGACTGAATATGTCTAATAAATTATAAGGAATAAGAATACATATGATTATGGGTCTGGGATCTGAATGGCTTCTTTGATATATGGCATTTTATGAAGTGGAGGGGCGGGGCATGCCCCCAGCACATTGCTACAGCACAAAGAGACCCCCAGGTTGGTGTGACTGATTGAGTGTTACCATAAGGAATAAGAAAATGTAAGGTTTAGGGGTGTGGATCTTAAAGGTTTCAGAGATATATGGCTTTTTGGACGGGTTTTTCAGGGAAAAATTCCGTCCTTTAGAATAGCGATGTGCAGGCCGGCATCCGCGTCCCGGTTTACCTTTTTTGGTTTACCTTTTGATTGACCTTTTTCAAAGTTATGTATTACCTTTATTATCCACTGGATTGCTTCCATATTAGGAATGTTGTTTAATTGGGGGGTTCACTTTCATATGCAATCCATTATTTCCACCAATGAGCAACATTTTTGTTGGAAATTAGCATTTTGGAAACTCCTACTGAAAAACCTGTCCATAATGCCATTTGGCGTTTTTCTTGTTCTGAAGTGGCGGGGTGGAGCATGCCCCGGGACACTCCCTAGGCCCACATGTTGGTATTCACTGAATGCATCTTATCATAGGGAAAACTTTGATGTGGTTTAGGGATGGGGTTCTGAACAGCTTCTCAGATATTTCACCTTTTTTGAAGTGGATGGTCGGGACATGGCACTCAAGCACAGCCCGGGAGACCCCTAGGTTGGTACCACTGAATGTGTCTTATAAGGAACAAGAATATATATGGTTTAGGGGTGCGGATCTGAACGGTTTCTGAGATATTGGGCCTTTAACTAATTGGAGGGGGTGGGGCATGGCCTAAGCACACCCAGGGGATCGCCGGGTTGGTTTCATGTAGTGTGTCTTATCACAAAGAACAAAAATATATATGGTTGGGGGTGGGAATCTGAATGGTTTCCAAGATACATGGCCTTTTTGTCATGGAGGGGATGGGACGTGGTCTCACACACCCTGGATGACCCCCAGATTGGCATAAAAGTATATGGCTGAAAACAAGTTACTCAAGGAACATTTCTATAAAATTTTTGTCAGAATATCTACAAAGGCTTGGCAGTAAATGTCATTTTCTATTTTCTCCATGGAAACTCCAAGTTGCCACACCAACCAAACTACTGAGCCCAATTTCATAAAATACACAAACTTTCAATCCCCAAGCCCAAGGATGCTGCAGATTAAGTTTGGGCTGAATAGGCCCAGGGGCTTCAGAGGAGTTGTTATTTAAAAGTGTTGACATCAGAAGCCTATCCTATAAGCTCCCCTGGAACTTTCGGCTCTGGTGAGCTAAAAAAATAACATGGGGAGAAGGATGTGTTGTTTTAGGGTGCAGATCCTGTATGCATTAGCAACAGCGACTCGGCACATCCTGTTTTAGGCACTATATCTCCTGAACCTATGGCTGGATTGTGGATTTGTGACAATCTTACATGGTTATATCACTAGGAGGGGGAAATCAGTCATGTTTTGATGGCATTTACCTTGTTTTAAAAGGCACAGGCCCCTAAAAAGTGAGAAAAATGGCTTGTCTGCACCAGATCTCATGAACAAATCAATGGATTTTGGTCAAACTTTCTAATATACCACCAACAGAAAATTTAATTAGACTTTGGTGACCTTATCCTAATTTTTAAGGTCATAGGCTCCAGAAAACTTGATTTTCAGCCAAAAAATGCTTTTCTGCACCCTAGCTCATGCCAAATTAATGAATTTTGATCAAACTTGGTACATTTCTAGTGTTATAATTGGATCCAGACATATGGTGAAGATAAGAATATGAAAATGTACATAGTATTGAAGAAATATTATTGCTGGCTGTCAGCAGACTTTTAGGTCTGGTGACAGCCGGCTGTCACTAGACCTAAAAGTCTGGTGTCAGCCGGCTGTCAGCAGACCTCGCCATATTTTTATGCCTCCGGAGGAGGGCATATAGTTTTTGCACTGTCCGTTTGGGGGTTTGTGTGCTTGTGTGTTAGTCCGCACTTTTTGTGATGCAAACTACATCCCTATTATTTCACCGATTGAGCTGCAACTTTGCACATGCATTCTTTGTGAGGTGCAGGGGTACCTAAAACAATTTTCACGTTGGTTCTCTCATTTACGTCGTAGTTATGGCCCTTTATTTTCTAGAAAATGCGCTAAAAAACCTTGTAAACTTCTCCCACATTTCTTCACCGATTGAGTTGAAACTTCGCACATGCATTCCTTGTGAAGTGCCGGGGTTCCTTCTTCAATTTCCACGTTGGTCCTATCATCTATGACAGAGTTATGGCCCTTTATTTAAGACTGGAACTTTGTTCTGGCTCACCGCACTTTTTTGTGATGCAAACTATTTCTCGGTTTATTCACTGATTAATCTGAAACTTTGAACATGCATTCTTCAAGAGGTGCAGGGACGCCTAACATAATTTTAACGTTGGTCCTCTTATTTACATCGGAATTATGGTCCTTTATTCCCCTCTTCCCCCCCCCCAAAAAAAAAAAAAAAAAAAAAAAAAAATGCGCTCAAAATCTTGTGATGCGAATGTCTCCCATTTCTTCACCGATTTCGCTGACACTTTGCAAATGCATTCCTTGTGAGGTGCAGGGGTGCCTTACATATTTTTCACATTGGTCCTATCATTTGCGTCGGAGTTACGACCCTTTATTTTCTAAAAAATGCGCTAAAAACCTTGTGATGCGAACTTCTGCCATATTTCTCCACCGACTGAGTTGGAACTTTGCACATGCCTTCCTTGTGAAGTGCCGGGTGCCATCACACAATTTTCACGTTGGTCCTATCATTTACGAAGGTGTTATGGCCCTTTATTTAAGACTTGAACTTTTGCCATACCTTTCGATTGCCGCACTTTTTTGGTGATGCAAACTATATGTACTTCCCCATTTATTTACCGATTGAGCTGAAACTTTGCGCATACTTTCCTTGTAAGGTGCAGGGGTGCATTACACACTTTTCACGCTGATCCTCTCATTTACATCGGTGTAATGCCCTTTACTTTCTAAAAACCGCGCTAAAAACCTTTTGATGCGAACGTCTTCCAAATTTTCTTCACCGATTGAGCTGAATCTTTGCACATGCATTCCGTGTGAGGTATAGGGGTGCCTTACACAATTTTCACACTGGTCCTATCATTTGCGTCGGAAATAAGGCCTTTTATTTTAAAAAAATGCGCTAAAAAACTTCTTCAACATTTTTTCACCGATTGAGTTGAAACTTTGCAAATGCATTCCTTGTGAAGTGCCTGGATGCCATCACACAATTTTCACGTTGGTCATATCATTTACGAATGAGTTATGGCCCTTTATTTAAGACTTGAACTCTGGCGATACCTTCCAATTGCTTAGTGATATTGCTTTCAAATTTAACATACACTGTCCGGGGGCATCAGTGTTTCACCAACACATCTTGTTCTGAATTTATATATTAATTCACCATAAAATTCGGGTACCGATAGACCTTGTTGCAGAAGAGATTAGTCAAGCATTGAATGTTGAATACAAACTTGAATTGCGTCTATAAAACTTAGAAAAGGCGTTGCGTAGTTTATGATAATCGACAACCTTTATTAAGAAGTTTAGAAGTCAACACATTATTTCGAGTGTTGAAGTCAGTAAGATGAATAGACACTCTGGCAAACCGAATTCATTGGGAAATATAAACGCCATAGGATGCCAGATGAGAAACATCACCATCAAAGAATCTCAAATTGTAAAATCATTGCGTTTGTCATTAATTTTGCAGGATACAAACCCATCTACAATAGATAGATGTAAATGCAGAAACAGTGCCTCAGTATCAGAAAGATGTGCTTTATTTAACTAAAGTTCTGGGATGGGGGTAATAATAAAACCATCGAAATAGGTACTGTCAATATTTAATAAATCATCCAAAATATAAAGAAGTTGAGCTAAAGGTTTCAAAAATTTCAGACTCGTTTTTAACGGAAAGGGACATCATTAATTCTGTTGTATAACAAACCAAAACAGGTCAGCCACAAGGGATGCGCAGATCATATCCATCGGAATACTCACAACTTGCCTAAATAACTTACCAAATTTTATGTAAATTTCCTCAAGTAGGAGGATGAGAGCTTCCCACGCTTTCTGTCATGACCATAATATGTAATGTTTATGCCGTTCAGAAGTAAAATGCAAAACAAAATCTTACATAACACGCAACATAGAGGGAAACGTCTCTATGACATGTCCATTCAATTAAATCATTAAGTCCTTTATTATAATAAGATAGAAACATCATTAAGTGCACCGACTTGAAGCACGAAAACGTCTGAATTGATAAGTTCCCAATAATTGGCGTTAGGATCTTAGCGTCAAAGTCTTGTTAACGCAATAGAATTTTCCTGATGTCTTAACGTTGTAACATTGATAGAGAGAAGACATACTTTATCAGGCATTCAACACCACGCTACGACATTTGGTTCCATGACCAAAAGGATGAGTTCCAAGTAAAAAAAAAACGGTAAGAAATGGACACATGGGAGCAGTTTCGAAGCTGATCAAGAATTTCGAGGAGGTGAAAAGTGTTGAAACAACGTAAGGGATTCGACGAGCTTTCGAACATCAAAAGTGCCGTGCAGAAAAAGCTAGAAAAGTTCACGGACTTCAGCGACAAGATTCTCACAGCATTGGTAGAAGAAGAGATAGTAGTAGAAAGTCCGGAATCAGATGGGTACATTTTTGGAACTTACAGTTAAACATTCAACAAGTTAAACAACATTCTAATGCACTTGTGTATGTAACGCGACGTTTGATTGGATAACGTCAAAAATTTGCGACAGTATATTCTGCGGTATACTGTCGGAAACTCGACGTCATCATGTAACGTCGCTTTTCATTGGCTGGCATTTGGTTTTACGCAGCTCACCGCGCTTGCCGGCTTGTGCAAAATAGTACAATTTTTAACTTGACAATCGAATAAGTGCTTTAGAATGGGGATAACTGTATTGAAAATTGTCATTTGGGGAGGTAAGTCGTATGTTTTACGGTCGCAAATTACGTTTTCATCACGAAAACACGCCTATATAATTTTGACCCCTTGAACCCCACTTTTATATAGTAAAACTGGGGTTTCCGGGGGGTATACCATATTTTTCTTATTTCTGCTCTAAAATATAGATTGTGGGTACTCGTAAGAACCGCCTCGATGAGGCGGTTCTAACGAGTGCCCACAATCTATATTTTGAGCAGAAATAAGAAAAATATCACAATTTTTCATAATAAAATTTTCGTTTTTTCGGCGATAAAGGTGGCGATGAATTTATATAGGCGTGTTTGCCTAATGACGGCTCCGCTTACGCGTCGCCGTAAAACGGAATTTCCGACCGTAAAACCTCCGATTTACCTCCCCAAATGACAATTTTCAATACAATTATCCCCTAATTTTCAAACTAGAGCGGCTCGTTTGAATGTGTATGCTCATAGTTTTCCTTCCGGCGACGACCCGCAGCTACCAACAGTATTAGTATTAATGCCCTGGCATTCACACCGCATCCTCCGTTAGTCGCACTTCTGATCAACAGTGAAAGTGAGACACAAGTACACGCACACGAGGGCCTGTGCACCATGCCGCACACGTGTGCTTCCGTTTCTGGTTCCATATATCACAGATTACCAAAGCTTCCAGTCTTTGATGGCGATGTATTAGAATGGCAGTCTGTTTGGGACTCATATGAATTAGTTATACATAAAAAATAATCCGTCAGCGATGTGCACACAGTTCCCTACCCCAGATCCTTGTTGAAATATGATGCCCTGTAAACAGTCGCTGGATTTTCAATTGCGAACATTAATACGGTAAAGCAGTTGCCTTGTTTTACGAGCAGTAACGACAAAAAGCACAATATTGTACAAACTTACATGCAAGCTTTGTTAGATCTTCCAGCGCCCATGAATACCATTACCAACCTACGGACTTTCTATGGCGAGACAGATGTCCCCCGCCCATAGGGTCTTCAAGAAATAGATGGGCTTCATGATGCTTCCACGCAGAGCTAAAACCGACCACACACGAGTACATGTACTTGTAAACCGCTTAGAGAACCAAAGCCTCCACAGGCAAAGCGGTGCAAGTAGGACTGTCCATGCTTAAAAAACATATTTCTTTATTTGGTGGCAGGGCTTGAGATGTCGTTTCATATCAATGTCGGGTAGAAGTCCCACAAAATTGGAAGCAGCGTCTCCAGAATGACCTTTATAGTGTTGACGGGGACGTAAAACAACAGATCAACAAAACCAAACGACAAGAGAGACATTTGCATTAGAGGTCTTGAAGCACTTGGTTAGATGGAAAACTTATATGGCGCATCGATTCATGTGATATGAAGAAATACGGAAGAACATTGCCAGAGAGCACGGGTCGTCAAACAGATCTTTGTCTGATCAGCGAAAATGCCTACTTAAAGAATTGAATGTTATGAAGGCCGAAAACAAGATCGTCAGCCGTGCAGAAATTTTGCCGACGACAGCGACTTTCTTTACCACTAAAGCCGTAAAGAGCCTGGACAACCACTCTGTGCACTGGATTCGCCGCCATTACCAAAAGAGAGACTTCGAGGATCATCATCATTCACCGTCACGGGCGTAGACTTCGCAGGGGCATTATATAATAAAGGCATGGACTTTACTTTGGTGAACCCGTGTATGTTAGAGTATGTTTAACGTCATTGTATTTTCCTGAGGTCATAACATTCTAACATATGGGCCCCGTCAAGCGATTTTAGTACTTATCGCCTATGCGAGCAGCGAAGGTTCTGGCGCTCATACAAGAAGTGAATCAAGAGGAACCTTCAGACAGAAAGCCAAATCCCTGGCCCCTCTGAATGGCTGGGCATGCGCAGTTAAAATTTGTCATGACGGAATGCTCGAAGACACAAATTCGCATGGCGGGGCTCATATTAGAATGCGTTGTTATTGTGTACCAACGTCATGAGTAATACAACTGATAGAGAGATGACGTACTTTTTCTAGCGTTCAAATCCATTCTAAGACAGTGGGATCCTTCGAAAGCAAAGTAAACGAAAATAACAGTAATGAGTGTTTTTAGTCTGTTAATGGCCAGGACCTAAATGTGTAACACAGACCGTGCACACCAGCTGTGGCTTAAGCGGAACACAAATAAAAAATAATTTTAAATAATCTCAATGATCCCAGAGGACTTGAAAATATAATTTGCACTAAGATGATATACAGGGAGACTTTTTACTGCTGCCACACGGCATAACACCAGCTGCAATGAAGATAAATAAATTCTAAATAGTTGGATCCTTTGGAAGCAATGAATACACCAAATAAACGAAATTAGCAGACTCTATTTTATTAAGTCTGTTCTTGACCAGTGCTGAAATGTGCAACACCGGCCACGTCATCTAGCACCGGCTTAAGCAGAAGACTATTTTCAAAATTATTCTAAATGAACTCCATGATCACAAAGGACCAGTAAATATAACCTGCACTATGATAATGTACGGGGAGACATTCTACGGCCGCCATAAAATCGATTCAAGCACCCCCGCCATCCTCTCCCCTCACACGCACACTCAACCGCCCAACCAAGTGGAACACTGTTCACTGACAGTTACGGGGCGGTTTACGTCACGGTTTATTTTTGCTATAGTTTGTCTATCTATCTATCTATCTATCTATCTATCTATCTATCTATCTATCTATCTATCTATCTATCTATCTATCTATCTATCTATGAAACAAACCCATACATGAGTACTGGTAAAATAGAAGTAGAGGCAATGATTAGGAATCGATACAATTAACCCACAGCTCCCATAAGAGACACCAAAGGGAAGGAAACACAAACATGAAGCAACAGACCCCAACGGAAACACCAACAGCGGAAAGCCAAGCGGACAGTTACTTTCCCACAACATGGCCAAAAAGCTATCCAAAATTAAATAAAATAAGCGGCACAAACTCCCAAAGACAAACCATAACACAAATAACCGCGACAGAAGAACCGCCTTGGAACGGTCAGCGGAAACAAATTCCACTGGGGGGGGGGGGTAGGCTTAAATCGATTTTACGTGGCCACCCGCCTAGAGGACCTAAGCCTGCCAAGGCAAAGCGGTGCGAGTCGGACCGTCCATGCTTATAAACCCTTTTGGTTTCATTTGGCGGCAGAGCTTGAGATGTCATTTCATCTCAATGTCGTATAAAAGTCCAACAAAATTGGAATCGTCTTCAAAATGACCTTTACCGTGTTGACGGGGACGTTAAACCTCAAATCAAACAAAGAACAACATCTATCTATCTATCTATCTATCTATCTATCTATCTATCTATCTATCTATCTATCTATCTATCTATCTATCTATCTATCTGTCTATCTATCTATCTTTGTTAACTCTGACATATGGCGCGAAAGTAATAAAAATGAATATCTTTCTCTTGTTTACCTTTTGCATGCGATACTGTTTATGAACCCAGCAGTTTCAACAGCAACAGCAAGTTATAACTGGTAAACATTGCTCTTGTCTCATAAATTCATATTAACTATACTGAAGGGCAGCGAAAATCAGAGAGAAAAAAAAACATCCCAGGGACAAGGGGCGCGTATGCTGCAGTTTGCAGCCTTCAGCCTCAACATTGGCGTGTTGAAAAGAAATGAAGGAAGTGATCAGGAAACGATACAATCAACACACAGCTCCAATCAGAGGCACCAAGGGAAAGAAAAACAAACACGAAGCAACAGACCCTAATGGAAACATCAATAGCGGAACAGCAAAAGAACAGTTACTTTCCCACAAACTGACCAGTTGGCTATCCAAAACAAAAAATATAACCGAAACAAACACGTAAAGACAAATCATAACAAAAATAAACCGCGACAGAAGAAGCGCATTGACCTGCCTAAAATTCATGGAGTGTTAATATCTGGAGTAACTTTTACTATGTTGTATGTAGACTGGTGGGGTGGAGGCAGCGTTAAGTCCATGAATGTTTCATAAAACAGACGAAGGCGGGCATCAGCATGCCTTTGTTGTAATGTTCTCCGTCAAAGTTCCTGTACGATTTTAGTTTTAGATACACTGGCCTCACTGTCAAAATTTGATCCGATATATCCGCTATTTTGGTTTGTGGGTCCCGAGAAGATGAAGCCTATTCCAGCCGTCGTCTGACCAGGGTGCTATACGAGTTTTCATGGACCTTTAGCAGCTTGGTTTGGTATTCCTGCTGAAAATTCAAAGTTAGGTATTTGCAGTGCCAACTACTCTGTCCGTGTGAGAATTCCATAACGGTCCACTGAAGACAAAAACACGATACCGGGCACAGATGATTGTTTAAAATACCCTGTTATTCAGTGTATATATAGTTTTCAAGCATAGCCAACACTGAGCGACCGCTGTGTCCGATAAATCTTTAACAATACATACAGGGAAATATAAAGAAATATATAGGTACAGTGTGGAAACAATCCACGATTCAATACATCTTTACTTGGTAAAATTAAGATACTGCATTTGTTTTCAAATCTGTTGATATTTTCCCCATATTTCCAAGACTTTTGCCGATGGAGCGAAGCCCCTATCAACTTGCTTAAAATATATGGAAAAACGTCTTTGCATCCGGGTCTATGAGTAAAACGTAGAAATACGTCACTTAATTAGCATATAAGGAAGTTTTTTTCTGGATTCAAAGTGTAGTGATAAAAATGAAACATATATTTTTTTATTGCAAGAAAATCAACTAAAAATTGATGTGTCCTTTCGTCAAATCTTTAACATTGGCATTGCATTGCTTTTTTTTTCTGAAATTCGGATTTGAAATTATTGTTTCTTGATCATAAGTCATAGGTTATCTTGCTTGATCGGCGTGGCATTCCAAATACCATACGGCTCTCTTAGAGCCAATCTACAGTACCAAATGGCGTTTCGAGTGGTTGCACTCAATGTCCTTCTAGAGGTGGGCTTGATTTGCCCTCCAATATCCTCCGAAGGAGATGAATTTTAAGTTAAGTGGCGCCGAAGATCGTCCGGACCTGTTATTTAAAAGAATGAGCGACTGGAATGATCACGTGATACAATATGTCGGACAGGTGAAAAGGGGAATTTGATGATACATTCCAGGTATTCTTCCCATGATATGAAGATGACCATATTTGTTTAAGGTAATGTTCTACTGATTATATTTTTACATGAGTTATTACACTTGGCAATTTTAGCCATTGTATCAATAGAAGTTCTTTTTTCCGAAACCCGACTGCAATTTTAAGGGTTTTTGACAAACTTTCCAGGCTTTGTTCCTATTACATGACGATGATAGTATTTTATATATGTCGTGCTTGACAAAATTTTACAAGAGGCATGACCCTTTGTCAGTGTTAGCCATTTTATCAATAGAAGTTCTTGTCCCCGTATCTCCTCCTACAATTTTCAAGGGATTTTAATGAAACTTTACAGTTATGTTTACCATGAACTGAAGATGGTCATATATAATCAAGGTCATGCTCGGTTGGTGTTTACCACAGTTATGGTCCTTTGCCGGTTTTAGCCATTTTATCAACGTAAGTTGTTTGTTTCTCTCCACAATACCTCCTAATGCTATCAAGGTTTCTTTTTTAAACTGTCTAGTTATTGTTCCCATAGCATCAAAATAATTATATTTTTATTAATGTCATGCTCGACTGATTGCTTACAAGGTCAGGTTCTTTGTCGGTTTAAGCCATTTTGTCAACAGATGAGTTTGTCTCCACAACTCCACCTTCAGTTTCCAAGTGGTTTTGATTACACTTTTCAGTTATTGTCCCCATAACCTGAAGATGATCATATTTATTTTAGTCGTTCTCGATTGACTTTTACTAGAGTCAGGGTACTTTGTCTGCTTTTGCCATTATATCGTCGGAAGTTCTTGTCTCCGCAACTCCTCCTACAGGTTTCAAGGTTTTTTTAATGTAAAGTTGTTTGGCCATTAATGTTATTTTGGCTTTCAACTTGTGATGTTTCCATTAAGGTTTTGTCATTTCGTGTTTGTGTTTCTTTCCCTTTGGTGTCTCTGTTGGGAGCTGTTCGGTAATTGTACCGATTCTTGATCATTGCATTCACTTCTATTTTATCCTGGACAATTCTGTTTGCCCAAACACAATCGATTTGTTGAGGGCCTTCAATATAAATCGGAAGACCCAGAAGAGGGCAAATCAAGTCCGATCTTGATTGCGGTAATTATTCCGCTTCCTCGTCATTGCTTTCACTTCTATTTTATCCCGGACGCTTTTTGCCAAAAGTACATTAAAGTGTAACTATACCAAATTTAGTGGCACATAGGCCTTTCTGATATTTAATTTTCATGAGTGTGTCTAAACCCGAAAGTTTTGAAATCGAAACGGATGTTGGACAAGACCCGACAAACACAGCTCATCCCTCTCCGAGCACACATTGACCGACGTAGTTCATGCGACAGGTCAACTGGAGGTATCAGACAAGAGACGCCTACCAGGGAACTTATAAGCCCCCCCCACCCCCGAACCAAGCCAACATCAGCAAACATGACCCATACTCCACGGAAGTCGCGGGCATCAGGAAGGAGAAGCACATAGTAGCGAGGCTTGCAAAATTTATAATATTACAAAAAGTGGCAACCAAATCCGCTAAGATACATGTCCCAACTGACAAGTCAGTCTTAGTTTTAGAAACAAATAGAAATTTATACTGCAAAAATTAAAGATATAATATAGTTATTTAAATCAATACTTTAGTACTGACGTCAACACCGTCCGAAATATCAACCTCAGCACTAAGGAACTGATACTGAGCTGATGATACCCTCGGGGACGAACGAATCATCCACCAGCAGAGATACCGACCCAGTGGTTGCAATTAAAGTGTAACTATACCAAATTTAGTGACACAGAGGCCTATCTGATATTTAATCTCCATCAGTGTGTCTAAACCCCAAAGTTTTGAAACCGAAAAAGATGTTGGACAAGACCCGGCAAACACAGAACATCCCCCCTCCGAGCACACACCGACCGACGTAGCTCATGCGACAGGTCAGCTGGAGGCATCAGGCAAGAGACGCCTACCAGGGATTTTATAGGCTTCTCCCACCGAGCGAACATCAGCAAACATGGCCCATACTCCACGGAAGTCGCGGGCATCTGGAAGAAGATGCCCGAAGTAGCGAGGTGTGGTTTGATTGGATGGGCTTTGCGCAGGGGGGGGGGGGTTCTCTCTGTCTTGCGTGTGATGTCGGGGGTGCGTTTTTCGCTTCTGGGGAGCGTAGGAATTGTGCGCTTTGGTCATGTCAGAAAGTGTGTGATGCCTTCACCTTTCTACTTGACAATATTTATATTAGATTCGGTACTAAGTTATTTAGACAAATTGTGGGTATTCCGATGGGTACTAATTGCGCATCTCTTGTGGCTGATCTGTTCTTGTATTGTTATGAAAGAGACTTCATTTTGTCGCTTTCCATTGATAACCAATCTGAAATTATTGAAGCTTTTAGCTCTACTTCTAGATATTTAGATGATTTATTAAATATTGATAATACCTATTTTGATGGTTTGATCAGTCAGATTTACCCCTAGAACTTCAGTTAAATAAAGCAAATTCTTCTGATACCGAGGCCCCGTTTTTGGATTTACATCTATCTATTGTAGATGGATTTGTTTCGTGCAAAATTTATGATAAACGCGATGACTTTGATTTTGAGATTGTAAATTTTCCTTTTTTGGATGGTGATGTACCTCGTGCGCCATCAAATGGCGTTTATATTTCGCAATTAATTCGATTTGCTAGAGTGTGTAGTCATGTAACTGACTTCAACATTCGTAATAAATTATTAACGGCTAAACTCCTTAATCAGGGTTATCGGTACCATAAACTACGCAAAGCCTTTTCAAAATTTTATAGACGCTATTCTGATTTAATTTCAAAATTCAATATTGGACTTAAATCTCTTCTGCAACAAGGTCTATCGGAACCCGAATTTTATGGTGACCTAGTATATAAATTCAGAAAATTATATAACCGCAATGACTTCAGCACCCAATTTCGTAAAATCATTCTTCGATATAAAAAGATTGGGTACAACATGGATATGATACGACAGACTGCATGCATGGTAGTTAACCCGATCACAGTTGGCAACTTTGCTTCACTCTTTAATTGCACGCCGGTGGGTCAGGCCTCAGATTCTATGACGGCTCCAAAGTAAAGGCTTATTGAAAATTAGAGAGATAATGTTGGTTGGTGCCTGATGCTCTGTCTCTGGTCGGGCTCATCGGAGTCTAACTGTTGGTTTTCTTTTGCTCCAGCATTTCAGTGGTTTCTTGCTGTCGAGTCCTCACCGTTGTCTCACCTCTGTGGTTCTTTGATTTTTGTGGTCTAGGAGATGTTGCACTGATGAGTTAGGAGGCCTTCATGCGGACTGAACACATTATTTGTCTAAATCGCGACGGAAGTAAGGGCGAGGCTTGTGGCCACGTAAAATCGATTTAAGCCCCCCAATGGAAATCTTCCACTGACCGTTCCAAGGCAGCTCTTCTGTGGCGATTTATTTATGTTGTTGTTTGTTACTTATTGTGTGTATCACTTGTGTCTTTTGGTTTTGGATGGCCATATGGTCATTTTGTGGGAAAGTAACTGTCCTTATGGCCTTCCTTTGTTTAGGTTTCCATTATGGTCTGGTCGCTTAATGTTTGTATTTCTTTCCCTTTGTTGTCTTTTATGGGTGGAGTAAGTTAATTGTATCAATTCCTGATCTTTGTTTTACTTCTACTTTGCAAAATTTATAATATTTCAAAAAGTGGCAACCAAATCCGCTAAGATACATGTCCAACCTGACAAGTCAGTCTTAGTTTTAGAAAAATTAGAAATTTATACTGCAAAAATTAAAGATATAAAATAGTTATTTAAATCAGTACTTGAGTACAGACGTCAACACCGTCCGAAATATCAACCTCAGCACTAAGGAACTGATACTGAGCTGATGATACCCTCGGGGACGAACGAATCATCCACCAGCAGAGATACCGACCCAGTGGTTGCAATTAAAGTGTAACTATTCCAAATTTAGTGACACAGAGGCCTCTCTGATATTTTATCTTCATCAGAGTGTCTAAACCCCAAAGTTTTGAAACCGAAACGAATGTTGGACAAGACCCGGCAAACACAGCACATCCCCCTCCGAGCACACACCGACCGACGTAGCTCATGCGACAGGTCAACTGGAGGCATCAGGCAAGAGACGCCTACCAGGGAACTTATAAGCGTCCCCCACCGAGCCAACATCAGCAAACATGGCCCACAATCCACGGAAGACCAGGGTATCAGGAAGAAGATGCCCAAAGTAGCGAGGCTTGCAAAATTTATATAGTTACAAAAAGTGGCAACCAAATCCGCTAAGATACATGTCCAACCTGATAACCTCAGCACTAAGGAACTGATACTGAGCTGATGATACCATCGGGGGCGATCGAATCATCCGACAGTAGAGATACCGACCCAGTGGTTGCAATTAAAGTGTAACTATACCAAATTTAGTGACACAGAGGCATTTTTGATATTTAATCTTCATCAGTGTGTCTAAAGTAGAAGTAAAACAAAGATCAGGAATTGATACAATTAACTTACTCCACCCATAAAAACACCAAAGGGAAAGAAATACAAACATTAAGCGACCAGACCATAATGGAAACCTAAACAAAGGAAGGCCATAAGGACAGTTACTTTCCCACAAAATGGCCATATGGCCATCCAAAACCAAAAGACACAAGTGATACACACAGTAAGTAACAAACAACAACATAAATAAATCGCCACAGAAGAGCCGCCTTGGAAGGTCAGTGGAAGATTTCCACTGGGGGGCTTAAATCGATTTTACGTGGCCACAATCCTCGCCCTTACTTCCGTCGCGATTGAGACAAATAATTTGTTCAGTCCGCATGAAGGCCTCCTAACTCATCAGTGCAACATCTCCGTGAACACAAAAATCAAAGAACCACAGAGGTGAGACAACGGTGAGGACTCGACAGCAAGAAACCACTGAAATGCTGGAGCAAAAGAAAACCAACAGTTAGACTCCGATGAGCCCGACCAGAGACAGAGCATCAGGCACCAACCAACATTATCTCTCTAATTTTCAATATGCCTTTACGTTGGAGCCGTCATAGAATCTGAGGCCTGACCCACCGGCGTGCAATTAAAGAGGGAAGCAAAGTTGCCAACCGTGATTGGGTTAACTACAATGCATGCAGTCTGTCGTATAATATCCATGTTGTACCCAATCTTTTTATATCGAAGAATGATTTTACGAAATTGGGTGCTGAACTCATTGCCGTTATATATTTTTCTGAATTTATATACTAAGTCACCATAAAATTCGGGTTCCGATAGACCTTGCTGCAGAAGAGATTTAAGTCCAATATTGAATTTTGAAATTAAATCAGAATGGCATCTATAAAATTTTGAAAAGGCTTTGCGTAGTTTATGGTACCGATAACCCTGATTAAGGAGTTTAGCCGTTAATAATTTATTACGAGTGTTGAAGTCAGTTACATGACTACACACTCTAGCAAATCGAATTAATTGCAAAATATAAACGCCACAGGATGGCGCACGAGGAACATCACCATCCAAAAAAGGAAAATTTACAATCTCAAAATCAAAGTCATCGCGTTTATCATAAATTTTGCTCGAAACAAATCAATCGACAATAGATAGATGTAAATCCAAAAACGGGGCCTCGGTATTAGAATAATTTGCTTTATTAAACTGAAGTTCTAGGGGGTAAATCTGACTGATCAAACCATCAAAATAGGTATTACCAATATTTAATAAATCATCTAAATATCTAGAAGTAGAGCTAAAAGCTTCAATAATTTCAGATTGGTTATCAATGGAAAGCGACAAAATGAAGTCTCTTTCATAACAATACAAGAACAGATCAGCCACAAGAGGTGCGCAATTAGTACCCATCGGAATACCCAAAATTTGTCTAAATAACTTAGTACCGAATCTAATATAAATATTGTCAAGTAGAAAGGTGAGGGCATCACACACTTTCTGACATGACCAAACTGTATAATTCTTATGCTCTTTAGAAGTGAAAAATGCATTTCTGACATTACATGCAAGATAGAGAGAATCTTCTATGTGAAAAGCCCATTCAATTAAATCATTAAGCTTTTCTTTTATAAGATTATGAGGAAGTGTAGTGTAAAGAGTGGAAAAATCGTACGTAGACAGACTAGAAGCACGAAAATGTCTTGATTTCAATTTATTTAATACCTCATTCGAATTTTTTATATACCAAAACAGATTTCTTCCTAATCTTTAAAAGACTTTATCACAATATGTAATTACATGCGTTTTAATAGCAGTAAGACAGGAAGTTAATAATTTAGAAAGTTCAGTGGTAGTGCAAGAGCTAGAATTTGCAATAAACCGTGGTTTATAAGGTTTTTTATGAAGTTTTGGAAACCAGAATAGCGTAGGAAGTTTTGAAACCAAGTTTTGAAACCGAAACGGATATTGGACAAGACGCGGCAAACAGAGCACATCCCCATCCTCAATTGATTTATTGAGTGCCTTCAGAATACCTCGGAAAACCCAGAAGATGACGACTTAAGTCCCATCCTAGTCCTGCTACTCTCAAGTTTGTTCAGATCAATTTGAAGGGTGGAGCTGTCGTCTCCACTCTCATTAGTCAGTTATGGAACAGGTTCTCACTGTCACCGAGGATTACCTTTATCAAGCCTCTTAAATCACTTTATGTGTAATTTATGTAGAATAAATTTAGGGGATAACCGTAATGAAATCTGTTATTAGGGGAGATAATTCTGAGGTTTTACGGCCAGATATTTCGTTTTAAGGCGTCGCGTTAGCGGAGCCGTAAAACGTAATTTGCGTCCGAAAAAGCGACAATTCACCTCCCCAAATGACAGTTTTGAATAAAGTTATATCCATTCAAATGCAATTATTCGATTGTTTAGCTAAAATGCACTATTTTGCTCAAAGTGGCAAGCACTGCCAGCTGCGTAAAACCAACTGCCAGCCAATTAAAAGCGACGTTACATGTTGACGTCGGATTTCCGGCAGTATGTCGCAGAATATAATGTCGCAAATATTTGACGTTGTCCAATCAAACGTCGCGTTACATACGCAATGGCATTAGAATATTCAATTACATCTAATCATATGTAGGTGTGCCCGGTATTGACAATTAATTTGATTTGTCAGAGTGTGCAGTCATGTAACTGACTTCAACACTCGTAATAAACCGTTAACGGCTAAACTTCTTAATCAGGGTTTTCGGTGCCATAAACTACGTAAAGACTTTTCCAAATTTTATAGACGTCCTTCTGATTTAATTTCAAAATTCAATATTGGACTTTAATCTCTTCTGCAACAAGGTCTATCGAAACCCGAATTTTATGATGACTTAGTATACAAATTCAGAAAAATATATAACCGCAATGCTTTCAACACCAAATTTCGTAATATCATTCTTCGATATAAAAAGATTGGGTACAACATAAATGTTATACGACAGACTGCATGCATGGTAGTTAACCCAATTACGGTTGATAACTTTGCTTCCCTCTTTAATTTCAAGCCGGTGGGTCAGGCCTCAGATACTATGACGGTTCCAACGTAAAGGCTTATTATGGTTAGTACCTGTCTCTGGTCCGGCCCATCTGTCGGTTTTCTTTTGCTCCAGCATTTAAGTGGTTTCTAGCTGTCCAGTCCTCATCGTTGTTTCATCTCTGTGGTTGTTTGATTTTCGTGTTCATCGAAGATGTTGCACTAATGAGTTAGGAGGCCTTCATGCGGACTAAAGAAATTATATGTCTTAATCGCGACGGAAGTAAGGGCGAGGCTTGTGGCCACGTAATATCAATTTAAGCCCCTAGTGGAATTCGTTCCCGCTGATCGTTCCTAATTTTCCGAGCCCCGAGGCTAATTATCTCTAATAGACTAACATAAGTACAAACTTTAAAAATTTCTTCTTTGATACCGTTTGAAGCCCATAGGCTCATTATATCTAATAGACTTACAATGGTACAAATTCAAAAATCTTCTCCGAAAACGTATGAACCAGAGCTTAGATAATTATGTATTATCAAGCATTTTGGTGTCACCCACCAAAAACAAACAGTCGGTCAAACATGTCCCTCGGGTCTAAATTGGACACACCCAAGGGCGTATTAGCGCCCATAAACATAAAATGAAAAAAAAAATAAACTTAAAATAATTCTTCTCTGAAAGTATAAGTCCTACAGCTTAGACATTAAATGTGTGGAAATTTTAAGTGATCACCTACATAAAGCTTGCCAACAATGCCTCTAGGGTCCAAACTGGCTATGCCCGGGACTCATTTAATGTGGAAAGTTCAAAACCCTTCTTTTCTCAAACCATAAGGCCAAGGACTTTGGTTAATAGTATGAAACTACCATAGGGTCCAGATTGCCTACACCCCGGTGCTGATTATCTTTCGCAGTCTTATAATGTGAAATATCCTCTCCACTGAAACCATAAGAACCTGAACTTATATATTGAGTATGCATTAATAATAAGTGTTCACCTACATAAATCCTGCGAACCATTCAACTTGCATCCTACGCATATTGCGCATTAACTCATGTAGACTTATAATGAGAAAAACTTTAAACACTTCTCAACTAAAACTATAAAGCCCGGAGCTTAATTATTTAATATAAAATAACAATTAGTGGTCACCAATATAAACGCTGTTAATCATAAAGTTCAAGTCGGTAAAGCGCCTGGTGCTCATTACCTCCCGTATACCTATAATGGGAAAGGTATAAAAATCTGCACATCTGAAACTATAAGGCCCAGAGCTCAGATAGTTTTATTTAGCAAAGTTGTGTGGCCACCTTCATAAACCTTGCCGATCATGCTTCTGGTGGGGGGAGGGATGGTTCACATTGGCAACGCCTTGAGGCTCATTAGTTTTTATGGACGTAGACGTATACCGGAAAGGATGAAAATAATACTATTCTTCTCTGAAACTATATGGGCCAGAATTTAGATATTTGATATGTAACGATGTCAAGCGGTCGCCTATATAAATCCTGAAAATCTTGTCCGTGGCTCGTTAGCTCCTACACATCTTCTAAAGAGGGAAAAGGTTTAATATTTTATTCTCTGAAACAAGCGGTCGCCTATATAAATCCTGCAAATCATGTTCCTGGCTCGTTAGCTCCTACACATCTAAAGAGGGAAAAGGTTTAATATTTTATTCTCTGAAACCACAAGGCCTAGAGCTTAGATATATAGTGTGAAGCATTCGTAAGCCTGTCAACCAAATCCATGGGGTCAAGTTGGCCACGCCCCTGGGCTCGTTAGTTCCCATAGACATATAATGAAAAAAACTCGTCTTCTCTGATCTAGTAAGAAAAGGTCGCTCAGAAAATTCTACAATAAACATGATTAAAGAACGCAGCGTTCTTCAGTCATCTAAAGAAAGCAAGTGGAATGGACGCACACACACAAACAGACTAAACGGCACAAGGCCAATTAACAAATAAGGCACTTCAAACGAAAAACAACCTTGGGACGGTCAGCAGTAACGACTGGTTGTCGCCTACAAAAATCCTGCCAACCATGTTCCATGGGTTTAGATGTACCACATCCCTGAGCTCAATAGCTTCGATTGACTTATTATAGGAAAACTTAAATAAAATCTTCTTCTTTGAAACCACAAGGCCTAGAGCTTAGATATTTAGTACGAAGCAACGCCAAGTGGTCACCTATATAAATCCTGCCAGCATTGCTTATATGTGACAATCAGGCCACTCCCCGGGGCTCATTAGCTTCCACAGACTTAAAATAGAAAACTTCAAAAAAATCTCTGATCCACAAGGCTCAGGGCTAGGGTATTCAGCATGAAGCAATGTCAAGTTGTCATATACATAAATCATGGCAACCCAGCCCCCTGTGGTGCGAACTGGCGATGCCTAGGGGGTCATTAACTCCAATAGACTTATAATGGGAACACCTAAAAAATATTCTTCTCTGAAACCACAAAACCAAAAGCTTAGTTATTTAGTATGAAGCAACTTTAAGGGGCGGCCTACATAAGTCCTACAAACCATGCCGCTAGGGTCAAAATTTGCCACGCCCCGAGGTTCATTAGGATTTATAATGGCCGTGGTTCTGCTAACATGCTGAAAAATGAAAACAATGTCGATTTTTTTGATAAAATTGTATTTTATTTTTTGTCCAGATAAAAAAAAGATAAAACAAACATGGTCGGGCCTGTATTTTTATGATGTTTTTTTTTTGTTCTTGCACGTGTTTTTTTTTTTTTTTTTTTTTTTTTCTTAATTAAATTGTCATGATCATACTTGCATTGTATATCTTAATTCATTTTAGACGCTAAAAAATCAGCTCTGTATTTGGTAGATACCAAACGCCAAAAACTACAACAATTTAATGAAAACGTGAAAATACTATGGGGAAATCCAAAGAAGACACTGGGTAGGGTCGGAAATTGAAAATGGTATGTATGATCGGTGTTTTAAGTTTTATTTTGTTCTTTAATTGATAAAAAAGTGAGTCGGGTGTCTGAAGCAGGATCAGTCGGGTAAGCGGAAACACGGCTATTTGTAGGCCTTGCATAGACTTATTATGGTACTAACTTTAAAAAATTTCTTCTCCTCTGAAATCATAAGAATCAGAGCTTAGATATTTAGTACCAAGCATAGTTGAGTGGTCACCTACCAAAGTCTGACAAACATCCCACTGGGCTCTAAACCGGCAACGCCAAAGGAATTATTAGCGCCCATTGAATTAAAAAAAAAAATAAAAAATTCTTCTTCTCTGAAACTATAAGACCTTGATCTCAGAAAAATGCCTGACAAACATGCCTCACGGAAATGAATAAAAAAAACAACAAAAACATAGGAAACATTATGGTCAGATTAAACTAATTATATTGACCGATAATTGCTCCTCGGAAGGTTGAGACGCATTGACTCATCGAAATTGCATATAAAAAGAGTGAATAAGGGGATGAACTGGTTGATAGAAAACCAGATTCGTGTCATTTGATATCAAGTTTATCAGGCTCGGCTTCGAGAACGCATGTAGACTCGCTCGGCAAGCTTCGCGATTCTACAAGCGTTCTCAAAGCCTTGCCTGATAAACTTGATTTCAAAAGACACGAACCTGGTAGTCTCTATTTAGCGCCCATTTAATTAAAAAATTGTAGACATTAGGTATGTGGAAAGAGTAACTGTTCATCTACAAAAATTCTTGCCAACCATGCCCCTAAGGTCCAAACTGGCCACGCCCCGGAACTAATTTATAATAGGAAGAAACCTCACAAATCTTCATCTCTGAAACCATACGACTCAGAGTTTTGATATTTAGTATCTAGCAGCGTCATGCGGTCACCTATAAAATCAAGACAACCATTCCCCTTGGATCCGAAATGGCCACGCCAGGATGGGGGCTCATTATCTTTTTTAGACATTTAATAGGGAAAAATCTCTCAAACCATAAGGCCTACAGCTTAGATATTAAATATGAAGCTACGTTAAGCGATCACCTACATAAACCTTGTCAATCATGTCCCTAGTGTCCAGATTGGCCAACACCTCGGTGCTCATTGCTTCCATTGTCGCATAATGAGAAAACTTCACGTATCCTCTCCTCTGAAACCATAAGTCCCAGAGCTGAGCTATTTACGTGTACTATCTATCAATAATAAGTAGTCATCTATATGAATTCTGCGAACCATGCGCCTAGCACCCAAATACGCCAGTCATATAGCTCATAAACTCAAGTACACTTACAATGAGATAAACTTCAAAAGTCTTCTTCTCTGAAACTATAAGGCTGGAAGCTTAGACATTTAATATATAACAACATTAAGTGTTCGTATATATGAACGTCGCTAATCGTGCCCCAAGGTTCAAAGCTGGTAACGCGCCTGCTCTCATTAGCTCCCATAGAGCTATAATGGGAAACGTTCAAACATCTGCACCTCTTAAAGTATTAGGTCCAGAGCTTTGATATTTAGTATAAAGCAAATTCTATGTAATGTTGGTTGGTGCATGATGCTCTGCATCTGGTCGGGCCAATCGGAGTCTACCTGTTGGTTTTCTTTTGCTCCAGAATTTCAATGGGTTCTTCCTGTCGACTCCTCACCGTTGTTCCATCTCTGTATTTGTTTGATTTTTTGTGTTCACGGAGATGTTGCACTGATGAATTAGGAGACCTTCGTGCGGACTGAACAAATAATTTGTCTCAATCGCGACGAAAGTAAGGGCGAGGATTGTGGCCACGTAAAATCGATTTAAGGCCCCCAGTGGAGTTCGCGGTTCTTCTGTTGCGGTTTATTTTTGATATGATTTGTCTTTGGGTGTTTGTGTCGCTTATATAATTTTATTTTGGATAGCCTATTGGCCATTTTATGGGAAAGTAACTGTCCTGTTTGCTTTCCGCTATTGATGTAAACATTAGTGTCTGTTGTTTTATGTTTGTAATTATTTCCCTTTGGTGTCTTACTTTTACAACTTAAATAAACGTTTAAATTCAGACATGAAGGTTCAAATTTATATCAAAATGTATTAATAAGATCCACAACCATTACTGGTCAAAAGAAAAACGTATCATAAAATCATAGAAATTGAAATTATGTCAGTTTTAAACCTAATTGAAAAAAATAAAATCCTCTATGGTGTAACAAAATATTGCATAATGGGTCTCAATCAACCAACACAATCGTGTGGGGTTACCCTAAGTATAATTTAGGTACGTGTCAGCTTCTAATTAGCATACCTTTGAAACGAATGATTTTTTTTCATGCAGCTTTTAGTACAATTATCTGATTTATGTCTTAATTTTGGAAATATGTAAATTTTTGTGATGGATGACCTTTAAGCTATATACATAAATCCTGCCTGCCATGCCCTTGGGGTTCAAATTGGTCATCACGAAAACACGCCCATATAATTTTGACCCCCTTGAATATGTTCTATAAAAGGGTTATCCTTTGGAAGCAAGGGATAAACCACAGAAGTGAAAAATATGGAGTGTACATGTTTTCTGGGCCAGACTAGCTAGTTTCGGCCAATTAGGCCTCATCAGTGACCCTCAG
This sequence comes from Lucinisca nassula, assembly GCA_963580285.1. NCBI lineage: Eukaryota > Metazoa > Mollusca > Bivalvia > Lucinida > Lucinidae > Lucinisca > Lucinisca nassula. The sequence goes on from OY757015.1 coordinate 16,993,960, forward strand.
ATATTTTCAAAATTCAACAATGGAATCAATGATCCCAAAGGACAAGAAAATATAGTCTACACTATGATGTAGGGCAGGGAGACGTTTTACGGCCACCACACATTCCCACACACCTTGCCACAGCTGTAGTGAAGTCAAATATGTTCTATAAAAGGGTTATCCTTTGGAAGCAAGGAATACACCACAGAAGTGAAAAATAAGGAGTGCACATGTTTTCTGGGCCAGACTAGCTAGTTTCGGCCAATTAGGCCTCAATTAGGCCTTATATAATAAAACTGGGGTCTCCGGGGGTATACCTTATTTGTCTTATTTCTGCTCTAAGATATAGATTGTGGGTACTCGTTAGAACCGCCTCGATGAGACGGTTCTAACGAGTGCCCACAATCTATATTTGGAGCAGAAATAAGAAAAATATCACAATTTTTCATCATAAAATTTTAATTTTTTCGGCGATAAAGGTGGCAATGTATTTGTATAGGCGTGTTTGCGTAATGCATGCCACAGAGGAATTCCCTGCGAACTCAAGAACAGGTTCCATGGTAAACGAGTCATCAGGGTTCGTGCCACTGAAGTTCTACTGTATATCGTTTTGTTGTTAACTTCCACATATTGCATCTGCAGAATTATTATATTTCTTATACTCCGCATTTATTAGTGTAAAAAATATATTATATTATTACAGTGTGCAATATAATATAATAATGTTAATTTTACAATAGCAGTCCGGACTATTTGTTTGGCTTTACGACAGACTTAATGCGTGGTAGTTAAGCCCATCACCGTTGACAACTTTGCTTCCCTCTTTAATTGCACGCCGGCGGGCCGGGCCTCAGATTTTATGATTGTACCAGCGTAAAAGCTTCCCAGCAGGCACACGTCGCTAGGGCAACGTCAAATCAACGTCGGTGCAACGTCACGACGTTGCACCGACGTTGATGTGACGTTGCATAATGGTCATGACGTTGAACCGACGTCGATGCGACGTCACAAATACGTCATGTGCCTGCTGGGTTACTGAGAATTAGATATAGAAGTGAAGGCAATGATCAGGAATCGATCCAATCGACCCACAGCTCCCATCAGAGACATCAAAGGGGAAGAAACATAAACATGAAACAAAAGACCCTAAACGAAGCATCGACAACGGAAAGCCAAAATAAAAGTTACTTTCCCGCAAAATGGCCTATTGGCTACCCAAAACAAAATAATACAAGCGACACAAACACTCAAAGAAAAAAAAAACACAACAAAAACAAACCACGACAGAAGAACCGCCCCGGAACGGCTAGCGAAACGAACCTAACTTGGGGTCTTAAATCGATTTTACGTGACCACAATTCTCGCCCTTATTTACGTCGCAATTTAGACAAATAATGTGTTCAGTCCGCATGAAGGTCTCCTAACTCATCAGTGCAACATCTCCGTGAACACAAAAAAAAAAAAAAAAAAAAAAAACTACAGAGATGAAACAACGGTGAGGACACGACAGCAAGAAGACACTGGAACAAAAGAAAAATAAAAGTTAGACTCCGATGCGCCCGATCAGAGAAGAATTTAATTTGTTATGTAGGCTTGGGCCTGATGCTGTGTCTTTAAACTGACCCATCGGAGTCTAACTGTTTGGTTGTTTTTGTTCCAGGATTTCAGTGGTCTCTTGTTGTCCAGTTCTCAGCATTGCTTAATCTCTGTGGTTGTTTGATCTTTTGTGTTCAGGGAGATGTTGCACTGATGAGTAAGGAGGCCTGCACGCGGGCTGAAAAGAAATTGTTGCCTTAATCGCGCCGGAAGTAATGGGCGAGGATTGCAGCTGCGTAAAATTGAGTAATGCCCACAACAGAATTCGTTTCACTGACCGTTCCAAGGCGGTTCTTCTTTCACATGTGAATATGGCTTATAATATTTAGTTTTGGGTTGGCAAATGGCCCTTTTTGGTGGAAAGTAACTGTCCTTTTGGCATTACGCTATTGATGTTTCTTTTAGGGTCTAGTTATTTCGGGCTTGTGTTTTTTTGCCTTTGGTGTCTCTGATCGGAGCTGTTCGTTAATTGTACCCATACCTGATCATTGCATTCACTTCTTTTTCGTAAAAAATACGTTTTTTTATGAATACCAATATTTCGTCGAAGGTGCTGAATACATATTTTTATCGGATGTGTTGAAAACAACAGCAGTTTTGACGAGTGCGAAGCATGTTACGAACGGTTGTTCAGTTCATTAAGAAAACACACCTATTCAAATACATTGCCATTTTTTGACCAAAAATTAGAAATTTTAACACGACAAATCGTGATATTTTTTCTTTTTTCTGCTCAAAACATAGATTGCGGGGACTCGATAGAACCGCCTCGACGAGGCGGTTCTATCGAGTACCCACAATCTATGTTTTTGATCAGAAATAAGAAAAATAATGTTTACCCCCCTTAAACCCCAGTTTTACTCTATAAAAGTGGGGTATGAGGGGTCGAAATTATATAGGCGTGTTCTCGTAATGTACAGAACACCGCCAAAGACAAGTCTAAAATAAAAAGAAAATTTACTTCTTCTGTCGATAAATACTTAAAAAAAATGTTTCATCTTGTGTGCTGCAAACATCAGAATTTGAACTCGTGACACTGGCGAAACTTATGATATTTTCAACATACTCGATAAAATAGTTTTGGTACTTATTTTAAAAAAGTTAATATCATCTATGTATATACTGGTACAATCAGTCATTGTGATAACACACCCGATTGATACAAAGAATTGCTATGGAAATTCGAGGCGTATTTCTATCTTCTACAAAAAAGACTTACATGCTCGTTCGATCCAACTCATTGATCGGGCGGTACGGAGTCGTAGTAAGTATTGAAGTTGGCATAACAATTATGTGTACTCTTGTGAAACAATTAAAAAGTAACACATATGTTGCATTTACTATGTTGTTTTTATATACGTGATTTAACGTTTTTAGTTGTTCATTTCCATATTGACATTTGCATTTACGATTATAATTTCGAATCACTCCTTTCGCTACGGAATTTTGAAAATATCTGCGGTCACTGGTTTGACGTATTTTGCAGTGGCTGCCTTGTTTTGCTCATAGACGGCCGCTAACGATGTGGTTGTTATTTGACGGCTTCACCATGTAAACAATCTTCAGCAAGAACTTGGTGGTACTCAGGCCTATGAACTGCAGCCTTTTGCTGTAGAGAGGGCTTGGATTGTGGCCACGTAAAATCGATTTAAGCCCCCCCAGTGGAAATCTTCCACTGACCGTTCCAAGGCGGCTCTTCTGTGGCGATTTATTTATGTTGTTGTTTGTTGCTTACTGTGTGTATCACTTGTGTCTTTTGGTGTTGGATGGCCATATGGCCATTTTGTGGGAAAGTAACTGTCCTTATGGCCTTCCTTTGTTTAGGTTTCCATTATTGTCTGGTCGCTTAATGTTTGTATTTCTTTCCCTTTGGTGTCTTTTATGGGTGGAGTAAGTTAATTGTATCAATTCCTGATCTTTGTTTTACTTCTACTTTGGTTGATGACCACATCTGTCATTCAGCCACAAAGTTTTCTGTCTGTGTAACAGAAGCCCAAGGCAAGCTTCCGACGTTATATTGGTTATCTAAACTTCATCAAAGCTCATACAAAGCTACGTTTATTGCAAATTCAAGCTCTTGTTCCACCTCGGAACTCACCAAATTATTAACTTCATGTTTCAGTTTTACTGCTGTCATAAATCATGTGATTAAATATTGCGACAAAGTCTTTGAAAGATCAGGTAGAACTCTGTTTTGGTCTGTAAAAATTCCAATGAAGTTTTAAATAAATAGAAATCTGTCTACTTACGACTTTTCAGCACTTTACAATACACTTCCTCATAATCATATAAAAGAAAAAACTTACTGATTTAATTGAATGGACATTTCATAGGGAAGACTCCCTCTATATTCCATGTAATATAAGAATTGATTTTTTTTTCACTTCTGAAGAGCATAAAAACTATACTTTATGGTCATGTCAGAAAGTGTGTGAAGCTCTCACCTTTCTACTTGAAATATTTAATTAAGATTAGGTACTTCCAAGTATTTAGACTAGTTGTGAGTATTCCGATGGGTACTTATTGCGCACCCCTTGTGGCTGATATGTTTTGTTTTGTTATGAGAGAGACTTCATGATGTCCCTGTCTCCCGAAAACCAATCTGAAATCATAGAAGCTTTTAGCTCGACTAATAGGTATTTAGATGATTAATTAAATATTGAGAATACCTATTTCGATGGTTTGATCAGTCAAATTTACCCCCCCCCCCCCACTGAACTTTTGCTAAATAAAACAAATTCTTCTGATACCTAGGCTCCGTTTTTTGGCTTTACCTCTACCTATTGTAGATGGGTTTGTTTCTTACAAATTTTATGATGAAAGCGATGATTTTGATTTTTAGTTTGTAAATTTTCCTTTTTAGGATGGTGATGTTCCTCGTACTGCGTTCCTATTGCGTTTATATTTTGCAATTAATTCGATTTGCCAGAGTGTGTAGTCATGTTAATGACTTGAACACACGGAAGAAATTGTGAAGTGCTTAACTTCTTAATCAGGGTTATCGGTATCATAAACTACGCAACTACGCAAAGCCTTTTCAAAATTTTATAGATATCATTCTGATATAATTTCAGAATTCAATATTGGATTTTAATCTCCTCTGTAACAACAGTAACCTTATTTTTTATAGTGACTTAGTATATAAATTCAGAAAAATATGTAACCGCAATGACTTGCGCACCCATTTTGGTAAAATTGTTATTCCATATAAAAATATCGGGTATAACATAATCGTTATGCGACAGACTGCATGCATGGTGGTTAACCCAATCACGGTTCACAACTTTTTTCCCGCTTTAATTGCACGCCGGTGGGTAAGGCCTCAAATTCTATGACGGTTCCAGCTAAAAGGACCATTGCCTCCACTTCTACTTTACTGGGAATTAGAAATTTGTGCAAGTTCGGTTGGAGCCTGATGTTCTGTCTCTGGACGGGCCCATCAGAGTCTAACTGTTGGTTATCTTTATCTCCAGCATTTCAGTGTTGTTTTTTTTTATCTGTCGAGAAAAATGGAAAAAAATGGAAAAATGGAAATTTACCTGAAAAAAAAAAATCATAGGAAGATATGGTCAGCTGATACTACTCAGTAAAGAGAATGCTCAGATGCTCTGAGGATCATCAATAACTGATCCTAAATTGTTAATTTAAGAGTGTAGAAGGGGACAAACTGATAAATCCAGATTCGGGTCATTTGATATCAAGTTTATCAGGCTCGGCTCCGAGAACGCATGTAGAATCGCTCAGCAAGCCTCGCGATTCTACAAGCGTTCTCAAAGCCTTGCGTGATATACTTGATATCAAAAGACACGAACCTGGTATTCTCTATGTATCGCTTCCTGACCGTTGCCTTCACTTCTACTTTGTTGTCGTTATCCTTGCTTCGAAGGCATTACCTTATTAAAGAACCTATTAAATATGTTTTAGAACGGGCTATCCTTTGGAAGCAAGGGATACACCGTAGAACCGTTAAATAAGGAGTGTACATATTTACCTCAAAATGCCTTCCTGTTGTTCTTCCAAATGCGGGATAGATTTTCTAGTTGTCATTAATCATTGATTCCACTATGGAATTTCGAAGATTTTTGCATTCTTAGACGAGGACTCTTCGGCCGGGCCAAGAAAAAAATACTTATTCACTCCATGGTTTTGAAGCTTGTGTTTTAGACCTTGTCTGAAAGGAATTACATTTTCATGGCACATTAAACGTAACTTCAACAGGTGTTTAAAAATGTGTGGCGGCCGTGAAAAATCTCCTTGACGTTCATCATAGTGGGGAATATATTTTATAGTGTTTGGCATGATTTGTACCACTACGGAATTTTGAAAGTTGAATATAGCCCATCTACCGGGGTTTGCTTGGCTGGCAGAGAAAAAAAAACATTAAAATAAACATATGTCCTCAACGGTTTTTGGTTCTGTGTTGTAGAGCCATAAAACGATTCATACCCTTCATCACAGATGTTTTCCTTGTCTCCTTGATTGACTGATTCTACCATGAAATTGTTAATATATTTAAGGATCAGTGAGAAGGAATGATCGCTCAGGGTTGGCTGGTTTAGTCTAGAAAAATAACTTGTACACCCACAATATTCTGTTCAGTTATGTAATCCCTGCTTCTAGGGAAGCCATCATGAAAACATTCATACATAATTTTGACTCCTCTAACACCATGGATATATAGTAAAACTAGGGTTTATTGGGACATTTTTTCTTATTTCGGATCAGAAACAAAGTTTGTGGGTACTCGTTTAAATCGCATCACCGAGGCGGACATAACGGGTACCAACCGCCAAATTTTGAGCATAATTATGAAAAATAAGTGTTTTTTTACCAGAGAATGTTCATGTTTTGGTTGTCATTTTTTTCAGTACATTTAAATAGGCGTGTTATCTTAATGACCTTGTCAAAGACACACAGACCAGCAAACGGTAATAACCCATATTTCCTGTGTCTGCGCGAAACCGCGAGAAAAAATAAAATGATCGAGAAATTTCTCCTGAATTCGCGGAGAAAATTTCAGCGATTCTGTGCGAAAATTTGACCGATTGCTTTCATTGAAACTGAATTTACCTGCGTTCACGGAGAAAAAAAAAACTGGGCTTACGGGAACGTAAAAATCGTATTTTCGGCTACTTATTATTTATTCCATTACGAAAACACGCCTATATAACTCTGACCGCACTGAACCCTACTTTTATATAGTAAAACTGGGGTTTGCAGGGGTAAACCTTAGTTTTCTTATTTCTGCTCTAAAATATTGATTGTGGGTACTCGTTTCAACCGCCTCATCAAGGCGGTTCTAACGAGTACCCACAATCTATATTTTGAGCAGAAATAAGAAAATATCACAATTTTACATCATAAAAGTTTCATTTTCTCGGCGATAAATGTAACAATGTATTTGTATAGGCATGTTTTCGTAATGGTTTGTTTGCTGTTTTGTTTATAAACGAGGACAAGTGGTAGTAGGCGAGGCACTTTAATTTTTATGGTCAAGATAATTCCTTGAGAAACTCTTTTAACACCTAAACACAGGGCTATGTTATATTAATTACCAAAAAAAAGTCCTCAAAAAATATCCGTGCCAGTTCTGAGAAAATTAGGATTTAATCCGCAGAAAAAAATTAAATAAGTAATGGTCCAATAACAGCACCATACACTGTTTTACCGGCTGTAAGGCGAGCTCTCCTCACGCGCAAACAAATGACGTCATTAAAAACAAAATATACGTCACAAATTGTTAAAGTGCAGTCTATAATTTATTATTAAAAAGAGAAAGAAGAAGCTTTCTCTTGATTGAAAAATGGAAATATTTGCTCAAAATCGTTCGAGATATGGTACACGGAGGCTATGCATTTTCCCAAATCTATCCATCTATATGTGTTGGAATCCACAAAATCAAAAGGAAATCCAGTTGAAGGTTTGGCGGACACAAGCAGACGATGCAGACTCTCGCTGCTTTCTATATTCATTTTTTTTTTGTAAAGATGCCATTTATATTTTCCTTGTATGTTATTGATAAACAAGATCTATGTTCAAGTTGTAAAAATAAACATTTTTTTTTTGGGAGGGGGGGGGGGGGGGTCAGAATGTCTCATGACAAAAATTTAGTGTATGGAAGCACATTTGTGCCATCAGAATCAAATCAATTAATATCATAAATGCATGTATGTGTATACGGTGTATTCTGGTAACATTGCGCACATAAGATTTTGAAAGCTATGTGTGACTTTGTGGAAGCAACCACTCAAAAATCACAATCAGAACAATTGCAACACTGTCCTATCTACTTACTGCAATAGAAATTGGCCGCTGAATTTTAAACAGGCAGGAAAAATAATACTAAGAAAAGGGATACCCCCTTGAAATTGATTTACAAATTTTGTCTCCCAACATTGCTCACAATAACTGTTTTGAGCTGATTGAACAGAAAGGTTAACTCAAACAACCTTAAAAGGGCCAAAACCCGGATGAGAAAAAATATTTTTCAGCTAATTTTCCATGAGGAATCCATATATGAAATTTCAAAACTCTAGCATACAAGCTTCTAAAGTTATGTTATGCATCACAATGCATACAATGTACCGAAAGTGACAAAGGGCCATTAGCCACAAAGTATTTTTCGGAATTTAGTCAAAAGTGAATCAGGACATTTACTCATCAGCACCAATCTTTTCACCAACTTACAAGGTTCTAGCTACAATAGATTTTGAGATATGTTGCTGACAAGATTTTATAAAAACAAAAATTCAAAGGGCAATGACTTTTGAAAGGGGCATAATCCGGATAAGAAACAAATACGCGTTAGCTAAATTTCCATGAAGAATCCATATATGAAATTTCAAAACCCTAGCATGCACGGTTCTTGCGTTATGCTATGCATCAAAGGCGTAACGGAAGTTCTAATGGATGAACCAGAAGCAATATGCCCCTCCAAAAAAGTTGGGGTCATAAAAAAAAAAAAAAAAACATTACGAAAACACACATATTGAAATCTATTGGAAGATTTGATCTCCCAAAAAATTTCCAGAGAAAATTCTGATGTTTTTCTTATTCATCACGAAAACGAGACGTTGCTTCCAATTTTGTGGGACTTTTACCTGACATTGAGATGAAATGCCATCTCAGTCCCTGCCGCCCAATGAATCCAAAAGAGTTTACATGCATGGACCGGCTGACTCGCAGCAACTTTTCTGGGCAGGTTTAGACATTCTCAGCGGTTTAACAGTACTCATGTGCGGTCGGTATCAGCTCTGTGCGGAAGCATCATGCAGCCCAATCTATTACTCCAAGCCCAGATCGGCCCCGCCCATAGGGGCTTGAAGAAATATATGGGCTGCATGATGCTTCCACGCAGAGCTGAATCCGGCCCGCACACTAGTACTGGTAAACCTCTTAGAGGATCTAAGCCTGTCCAGGAACCGCGGTGCGAGGCGGATCATCCATGCTTATAAACCCTATTGGTTTCATTGGGCGACAGGGCTTGAGATGTCATTTCATCTCAATGTCGGGTAAAATTCCCATAAAATTGGAAGCAACGTCTCCAAAATGACCTTTACAGTGTTGACGGGGACATGACCTTTACAGTGTTGACGGGGACGGATGTTCTCACAAATGGATAGTTATGTGGCTATTTTTGGCAGGATCGATACTTAAGTGGCTACTTTTAGCCACAGAAAAGAAGTATTTTCGGTGTCTAACGGAATAAATCCCATTGACTTACATTGATTCTGTCCATTTACATAGCCACCTAACTATACATTTGTTGGTGCGTTAAACCTCAAATCAACCAAACCAAGCCCAGATGGGTGGCGTCGAAAAACACGCCTATATCATATTGACCCCTCCAACCCCACTTTAATATTGTAAAACTGTGGTTTACAGGGACAAACATTAAATTTCTTATATCAGCGCAAAAACATAATTGCGGGTAATCGGCAGAACCGCCAAGTTCAGGCGGTTCTTAGTCGACCTCCGCAATCTATGTTTTGAGCAGAAATAAGAAAAACATCATTTTTTTAATCTTAAAATTCCATTTTGGGGCTGAAAAATTGACAATGTTTTTGTTAAGGCGTGTTTCGTGATGTCTGCTCAAAAGCATAGATTGTGGGTACTCGATAGAAACTCCTTCCTCATCGAGTTTTAGTTTATGCTAATTTATTTTTGTTCGATTGCGATGAAAGTCTCAAACTTAATCACTCATTCCGGATGTTTTCACGTGCGCTATGAAGAGGCAGTTGACTTTTACACCACTGCTACCCATTTACACCTGGGTGGGGTGGGGCAGTGGGGAGTTTTAGGGCGTATACATGTACATTATTTTTCTTATTTCTGCTCAAAGAAGCCTCCATGGTGTAGTGGTTAAGCTACTCACCTCATTAACCAGGAGTCGTGGGTTCGATCCAAGGGCTTCTACAGACTCTCAGATGAGTCTTTAAACCGAGATCCGGTCTCCGTATGCAGGGGTTTCATCAATAGACGGGTACTGGGGATTTTCCCGTTTACTTAGACATTATTCCCCTGCTATGCTTCATAAATTTGGCTTTATTCAGATAACATTGAAAATCACAATCCTATCTTTCCTTGAAATCTGGATGCCAAAATGTTTTTAAAACCACTGCATATGACATTTTGCTGTTGATGGGACGTAAACCTCAAACACACTCACTCACTTGTTTCTGCTCAAAACATAGATGAGGCAGTTCTATTGAGTATCAACACTCTCAGAAGCTATGTTTTTGAGCAGAAAAATAATATATAATCCCTAAACCTCAAGTGTTATATAAAAGTGGGTTAGTGGGGGTCAAAATTACATAGGCGTGTTTTGTGATGTGCCACAGTTTGCTTTTGATTTTCCTTTTTTGATTTTGTTTTATGTGACATTGTTGATAAGATTTGGAAATCCTTATATGATATCTGTGACTCTTTTTACACTTTATGGTAACTGACACATTTTAGTTCTACACAAATTAATGTGTGCTTAGCATAGACTCAGGGTTTTTGTAAAAGCTAATACTTGTTTTTCCATATTTCACACAAAAATATATAAAAAAAATAAATTAAAAGAAAACTTTTATCTTCAGAATTTTCAGTATTTTTCCCCAAATAGAAATATTCATTTTGGATGATTTAATGAAGTCAAGTATTAATTGTTTAACATACGCCAGTAATATTAATTTTGTCCTGGTTTTTGTGAGTTTCCTTCATTTTTCGTATTTTTTCACCCCCCAAAAATACCCTTTCCCCTCGGATTTTTTTTTAGGACTTTTTTTCTATAAATCAGGACACCTTCCTGATACTAAAACTGCTGATAACATTTCTCAAGGAATTAGTTGTGGGTCAAGGGTCATTTCCAGCTAAATGTACTGGCCTATAGTCACTGTTAAATTATAATCGAATATTATTTCATGTTACACAGTTACAGTTTAGTAATTTATTTCTCAATTGTATAATCCCTTTCAAAAGTGTCATCTCATCTCGAAAACACGTCTTTTATTTTTACCCACTTAGACCCCTCCTTTTATATGGTAAAACTTCGGTTTACAGGGGTATACATTATTTATCTTAATTATGTTCAAAAACATAGATTGTGGGGACTCGTTAGAACCGCCTCACCGAGGCGTTCTAAACAGTATCCACAATCTTAAGCATATGAAAAAATGACATTCATTTTCTGAAAATGTTACGCTTATATTGGTACAATTTTCAACATTTTTGAATAGGCGATTCTTTTTTAATTAGGGGTAGTTGAGGGTCGGGGAAGAAAACTTGGTAGCGCAAATAATGAGTGTTCATAAATGGGTGCGAATGGTGCATCAGCATGTTAATAAAGCTCATATAATGAATAACCCACTAGTCCTAATTTTACATGCACAGACCAGCTATTTTTTTTTTCTCCGCAGCAATATGTTTTTTTTTTTTTTTCTCGGCTATCAAGCGAGAAATTTCTCCGAGAACAAAAAGAAATCGCGTTTCAAAGCGTTTAATTTCTCCGCGAAACGCCTGGAATTTTTTTCCCCGAACATCGTTTATTCTCGGAGAAAGACAATTAGTACAGGTGAAGTCGTTCGGGGTGTTTATCTCCTCACTTATATCATTTGAGCGTTAACGTCCCCGTCAACACTGTAAAGGTCATTTTGGAGACGTTGCTTCCAATTTTGTGCGAATGGTGCATCAGCATGTTAATAAAGCTCATGTAATGAATAACCCACTAATCCTCATTTTACATGCACAGACCAGCTATTTGTTTTTTCTCCGCGGTAATAGGCTTTTTTTCTCGGAGATCAAGCGAGAAATTTCTACGAGAAGAAAAAGAAATCGCGTTTCAAAGCGGTTAATTTCTCCGCGAAACGCCTTGAAATTTCACCGCGAACATCGCTTTTTTCTCGGAGAAAGACAATTAGTACAGGTGAAGTCGTTCACGGTGTTTATCCACGAAATCTGCCTACTCCTACATGTATATTTGTTCATGTGCATGTATTTTTTCATGCAATTAAAATTTCGTACACAAAGGTTGAAGCATATGACGAAATGCATGCTCTTTGTACAAAGAACGACTACTCTAGCGATCGTAAAGTCTGATTTTGATCCGGTTGGATTGATAATGATTTGCATCATATGCACTTTACATCGCAGTATGAACATGGTGAACGTTTTCTGGTTCTTTTTTACTGTTATGTAAACGCCTCATAAATTGAAAACTGTTGATTTTCTATCGGTTCACCACATTGGGATTACTTTTTTTTACTAAAGTACATACTTCAGAAAAATCAAACTCAGTGTATATAATAACGGGGATCCTGCTTGTACATGTATGCGTGGGCGCTGATCTCACTCTACATTTTCTACATTTTCTTACACTGCAAGTAATTAAACAACCATTACGCAAACACGCCTATACAAATACAGAGCAACCTTTATCACCGAAAAACAAATGAAAATTTAAGATGAAAAATTGTGATATTTTTCTTATTTCTGCTCAATTTATAAATTGTGGGTACTCGTTAGAACCGCCTCGATGAGGCGGTTCTAACGAGTACCCACAATCTATATCTTAGAGCAGAAATAAGAAAAATAGGGAATACCCCCGGAAACCCCAGTTTTACTATATAAAAGTGGGGTTCAAGGGGGTCAAAATAATGTAGGCGTGATTTCGTAATGACTGATGCTTACACTTCAGCTCACATGTGGCCCGAGTGAGAGATGTAATGTCTTGCCTTTACAATTCAATTTTGCTCATATATGTACATTAATATGGGGAAATTGTGCGGCAAGCATTCCAAAGCTGCATATAAGTCTGATTTCTAACTTATTGTCGGGTAAAAAGTCCCAAAACATGGAAGCAACTTTTCCAAAATGACCTATATTGTTTAGACGGGGACGTTAAACCTCCAATCAAAACAAAAGTGTTGCGACTCCATGCTCATAGACCCCTTTTGGTTTAATTGGGCGGCAGGGCTTGAGATGTCATTTCTTAGGATGACATTACATAGCCGTTTATATATCCTTTTTTAAATGAAACTGACACTTTATTCCTGATATTTTTTTCCTGATTCTTTTTCCTACATTCGAGTCAACCATGGCGTCTCTCCATTATATCACCCAACTATAGATTTATAGATGCTTAACAGAACCGCCTAAGTGAGGTGCTTCCCACTTGTACCCTCAATCTATGTTTTTGAGTAAAAACTAAGGCAAATAATGACCGTGTTATGTGTAAGGTGTGTTTTACGATTAAAAAGTACAGTCAAGCACTGAAAACTCAAATATGGAAAATTCGTTTACTGTCACTCTCAGCTCTGTAGAAAAAAATGCCCGAAAACTGGATTCTGGGTAGTAGAGAAGCCCCATACCAGACAAAGTAGAACGCGGCATTTGATCAGGGCCTTCACTGTTTTCCAAAAGTGCTGACACAATAAAGCTGAAAAGAACTCTAATATAAAGCCAGTGACGCGACGAGAAAATATTGCCCCCGCCCATAGGGGCTTGAAGAAATATGTGGGCTGCACGATGCTTCCACGCAGAGCTGAATCCAGCCCGCACACTAGTACGGGTAAACCGCTTAGAGGATCTAAGCCTGTCCAGGAACAGCAGTGCGAGGCAGACCGTCCATGCTAATAAACCCTATTGGTTTCATTGGGCAGCAGGGCTTGACATGTCATTTCGTCTCAATGTCGGGTAAAAGTCCCACAAAATTGGAAGCAACGTCTCCAAAATGACCTTTACAGTGTTGACGGGAACGTTAAACCTCAAATCAATCAAACAAACAAACAAAGCGACGTGAAAAAAAAATCACCTCAAAATGCTGTCTATTCATCACGTGAACAAGTCCGTGAAATAAACACCCCGCTAAACCCCATTTTATATATAGAAAACTGAGGTGAACGGGGGTAAACGTTATTTTTCTTATTTTTGCCCCAAGTCATAGTTTATGGGTATTCGTTAGCACTGCATCGCGGAGGATGTTCTAACGAGCACCCACAACCTATTTTGGCAGTAAAAAATAAGACATATAACACAAATTTCCATCAGAATAGTAGCCATTTTGGAGATGTTTAACTTAAAACCCCTTTTTGCAAGGTTAGACACTCCCAGCTTGACGCTGGAACAGTCCATTTTGAACTGAACTGGCATGAATTCTAAACATTTAACCCTTTTTGTAGCAAAAAGAACCTTCCTCCTTATATATAGCAGGAGTTCATTTCAAAATTTAGGGGTGACATGTTTTGTCTTCCTCAAGAATTATTTGGAAGTTGAGTGATCTTTGAGCAAACAGTTCCGCGGCGTCTGATCTTGACCTGCCCTGTTTGCCAAGGTATACATAATTGTCAAATTCAAAGGAAAGCAAGACCATTTGGTAATGCCGCAGTTTGCACATACATAAAGGTCATTTTTCGAGACGTTGCTTCTAATTTTGTGGGACTTTTCCCGACATTGAGATGAAATGACATGCCAAGCCCTGCCGACCAATGAAACCAATGGGGTTTATAAACATGGACGGGCCGACTCGGACCGCTTTGCCTGGGCAGGCTTAGATCCTCTCTAAGCGTTTTACCAGTCCCACAAATTGGAAGCAACGTCTCTAAAATGACCTTTACAGTGTTGACGGGGACGTTAAAGCTTAAATTAAACAAACCAAACTGTTTATATCATTTTAATGCGAACTATTTTAGTACACATCACGATAACACACCCATGTGCAATCATTCATACATATCACGGTTATTTCCTGATGAAAAATATGTGATTATTTTCGCATTTACTCCTTAAGTAACTTGCGGGTTCTCATTAGAATCGTCTCACTGAGGTAGTTGGTAACGAGTACCCAGATCCTACATTGGACGTCTAAGAACGGATTTTAGGAAAAATGTATACCCCGAAACTCCAGTTCTCTCTATATGTGTGCATGTGAAATGGGGAATAGTGGGTCGCTCATTACATGGGCTTTGTTAACATGTTGGTGCACCACCTGCTTGCTCCAACTGGGAGTATTTATTAGTTAGGTGTGGTTTGGGGGTTGGGGAAGGAGACTTGTTAGCGCAAATAATGCGTGCAAATGCAAAGTAGCATGTCTTTTTTCAAGCGCACGCATGAAGCATGGCGCGATATAGGTGTCTGGTTTTTCGTCCGTTCGTCCACGACACAGACCTAGCCTGCGGTGGAATCCATGTGTTCCTCGTTAACTTGTCACTAACTTAGCTTTCATTTCGCTTGCTGTACACATTTGACAGTCTGTAATCATAAATACGAGGGTAGGATGAAAAGTTCTGAACCTGACCAAGATCCAATGGTTTGTCCATGCTGAAAGTGCCTTATTTTTCAACATAGTCTCCCTTCCTGTCCACACACTTCCTCCAGCGATGCTGGAGTCCTTGGATCCCAGTGGTATAGAAGGTCTCATTCTGGTCCCTGAAAAACTCCTCCACAGCAGCTATCACCTCCTCGTCTGACCGATAATGCTGTCCACCCAAGTGCTTTTTCATGTTTAGAAACAGGAAATAATCTGATGGAGCTAGATCAGGTGAATACGGAGGGTGATCGACAAGTGTGAAGCAACAGTCATGCACAGCAGCCATTGCGACAACCGATTTATGAGCAGGCGCATTGTCCTGATGGAACAAGACCCCCTTTTGTCAATTTTACGGGTCGTTTAGCCGTAATTGCTTTTCGCAATTGCTTTAGAAGATCTGCATAATACTCCCCATTAATTGTTCTGCCCTTGTGAAGGTAATCTATGAATATTATACCCTTGACATCCCAGAACACTGATGTCATCACCTTCCCTGCAGAGGAGACGACTTGCCTTCTTTGGAGGGGGTGAGCCAGGCTGCTTCCATTGTACGGATTGTCTTTTGGTCTCTGGCTCAAAGTGATGAACCCAACACTCATCCTGAGTGACAAAACGGTCAAGAAAACCATCTTGGTCTGCTTCAAAAATAGCCAAGTTGGCTTGTGACAGGTTCAGTCTGGTCAGGCGTCAAAAGCCGTGGCACCCATCTGGCGGAAACCTTCGACATTCCTAATTCACTGCGTAGAATGTTTTCTACTGGTTCCTTGAAGGTGCCAACAGTGTTAGCTAACTGATCACATTTAAACGCCTGTCATCCGTCACCACCCTGTGCACTTGGCTGATGGTTTCCTCAGTTGTTGCCGCTGTGGGTCGTCAACACCGGTCATCATCTTCAAGGCAGTCCTTGTCCATCTTAAAATTTGCTGCAAACCTTTTCACGGTTGCATACGAATGAGCATCATCCCCTTATGTAGCAACCATATCGGCATGACTGTCCTAAGGAGCTAACCCCTTTTATTGAGGTACTTGATGACACCACGATGCCAGATTTTGTCCATTTTCTCAAAAACGTGCTAGAATCAATTTTCAAAGTCTAGAATTTCTACGTTATTGCAGGTAAACTTGAACTCTTTTGAGTCAAATCAATTAATAAAGGTTTGGATTTAATGAAAACACAATTCCATGGCTCTTCGCTGCCTGCTTCTTGGTCAGGCTCAGAACTTTTCAGCCTACCCTCGTAGTTGAGGCGAATCCGAACTTTTGGTTTTGTTTGTTTGATTTGAGGTTTTACGTCCCCGTCAACACTGTGAAGGCCATTTAGGAGACGTCGCTTCCAATTTTGTGGGATTTTTACACGACAGTGAGATGGAATGACTTCCCAAGCCCTGCCACCCAATGAAACCAACAGGGTTTACAAGCATTGACGGTCCGCCTCGCACCGCTTTGCCTGGGCAGGCTTAGATCCTATAAGCGGTTTAGCAGTACTCGCATGCGGATCTATTATAGCTCTGCGTGGAAGCATCATGCAGCCCATCTATTTCATTAAGCTCGGCTTTTGGTATATGTCACACATCATTAGGGTGTTAATAACCGACATGTACGACTCATTATGAAAACTTGCCTATTCAAATATATTGAAACTTTTGACAATAAAAACGGAAAATTTTCAGTTAAACATTTTGACATGTTTTCAAATTTCTGCTCAAGAATTTAGGTACTGTTTAAAATGACTCGGCGAGGCGATTCTAACGAGTACCCACAATCTATGTGAGCAGAAATTAGATAAATAATGTATATCCCTGTAAAACCCAGTTAAAAGTGAAGTTTAACAGGGTAACAAATAAATAGGCGTGTTTTCATGTTGTGAATAAAAAGTAGAAGTAAAACAAAGATCAGGTTTCGATACAATTAACTTACTTCGACCACCAAAGACACCAAAGGGAAAGAAACACAAACATGAACCGACTAGACAATAATGGAAACCTAAACAAAGGAAGACCATAAGGACAGTAACTTTCCGACAAAATGGCCATATGGCCATCCAAGACAAAAAGACACAAGCGATATATACAGCAAGTAACAAACAACAACAGAAACAAACCACCACTGAAGAACCGCCCTGGAACGGCCAGTGGAAAAAACCCCACCGGGGGGTCTAAATCGATTTTGCGTGGCCACAATCCTCGCCATTACTTCCGTCGCGATTTAGACAAATAATTTGTTCAGTCACTATGAAGGCCTCCTAATTCATCAGTGCAACATCCCCGTGAACACAAACAACCAAAGAACCACAGAGGTGAGACAACGGTGAGGACTCGACAGCAAGAAACCACTGAAATGCTGGAGCAAAAGTAAATCAACAGTTAGACTCCGATGGGCCCGACCAGAGAAAGAGCATCAGGCACCAACCGACATTACCTTGAATTAGATCTCTCTAATTCTCAATAAGCTTTTACATTGGAACCGTCATAGAATCTGAGGCCTGACCCATTGGCCGGCAATAAAAGAGGGAAGCAAAGCCGCCAACCGTGATTGGGTTAACCATGCACGCAATCTGTTGTATAACATCCACATCACGAAAACACGCCTTTATAATTGTGACCCCCTTGAACCCCACTTTTATATAGTAAAACTGGGGTTTTCGGGGGTATACCTTATTTTTCTTATTTCTGCTCTAAAATATAGATTGTGACTACTCGTTAGAACCGCCTCGATGAGGCGGTTCTAACGAGTACCCACAATCTATATTTTGAGCAGATATAAGAAAAATATCACAATTTTTCACCATAAAATTTTCATTTTTTTCGGCGATAAAGGTGGCAGTGTATTTGTATAGGCGTGTTTTCGTAATGATGTTGTACCCAATCTTTTTAGATCGAAGAATGATTTTACGAAATTAGGTGCTGAAGCCATTGCAGTTAAATATTTCTGAATTTATATACTAAGTAACCATAAAATTTGGGTTCCAATAGACCTTGTTGCAGAAGACATTAAGGTCCAATTTTAAATTTTGAAATTAAGCCAGAATGGAGTCTATAAAATTTTGAAAAGGCTTTGCGTAGTTCATGGTATCGAAAACCCTGATTAAGAAGTTTAGCCGTTAATAATTTATTACGGGTGTTGAAGTCAGTTACATGACTACACACCTAGCAAATCGAAGTAATTGCGAAATATAAACGCCATAGGATGGCGCACGAGGAACATCACCATCCAAAAAAGGAAAATGTACAATCTCAAAATCAAAGTCATCGCGTTTATCATAAATTTTGCACGAAACAAACCCATCTACAATAGATAGATGTTAATCCAAATACGGGGCCTCGGTATTAGAATAATTTGCTTTATTTAACTGAAGTTCTGGGGGGGGGAGGGGGGGGGGGGTAAATCTGACTGATCAAGCTATCGAAATAGGTATTATCAATATTTAATAAATCATCTAGAATCTAGAAGTGGAGCTAAAGATTGGTTATCATTAGAAAGCGACAACATGAAGTCTCTTTCATAACAGTACAATAACAGACCAGCCACAAGAGGTGCGCAATTCGTACTCATCGGAATACCCACAATTTGTCTACATAACTTAGTACCGAATCTAATTTAAATATTGTCAAGTACAAAGGTGAAGGCATCACACACTTTCTGACATGACCAAAGTTCTTATGCTCTTTAGAAGTGAAAAATGAATTTCTGACATTACATGCAAGATAGAGAGAATCTTCTCTGTGAAAAGCCAATTCAATTAAATCATTAAGCTTTTCTTTCATAAGATTATGAGGAAGTGTAGTGTAAAGAGTGGAAAAATCGTAAATAAACAGACTTGAAGCACGAAAACGTCTGGATTTCAATTTATTTAAAACCTCATTCGATTTTTTTATAGACCAAAACAGATTTCTTCCTGATCTTTCAAAGACTTTATCACAATATTTAATCACATGCGTTTTAATAGCAGTAAGACAGGAAGTTTATAATTTAGAGAGTTCTGTGGTAGTGCAAGAGCTAGAATTTGCAATAAACCGTGCTTTGAAAGGTCTTTTATGAAGTTTTGGTAACTAGTATAGCGTAGGAAGCTTGTCTTGGCCTTCGGTAACACACACAGCAAACTTGGTGGCTGAATGACAAATATGTTCATCTACTATAGCTTTCTCTTCAGCTAAAAAAGAGGCTCATAGGCCTTAGTACCAACAAGCTCCTGCTTAAGCGTGTTAACATAGTGGAGCCGTCACACAACGACGACGTTGTTAGCGGTCTTGTCTGCAGGGTCCAAAACAAACTTCTTATGAAATTCTTGAATACCTAGTTTAAGATGACGTAAAGACGTCTTAGGGTTAGGAGGTAATAAGTTAGTATTTTGAGAATAGAAAGAAATGCGTTTATTTACTAGTTTTAAAATGCTAAGTTTCCAGTCCTTAAGGGCTTTTTGTTCAACATACTCTCGCTGATGTTGATGTTACATGAAATAATATTTGATTATGATTTAACAATGACTATAATTTGTCTTCGTTTACAAAACAACGCCAAACAAACGAAGAAATAATAATGAGCCGAAAATTTGACATTTACTATCACGTAAGCCTAGTTATTTATTTTTTCTCCACGAAACATGGGTAATTTCCTTTTCAATGAAAGCAATCTGTCAAAGTTTCGCCGACAATCTCCGAGAAATTTCTCCGCGAAACCGGGAGCAATTTCAGCTAGAAATTTCTCGCTCATTTTATTTTTTTCTCGCGGTTTTGCGGAGAAAATAGACGATTTCGCGTTTGTCGGTTTCTCCGTGAAACACAAAAATGGGTTATTACTGGTAGCTGGTGTGTATATAGAGCGAACTTGAGTTTACAAGGTGTACATTTTTCCCTAGTCTGTTCCTTAACGTGAGTACTCGTTACAGCTGCCTAAATGAGAGCATTCTAATGAGCACCCGCAAGTTACGTATAGAGTAAAATAGGAAAGTTATCACATATTTTCAGAAGGAAATAATCGTTTTAGGTATGAATTAATATGGGTGTGTCATCGTGATATGGCCTGAGAATATTCCCATTTAAAATGATATAAACAGTAACTTAACAGAGAAGAAAACAACGAATGCATGACAACATATGAACAAATATATTTGTAGGTAAAGACAGATTTCGTGGAGAAACACCGTGGTTGTCTTCACCTGTACTAATATTCCTTCTCACGCCAATCTGGGCTTGAAAAAAAATAGATTGACTGCATGATGCTTCCTCGCAGAGCTGAAACCGACCTGCACACAAGTACTCGAAAACCGCCTAGAGGATCTAAAAAAATGAAGTGGAGGCAATGATAAGGAATCGATACAATCTACTCACAGCTCCTATCAGATACACATAAGGGAAAGAAACACAAACATGAAACAACAGACCTAATGGAAACATAATTAGCGGAAAGCCAATAAGACGGTTACTTTCCCACAAAATGGCCATTCCAAAATATCCAAAATAAAATAATATAAGCTACACAAACACCCAAAGACAAAAAAAAAAAAAAAAAACCGACAGAAGAACCGCCTTGGAACGGTCGGCGGAAACGAATTTCATTAGGGGGCTTAAATCGATTTTACGTGGCCACAATCCTCGCTCTTACTTCCGTCGCGATTTAGACAAATAATTTGTTCACTCCGCATGAAGGCTTCCTAACTCATCAGTACAACATCTCCGTGAACACAAATAATCAAACAACCACAGAGATGAGAACTCGACAGCAAGAACCCACTGAAATGCTGGAGCAAAAGAAAACCAACAGTTAGGCTCTGATAAGCCTACCAGAGATAGAGCATCAGGCACCAACCAACATTACCTTGAATAAGATCTCTCTAATTCTCAATAAGCCTTTACGCTGGAACCGTCATAGAATCTGAGGCTTGACCCACCGGAGGGAGGCAAAGTTGTCAAACGTGATTGGGTTAACAACCAAGCATGCAGTTTTTTTGTATAACATTTATGTTGTACCCAAGAGTTTTATATCGAAGAATGATTTTACGAAATTTGGTGCCAAGTCATCGTGGTCATATTTTTTCTGAATTTTATATATTATATAAGGCACCATAAAACACGGGTTCCGATAGACCTTGTTGCAGAAGAGATTTAAGCCAATTTTGAATATTGAAATTAAATCAGAATGACGTCTATGAAATTTTGAAAAGGCTTTGCGTAGTTTATGGTACCGATAACCCTGATTAATAAGTTTAGTCGAGAACAATTTATGTCGAGTGTTGAAGTCAGTTACATGACTACACACTCTTGCAAATCGTATCAATTGCGAAATATAAACGCCATAGGATGGCGCACGAGGAACATCACCATCCTAAAAAGGAAAATTTACAATCTCAAAATCAAAATCATCGCGTTTTTATAAATTTTGTACAAAACAAACCCTGGCAAAGCGGTGCGAGTCGGACCGTCCATGCTTATAAACCCTATTTGTTTAATTGGGCGACAGGGCTTGAGATGTCATTTCATCTCAATGTCGGGTAAAAATCCCACAAAATTGGAAACGACGTCTCCAAAATGACCTTTACAGTTTTGACGGGGACGTAAAACCTCAAATCAAACAAACAAAACCAAAAGTTCGGATTCGCCTCAATTATTTATGATTACAAACTATGTCGGGTAAAAGGCCTACAAAATTTGAAGGAACGTCTAAAAGAAGACCTTTACAGTGTTCTCAAATCAAACAAACAAACAAATTACCCGGGAAAAGCGATTTTCGCCGAGAAATTTCGCGGCTATATGGGGAGAAATTATTCGCTTTGTGCCGCATTTTTGTTTTCTTCTCGGAGAAATTTCTCGCTTGTTCTTCGACAAAATCGCCTTTTTCCGCTGAGAAAGAAATATGGGTGTTTACCGCTGGCTAGTCTGTAGCTGTTGTTAAAGGACTGTGTGACGCCGTAAATAGTCCCATTGTACTTTAAAAGAATGTGTGTGATATGTATATTTTCTAGTCCATTGGGATCGTTTATTTTAAGGTCACTGATGATGCCTGATTTGCCGGGAATGGCTGGTCTGACTAAGATTAAAATTCGTACAATTCATAGTTTGTCCGTTTTGTGTTGTAGATCGTGCTTTGAAAGAATGTCGAGCCGCAGGATCGGGCCGACAGCAAAATGATGTGCCAACGTCGTATCACTGACGTCCTGTCCTTGGTCCGCTGTTTTCTGCTGGAAGGATAGTTTGTTTGTCGTTAATTCTACTGGCATTCCCGATCACGGATAAATAAAAAAAAACAATATATAAATATAAAATATATGAATAAAACTAGCAAAATACTGTTTTAAATATGTTTATTCAGTTGTTATTCAGAATGCATCTCAATCAATCACATAACCTGAAAATAAAGAAAGAAAAGCGTTATTCTTAGAATACCACATCAATGCAATTGAGAAAGGATTTCCCCCTGCCCAGTGCCAACTCAGGATCTCCTACCAAGCGATGGGATTAAAATCGAAAGTACAAGGTGTTTGACAGAGCATTTTAAATATGACGTCACTCCACGTGACTTGGCGTAATGAAAAGTCATTATTTTGCCATCAAAATATGACTGCGAAATATTATATCTCGACGTCGAGGATACTGCCGTCGAGAACTAATATTCTTATATCTTAATAGTCCCATTAGCGGCAAAGTAGAAGTAAAACAATGATCAGGAATCGATACAATTAACTGACTCCACCCATCACAGACACCAAAGGGAAAGAAACACAAACATGATGCGACCAGACCATAATGGAAACCTAAACAAAGGAAGGCCATAAGGACAGTTACTTTCCCACAAATGACCATCAAAAATAAAAAGAGACACAAGTGATATACGCAGTAAGTAACAAACAATAACATAAATAAACCGCCACAGAAGAACCGCCTTGGAACGGTCAGTGGAAAGAATTCCACTGGGGGCGCAAATCGATTTTACATGGCCATAATCCTCGCCCTTACCTCCGTCGCGGTATACACCAATTTTGTTTAGTCCGCATGAAGGCTTCCTAACTCATCAGTGCAACATCTCCGAGAACATACAAATAAAAAAAACTACAGAGATGAAACAAGGTTGGGGACTCGACAGCACACGACAACAGAATTGCTGGAGCAAAAGAAAACCAACAGTCAGACTCCGAGGGGCCCGACCAAAGACGGAGCATCAGGCGCCAACCAACATAAAGAATACTAAAATAAAATCCCATTTATGTTTTTACGCCGGAACCGTCATATAATCTTAGGCCCGAACCACCGGTATGCAATCAAAGAGGGAAGCAAAGTTGCCAACCGTGATTGGGTTAACCACCATGCGTGCATTCTGTTTTATAACATTTATGTTGTACCCAATCTTTATATATCGACGAACGATGTTACGAAATTGGGTACTAAAGTCATTACAGGCATGTATTTTTCTAAAATATACCAAGTCACCATAAAAGTTGTTCCATATATCGTTGGAACTTTGGTAATTTTATAAGAGTGATATGCTTATATCCTAGTTAAAAAAGCAGCTTTAGATCTACCCACATTTTACACTTCCCGATAATCTTATAAAAGAAACTAGTAATGATTTAATTGAATGGATATTCCATGGGGAAGATTCCTGTTATTCCCGAAATACTTTTATCACTTTTGAAAAGCCTATAAATTATAGTTTATGGTCATGTGAGATGTGCGTGAAGCTCTCCCCTTTCTAATTGACAATATTTACAAAAGATTTGGTACTAAGCTATTTAGACAAATTGTGGATATTCCGGTTTGGCCCCGTTTTTGCATTTACATATATCTATAGTAGATGGGTTTGTTTTCTGCAAAATTTATGATAAATGCGATGAGTTTGATATTAAAATTGTACATTGTCCCTTCTTGGATAGTTATTTTCAACGTGCGGCATCCAATTGCGTTTATATTTCGCAAGTAATTCGATTCGCCAGAATGTTAAGACCAGTACCTGACTTCAACACCCGTAATAAATTGTTAACTGCTACACTTTTTACTCTCAGAGTTATCGGCATCATAAACTACACAAAGCCTTCTCAAAATTTTATACGCATCACCCCGATTTAATTTCAAAATTCTGTCTGACTTTAACCTCTTCTGCAACAAGGTCTATCGGAAATCGACTTTTATGGTAAATTAGCATATAAATTCAGAAAGCATATACTTGCAGTGACTTCAGCACCAAATTTCCTAATATCATTCTTCCATATAAAAAAGATTGGGTACAATATAGATGTTATACGACAGACAGCATTCATGGTAGTTTAACCCAATCACGGTTGAACACATTCCTTTCATCTTTACTTGCACGCCGGTGCGTTAGGCCTAATGTTCTATGGCGTTTCCAGCGTAAAGGCTTACTGAAAATGAGAAACAATTTAATTTTATCAAAGTTTGGTTGGTGCCTATTGCTCTGTCTCTAGTTGGGCCCACTGGAGTCTAACTCTATTTTGATGTGTGTGTTTTTGCTTCAGCATTTCAGTGTTTCTTGCTGTCGAGACATCACCTTTGTTTCATCTCTGTGGTTTTGTGTCCTCGGCGATGAAGCACTGATGAGTTAGGTGGCATTCGTGCGGACTGAACAGATCTTTTGCCTAATTAGCGACGGAAGTAAGGGCGAGGACTGCGGCTGCGTTATATCCATTTAAGCCCCACAGTGGAATTCGTTTCACTAATCGTTCAAATACGGTTCTTTTGTCGCGGTTTATTTTTGGCATGGTTTGTCTTTGCGTGTGCGTATCGCTTGTATTTTCATCTTTTGGATGGCCAATCTGCCATTTTGTGGTAAAGTAACTGTAATGTTGTCTTTCTGCTATTGATGTTATGGCTTGTCTTGGAGTGTGCATCGCTTGTATCGTTTTGCTTTGGATAGCCATTTGGTCATTTTGTGGAAAAGTAACTGTCCTTTTGGCTTTCCGCTAATGATGTTAGGGTCTAGTTATTTCATGTTTGTGTTTCTTTTCATTTAGTGTCTCCGAAGGGAGCTGTGGTCTAATTGTACCGATTCCTAATCAGTGCATTCACTTCTATTTTTCATCTGCTAGGCATTTAAAATTTTGGCCACAGGCAAGCTTGTTAAGCTAACACTACGTTGAACAAAATGAACCTGATCTGTTTGATAGAAAGTTTAATTAACCCTTATCCGGCTTATTTATTACTTAAAATAGAAGTGTCGACAATGATCAGGAATCGATACAATTAACCCATACTTATTTCTGACTTTGAACAAATCAGATTACTTGATATCTTTATTTTTTGCAGTATTTTTTTTTTCTTTTTTTTTTCTAAAACTAAGACTGACTTGTCAGGTGGGACATGTATCTTAGCGGATTTGTTTGCCACTTTTTGTTGTGTTTTAAATTGTGCAAGTCTCGCTACTTTGGACAGAAAGGAGCAGTCCCTATAAGGCCCATTTTACGGCCACTTTTGATTTTCTTTAAACTTTGCATACTCACATAGGATGTATTTGCTTTAATGTGGTGAAATTTCAGATTCACAGTTGTAATGTTATTGGCTCTATGAGCAACCAAAGTGGGTGGGGTAATTCTACCCCATTGAGAGACCTGTGGTTCTTAAGCTATTATCTGTAGCACAAAACATCCTGGCAAGTGGGTTTTTTTAATATTGCATAGACCTTCATAGATGTTAAACATAATGTATATATTTTGTGGAAAAATTCTTCACTTTACCACTATACTCACTTATAAGTCGAGCCTAAATTTCAGCTAAATTTACTGACCGTCTTTACGCAAAACCACAACATAAGTTTATTTCCAAAGCTATTGCAAAAATACTCGACAGGGATAATTAAGACATAATAGGCAATGCCAAATTATGAGCATTTATTTCTTCTGTAATTACTTATAGAGTTATCTGCCCCTGAATCCATTTTTTATCACATTTTATGCATATATAAAATCTATAAATATATTGCAAAATGATTCTTCAAAACAGTCAAAAACTCAGCAAACAATGGTTTTCTGTCGATATAATGAAGCTATTAGGTGTTTTTTAAATATCTTTTTTAATAATGACTTAAACAATATGGGTGGTTTACATACGCCCCTTTGCTATTTCTACTGCAAAAATTCCTTGGCTTTATGTAAACTCATCTTCACAAATCACATACATGAAGAGAAAGCACTAGCGCATACTACAATTGATGGTAGAAACAATAATTGGTCACATTCATTACACCAGAAATGTCTAGCAATAAAGAAATTGATCTTTTATTGAATGACAACACTTATTTTTGCATAAGTTTCTATATTTATTCTTTTGCTCTACTTTACATTCTATTTTAAGTAAATAGCCTCGATAGCTCAGGGGCTAGTGCGTTCTACTTCCACTTGCGAGGTTGTTGGTTCAAATCCGGCCTCCAGAGGCAAGCTGTGTCCACTTGCAAGACACGTAACTTGGCACTGCCCCACTCCACTCAGGTGTAAATGGGTAGCAGTGGAGCAAAAGTCACTGCCTTCACTCGCGCACGTTATTAAACCGAAATGTGTGTTCGAGAGCGATTCAATAAGCTTGAAGATTTCGTGACAATTGAAGTAAAATAAATTGGTATAAACTAAGTACATAGAATTTAGTAGTCCTATTGTTAAAAAGTTATTTGCCCTGTTTACATGCACACGTTTTCGTCAGCTGTTTCAAATAATTTACTTGTTTGATTCAGCTATTGTTGTAACAAGTGTTATTCAAAAAGTCAAAAAAAAAAAAAAAAAAAAAAAAAAAAATGACAGTTGAGTATACTAACGCATACCGTAGGTATCTGTTTTTACAATTTCGTTGATAACGGGTATAATAAATAATTTGAAACCTTAAAGTTTCAATCTTTTATTATTTGTGTCATTAATATCTAATTCATTATGGTGTCAGATACATTCCATAGTTACTTTTTTATTCCTTTGTGAAGCCTGCTTCGAGGTAATTAAGCAAATAATATTTTATTCTACTCTGTTTTGCCCACTTATGGCCAATGTTCCTACAAACTTTATTCCATGTGAGGATTCGAGGGTTCAATGCCGCATTCGCCCGGCTTTGGAATGAGACTAACCCTTTTATTGAACATATTTAACGTCACTACAGCTGATGTGTAGGAATATGTGGCGGCCGTAAAATGTCTTTCTGCCCTACACCATAGTGTAGTTTATATGTTTCTTATCCTTTGGGATCATCTATTCCATTGTGGAATTTTGAAAATATTTTAGGGTCACTGATGAGGCATAATTGCCCGAAACTAGCTACTCTGGTCCAGAAACATGTACACTTCATATTTTCCCGTTCTGTGGTGTATTCCTTGCTTCCAAAGGATAACCCTTTATAGAACATATCTGGAATGAAGTGGGGCGCGCACAGTTGGTTGTTGTGTACATAATAGCATCTGTACTCGGTTACTTAAGACACAATACAGAAAATAATGACACTAAACCTAACAGAGCTCACATAGAACACGTCGTAGATGCAGCCATAGACACTTGGAGTGCATCAAGTGAGTCCGAAGAAGATGAAAAGAAAGGATAGATTGTTATCTGGTATATACATAGCACTAAATGCATCTGTAACAGTAACATCCTTCTCGGTCTCATAGGGAACAGGACAGAAGACAAATGCACCAAAGTCAAACAACAGACTTGTGAACCCATGAACAAAAGTAAAAAGGAAAGGTTCAGGGAAAGCCACAATCACAAGACGTGGCCAAAGCAAGGACATACAAAATAGAAGTGAAAGCAATGATCAGGATTCGATGCAATTAACCCACAGCTCCCATCAAAGGCACCAAAGGGAAAGAAACACAAACATGAAACAACAAACCCTAATGGAAACATCAATAGCGAAAAGCCAAAAGGACAATCACTTTCCCACAAAATGGCCAATTGGCTGTCCAAAACAAAATAATATAAGCGATACAAACACTCAAAGACAGACCAAAACAAAAGTAAACTTCGAAAGAGGAACCGCCTTGGAACGGTCAGTGCAACGAATTCCATTTGGGGGTGGGTGGGGGGGATTAAATCGATTTTACATGGACACAATCCTCGCTCTTACTTCCGTCGCGATTTAGACAAATAATTTGTTCAGTCCGCATGAAGGCCTCGTAACTCATAATTGCAACATCTCCGTGAACACAAAAATCAAACAACCACAGAGATGAAACAACGGTGAGGACTGAACAGCAAAAAAAAAAAAAAAAAAAAAAAAAGAAAAAAAAAACACTCACTCACAAGGGGTGATTAAAATGTGAAACAAAAGACACACAGCCAATGTAACACACAACGGGGACAACAACTTGCCAAAGTATTACATGAACCAAATCAGAACCACTGCCTTTGAATGGTCGGTAGCACAGACTACCAGTGGGATGGAGGACCCTCTACGTCCAGTCAACATTCACCATGGGTTCAGGTGTAAAATATTAAATGCTTGTTTCGTTTACTGGAATTCTACCATAACTGTCGGTGTCTAAATCAGGATATGTGTAGTGACTCTGCTTCTTGTCACATCCCTCAGCAATTGTTGGTCAGCCAAAACTGATATTCTTTTGCAAATAGGTTGTCAAAATCACTTGATAGGTAAATTCATAAAAAAAAAAAACACCTAACAGTTGGTAAGTAGATGAAAGATAAATACATATGCGTGGTATCAAGATTTAAATGAAAGGCTCAAAGAGTACCGGAATGAAAGGTCAGAGACTCCTGAAGGCTCCAAAATGATATACAAGTGGAGAGTAAGCAAGTGCTTGATAGGCTCTGCAAGCAATAATTTCTCGGTTTACCTGAAAACATATATGAAGCCTAAAACTGCTGTGGAATCTGGACAAGAGGAACCACAATTTTCTACTAACCATTTTGGCTGCAGTTCCAAATACAAGCAAAACCAACTGAAAAGCTTCAAAATCAATGCTGTGATGTAATGCAAGATTTATTAAGTCCAGTAATATTTCAATGTTATAGGTAAGTATGACCTAAAAGGAGACTTATTTTAAAGATTATGAGAAAGTTTCGGTTTTTCTAACTTCATCTAAATTGTCAGTCAGATAGATTAATTAAGATGAGTTGACATAAAGCCAAGGAATTTTTGCAGTAGAAATAGCGAAGGGGTGTATGTAAGCCACACATATTGTTTAACTCATTATCAAAGAAGATATTTACAAATCACATCATAGCTTCATTAGACTTACAGAAAACCATTGTTTGCTGAGATTTTGACAGTTTTGAAGAATCATTTTGCCATATATCTATAAATTTTAAATATGACAGAAAATATGACAAGAACTGGATGCAGGGGCAGATAACTCTATACGTAATTACAGAAGAAAGAAATGCTCATAATTTGGCAATGCCTATTATATCTAAGTTATCCCTGTCAAATGGTTTTGCAACAGCTTTGGAAATAAACTTATGTTAAGGTTTTGCGTAAAGACGGTCAGTAAATTTAGCTGAAATTTAGGTACGACTTATAAGTGAGTATAGTGGTAAAGTGAAGAATTTTTTCACAAAAACATATACAGTATGTTTAACATATATAATGGTCTAAACAGGTATAAAAAGACCCACTTGCCAGGATGCTTTATGCTAGGTAAGAACCACAGGTCTCGTAATGGGGTAGATTTACCCCACCCACTTTGGTTGCTCATAGAGCCAATAACATTACATCTGTGGATCAGAAATCTCACCACATTACAGCAAATACATCCTATATAAAGTCTGCAAAGTTTAAAGAAAATCAAAAGTGGCCATAAAATGGGCCTGAGAAATCAGAAATAAATTATTGGTTTAGACTCATATTCTAGACAGATTTTTAATTACTTGGACCCCATTTTGATTTATATCAGTCTTTGAATCGACTGCCAGTTCGAAATTCGCAAATTTGCAGTATGTTTCCTCTGGCTTTCGTTGCCGGATCATCTCAGGGTCACTGATGAGGCTTTATTAGCCGCAACTACGTAGTATGACACATCTTCTTATGAATGTTTTCATTGCTCTTAAAGGAACTCATTTTTGATTTTGATTTTTACTTATAGGGACTGCTTCTTTGGAATAAATATTGCAAAAATATGCTCTTTTGTTTTAAACATAGGACCAGCTTGTCTGTGACTAACTAAAATTATAATTTAACTGGTATATAAGTACTTACACAGGGAAAATAGAAGCAAAGGCAATGGTCAGGAATTGATACAATTAACCCACAGCTCCCATCACACAAAGAGAAAGAAAAACAAACATGAAACAACTAAACCCTAATGGAAACATCACTAGCGGAAAGCCAAAAGGACAGTTGCTTTCCCACAAAATGACCAAATGGCTATCCAAAGCAGAATAATATAAGCGATACTCACACTCAAAGGCAAGCCATAACAAAAATAAACCAAGACCGAAGGACCGCCTTTAAACGGTCATTGGAACGAGTTCCACTGGCGGGCTTATTGATTCGCAAAACACGAACTCATTACCTCCTAAGCCTAAGACGTCCTTACGTCACCTTAAACTAGGTAGTCAAGAGTTTTGTTTTGGCTACGGCTGATAAGGCCGCTAACAATGTGGCCGTTGTTTGAAGGCTTCACTATGTTGACACTCTTCAGCAAGAACTTTGTGGTACTAATGCATATGAACTTCTGCCTTTAGCTATAGAAAGGGCTTTAGTTGATTACCACATTTGTCATTCAGCCACCAAGTTTGCTGTCTGTCTTTATTAGGTCCAAGTGTTACAATATAACTAATCTAGGGAGTGTCACTGATTAATAAGTATAGCTTGTCGTAACGTTAACTTTTCGATGAGAAAAAATGATGTTTTACCGTCTATCGTTATATAATAGGCGCCATAGAATGTCCGCATGATGGCCTCCTAACTCATCAGTGCAGCATCCCTTCTGCTGCTAAATGCTGAAGTTCAAATGCCTTAGAACGACCACGTTCTTGCTGAAGTGTGTTAACATAGTGAAGTCATCAAACAACGACCACATTGTTAGCGGCCTTATCACCTGGAGCCAAAACAAACATCTAGAGGCTTTCATGTGGTCTGAACAAATTATTTGTCTAAATCGCGACGGAAGTAAGGGCGAGGATTGTGGCCACGTAAAATCGTTTTAAGCCCCCTAGTGGAATCCGTTACCGCTGACCGTTCAAAGGCGGTTCTTCTGCCGCGGTTCATTTTTGTTATGGTTTGTCTTTGGGTTTTTGTGTCGCTTATATTATTTTATTTTGGATAGCCTATTGACCATTTTGTGCGAAAGTAACTGTTCTTTTGGCTTTCTGCCATTGGTGTTTCCATTAGGTCTGTTGATTCAAGTTTGTGTTTCTTTCCCTTTTTCGTCTCTGATGGAAGCTGTGGGTTAATGGTATCGATTCCTGATCATTGCCTCCACTTCTTTTTTTCGTATGGGCCCTGTCAAGCGATTTTGGTACTTATCGCCTATGCGAGCAGCGAAGGCTCCGGCGAGCCTGCGCATCCGCAGTGAATCAAGAGGAACCTTCAGAGAGAAAGCCGTATCTCTGGCCCCGTTGAATAGCTGGGCATGCGCAGTTAGAATTTGTCATGACGGAATGCTCGAAGACACAAATTTGCTTGGCGGGGCTCATTTAAGAAATTTATTTAATGTTTACGATTCATAGTTCGATGCATGTTAAATAAATTCCCTTTGTTACTTATATTTACATTATTTCCCATCCATCATATATGGCGTAAAATCTTGTTTTAGGGCTAAACTGATAGAAGAAAACAATTGCACGCAGTTTTCTATTTACAGCAGAACAGCGACGTTGGCGCCATTGCGTCGCCAGCGTCCAATTATATTGAAGAGTCGCATTTTTTATTGCTTCCCAGTAGTTAAATAAAGGGGTTTTCTGTCAATGCGATGAGAATGTTAAGATATGACAATGTCCGATACTGTCCTTATTTTTAATCAAAATACAGTCAGACCTGTGCTTAGGGTCACCTCCGAATAACGGTCCCCTTATTACAACGGTAATTTTCAACCCCTGCCATCGAAATTCCCTAATAAATTAACTGGGAATAGCGGTCCACTGTGCACTACGGTCAACGATCACTTTATTCAGTCCCAAACTGAGTTGCTGTCCTTGAATAACGGCCTATTATTGAATCCATCACGCTCATGATTTTAGCTTTGAGGCAATTATTGCCATTGATTGGCATATCATTGGCCTGCTTGATTGGTATTGCTGTCCTTAATCCTTGCGATCTGGTCAAACATGTTACGCTTTGTGAGTGAGTTGAATTGAATACATTCTTCGAATTATGTTTTACACGAGAACTGTAGATAGTTTATTAGGAAAGTGAGTGAAGAAAAATTGACTAAACATTTTTTTTTGTTTAAATTAGCGGACAGTCCTTAAGACGATACCACTAGCCCAGTAAGTCAATCACAATAATTGCGACACTGTCAATTCAGAGACAAACCATCTGTGTATTTATAACGGTTCAAGTATGACACTATTGTTAATCCCTGTCATATAATTGCCTACCTGCGGTGCGTGTCGATAAGGTGTGAAAATATGGTCAAGTCACGTCTCTAATTTGCGTTTATCCTCCAGTCATAAAATTTAAACCACAATCAATGTGAAAATGACTTAATTCCCCTCAGACAATTAGCTACATCTAACGGTATATATTTTGCATAATAAAAACGGACTATTCTACGAAATCATGAATGGTTATGTTTTGGCGCAAAATAGCAGACGCTTGGCGGGAAAAGTCGAACGCTGTTGTTGGTGATTGACACAGAAGGATAATTCGGGAGCTGTACAGCGTTGTTTTCTATCCACCTTTATTCACAACCGCTTAGCTATCGAGAATCTATTTTTACCGGTTCAAAACATTTTTTATGAAAGATTTAAACACGTGTTGGGTTGCTGGCGTCGGATGACGTCATTTACCGATCGCGTGCAGAAAAGGTAGCGGTGTTTTGTGGGCGGCAATTAATATCAATTAAAAAATCACCGATCGGCTTTTTGCGTATGCCTGGTCTTCGCCGGACATTGGCGGAAAAAAAGCCTGCAGTCCATGACCTCGGCTATAAGACGGGGTGATTTTTGGGGCTCATTTTGAAGGGGAAAATCCTCGTCTTATAGTCAAATTTCTATGGTACTGTATTAATTGTGCATCAACTAAACATGTTAATTAAATGGAAAACAATATGCTTCTCCATCCAGTGACAGCTTCCAATTTAATCAATAAATGTAAGAATTTTGGACACTGTCGGCCTGATGGTAATTGTCAAATCTGACAACAATGTTGGTGGTCGTTAGAACCGGATCATTGCGGTTCTAACGATCACTCAAAATCTATGTATTTTGAGAAAATATAGATTATACTAAATGCCTTGAAAACCCAGCTTTTCTTGCATACCAGATAAGGAAATCCATAATTTTAGCGAATGAAAAAAATCTGTTTTAACCCCGGTGTTCTTGCCAAAAATCGAATATCCTCGCGCGTTTGATAAATGCACTGGTTGAATACGACATCATCCTGTGCTGTCGTTAAGATAGACGTCACATCACGTTACGTGACGTCACTAAACATGCATATAATGTCATAACAATATGGCGGACTTCGGTAACGGAAGTGACTGCAACATTAAAAGTCCGCGCTAAGAAATGGAAGGTATGCAAGAAAAAGAATCCTATATGGTCATGAGGGGTGGATAGAAAAATCCGTCCCTCGGGATCACTGTCCGGTATCACTCGGCAAGCCTCGTGATGCAGGAGAGTGACCCTTGGGACGCATATTCCCATTCACTCCTCACACCCATATACGATCCCTATATTATCTATATAATTGTGTATTTTGAGAAGTGGTCATGGATTTGTTCACCCGATCGATTTTTGAGCCATTGTGCTTTTATTGTACGAGATGTACCCCATTTATTTTTAACAATATAGATATCGCTTTTGTGGCAAAGATGCTCGAGTATATCGAGTTCCAGTAGAACCTCGATGGCTCGAACACCGATGGCTCGTTCACCATGGCTGAGCCGAACCCGTCCTTGAGTCCCTAGGAAATTTCGCTTAAAGAAATAGTACGGGAAAAGTTAGGATAATTTCTATTTTTATCTATCAAATGTATGCTGTGCGTACTCAACGAGGCGATTCTAATGAGTACACACAGCATACATTTATATTATGGAACACCGAAAAGAAGTCACACAATTATCTCCTTTATGCCTCCTGGAAGTAGCCCGCAGTGGCTCGAACTATCCCTGTCTAGAACAGATTTTCGTGGTCCCAACGATGTTCGAGCCATTGAAGTTCGACTGTATTTGCATTGCTTTATATAAGCTAATGCTAATGTGATATATGTCAGTATTGTAAAAATGGTACGACCTGAAATATCAGATCAAGAAGACACGTGCTCGATCGTGGCAACTGTATCTGAAGCTTCGAAATTGCAATTGAAAAAAAAAAAAAAAACAACGATATGTTACTTCTGATGAAGCCATGTTCTACTTCGGGGAAACTATGGTCGGTGAAGAGTATGTTTCAGCAGAAACGATGAAGATCCAGGTGACCAATTGATGTTTGTTAAGGAAGATTCTTTTGTCGCAGGTTAAATGGCACGGGCGGGCGTGTCGAATGGTGGCAAAACTGAGATTCGAATCATCGACAAAGGGACAGGTTTTTCTAGGTTTTTCCTAAAGGGATCAAAGCATATGGACTTTCACCATGATAGCGCATTAGGCAAAACTTCAAAATAAACTCTGTAATTCCTAAGGGACAAGAAAGTGAACTTTGTCAAGCCTGAGGAATGGATGTCAAAGTCCACTCATGCTGTCCAGATTGGAAAACGAGGTATCAAATTGCAGAAACGGACGATTAACACACAGGGGTGCCTAAACGATCGCTTAAGGACAAGGGGCAACTAACTAGATTAAAAGACAATAAATGAGACTTTGAATCAGGGCCAAAACGTTGTCCATCACGTGAACAAGTCCGTGGAAAGAAGACCCCCTATAACCCACTTTATTTAGAGAAAACTGGTTTATGGGGGTATACATTATTTTTCTTATTTTTGCTCCACGACATAGGTTGTGGGTACTCGTTAGAATCGCCTCAATGAAGCGGTACCCACAACTTATGTTTGCACTATTTACAAGAAAAAAATCACGGATTTTCATCAGAAAAATTGCCATTTTGGAGATGTGAATAATGCACGGGTGTGTTATCGTAATGCGTCTTATTTATATCTGTCAAGGATCTCAGATTGAGCACATCTTAAAATGAAATAAAATATCCGGTAAGATTATAACATTTTATCTTGTATTAAAAAATAAATGAGACACTCTCGTATATACATATACCTTTATCAGTACGGCAGATGCACTTCTGACGTAGGCAGATGCCGTCATATTTACCCATAGTTTTTGCGCAGTATGATCTACATTCTACAGAGAAAATTTCGATCGTTCTTGAAGGTCTTCCACAGGTATCTGTTGACAATAAATACATCATTAGTAGGATAAGAAACATGCCTTTTTAAATATATTGAAATATTTTCGACACACTACCGCTCCCCCAAACACACACACACACACACACACACACACACACACACACACACACACACACACACACACACACACACACACACACACACACACACACACACACACACACACACACACACACACACGCACGCGCGCGCGCGCGCGCGCGCGCGTGCGCGCGCGCACACACACACACACACACACACACACAATCACGCGCGCACGTACACACACACACACACAAACACACACACACACACACACAGAGTAGAATTAAAATTGTGCTATTTTGCATATAACTCGGTAGGCCCGAATCGCTAAGGTGGTCCTAACGGATACCTACAATATCAGTTTTTAAGCAAAAATAATAAAACATGTTTTTTTATTAATTTATGTACATACCCATATGTCTTTGGATTGGATGTAGGCATGGTTTTAATTTATGCTCTCCATGACAGTACTGCAGTTGTTGTACTAGTTAGATACATAATATACCTAAATGTACGATTCTAACAAGGCGCGCCTATATAGGCAATGGAAAATAACTATTCATTCTACAACAAATCACGCACGGAAGAGCGTGACGAGTGACGTCATTAAAACAGCCAATTTATGACGTCACTTGTCGATTTTATTGACGTCAGACGGTATAACGTTATGTTCTCGCATGGAAATGGATATAAATGTATGCGTTTCAGTCGACAATTTTAGCGGGATTTCTTCTTGCAATGGCGAAACGATTTTGAAGGAAACAACAATATTATTTTCGACGATTTTCAGCGTGTTAGAATCGAAATAGATCAGCTCTAGCCTGTCGGTCAGTTGTAAGTAGACAAATCACGCGCGCTACGCGCTCGTGATTTGTCTTCTTTACAACTGACCTCCAAACTGTTATTTTTTACTCTACTAATCACAGCACTGATCTATTTCTTAAGTACAATAAAAATAATTATGCTCATAGAATAACTTCACAATTGAAAGATTCGAACAGACATATTTGAGATAGTCAGCGAAAATCTTCTGCAAGGGTCAATAAAATTGTCTGTATTCATGATTCTGTAAGAAGTTGGATGGATTAAGAGAGAGAGAGAGAGAGAGAGAGAGAGAGATGGAGAGAGAGAGGGGAGGGAGGGAGGGTAATATGCGAAGCTGTAAGAGAGAGAGAGGGAGAAGGAGAGAGAGAGGAGGGAGGGTAATATGCGAAGCTGTAAGAGAGAGAGAGAGAGAGAGAGAGAGAGAGAGAGAGAGAGAGAGAGAGAGAGAGAGAGAGAGAGAGAGAGAGGATAATATGCGACGATACAAGTGAGAGAGAAACGATGCAACTTTACATTAATTATTTATGTCTGGTTCCGCCATTTCTCTCCACTTTCATTTATTGACGTTTAGTAAAATATTTCAAATTGGCGCCAGATTTTGAAAAGGTGCCTAACCACGCTTGATTGCGCCAGATGACGGGTTGACATATGATTATGACACCGTGTAAAATTTATTAGTAGCCCCCGCCCATAGGGTGAAATATATGGGCTGCATGATGCTTCCACGCAGAGCTGAATCCGGCCCGCACACTAGTATTGGTAAACCGCTAAGAGGATCTAAGCCTGTCCAGGAACCGCGGTACGATGCGGACCGTCCATGCTAATAAACCCTATTGGTTTCACTGGGCGATAGGGCTTGAGATGTCATTTCATCTCAATGTTGGGTAAAACTCTCACAAAATTGGAAGCAACGTCTCTAAAATGACCTTTACAGTGTTGACGGGGACGTTAAACCTCAAATCAAACAAACAAACAAAATTTATTGAAGCAGTTGACACCTACTGGACCGCCACGAACTGCTTATGCGATATTGATTAACAGGTCATGGTCAAAAAGCGTGTCATATCGGTCCTCATGGCAGTTTTGAAATGGCTAGGGTAAGAATATTCAATAAAAAATGTATACCATGTACCCATCAGAGACCTCAATTTGACAATAAGAAAGTAGGGTTTAAGGGGATAAAAATTGCAAAGACGAGTAGGCGAGCTTTCGTGATGAGTAATTTCTTAAAACTATACCAAAATCGAGACCCTTATGAACCACTGAACAAGTAATTTTTTTAAGTATGATTGTTTTAAGACCGTCATCACTATAACATGCCCGTTTAACATAGTACCTTGTTTCATATCTCCAGAATGTTTATTGTTTCCTATTTATATTTGAAACATGGGATGAGGGTGCTCGGTTCTAGCGAGTACCTGCATACTTTTTCTCGGAGCAGAAATTTCAAGCATAAAGTATAGTCCTTTACAACCCAGTTGTTGCTATGGTAACGTTTAATGTCTTCTTGAAAAGTAGAAGTAAAACAAAGATCAGGATTCGATACAATTAACTTACTCCACCCATCAAAGACACCAAAGGGAAAGAAACACAAACATGAAGCGACCAGACAATAATGGAAACCTAAACAAAGGAAGGCCATAAGGACGGTTACTTTGCCACAAAATGGCCAAATGGCCGTCCAAAATAAAAACACATTACGAAAACACGTCATTACGAAAACACGCCTATACAAATGTCTAGCAGAATGTTTTGGCAAAAAAAAAAAATATAAATTACAAGCTGAAAAATTGTGATATTTTTCTTATTTCTGCTCAAATCATAGATTGCCTGGACTCTAAAGAACCGCCTCGACGAGGCGGTTCTATCGAGTACCCACAATCTGTGTTTCGAGTCCCCTCACTCGACGATGCGGTTCTACCGAGTACCCACAACCTATGTTTTTGAGCAGAAAGAAGAATTATAATGTATACCCCGTCAAACCCCAATTTTACTACATGAAAGTAAGATATGAGGGGTCAAAATTATATAGGCGTGCTCTCGTAATGTAAAACAGAAGTTTACTGAAAATAATGAAATGTGTGGCGATTTCGAACTTTGTTGATTATATTTATATAATCAGGGGTTCACAATATTTTCTTGCACGGATTTGATAAAGTGATGCAATTTCATCTTCTCAGTTTTTGCCCAAATAAGCCATTCCCTTAAGTACTAGACCTTAACAGACTGCAGGCTTTGAAAAAAAATATCTCTAACAACTATTGTTTTAAGCCTTTGCATTAAAAACATGAAACTTCTATATTCCCCTGTTTGTTGTTTTATTTATTTGTTTGTTTGAATTTAGCTTTTTCGTCCACATCAACTCTGTTTAGCATCACGTGAACAACCGAAAACATGCCAATACAAATATATTGTAACCTTCATTGCCGAAAAAATGAAACTTTTAAGATGTAAAGTTGTGATATTTTTCTTATTTCTGCTCGAAATATAGATTGCGGGTACTCGATATAATCGCCTCATCGACACAATTTATATTTTACACCAGAAATAAGAAAACTAAGGTTTATCCCATTATTTCCTTGTGTAACGTTTAACGTCCAAGTCAACACTGTGTACCCATTTTGAGATATACAAGTGGATTTCGAGGGGGTCAAAATTATACAGACTTGTTTTAGTGATGAAGTCCGTGAAATGAATACCCACCCTTATACCCCCACCTCCCCCCCCCCAATCACACACACGTTATCATTACGCAAACACGCCTATACAAATACGTTGCCACCTTTAGCGCCGAAAAAATGAAAATTTTATTATGAAAAATTGTGATATTTTCCTTATTTCTGCTCAAAATATAGATTGTGGGCACTCTTCAGAACCGCCTCATCGAGGCGGTTCTAACGAGTACCCACAATCTATATTTTAGAGCAGAAATAAGAAAAATAAGGTTAACCCCCAGAAACCCCAGTTTTACTATATAAAAGTGGGGTTCATGGGGGTCAAAATTATATAGGCTTGTTTTCGTGATGTATAGAAACAATTTTGGTTTACCATTTTGGATATGTGAAGACAAGGGACTACGTGGGACAGGTGTGTTATCGTTAAGAACCATTTTAGAGACGTTGCTTCCAATTTTGTGGGACTTCTAGTCGAAATTAACATGAAATAATATACTTATAGTCTTTCAAAACGCAGTGAGACGTGACTGCACTTTTAATTTTGGACTCGTCTGTGTTTTAGGTAAGTCACCTGCAGTGGGTATTTTTTACACAGGGCGATAGTTACCGTCATATTCTTAAACTTGCGCGCTGTTTAACCAGATTGACGACCAGTCGAGACAGTCTAGTAACACGTCTCTCATCTTGGAGATCTAGGGTTCGAATCTTAAGCAGTTTTTATTTTCTTTTTTTTTTTTTTTTTACTTTTTCTTAACATGTTATAAAATTGGAGCACAGGAGATGTTTGTTTGTTCGATTGATGTGAGGTTTTTTGTACCCGTCAAGTTTGGAGAAGTTGCTTCCAGTTTTGTGGGTTCTTTACCCGACATTGAGATGAAATGACATCTCAAGCCCTGACACCCAATAAAACTAAACGGGTTTAATAAATATGGACGGTCCAACCCGCACCACTTTGCCTGGGCAGGCTCGGACTTACTAAGCGGTTTACCATTGCTCATGCGTCGTTAGTTTCAGATCCGCTTGAAAGCATCGTGCAGCTGGAACTATTTCTCCAAGCCCCGATGGGCGGTGCCATCACATTAGATGTATATTCATTTTATTGAAAGGATGGAACGAGCACAAGCGAATCGTTGTAGCTCGGATTCCAGAGGTATTATCAAAAATGTTACTATGATTGAACGTACGTTCACAGCCGTCAGTGAAGGCAAATGCGCTGTTGAAATGAGTCTGAAAGAGTTTCGTTTGTTTCTATCGGGCTTTTACGGCCCAGGTATCACTATGTCATTTTTGTGCCGGTCAGTTTACTTATCCACACTTATCCTGGGCAAGCTTATACGTAAGTGGTTAACTAGTACAGTGCTCATTCTTTCCCCAGAAACTAACAACTACCCTTCTTGAATCATCGAAAGGGAGGAAATGGCCATCGAAAAGATTTCATGATTAATCTCCATGGGAAAGAATGTTGCTGACCCCGGCAGGTATCGATCCGGCGTCCTATTGACAACCAGTCATACGCGTATCCGACTGAACTACCGAGGCCGGCATCCAAAAGATTTTCAATAACATAAAAATATAATTGTAAATAAATAAACAAAGGAAACAGAATATTAAGGATGTAAATATAAAAAATAAATAAAATAACTTTAAACACAAAAAAGATAAAATAAAAATGAAACATTAAATATAAAAAATGTGCCACTGGGACTCGAACCCTCGCCAAAAAAAAATTCAGTGTGACTCGCAGTACATCGCATTAACCACTCGACCATGACTTCTAGGTAGAAACTATACAGACATTGATTTATATCTTTAAAATCCCGAGAAAAAAAGGTATCCGAAACCTGCTTCCCCTAAAAAATGGAATCGACTCATCACGCTTAAACTTTGAACTCTCAAAGGTCGTTGATAAACTATAGCACTTCCGCCCAAAACAAACAAATACGGTAATATGCACGGACGGTCTGACTTGCAACACTTTGCCTGGCCAGGAATAGAGCTTTTAAGCGGCTAACAGCATACATGGTTGGTATCTGCTCTGCGTTGAAGCAATCTATTTCTCCAAGCCCCGATGGGCTGGGGCCAGTTCCATTTCATGACAAAAAAGTAAAATGAAAAGCTGCAAATCAGAACTTTTGTTTTATCAAACAGACAAACAAGCAAAATATTCTATTTTGGCCTCACGACCTCCTGGTGTACATTATATTACAACGCTATAACATCCAGTGCCTCACAGAGCATCAAAACTATACTAAGGGAGGTATAACAGACAAAATAAATAATTTCTAAAAAGTCAAATTAAAGTGAAATATCTCGGGAAATGTGAGAAGGAATATTTTCTTGTTTGTTTTTATAACTGTTGTTTAGTTGATTTGAAAGAAAGGAAAATATAGCAAATAGGAGATTGCATGTAAACTTGTTTCCGAATTTGACACCAACGACGCTAATGCTGACGCCGACGACGCTGATGCTGACGCCGATTACCGACTATAGATCCTTCTTACAGATTAACCCTTATCCCACTGAATAATTAAATAAGCAACGCCCATTTCAGCATTTGAACCAATCAGATTACTGGATGTTATTTATTGCTGCAAATTCATAAACTGAATGTCAAACAGTATAGATTCTGATTCTTGACAAACTTGAGGTTGTCATGGTCAGCGGAATAAGGGTTAATATGTTGTGCTATATAGCGAACTACTGAAGACAACAACAAAAACAAACACACACACACACACACACACACACACACACACACACACACACACACACACACACACACACACAACAACGCTAACAAAAAAGGACATATGCATTTATCTTATTAGCTTCGTCATGGCGAAACCTTTTTTTATGTCATAAGCAAGTGCGAAAAGTGCAGAATCAGCTGCGAATCAGTGCAGTCTGATTATAACAGCTACAATGTTTACTGCTTGAACAATAAATGCATCCTGTTTGCATGTCTAAACTAACAAGGCTCTTAAATAGTATGCGTTGTTAAGCAGGGTGGTGTTTGTCTTATCTTGTCGCAAACTTGGATTCATTTGTTTCGTGACACGGCTCAGTTTTAGATGATATGGGAAGAGCTTATTTATGTGCACTCAATTCAAACTAAATTCATAAAACAAAACACTAACTTACTTTCCTCATCTTCATCTGCAAAACAAATAAAAACATTTGATACATAAATTCACTTCAACCAGGTTAAATTTAAAGATTTGAGTGAACTATCATCATAATCATGATCGACATCAAGCGGTGAAAAGCATGTAGTTTGTCACATATATGTCCTGTCAGGTTAAAGTACGACACGAATTCTAGTTCAACCGTAGTTTAAAAAATAGCGAATTTCTACCATGAATATGTTCTATAAAAGGGTTATCCATTTGAAGCAAGGAATACACCACAGAACTGGAAAATATGAAGTGTATAGTTTTCTGGGCCAGACTAGATAGTTTCG
This sequence comes from Lucinisca nassula, assembly GCA_963580285.1. NCBI lineage: Eukaryota > Metazoa > Mollusca > Bivalvia > Lucinida > Lucinidae > Lucinisca > Lucinisca nassula. The sequence continues at coordinate 17,036,764 of OY757015.1, forward strand.
GCCAATTAGGCATCATCAGTGACCCTCAAACATTTTCAAATTCACATTGGAATCAATGATCTCAAAGGACAAGAAAATATAAACTACACTATGATGTAGGGCAGGGAGAATTTTTACGGCCGCCACACATTCCTACACACCAGCTGTAGTGACGTTAAATATGTGCTATAAAAGGGTTATCCTTTGGCAGCAAAGAATACACCACAGGACTGGAAAATAAGAAGTGTATAGTTTTCTGGGCCAGAAAGTAGGCCTTTGAAGTGGGGTTCATTCTGTATCCTGTTTAACAGGATCGGAACAATCACTGTCCACATCTCGCAATATTTTTTTTTCTTACTTCCGACTTCCAACTCATAACGTCGTCATTTTTGACTTGATAAATAAAGAATACCAGATTCGTGTCTTTTGATATCAAGTTTATCACGCAAGGCTTGAAGAACGCTCGTGGAATCGCGAGGCTTGCCGAGCGATTCTACATAAGATCACGACGCCGGGCCTGATAAAACTTGATATCAAATTACACGAATCTGCTAATCCGTTTATCAGTTTATCTTCAGATATGCAATTAAAATAAATGATCGATTATCCTTAGTGCGTTTCAAGATTGCGGCGTCCACTAATCGATCCATATATTAAGTATACTCTGACCCTAAATGTCGGTTTGATATGTTTTGTCAAGTACTTTTTCATTTTTTCCACAGTTATTATGTAATTCTGCCTTTTTCCCTAAGCTGGTTTATTAAAAAAAAATGCAATATCACGTTTACGTGATAAACCTCAACTTGTCCTGAGAAAGCATATCTTTATCAGGCCAATGTGTTACAGTGCAGTAGATATAGGGGATAATTTATAAAGATGAAGTCGAAAGTAAAAAGACAGTATTAAGAAGTCTTGAAGTAAGAAGTGAAAATCATGAACTCGGTTTTACAATGCTAAATCGATTTCCGAAAATTTCTCGACTTAAAGAAAAGGGTCAGTCCATATAAAGGACAAAAGAAATGTCGAATTCCCAGAATTCTCAACAGAAAGTTTGACCTCTTTAATGCTAAAAGGAATATCGACCTCCTCCCCTTACTTCAAAGCTCTAAAATATTAAAGAAAAAACATAATGCTATTAAAGTTAAAAAACAGTTAAGAGCTGCGTCACCCCTCCCCCGAATTTCTGTATATATATGCATCATGCCAAGCAGAGAGTAAACAGAAAGGAAAACTGGCGGCAAGCTTTATGTAATGATCAAATTAATTTGCAGTCACTTAATTGTGTCCCCCGAAGTAGTAATCCCATTTTATATAGAGAAAACTGGGGTTAACAGGGGTATACACTATGTTTTTTTTTAGTTTTGCCTTTAAGACATAGGTTATGGCTACTCGTTAGAATCGTCTCAATGAGCCCTCATGACATATGTTTCGTATATGAATAAGGAAAAAATCACAAAACATCCATCAGAAAAAACAAAAACATAAGCGTTTTGGAGATATGATAAAATGCACTGTGTCACATGGATGTATTATCGTAATGGAAAATTGGAACACTTTTTCCTTATCTTTGCTCATAATTTAGATTGTGTGTATTAGATGGAACAGCTTCTCGAGGCACTCACAATCTATATTTGGCATAAAAATTAGGAACATATCTTTTTCAACAATACTCCGTGCCCGCCAATCGGGGCTTGAAGGAATAGATGGACTGCATGATGCTTCCTCGCAGAGCTGAAACCAACCACACATGAGTACTAGTAAACTGCTTAGAGGTTCTAAGCATGCTCAGGAAAAGTGATGCAAGTCGGCCCGTCCATGCATTTAAACCCAATTTGTTTAATTGGGCGGCAGGGCTTGAAATGTAATTTCAGCTCAATGTTGGTGAAAATCCCACAAAATTGGAAGCAACGTCTCCAAAATGACCTATAGTATTGACGGGGACGTTTAACCTCACATCAAACAAACAAATAATCATCAATACTGGTTCTTGCGGCACCACAGTCGCCATTTTAGCACTTCAGTGTTTCATCTTAATGTGACTCATTCTTATGCATGGCATGAATAAGGTCCAGAATTGATGGCCTCCTTATGAACACTTAATACATAGAGGATATTTGATGTTTAAGTGTAAAGTCTTTTTTGTTTCACCGAATGAACGCCAAAAGACGTACTATCACATTGCTCAAAACAATTAAAGGAGGAAACTTTTAAGCATTTTTACATCACCGCTTGGTAATTTTCAAACTCATGAATTGACACTATTTTAAAGTGACATCTCTAAACAATGTTCATTTAAACGTCAAGGAGCAAGGTTTACGTGCAAAGCACGAATGTAAGTTACAGCATGGACAACCCCGGTATAGCGGCTGAAATGCGGTATGGGGCGAAATGTTCAAAATTTGAGTTTTGGTCAGACACATGTCAATCCTTCCGTTGTGCGTTATTTGGGCTTCATAGTGACTTCATATGGTATAAGGGGGTTCTTGGAAGAAGTTGTGGTCGCTCAAGCTGTCGCTGTGCTTGCAAAGGATCGTTGCTGAACGCTTTGGTGCATCGAGGAGTGTTGTTATCAGGCTATGGAGATTCTATCATTGTTTGACTGGGGAGACGGGTGAGTTTCCTAGACGAGAAGGGCAGGCCGGCACGCATGACGTCACAAAACGAAGATAAATATCTTCGCTATCTAGCGCTAGGAAATCGGCAGTACACGGCCAGAAGGCTACAAATCGATTTCCAGCAGGCAATTGGGCAAAGAATATCCGATCAAACAAAACATAATATGTTACATGAATGTGATCTGAGGGCCAGGCGTCCGACAAGAGGGCCTATTGTCACCAGGCAACATCGTGCAAGGCGATATGAGTTTGCCCAAGAACATCAGAACTGGCGATTGCAAGACTGGCGTACAGTTCTCTTCACGGATGAAAGCAGACGTTACCTGAGTGCATGTGATCGACGTGTTCGAGTCTGGAGACGACCTGGAGAACGATACAATGACTGCAACAGTGTGGAAACAGAAAGATATGGAAGTGGGGGTCTGTGATATTATTGGGTGGAATATTTCTTATGAAGGCCAAGCGGACTTGAACGTGATAAACGGAGGTACATTGACTGCATTACGGTATCGAGATGAAATTCTAGATCCTATTTTGAGGCCTTTCGCTGGGGCAATATCGATGACTATTTCATTCGAATGTAGGATAATGCACGCCCCCATACTGCTAGAGTGTGCATGAATTACCTTAATCGTGAGACTATTGAAGTAATGGACTGGCCGGCACGTTCTCCTGACTTAACCCCAACAGAACATGTGTGGGACATTCTTTACAGACGTATCTTACAGGACGATCATCCAACAATGACTATTCAATAACTCATATCATCCTTAGACATGAGCTTTACAAATTGTTATTGATTGATTATCCTATATTACACAAGGTCAACCAATATTACAAAATCATAAATCATGTTTTTAATTGTGTCAATTAATAAAATTGTCATTAATCAAGTAATTTCGTATTGGCCAAGTTACAGGTCCTCGGTCAGCTGTATTGGCCTCGGCCTTCGGCCTCGTGCCAATACAGCAGACCTCGGACCTGTAACTGGCCCAATACGAAATTTCTTGATTAATAACATTATATTCATAATATGATTCGTAGCATGCCTCGGCGATATCAGGAGTGCTGTGCTACCAGAGGTGGTTATACACATTACTGACAGGAAAAAAAAAGTGACTGATTTGCGCATGTCTATGACATTTTAAATAATTTGACGTAAGGATGCCGGCGATTTCTCAAACATCTATGCAAATCCTTCCTTAACAGGTTACAGGCCGTGATTTGTGAACTGTTTGCCAATGTTTGCCATTAACATTTTGCAGATAAAGTTATTCATCTTTCTGAATCGTTGTGTCATCATCATTATCCAACATCTTTATATTATGAGAAACTATGTGTTTGCTCCTTTTATTGTTTTGAGCAGTGTATATATACGTTTGTTACCCTGTTAACCAATGTTTTTTCTATGAAATGTTGGGATTAAGTGTACTTCTTTACATGACGGAGAACCTATTTGCTTTGCAAAAGTGAAAAGTGTATAACATTTTACATTATAAGGCTTTGCTGTTGCTAAAAAACGTTGCTGGCAAATCTAAGTAAATTCGTCCTTGACCAAATTTTCATCGTGAGTACACTTACTCATACGCAAATACACACACTTAACTTGATTTTGTAAATATCCACCAATGAAATGCCATTGTAAACATGGCGGCGAGTCTAAAGAAAAGAATGAGCTACAACAACGAGGAAAATCTTGCCTTTTCTGAAAGCTCCAGTGGAGAAAATAAACGTCAACAAGTATGTCGATCATTCATTGCGATATTTTTTCATTACGCATATGCGTACTACGCGTAAGGGCCTATAAAAATATGTAAATCACTACTTACCAGCCATAGCCACCAATACAAAGGCCAAAAGAAGAGCAGTATGGACAAATCTTCGAGTCATGGTGAATTCCTAACGAAATATAAGCGAGTTTAGATTTTAAAAAGTATAATGTGGCCTGGTTTGAATTTGCTGTAGACGGCCCACTCAACGTTATTAAAATAATGCTTATCTAACAATTTTTCCTGGGTATGCTTATACAAAAGCGGTTAGCCAGTACAACGCACGACCCACGCGCATCGGGGCCTTGGGAAATAGATAAGACAGATCTGGGCTTGCACACAGAGTCGAAACTGACTGCACATGAGTACTAGATAACCGCTTAGAAGATCCAATCATGCCCAGGGAAAAGTGGTGCTAGTTGGACGGCATATGCAGACAGACCCTATTGGTTTTATTTGGCAACAGGACTTGATATGTCACGTCATTCTAAGTCCGGTAAAAGTCCCCGTTTTCTCCTAAATTACCTAACATTTGTTGATGATACGTTAAACCTCAATTCAAACATAAAACAAACAAACAAACAAAAAGTGCAGCTAGAATCTGAACACTCCCCTTTACGAATTAAGATGGAGAAGAGAATTAGCGTAGAAAACATTTTCTTGCACACCAGATAAGGACATCCGTAGTTTTAGCTTGGGATAGAAATTATGTTCTAACCCTGGTGTTCTTACCCAAAATCGAATATTTTCGCGTGCTTGATAAATGCACTGGTTCAACACGACCCTATATTCGCCATCGTTAAGGTTGACGTCACAGCACTTTACGTGACGTCACTAAACATTCATGTAGTGTCATAACAATATGGCAGACGTCGGTTACCGAAGTGACTGTAGCATTAAAAATTCGCTCTTAGAAATGGAAGGAATTGTTAGCTTATTACGGATGGTCGAGGATTTAGCGAGCCGCTTTGCTTTTTTTTTTTCTTCTTATAACTCAGTGGCCTGGTATGGCTGTCAGTGTCAGGGACTTCTATACGGTGACACAATGCATAGAAAGAACTGAATCTCTGTCAGTAAACAGATTTACAAAGTATGTTAAGAGATTTGTGGCAAATTGCAATTATTCATTGAGTAAACATCCTTAAAGGAGCATTCCTCATGTTTTGCTACTCGTTTTTATAATTTTCTTACTAAATGCTCACGGATTATAGTGTGAAATACCACATTGTGAATCAAATTTGGCAACTTTGATTCGGTGATTGTTTAGCAGAAGTCTCTCAACACGGTCGATCATCTCCTGGCTGATGACATCAGCAGGGCGACCTGGCCATGGGTCATCGTCTATGGAATCATGCCCACGTTTGAATTCTGCTGACCAAGTTGCCACTGCGGAATACGTAGGGCTACTATAACCATACACATCAGCCATGCGCCGATGAATTTCTTTGGCCTTTGCACCCTTCTTAATGAGGAACGTTATGATTGCTCTGGTCTCAATATTCTGGCTTCCATTTTTGCCTATTTGTATAGGTTTTCAAACAAAAAGTAAGACAAAAAATGTACAACTCACAAAAGGTTTACACTGACAAAGGTTTACAGTGCTCAAAAATGGAAAAATAATAATATTAAATTATATAGAAAAAAAATACGAGTTCTACGACTGAATTCAACTCTCCTCGTAAAAGCGATACACTTCAAAGGCGAATATTAACAAAAATAAACCGCATCAAAAGAACCGCCTTGAAGCTAGTGTGTGTGTTTGTGGGGCGGGGTTGCTAAAGTCGATTTTACGCGACCGCAATCCTCGCCCTTCCGTTTCCGTTTGGACGAATACAGCAAGAAACAATTGTAATATAATCCAGTAGACGGACTCCGGTTTGCCCTCTGTGAACAGGGCCGATCGGCTATCCAAACCAAAATGAAACCGACAACACTCACATGCAGACGAAGTATTGGATCAATAATCTGAGAAACACTTTTTACCTTAAAATATCTCGACTGAATCATCGTTCAAAGAAAACAAAATGAATACTTCAGTAAAGTAATCAACGTGCTTACAACACTGGTGGGTCAATTATGTCTGAGCTCGTAAAATGGTCCTGAATGCAAAATAAGGCTATTTCATACCGGTTTTACACGGATATTACCTTTTTCAGCTGTGCTGAAAATCAAGGAAATCAACGCTAACAACACAGAAAATAAATGGCTATCTCACCCAAGGCCTTAAGTAACCAAGTCACCGTTAGCTAGGTGCACTGGCCATGTGTGCAAATTGCCGCAGGCAAATGTTAAATCGTACCATTTTGGAGGCATCAATGTCTGAGGGACCGCTTTAAAATATATACTATTCAGGTCACTGTTTGAATCTAAGAAAGCCGAGATAGTGTTATAAAGTGTCTTTAGTTCTTGAAAAAAAAAATGAATGAAAAAAATAGACGGTGTATAATATTACACATAGCATCGCCAAGTATCAAATAGATCAAATGTACTTAGAGAAATAAATCAATCTGAAAACATAAATCGATAAGCCAAGACTGTAAAATGCAACAAGTTTTTAAACATTTTATAACGTGCAACATATATTTTCAAGAATGGCCGATATTGTTGACAAAAGGATAAATAAAATAAATTAAATATTAATTATATATTATATTATAATGGGATGCGTGCCATCAAAGTATTCGTACACCGGAAACGTTATTTATTTGAAACGGAAACGTTAATTATGACGTTACGTTTCGTATATATATATATCGATCACTAGCGACGGCTCAAGAAACCCCGTTATTAAACACAGCATTTCAAGTCCAACGAAAATGAACTAATCACCCTGTATGTCTTTTCTTTGTATTATTATTATTTTTTTTTTCAAAATAATTGTGTTGTTAATTCTAAGTGCAGTTGAGGCTTCATTCTACTTGTGAATCGTCTGCAGCAAACGATGCACGCGAAATGTCAAAATAGAAGTAAAGGCAAATAGAAGTCAAGCCTTATTCGCGTTCAAAATTAAGAAAAATAAATGTTTAAAATTGTCGTCTGCTACTTGTTCCTAGAGCTTGAATGGTTAATAAACACATTGACAGCTCAGAAGTTGTTTTCATCTGAAGATGGTATTGTTCATGTTGTTAATATATTAAATCATAATTAGGCGATCAATCGAAAACGCAATCCGTGTGAAAGTCTTCAAAGGATCTCTGTGGATAGCAAGATCTCATTACCCCTCAGGCGAAATAAACAGAATCGGACCAGATTGCGTGTATTCGCAAACCGACCCAAGTCTTTGTTGATTGCGTATTATAAGGTTATACTATTAAACCAGCACCCAAGATATAGTTTTTGCTTACTTTGACAGTCAAATTACTCAGATCTGATTGCACCCGTTAGTATTTCTCTATCCGAATCGCGTTAGGCAAGGGCATCAAGATAATAAATGCTGAAAAAAAATGAATTATTATTCTTATTATCCATCTTCTTCTTCTTCTTATTATTATTATTATTACTATTTATCATATGACGTCGCGTCTCTGAGTGTAATAACGACATGTAATATTTTCGATAAAACACTAGTGGATTAAATATGCACATTAGCTAGATACGTCCGGTAACGCTACATGTACGATGTCCTTAACGCCGTCGCGTTTACTAATGGCGGAGTATCGATATTTTTGTAAACAATCGTGACTAAAATGCGTTTGAAATGTCATATGATCAACAGAATCTTGCATTAATGCTCATGTATTATTGAATTTATTAAACAAGTTGAGGAAAAGGGATAAAATGCGAGGCGTCGCATTTTATCCCTTTTCCTCAACTCGTTTAATAAATTAAATAAAACATGAAAGCGCGAGGCTTCGCATTTTATCCCTTTTCCTCAACTCGTTTAATAAATTAAATAAAACATGAAAGCTTCGCATTTTATCCCTTTTCCTCAACTCGTTTAATAAATTCAATAATACATGGACACTCATGTAAGCTCCTCCAAGTCAGAAATTTATTAAACGAGTTGAGGAAAAGTAATAAAATGCTCGGCAAAGCCTCGCATTTTATCTCTTTTCCTCAACTCATGTAATAAATTCAATAATACATGAACACTCATGTAAGATCCTCTATATAATTATTAGCATCATTATTTTAAGATTTTAATCAGTATAGTGTTGCTTGTATTATTATTATTATCACAAATACCCCAAATCTATATTTTAAAAATAATATTGGAAATATTTCGAAAGCACGCCTATTCAACTGCATTGAAAAACAAACAAAAAAAAAAAAAAAAAAAAAAAAAAAAACATAGAAAAAAAGAGGAAACAATTTGTATTAAAATTCTGATATTTTTCATATTTCTGCCCAAAATATAGATTATAGGAACTCGTTAGAGCCTCATCGGCGAGCAGAAATAAGAAAAAATAATGTTTACCTATGTAAACCCCAGCATTAATATATAAATTTGGAGATTAATGGGGGACAAAATCATATAGGACTGTTTTTGTGATGATTAACCCAATTATTGTGCATAGTCGTGTTAACGCACTGAAGCGAACGGTAGGAAAAATCATGAGTGGATAATCTAAATTTGGACAAAAATGTTAACTTGTATAACGGAGAAAATAGCGCCCGCTATGGGGTTTCCACGTCATGCATCAATCTGCGCGTCTATGGGTAAGAAAACGATAAATTCTAAGCTCTACTCACCGGGGCAATAAATCGGCAATAAACGACAGCAAGGAATAATCCTGGACTAAATGGAAGTGAAGGCAATGGCCACGAATCGATACAATTACCCCGCAGCTCCTACAGAGACAACAAAGTGACAGAACAACAGACACTAAAGACAACATCAAAAACGGAGAGCCAAAAGGACAGTTTCTTTCCCACAAAATGGCAAATTGGCTATCCAAAACATACACACACTCATAGACAAACCATAACAAAAATGAACCGCGACAGAAGAACCGCATTGGAAGGGTCATTGGGGGAGGGCTTAAATCGATTTAACGTGGCCACAATCCACGCCCTTACTTCCGTCGCGATTCAGACAGATAATTTGTACAGTCCGCATGGAGGCCTCCTAACTCATCAGTGCAACATCTCCGTGAAAACAAAAAATAAAACAACCACAGAGACGAAACAACGTTGAGGACTCGACAGCAAGAAGCCACTGAAATGCTGAAGCAAAAGAAAACCAACAGTTAGACTCCAATGGGTCCGACCAGACGCAGAGCATCAGGCACCAATCAAAATTACATAAAACAAAACCGTTTTTGTTACACGAGCAAAATACGTAAAACAAAATGAGCATTTTACCACCAAATCATGAAAATTTGCCGATAACTTTTGATATTGTTTTATATTTCTACTACAAACATAAATTTGGGCTACATGTTAGAATCACCTCGACGAGGATTCACAAAAAGCCAATTGAAAATGAGAGAATAAATAAATAACCAGAGAGAAATAGATGGATAAAATGTTACCCCTTTACTTCACTTTTCCTTCCAAGTCGTTTACAGTATGTATAGAAATATACTTTGTCTTTTAAGACAACCTACTGAACGAAGCTTGAATAAACAGGTTCAATTTATATTCTCTGGCAAGGTATTAGTATTTTTTATATTTTCACCATCTGTTGCTTGATAAATTGCATAATCTTTATTAGTCATAAAGGTGTTGCAAATTTAATGCGTAGTTTACAGGCATAACGACAACGCATTAAAGTGACATATTGCATTCTCATATATATGTATTTCCAGCAAGATGGCTTCAAAAGTGGAATCGAATACGTGGGCTAGCAATTTTGTTTCTAATAGGAAATATTTGATTATTTATTGAATGCCAGGCAGTGCGAAAAAACATATTTTGTAGCCAGTACATATTGTAAAGGAGAAAGTACTAATGAAATTATTGACTACATAACTAAATTTCTAGGTTTTAATTCTCAGTAGTTTTTATTAATTTCAGTGCTAGTCACATTCAAATGTTATTACTCCTGACAAGTAGTAAATGCTTAACAATCCAATAAAAGATTCTTCTTTAATTCAGAGACTTAATTTTATTTAATGTTAGTAGGTACCTTATGCTCTTCTTCTGGTCGGGCAAATCGGAGTCTAACTGATGGTTTTCTTTTGCTCCAGCATTTCTGTTATATCTTGCTGTCGAGTCCTCAGCGTCGTTTCATCTCTGGAGTTGCTTGATTCCTGTGTTCTCGGAGATGTTGCCCTGATGAGTTAGGAAGCCTTCTTGGGGACTGAAAAAAAAAAGATTTGTCTAAAACGCGAATGTAGTAAGGGCGAGGATTGTGTCCGCGTAAAACTTAACCCCAACCCCCTCCCCCCAACCACACACACACACACAACCCCACCCAGTGAAATACTTTTCACTGACCGTTCCAAGGCGATTCTTCTGTCGCGGTTTATTGTTGCTATAGTTCGTCTTTGAATGTGTGTATCGTTTATATCCTTTTGTTTTGGATAGCCAATTGACCATTTTGTGGTAAAGTAATTGTCCTTTTGGCTTTCCGCTATTGATGTTTCATTTAGGTCTTAGTCATTCCATGTTACATTTCTTTCCCTCTGGTGTCTCTGATGGGATGTGTAGGTTATTTTTAACGATTTCTGGTCATTGCCTTCACTTTATTTGGCCAAGAGTATAGTCATCCAGTCGTTTTGCCCCAAACCAACAAAGGCCAATAACTAACTTAGGGGCAAGTATCAATTCATCATACCCGATTTTATGTAAAAAAAAATACTATATATTAGACCCGATTTTATGTAAAAAAATAATATATAATAGTTTCGACACTTATTGCTTAGGAATTACAGATGCGTTTGAAAGTATCCAGTTTTTTTTTATCTGACTCCCTCGGGCCATGGGGTGAGGTCAAAGGTCATAGTTAGAACAAAAAAAGGTAACACCAACAGCGGAAAGCCAAAAGGACAGTTACTTTCCCACAAAACGGCCCATAGGCTATTTAAAATAAAATAACACAAGCGACACAATCACCCAAAGACAAACCATAACAAAAATAAACCGCAAAAGTGCGGGATTTACTGCCCAGGAAAAGTGTGACTAGGTAAACGGACCGGCTAAAATTTACCTAAATAGTGTTTACTGGGCCCTTAAACTCGAATACAACCATTCATGTTGGTTGGTTGAAACTTCTTGTGTGCAAAACTATTGATAGGGCGACACGACTAGAAGGCGAAATGACATGATAAGAAGTAACGTCTTTTATCTACTAAAGATCTGGTACGAGCAGGATTCTACAGAAAATATGAAGGGTTAGGTTGCACAGGTTAGGTCTACACATGTGTAGCTATAGGCAATAACTCTACTTTAATAAATTTTGACTTATGATCCTTTATCTACTTATACCCATTTGTATTGACCATGGTTCTAAGCCATGCAAGATATTCAAATGGAATTTGCTATAGCTATTCACAAAAACACAACGCACGTGAAGCAAAGGGCAACAACTCTATATTTAATAAATTTTGGCTTATTTAGTTACTCGTCTGTACTGAATTACAAAATACATTTACATGGATTATGCCGACAATTTTTAATATAACTAGCAAGAAACCGTCAGAGTAACGACTTTTATTATATACTAAGCAGTGAAATCAACGCATATCAGAAAAAATATAAATGATAGTTTCACAGTGTGAAAAATAATATGACAGTGTTATTTCAAAGTAGCAGCCAGGACTCCTTTTTTCGCACAAAATTCACACATGGTATCGATAAAAAAAAACTGTAAAATACCTTGAAAAGCACGCTTTGTACTGTAAAAATGCTGTATTCACAATGGCGATATGTTTATGTTTTGAAACTGAGGGTTGTGACGTCATAGCCAAGTCAAAATCACAACGTAAGATCCGATTGATCAATTACAGTTAGTCTCCTAATATATTATAAAATAAAAAGAAACTTTACTTTAACTTTTTTTCGATACATATTAAAATTATTTCATCTTGTGTGTTTAAACATCCGAAATTTTACTCGTGCTTCGCACTCGTGAAAATTTGGATGTTGTAAACACACTCGATGAAATATTTTTGGTATTCATTTCAAAAAAGTAAATATCCTCTATATACTACTGACAGTGCCACCCTATTGTATGTCTAAACTATTCCGCCAATTCGTTCAACCACCCCATGCACTCACACATACTCACTCTCCTCAAGCAAAAAATGCTATCGCGGGGCTATGATCCCGCTTTTGATGGTTCTAATCATTGTCCTACGAATGCTGCTTGCATTTAAGCCCCATAAGGGAATGATACAGTATGGATAGATACATGTAGCATAAGTTTGCCGGGGATTTGACAGCCAAATAATATTGACCACTCCACCTCTTACCGTTGTCCAGCTACCAATGGCTGTGCAGATAGCAGCAGCTGTGCAGATAGCAGCAGTGGTGCAGATAGCAAAAGCTGTGAAGTTAACAGCGGCTGTGCAGACGGCAGAGGTGGAGCAGATACCAATGACTGTGCAGATAGCAGCGACTGTGCAGATAGCAGCGGCTGTGCATATACCAATGGCTGTGCAGATAGCAGAGGCTGTGCAGATAGTAGCGATGGGGCAGATACCAATGGCTGTGCAATAAATTGGTAACGTAGGGATAGGTAATACTACAGCTATGGCGAGGGCGAAAAGGACGAGCATTCCAAAAGCCGCAAATGCAATAAAGGCGCAGAAGACTACAGCGATTTTGAGGACCGTGACAGAGGCAAATATTGCAAATATATTGGTAACGTAATTATCCATGATGACTCAATGATAAATAATTCAATAAACAAGGTAAGCAGATAGTGAAGAACAATTTCACTGCGAAACTACCTAGGTACAGTATTACAGTATAGGTATAAGTTAGTCAAAATGTATAGCGATCATTGGTAAGAGCAAACAAATTATCAAAGCATTTTGTTATTGTAGTGGGAGTGTCGCGAATGTAATACGTAATATTCTATATTTCCTTAAATGTTTCCCTATTTTTAAACACTTTATGTTCCTTCTGAGATAAATGAATATTCAGGCTATTAAATATTCAGGCTATTGAAGTACATTATTTAAATGCATATGACGTCTTATAACGTTATGATATGTTACGCTGACGTCAGGAGTGATTATGATATTAGCAACTAGTGGGACAGATGTGCAGAAGCACATACATATAGTTTGTTTCCCTGAAAGGGACAGTTTAAGACACTGTTAGGATAAAAATGATATTTATTTATCATATGACGTCGCGTCTGAGAGTGTAATAACGCCATGTAATATTTTCAATAATCAACTAGTGGATTTAATATGCAAATTAGCTAGATACGTCCGGTAACGTTACATGTACGACGTCCTTAACGACGTCGCGTTTACTAATGGCGGAATATTGATATTTTTGGTAAATAATCGTGAAAAAATGCGTTTTAAATGTCATATGATAAATAGAATCTTGCATTCGTGCTCATGTTTAATTGAATTTATTAAACTCGTTGAGGAAAATGATTAAAATGCTCGGCAAGCCTCGCATTTTATCCATTTTCCTCAACTCGTTTAATAAATTCAATAATACATGATCACTCATGTAAGATCCTCTATGTCGTGACATACAATGGAAAAATGCTGTATATGCGGCAGACACAGAGCAGGACACAGGCAGTCTATGTTTGTAGCAAACGAGTAGGTTGGTAAACCGCTTAGAGGATCTAATCCTGCCCAGGCTAAGTAGTGCGAGTCGGACCGTCCTTGAATATAATCCCTATTGGGTTCATTGGCGACAGGGCTTGGGATGTCATTTCATCTCAATGTCGGGTAAAAGTCCCACAAAATTGAAAGCAATGTCTCCGATATGACATATACAGTGTCGACGGGGGCGTTAAACCTCAAATCAAACAAACAATAACCATTGATAGTGTTGCCTTTAATGATCTTAGGCATTAGTTATAACCATAATTCCTCGAGTATGATGCCTTCAGTTTATGATCTAAAACTGTCTTACTTGTTTGAAAAATCCCGCTAAAATTATCAACTGAAACACTTGCATTTATATCCTTTTCTAACGTTTTCGATGCGTGAATATGATGTTACACCGTCTTACGTCCAGGAAATCGACTAGTGACGTCATAAACTGACAGTTAAAATGACGTCACTCGTGAAAATTTGCTCTTCCTTGCAGTGTTTTATTGTAGAATTTTATTGTAGAATAAAACACAGTTATTTTTCATTGCCTATATAGGCGCGCTATGTTAAAATTGTAATTTTAGTATTCTCTGTGACCTGTGATTGAAGGAAATAATTTTCTGGGAATTGTGATTATGGCTATATTTGTGACCTTTTGTGATATATACCATGCATGAGTTTGCATGCAAATGAACCAGCATTCTTTATTTTATCGACATGTGATTAGTTGTACATACACAGGTCGTTTTGTATATCGTCTAAATTACAACAGTAAAATTCCACTTTTAGGACGAATGGGAACACCTGGCAGATTTTCCGCCATTTGTCAAAGGGATGGAACTTTCGCGACTTCCTGTTCGCTTTACCATAAGCCCTGTTCCGCTTAAAAGAGTATCTACTTTTAAAGGAAAGCCTTTCCTTTCAGATTTGACCCCTATTGACATGGAATACAAAAACACTTTTGCAGGAGTTGCCTCACCTGAAGGTGTTCCCATTCCCGTTAAGGCCACTACAACTGAGGCTATAATTCTGCTTTAACATGTTTGTTTTGAAAGTTTCTGTTATTCTGTTTTTGTATGTTCTGCATACAGTGCCCTCTGGCCAGAGACCATCTTTAGGACAGTTCAAAAGTGGTCTTTATGAGCACTTTTGTACAGTCCGAAAGATGGTTCTAACATAGGACTTTTACTGTACTAAAAGGCTTTTTTTCTTTGAGTTGTATTTCTGTAGATACAGATACTATCAAAAGAAAAAAGTAATCCGTATTCTGCCTCAACTGAAAAAATAATTTGAATTGAAGAATCATTTAGAAAGTAATTTTCTGTTATATAAAGAGTTATAAAAAACATTATTAAAGTCCAGGATTATGGTTAAGTGCAGACAGGCATGGGGTTTGAGGTTCCCATACAAGCCTTCAAATTTTACACTTACTACATACAACAGCAATTTTAAACTTATGCCTTGAGGGCCTCACGTTCTCTGCTATATAATTTAATTGCAGCTAATGCATCAATTTAATGCAGATCGAAGACAGCTGCTGTCAAGTTAAAAGTGTCATCACCGTTGTTTAATCTCTGTGGTTCTTTGATAATTTGTGTTCATGGAGATGTTGCACTGATGAGTTAGGAGGCCTTCATGCGGACTGAACACATTATTTATCTAAATCGCGACGGAAGTAAGGGCGAGGATTGTGTCGACATAAAATTGATTAAAGCCACCCCCCACCTCCCCAGTGGAATTCGTTACCGCTGACCGTTCCAAGGCGGTTCTTCTGTCGCGGTTAATTTTGTTATGGTTTGTCTTTGCGTGTTTGTGTCGCTCATACTATTGTATTTTCGATAGCCTTTTGGTCATTTTGTGGGAAAGAAACTGTCCTTTTGGCTTTCCGCTATTGATGTTTCCATTAGGGTCAGTTGTTTCATGTTTGTGTTTCTTTCCCTTTGGTGTCTCTGATGGGAGCTGTGGGTTGATTGTATTGATGCATGATCATTGCCTCCACTTCTTTTTTTTTAAGAATTTAAAAAAAAAAAAAAAAAAAAACAGAGGCTGCCTTTAATATGTTGGAAATTGACGCATTAGCAACAACAAAACTGTTGTATCCAATATACACATGTACTTAATAACACAACTTACTTAAATTAAACTGTTGCATGCAGTATACATACCAAAACCTTACGGAAACGTAATAAAGTGTAGAATAAAACGTTGAAAAACATATAAAGAGCAAATCTCTGTAAGCACCACAAATTTTAAATAGGGGTCCGGCACACATAGTCTCAGAATTAACCGTTTCTTTGATATATTATGTATTGCCATGTATGAAAAATAAAATGCACAATAAAATTCTGATCTGGGCCTCCGTTGCCATGGCAACGAGCAAAATCAATTTTTGACAAAATCGGGCAAAACACTGTATAATTTTTACTGAAATTATCATATTTTTATGATGAAAATATAATAACATAAATGAAAAGAAAAGAGTAACAAAGTAAAAGTCATAGGTTTAGTTTGCAGAATGCAGAAATCAGTTTCTGGATAGTACAAAGTATGCCATAATAAAAACACTTTAAACTTTGGCTAATTACGATAATTTAAAAAAAGAAACAAAATTAACAATTTTGCGCATTTTTGGAAAGATATAATTAAAGAGACACCGATGCTGAAATATGTTATTGCAATGTTTTTGAAACAGTTATTTTAGGGGATTTAAATCATGTAAAATTTGGATTTTGGTAACTGTATCTTGTAGGATAAAATATCGAATGACACTTGTATACTTTAAGGAAAAACAAAAAGTAAATAACTAACCTGTGAAAACAAACTGTGCTGAAATCTCATATATAACAATAATACTAGATAAAAAGTTGTTGATTAGCTAAGAGTAAAAAGAAAACAATGTAAGGCGTTCAACAAGAAAACAGTTTTCAAACAATTATTGACTTTTTAATCGATTTCATGGCGAAAATAACAAAAAATAGGGGGTAGGGGAAAAGAAAATGAAAATTTATTTTGGAATCATGTCATGTATAACTGTTTGACTTGGAGTACAAGTGACTGATGTACAAATTAAAACTTCCAAATGTATCTGTACCAAAAGATTTAAAGTGCAGTAACTCTTCATTTTCCAATGAAATCGCATGACAATATCACCAAGGTAACAATAATGGTATATGAACATAAAAATGTGAACACATTTCAATTCAGAAGCTTTACAGTATTATTTAACTTAAGGCAACAAAACACCCATCTTGAAGACATTTTAGGTTCAGACTAAATATGAAATGTTGGCATAGTACACATATGCCCAACCCCTCGCCTTGGCATTGAAAAAAAATCATCAGAAGAGCTTGCACTTTTTCTCTCCCAAAAGCCCATATGGGTTTCAGAAGGTTGTTAAAAAAAGTGCATCAGAATAAAAATATAAAATACACTAGTTACCTTCACAGTGTACTGCTGCAACATCTGCAGAATTGTATTTATGTAATGTTTATTGGGACTATCTTTACCCAATGATACTAAGGACCATTTCTTAGGATGATGAAGTTCCATAATTTCTAGAGCACAAGGTATTGGTATTCTGAGTTGTGATTCTTGCACGTGACAGCATTGTAAATTTTGTGTAAAATTCTCCATATCTCAAAGGGTATTGCAGATTATGGCCTTCATTAGTTATATTGTCAAGGGAGATAATAAGAAAACAAATGGTTATTGTGCATGACACACCTGCTTTACTTTACGAACAATTGTACTGAGTACAATTAATATGCGTCACAGGGTATTGGAGATATGGCGATCACAAGATCATTCAAATAGCATGAGACTCAGTATGGGTGAATATTCTATACAGTAATAGTAAGTATTATGCTCAGTGGCTCTCAAAATGTGTTGTTGTTTTTTTTTTTGTTTGTTTTTTTGGTTTGGTTTTACGACCCTTTCAAGATTATTTCACTCATATCGAGACGATTGTTAATCTGAGGTGCAAAACAAAAAAGTACCTGTTTTGTCAGACAGTCTGTTTTGTCATCCTTTGGGATCATTGATTCCATTGTGGAATTTTGAGAATATCTGAGGGTCACTGATGAGGCCTAATTGGCCGAAACTAGCTAGTCTGGCCCAGAAAACATGTACACTCCATATTTTTCGCTTCTGTGGTGTATTCCTTGCTTCCAAAGGATAACCCTTTTATAGAACATATTATGCTTTTCTCGAAGAATGGGAGTGTAGAGTAACTTAAAGGAGTTCATATTATAGCTTCCTTATTCTTTTGAAAATGAAATTAATTGAATACATGTGATGTTGGTCTTTCTGTTCGGGTTTTACGTCCCTTTCAAGATTATTTCACTCATATCAAGCCACTCATTATTCAGACGAAAACCGTAGTACACTGAGAAAAACCGCCTGACCGTCCGTTGCAGAACTTGGCGTCTCACACGTGCCCACTGTCAGGCTCGAACCTACTAGGCCACGGAGGCACACATTTCAAACTGTGTTAGCAACTTATCAAAGTTGTGTTGTTGTGGAACTGGGTACTATCCAGCACTGGGTACCTGACTGTAGAATGAGCGAGCTATACCCCCATGACTTTGCAGTTTATCCTAGAATTCACCAGTGCATGCTATGAACCATGAATATTGCTGTTTTCTCGATCTTTAAAGTGTTTAATTTCACAGGACATTTGTCATGTTAGCAGAACAAAACACAAAAATGTCTGTTTTGTCAGACAGTCCTATGCTTTTCACGAAGACTGGGAGTGTAGAGTACCTTAAATGAGTTCATATAACAGTATCCTTTTGTTTTGAAAATGAATTGAATACATGTGATGTTGGTCTTTCTGTTTTTTATACCAGTACCAGTTCCGGACCAGTCACGCATCATTGAGTGTTGTAAACAATAAGGCTGCTTGCTGCTTTAAATGTTTCGTACCATTTTAAAGCAAAAATAAATCTTTACAAAATGCACACAATTAGTTTTCTTAATCTTATTCAGCTGACATTCTGAATTAAAGAATATTAGACCACATTCAGACCCCAGTTGCAGATCACAGTACCCAGTTGCGGATCCCGAAATATCAAAAAGCGTTGAGATGCCTGCTAACAATCAAAATATATATCAGCTCCCTTTCAGTGGCATTCAGTTAAATTTTACAGAAATGCATATTTAAACATGAGGGCAATGAGGGCCCTGGTTCGCTCACCTGCTGTTACAAGTGGGCCATCGGCGAGGCCATTTAAGCCCTTGGACTATAATTTGAACAATCTACCTCTATGACCGGCAACCGACTACAGTAAGAAGCCTGGCATTCAAATTTTCATTGTGAAGGTGTTCACCTCCCTTCTTAATGGAATTATACGACCAAGTGTTAAAAGCGCTGAATCATAAACATTGAAGAAACGAAAATTTTTTCTGCCGGTTATGAAAGTGTGGCTGCAGTGGGTCGGTCGCATACAACGTTATTGAACCCTGAAGGGGTTCATGCAAACTTTGCTAGCGACCCGTTGTCGTTCATAATTTCATGAACAGCAGACGTTCATTTCTTACAGTTACATGCTTATAGGGCAAACTTTTATAGCCAAATTAAAAAAAAAAAAAAAAAAAAAACATTTACAGACTGTTTTCTAACAAAGAGCGATACAAATCTTAGAAAACCATGGTTGAGACTTGCGTCACTGAAAATCATGTGACTCGGTGTGTTCATGGAAGTATGAACTATATTGTTTTCTATAGATTTACATTAGATTTTACACTGGAAATGTAAATAGTGTAAAAAATTAAGTCTATCACCGCTGTGGTTCCAGCATGGCCCGGGTCACATATGGGATGCCAAGTTCTACAAATGAAGGTCAGGCGATTTTGCGCAGGTACTCCGGTTTTCTTTCACCTGAAATTAACAATCAGCCCCATATGTGTAACACAATGGCCGTAAAACAAACATCAAACTCAAAGTCCTCTTTCTACTTATCTACAAATAGGATACACATTTATCCCAACATAACTAATGGGATTGGAAAACCTGCATTACAATAGATGAAAACTATCTCTTTCTTTCTGCCTCATTTTGGAGAAGAACTTTTACCAAAAGAAGCCTCAGCCAGTGCATGCAATTTCCGACGATAGGACACTGGCCACAATCTAAGAATCAGAACAGCCTGTATATCATTGCAGTTTGACAGGAACATTCACCAGTTGCATGTCCATATGATTTATTGGGCCGTTGGCGCAGTCCCTGGTTGGATTGGGATATAGGAACGTCGATGGGCATCTAAAGTAGAAGTAAAACAAAGATCAGGAATTGATACAATTAACTTACTCCACCCATAAACGACACCAAAGGGAAAGAAATACAAACATTAAGCGACCAGACCATAATGGAAACCTAAACAAAGGAAGGCCATAAGGACAGTTACTTTCCCACAAAATGGCCATATGGCCATCCAAAACCAAAAGACACAAGTGATACACACAGTAAGTAACATACAACAACATAAATAAATCGCCACAGAAGAGCCGCCTTGGAACGGTCAGTGGAAGATTTCCACTGGGGGGCTTAAATCGATTTTACGTGGCCACAATCCTCGCCCTTACTTCCGTCGCGATTTAGACAAATAATTTGTCAGTCCGCATAAAGGCCTCCTAACTCATCAGTGCAACATCTCCGTGAACACAAAATCAAAGAACCACAGAGGTGAGACAACGGTGAGGACTCGACAGCAAGAAACCACTGAAATGCTGGAGCAAAAGAAAACCAACAGTTAGACTCCGATGAGCCCGACCAGAGACAGAGCAACAGGCACCAACCGACATTATCTCTCTAATTTTCAATAAGCCTTTACGTTGGAGCCGTCATAGAATCTGAGGCCTGACCCACCGGCGTGCAATTAAAGAGGGAAGCAAAGTTGCCAACCGTGATTGGGTTAACTACCATGCATGCAGTCTGTCGTATAATATCCATGTTGTACCCAATCTTTTTATATCGAAGAATGATTTTACGAAATTGGGTGCTGAAGTCATTGCGGTTATATATTTTTCTGAATTTATATGCTAAGTCACCATAAAATTCGGGTTCCGATAGACCTTGTTGCAGAAGAGTTTTAAGTCCAATATTGAATTTTGAAATTAAATCAGAATGGCGTCTATAAAATTTTGAAAAGGCTTTGCGTAGTTTATGGTACCGATAACCCTGATTAAGGAGTTTAGCCGTTAATAATTTATTACGAGTGTTGAAGTCAGTTACATGACTACACACTCTAGCAAATCGAATTAATTGCGAAATATAAACGCCATAGGATGGCGCACGAGGAACATCACCATCCAAAAAAGGAAAATTTACAATCTCAAAATCAAAGTCATCGCGTTTATCATAAATTTTGCACGAAACAAATCCATCTACAATAGACAGATGTAAATCCAAAAACGGGGCCTCGGTATCAGAAGAATTTGCTTTATTTAACTGAAGTTCTAGGGGGTAAATCTGACTGATCAAACCATCAAAATAGGTATTATCAATATTTAATAAATCATCTAAATATCTACAAGTAGAGCTAAAAGCTTCAATAATTTCAGATTGGTTATCAATGGAAAGCGACAAAATGAAGTCTCTTTCATAACAATACAAGAACAGATCAGCCACAAGAGGTGCGCAATTAGTACCCATCGGAATACCCACAATTTGTCTAAATAACTTAGTACCGAATCTAATATAAATATTGTCAAGTAGAAAGGTGAGGGCATCACACACTTTCTGACATGACCAAAGTGTATAATTCTTATGCTCTTTAGAAGTGAAAAATGCATTTCTGACATTACATGCAGGATAGAGAGAATCTTCTCTGTGAAAAGTCCATTCAATTAAATCATTAAGCTTTTCTTTTATAAGATTATGAGGAAGTGTAGTGTAAAGAGTGGAAAAATCGTAGGTAGACAGACTAGAAGCACGAAAATGTCTAGATTTCAATTTATTTAAAACCTCATTCGAATTTTTTATAGACCAAAACAGATTTCTTCCTGATCTTTCAAAGACTTTATCACAATATTTAATTACATGCGTTTTAATAGCAGTAAGACAGGAAGTTAATAATTTAGAAAGTTCAGTGGTAGTGCAAGAGCTAGAATTTGCAATAAACCGTGCTTTGTAAGGTTTTTTATGAAGTTTTGGTAACCAGTATAGCGTAGGAAGCTTGTCTTGGCCTTCGTTAACACACACAGCAAACTTGGTGGCTGAAAGACAAACATGTTTATCTACTATAGCTCTCTCTTCAGCTAAAGGCTGAAGTTCATAGGCCATAGTACCACCAAGCTCCTGCTTAAGCGTGTTAACATAGTGGAGCCGTCACACAACGACGACGTTGTTAGCGGCCTTGTCTGCAGGGGCCAAAACAAACTTCTTATGAAATTCTTGAATACCTAGTTTAAGATGACGTAAAGACGTCTTGGGCTTAGGAGGTAATAAGTTAGTATTTTGAGAATAGAAAGAAATGCGTTTATTTACTAGTTTTGAAATGCTAAGTTTCCAGTCCTTAAGGGCTTTATGCTCAACATACTCTCGCTTACACCATCGATTACCGAATTCATTCAAGGAAGCAGCGATTTCATCTCTACATTTACTGAAATCAATTTTAGAAGGAAACCGATATTTCGGTCCTTTAGAAATTATATTCCTTATCCTAGAATCAGGAATAATTTTCAAATTGCCAGTAATTACATGACCAGCAGCAGGATAGCAATACTTTGAGTTTTTACAATCACATGAATCAGGAGTATTAGTATCAATATCAAGATCTGAAACAAGTTTATTGAAATTAAAAATGATAGATCTAACAGGTTTGTTATATTTATAGCAAATTATAGGTGTTTCAGTATTTTGAAAATAAGCAGGAATGGAAGAAAGCACCGATCTCTCACGGAAGATACTGGGCAAATCTATAAAATCCATACCCTTATTAATGAAGGATATTTTGAAGAAATGGCGTTTATGATTAATTTCAGAATCAATGTAAGGACGGAGAGTATGCTGAGTATAGCCTCTAGTTAAGAGAGCCGCATCATATAACTGATGAGAACTATCGTAGAATTTATTCGCCTCGGTGTCCAGAAGACGTAAAACAGAAACGGGTAATAAACTTAAAAATGAAAGCATAGAGTGGCGTCCATGATTTAATAATATAATTGACAGTCACTTCAGTCTAGTATTGTTTCGTTTAAACGCACGTGTTTTACGCCATGTCGCTAGAAAATGTGCGTTGGTTCAAGACTTGGTGAAATCAGTGACTTCTGATCTGTGTGAACTAGGAAACAAACGCTATGAAAATAAATGCACCCACCATTTTTATGTTTTATTTGATTTGAGGTTTAAGGACCCCTCAACACTGTACATGTCATTTTGGAGATGTTGCTTCGTATTTTGGTGGACTTTTACTTTTTCTTATTGCCAGAAACTGACAACTGCCCTTCGTGAATCAGTAGACGGGAGAACATAGTTCATGATTATTTTCCACGAAAGTATGTTGCCAACCCTGGCAGGAATCGAACCCGCATCCTCCGGAATGTAATGGACGCTCCTACCACACAAACAAATGACGTCATCAATAGCAAATTTTACGTCAGACATTGTTGAGATCCACTTTTAATGTAAACAAAGTTGCTCTCTTGATTGTAGTACATGTATGTGCCAAATTGGTTCGATATACAGTACATGGAGACTATCATACTAATAACGCATGTTAAAAGTGTAGTTAATGTGGCTAATTCATACCCTATACAGTTGGCATTATTAAAGATCAAACCGTCAACGGAAGCCGGCTGTGCCCCGTATTTAAATTTTATTCCAAAAAGCTGAAACTTGTTCAATCAATTCAAGGGAGCAAACTCAATAATAAAATACACTCTCTATACTTTAATGAACTTATTACGGGAAAATATAAATTGAAATGGATTGTTTTTACAGTTTGATTACTAGTTTCAAAGACAATTAAAAACCTCAAGGGCTTTGACAATGTTATTGTATTTTTTCGGTGCATAACCTCCATTCGTCGATATAAACGACGGGACGCCGGGTCTTTGTCAGAACCACTGGAAACAGAAAAGGCCAATCTTGACCATTTTTTTCGATAATTTGATATAGATTTTGTTCGTTCCAAAATAACTTTTATTCCAAAGAAAATAAATGTGTTTTTGTTGTTGTTTTTTTTTTTCTGGTTTCTACGTCCCATATTTTTATGTGCAGTTCCGGCAATTAGAATGAACGCTGAATAGAACAGAATTTTTTCCTAAAATCGGAGCGTTTAATGCCCATTTTTTATATAAAAACTATTTACCCCAATCTGTTTTTCGATAAATTTGTATTTTAGGCAATATTCGTTATGAATAGACATGCCAAGTCACTCAGAGTGTGGTGCCCCTCACGCAATATCCGTTTCTATAAGGGGCATTTTTGAGCAAATTTGATGAAAAAAAATACCAAGAAATTTCAAAAAGAACGAACGAAAACATCAGATTAGAAATTTGCCCCTTAGGGATACTTATTTGGTCTTTGATAAAACCAAGACAATGAAAAATATATCATTCTTAACATTTTAAGATTGTTAAATTTTCGATTTTTTTCTAAGGGCTGGATTTCCGTCGATTTTGCTTTTTATGGACAATACATTTGCCGTTTCACGGAAACGGTTAGGAATATCGAGAAACCGCAATATTATTTTTTTACTATCTTGGAATGTTCTATCATTTGGTAGTAGTTTAATTTAAATCCCTGACAGTGTGTGCCGAAGAATTTTGGTGCATACAGAGAATTGCTCTTAATACGTAGAAATCAATAGGTAATGCGTAGTGTAATATGTTGAGGACCACCAGGTATACTATTTATTATTTTTTGTACGTATTAAACGTGTTTCGTCTATGTTTTAGAACTTTTTAGTACAGGTTTTTACTAGGTATTCCCTACGTATATCGAAATGTCACCTAGATTTTTTAAACGTAGCTGGGTCAGGTATGAAGCAATATATAGCCGTTTTCATTACGTTTAACAACGATTGTTGCCGCTCTGCTATGTTATAACATACACAGTACAACCTAGTCCTCAATACGTTACATTAAGACTGTGGCCTTTGTAGCCATTAAAAGCCTTATGTATAACGTTTTCACTACATTTTATTAAGATTCTTAACAAACGCAGTTAAACCTAACTCCCAATGCGTTACAGTGAGACGCTGGCCTATGCAGCCGTGTGTATTGCGTTTCACTACGTTTTACCATGTTTGTTGCCGTTTTGTTACGTTTGAAAAAAAAAAAAAAAAAACGCAGATTAATCTAGCCCCCAATACGTGACACTGCGACTGTTGGAAATAGGTTTGATGCCGAGATACGTTATTCAATAGCTTAACTTTACTCAAGCCACCTTCGAATCTGATGAGACTGCACATACACCAAGACAAATCTAAGTATTTGCTAACTTAGTCTTTGGCGACTTTGCACAATCTGCTATCAGTGTTCGCCTTTGCAATGATCGACTACAATTCAATCACGGGTAAGAGTTATCAAATAAATAAAGAAATTTAAAAGTTGTATAAATTTTACAGTTGTACGCTCCAAGAAAAAGGCAAAGAGAGAAATATACTTTCTCTTATATAAGAAATAGAGCGGATCTAACTGTGGTTTGTTGAGTAAAAAATCACAGTTTGGAGGTCAATTGTAAAGTAGATCAAACCACGCGCGCGTAGAGCGCGTGATTTGTCTTCTTATAAATGACCGACGAACTGATTTATTACTCCAAAAAAGTCACAAACGAGAGCTGATCTATTTCAATTTTAACAGGCTGAAAATCGGCAAGAATGCTGTTGTTTCCATCAAAATCACACATGGTTTCGCGATTGTTAGAAGAAATCCCGCTAAAATTATCGAGTGAAACACATTCATTTATATCCATTTCTAACGTTTTTAATGCGATAAAATGACGTTACACCGCATAACGTTAAGGAAATCGACAAGTGACGTCATAAATTGGCAGATTTAATGACGTCACTCGTCACGCTCTTCCTTGTCGTGATTTGTTGTACATGTAGAATAAAACAAAGTTATTTTCCATTGCCTTTATAGGTGCGCTGTGCTAGAATCCTTTATAAAAACATATGTTGTAGGTAAATGTTAGAATCGTGGTTCGAGCCTCGCACGGGTCATATGTGACACGCCGAGTTCTGCAACGGAAGGTCAGATGGTTTTTCTCTGGGTACTCCGGTTTTCGCCTACCTCTGATTAACGATCGGCTCGATATGAGTGAAATAATCTTGAAAGGGCCGTAAAACCAAAAAAAAAAAAATCCTAGAATCTCCTCGTCGAGGATTTGATTCTAACAAGTACCCACCACATATATTTCCGATATAAATTCGGACAATTATCGCTTGATAATCCTCGTAACCGGCCCTGATCTGCGGCTATGCAACGCCTTCATCTCTAATGACTTCCACATGTTACACAAAAACCATCTGTATGGAGGGCGCAAAATAATTGATGAACAGCATAGACAGCTAGTTTGTCTTCCTAAAATGCCTCCTGAACAATTTATTAATTAACGTGTCTAAATTACATTAGCAGGACCCTGAGGGGAAAAGACTACTTACAGTGTATGAAACAGTTTGTGCAACAGGCTGTCTCTGTCTGGAAGTAAGCAGCTTCAACCATAGTAAAGGGTGATTATGTAACCATGAGCACGGGATCGTAATGATTCTTGTTATGTCTGAATGAGTCACGTTCTAATAATATTTTTGTTAAAGTTTGTCTTTGAACGCATGTATTTATTAGATCTTTTTGTTTTTGGATAGCCAATTGGTCAATTTGTGGGAAATTGATCTTTTAGCTTACCGCTATAGATTTTTTCATTAGGGTCGAGTTATTGGCTTGAGGAAATAGATTGGACTGCACACTGCTTTCACGCACAGCTGCAACCGACCATACACGAGTACTGGAAAGCCGCATAGAAGGGGATTCATTTGGCGGCAGGGATTCAGATATCTTGTCATCTCGATGTCGGGTAAAAGTCACGCAAAATTAGAAGCAAGGTCTCCAACATGACCTAAATAGTGTGCCGGCCTCGGTAGCTCAGTCGGATGCGCGTCTGACTGGTGATCAGGAGGACGCGGGTGTTAATTACTATCAGGTTAGGTAACTCTTCTATATCTGTTGTTAAAATACTCCTCGATGCTACGCTTCAATGCTAGAGTTACTGTTACTGATTATTCTTAACTGTGCCGTCATGAATGTCATGGAAACGACGTAACGTCATAGAGTTTTTGTATGTCCAACATTGTTGTAAATAAAGTGTGTTGCTACTTCTAAGAAGTTTTCCTGGCGTATAACAATGGTAGCAGAGCGGATCCAATTGGAAGTATTGGAATTAGAGGAGATCTAAATATACATAGACTTGTAGAGGTATTTTTGTGGAAATTATAAAAAAAAAATGGGAACAAAAATCAATCCACCCAATTTTGCATCAGAGAGGTATGAACTGTATAAAGAGAAGCTGTTTGCATGACGTAATGTGACTGACGTTCCTACAGAAAAGCAGGGGATTGTTATTGCACTAACACTTCCAGATGAAGACAAGAATAAAATACAAGAAAAAGTTTTTAATCAAATTGGTCGTGAAAATCTGAAGCAAGTAAATGGTCTTGACACTCTCATCAATGTTTGGACAGTCAATTAATTAAAGATGAGCTGAGTGAAAGTTTGGAAAAAAATTGAACAATTTGAAGACTTTCAAAGGGTTAATGGACAGAGCATTACAGAATGCAAAGCAACCTTTGACTCGCAGTATAGAAAACTTGAAAAATACAAATTAAAATTACCAACAGAGATCTCAGCATTCAAACTTCTCAGGAAGGCAAATATCAGCAAAGAAGAAAAAATGCTTGTTCTCACAGGGAAGAACTATACAAGCAAAGAGACATTATATGAAGAGTCTAAACAGTCGTTGAAAAAATTCAAAGGGTGTGTTACAGAAGTGAGTGCAAGCCCAGGACCCAGTATAAAATTGGAGCCTACGTTTTAAGCTGATAATGAAGAAGCTTTATTAGCTGCTGGTTATGTCAAACGAGGTCAAGGAAAAAAGGTCAGTCAAGACAGGAAGATGGGGTAACACTCAAGGTGGTAGACAGCGGACCCTGGGACCAGAAGTGAGAAGAAGAATGAATCCTACAGGCCCAGATGACAAGGTATTAACCTGCAGAGTTTGTGGATCATACAGGCATCTTATGAAAGACTGCCCTGATAGTTTGGAGAACATTAAGAAGGTACATGTGGTCGAAGATGAGAATGTAGTGTTGTTTACAGGATACAACAAAGAGGAGATATATCAGCTGGGCGTTGATGCACGCAACTGCGCAATTCTGGACAGTGCTTGTAGCAGCACGGTGCGTGGGCAGAACTTGATAGATTGTTACATCAACTCATTGAATGAGGGT
Source organism: Lucinisca nassula (assembly GCA_963580285.1). Lineage (NCBI taxonomy): Eukaryota > Metazoa > Mollusca > Bivalvia > Lucinida > Lucinidae > Lucinisca > Lucinisca nassula. Next base: position 17,065,248 of record OY757015.1, read on the forward strand.
GACAGGAAGAAGGTACAGCAGACAGTAGGTGAGAGAACTTTTAAATTTGCAGGAGGAACACGTCTGAAATCTCAAGCTGAATACTGTCTTCAAGCAGTGATTGCTGGAAAAGAAGTAACAATTAAAACAGATGTAGTTAGATAAGATATCCCATTACTCTTGTCAAGAAATGCGATGAAAAAGGCAGGTGTGAAGCTGGATCTGGATAATGACTCAGCAAAAATATTTGGGGAAGATATTGCCCTGAACCTCACTACATCAGGTCAATACTGCATCCCTATTGACAGAACAGAAAATATAGAAGTTGAAGAGGTGTTATCTTCAAAGCTTGAAGAAATGGGGAGACAAGACAAATTGAAAACTTTGCTGAAGCTGCACAGGCAGTTTGCTCATCCACATGCAAGAAAGCTTAAGTCACTGCTACAAGATGCAAATATCTGGAGAGATGACTATAAGGACTTGCTAGAAGAAATAGATAGAAAGTGTGACCTATCCAAGAGGTATGCAAAAACACCTGCCCGTCCTGTAGTTGGCATGCCTATGGCCACTCAGTTCAATTGGAAAGTGGCTATGGACTTAAAGCAATGGAATGGGCGCTGGATTCTCCATATCATAGACATGTGGTCAAGATAATACCATATCAGTATTCATAAACAGGAAAAGACCAATTTATCAAATGGCGCAATCCAGGTTGCTTCGGATCGGTCGGCAGCGACCGTACCGAAGCCAGCGCCGCATGTAAAAGAGAAACTCGACTCCGGTCGAACTAATAAGGGATCGGAAGATCCGAAAAAGCAAATGTCTCTAAACAGACAGACAACGTAAAATGGAAAGAGACAATATAAAAGTCCAGAACAGATTCGGATCTTTGAGTGACAGTGATATGGAGATCATTGAAACTCTATCACCACCAAGCGGCAATAACAGATCGAGGTCAGCAACACCTAAAGCTGGTGGAAGCAGATCTATATCACCAATTGCAGCTCCAATATAGTTTCTAGTCGTAATCTCTTCATAAAATGGATTTAAAACATAAAATAATACAATGGAATTGTCGAGGTCTTAAATCAAAGTATAATGAATATGTTCTATAAAAGGGTTATCCTTTGGAAGCAAGGAATACACCACAAAACTGAAAAATATGGAGTGTACATGTTTTCTGGGCCAGACTAGCTAGTTTCGTCCAATTAGGCCTCATCAGTGACTCTCAGATATTTTCAAAATTCCACAATGGAATCAATGATCCAAAATGACAAGAAAATATAATCTACACTATGATGTAGGGCAGGGAGACGTTCTCTTATTACTGATTTCGTTATTAAACCCATCGGTTTTTTTGTTTGCAAGAATTTTTTTTTAAAAACTGATGACAACATTGATGTCAGGGGTTTCAATACATACAACTATACCTATTCTGATGGTAGCAAATCATCTGGTGGCAGTTCAATTCTTGTTCAATCATGTTTACCACAAAGAGAGATTTACCGGCCCCGATAGCTCAGTTGGTAGAGTGTCCTTCCGGGAACGGGAGGTCACGGGTTCGATCCCGGGCCGCGACATACCAAAGTCGTTAAAAATGGTACTAGCTGCTTCTCGCTTGGCACTCAGATTTACGGGGTAGAGCTAGGACTGGTCGACCCAGTGTCAGGATAATGTGACTGGGTGTGGTATAATGTAATGTGTCTGGGACATGATACTTCAGTGAGGCAGCACTATAAAAGTGAGCATTGAGCTCCCTGTCGCAACCAGACACCGTCGTGATATGACTGAAAAATTGTTGAAAGCGACGTTAAACCCGATTTCACACACACACAAAGAGAGATCAAATTAAAAACAGACCTACAAGCTGTAGCAGAATCGGTTTCTCGGATAAAGAAACTACAATTTGCTCTCTATATATCCCGTCCTCATTTTCGTTAAAGCCCGAACATCTTGACTCATTGCTGAGTCAACTTCCATCGCCATATCTTTTAGTTGGCGACTTCAATGGTCTCAATATTCTATTGGGCTGTAAAGATATCAATAACAGAGGAGCACTTGTCGAAGATTTTATTGCAAAGAGCGATCTTTGCTTGATGAATGATAAATCTTATACTTACCTTCACCTTGCTACAGGTCATTTATCTTCTTTAGATCTCTCTTTGTGTCACCCATCTCTCTTCTTGGACTATGACTGGTCTGTTCATGATGATCAGTGCGGAAGTGATCACTTCCCTGTTATAAATGAGAGTTTAAACGAACCAGATGAGGACTGTAACCCGAAATGGAAAATGAATAAAAATCAAAAATGAGTTCCTTTAAGAGCAATGAAAACATTCATAAGAAAGAAGATGGGTCATACTACGTAGTCGACTGGGAATTATTTCATAATTTATGTGAAGAAGAGTTATCAGTTGATCACTTAAATGAATCATCTGAAATTGATTCTGATTGCATAGATACACTAATTAATATATCAGAACAATGCACTCCAAAGACCTCCACCAATACTAGGAAAAGCAAGCCTTGGTTTAAAAATGACTGTAAAGAAACTATTCAAAAGCGCAAACAGGCTCTAAATAAGTTCTGCAAAAGTCCCACTTCAGAAAAGCTAAACGACGTAAAACTTTTTAGAGCTAAAGCTCGGCGAACAATCCGAGCTTCCAAACGAAAGTCATGGAGAGAATATGTCTCCAAATTGAACTACAAAACCCCCAATAAAAATGTTTAGGATATGGTACGAAAAATTTCAGGAAAAACAAAGTCCCCTAGTTTGACACAAAAGCTTCAACTAAAAAGATATTTCAGATACTCTTGGTAGCACATTTTTGAGTAATTCATCACCGCGAAATTATTCTGACACTTTTAGAAATGTCCAAAAGGACCAAGAGAAAAGAAATCTAAACTTCAAATCCCACAATCACGAAGAATACAACAAACCTTTTAACTTATCCGAACCAGTCGAAGCCATTGAAAAATCACACGATACAGCAACCGGCCCCGATGAAATTCATTATCGGATGCTTAAGCATCTGCCAAAAAGTTCTCTTTCAACACTTTTAGATATTTTTAATAATATTTGGGAAACTGGGGTCTGTCCTGAGAGCTGGCGTTTTGCTACAGTTGTACCAATTCCAAAGCCAGGGAAAGATCATGCAGAACCTACGAATTATCGACCTATAGCTTTGACAAGTTGTTTGTGTAAAACATTGTAGAGAATGATAAACAAGAGATTAGTCTGGTACTTAGAGTCCAACAACCTCATTTCAGAATATCAGTCAGGTTTTCGTTCGGGCCGTAGTACCAACGACAATTTAATAATACTAGAAACATTTATTCGAGATGCTTTTATTAACAAAGAACGCGTAGTAGCTGTCTTTTTCGACTTGGAGAAAGCATATGATACCACATGGCGTTATGGAATATTGAGAGATCTCCATAACCTCGGCTTAAGGGGAAAACTTCCCAGTTTTATTCAAAGTTTTTTAGGTGAGCGTGTATTTCAAGTCCGCGTGGGATCTACCCTGTCAGATCTCTATGCACAAGAGCAGGGTGTCCCACAAGGAAGTATTCTCTCAAATACGCTTTTTAACATCAAAATAACTAATACTGTACAATGTTTGGACGACAAAACAGACTGTTCATTGTATGTGGATTATTTTTGTATATGTTATCGTTAAAAAAACATGAAAACAATTGAACGAAAGTTACAACAAAAATTAAAACGAATAGAAGAATGGACTGATAAAAATGGTTTGAAGTTCTCCAAGTCGAAAACGCATAGTGTTCATTTTTGTAAGCTACGGAAGAAACACGACCATCCTTCCCTGTTTATACGGATTACAAATTCCTGTCGTTGAAGAAGCCAAATTTCTTGGGGTCATATTTGATCAAAAGTTATCTTTTATTCCTCATATTAAATATCTTAAAGCGAAATGCTTAAAAGCTTTGAATCTTTTGAAAGTTTTAGCTCATACAAGTTGGGGAGCAGATCGGTACACTTTATTACATCTTTACAGGTGTTTAATAAGATCTAAATTAGATTATGGGTCTGTTGTTTATGGTTCTGCCAGAAAGTCCTATTTAAAATCTTTGGATACTATTCATCATCAAGGCCTTTGTCTGGCTATGGGAGCCTTACGTACTTCTCCCGTATTAAGCCTTTATGTAGAAGCAAGTGAATCATCTTTAACTTCGCGCAGAGAGAAACTTTCTCTTCAGTATGCTATTAGACTTGCTGCAAATCCATCTAACCCGGCATCCAAAATTTCATTTCCACCTCACTTTGTGGATAAGTATGAAACTAAACCCACAGCAATCAAACCTTTTGGATTACGTATTTTACCACTGCTAGAAAATTCAGGTATCGACCTTATAAATATTAAAAAACATGAAACCGCCGAAATTCCATCTTGGTGTATTAAAAAACCTTCTATTCTGTTTGACTTACTTGATGGCAAAAAATCCGAATCAAATCCAATGCTACTCAAACAAAACTTTCAGGTACTGCAGTAGCGTTACAATGATTACCAGCAAGTCTATACTGATGGTTCCAATGAAGGAGATAAAGTTGGTTGTGCGTATGTTTCTAAAGATACGCATCAAACCTTGCGCCTTCCAGACGGTTCATCTATTTTTACAGCTGAAGCCAAAGCAATAGACCTAGCTTTAGATTTTATCCGTTCTTTATCATTTCAAAAAGCAATTATATTTTCTGATTCACTTTCTGTGCTTAAGGCTTTAGACCATTCATCATCTAAAAATCCTCAAATACAAAAACTGATCGAAAAACATCATGAAATTTCTAAAACGCACCAAATCTGGTTTTGTTGGCTTCCGAGCCATATTGGCATTGTCGGCAATGAGTTTGCTGACAAGAAAGCAAAGGAATCGCTCAATCTTGATCCGTCTGTTTTTAAAATTCCTTTAATAATTTAAACCATTTATAAATAGATACATCTTGTCGGAATGGCCAGGCGAATGGGACCGTGCAATAAATAACAAACATCATGCCATTAAACCTGTCGTTGGAACAAGGTGCTCTCCTCCACAGTATTCCAGGAAAGAGGATGTAGTATTAACACGACTGTGCATTGGTCATACTAGAGTTACTCATTCTTATATTTTAAATGGTGATGAACAGCCTTCCTGCGTAGGCTGCGATCAGCCATTCACTGTGAAACATATTTTAATTGAATGTGTCGACTTTTCACAGTCCCGTAACTTATACTTCAAAGCTGACACTTTGCAACAATTGTTTCAAGATGTACCTTTTGAAGATATTATCTTATTCTTAAAAGAAATTGGACTTTTTCATAAGATTTAACTGTTTAAGATTTTTATACATATCAAACTACCTTTTTTACTTTTAATATCCTTATAATTCTCAATGCCGTTAACCATTAACCGTTTGACGCTTATGACCCACAAAGTGGGTTGACGCGTCGTTAAACACGAAATCATCATCATCATAAACAGGAAAAGACCAAGTGATGTTGTAAATGCTTTGATGCAGAACTGGGTTGGAGTTTTCGGAGTAATGGTATCAATGATGACAGACAATGGGGGAGAATTCAATGCTTATGAAATGCTTGAAGTGATGTCCATCCTAAACATGAGAGTACTGACTACTGCAGCTGAAAGCCCATTTCAAAATGGGCTATGTGAGCGGGTACATGCTGTGACAGATATGATGCTGCTGAAACTTGAAGACGAAAACAGAAACACTGATAGCCAGACTCTGCTATGCTGGGCAAATATGGCACGGAATACATTACAGATGTGGAATTGATTTAGTAGCCATCAGCTTATCTTTGGTAAGAATCCAAATTTGCCCGGTGTAATGACAGATGGACTGCCAGGACTTGAAGGGTCAACCAGTAGCGATACGTTTGCACAGCATCTGAATGCCTTACATTCTTCACGCAGAGCCTACATCCAGACAGAGGCAAATGAAAGGATAAGGAGAGCTTTACGTGGGAAGATCAGGGCAGCTGAGGACATTTTTGAAAATGGAAACATGGTGTTCTACAAGAGAGAGGCGAAAGAACGATGGCTTGTGCCAGCTACAGTTGTTTTTCAAGATGGTAATGTGGTGTTTGTGCGTCATGGTGGAATCTTTGTCAGGGTATCACCGAATAGACTGAAAAGAATAGATCAAGTTTTAGACAGAAATGAAAGCAATGAAAGGCCCATACTGTACCAGTTGACAACGGAGATGAAATAAATGAGGAGGAGGCAAGGAAAGAGTCATCTGTGTCAGAGGTTTTGTCAGGACTGGGCTCTGCTGATAGACAAAACTCTGTTGAACCAGACAAAAATGCAGAAAACCAGTTGTCAGTTAAAGACAGAGAACTGCCAGCAATCAACTCAGAGACAGCTACAGGAGGTGTTGAGAATGATAGAGACACGGAAAGATCTAGCAGTGTGAAAGCAAATGACAGTATCAGATACAAGCTTAATGATGAATGGGTAACTGGCACAGTTCTTAGTAGAGCAGGAAAAGCCACTGGAAAGTACAAAAACTGGTACAATATTAGGAATGAAAACAATGAGGAAAGAAGCATGCACGCCGGTGGGTCAGGACTCAGATTCTATGACGGCTCCTACGTAAAGGCTTATTGAGAATTAGAGAGATAATGTTGGTTGGTGCCTGTTGCTCTGTCTCTGGTCGGGCTCATCGGAGTCTAACTGTTGGTTTTCTTTTGCTCCAGCATTTCAGTGGTTTCTTGCTGTCGAGGCCTCACCGTTGTCTCACCTCTGTGGTTCTTTGATTTTTGTGTTCACGGAGATGTTGCACTGATCAGTTAGGAGGCCTTCGTGCGGACTGAACAAATTATTTGTCTAAATCGAGACGGAAGCAAGGGCGAGGATTGTGGCCACGTAAAATCGATTTAAGCCCCCCCCCCCCCCAGTGGAAATCTTCCAATGACCGTTCCAAGGCGGCTCTTCTGTGGCGATTTATTTATGTTGTTGTTTGTTACATACTTTGTGTATCACTTGTGTCTTTTAATTTTGGATGGCCATATGGCCATTTTGTGGGAAAGTAACTGTCCTTATGGCCTTCCTTTGTTTAGGTTTCCATTACGGTCTTGTCGCTTAATGTTTGTATTTCTTTCCCTTTGATGTCTTTAATGGGTGGAGTAAGTTAATTGTATCAATTCCTGATCTTTGTTTTACTTCTACTTTGATCTCGGAAGCATTCAATGGCAGAAAATACCTGAAAAAGAAATCAATATTGCTGAGGTTTCCAAGAGTGAGAGGTTAGGTAGTAAAGAAACAGACATTGCCAAAGAATATGAACTGGAAAAATTAGCTTAGTTTGAAACATATGAGGAAGTAACAGAGTGTGGACAAAAAGTTTTGTCAACACGATGGGTAATATCAAATAAGGATGGAAAAACCAAAGCCAGATTAGTTGTGAGAGGATTTGAGGAAAGAGATCTTGAAATACCACGAGACAGTCCAATAGTAGGAAAAGGAACTATGAGACTATTTATTTCAGTTGCAGTACTTGAAAACTGGAAATTAAAAACAGCTGACATAAAATCAGCTTTTCTACAAGGCAAAGAATTAGAGAGGGCGATATACATAAGACCACCAAAGGAGAGCCAAACACCACATGTCATAATCTGGAAGCTTAAACATGGTATGTATGGGTTAAAAGACGGGGCTAGGCAGTTCTATGAAAGTGTCAGAGAAGAACTTATGAAACTCGGCTTCACTCCATGTAAACTGGATCCAGAAGTATTTTATGTTCATAAAGAAAACAGATTGGGGGAAAATTCTCTGCTGTCATGTAGATGATTTTTTACATGCTGGTGATGATGTTGTGAAACTTTGATGAAAAAATGAGGGGGAGATTTTCTGCCGGAAAAGTGGAGGAGAAAGAGTTCAGATATATAGGGTTCAAAGTCAAGCAGCTTGAAAATAGGATAATAATTGACCATTCTGAATATATTGACAACATGAAGAATAAAACTGTGGACCCAAAGAGAGCCTCTGACAAACAAGAACAATTGACAGCACAAGCACAAAATACATACAGGCAGTAAGTAGGTCAGTTGAATTGGGCGGTACAGGGATCAAGGCCTGATATGGGATTTGAAATGATAAAGATGAGCACGAAGTTAAAACAAGGTACAGTAGAGGATCTGGTACGAGTCATTAAGAAAATAAGTAGGATGAAATACTTTCATTCCTATATGACATTTCCAAGGTTGAGCAAAACTGCTGAATTGAAAATTGCTGTTTTCACTGATGCGTCACTGGGAAATATCAATGAAGGGACTGGCAGTACTGGTGCATTCATTATCTGTTTGAAGGACAATACAGGGCAATGTTGTCCAATTGCCTGGAATGCACATAAATCAAGCGTGTAGTAAGGTCTACATTAGCAGCTGATACCTTGAGTTTGCAGGAGGGACTTGAAGCCAGTTACTACTACAGAAAGATGCTGGAGAGTGTACTGGGGGTTAACCCGAGAACCACTATGACTGGGGCATACGTTGACAATAATAGCAAAATTGAAGCTATACTATCTACAAGGCTGGTTGATGACAAACGATTTGGAGTGGATGTAGCAGCTATCAAGGTATCACTGCAGCTGCATGATGTGAACAAGATTAAGTGGATACCAGGACATTTGCAGTTGGCAAACCCGATGACCAAACAAGGTGCATAAGGGTTTAATCTACTGAAGGTGTTGAAGTCTGGACGGATGTTAAATGAACTGTGTTGCTGAGAACTTATCATAATGTATTTTATTAAGATTTTGTTTTATCTTTTTAGCTTAATAGGGCCATTTGATCAGTTTAAAATTTTACAACTTTTCCTTTTTAAAAATTTAAATAATTAGCATCTTTTTTTTATTTTTCCTCAACTTTAAATTTCATTTGAATTTAAATCTGTTTACAACAGTAGTTTTAGCAAATTAAAAAGAAAAGAAAAGAAAAAAAAAATAATTAATGTTAATTACTATCAGGTTAGGTTACTCTTCTATATCTGTTGTTAAAATACTCCTCAATGCTACTCTTCAATGCTAGAGTAACTGTTACTGATTATCCTTATCTTTGACGTCATGAACGTCATGGAAACGAAGTAACATCATAGAGTTTTTGTATGTCCACCATTGTTGTAAATAAAGTGTGTTGCTACTTCTAAGAAGTTTTCCTGGCGTTTAACAGCGGGTTCGATACCTGCCGGGGTCGGAAACAATCTCTCTTTGAGATTGATCGTGGAATATTTTCTATGGCCACTCTCCACCTTCTGCTGATTAAAGACTGGCAGTTGTCAGTAATATACACTGTACTGGTTAAGCGTTTACGTATAACCTGCCCAGGAAAAGTGTAGATACATGTAGGTAAACTGGCCGGCTAAAAATGACCTCAACAGTGTTGACTTGGTCGTAAAACTCCAATACAAACAACAACAGAAAACTTAATAGAGCTGACGGGTAAGTTAAAAACTTAAACAAACAATCATTCTCTTTGGGGACGCTGTTGGGAGGTGTGGGATTTTTGAATCGATTCATGATCCTCGACTTCACTTCAATTTTCTATGCTAGTTTGTTCGAAGTTTACGTCCTCACAATAAGCACTGTCATATTGGAGATGGGACATTGCTTAAACACCCACTTGCTTTGTAACCGGAAGTAGGCGGACCTTTTTCAAATTGTTGCCTGACTTACCTTTTGTTGATTGCAGAAGCTTTACTAATGAAAAAATAAACAAAACTTGGTCTATAAGGAGGTATATCTCAACTTTATACAACAACACAATTTTTTTTAACTCATGGATTATTTTTAATTGTACATGCTGAATGAAATTACAGAAAAGTGCTGAGGCTGTTAAATAAATATATTATTTAAAATTAACCCTGGACACTATCATGCAACATTTTGCTCTTACAGATCGATAGCATCTTAATATTTTTCTCATATACTTGTAATTAATGCAAACAGTGAGGACCTTGATCGGACGTACTCCTTATGCAATACCAATACATACAGAAATAGACACACCAGGAAGTGGTTGCATGAATGTTCAAACTAGTGTTATAAAATGGCCGAAGGGCATATTTAACACGTTTCTCGCTGAACACACAATCCGTACCTTTTCAAACTGTGCTTATTAGGACCTGCACAGTTTGTCATGCATTTTGATAATTATGTCCAGTTTGAATTCAGCGATATATGTGGCTTACATATGTCAAAATTATCCTCAGAACTCCTGTTCGTCATGAGCGTTATCGGTTTATTTGACACTTGTTTGGAGATTGTTACCTGAAAACCACTGACGAAAATAACTAGCATGTATGCAGCCACTGCATTAAATTTTATATATTTCTTTTTCCTGGAAAGAGACACAAAATTATTGGTCTTTGCAATAAATTAAGTCCTTGCCCTCCAAGATGATATCTTTTTCGTAAAAAATTGAATAATTTCTATTGCTTGCGTGGTGTTTCAGATTTTCAATGGTATACTGCTATCTACTTTACAGTGACCAGCCCCGATAGCTCAGTTGGTAAAGTGTCCGCTCCGGGGAACGGGAGGTCACGGGTTCGATCCCGGGCCCCGACATACCAAAGTCGTTAAAAATGGTACTAGCTGCTCCTCGCTTGGCACTCAGATTTACGGGGTAGACATAGGACTGGTCGACCCAGTGTCAGGATAATGTGACTGGGTGTGGTATAATGTAATGTGTCTGTGACATGATACTTCAGTGAGGCAGCACGCATTGAGCTCCCTGTCGCAACCAGACACCGTCGTGATATGACTGAAAAATTGTTGAAAGCGACCTTAAACCCGAATTCACACACACACACACACACACACACACACACACACACACACACACACACACACACACACACACACACACACACACACACACACACACACACACACACACACACACACACACACTTTACAGAGAAGTTGATGTGAAATGCATAGAATTGCATTTTCATGCCATTTATGCGTATCATTCTTTGTTTACAAGTTTCTATTATAAATATGTTTTATGTTGACTACATTCCAGTCTTAACACTGATGTAATATTCAGAAAAATGAAAAGTGTTGGAATTGCTTCCTATATGGCCAAATCTGCGTTGCCAACACGCTTTGTGTACTGAAGTAAATTCGCAAAGTCAACTCAACAAAATCGGTAAGTGGCAAAAGAAATGAATGCATAGAATTGCATTTTCATGCCATTTATGCGTATCATTCTGTGTTTACAAGTTTCAATTTGAAGTATATTTTATGTTGACTACATTCCAGTCCTAACACTGATGCAATTTTCTGAAAAAAAGAGAAGTGTGGAAATTGCTTCCTTATATGGCAAGGAAAATAAATGTTTTTTACTGTGTTTGATTAATTTACCTAGGCAAACAGGGGACATTACTTTTGTTAACTGAAGAAGATTTCCCTATGATTATTTTTTCAGCGAGATAAGGGTTAAGGGGAATGAAAACACCTGTCAGATTTTCCGCCGTATTTTTCAAAGGGAGACAACTTTCGGAACTTAGTGTTTACTCTTCTATACGTTATGCCCCATGGGAAAAAGGCTCAACTCTTAAAGGAAAGAATTGCTCATTTTAGAATTGACCCATATTGATATGGGAGACAAAAGTATTTTCGAAGAAGTTGCCTCCCCAAGAAGGTGTATCTATTCCCCTTAAGTCTCCCCAACGAAGTTGCAGAGACTTATTTGTTGATTTTGCTGCGTTTGCTCGCCTACTTCTATTTGTTCCTTTCCGACGAAGTTTTCCAGACCAGTTCTCAGTAACCACCTGTCGGATTGGTCTGAAATGTTTGGGTATGATAGATATGAATATGAAGTTGTGCAGGAGGGTTTCAGAATTCAAAACAGCGGTCTCGTAGAGTCCCTTAGGCATTACGATAACACACCCGTTCGACATAGTGCATGTTTTTACATCTCCTAAATGGCTACTTTTTCTTATGAAAATACGTGATATTTTTCTTATTTATACTGCAAACATAGGCTTCCGTGCTCGTCAGAAGCGCCTCATTGATGTGGTTCTAACGAGTACCCAAACCTATGCCTTGGAGCAGAAATAAGTAAAATAATATATACCCCCATAAACCCCAGTTTTCTCTGTATAAAGAGGGGTTTAGGGGGTGTTCATTTCACGGACTTGTCAACCATATCAACCTTGTCACCCCGCCCAACATCATAGTGTAGTTTATATTTTCTTGTCCTTTGGGATCATTGGTTGTGGAATCTTGAAAATACTTGAGGGTCACTGATGAGACCTAAATGACAGCAAAACAACCGCCTCTGGGGTGGGAGGTAAAAGATCTTTTCCTTGGCCGTATCTTCGCCCTAGGTTATGTTTGATGTTCGGAAGTTGTGTTACCCATTTCAAACGGAAATAAGAATGATGCCCAAATGGGTGGGAGCGCTGACCGAATGTGATGCTGAAATTTTTACGATACAGAAAAAAAAATAATTCTGGAGCCGAGATTAGAAATGTCCGGACCAGCAAAATGTACAATGATTTCCACAAGTTCGCAAAAAATTGTGACACCTTCTACATGAAAAGTATAAACAAAGAGCCCGTTTTATTTTTCCTCTTACACACACGGACCTAATTGACTATACCTAATCATCAAGGGGAATGCATTCACCTGTCTGTTATTTCTTTTTTTTGTTCTTGTTGTTGTTGTTGTTGTTTTGGATTGCTTGTCATGAAAGTCAGTATATGTTAATCTTTGTTTGTTATCCACCGGCTTGCAATAAAAGAGGGAAGCAGAGTTGTCAACCGTGATTGGGTTAACTACAATGCATGCAGTATGTCGTATAACATTTATGTTGTACCCAATCTTTTTATATCGAAAAATGATTTTACGAAATTGGGTGCTGAAATCAATGCGTACATATATTTTTGCTGAATTTATATACCTAGTCACCATAAAATTCGGGTTCTGATATACCTTGTTGCAGAAGAGATTTAAGTCCCATATTGAATTTTGAAATTAAATCAGAATGACGTATATAAAATTTTGAAAACGCTTTGCGTAGTTTATTGTACCGAATACCTTGATTAAGAAGTTTAGCAGTTAACAATTTATTAAGAATGTTGAAGTCAATTACATGACTACATGCCCCGGCAAATCGAATAAATTGCGAAATATAAGCTCCATAGGATGGCGCACGAAGAACATCACCATCCAAAAAAGAAAAGATGCAATCTCAAATCATAATCATCGCGTTTATCATAATTTGGGAAGAAACATTCCCACCTACAATAGATAGATGTAAATCCAAAACCGAGGCCTCGGTATCTGAAGAATTTGCTTTATTTAACTGAAATTCGGGGGTGGGGGCACTAAATTTGACTGATGAAACCATCGATATAGGTTTTGTCAATATTTATAAAATCATACAAATAATATCAAATCTAGAAGTCGAGCTAAAAGTTTCAATGATATCAGACTGGTTTTCAGCAGCAAGGGACATAATGAAGTCTCTTTCATAACATAACAGGGACATATCAGCCACAAGAGGTGCGCAATTAGTACCCGTCGAAATACCCACAACTTGTCTAAATAACTTTTTACCGAATCTTATGTAAATATTTCAAGTAGAACGGTGAGAGCTTCACACACTTTCTGACATGATCATAGAGAATAATTTTTATGCTCTTCAGAAGTGAAAAAAAGCATTTCTTACATTACATGCAAGATAGAGCGAGTCTTCCCTATGGAATGCCAATTCAGTTAAATAATTAAGTTTTTCTTTTATAAGATTATGAGGAAGTGTAGTGTAAAGGGTGGAAAAATCATAGTAGACATAAGCCTCCCAATGGAATTCGTTTCCGCTGACCGTTCCAATGCGGTTCTTCTGTCGCGGTTTACTTCTGTTGATGGGAGCTGTGGGTTAATTGTATCGATTCCTGATCATTGCCTTCCCCTCTATTTTGAAGCACGAAAACGCACAGATTTCAATTTATTTAAAACTTCATTATGATTTTTATAGACCAAAAAAAAAAAAAAAAAAAAAAAAAAACAGATTTCAATCTGATCTTTCGCAGACTTTGTTTCAATATTTTATCACATGTTTTTGATGTCAGTACAACAATGTTAGTTAATCATAAACGCCATTTCATCAAAATATCCTTCATTAATAAGGGTATGGATTTTATAGATTTGCCCAGTATCTTCCGTGACAGATCGGTGCTTTCTTCCATTCCTGCTTATTTTCAAAATACTGAAACACCTATAATTTACTATAAATATAACAAACCTGTTAGATCTATCATTTTTAATTTCAATAAACATGTTTCAGATCTTGATATTGATACTAATACTCCTGATTCATGTGATTGTAAAAACTCAAAGTATTGCTATCCTGCATTTAATTATCATGTAATTACTGGCAATTTGAAAATTATTCCTGATTCTAGGATAAGGAATATAATTTCTAAAGGACCGAAATATCGGTTTCCTTCTAAAATTGATTTCAGTAAATGTAGAGATGAAATCGCTGCTTCCTTGAATGAATTCGGTAATCGATGGTGTAAGCGAGAGTATGTTGAGCATAAAGCCCTTAAGGACTGGACACTTAGCATTTTAAAACTAGTGAATAAACGTATTTCTTTCTATTCTCAAAATACTAACTTATTACCTCCTAAGCCCAAGACGTCTTTACGTCATCTTAAACTAGGTATTCAAGAATTTCATAAGAAGTTTGTTTTGGCCCCTGCAGACAAGGCCGCTAACAACGTCGTCGTTGTGTGACGGCTCCACTATGTAAACACGCTTAAGCAGGAGCTTGGTGGTACTAAGGCCTATGAACTTCAGCCTTCGGCTGAAGAGAGAGCTATTGTAGATAAACATGTTTGTCTTTCAGCCAACAAGTTTGCTGTGTGTGTTAACGAAGGCCAAGACAACCTTCCTACGCTATACTGGTTACCAAAAGTTCATAAAAGACCTTACAGAGCACGGTTTATTGCAAATTCTAGCTCTTGCACTACCACAGAACTTTCTAAATTATTAACTTCCTGTCTTACTGCTATTAAAACGCATGTAATTAAATAATGTGATAAAGTCTTTGAACGATCAGGAAGAAATCTGTTTTGGTCTATAAAAAATCGAATGAGGTTTAAAAGAAATTGAAATCCAGACATTTGCGTGCTTCAAGTCTGTCTACTTACAATTTTTCCACTCTTTACACTACACTTCCTCATAATCTTATAAAAGAAAAGCTTAATGATTTAATTGAAAGGGCTTTTCACAGAGAAGATTCTCTCTATCTTGCATGTAATGTCAGAAATGCATTTTTCACTTCTAAAGAGCATAAGAATTATACACTTTGGTCATGTCAGATAGTGCGTATTGCCCTCACCTTTCTACTTGACAATATTTAAATTAGATTCGGTACTAAGTTATTTAGACAAATTCTGGGTATTCCGATGGGTACGAATTGCGCACCTCTTGTGGCTGATCTGTTCTTGTATTGTTATGAAAGAGGCTTCATGTTGTCGCTTTCCATTGATAACCAATCCAATTTGAAATTATTGAAGCTTTTAGCTCCACTTCTAGATATTAAGATGATTTATTAAATATTGATAATACCTATTTCGATGGTTTGATCAGTCAGATTTACCCCCTAGAACTTCAGTTAAATAAAGCAAATTCTTCTGATACCGAGGCCCCGTTTTTGGATTTACATCTATCTATTGTAGATGGATTTGTTTCGTGCAAAATTTACGATAAACGCGATGACTTTGATTTTGAGATTGTAAATTTTCCTTTTTTGGATGGTGATGTTCCTCGTGCGTCATCCTATGGCGTTTATATTTCGCAATTAATTCGATTTGCTAGAGTGTGTAGTCATGTAACTGACTTCAACACTCGTAATAAATTATTAACGGCTAAACTCCTTAATCAGGGTTATCGGTACCATAAACTACGCAAAGCCTTTTCAAAATATTATAGACGCCATTCTGATTTAATTTCAAAATTCAATATTGGACTTAAATCTCCTCTGCAACAAGCTCTATCGGAACCCGAATTTTATGGTGACTTAGTATATAAATTCAGTAAAAAATATATAACCACAATTAATTCAGCACCCAATTTCGTAAAATCATTCTTCGATATAAAAAGATTGGGTTCAACATGGATGTTATACGACAGACTGCATGCATGGTAGTTAACCCAATTACGGTTGGCAACTTTGCTTCCCTCTTTAATTGCACGCCGGTGGGTCAGGCCTCAGATTCTATGACGGCTCCAACGTAAAGGCTTATTGAGAATTAGAGAGATCTAATTCAAGGTAATGTTGGTTGGTGCCTGATGCTCTGCCTCTGGTCGGGCCCATCGGAGTCTAACTGTTGGTTTTCTTTTGCTCCAGCATTTCGGTGGTTTCTTGCTGTCGAGTCCTCACCGTTGTCTCACCTCTGTGGTTCTTTGATTTTTGTGTTCACGGAGATGTTGCCATGATGAGTTAGGAGGCCTTCATGCGGACTGAACAATTTTTTTGTCTAAATCGCGACGGAAGCAAGGGCGAGGATTGTGGCCACGTAAAATCGATTTAAGCCCCCCAGTGGATATCATTCCACTGACCGTTCCAAGGCTGTTCTTCTGTGGCGGTTTTTTATGGTGTTGTTTGTTACTTACTGTGTGTATCACTTGGGTCTTTTTATTTTGGATTCCCATATGGCCATTTTGTGGGAAAGTAACTGTCCTTATGGCCTTCCTTTGTTTAGGTTTCCATTGTGGTTTGGTCGCTTAATGTTTGTGTTTCTTTCCCTTTGATGTCTTTGATGGGTGGAGCAAGTTAATTGTATCGATTCCTGATCTTTGTTTTACTTCTACTTTGAAGAGGTCATTGGCGGTACAAGAGCTTGAATTGCAATAAACCGCGTTTTAGATATTTTATATTGTTTAGGTAACCGATATAACGTAGGAAGCTTGTCGTGGCCTTCTGTAACACAGACAGCAAACCTGGTGGCAAAATGACAAATGTGGTTATCAACTTAAGCCCTCCGTAAAGCTAAATGCTGAAGTTCAATGGCCTTAGTACCACTAAGTTCTTACTGAAGAGTTTTAACGTAGTGAAGCGGTCAAACAACGACCACATTGTTAGCGGCCTTATCAGCTGGAGCCAAAACAAACTTCCTATGAAATTCTTGGATACCTTGTTTAAGGTGACGCAAATACGTCCTAGGTTTTGGATGTAATAAGTTCGTATTTTGCGAATAAAAAAATGCGTTTGTTCACGAATTTCAGGATGCTAAGTTTCCATTATTTTATAGCGTTATGCTCAACATACTTTCGTTTACACCATCGATTACCAAGTTCATTTAAGGCAGCAGCGATTTCATCTTATTGAAATCAATTTTAGAAGGAAATCGATATTTCGGTCCTTTAGAAATTATATTACGTATCCTAGAATCAGGAATCGTTTTTAAATTGCCAGTAATAATATGACCAGCAGCAGGAGAGCAATACACTGGATATTTACAATCACATGTATCAGAAGTGTTAGTGTCAATACCAAGATCATAAACAAGTTTATTAAATCTAACAGGTTTATTGTATTTATAGCAAATTATAGGTGTTTCAGTTTTTTTAAAATAAGCAGGAATGGATGAAATAACCGACCTGTCCCGGACGATACTAGGTAAATCCTAAGAGCAAAACCTTATTAATGAAGTATATTTTGATGTAATGACGTTTGTGATTAATTTCAGCATCGATGAAAGGACGAACAGCATGCTGAGAATAACCTCTTGTTAAAAGAGCAGCGGCGTATAACTGATAAGAACAATCGTAGAATTTATTCGCTCGGTGTCCAGAATCTGTAATACAGAAATGTGCATCGAACTTAAATAAAGCAAGCATTGAGTGGCGTCCATTATTAAATAATAGTATGGACAATCACTTCAGTCTGGTATTGTTTCTTTTCAAAGCACGTAATTTACGATTATAATTACCATATTTTCTGGTGCCGTGCGATCTAGTTTTACGCTTAAGACAGTCCAGAAGCGAGGAAATATCAAAATCGGGCATTTTAGATATACTACCCTCATGATAAATGTTGTCATTAAACCCATTGGAAAATGTGTCTAAAATAATTCAATCCATTTTAGTTCAGTTTCATGCCGTTTAATAATTTTAAACCTAGCTGTAGAATTTACATCATAATATTTTTTCCAGTGGCTGTATAGAAATATATTTTATAGAATGACCCGAACGTTTGAAAAGACGGTACAAGAAAGTGTCATTTTTTAGGCTTACTCATTCTACGATAGTGTTCCTTAAATCGTTTTTAAACAGGCAATTTGTTTGCCCGACATACTGCATTTTACAATTTGCAGTGTGTCAGGTCATCACATCTATCAAATCCGTAGACTTACATGTCAAATCGGACAGGTTAACTACAGAAACACGTCTACCGTTGAAAAGACAAAGAAACGTAGACGCATTGCATAAATTTGAACAGCACCTGCACCTCTTAGCATTGCACTTAGAAGTTCTTGGATACATTCCACTTCTTTTGAAAGGATTCTTTTTTGTTATGGTTTGTCTTTGAGTGTTTGTTTCGCTTATTTTTTTTTTTGAATAGCATTTTGTGCGAAAATAACTGTCCAATTGGCTTCAATATTTGTTTGTGACTACGTTGGGGTCTGTTGTTTCATGTTTGTGTTTCTTTCCCTTTGGTGCCTCTGATGGGAGCTGTGGGTAAATTGTATCGTCCTTGACCATACTAAAAATAAACCGCTACAGAAGAACCGCCTTGGAACGGTCAGAGAAACGAATTCCACTGGGGGCTTAAATCGATTTTACGTGGCCAAAATTACTTCCGTCGTGATTTAGACAAATAATTTTTTTTCAGTTCGCATGCAGGCCTTCTAACTCATCAGTGAAACAACTCCGTGAACACAACAATCAAACAACCACAGAGATGAAACAATGGTGAATACTCGACAGCAAGATAGCGCTGAAATGCTGGAGCAAAAGTAAACCAACAGTTAGACCCCAATGGGTCCGACCAGAGATAGAGCACAAGGCACCAACCAACATTACATTGAATTAGATCTCTCTAATTCTCAGTTAGCCTTTACGCTGGAACCGTCATAGAATCTGAGGTCTGACAAACCTGCGTGCAATTAAAGAAGGAGGCAAAGTTGTCAACCGTGATCGGGGTAACTACCACGCATGCAGTCTGTCGTATAACATTTGTGTTGTACCCAATTTTTTTTATCGAGGAAATATTTTACGAAATTTGGTGCTGAAGTCCTGGCGGTTATATATTGTTCTGAATTTATATACAATTATATACAAAGTAACCATTAAATTAGGCTTCCGATAGACCTTGTTGCAGAAGAGATTTAAGTCCAATATTGAATTTTGAAATTAAATCAGTGTGACGTCTATACATTTTTTAAAATGCTTTACGTAGTTTATGATACCGATAACCCTGATTAAGAATTTTATCAGTTAACAATTCATTACAAGTGTTGGAGTCAGTAACATGACTACACACTCTGGCAAATCGAATTAATTGCGAGAATTTCAATCTCATAATAAAAATCATCGCGTTTATCAAAAATTTGCAAGAAACAACATAGAACTGAAGCAAACCCATCTTCAATAGATAGATGTAACTGAAAAAAAAACGAGGCCTCGGTATCAGAAGAATAAGCTTTATTTAACTGAAGTTCTTTGGGGTAAATTTGACTGATCAAACCATCGAAATAGGTATTGTCAATATTAAATAAAGCATCCAAAATCATCCAAATCTGATTTTGAAATCTCTCTCATAACAGAACAAGAACAGATCCGTCAAAAGGGGTGCGCAATTCGTACCCATCGGAATACCCACAACTTGTCCAAATAACTTTTTATGTAATTTACTTCTTTATTCAATCTCGAATTCATACAATATCGCAGCTACACTAAGACATTTACAGTCGTATAGTTGCTATTCATGTGGTATCCTGAAAACATATTTGTTACGAGATGGAATAGAAACACTATCTGGTGCTTATGCACGTCTTAATTATTTTAGTAGGTATACGCCAAGGCAGTGCGACTAAAGTGTTTTGTGTTTTAGGTGAAATATGGTAGGCCAAATACGCAGCTCCACACACCAATCGTGCCTATACTATGCGATGTATGTATGAGCGGTTGGTGGGGAAATTATTCGCCATACAGTTGGCCGCTATAAGTCTGATATTCATGTAGTTTGCCTAAAAAGTCGCCAAGCGCCAAATAGTGCGATATATATTTTTCATGCCAATCGCATTGTTGTGGGTATTCGTACTGACGAGAGTTATACCATTGATCTGTTGGGAAGTTTTATAATTTTTCTCGAAAGGAAATGCATTTGTAAGGCAGATCAACTTTTTGCTGACATCTGCTACATAGCTAAAAGTGTGGCTAGTATCTATGCTTCTCACACTTTTATCGAGCTAGCATGGGTATGCATGGTTTTCCCGTAGTGTTTATAGATATAATTACCCTGAAATATTATCGTTAGATTAGCAGCAGGTCAGAGGTAAACGAATACCCACGACATATTACCAAACGCCGAAGCTTTGACGGTATGTTAAATCTATGTTTAGTATAATTTTTTGTATGAATATGCTTGTAGGTTTTGGAGGTGTAGTCTCCCAAGTATACCCTAACTTTCTGAATAGAAGTTGAAGCAATGATCAGGAATCGATACAATTAACACATAGCTCCCAACAGAGACACCAAGGGGAAAGACACACAAACATGCAACAACAGACCTAATGGAAACACAAACAGCGAAAAGCCAAAAGGAAAGTTACTTTCCCACAAAATGGCCAATCGGCTATCCAAAGAAAAAAACACAAGCGACACAAACACCCAAAGACAAACCATAACAAAAATAAATCGCGACAGAAGAACCGCCTTGGAACGTTCAGCTGAAACGTAATTTCACTGGGGTGGGGGGGGAGGGGGGGGGGGCTTAAATCGATTTTACGTAGCTACAATCCTCGCCCTTATTTCCGACAAATAATTTGTTCAGTCCGCTTAAAAAGGCCTCCTAACTCATCAGTGCAACATCTCCGTGAACACAAATAATCAAACAACCACAGAGATGAAACAACGGTGAGGACTCGACAGCAAGAAACCACTGTAATGCTGGAGCATGATGATGATGATGATTTCGTGTTTAACGACGCGTCAACCCTCTTTGTGGGTCATAAGCGTCAAACGGTTAATGGTTAAACGGCATGAATAATTATGATGATATTAAAAGTAAAAAGTCAAAATGATGATGTATAAAAATCTGAAACAGTTAAATCTTATGAAAAAGTCCAATTTCTTTTAAGAATAAAATAATATTATCAACAGGTACATCTCGAAACAGTTGTTGCATAGTGTCAGCTTTGAAATATAAAATACGTGAGGGCGAAAAGTCAACACAGTCAATTAAGATATGTTTCACAGTGAATGGCTGATCACAACCTACACAAGAAGGCTGATCATCACCATTAAAAATATAAGAATGAGTAACTCTAGTATGTCCGATGCGCAGTCGTGTTAATACTACGTCCTCTTTTCTGGAAAACTGTGGAGGAGAGCATTTTGTACTAACGACAGGTTTAATGGCATGGAGTTTGTTATTTATTGCACGGTCCCATTCGCCTTGCCATTCCGACAAGATGTATCTGTTGATAAATGGTTTAAAATTATTAAAGGGAATTTTAAAAACAGATGGATCAAGATTGAGCGATTCCTTTGCTTTCTTGTCAGCATATTCATTGCCGACAATGCCAATATGGCTCGGAAGCCAACAAAACAAGATTTGGTGTGTTTTAGAAATTTCATGATGTTTTTCGATCAATTTTTGAATTTGAGGATTTTTAGATGATGAATGGTCTAAAGCCTTAAGCACAGAAAGTGAATCAGAAAATATAATTGCCTTTTGAATTATTGAAGAACTGATAAAATCTAAAGCTAGGTCTATTGCTTTGGCTTCAGCTGTAAAAATAGATGAACCATCTGGAAGGCGCATGGTTTTGTGCGTACCTTTAGAAACAAACGCACAACCAACTTTATCTCCTTCTTTGGAACCATCAGTATAGACTTGCTGGTATTCATTGTAACGTGACTGCAGTACCTGGAAGTTTTGTTTGAGAAGTATCGGATTTGATTCGGATTTTTTGCCATCATGCAAGTCGAACAGAATAGAAGGTTGTTTAATACACCAAGATGGAACTTCGGCGGTTTCATGTTTTTGAATATTTTTAAGGTCGATGCCTGAATTTTCTAGCAGTGGTAAAATTCGTAATCCAAAAGGTTTGATTGCTGTGGGTTTAGTTTCATACTTATCTATAAATTGAGGTTGAAATGAAATTTCGAATGCCGGGTTAGATGGATTTGCAGCAAGTCTAATAGCATACTGAAGAGAAAGTTTCTCTCTGCGCGAGGTTAAAGATGGTTCACCTGCTTCTACATAAAGGCTTAATACGGGAGAAGTACGGAAGGCTCCCATGGCCAGACGAAGGCCTTGGTGATGGATAGTATCCAAGGATTTTAAATAGGACTTTCTGGCAGAACCATAAACAACAGACCCATAATCTAATTTAGATCTTATTAAAGACCGGTAAAGATGTAATAAAGTATACCGATCTGCTCCCCAACTTGTATGAGCTAAAACTTTCAAAAGATTCAAAGCTTTTAAGCATTTCGCTTTAAGATATTTAATATGGGGAATAAAAGATAACTTTTGATCAAATATGACCCCAAGAAATTTGGCTTCTTCAACAACAGGAATTTGTGATCCGTATAAAAACAGGGAAGGATGTTCGTGTTTCTTCCGTAGTTTACAAAAATGAACACACTGCGTTTTTGACTTGGAGAACTTGAAACCATTTTTATCAGTCCATTCTTCTATTCTTTTTAAATTTTGTTGTAACTTTCGTTCAATTGTTTTCATATTTTTTGAACGGTAACATATACAAAAATCATCAACATACAATGAACAATCAGTTTTGTCGTCCAAACATTGTACAATATTGTTTATTTTGATGTTAAATAGCGTAGTTGAAAGAATACTACCCTGTGGGACACCCTGTTCTTGATCATAGAAATCGGACAGGGTAGACCCCACACGCACCTGAAACATGCGCTCCCCTAAAAAGCTTTCAATAAAACTGGGAAGTTTTCCTCTTAAGCCAATGTTATGTAGATCTTTCAATATTCCATAACGCCATGTTGTATCATATGCTTTCTCCAAGTCGAAAAAGACAGCTACTACGTGTTCTTTGTTAATAAAAGCATCTCGTATAAATGTTTCTAGTCTCATTAAATTGTCATTGGTACTACGTTCCGAACGAAAACCCGATTGATATTCTGAAATGAGGTTGTTGGACTCTAAGTACCAGACTAATCTCTTGTTTATCATTCTCTCCAATGTTTTACACAAACAACTTGTCAAAGCTATCGGACGATAATTTGTAGGTTCTGCATGATCTTTCCCTGGTTTCGGAATTGGTACAACTGTAGCTACACGCCAGCTCTCAGGACAGACCCCCGTTTCCCAAATATTATTAAAGATATCTAAAAGTGTTGAAAGAGAACTTTTTGGCAGATGCTTAAGCATCTGATAATGAATTTCATCGGGGCCGGTTGCCGTATCATGTGATTTTTCAATGGCTTCAACGAGTTCGGATAAGTTAAAAGGTTTGTTGTATTCTCCGTGATTAAGGGATTTAAAGTTTAGATTTCTTTTCTCTTGGTCCTTTTTGAAATTTCTAAAAGTGTCAGAATAATTACGCGATGATGAATTTCTCAAGAATGTGTGCCCAAGAGTATCTGAAATATCTTTTTTTGTTGAAGCTATTGTGTCATATTCAGTATTTAAATGTGTAAAACTAGGGGACTTTGTTTTTCCTGAAATTTTTCGTACCATATCCCAAACCTTTTTAATGGGGGTTTTGTAGTTCAATTTGGAGATATATTCTCTCCATGACTTTCGTTTGGAAGCTCGGATTGTTCGCCGAGCTTTAGCTCTAAAAACTTTTACGTCGTTTAGTTTTTGTGAAGTGGGACTTCTGCAGAACTTATTTAGAGCCTGTTTACGCTTTTTAATAGCTTCTTTACAGTCATTATTAAACCAGGGCTTGCTTTTCTTAGTATTTGTGGAGGTCTTTGGAATGCATTGTTCTGATATATTAATAAGTGTATCTGTGAAATCAGAAACAATGTCGGATGATTCATTAAATTGATCAAATGATAACTCTTCTACACATAAATTATGGAATAATTCCCAGTCGGCTTTATTCATTTTCCACTTCTGGTTACAGTCCTCATCTGGTTCGTTTACGCTCTCAATTATAACAGGGAAGTGATCACTTCCGCACTGATCATCATGAACAGACCAGTCATAGTCTAAGAAGAGAGATGGGTGACACAAAGAGAGATCTAAAGAAGACAAATGACCTGTCGCTGGGTGAAGGTAAGTATAAGATTTATCATTCATCAAGCAAAGATCGCTCTTTGCAATAAAATCTTCAACAAGTGCTCCTCTGTTATTGATATCTTTACAGCCCCATAGAATATTGTGACCATTGAAGTCGCCAACTAAAAGATATGGCGATGGAAGTTGACTCAGCAATGAGTCAAGATGTTCGGGCTTTAAAGAAAATGAGGGTGGAATATATAAAGAGCAAATTGTAGTTTCTTTATCCAGAGAAACCGATACTGCTACAGCTTGTAGGTCTGTTTCTAATTTGATCTCTCTTTGTGGTAAACATGATTTAACAAGAATTGAACTGCCACCAGATGGTTTGCTACCATCAGAATAGATATAGTTGTATGCATTGAAACCCCTGACATCAATGTTGTCATCAGTTTTTAAAAAAGTTTCTTGTAAACAAAAAACCGATGGGTTTAATAACGAAATAAGTAATAAGAGTTCATTATAATTTGGTTTAAGACCTCGACAATTCCATTGTATTATTTTGTGTTTTAAATCCATTTTATGAAGAGATTAAGACTAGAAACTATATTGGAGCTGCAATTGGTGATATAGATCTGCTACCACCAGCTCGTGGTGTTGCTGACCTCGATCTGTTATTGCCATTTGGTGATGATGGAGTTTCAAACTCCATATCACTATCACTCAAAGATCCGAATCTGTTCTGGAATTTTATATGGTCTCTTTCCATTTTACGTTGTCTCTCTGTTTGTTTTTGAGACAAGTGTTGTTTCTTCGGATCTTCGGATCCCTTAATAGTTCGACCTAAGTCGAGTTTCTCTTTTGCATGCGGCGCTGGCTTCGGTACGGTCGCTGTCGACCGATCCGAAGCAACCTGGATTGCGCCATTTGATAAACTGGTTGAAGTTTTTGGTGCTGTAGTGGATTTACTCCATGCACCAGATTTTTTCAGTTCAGCTATGTATGAGTCAGCAGTCTGTGTTGCGGAGCTGGAAACTTTTACACCAGCACCCTTTGTGATGCTGGCGTAACTTGTGGTTGGTGTTGTGTATCGCTCATCAACAATTTTCCGCGCTTCTGGGAATGTTATCCCCCTTTGGTATTTGACAGTGAGTATTTCTTTTTCTTTTTTCCATGCCGGACAATCTCGAGAGAAAACAGCATGCTTGTCACCACAATTGACGCATTTGGCCTCATTTTTGCAGTTTTGATGGTTATCGACATGTTTTTCCTCACCACAATTTGGACAGAGTTGTTTCTTCTGACATCTGCTTTCGTGGTGACCAAAAACCTGACAATGATAACATCTGAGAGGGTTTGGTATATACACCTCTACGTTAACAGATAGATATGCAACTTTTATTTTCTTGGGCAGAACTGGTGTATTAAATGTCAACACGTAGGTACTTGTTGGCTTTAATACACCACTTCTACGAACTTGGATGTTACGTACACCAATGACGCCTTCATCTCTTAAATTCTCAACAATCTCGGCATCGTTGCACGGACGTAGCTCTGGGCTGCGGATGACACCTTTACATGAATTGAGTGTTTTATGCAACGATACTTTGACGTTGAGATCGAATAGCTTTGTGGTACCAAGCAGGTTTTTGACCTGCTGCTCTCTCTCGACTTCCAAGAGGAGATCACATGACTTCAGTTTTTTTATACTTTTTGGATGTCCGGCAATGGACACTAAACTCTTTTCGATAACAAAGGGTGATAAATCTGACACCGTACGTGTATCATCGCGTGATGTCATCACCAAGAAGCGTGGAAAAGTGTTAAGCTTTGGAGTTTCAACTTGCTGGCTAGACTGCTGACTTGATTGCTGACTTGACTTCTGACTTGACTTCTGACTGGGTTCATCCGTTTCGGATGAATCCTCGTCTTTTTTACGTTTAGCTGCGTTGCGGTTATGTTTTTTTCCATGAGGCATAAGGAAAAAATTATAGTTTCGTCCCAAGTGCTCTCCGCCCTCCGTGGAGCCCTACAAGGGAACACCATAATGGAGTGGTTATCCAACTCGCAGGTGTTAGAGATACACGTGAGATATACTCGCATAAACAAAATGCCTACACGATTGATCCGTTTAGCCACCGCCTTCTAGAGATAAAAAGACAGAAAAGGGTAAGGTAAATGGGCATATGGTTGGTATCAGGAAAGATACAAAAAGAGTTGAAGAGAAAGCAAAGCGGTA
This sequence comes from Lucinisca nassula, assembly GCA_963580285.1. Classification (NCBI taxonomy): domain Eukaryota; kingdom Metazoa; phylum Mollusca; class Bivalvia; order Lucinida; family Lucinidae; genus Lucinisca; species Lucinisca nassula. The sequence continues at coordinate 17,091,876 of OY757015.1, forward strand.
TCTCTAGGGCTCGGCGCGACCAGCCGATTGACCGTGCCGGACCGCACGGCCACCCGTCTACACCGAAAAGCCAGGCCAAAGAGGCGTGTTGGGTACCTGAAGCACCGCCACCTCAGGTATCCCTCAACCTCCAGGATCCCTTCTTCCGGCTTACAGGACGCCACCCACGGCAAACGGGTGGAACTTCCTTTAGCTCTTCCCAGTGGGCACAAAGACCACAGCGGTAATGTGCCCAGTGGGAATTGAGCCCCCAGGGCCACGGCAAGGCAGGAAGTCTAATACCTGGGGGTAATGCTGGAGCAAAAGAAAAAAAAATAACAATTAGACTGCGATGGGCCCGACCAGAGATAGAGAATCAGGCACCAGCCAAAATTACATTGAATTAGATCTCTCTAATCCTCAATAATCCTTTACACTGGAACCGTCAGAATCTCAGGCCTGACCCACCGGCGTGCAATTAAAGTGGGAAGCAAAGTTGTCAATCGTGATTGGATTAACTACCATGCATGCAGTCTGTCGTATAAAATTTATGTTGTACCCACTCTTTTTATATCGAAGAATGATTTTACGAAATTGGGTGCTGAAGTCTTTGCGGTAATATATTTTTCTGAATTTGTATACTAAGTCACCATAGAATTCGGGTTCAGATAGAGCTTGTTGCAGAAGAGATTTAAATCCAATATTGAAGTTTGAAATTAAATCAGAATGACGTCTATAAAACTTTGAAAAGGCTTTGCGTAGTTTATGGTACCACTAACCCCAAATAAGAAGTTTAGCCGTTAACAATTTATTACGAGTGTTGAAGTCAGTTTCATGACAACACACTCTGGCAAATCGAATTAATTGCGAAATATAAACGCCATAGGATGGCGCAAGAAGAACATCACCATCCAAATAAACGAAAATTTACAATCTCAAAATCAAAATCATTGCGTTTATCATAAATTTTTCACGAAACAAACCCATCTACAATAGAAAGCTGTAAATCCAAAAAGGGGGCCTCAGTATCAGAAGAATGTGCTTTATTGAACTGAAGTTCTGAAGCCGAATCTTGATACATTTTAGAACCCTCTGTGGTGTAGTGATTAGGCTATTTGCTTTATAAACTAGGGAGTCTCCCCATTCGAAAAAGTCTTGAAATCGAGGTCCTGTCGCGTATCACCCTAGCTGTTGGTGAGACGTAAAACTCGGACACTCGCTCATATTGGGTTCATTTAGGCTTTTTATAGAACCCTTTTATAAAATATATTATAAACGTCGGTCACTTGTCCGATCCCTTATTAGAAAACCGTGGTCCCGTCTCTATATGACATTATGGGTTTGAGGGACGTAAAATTAAAGACAGGTTAAAATATATCTTCATCATCAGGACGCACTCTTAGACAATACCTTGTCGGGATATACGTGATGATGAACCGTAATGAATAGGTATTGCAAGCATGTTCATGTTTTGTAGGAAGAATTTCGTTCAAGAAGAATTACGAGTTGATTTTTTGTAATGGTTAAGAAATCCGTTTGCGCATGTATGCACATGTAAAGAACGTTATTTTGATTTGCGAGTGCTGCATTACGTAGTTTGGGTATTTGGTCGTCACACGTTATATCGGCCTGAGCGGCGTAGATGACGTCGTTTACCAAATACGGAAATAATTTTAGCTCAGCATTGGAAGGCAAATTGTGCAGGTCCGTTGATGATTTTGAGACGGCAAACACCACACAGTGTTATTCCCTACTAAATACTGATACACGTTGTGTAGAATAGATAAAAACCATCCTGATTTTAGTTTCTACCTGTTGTTAATGTAATGAATTTGTGAATAGCTATATTTATGAGCCGTTTCGCGGAGAAGGATATGAAATTGAGTTTTTGTTATTTGCTTCCTGTATTTGGCGAGTGACCGGGTAGCGCAAAGGCGCGGTCTGCTCAATTGCCTCTTACCTGTGCTGATGTAGTGAGCACGAATATGATGAGTATTATGCTCAGTTAAAGTGAACATTAAATGGCTTCTTTAGTGCTCAGTAAGGGTTTATAAATTTTTAGTATACTTGTTTCAAGCGCTGGGTGCTGATATGTTGTTGAGTTTTGCTGCGCGTTTTTTTTTTTTTTTGTTTTTTTTTTTGTCGCATACACTGATCAGTCTGTTCGTCTGGGCGGCGCAAGCGCAATAACGGTATATGCATGAACATATTCCGACTACTACAGGGCAGGGATCAAGAAAGAGTGTAAATGGTTCGTGTTTTTTTTTAGTTGATTGTCGTCATTTCCAAGCAAGTTAGGTTGTGATGATGGAGTGACATACTGCTCCTTGGTCTACATGGGCAGGTATTGGTACGATGAGTCCAGTATCCAGAGATTAAATCGTACGATTTGTGATAGAAAGAAGAAAACGTGTCAAAATTAATAGTTGGTTGTGGCTAAATCGTCAAGTGAAATACGGGTGCACCAGCGCGTCGACGTAGTCCTCCCGAAGTAGACTTATACTTGTTATAAGCCGGCATTTTTTTTCGTCGGTTTATTTTGTGTACCTTGTGTTATTTGCTATATGCTATATTCTATTTCTATATAATTTTCAAGTGACCGTCCCGAGCACAAAACTTAGTTTTGCCTTCGGGGCGTGCTCCATGAAATGTTATAGAAGCAAATAATTGTAGTGTTCAGTATGGTTTTGTTGTATATAGTTATTGTTAATAATTTATGTCTTGTATATAACAGCTTTCTTGTGCCATACCCCACAGTTGCCCGTTCACCTGTCAGAGATTATCATCGGTCGTCTTGTCAGCATGCGGGTTTGCGGAACGACGTAAACCCACATTTAACATCTAATGCCATTGAAATGAGGCTGATCTCCCGGACGTTTTCCCAGCTGTGGAACAACACACTGATGCTCTTAACACAAAGTGTTCTAAACATTTCCATCCCTCGTGTTTTGTTTTGCTTATCTAAACTGGAATTGATAGCGACACTTGGACATTAACTTGAGTCTTCCTTCCTGCATTGATGAAGTGCGAACCCCATGTTTTCAATTAAATGGATACTGACAAGTTCATAGTTTCTTCTGAGCAGGAAGACAAGGCAGCCCCCACTTTTTCTTGGTAACGACAATTTTAAGTAGACCCCACTTAATTGTGTTACCCGGCATTCTACTAAGTGAAACTTTAGTTACTAATTGATCTAACCCCAACATGGTTCTGACATAGTGACGTTAACAATTTACTGACGTTGTCATTTGCATAACGGTAGCGTTAAAATATACGCTGTAGCTTAAAGTTAGGTATGGCGTAATAGAAATATTGATGGTAACTTGTTACGATCTGAGTTTTGTAATTTGATAGAACTGCAGATTGTAGCCTTACACTGTAAATGTCGTCAACTTATGACGTCATATTAGACTACCACTTCGTAACGCCATACTTTACTGAGGGTAATTGACATTTTAAATCGCGTGTGCATTATTTACTAACGTTGTTTAGTTAGATTAATGCGGATAACACATATCTTAACGTTTTGGTTAAGCTCATTCAATCTTTTCTGATCATAACTGATCAGGTTACACCTTTTTATAGTAACGTGAGATTTACGTTATCAATAATAGAGCGTTTAATTGAAATGGGAAAGGAGTTAGGTTATTAGGGGATAGTTTTGCAATATTTTGTTAAGCAGCAGCAAGATATTGAAATGGCAAAAAGGCAATAATAATGGGATTTAGAAAGGGTAAGGTCAGAAGAAAAGAAAAGGAAAGGGAAGAAATGGAAAAGGAATGGAAACATGAGCTAGCTATGTTGGAGGTTGATAAGGAGCTTTAAATGGCACGCAATGAAAGCGAAAAGGAGGCAAAATGGATTTGTGAGGCCCGTTTAGTAGTTGAGGTAGTAAGATAGAATGAATTATAAGATTGACGTCAATGGTAATGTTAACACATAACACGCTAACATTCTGAAACTGTACATGTTTGTTGAGCGTCAGACTGTGACGTCTCAATGTTTGGTCTATTATGTCGACATACCGAAATGACACTAATGACGTGGACGAGGCGCCATTTGAAGACAGCAGTTTTCAAACTGCAGAGCAACCGGAAAGTGACAGTGACGTTAGCGTCCCACATACACTAACGTCCGAGCAGTATGAAGAAACAGCAGGGCTTAGAAAACAGCACCTTGCAGGACTGACGTGTCAGACAGTAAAAATTATATGTGCAACACTAATGTCAGAACCTGCGAAACCAGTCAAATTAGTTAAGCCAGTAAAGCCACCACCGGTAAAATTAAAACGATATCCTTTTTCAAACAAACAGCAGAGTGCCGGGGGAACAGGAAAATTTGGGGGGCAAACTACCATAACTTACTAGCAAATTTTACTAAGAAAATTTTGAGGCAGACTACCGTAGCAGATATTTTCGCACGATTGTTGTATACATAGCTGTCTTTATTCAGATAGGATCCATCCTATTCCATCTCTGTGCACAAAGGAAAAACATTTATGATTGTTTTTTCTCCAAAAGGGGAAACCTTTGTTACGAGATGGAATAGGAATATGCCAATCGAAATTATTTTAGTAGGTATATGGCAAAGCAGCGCGACTGAAATATTTTAGGTAAACTACGGTAGCCAAAATATGCCGCTCGACGCACAAATCGTGCACATATCATACGAAGTATGCATGAGTGGTTTGTGGGGGAATTATTCACCATACAGTTGGGCGCTATAAGTCTGATTTTATTTAGTTTGCCGAAAAAGTCGCCAAGCGCAAAATTGTGTCATATATATTTTTAATGTCAGTCACAATGTTGTGCGTATTCGTACTGACGGTATACCGTTGATCTGTAGGGAAGTTTCATCATTTTTTTCCTAAAGGAAATGCATTTATAACGGAAATCAATGATCTGCTAAAATTTGCTATATGGTATCTTAACGTGTCACAATTTTAGCGAGCTGGTACGGACATGCATGATTTTCCTGTAGTATTCATTGATTTAAATGCCCTGAAAAATAGAACTTATACCAGCAGTAGGTCAATTGTGAAAGTATACACACAACACTGTGATGAGTCATATGAAGAATCTTGGGCTGTATGTTAAATCTATGTTAAGTATTAATTTTTCTATGAACATGCTTGTAGGTTTTGGAAGGGTTTTCTTCTAGTATAGCCCAACTTTCTGAAACCTATTCCGAATTCACTATGGAAAGCAGAAGTAAAACACAGATCAGGAATCGATACAATTAACTTCCTCCAACTATCAAAGACACCAAAGCCACTGTGGTGTAGTGATTAAGCTACCCACTTTACCAACTTGGGATCGCAGGATCGATCCAAGGCTTCTCCTGATTTCGAATGAGCTTTTTAAGCAAGTTCCTGGCTCCGTATGACACTAGATCTTGGTGAGACGTAAAACTCGGTTACTCGTTCATTCTAGATCCATTTAGGCTTTTTAGACCCCTTTTGTAAAATATATTAACGTCGGGTCAGTTGTTCGATCCATAATTTTTGAATATCTGTGGTTAGAAAACAGTGGTCTCGTCTCCATGTGACATCAGTTGTTGAGGGGACGTAAAATTAAGACGGGTTTAACCATATTTTCATCATAAGGGCGAACACTTAGACAAGAACAATCCGTGATGATGAACCATGGTGAATTGATATTGCAAGCATGTTCATGTTGTGTAGAAATAATTTTAGTCAATAATAATTACGAGTTCATTTGTAATGATGCCGTTTCTGTTTAAGAAATCTGTACATGTATGTGCATGTAAAGAACGTGATGGTAAATTAGGGTATTTGGTCACCACACGTTATAACGGCCTGAGCGGTGTGGATAATGTCATCTACGTCATCAGCGTCGCGAAGGCGGTTCTGCTGTTGTGCCTACCAAATACGGAAAGACTGTACCGCAAACAGTGTTGATTTCTATCAAACATTGAGAGATTTTGTATAGAAAAGATAAAAAAATCGTCCTGTTTTAATTTCTAGCTGTTGTTAATGTATAAAGTTTGTGAAGTGCTATATTTTTGAGTGGTGTTTAGCGGAGAAGGATATGAAATGGAGTTTGTTATGTTTCCTGTAATTGGCGGGTGAACAGGTAGCGCAAAGGCGCGGTCTGTTCAATTGCCTCTGACCTGTGCTAATGTAGTGAGCAAGAATTTGATGAGTATTATGCTCAGTTGAAGTAAGCATTAATTTATTTCTGTAGTGATTAGTAAGGAAGCATAAATTGAGTATTCTCGTTTCAAGCGTTGGGTGCTGATATTTCGTTGCAGTCAAGTTGAGTTCTGCTGCGCGGATATTTGTCGCATGTGCTGATCAGCCTGTTTGTCTGGTCGGCGCATGCGCAACAACGGTTTATGCATGAACATATTCAGATTTTTCCGGGGCAGGTATCATGATCTAATGTATACGTTTCGTGAACCGTATTTTAGTTGATTATTGTCATTTGCAAGCACAATGTCAGATGACGTGTGTTGACTTGCTGCTCCCTGGACGATTGGAGCAGGTATTGGTACGTCGTATCGTTCCAGATGCCATGCAGAGGCGGGCAGAACCGTGATAAAGACCGTCGAGACCATAAAATGACGACAAGTTGTCAGTGAATATAGTCAAGTTGTCAGTGTTAAGTTGGCAATGAATTGTCAAGTCGGCAGAGAATAGTCAAGTTGACAGTGAATAGTCAAGTTGACAGCGAATAGTCACGTTGACAGCGAATAATCAAGCTCTAGAGTACACCAGCGCGTCGACGCAGTTCACCACAAGTGGACTTATAGTATTTGCTGAGCATTACTTTTTTATTATTTGTTGTTGCTGTTCGTTTACTTTCTTATTTGCTTCTATATAACATTTAAGTCACCGGTCCGAGTACAAAACGAATTTTTGCCTTCGTGGCGGGCGTCGTGAATTGATTATAGAGGCAAATATATGTAATGTTTAGTGTTCGTATTGTTGTACAGTAGAACTGCAATGGCTCGAACACCGATGGCTCGTTTACCCTGGCTGACTCGAACCCGTTCTGGCGTCCCTTTTGAATTCCTCTTCATAAGAAATTGTGCGGGATAATTGAGATGTTCGACTTTTATCTTGCCAATGTATGCTGTGTGTACTCATTAGAATCGCCTCAATGAGGCGATTCTAATGAGTACACACAGCATACATTTTTTATTATAGAACATTAAAAGGATATCCCAAAATTACCCCTTATGCCTCCTGTCAGTAACCTTCAGTGGCTCGAACTACCCCTGTCTCGAACAGATTTTACGGGTACCAAAGGTGTTCGAACCATTGAAGTTCGACTTTCCATGCTACTGTTAATAATTTATGTCTTGTATATAACATCTTTCTTGTGCTTTGACCCACATCTGACCGTTCACCTGTCAGAGATCACCCTTAATCGTCTTGTCAGCATGCGGGTTTGCGAGACGCCGTAAACCAACATGTTACATTTATGTAAAATATTACATCTCGTGTGTTGAAAACATCAGAATATTTACTCGCGCTTCGCACTCGCGAAACTTATAAGACTCCATATTTTTCGGTTCTGTGGTGTATTCCTTTGTTTCCAAAGGATAAACCTTTCATAGAACATATTTAACTTCACTACAGCTGGTGTGTGGGAATGTGTGGCGGCGGTAAAACGTCTCCCTGCCCTACATCATAGTGCAGATTATATATTCTTGTCCTTTGGGATCATTGATTCCATTGTGAAATTTTGAAAATATCTGAGGGTCACTGATGAGGCCTAATTGGCCGAAACTAGCTAGTCTGGCCCAGAAAACATGCACACTCCATATTTTTCAGTTCTGTGGTGTATTCCTTGCTTCCAAAGGATAACCCTTTTATAGAACATATTATGATGTTTTCATTTTTTCGATGAAACATTTTTGGTATGAATTTAAAACAAGAAAATTTCTTTTTTATGTATCGGTACAAGCAGACATTAGTATAACACACCCGACGGATACTACGAATTGTTATGAAAATTTGAGGCGTATTTCTTTCTTCTAAAAATATGGATTAAAGGTGTTCGTTAGATCCAACTGATTGATTGAGGCGATTTAAACCTATGTTTTCAAGTTGGAATACGAATTATGTATATTCTTGTGAAACAAAATACAAAAAAGTAACACACCTGTTGCATTTATCATGTTGTATTGTATATAGGTGTTTTAACATTTAATATAAAAAGATAAGGTAAAACATAAATGTTATACGACAGACTGCATGCATGGTAGTTAACCCAATCACGGTTGGCAACTTTGCTTCTCTCTTTAATTGCACGCGGGTGGGTCAGGCGTCAGATTCTATGACGGCTCCAGTGTAAAGACTTACTAAGAATTAGGGAGTATCATATATTATGTAATGTTGGTTGGTGCCTGATGCTCTGTCTCTGGTCAGTCCCATCGGAGTCTAGCTGTTTGTCTTGTTTTGCTCCAGCATTTCTGTTGTTCCTTGCTGTCGAGTCTTCACCTTTGTTTAATCACAATGGTTGTTTGATTTTTGTGTTCACGGAGATGTCGCACTGATGAGTTTGGAGGCCTTCATTCGGACAGGACAAATTTGTCTAAATCGCGGCGGAAATAAGGGCGATAATTGTGGCCACGTAAATTCGATTTAATCACCCCTTAGTGGAATTCGTTCCACTGACTGTTCCAATGCGGTTCTTCTGTTGTGGTCTATTTTTGTTATGGACTGTCTTTGACTGTGTGTATCGCTTATACTATTTTGTTCTGGATAGCCAATTGGCCATTTTGTGGAAAAGTAATTGTCCTTTTGGCTTTCCGCTATTGATGTTTCCATAAAGGTCTTGTTGTATCACATATGTGATTCTTTCCCTTTGGTGCCTCTGATGAGAGCTGCTGTGGGTTAATTGTATCGATTCCTGATCATTGTCTTCACTAGTATTTAATTATTTATTTCCATAATGCCATATGCATTTACAATTATCGTTTCTGTTACTATTGAATCATTTCTTACACAGTGACTACGGAATTTTGAAAATATCTGCGGGTCACTGATGTGCCTTTTTAGCCAGGGGATACCTAGTTTAGATCCGAGACTTTAAAAAAAATCACGGTTTTCGGTTGTGTGCTTTCAAGGCATTACCTTTTTAAAGATCTTTTAAATTAACCATATTTGTCTTAAAATGTCTTCCTGTTCTCCATCCAAATGGAGTTTACATTTTCTAGTTCTCTGGAATCATTGATTACACTATGGAATTTCGAAGATTTTTGCATTCTCTGATGTGGCCGTTTTACCAGAGCTTATTATTCTGGCCCAGAAAATATACTTGATCGCTCTACATTCTTTAGGTTTCTGTTTTTGACCTTGCTTCAAAGGCATGACCTTTTCATAGCACGATAAATGTAACTTCAACGGGTGTTTGAAATGTGTGGCGGCCGTGAAAAGTATACTTGCCTTTCATAATAGTGTTGATTATATTTCTAGCTTTACCATGATCGATACCACTACGGAATTGAAGGGTTTAGTGCAAGAAGGGGGCCTAAGCCACATGTTTATAATTTCGAGAAAAACGCGAAAAAAAACAAACAAACAAAATATGTTGCAAAAAATTCATATTTTACATTCTTGAATTTAAATAAATTATTCTGATGTGTTATCGTGTCATCTGAAATGGTGCAGAAATGCATAAATAGTTCTGAGTATATCGCAGATATTCGTTTGTTACGATAATGGTTTAGTGCAAAAGGTGCCTAAGTCTAGCATTTATTGGACTTAGGTAGCTTCTTGTACTAAACAAATACAACAAAGTTTTCTCTATTAAAAGCAGAAACCTATGTCATTTGGTTGAACATGTATATTTTATCGTATCACGACGCTTTATTAGTTTATATAACAAAAAAAACTGAAACAAATGAACAATACATACAATAGAAACTCATAGCTTTATGCGGTAAAACGGACTTAGTCCCCTTCTTGCCCAAAATATACGACAATGGACTTAGGACCCTACCAAAAACTTTATAACCGTTCATTTCAATGTCAGTTAAGAAATAAGGTATAACACACTATATATCAGATCGTAGGTCTTGATATGATGTATCTGAAAATGATAATATCCCAGATTTTTCAAAAAATGGACTTGGGGCCCCTTCTTGCACTAACCCCTTCAGTTTAAAAAAAAATGATTATGCCCTGTCTACCGGGGCTTGCTGGTCTGGCTGAGAAAAGAAAAAGAGCACACAAACTTGTTCCATCAACGGTTTTCGGTTCTGTATGGTAGTTCTTGCATTAAGGGACATTACCTTTTCATAGAACATTTCAGGTCGTCACTGTTCTTGCTAACAGCCATAAAAAATGTTTCCCACCCTTCATCATAGTTTTGTTTCCTTGTGCCCTTGATTGGCTGATTCTACCATGAAATTTTGAAAATATATGAGGGTCATTCAGAAGGCCTTATCGCTATGGTCCCGAAAAAAATCTTTTTCACCCCACAGTATTCAGTTTGTTGTTGTAATCCTTGCTACTAGGGAAGCCATCATGAAAACACTCCTACATTATTTTGACTCCTTTAGCTCCATTATCATTTATACTAAAACTCGGGTTGGTAGGGGTATCCGCTACTTTTCTTATTTTTGATTAGAAATTTATTTTGCGGGTACTCGTTTAAATCGCCTCACCGAGACGGATGTAACGGGAGCCCACAATCTATATTTTGAGCCGAATTGTAACCCCCGCGCATCCCGCAAGAGAGAGAAGTTTCATGTTTTGGTTGTTAAAATATTCACTATATTTAAATAGGCGGATTTTCTTTATGACCGTTTCAAAGACTCAGCTGGTGTGAAAGGAAAATGTGACGGTCGTAAAACGTCTCATTGCCGTTTATAAGAGTGTGGGTGATATGTATATTTTCTAGTCCTTCAGAATCATTTATTTCAATACGAAATTATGAAAATATTTTAAGGTCACTGTTGATGCCTTATTTGCCGGGTCTGGCTGGTCTGCCTAAGATTCAAATTCGTACACTTCATAGTTATTAGTTCTGTGATGGATACCTTGTTTCGATAGTACAACCATTTGACCGACCAGCAAAGAATGTCGAGCCGCAGGGTCGAGCGACAGCGATTCGATGTGCCAACGCCGTATCATTGTCGGTCTGATGTAGGCTCGCTGTTTTCGTCTGGCAGGGAAGTTTGTTTGTCATTAATTCTACTGGCCTTCCCAATCACGGATAAATAAAAAACAGACACAAAATAAATAAAAAGTAGCTAAATCGTGTTTTTAATATTTTTACTAAGCTGTATTCAGCATGCGTCTGTATCATTCTTCTTACCTGAAAAAAAAAGAGAGAGTGTCTCCTTAGACAAACACATCTATGCAATTTCTAAATGAATTTCCCCTGGCCACTGCCCACTCAGGGTCTCCTAGCCAGCGATAGGATTAAAATTGAAAATACTAAGGTAGTTAAATCTGACATCATGCAAGGTTGATGTCACCACACATGACTTGGCGTCACGAAAAGTCATTATTTCGCCCTCAAAATATGACTGCGAAATATTAAATCTCGACGGCGAGGATCTTGCCGTCGTGAATTAAGATTCTTATCTCTTTACATTCCCATCTCTGGCCAATTTGTTCCACATATCCTTTGAATAGGCCTACTCCGGTAGTAGCTGATAAGCATATGCTGTGTGTAAAGTTTACCTCATTGGGTACAAAAAAGCTAGAACATGAGAATATTATATAGCTATGCACCAGGAGAAGTCTGTCAAATTCCATTCTTTGTTTATTTTTGTCTCTTAATGTTGACCTAATAGAAGATATATTTCATTTATGAAAGTGTGATTTGATAGTATTTGAAGGATTTCTGATTTTAATTTAGCATCTGGCTATTTATTTAACCCTTTGGGTACCAAATGGAATCTTCCTCCGTATATATAGCAGGAGTCCATTCCAACATAAAGGGGTGTAACGTTGGTTTTTCTTCAAGCTTTATTTGGAAAATGGTTTAACTTTTTGCAAACAGTAGAGGCCCTGATCAGACGCCGCGTTCTGTGGCGTCTGATCTGGGCCTCCACTGTTTGCCAGGGTACCCGTTTTGGGGTTTCTGGTACTAAATGGGTTAATTTAATGTATCTTATACAAGACAATGTCAACTATGAGGTGTGCTTGAGAGAAATGTAGAATTGTTTGTTTGCATTGCGGTTTAACGTCCCCATCAACAATATTTGGGTCATTTAGGAGACAATGCTACCAATTTTGTGGGACTTTTAACCAACATCGAGATGAAATAGCATCTCAAGCCCTGCCACCCAATGAAATCAAATGACTTGCGCTACTTTGCCTGGGCAGGCTTAGCCCTTCTAAGCGGCTTACCAGTACTCATGTGGGGTCAGTTTCAGCTCTGCGTGGAAGCACCATGCAGTCCAATCTATTTCGGCAAGCCCCGATGGGCGGGGGCGGGGGAAATGTAGAAATGATAGTCGCTTCAGGCAAAAACCACACATGGAGGGAGTGAAATATTTCCCCACTTCCAAAGCCACCGATGTAGATTTTGGTTCAAAGCCTCATCACGAAAACCCGCCTATATAATTTTGACACTCCCCCCTTAAACCCCACCTTTAAATATTGTAAAAATCGGGTTTACAGAGGTATACATTTTTTTTTATTTCTGCTCAAAAACATAGATTGTGGATACTCCCGCCTCGCCGAGGCGGTTCTAACGAGTTCCCACTATGTTTTGAGAAGAAATTTGAAATATCAATCTCTTATCTAAACAAATTTCAATATATTTGTATAGGCATGTTTTCGAAATCTGCTCAAGACCCCATGAACAACTGAACACAGTTTGATCGGTGTCTTTTCTGTCACATTGAGAATTTGTACACATCAGTATCATTGAAGTGACACAAAGAATGTTTACCAGGCTTCGTTTATGTGTAGGCTGGTTTGAGTCACTTCTGGACATAATTAAATTGTGCGAGCTCAAAATTATGACAGTTATTCATGATATAGCAACAGATATCTTATAATATAAATATCGCTTCTAGTTTCATAGGGCGGCAGGGCTTGATATTGTCATTTCATCACAATGTTGGGTAACAGTCCCACAAAATTGGAAGCAACGTCTCCAAACTTGACCTGGGGAGGTTAGAGCTCATAACAAACAAACTAATATAATATCTGGGATGAATCTAATATCATTGTGGCTGATCAGGGTCTATATTGTAGCGCAACACTGTTCCATCTGCAAGATATAATTTGTCCCTTAAAACTACATCTCTGTCTTCCAAAAAACCATCAGGGTCTACCTCATGTTAAGTTTGACACAATTCTCACAAAGTTCTACCAAATCAATCTTCTTTTGATCACTGAAAATGACTCCGCAATTCTTCAAAAACTGTTGTAACTCTTTGACAGACTTTGTATTAAAATTTGTAGAACTCATATTCTTCCTAATATCATTAATTAGCCAAATAAAGTAAGTAAAGTGTACCAAGGTCAGACTATTTCCATTGAAAATCCATTAGATTCATACAGCAGCTGTCAGAGTTTGTACCCAATGATGCTGTGTGTAGTATCTGATACCTGTGTAAATAGCACTGCCGGATAAGCTCTATTGTTGTACTTTGATATGACTGAAATGCTTATATTCTAGCAGCTTTTGTTCAGTCCTCATTTTACACTTCCACATAGACTTGCCCAAGTCCCTACATTTACATTTTTTATTTCTAAATGAAAGTCCCTTTAAACAAAAAAAATATGTAAAAGTCTCTTTAGTCTTCAACCCTGAATGTAGGGACTTGTATACTCTGCAAATTATCCGACCAGCTTCCAGCTTGATGTAACAAGATATCCCACTTGGTGATAAGAGCATTAGCCTCTGCAGATAATGTTTACTTAATAAATAACACCCACCTGCGTTTGTCAGTGAAAGGAAGGAAAATTCTAGTATTTTGGAGATTTTTGTTTTGTTTTGTTTGATTTGAGGTTTAATGCCCCTGTCAACACTGTATAGGTCATTTTGGGGATGTTGTTTTCTTTGTGTTGGGACCTAAAACTTGTTCGAGACAGTGGTAGTTCCTGCCATCGAGGGTTGAATTTAGTGAGGATAATTTCGGCAATATTTTCAGTCTTCTATTTATTTAATATATTTTGTGTGCGCTCATTAGAACCAACTGGTGAGTACACACAATATACTTTTTCCAGATAAAATACGCAAAATCCCCATAACTATCTCTGAATATTTGTCATATGTATATGTGTTAAGAATTTCTCAGGTACTCAAGAGCGAGTTCGAAAACAGTCATAGAAAACGAGATATCGGTTTTCGAGCCATTGAGGTATCATTATACAGTCAAACCGGTCATAGTGGCCTCTTCTATTAAGCATGCAATCTGTCAGAAGCAAGAAATCATTCAAATCCTGAAAAAGGCGAATGCCTTAATAACCACCTGTAATAAGCAAGCACCTGTCTTAAGCAAGCACATTTTGATCATCCCTGAGGTGCTTGCTTAACACAGGTTGGACTGTAATTGTTTTTGCACTGGTTTTTATAGAAAAAGGCAAGCAGGCAGCTAAGTATCATTATCCTGGCATCATTACTTAATTCGTAAGATGTGTAATTGCAGAATCTTTTCAACATTATCTTAACAGGAGAACCCATAGAGAAAAAAGTGGCGTTCACAATAATAATAATAATAATAATAATAATAGACTTTATTTTACGAGGGTAACACAATTAGTACAACAGCTAATCTCCCTTGTGGCCCTCAACAAGGGGTTACATAATGATCTTATTTCTGCCCAGTATTAAAGATTGTGGGTACTCTGTAGAACCGCCTCTAACAAGCACCCACAATCTATGTTTAAAGCAGAAATAAAGAAAAACGATGCGAGGGCTACTAACTTCTGAACCTAATATCTCTTCATCAGCGACACTAGTTTTCGCAAATTACCATGATCATCCCCTTTACACGTCCATGCTTTTATATAGAGAAAAGCGGGGTTTACCAGGCTAGTCATTTTGTAATTTCTGCTCTAAAACATAGATTTTGGCTACCGGTTAGTTTAAACTTTTCATTTGAATACATATAACATTACAATAGACAAAAACATTAAGCGCCCCCGCCCATAGGGGCTATAAGAAATATATGGGCTGCGTGATGCTTCCACGCAGAGCTGAATCCGGCCCGCACACTAGTACTGGTAAACCGCTAAGAGGATCTAAGCCTGTCCAGGAACCGCGGTGCGAGGCGGACCGTCCATGCTTAAAAACCCTATTGGTTTCATTGGGCGACAGGGCTTGATATGTCATTTCATCTCAATGTCGGGTAAAAGTCCCACAAAATTGGAAGCAGCGTCTCCAAAATGACCTTTACAGTGTTGACCGGGACGTAAAACCTCAAATCAAACAAACAAATACAAAAGGACAAAAACATGTCATATTACATCAATACATACAAATGGGATCCAGAAGAAAGTCGCCTTTTTTTAAATCTGGATACCTATTAGAATCGCCTCATTGAGGCGGTTACACATAGATTGTGGGTACTTATTAGAACCGCCTCATTGAATCGGTTGTAATGAGTACCCACAATCTATATTTTGAGCAGAAATAAGAAAAATTCTGATTAACGCCATTGTTGGAGCCTTCTAATATAGCATAGGCATGTTATCATAATGGTTTAAGAATAAAAGATTAAAGTTTAAACTTCCTTTTTTTGAAACCCTTTGCCTTCATGTGGTTTTCCCCCACTTATGTAAAAAATCATGATAACAAGCTCTGGAGCCTGTCGGCGAAAAGTTGTAAAAAACAAACTCATCACCCATATCGGACAATCATCTACAGGAAAGGTGAATGACTTCTTTCAATTGTTACAAGTCTGTTAATTTCACAATTTTCATAAAAGACTGTATTGCTATTTCATTTACAGTATATTTTTTTTTTCTTGTAAACAATTATTTTTACACCTAATTAACAGACTTGGGCAAGTCTAACTTCCACACAATCTTATAAAATAAAAACTTAATGATTGAATTGAAGAGACATTTCATAGGGAAGATTCCCTATATCTTGCGGGTAACGTAAGAAATGTTTTTTTTTTTGTTTTTTTTTCACTTATGAAGAGAATTAAAACTATACGTTATGTCATGGCAGAGGTTTGTGAAGCTCTCAACTTTCTAATCGACAATATTCACATACGATTTAATACTGAGCTATGGAGGCAAAATGTGGGTATTCCGATGGGTAAGAATCGCACACTCCTTGTGGCTGATATGTTCTGTTTTGTTATGAAAGCGACGTCATGGTGTCCGTTTCCGTTGAAAACAAATCTGAAATTATCGAAGCCTTTAGCTTGACTTCTAGATATTGTATATTGATCATAACTAGTTCGATGGTTCAATCAGTCCTATTTACAACCCCTTTGCAGAACTCTAGTTATTATTAATAAATTGAGATAATTCTTCTAATACCGATTTGTTTGTTTGATTTGAGGTTTAACGTCCCCGTCAACACTGTAAAGGTCATATTGGAGACGTTGCTTCCAATTTTGTGGGACTTTTACCCGACATTGAGATGAAATGACATCTCAAGCCCTGTCGCCCAATGAAACCAGTAGGGTTTATTCGCATGGACGGTCCGCCTCGCACTGCGGTTCCTGGACAGGCTTAGATCCTCTAAGCGGTTTACCAGTACTAGTGTGCGGGCCTGATTCAGCTCTGCGGGGAAGCATCATGCAACCCATATATTTCTTCAAGCCCCTATGGGCTAATACCGAGCCCATTATTTTGGATATACATCTGACTTTTGTAGGTGGGTATGTTTCCTGCAAAATTTGTGATAAACTCGATGATCTTGATATTAAGGTTGTAAATTTTCCTTTCATGGATGTTGGTTTTCTTCGTGCGGCATCCTATGGTGTTTACATTTCGCAATTAATTCGATTTGCCCGAGTGTTCAATCATGTACCTGACTTCAGCACTCATAATAAATTGTTGACTGCTAAACGTCTTAATCAGGGTTATCGGTATCATAAACTACGCAAAGGCTTTTCTAAATTTTAAAGACGTTATTCCGATTTAATTGCAAAATTCAGTGTTTGACTTATATCTCTTCTGCAACAAGGTCTATCGCAACCCTAATTTTATGATGACTTAGCATTTTAATTCAGAAAGATATATAGTTGAAATGACTTCAGCACCCAATTTTGTAAAATCATATAAAAAGATTGGTCACAACAAAAATGTTATCCGACACTGCATGCGTGGTAGTTAACCCAATCACGGTTGGCAAGTGTGCTTCCCTCTTGAATTGCAGGCCGGTGGGTCAGGCCTCAGATTCTATGACGATTTCAGCGTGAAAGCTTTCTGAGTATTAGAGATTTAATTTTAGACAATGTAAGTTGGTGCCTGATGCTCTTGTTGGGTCCATCTGAGTCTAACTGTCGGTTTTCTAATGCTCCAGCATTTTATTGGTTTCCTGCTGTAGTGTAGTGTGAAGGGTGGAAATCATAAGACTTGAATTATTAACTTCATGTTTTACTGCAATCAAAAAGCATGTGGTAAAATATTCGAAAAGTCAGGTCGAAATCTGTTTTGGTCTATAAAAAAATTCTAATGACGTTTTGCATAAATTGAAATCCAGGCTTTTTCATACTTCAAACAGAGGAAAGGGCGAGGACTATGGCTATGTAAAATCGATTTAATTTCTTTCCACTGACCGTTCCAAGACGGTTCTTCTGTGGCGGCTTATTTTTCTTGTTGTTTGTTACTTATTGTGTGTTTCACTTGTGTTTTTTTTATCTTGGATGCTCATTTGGCCATTTTGTGGGAAAGTAATTGTCCTTATGGTCTTTCTTTGTTTAGGTTTCCATTATGGTCTGGTCGCTTCATGTTTGTGTTTATTTCCCCTTGGTGTCTTTGATGGGTGGAGTAAGTTAATTGTATCGATTCCCGATCTTTGTTTTACTTCTACTTTTCAAGTCTGTCTACTTATGATTTTTTTTTCCATCTTTTACACAACTTTTTTTAAAAAAACGTATTGATTTAATTGAATGGAGATTTCAAAGGGAAGACTCTCCCTATCTTGCATGTAATGTAAGAAATGCGTTGATCACTTCTGAAGAGCATAAAAAACTATACTTATGGTCATGTCAGAAGGTGTGCGAAGCTCTCACCTTTCTACTTGACAATATTTACATAAGATTTGGTATTAAGGTATTTAGACAAGTTGTGGACATTCCGATGGATATTAATTACGCACCACTTGTGGTTTTTGTTTTGTTATGAGAGAGACTTCATGATGTGCCTTTCTGCTGATAACCAGTCTGAAATCATTGAAGCTTTAAGCTCAACTTCTATATATTTGAATGATTTATTAAATGTTGCTAATACCTATTTCGATGGTTTGATCAGTCAGATTTACCGAATTTTATAGTGACATAGTATATAAATTAAGAAAAATTTATAACCACAATGACTTCAGCACTCAATTTCGTAAAATCATTCTTTGATATAAAACGATTGAATACATCATAAATGTTATACGACAGACTACATGCATGGAAGTTAACTCAATCTCGGTTGACAACTTTGCTTCCCTCTTTAATTGCACGCCGGTGGGTCAGGCCTCAGATTCTATGACGGTACTAACGTGAAGGCTTATGCTGGTTGGTACCTGATATTCTGTCTCTGGTCGGGCCCATTGGAGTCTTTTGCTCCAGCATTGCTGTTGTTTCTTGCCGTCGAGTCGTCACCGTTGGTTCATCTCTGTGGTTGTTTGATTTTTGTATTCACGGAGATGTTGAACTGATGTGTTAGGAGGCCTAAATGCGGACTAAACAAATTATTTGTCTTAATCGCGACGGAAGTAAGGGCGAGGATTATGGCCACGTAAAATCGATTTAAGCCCCCCCCCCCACACACACACACTCCCAGTGGAATTCGTTTCCGCTGACCGTTCCAAGGCTGTTCTTCTGTCGCGGTTTATTTTGGTAAGGGTTTGTCTTTGGGTGTTTGTGTCACTTTTATTATTCTTTTTTGGATAGCCTTTTGGCCATTTTGTGGGAAAGTAACTGTCATTTTGACTTTCCGCTGTTTGGAGTTTCCGTTGGGGTCTGCTGCTTCATGTGTTTTGTTTCTTTCCCTTTGGTGTCTCTGATGGGAGCTGTGGGTTTATTGTATCGAGTCCTGATCATTGCCTATATTTCTATTTTGAAGCTAGAAAACTTCAGGATTTTAATTTAAAACTTCATAGATTTTTTTCTTCACCGAAACAGATTTGTCCCCGATCTTTCAAACCCTTTTTTGCAATATTTAATCACATATTTTGATGGCAATAAAACAAGACGTTAATAATTTGGAAAGTTCAGTGGTGGTACAACAGCGTCAATTTGCAATAAACCGTGCTTTGTAAGGTCTTTTATTACGTTCAGGCGGCAATCAATATGACGTAGGAAGCTTGTCTTGGCCTTCTGTAACCCATACAGCAAAATTGGTGGCTGAACGAGAAATGTGGTCTTCAACTAAAGATATACAACGAGGTACGAACAACTGTCTAATAAAGGTCTTCAACAGGTATCTAAAAGATGTCAAATTAAAATACGGTGAAAAGCAATTGTAAATGCAATCCCAGGATTGGAAAAAATAAGGGCATTAAATGAATACACGGGGAGACCTTTTAGAGCGACTACACGTTCAAGGCGGTTCTTCTGTCGCAGTTTACGAGTGTTATGCTTTGTCTTTGAGTGTGTTTATCACTTGTATTGTTATGTTTTGGATGACCAATCGGCAATGTTGTGGGAAAGTAACTATGATTTTGGCTTTCCGCTATTTGTGTTTCAATTTGAGTCTTGTTATTTCGAGTTAGGGACCCTTTCCTTTTGGTGTCTCTGATGGGAACTGCGGATTAATTGTGTCGATTCCTGATCATTGCCTTCACGTCTATTTTGCATATGCTAGACAAGTATCATTTTTGCCACGAGCAAGCTTGTTAAGCTAACAATACTTTGAGCAACATCATCCTGATCTGTTTGAAAGAAAGGTCCATTAACCCTTATCCGGCTGAATTATTCCTTTATCAAAATAGTAGTGAAGGCAATGATCAGGAATCAATACAACTAACCCACACTCATTTCTGACTCATTATTATTGGTTTATGTTTGCTCCAGCATTTCAGTGGTTTCTTGCTGTCAAGTCTTCGCCGATATTTCATCTCTGTTGTTGTTTGCATTTTCCTTACAGGAGGCTTTCATGCATACTGATCAAAGTATTTGTCCAAATCGCGACGGAAATAAGGGCGAGGATTGTGGACACGTAAAATTGATGTAAGCCCCTTAGTGGAATTCGTTTCAATGACCGTTGCAAGGCGGTTCTTCTGTCGCCGTTTTATTCTTGTTAAATATGTACTATAAAAGGGTTATCCTTTGGAAGCAAGTAATACACCACAAAACGGGAAAATACGGAGTGTACGTGTTTTCTGGGCCAGACTAGCTAGTTTTGGCAAATTAGACCTCATCAGTGACCCTTAAGATATTTATGATCCTCAAGACTTGTTTTTGAGTATGTGTCGCTTATATTGTTTTGTTTTGTAAAGCCAATTGGCCGTTTCGTGGGTAAGTAACTATACTTTTGGCTTTCCTCTATTGATGTTTCCATTAGGGTCTAGTTGTTTCATGTTTGTGTTTCTTTCCCTTTGGTGTCTCTGATATGGAGGGATTCCTGGTCATTGCCTTCACTATTATTTTAAACCAATCGAATTACTTGATGTAAATTTTTCTTACAAATTCATGAAAAGATTGTCAAGCAGTGTAGATCCAGATCAGGTGGCTTCTTCAAACTTATTCGAAAGCCACCTTATCTTGATCCACATTTTTGCAAATAATAGGTGTTGTCGTGATCAACGGGATAAGCTTAAAGGATATTATGTAACCAGCATATCTGAAATAACTTAATATGCACGTAGAAATGAAATCCTGAACTACGGCAGTTTGCTACAGTCTCCGAAATGTTTTCTAATTAGTCTAAAGTAACAGAACAATGCTTTCTCATGACCAAAACACTTAAATTTCTGAATTACTATATATACAGAAATGTGAAATAAATATCGCAAAATATGCTCGTTCGTTTTAGACATGGAACCAACTTGTCTGTGAATAATTTAAAATATTTTATCTGTTATATGAGTAATTACACAGGGAAGGTGCACCGGGGCATATTTTTCACAAAACAGCCAGAAAAGCGAATATTTAATTTTCGTTCGCGTGGTGTGTACAAAATGTCGAAACAAAATTTACCATTAAAGTGGAGGCAATGATCAGGAATCGATACAATTAACCCGCAACCCCCATCAGAGACACCAATAGGAAAGAAACACAAATGTGAAACAACCAACCCTTATGGAAACATCAATAGCGAAAACCCAAAAGGACACTTACATTCCCCAAAAAATCAAAAATAAAATAATATAAGTGACACAAACACCCAAAGACAAACCATTACGAAAATAAACCGCGGCAGAAGAACCGCCTTGGAACGGTCAGCGGAAACGAACTCTACTGCGGGGGGGGGGGGCTTAAATCGATTTTACGCGCCCTCACTTCTGTCTCGATTAAGACAAATAATTTGTTCAGTCCGCATGAAGGCCTCCTAACTCATCAGAACAACATCTCCGTGAACAAAAAAATCAAACAACCACAGAGATGAAACAACGGCGAGGACTCGACAGCAAGAAACAACAGAAATTCTGGAGCAAAAGAAAACCAATAGCTAAACTCTGATGGACCCGACCAGTGCCATAGATAGATAGATAGATAGATAGATAGATAGATAGATAGATAGATAGATAGATAGATAGATAGATAGATAGATAGATAGATAGATAGATAGATAGATAGATAGATAGATAGATAGATAGATAGATAGATAGATAGATAGATAGATAGATAGATAGATAGATAGATAGATAGATAGATAGATAGATAGATAGACAAACAGATCGATAACAGACATACAGATGGATAGGAACCACATAGACTCATGACAGATAGATAGGTAGATAAAGATAGATGGATAGATAGGTAGATAGATAGGAACCATATCGTAGATGGATGACAGACAGACAGACAGTTTCATTATCATACATGGAATTTATCATACGGGCACCTTTTTGCCCTTTGTCTTTTTAAAAACATGAGTTCAACAAGCAGGGCATCGTTTACAGATTTGCTGAATAACTTATTGATGTTGTCTGCTGACGACTTGTTTGTTTGAATTGGAGTTTAACGTCCACATCAACATTATTTAGGATATTTTGGAGACATTGCTCCTAACTTTGTGAAACTTTTCCTCGACAATGAGATGCAATGACATTCCAAACCCCCAATGAAACTGATGGGTTTATATGCATGGATGGTCCAAATAACACCAGCTTGCATGGACAGGCAGTTACCAGTACTTATGTGTGCTCGTTTAAGCTCTGCGTTGAAGCACTCGATAGACGTTGACAATGATGACGACAATAGCAAAAGTTTTCTTGCAGTAGAACATTTATGAAAACATCCCAAAAGCATTGTTCTCACGCTGGTGAGGCCAATGTTTTTTTTTTCCTTTGAGAAATATAATAGATCTACATTCATAAAACTCGCCCATTTAGTAGCGTGGAAATAATAAAAAAATCAGCTATAGAAATGAAAACAATAGTCCAAGCATGAAAAGTGTTAAAAGCAGAACAGTAGTTAAAAAAAAAAAAAAAAAAAACAATGAAAAAACAAATATGTCGGGAGTGGGGATCGAACCGGGGGCCTTTCAGATGCTAACCGAAGTCTGTATCCATTCGTCTAGTACTAAGGTATAAATATTGATAAAGTCGTGACGTAGCTGTCATAATTAAGAAGGAACCAAACAGCTGAACAAGTCGTCCGTCACTGTACTCAGTACGAATGCCAAGGGTATATAAACTCTAAAAATATGCATGGTAAATGACTCTGTTGTCCGACAAACCTATTTTGAACTTGTAACATGGAATCAAGTCTCTTATCCGTTAACGACGATGCACAGCGACTTGCAGTAAGAGTAATGCCCCTCGTTGTGTTAACGGCGTTCTTGTCGAAATACCGTGATTTTTTGGACAACGATAGCGTTGGAAATTTAATCAAATGTTTGTGTTGTATTTTCGGAGCTTTCAACCAAAAAGCTTTGTTTCGCATGTAGATCGTCATATTTTTTTCTTGATTTCTTTATGATAATTACGGAGAAAATGTCCGGTTTTGGTGTAGACTGTGTCTATTTTAACACAATTTTCAGTCAGATATTGGCATTTTTGATGATTATTTCATACATTGTCGAAGACACAAGAGGTCATAGTATACAAAAAATAGGAGATCATTTTGTATTGAACAGGCTGCTCAGATAGGAATTTACAAGGCAGTTTACTGCTATTTGTTAACCAAGCCCTTTCCAGTTTTGATACACACAGTTTGACATTTTTTAGTTGAGTGAAGAAAAAACCCTGAAATAAATTTTACTTTTCTAACCGGTATTAAATAACTTTAAGACTGCAAGTGTGTGTTCCCATTATACTAGTTGGCTGAAACAAAAGGGTTTTACTTCAATTTTCTGCATATTCAGAACCACTATCATTCTTGCTCATTTGTCAAGGCGGCCATGTTTAAAGATCTTAATCGGAATAAAACATGAAGCAGAGAAAATTATTATGTTTCTAGCCAAATGTTATAGCGACTGTCTGAATGACTGTTTTGACGTGGACGTAGAGAGAAATAAGCGTAATATCATAACCGCTGGCTATTCTCAAAGTACGTCAACAACGAATGTTAGTGTATAGTAGTCGCAGATAAGATTGACTAGGCGGAGCTATTCAGGTGTTGTCAATATATGTCAAATTCGCTGAGTCCAACAGAAGATACGGTAGAGTGCCTTTCGCACGCTTTCTACAAGCGGACGATATGGTCATATACGCCACAGCTATGCTTGTGTTACAGTTGAATTCACACAATCGGGTGACTTGATTTACCTTTTTGTTAATGGAATATTCCTAAGGCAGGTACAAAAGATAGCTCCGCCTAGTCAATCTTATCTGCGACTACTATACTTTTGTGACACGATTCGGTTTGCTTTATGTAACATGGATAAACACTGGCGTAATGTTAGAATCTGTTATTCATAACCAGTAATCAAACAACGTGTAGGCAACGTCGCATTAAATTCAGTGATGTTCCAGCAAACGTTGATCCGACATTCCATAAACATTGCATAAGCATAACGTGACCGTTTAGTATATGGTCTCATACTAATAATACCGACTAAAATCATGAAATTCAGTTTAAAAGGCCTTGGGAAGAGTAAACCTGATAGGCCCACTTCATAAATATATTAACCCCAAATCCCAGACTGTTGTTACACGTTAGAACCGCCTAAATGAGGTGGTTGTAACAAACGCCGGAAATGCATGTCATGTCATAAACATGTTATTATGATTATACTGATGTTGGCTCGGTGGGGGACGCCTATCTCGATCGGGCGTTTCTTGCCTGATGACTCCAGCTGACATGTCTCATGAGCTACGTCGGTCAGTGTTTGCCGGGTCTTGTCCATCATCCGTTGCGGTTTCAAAACTGTGGGGTTTAAACACACTGATGAAGATTAAATATCAGAAGGGCCTCTGTGTCACTAAATTTGGTATAGTTACACCTTATTTATTAACAAACGTATATGGAGTCAGTAAGGGGCGGACGAACTGACAAAAAAAAAAAAAAAAAGAAAAAAAAAAACGTATTACACCGCATAAGTACGTGCCCGTTAGTTCAGGAAGACGTCATTGATTAAACTTCTTTGGTTATAAAACCCGATTCAATTTATTTATATGATTAACACAATCTTCCACTGTTTGTCATTTCAAATGAAAATTATTAACGAAGCCCCCGGCTCCAAAATTTCATACGAGTGTAAGGTTCTCATTATATTATAACAATGTTAAATTGGAATCCATGTACATTGCCGTAGAAGATCAAAATAATTTCGATGGAAAAGAAATGGCTGTCACGGATGGAGTCATGTCGTGTTACACGCGGGTGATTTATCGCAATACCTTGTTTCAACAACGGTGCATGCAAACAGAATGTCTCAAATTCAAGTATACGTTCGATCGATAGCAATTGTGCTAGAATACATATTTTGTCTTATTCATATTTGTAGTTGCTGGCAATTAAGCTCTAATATCCTATCAACAAACATTTTAGGGCTATCAAAATGTCTACCTGGCACGTGTGCGAAAATTTACTGTTAATTAGAACGTTGACTCGTTTCAAGAAAAAATATTTGCCATGTTCCAAACTGCGGGAATAATCACGAGACCTGTAATATTAAATCAGTATTTTTGCTCTTGGAAGAGCAATAATAAAGGGAAAACAATAATAAAAGTTGAATTTGAAAGAAAATTGCCCTTCAAAATGGTCCATATTTGAACATCTCTTTCTTTATTGTCCTTCTTCAGAAACATAAGATTTTACACCAACATATAATTTTGTCCATGGACTAGCAATAACAAGAAATTTTTTTTTTCAAACAATTGTCATTTTACGTTATATCAATTCCGACAAAACACCTACCAACATGTACAATTCACTATTCATTATCATTCATGTACACTGACTTAAACACGTATATTTTAACACTGGGGCAAATAGGCGTGGCGATAAAACAAAAACTACCTTTTAAACGTAACAAAACAAACACATTTTCCAGCTTGTATCTGTTGTAAGCATAATGATATTTACCAGATAATCGGAAGAAAAAAGGAAATCATGATCAGGACATAAAATAGTTATAGTAAGGCATTGTTATCCACAATTGGTACATTGATACCCACTGAATTGCCTGAAGAAATTACTGATCATGTGCACATCAATGGCGGTCAGTATGGAAGTTCGGTTGGGTTTAAAACGGAAGGATATAACGTAATAATGCTACTTTTACTCGGACTGAACAAATTATTTGTCTTACTCGCGACGGAAGTAAGGGCGAGGATTGTGGCCACGTAAAATCGATATAAGCCCCCCCCCCCCCCGCCCAGTGGAAATCTTTCCACTGACCGTTCCAAGGCGGTTCTTCTGTGGCGATTTATTTATGTTGTTGTTTGTTACTTACTGTGTTTATCACTTGCGTCTTTTTATTTTGGATGGCCATATGGTCATTTTGTGGGAAAGTAACTGTCCTTATGGCCTTCCTTTGTTTATGTTTCCATTTTCCATTATGGTCTGGTCGCTTAATGTTTGTGTTTCTTTCCCTTTGGTGTCTTTGATAGGTGGAGTAAGTGAATTGTATCGATTTCTCATCTTTGTTTTACTTCTACTTTAGTTTGATGTAAGAATATTATGTTTCTGAAGAAGGAAATTCAATAACTCAGATGTTAAAAAAAGTTTTGTATTACGTATTACATTGTTCATTCCTACAGTTGTCACACTTAATGACAATCATTCTACCTTTTCTTTCGATATACAGTAAACTAAAGGTATTAAAAATTGAAGTAAAACAAAGATCAGGAATCGATACAATAAACTTACTCCACCCATCAAAGACACCAAAGGGAAAAAAACACAAACATGATTCGACCAGACCATAATGGAAACCTAAACAAAGGATGGCCATTAGGACAGTTACTTTCCCACACAATGGCCAAATAACCATCCAGGATAAAAAAACACAAGTGATACACACAGTAAGTAGAAACAACCAACAACATAAATAAACCGCCACAGAAGAACCGCTTTGGAACGGACAGTGCAAAGAATTCCACTGGGTGGCTTAAATCGATTTTACATGGCCATAATCCTCGCCCTTACCTCTGTCGCGGTATACACTAAATTTGTTTAGTCTGCATGAAGGCTTCCTAACTCATCAGTGTAACATATCCGAGAACATGCAAATCAAAAAACTTCAGAGATTAAACAAATTAAGGATTCGACAACAACGAACAACTGAATTGCTGGAGCAAATGAAAACCAACAGTTAGACTCCGAGGGGCCAGACCAAAGACGGAATATCAGGCGCCAACCAACATAAAGAATACTAAAATGAAATAAAAGTCCATTTATGTTTTAACGCTGGAACCGTCATATAATCTTAAGCCCGACCCACCGGGGTGCAATCAAAGAGGGAAGCAAAGTTGCCATCCGTGATTGGGTTAACCACCATGCATGCAGTCTGTTTATAATATTAATGTTGTACCCAAGCATTATATATCGACGAACGATTTTACGAATTTGGGCACTGAAGTCATTACAGGCATGTATTTTTCTAAATTTATATACTAAGTCAGCATAGAATTCGGGTTCCGATAGGCCTTGTAGCAGAAGTGTTTTAAGTCCAACATTGAATTTTGAAACCAAATCAGAATGACGTCTATAAATCTTAATAAAGGCTTTACGTAGTTTATGATACCGATACCCCTGATTAAGAAGTTAAGGGGTTAATAATTTATTACGAGTGTTGAAGTCGGATACATGACTAGACACTCTAGCTAATCGAATTAACTGCGAAAAAGAAACCCCGTACGATATCGCAAGGGGGAACATCACCGTCCAAAAAAGGAAAATTTACAATCTCGAAATCATAATCATCACGTTTATCATAAATTTTGCAAGAAAAAAATCCATCTTCAATAGATAAATGTAAATCCAAAAATGGGGCCGCGGTATCAGAGGAATTTGCCTTGTTTAACTAAAGTTCTAGGGGATACATTTGACTTATCAAACTGTCAAAGTAAGTATTGTCAATATTTAATAAATCATCTAAATATCTAGAAGTAGAACTAAAAGCTTCAATAATTTCAGATTTGTTATCAATGGAAAGCGACAACATGAAGTCTCTTTCATAACAATACAAGAACAGATCAGCCACAAGAGGTGCGCAATTCGTAAAACTTAAATTTTACGTAAGGTATGCATGGTAGATAGTCTGTCTGATTGTTGGTTATGACTTCATTGATTCAGATGCACAGCATTCATTGCGGTATCGTCGTGTTTCATAGTGAAAGGTGAATATTAAAAAAAATGATTTTAAACCAACCGAAGTTATCATTACAACACGCTTAATTCAGTAACACCGGGTACTAGTCCCTTTGAACAAAAACGCTGTAATCAATAAGCCGGCTGACGTCTGGTCACTAGTCCAGCAACATCAACCCTGTGCACCTCCTTTGTACCGGTGTTGACAGAAACTACATGTACAGGACCAAGATTTGTGCAAGGTTATGGCCAGCAAAGAAGAAAACTGAAATGTGTTCTGAAAAAGCGTTAAGTCAGAACGCAACGCCACGGCTTTCATTAAGGGGCCGTGAACATGCCCTTGGGGAGTTGGAAACTGGTCGGCATTGGATGACGTTGCTGCTGATTTTGGGCGCCATCTTGATTCAGGAAACGTAAGTCGACGTAGCGGACGACCAAGGTGACATCAGTACGCCAAGTTCGATCCATCCTTCTGACTCGTCTACGAAACAGATTACAGTCGGAAGCTGCTACCTCTAATCAAACAAAGGGTCTCTAAAACCGACGGATTAGCTTTGAAACCGTCTGTCGCCGCCTAGTATATATAGGCTTAAGAACAATACGTTCCTACTGTGTCTCAAGGGTGGAGTAAGTTAATTTTATCGATTCCTGATCTTTTGTTTACTTCTACTAAACGTATCGACACAGTTGATATACTGACAGTATATGTTTTCAGTGACGAATCACGCTTTTGCGTTGTTTACACCGATGGCCATTTCCATGTGTATGCCACGCCTGTATCATCGAGTGTGACAGATGGGATGGAGAAAACATTATTGTATGACGAGACATCGAGTATGCTGAGCGAACGCAGGTTGTTAATCTGAACTTCTGGACGTGGACATACAGCGCAACGTTACATCGATCAAGTGCTTCGGCCAAATGTGGTTCCATTTTGTTCGCTCAGCATCGTGGGCCTCCTTTCCAGGATGATAATGCGCGGGCTCATAGTGTTGTTCTTACTCAGAACTTTCTTGAAGCCAATGTAATTTATATACTGAACTGGCCAGCCCTCTCCCCTGATCTCGCCCCCATAGAGCATTTTCTGCACGAGCTGGAGCGCTGTATCAACAACCAACGAAGACAGCCTACGGACTCCAAGCCGCGGTTCATCAAGAATGCAACAGCATGCCACAGGCATTTATCAATTAGAATATTTACATTTACAACCGTGGTAAATGGTGATCTCATACCCGATATCATTGACTGGAAATATTCACAAACAAAATATGTTGCATGATTATGGCAGTGGCATTGTTAAACTTGAATTTTAGCTATATCTAGTGTGTGGACGGCTATGAATATTTTGTTCACAGTTTGCAGGAAATTGCTCTTAATGGATTTATTTATTATTAACGTGCACTACACTGTGGTATTCAACATATATTTGCTTACAGTAGTGCAAGGCTGCAGCAAGTACGGGTAGATGGGGTAAACTTATTACTTCTATTTCCACACTTCAAATCAGTTTTTGTTTTTCTCACCTATCCTTCATTTTCATCTGCTCAACTATCTCTTCTGTCCCTTTTCTCTCTTTCTCTCTTTCTCTGGGAGACGACACAAAGTGATATCTAGAAGAGGTGACGTGTCGTTGAACCCAAAACAATCAATCGATAACGTGTGCCATGCACCTTATTCAAAATATATTACCATGAAACGTTTTTTTTTTGTTGTTTTTTTGTTGCTTTGTTTGTATTTGTTTGTTTTTTTTTCGCGTTCCGTTTGCTGTTTAGTATGTGTCACAGAGTGAAATTATGGAAACTGGAGGAGCGCTTGCGCTTAGGACTTTCTAGTCATTTCCAGTTATTTTCCCCCATTCATAGTTATTTTTCATACATCATATACTCATATATTTCATCTCTCATTAAGCATTAAGCATTCCTGAGTAGCGTATATCTATTTCCGGTGTCCTTATGTAAGTCTCGCGCGCTTTTCACGTCACTGATTA
This sequence comes from Lucinisca nassula, assembly GCA_963580285.1. Classification (NCBI taxonomy): domain Eukaryota; kingdom Metazoa; phylum Mollusca; class Bivalvia; order Lucinida; family Lucinidae; genus Lucinisca; species Lucinisca nassula. Next base: position 17,121,826 of record OY757015.1, read on the forward strand.
ACACCGCATGCGCACATTCTTACCTCAGCCTTTGTCAGTCTTTCTTTGTCCCTGGCGAGGGTAGGTCTCACGACCACCTGACGGACACCATCTATGTTATTCCTAATTACTTAGGATATTCATAATATTTATTCAGGTATGCGTTTACTTTATTTCATTATCTTGTTGAACATTTGTAAATTATCATAATTGTCATTATTTCATGAATATTCGTATCTTGCCATTTCGATTTCTCGACCTCGGAGTCAGTCTTTCTTTGTCCCTGGCGAGTGTATGTCTCACGACCACCTGACGGACACCATCTATGTTATTCCTAATTACTTAGGATATTCATAATATTTATTCAGATGAACCGAGGTCGAGAGACAGAGAGAAGGTTCATGACACAGCTCAAAAACATGGAAACATCATCTATCAGTCTATAGTTGTCATTACTTGAACCCCGAATCCCCTCTAGAAAGCGGGAGAAGACCATAACGTCGGTCCAACAGCAATAATCACCATGTGGCCACAACCACCTTAATCCATCAACTCATTCATACAAACAGCCCATTACAGCAAATCTTTCCCGTGACACTGGCGCCCAACTAATGGTTCACCCTCTCAAGTGATCCCCCCGAAGACGGAGTACCAGCGTACCACTATCGGTGACGTCACAAGACCTCTCTTCATCTGTTAACATGTGTGCCAGGACTCAACTTTTATAAGTATTTTTCTTTTATATTTGTGACATTGCATCATGGTACGTACCAGTGTGACTTTTATTCTGTGTTTCTTTCATTGTTCTGCAAATTTATGAACTGTCCGTATAAATTAGCTGTCTGTGTATCGGTAACACCGAATTAGGTCATCATGTATTTTCTACTTTCCTTTTCGCCTGTGTATTGACTTACCTGTTATTGAAAGTTTCCAGTGACATTTCATTGCTTTAACATGATATAAAGTGACTTTCTTTTCTGTCTTCACATAAGACAGATGTATTATATCAGTGACAGTGATCAGTGACTCTCTTTCTTCTTTTAACTGAAAAATTGCCTCTGTTACTTACATGTATAGTTTGTTTACATATACATACAATGTACATGTAGATAAACTTACATGACTTATGCAGTGTAGACCTGCCAAATGTTTTGATCTAGTTCTCATTCTCTATATTGTTAAAACTGACCAGCAGATGCAGTGTGTTCAGTGTTTTGTAGCTTTATTATGTTAAAATTTCTATGGCAAACAGTGTGAACCCCTTTTACAATATAATGGAAAGGCAAACAGTGTGTACCCCTTTTGCAATGTCCATGTGTCCTTGTCTGTTTGCTGCTCTCGTTCCGTCTTTCTGAGACACATTTAAAGGCATCTGACCGCATAGTTCTGTTTCACACAGTGAAGACTTGGATCATGCCGTGTGGACCCTGATCAGACTATTAGGCGTCATTTATTATTTTATTGTATCAGGTATTCTGAAAGATGCCGTGAAGATCAGAAAGCCATTCATAGACAAAATGCATACTTTTACGTGAAATTTAAGCTTTTTGTGTGACATTTTGCTCTTTATGTACATGTATCCTAGATGTTTTCTACTTTTCTAATACTTATCATACATTTTTCAGTTGGTGATTTATCTTCTTTGCACAAGTCAAGGTAACACCTTACCTCACCTTCATTGCACTGGTACTTTATCTTGCTGTGTGTCACATTTAGAAGATCATGAAGCCTGCTTTCTGGTAAGACTAGTTATACCATATTTTTATATTCATTCTTTTGCATCATTGTACATGTTCCCATCTATTCATTAGTCATGGTCATTGTCTTGGAAAGCACACCCCTGAATCAGATATGAAAGTCCGTCTGGTGTTTTTCTCCGGGTACTCGTGTTGTCTCCTCCATTGAAAAAAAAAAAAGTTGGCTTATTCATGCAAGCCCATGCAAGCCTCACTTACTCAAGTTTCCGTCTTCACCGAACAACTATTATAGTATACTATCATCATGTATTGTGCAAAATGCAGTGTTGTTGTTTTAAAATTAATTCATTTGTGCAAATTAGGTGAATGTATAGTTGTTTTCTCTTTGCTCTGGTACCCAGCTCTATAGTTGTGTGACATAGTACATATAATTTCTTGCTGTTGTGAAATTTTTCACATAAGTTAGATCTTCTTTATTTATGTGTATCCTTACATTAATGTAAGTGAAGAACCCTGTCACTTTTGAATATTTTGTGGATTTTTATAGTTTAAAAGTGGTACATATTGTGACAGACAAGTCCATGTAATGTGTTAATAGTTTAGCACAGCTATATATAACTGCCTGTGATTATTTTTGTGCATTTTTTGTTTTGAATGTACATTTTTGTCACACAGTGAACTATAGAACATTAGGCCATAGAATATTGAAATATTGTATGGAATATTGTGGGTACCAGATGTACTTTCGGTATTTTGAGATAGTTTTGCATTGCTGCCATTTTGGACGAAGACTTTCTATGGTGATGTCCATGGAATACAGGTAAACCCTGAAATTTTGAAATTTTGTCATCATAAAAATAAATTATTTCTGATTTTTTTTTATTTTTTTGACTTGTTCAATTTTTTGCTTCAATAGTTTATAAATAGTGTTTAATCATGGCAGAAGGAGGCAGAGAAATTGATTTTAAATCTTTATGGCCTGAAAAGGACATAGACTTCATGGTCGAAATGTTGCGGCGCACAGGCCGGTCCGACATAATTCCTCGCCATGAAGAGGAAATAGAAGAAGAAGAAGAAGAGGAAGAAGAGGAAGAAGAAGATATAACTCAAGCTAGTAAGCTTGAGTATGTTGGTGCTACAAGCACACCTGTGGTGCCTGCTTTAACCACCCAGCCCCAATTTAGAGTTGTTCCCCCACCCACACCCATACAGAGGTCCCATATTCAACCCCAGCCCAACCAAATGTCTCCAGTTGCCCCGCCCACAACCAGACAAAGGAGTTCAGTTTTCCTTCCCCCACCTAAACAAATCAACCCAGTTGTCCCACCCACACCCAAACCAATGACCCAAGTTACCCAAGCCCTACCCCAAGAATCCCCACTTAGACCCCTGGAGTCAAAGCAAGTTCCTTTATATGGCAACCGCTCTCCCAGCCCACCTGCAAGACCCCCTTACCCTAAAGAGTTTCAACACATATTGCCCAGACAAGAGCCTGCAGGTATACTTCGTTCTCCTGTTAACATTAAACAGGAGTACAACCCTGGCCCCAACTTTGGGGATTTCCATGATAGGCTAGGCCCATCTGTTCAGCCAGACAATAATAATGGTTTGAACATGCCCCCTCCCAATCCTCTCCGAGATGAGCCCAGGTATCCCCAAAGGAAGGGCCACGGGGTGACTTTTAGTCCTGATTTTCCCTTTCACCACTCAAGAAGGGAAGCATATTATAATGTCCCTAATACGCGAGTGGTGAAGGAGGAACAAAATATTTCTCCTCCGCCATTTGATAAAACTTTTTCGCATCAGAAAACTAAAAGATTAAATCAAAAGGAAAAAATCTAAAAAAGGCGACTATGTTACACAACCTCCTCCTGTGGAAATAAAACAGGAACCATGCCCAAGTTAGCAGTATTGTACTTCTTTTAATCCATTGCCACCCTCAAGTAATACATTACAGGGTAAAGATTTTTTTAATAGTACCCTCAATAACTCTTTGTTATCAGGCATGCGGGTTCCACAACTTCCATTCTTTTCTGGTGAAAATCAGAAAGGAGATGTTTCGTTTGAAGTTTGGAAGTTCGAACTCAACTGCCTCATCAGGGAATCAATTTATCCTGATTCTTTTATTTTACAGGCTGTGAGAAAATCTCTAAAAGGCAAAGCCAGAGAGATTTTACTCACAGTTGGTGAAACGTCTTCACCTACAGATATTTTAAACAAACTTGAGGGGATATATGACAATGTTTCTTCTAGTGAAGTACTTCTTCAACAGTTCTACCTGGAATCACAACTGCCAAATGAATCAGTTGCTGATTTCAGCGTACGAATTGAAAATCTGTTGAGGCAAGCCTCTCAAAACAGAGTTATTGATGAGCATATAAAGAATGAAATGCTCTGTTCAAAACTTTGGAATAGCCTGAAAGACCCACTTTTAAAGAACTCCAGCAGGTTTAAGTTTGAAGCTGATAAAAACTTCAACAGCCTGCTGAAGTCAATCAGATCAATAGAACAAGATCTGAGTACATCTGCCATTACAAAGCAGATGTCAACTTTGACATCATCTGTCAGTGACAGCCAGCATGTCAAGGTTGACAAACAGTCAAAACAGATGGCACAGTCTTCTTCTGACACTACTGGTCAGAAGTTAGGCAATGTTGCCAGTCAGATGAAACTGCTTAGAGAAAGGATGGATGGGCTTGAGAAGAAATTTAGTGAGGCATGCCTTGCTTCTAACTCACCGGGCCCATCCACTCTTTCACCTTGTCAAAGTATACCACCTACCCCTCCTGCCCAACGTGGTTCTTTTTCAAATCGTGGATACTCTGCCAATCGGGGATCTTTTCCTCGTGGTAGGGGCTCTTCTTTCCCAAGGGGAAGAGGTGGCTCTTATCAGAGGGGTAGAGGCTCTTATGGCAGAGGCCAATACCAACAACAAGGGGCTATTCAGCACAATTTTAAAAGTGCTGATACACAGACTGACTCTGGTTTGAGTCATTCAAACTAGAAGGGGTCTTTATTGCGGAGCAAAATAAGGACTCCCCTTATAGCTCTGATAGCTCCAACACTGATCCAACCTTATTTTCACGTATGGTTGGTTCAACAAATGAATCAGAGATTTTTATTAATGGTCAGTCTTGTTTAGCCCTTATTGATTCTGGATCCATGATCACAACAATTTGTGATGATTTTTATCAACAAATGGATCCAAGGCCTGAGCTGAAAGACATTGCTGATTTTAATTTGAATATTAGTGGAGCAAGTGGCTCAAAAATACCTTATTCGGGATATATTGAAGCGGAAATAAAAATTCCTGAGGTAGAACATATTCCTTTGGTTGTTCCAGTTCTAGTTGTGCCGACTACCAGATACTCTGGCCAAGTTCCTCTGATAGTTGGTACAAACATTATTGGTTCACTCAGGGAAGATGTTGCAGTTGTATTTTTTCCACTGGGCCTACAGATCTTGGTTTCACCAATCTAGTGGAACACGAGATCAACTTAAGTGATCCTACTCCATTTAAGGATCCATACAGGCGTATACCTCCTGCAATGTTTGAGGAGGTGCGCCAACATTTAAAAGAAATGTTGGACGCAGGGGCTATACGAGATTCCCAAAGCCCTTTTTCTTCCAACGTTGTTCTGGTCCGGAAAAAAGACAATAGCTTACGCTTTTGTATTGATTTCCGGAAACTGAACAACAAGACAATTAAGGATGCCTATGCCTTGCCAAGAATAGAAGAGACCATTGACACGTTGTCTGGCTCGAAATATTTTTCCAAACTCGACTTAAGGTCTGGCTACTGGCAGGTTGGTATCAAAGAAGGAGATAAACATAAGGCTGCATTCTCTGCCGGCCCCCTGGGCTTCTTTGAATGTAATAGGATGGCTTTCGGGCTTACTAATGCACCTAGCACTTTTCAGAGGCTCATGAAGCGTTGTATGGGGGACCTACACTTGAAGGAATGTCTTATTTACTTAGATGATATAATCATCTTCAGTAAGACATTCGATGAACACATTACAAGGCTGCAAAACGTGTTCAAACAGCTTGAGCAGCATGGCTTGAAACTCAAAGCCTCCAAGTGTGAGTTCTTCAAGACCCAGGTGCAGTACTTAGGCCACATTGTCAGTGATAAGGGTGTCCAAACAGATCCTGACAAAATTGCTGCATTAAAAGAATGGCCTGCCCCTTCAAATATACAGGAATTGCGTAGTTTTCTCGGTTTTGCGGGTTATTACAGACGATTTGTCTGTAATTACTCCAAAATTGCGAAGCCGCTCAATGACCTGTTAATAGGACACCCAACAACCAAGAAAGCCAAGCGACCTAAGTCTGCAGTTCCTTGGACCTGGGGGCCTGAACAGCAAACAGCTTTCGATACTTTAATCGGAAAGCTGACATCGCCACCAATTCTAGCATATTCAGATTATAGCAAAGAGTTCATTTTGAACATCGATGCTAGTGGTGATGGTTTAGGTGCTGTTCTATACCAAGAGCATGATGGTATAGAACGTGTCATAGCGTATGCTAGCAGAGGTCTAAGAGCCAGTGAGTGCAATTACCCTGCACATAAACTTGAGTTTTTGGCCTTAAAATGGGCAGTGGGTGATAAATTCCATGATTACTTGTATGGAAATAAATTCACTGTTAGAACAGACAACAATCCATTGACGTATGTTCTAACAACGGCTAAGCTAGATGCCACAGGCCATCGTTGGCTAGCCGCACTGTCCCAAGATGCCGATGCCCTCAGTAGATTACCATCTACTGTTAAAGGGGTGATGTTTAATGACGCTATAAAGGCCATCTGCCAGGCGGTATTATCACCTCCAGAGGAGGCGCCGGCAGTTGAATGTGTATTGGTTGCACAGCATTATGACCTTACTGGTGAAGAGGTTGGTTCTGACTCTGGTTCAGATGTCAGTCAAGTCGACTGGCGTGCTGAACAAACCATTGACGGCACGTTGAGCAGAGTGAAGACCATTCTTGCCTCTGGACATAAACCTACCAAGAGACAGATTGCTCTTGAGGAGACAGAATGTCAGAAAATCTTAAAGGATTGGGACAGTCTATTTTTCAAAGACGAGGTACTTTACCGTCGTCACTCTTTACATGGCACCTCTGGAAACCAGCTGGTATTGCCTGAGGTTTTCCGGTAGATAGCACTTAATGGTCTGCATGATGAGGCCGGCCATCAAGGCAGAGACCGCACTATGTCCCTGGTAAAATCTCGGTTTTACTGGCCTGGGATGGATGGTGACATTGAAAAGAAAGTCCGAAACTGTCCCAGATGCATCCGAAGAAAGTCTCGAGAGCGGGCTGCAGCAAAACTTCTGACTGTAGAGTCCACTTATCCCATGGACTTGGTATGCATGGATTTTCTGTCACTTGAGACATCAGCGGGTGGTTACGAAAACATCTTGGTAATTACAGACCATTTCACCCGCTATGCTCAGGCCATACCAACCAAGAATCAAACGGCCAAGACAACTGCCAAAGTCCTCTTCGAAAACTTCAGCTGTCACTATGGGTTTCCATCCCGTTTACATAGTGACCAGGGACGCAATTTTGAGAGCCAGATTATTAAAGAGCTGTGTTCCATTGCTAACGTTGACAAGTCTAGGACTACACCCTACCATCCCATGGGTAATGGAATGCCTGAGCGCTTTAACCAGACTCTGCTCAATATGTAAGGTACTTTGGAAGATGACCAGAAGTCAAACTGGAAGTCATACGTTGCGCCCTTGGTTCATGCCTACAACCCAACTCGTCATGAGACCACTGGATTTTCGCCCCACTATCTAATGTTTGGGCGACACCCTGGATTGGCAGTCGATGCTTTTCTAGGCATAAATCCAGAGGGTAGGCATGCTGACCAGACAAAGTTTGCAGCCGATCTCAAAAAGAGGCTCGACTTTGCATACAAAACAGCCACCAAGGAGGCCCGTCGCCAGGGCAGAAGGCATAAGGAAACTTATGACCTCAAAGCTCGGGATGCCCAGCTTTTGCCCGGTGACCGTGTACTCGTTCGCAACGTCGGACTGAGGGGAAAGTGCAAGCTGGCAGATAAATGGGAGAAATATGTGTACTTGGTTGTTGAACAGCCAAATACAGAGGTTCCTGTGTACGTTGTCAAACGTGAACATGGGAGGAGCATCCGAAGGATGCTGCACAGGAATCTCCTTCTTCCATTCATGGCCCTTCCAGCATCCAAACAACGCTCCGCGGATACAGATATATCACCAAATAGCAGGACTCAACCGTCACCGGTTGAGGGTACAACTGCCGGTGATATCAATGTTCCGAGTGGAGCGGCAGGTAGTGCAGCCTCACCTGCACCAGACTCTGCAGTTCCAGATAGTGCGAACATGCTGGATGCACCGGTATCTCCTAGTGTGGTGATACCCCCAGAGAGATCGTCATTGAATCCTTTGGCGAAACCCTTCAGTCCTGCTCCGGGGTCTCAACCAGAATTGCGACCTCAAACACGTCCAACAAGGCATAGGCAGAAACCAAGGTGGCAGGCAGGAGGGGACTGGTTATTTTAAATTTTCGAATGTTTTTAACTGAATTAACAGCTGACATGGTTTCCTGTACAAGTATTTTATTTTATTTTTTTTATTTGAAATGTCGAGACGACATTTTTTCACAGAGGGGGAGGGGAGCGTGTGACAATTACGCTAAATATATGCTGGAGAGAGGCTTCGAAACAAAAAGTTTTCATTTAAACGGGTTGCTGGGTTGCAGTCGAGTGACGAGGCATGGCTTGTCATGGCGTCTCTGGAGAGCTTGTATGTTGTCAGAGTGCTCTTGGCACGTGCCGCACTGGAATGCAATTCTGCTGACCCTTTGTTTTTTTTTCTTAAGTTCAGCTTCTGCTTGGTTGCAGTCGGTTGACAGTGCATGATTTGTCGCGGTATCTGGAGAGCTTGTATGTTGTCAGATTACCGCTGACACGTGGTGCACTGTACTGCAAACTGGCGAGAAAGTTCTAGTAGGAAAATTGTATTATTGAAAATTTCGCCTTGACATGATTTCGCGCTTGCTTGGACATGGGTTGGTTACAACCTAGGTGGGGGCTATCCCAATCAGACCGTGGCCGGTTCGTGCTTCTGACTTGTGCTTTCGTGGAAGGGTGAATAATTTCGTAAGAATTGAATAGTTCTGTTATATTTCCTCTCTCCAGTCCAGCGCGTAAATAATGTATTTTTATATGACACTTCCATTTTGGCTGTGTTTTAGGATAAGCAATTTTAGCCTGGTTTTAATGTTTAGCCGTTTGAAGCTAAACCAGTAAGGAGTGTCCTATTACGCGCTATCAATAAAAGATTTTTTTGTCTAAGTTCTGTATATAAAGTTTTATCTTTTGCGCTGTGAATACTGTGCAGCATTTATGACAGCGCATTTTGATAAGGGTTTACCTGGTAAAGTGTTAGATATGTTTAACTTCACTAGCTCGACAAACATTAGAAGCAATAGCTTCGGTTCCTATTTTATTATCAGATTGGTATTTAAAAACAAACTATACATCTGGTAAATTTATATAAATAATTGTAAAGGTGAAGTTAAACTTGTGTTTAAACTCATTCAAGTAATTTGTTAAGTTAAATGTCGGGACGACATTTCCCGAAGAGGGGGAGAATGTCACAGAGTGAAATTATGGAAACTGGAGGAGCGCTTGCGCTTAGGACTTTCTAGTCATTTCCAGTTATTTTCCCCCATTCATAGTTATTTTTCGTACATCATATACTCATATATTTCATCTCTCATTAAGCATTAAGCATTCCTGAGTAGCGTATATCTATTTCCGGTGTCCTTATGTAAGTCTAGCGCGCTTTTCACGTCACTGATTAACATCGCATGCGCACATTCTTACCTCAGCCTTTGTCAGTCTTTCTTTTTCCCTGGCGAGGGTAGGTCTCACGACCACCTGACGGACACCATCTATGTTATTCCTAATTACTTAGGATATTCATAATATTTATTCAGGTATGCGTTTACTTTATTTCATTATCTTGTTGAACATTTGTAAATTATCATAATTGTCATTATTTCATGAATATTCGTATCTTGCCATTTCGATCTCTCGACCTCGGAGTCAGTCTTTCTTTGTCCCTGGCGAGGGTATGTCTCACGACCACCTGACGGACACCATCTATGTTATTCCTAATTACTTAGGATATTCATAATATTTATTCAGATGAACCGAGGTCGAGAGACAGAGAGAAGGTTCATGACACAGCTCAAAAACATGGAAACATCATCTATCAGTCTATAGTTGTCATTACTTGAACCCCGAATCCCCTCTAGAAAGCGGGAGAAGACCATAACGTCGGTCCAACAGCAATAATCACCATGTGGCCACAACCACCTTTATCCATCAACTCATTCATACAAACAGCCCATTACAGCAAATCTTTCCCGTGACATATGTAAACATTCGTCTCTTCTTTTCATAAATGATGTTTTCTTGTTTGTTTCTGTTGTTGTTCCGTATGTTTATTTGTTTTAATGTACGAGGTTCTCGGGGAGGGTTACCTATGCAAGCAGAGCAAAGTCAGCCGTTGGAAATCATCTTCAAAAACTGGTCTTTTGAGACTCTTTATAAGTCTTCGATATTCTTTTATAATAAACATAACTCGCCTTAAATAATCCATAATTCTAACACAGTGCGCCTATATAGGATATAGAAAAAATTTATGATTCATTGTGCAATTAGTCACTGGGCGGAAACCCGTGACGCAAAAAAGCCATCGTTAATGGCGTAACGTGTACATTCTATAAAGATAGACGGTCAAACGTCACTTATTCTAAAAGTTAACGTTACGACAGACTATAAATATATGCATTACAGTCAAGAGTTTGGGTGGCATTGTCTTCTCACAATGGCGAAAGGCTGGGAGAATATGACGGAAACAACAACATGTTGCCCATTAAAATATGTCAGGATCGAAATAAGGGTAACACGATTACCGTGAAACCGATGGATGCTTCCCGACAGTGCAATAGTCGGAACAGGAAACATTATCCTAGTTAAAGAGCGGTATACTGTGTATACTCACTGTACTTCAAAACGGAGTATAACAAAACCTGTCAGTGGACAGATTAGCTTGCCTGATGGTATTATCATACAAACATCAGCAACACAAAAGTTGGAATAAATGAAAGGAAGCGTGTTCAGGTACGATACCATACCCCAAGATCCTGGGTGGTAGTTTAGCTATATTAATTGGGTAAAACTGTTTAAAACATATTATTGAAATCTTACCCTTGTACACAGAGGCAATCCTCATACTGACTGTTTCCGGGTATGGTTCCGTATTAGGTGCCTTTACATGCATATAAAATATCAGACGGGCTCGAAAATGGATCTGATCCTATCCCCTTGACTGTCAAAAAAGGTAATTTTGACCATCTGCCAAGACAAGCTTCTGTCATTTTGATCTGCAACTCTAATGTAGATGGATGACTTGCGATTTTACATCCTTTTTAGCAGTATTTCTGTCATATCAGAATGATGAGAGGTTGATAATGAATAGCTGTGTGCAAAGGAACTCCGTTTACAGTTGAATGGATTTCTGCCTCCAGCAATTTTTCTAAAAATAACATCAGAGACCTTGCCCTTGAGCCCAGGACGTTGAAAGTTGAACTTGCTCGAGATATCATACCAAAAATTTGTGTGCAGTTATATTAAAATCCATCAGCAACTGACGAGGCCAGAGCGGTGTCAAAGTTTTTTCTACAAATAGCCGCATTGACATTGACCTTAAGCCCAGGACCCTGAAAGTCAAACTTGATCGAGATATTATCATACCCAACATTTGTGTGAAATTATATTAAAATCCGTCAATAAATGAAGGCACTAGAGTGATGGCATTTCTAAAAAAGCCACAGTGACCTTTACCTTGAGCCCATTATCCTGAAAGTGAAGCTTGCTCAAGATATTATTATATCCAACATTTGTGTGAAGTTATATTAAAATCCATCAGCAAATGAGGACGCTAGAGCAATGACAATTTTTTTTTCTAAAAATAGCCGCAGTAACCTTGACCTTGAGCCAAGGACCCTGAAAGCCAAACGTGCTCGATATATCATACCCAGCATTTGTGTGAAATTATATTAAAATTCATCAATAAATGTAGGCACTAGACCAATGACAAAGTTGTTTTCTAAAAATAACCACAGTGACCTTGGCCTTGACCCAAGGATCCTGAAAGTTGAACTTGGTCGAGATGTTATATCCAACATTTGTGTGAAGTTATATTAAAATCCATCAGCAAATGACGATGCTAGAGCGATGACAAAGTGTTTTTTTTTTTTTGTAATTAGCTGCAGTGACCTTGATCTTGAGCCCAGGACCCTGAAAGTTGAACTTGCTCGAGATATTATCATACTCAACATTTGTATGAAATTATATTAAAATCCATCTATAAATGTAGGCACTATGGCGAAAACAAGGTTTTTCTTAAAATAGCCAGAGTGACCTTAACCTTAAGTCAAGGACACTAAAAGTCGAACATGCTCAAGATATAACAATCCACAACATTGGTATGAAATTATATTAAAATCCATTAGCAAATGACGAGGCTAGAGCGATGACAAAGTTTTATTTCTAAAGATAGCCGCAGTGACCTTGACCTTGAGCCGAGGTCCCTGAAAGTCATATTTGCCGAGATATTATCATACCCAACATTTGTGTGATTGATAATAAAATCCATCAATAAATGTAGGCACTAGAGCGATGGCAAATTTTTTTTTCTACAAATAACCACAGTGACCTTGACCTTGACCCAAGGATCCTGAAAGTTGAACGTGCTCGAGATATAATCATACCCAGCTTTTGTTGGAAGTTATATTAAAATCCATCAGCAAATGAAAAAATCAGACCGATGACAAAGTTCTTTCTAAAAAAGGCCGCAGTGATCTTCAAAGTTGAACCTGAAAGGCACTAGAGCGAAAACAAAGTTTTTATAAAAATAGCCACAGTGACCTTGCCCTTGAGTCCAGGACCCTGAAAGTCGAACATGCTCAAGATATTATCATACCCAACATTTGTATGAAGTAATATTAACATCCATCAATAAATGTAGGCAACAGAGTGATGACAAAGTTTTTTTCTGCAAGCCGTTGCTTAGAATTCGCGTGAACACGAACAGTACCCTATATAGTCAGGCAAAATTCATCAATGGGCCATAACTGTTGGAAAAAATCATCGAATCAAAACACGCAGGTGTAATGCGCATCCACCTTCGATACTTAATCTTCCCATGAAGTGTCATTGAAATCCGACCAGTTGTTTTTGAGAATTCGCGTGGAAAAGAGCGGGACGGACGCACGGACGCACAGACGCACGGACGAAGCGGCGACTATATGCTCCCCCGAAATTCTTCGGGGAGCATAAAAATGATAGTTTGTCAGGAAGTTTGTGATAAATAAAAATCAAAAATGAGTTCCTTTAAGAGCAATGAAAACATATATAAGAAAGAAGATGGGTCATACAACGTAGTTTCGGCTAATAAAGCCTCATCAGTGACCCTGTAATGATCCGGCAAAGAAAGCCAGAGGAAACATACTTCAATGAACAATACGAATAGGCAGTCGATACAAAAACTGATATAAATCAAATTGGGGTCCAAAAAATCAAAAACCTGTCTAGAATATGAGTCTAAACCAAAAATTTATTTCTGATTTCTCAGAATATTCACGCTGATCTCAAAGGACCAAAAGTAAAATATAAACTACAAATCATATTTTAAAAGCAGTTGTTAGCAGGCAAATCACTCGCGCTCGTGAGTTTGGTTTTCTTTACCACTGACCTCCACACTTCTCTACAATTGTCAGCCTCGATAGCGCAGTGGTTAACGCGTTCGACTCATAATCGAGAGGTTGTGCATTTGAATCCGGCACCCGGTATCGAGGTGTGTCCTTGGGCAAGACACATAATGACACTGCCGCACTCCAGCCAGGTGTAAATAGGTAGCAGTGGGGTAATAACCACTGCCTCTCTCTCGCGCGCGTAAAAACATCCGGAATTAGTGTTGGAAGGTGATTAAATAAGCCTGAAGCTTCCATCGCAGTCGAACTGAAATAAATTAGTATAAACTAATTTAGCCCTATAGCTGAAACTGATTTCTTAAATATTTATCTTCTGGAGCCATTGAAAACAAAAATGACATTATCAAGAAAGCGTTGTGATTATTTTACCATGATTACGTTAACACATGGTATCAAATTTGGCGGTTTGTATCCCTCTGACTAGCCGTTTTCATTTGAGAAATGAATTTAATTTGTTTAAATGCATCGAAATATTGTTCATAGTTCGATGATCGTTAAATAAATTGCCTTTATTACTTATATTTACTTATTAGTTATATTTACATAATTTCCCATCCATCATATGGCGGACAAATCTTGTTTAATGGCTAAACTAAAAGAATAAAACAATTGCACGCAGTGTTCCTATTGACACCGGAGCAGCGTCGTTGGCGCCATAACGTCGCCATCGTCCAATCATATTGAAGTGAAGCATTGTTTATTTCGACGTCACTGACTTCTCGTGACTTATTGTATTCATTAAAGTATATCGGTATCCTGACACACAGATTGCAGAAACGGGAAATAAACACACTAAGATGCCTTTAACGAGTGCTTAGGAATGTGTGTCAAGAACTGGACCGAACGACAATAAATAAGACTTTGGAATCATAGCTAAAACGTTGTCATCGTATAAACACCTGTCACGCACTTATTACAATGAAACTAAAACCTGTGAACATTATTACGTTATTTTACACGCATAACGAAGAAATCCTACGATTCTCACTGAATTAAAAAGTGAAAATCACCTCTGGCCCAGGAAGATTTTTTTCCCATAAGGAAATATTACCCTCTAGCCGTTCCTACTTTTCCAAAGCAATCGATATATTCAGGCACGGGAACGTTTAATTCACGTCGACGCGTTGTTCTCGACGTAACTCAACGGTGTCCCCAAAGATGTAAACAACGTTCAGAACGTAAGGCGTTAGACTCGAAGGCAGTGTTGAATTAAAGATTACATAGACACAAGCACTGAATTAAGCTTAAGTTTCGTTATTGTACGCTCGCATTTGTATTGTTTGATCCCCATAATAATGTTTGTTCTTTATTGTCATTCAGTACAATAGAAAGCGCTTCAAGATGACGTATATACAGGTTTTGTTTCAGTCAGCTTATGTGTCACTGCGTCCACTATCGTTTGCATGGTTTGTATGTTAAGAATGAACTGTACAAATAATTAGATGAAAACTTTTCCTTCAGTTTTATCAAAATGCATCTTATATACAGTTTGTTGACTCAATCCATTTTAAATAGCGGATTTATAAATCTCTGGAAGGTTGAATATCCGATAATGAAACTAGTGCGCAAGCGCACTAGTTACTTTATAAGATATTTAACCTCTTGTGCACGAGTTTCTTTATCGGAATTTCAACCTCCCGAGGTTTACAAATCCCTTATTTAAAATGGGCTGAATAGTAACCTCTATTTATATTGTGTTAAAAAACTGGGACACCTCTCGTATATGAATGTACCTACTTTGAACGATCATAGCACTGGCATTTCCATCCTATGCCGACGCGGCCAGACTTTCCCATAGCATTGCAGTGAGCTGTACAACGACCGGAGTCAAAATCGAAAACCTCTTTTGGCAAGCCAGCTGTTTGAAATACGTTTATGATTATCATCGTTGTGAAAACACGCACATTCACATATATTGAATCATTTACGACTCCACACAATTGAATTAAAAATTGTGACATTTTGCATACTCATTAGAACCGCCTCGATGAGGTGGTTCTAACTGATAAATACAATATCTGTTTAATCATATGACGTCGTTGATAAACAGTGGCTAACGGCGTGTAATAAAATTCGTATGACCACAGAAAAAGAAAGAACTAGAAATGGTGTTTGTAAAACACTATGCCCCTAACCAAATTCTTGTCACTGAATGCCAATATATTCAAAGAACTATATTTATCCCATTTTTTTCAAAAGGGCCTAAATTCAGGAAAGGGGCATGCATAATCCTAATGAGAAGACAATACATTTCAGCTATTTTTAGGAACTCCAATATGAATTTCAGAACCCTAGCATACATGTTATGTGGTGTACAGATGCCAAGATTTAGGAAGGATCATAACTCATGAAGTATTTTTTTGAATTTCCTCAATGATTTATCAGGTCAATCACTCAACACTAGCAACCTACTCTCCAAAGTTTAAGGCTCTAGCTTTTATTGTTTTTGAGTTATTTTGCTGGCAATATGTTCTAGAAAGTGTATCCTTTGAAAGCAAGAAATTCACCAAAGAACTGGGAAATATGAAGTGTACATGTTGTCTGGGCCAGGCTAGCCAGTTTTGGTCAATTAGGCATCATCAGTGACCCTCAAATATTTTCAAAATTCTAACAATGGAATCAATGATCATAAAGGAAAAGGCAATATAAACACAATAATTCATCCAAATATTATCAAAGGGCCATAACTCAGGAAGGGGGCATAATCCTGACAAGAAAAAATGCTTACAGATATTTTTTTTCATTTAACATGTGGAATCCATACATGAAATTTCAAAACTGAAACTTGCGTTTAGAAGTTCAGAAGTTATGCTATGCATCAAAAAGCTTAATGGACATAAGTACACACAAACCCACGTACACACTTACAAACCTCCGAGAAGCAATATGCCCTTGAAACTTCTTCGCAGTTTGGGACATAGAATGAAAAGTAGGGGTAAAATGAAAGGGTCAAACGCATATATTTCATTATGCAGATCATGAATCCAAGAATATGCCGAATAATATAAATATATTAATATAGAGTATCTTACATGAGTTGTCATGTATTATTGGATTTATTAAACGAGTTAAGGAAAAAGGATAAATGCGAGACATTTTATCCCGTTTCTTCGGCGTGTTTAATACCGTGTTTAATACATTCAATAATACATAAACACGAGTGCAAGATGTTATTTATCATATGTCATTTAAAACGCATTGTATTTACGATTTATTTACAAAAGCGTCAATACTCCGCGATTAGCAAACGCGACGTCGTTAAGGACGTGGTAATATAACAATACGGGGCGTTACTAGCTAATTTGCATATTTAATCCACTAATGGATTATCGAATTTATGGCATGACGTTATTATATTCTCAGTCACGACGTCATATGATAAAATAAATAAACAAATAATAATAATAATATTAATAATAATTACAAGGATAATAGCAAAATAAATTAATAAAACCACAAGGAAACATGCACCTATGACCGTCGTCATGACAATACCTGTTTGTTTGATGTTGTTTTTTGCCATCAGTGCGAAAAGTACAGAAGAATGTGAACATTAGTGCAGTCTGATCAGCACTTTTACAATGTTTACTGCTAAACAATTCATGCATCCTGTTTACATTTATAAAATGTCAAGACTCTGACTAGTATGTGTTGTTCAGCAGAATCTTTTTTTGTCTTTTCTTGCCGCAAACCCGGATCCAATACTTTTATGCAAATACATGGGAATAGTTTTTTTTCTAAGCCTTTCTGTTTCTGCACACTGCTCTGACGTTAGTGTATTTGGGACGCCAACGTCACTGTCTCTTTCCGGTGCACTGCAGTTTGTAAACTGCTGTCTTCAAATGAAGTCTCGTCCACGTCATTACTGTCATTACGGTATGTTGACAAAATAGACTCAGAGACCAAATAATGAGACATCACTGTCCACCCAGTTCAAGTTTGGCTTGGTTAACTAAATTCATAAAATTAAATAATAACTTACAATTACCTGGATATGCCTGAACTTCACCTGCAAAACAAGAAAATAGATTGAACACATAAATTCACCACAGCCAGTTGCAATTTAAAGATTTGAGTGACCTATCATCATCATCATCATCATCATCAATGTTCGTGAGCTTTTCCCGATTATGGATTGGCAACAAAATAAATGAAACTCCGATAGTGAGTTACACGATTCTTCTGCAAAATCATTTCCCCCGAACGATACTTAAATGGCGATGGCACTCTACTTAGCAATTGCTTAGAAACAAATGTTAACTACGTCTTTTTTTTTAAGTTACGCTTATAACGCCACGTTCTTGTTAAATAATGTCTATTCGTGCAGGAGAAAACCCTCATATCCATTCTTCCCCTCCCGAAATGTTTTACATTTTGATTAAGAACTTCACTGAATTATGCTGCATAATTTCTATGCAAATTTGAAAGGAAACTTTAATAGGAATCAAAATGTAACTGCATCAATAGTGCATCAATAGACTAAAGTTTGTATCCAGTATAATTTTATCGAAATGTTAGATTGAACCATTCACGTATCATTTTCATAATAATAAGGTTTAATAAATTATTAACGGCTAAACTCCTTAATCAGGGTTATCGGTACCATAAACTACGCAAAGCCTTTTCTAAATTTTATAGACGCCATTCTGATTTAATTTCAAAATTCAATACTGGACTTATATCTCTTCTGCAACAAGGTCTATCGGAACCCGAATTTTATGGTGACTTAGTATATAAATTCAGAAAAATATATAACCGCAATGACTTCAGCACCCAATTTCGTAAAATCATTCTTCGATATAAAAAGATTGGGTACAACATGGATATTATACGACAGACTGCATGCATGGTAGTTAACCCAATCACGGTTGGCAACTTTGCTTCCCTCTTTAATTGCACGCCGGTGGGTCAGGCCTCAGATTCTATGACGACTCCAACGTAAAGGCTTATTGAAAATTAGAGAGAAAAAAATGTTGGTTGGTGCCTGATGCTCTTTCTCTGGTCGGGCTCATCGGAGTCTAACTGTTGGTTTTCTTTTGCTCCAGCATTTCAGTGGTTTCTTGCTGTCGAGTCCACACCGTTGTCTCACCTCTGTGGTTCTTTGATTTTTGTGTTCACGGAGATGTTGCACTGATGAGTTAGGAGGCCTTCATGTGGACTGAACAAATTATTTGTCTAAATCGCGACGGAGGTAAGGGCGAGGATTGTGGCCACGTAAAATCGATTTAAGCCCCCGAGTAGAAATCTTCCACCGACCGTTCCATGGCGGCTCTTCTGTGGCGATTTATTTATGTTGTTGTTTGTTACTTACTGTGCGTATCACTTGTGTCTTTTGGTTTTGGATGGCCATATGGCCATTTTGTGGGAAAGTAACTGTCCTTATGGCCTTCCTTTGTTTAGGTTTCCATTATGGTCTGGTCGCTTAATGTTTGTATTTCTTTCCCTTTGGTGTCTTTTATGGGTGGAGTAAGTTAATTGTATCAATTCCTGATCTTTGTTTTACTTCTACTTAACTGCTTATAAAGTTTCTTGTTCACTGGCATGGGTTACATCTCTCCTTCTAGAGGACACAACTTCGTGACTGGTCATATCAAGGTGCCCTGCCCGACCTGGACCTTGACAACTCATACACGTCCGTCGTCCCCGGTCAGAAACTGGTTAATCTTCCTCGTCGAAAAAAGCCTCCTTTATCTTGAGAGTAAGCTTAGACTTCATTCTCGTTCTACGAGATTTACGACTTTTCTTAGACTTCCTACTCCTACGAGATTTGGACCTGCTCTTCCTCATTTTCTTTGGAAACTTTGGCCTCTTTCCAGACTTGGACCTCTTCCTAAACTTGTAAATCTTCCTAGACATGGACCTTTTCCTAGATTTGGACCTCTTCCTAGACTCGGACCTCTTTCTAGACTCTGACCGCTTCCTAGACTCGGACCTATTTCTAGACTTGGGCCTCTTTCTAGACTTGGACCTCTTCCTAAACTTGGACATCTTCCTAGACTTGGACATCTTCCTAGACTTGGAACTTTTCCTAGACTTAGACCTCTTCCTAGACTTGGACCTCTTTCTAGACTTGGACTTCATTTTTGACTTTGACCACTTCCTAGACTTGAACGTTTTCATATAATAAGACATTTTCCTGCACTTAGACCTCTTCTTAGACTTAGATCTCGTCTTGGACTTAGACTTCTTCTTGGGCTTGGACCTCTTCCTGGACTTAGACCTTTACCTGTAGCGTTTTTTGACTTTTCTCTTCTTGTATACTACCAGGAATCTGAACTGTTCCTTCTTGGTCTTGGGATGCTTGAGGACTTGGGCCTTGATACCTGTGCTAAGAGCTTTGCACACGCGGAACCTAAGCATCTTGCCACCCAGTTTGCTGTGATAGGCAACATACTTCCGAATGGCTGTGGCAGATGTACCAGTTTTCTGGTGCAAGGCTGCAACAGCGGCTATAACAATTCCCAAGGTAGACTTGGCCTTGATGGACTTGCCTCTTTCTGGTAGGTATGTGTTGGACATTTGCAACCCATTTTCAATAACATTTAGTTTTGTCCCTGCTAAGTTGAGTTACTGCAACAAAGTTTCTACAGTCTCTTTATGATTAAGAAGTTCCCGCTCCTCTCCCTCCAGCTGTCTAGCCCAGTCTTCACGGTCCTCATGGAGTCGTTTTTTATCTCATTCATTTCTCATTTGTTTTGACTTCTCACATTGTGTCATGGCTTCTTGTAGCTTACTTTTAACTGACCCAATCTCCGAACGTATTTTCTCCCTTGCGATATGTTCTGTCTCCCGAATATTGCCCAACTCGACAGACACTGCTTTGTCATTTTCTAGCTGTAGATTCTGTTGTACTGTATACTGCGACGTGGCTTCTTTCGATTTCACTAAGAAGGACCTCAACTCTTTGCTGAAGTTCCTCGTATGTCTGCGAACGTTCGAACTTTCGCACCACCAGCTGGTCATCCAATTGGTCTTTCATATGGCGATGAGACATTCTCGATTTCCCAGAATTGCTTTAAATTGTCATTCAGTTCCTGGATTTCTGACTGATCCCTGACAAAGTATGTGCATGCAAAGTGTGTTTCTAACCTTGGTGTCTCGCTGGAGTAAGAGTTACCTATGCACGTCCATCCCAACGGGGTTAGTCTTGTTGCTGGTTCACATGGTCGACTTCTGACCTCTTCGATCGCACTGACAAGTTCGAGACCGTCCAGCCCTATAAAGATATCAACTATGGGTTTCTTAACCCGAACGGGAAAGTCTATTTTCCTCAAATATGGTAATTTTGAGCTGTATTCGTTCCAGTGTATGACGGGTAGGTCACCGGTCACTTTCGTTGCAGTGTATGCTGTCACATTCATGCTGCCCTTTAGATCAATGCAAATAAGTTCAAAACTTACTGGTTTTGTCTCGAAAGTCCATTCAGCACATTCACTGCCACCTTCTCTTTCCTGCCGTTTAACCCGAGTTCTGCCGCAGCGTCTGCATTCATATACTTTTTAGTGCTTCCCTCATCCAACAGTGCGTTAACCTGTTACCGCCGTTCACCATTTTTCGCGATTATTGGTACAGTTCGAAAAGCTATAAAACACGCCCTGGATCTGCTCTGTGTTACCATAGTGGTTCGCTCTGCGTGCGGCTGCTCCTTCCCCTACCGTAACATATGCCGCCGGCTCCACTCAAATAGTACCCTGTTCAGCTGGTTAGACGATGTCGACACTTTTCGGTTCGGTTTGTCTTTTGTGTTACTGTCCGATGTTTCAACCCTGCGATTACGCTGATGTAGCAACTTATAGTGAATTTCTTGAGAGTCGCTTTTTCCACATGTTCGGCTGTTTGGACAAAGTTTACCGAAATGTGTGTCGCGTAGGCAACGGATACATAGCTTCGACCGTTGTGCTATGTTCCGTCGATCCGTTGGACTCTTTTTAGCAAATTTTCGGCATCTCCAGATCGCTTGTTGTCCTTCGCACACTGGACACGATGATTTCTCCGTAATGCGGTCATTCTATGATTCACCAAAGAATACTTTTTGATTTCGGTTTCTAGGCAACGACTGTACCGGTTGTGGGTTGTCTGCTTTTCCTATGAGCCCATGCATCGTTTCTGATGCAATCGTTTGAAACTCTGCCTCTTGCAACACCCATTTTCTTAGAACCGCGACGGATTCAGAGGAACGAGTTTCAAAAACCCATTCTATGATATCGCGTAAGCATATAATCAGACAATTTCCTTTGTATACAACGACCCATCACAAAGCTCATGATTCTGTCCAGCTTCCTGTAAGTTGATAATGGCTATATCTAGCAGGTCTGCAATATGCTCGAGTTCTTTGGCATTTCCGGTTCTTACTTGCCTGAAATTGTTCAAGTCCTCCAAATAGGCTGCGATCTGTCGCCTTCTGCCCCCATACTTTAGTTCAAGCCTTTCTTTTGCCGCCTCGTATGCCTGTTGAATGACCCAAGTTTTCGATCGCCGGCCAAATACTTTCGTTATTACAGCAATTTTTACTCTGGTGTAGCTGTGGCGTTATCGAGGCAGGCAAAAATGCTGCCTTCCAGCTTTGGTAGGTTCTTTTATCACCGTGAAAAACTGGAATTTGCACGCGCTATAGCTGTCGCCACAAATCCTACCCTATGGACGAAGCCTCCCGGTTACAAGAATGCGCTGGTTAAAACGGTGCAGTGTCCGGATCTAGTCCCGATAAATTTGCCGCCTTTCTACTAAAGTCTCTGTTTGTCTGATCATACATGGTGTTGGCGTCGAAGCTAGTGTTGAACAGTTCTATTCATGTGCATGTCTGTATTTTGACTTGATGTTGATTTGCTTGAGCAATCTCGCATATTTGCAAATTGATAGGAGTGTTCATGTTTGTTAACAGGTCTTACCTCCTGTTCTGTTTGATGTGTACCCTGCTGGGTTTCTTTCCTGCTTGTTTCCGAAATGTTCATACTTGAAAGCATATCAATCGAAAGAATCTACGGTGTCACACTCGATCGTTCGTCTGGACGCGATTGGAGATATTCATTTGCTGCTTCATTAGCGGAACTGTATTCTTCGTCCGTGTTTTCGATCTCATTAGAAACCCGCATACTTTTCTGCATCTCTTTGATTCCGATATAAAACTCGGAAAAGTTCGTCAGAATATCTCTGGCTAGCTCCGCGCACGACGGGGACGTTAAACCTCAAATCAAAGAAACAAAAAACAAAACTTTAACATTATTTTCCTAGTCTTTGCTCAAAATTAAGATTATGAGTACTCGTAAGAACCACCTCAACGAGACACTCACAATCTGTATTTGGACTATAAATTAGACATCTTTTTTCATCAATAATGACTCCAGAGATACTATAGACGCAATTTTAGCGCATGGTTGTTTCATCTTAATGTGACTAATTTTAATGCATCGATTGAATAAGGTCCAGAATTTGATGGCTTCCTTATGAAAAGTAGAAGTAAAACAAAGATCAGGAATCGATACAATTAACTTACTCCACCCATCAAAGACACCAAAGGAAAGAAACAAAACATGAAGCGACCAGACCATAATGGAAACCTAAACAAAGGAAGGCCAAAAGGACAGTTACTTTCCCACAAAATGGCAAAATGGCCATCAAAAATAAAAAGACACAAGTGATACACGCAGTAAGTAACAAACAACAACATAAATAAACCGCCACAGAAGAACTGCCTTGGAACGGTCAGTGGAAGTAATTCCACTGGCGGCCTTAAATCGATTTTATATGGCTATAATCCTCGCCCTTACCTCTGTCGCAGTATACACTAATTTTGTTTAGTCCGCATGAAGGCTTCCTAACTTATCAGTGTAACATCTCCGAGAACAAACATATCAAAAAACAACAGAACACTTAATACATAGTGGCTGTTTGATTTTTAGTGTAAAGGCAATTTTCATTTTTACCGAATGAACACCTATAGAAATATCACGAGTGGCAAAGTCACGAGTGAAAGGGCTTGAGATGTCATTTCATTTTAATGTCAGGTAAAAGTATTTATATATATATATATATACATATTTTGTATATGGTCAAGGCTTTGCTGGTGCTAGACAAAAACGTTCCTGGCAAATTTAAGTAAATTCGCCCCTGACCAAATTTTCAACGTGAGTACACTTACTCATACCCAAATACACACACATGTTTTGATTTTGTAAATGTCCACAGATAAAACGCTATTTTTAACCTGGTGGTAGCTTTAAAGGAAAGAATGAGCAACAGCAACGAGGAAAGCCTTGCTATTACGGAAAGCTCCTGTAGAGAGAAAAAAAATAGTTCATATAAGCATGTCGATCATTTATTGCTATATTTCTTCATCATGCATATGCGAAGCATGCGTAACGACATAAACAAAAATGTAAATTTCAACTTACATGCCATGGCTACCAAAACAACGGCCAAAAGAAGAGCAGTGTGGACAAATCTTCGAGCCATGGTGAATTCCTAAAACAATATAAGCACGTTTAGATTAAAAAAAAGTATAATATGGCCTGGTTTGAATTTGCGTTAAACGTCCTACTCAACATTATTAAGCTAATGCTTATCCAACATTTTTCCTAGTTATGCTTATACAAAAGCGGTTAACCAGTACAACGCATGACCCATGCGCATCTGGGCCTTGAGAAATAGATAAGACAGCTTTGGGCTTGCACATAGATTTGAAACCGACTGCACATGAGTACTGGATAACCGCTTAGAAGGTCTTAGCCTACGAACCCTATTGGCTTTATTTGAGATGTCACGTCATCTTAAGTCCGTTTAAAGTCCCAAATGTCTCCGAAATGACCTAAAATTGTTTATGATACGTAAAACCTCAATTCAAACAAACAAATAGTGCAGACATATTTTTGACAGAATCTGAACACTCTCCTTCATGAATATGGAGTCAGAAGAGAATTAGCGTAAAAACATTTTATGGTCATTCACCACACAAGAACATGGCCTAATCAAGCGAAAATCAAACCCGTGATCCTCGAAGTTGGAACCACTTGCGTTATCCCATTTAGTACCAGAAACCCCAAAGTGGGTACCCTCCCAAACAGTGCAGGCCCAGACCGGTCGACGCAGATCCCGGCGTCTGATCAGGGCCTCCACTGTTGGCTAAATGTTGAGCCATTTTCCAAATAAATTTTGATGAAACCACAGTCTGACACCCCCTAATTTTGAAATGAACTCCTGTTATATATAAGGAGGAAGATTTGGTATTAAAAGAGTTATTCATAGCGCCAGAGTAGGAGCTATAATTATTTTTATTTTTGAGGGATTTAATGGCGTAACTGCCGTAGCCAGCCAGGAATTATGCATACGATACATATTAATCTTTTCGATGCTCTATTATATGCAAATAAAGGTATGTTTGGTGCACGCATCAGAGACGCCCTCTTTCGAACAGATTTTCAAAGCTCCAAATGTATTTGAATTATTGATGTTCGACTATGTTTCGTGGACGTTTATTTTTGTATAACATTACGAAAACCCGCCTATTAGAAAATCTTGAAATTTTACAAAACAACTGTGATAAAAAGTATGATATTTTTCTTACTTCTGTTTTGGAAACGCGTTAGAACCGACTCGGCGAAGTGGTTCTAACGATCTTCCATAACCAATGATTTTCAGCAGAAATTAGAAAAATAATATTAACCCTGCAAACCCCAATTTTACCATATAAAATTGGGGTATAAGGGGCTTATAATAATATAATCGTGTTTTCGTGGTGTCCAAAGGTTGAACGTCATTTTGTTTAAGAAATATATCAGCTCCAGCTGTGATTTGTTGAGTTATAAATCACAGTTAGGGGGTAAGTTGAAAAAAGTAGATCAAATCACGTGCGCTTAGCGCGTGTGATTTGTCTACTTACAACTGACCGACAAACTGTGATTTAATACTCAACAATACATAGACATCTAATTCGATTCTAACAGGATGAAAATCGGCAATAATGCTGTCGTTTCCTTCAAAATCTCACAACTTTTCGCCATTGTTAGAAGAAATCCAGCTAAAATGAAACACGGTATTTATATCCGTTGCTGACGTTTTCGATTCGAGAATATGACGTTACTACATCTATCGTCAAGGAAACCGACTAGTAACGTCATAAATTGGCAGTTTTAATGACGTCACTCCTCACGTCTTCCTTTCCGTGATTTGTTGCGGAATAAAATACAGTTATTTTCCATGGCCTTTATACACGCGCTGTGTTAGAATTAAAGATAATACGGCGTAACTGCCGGTGCCAGCTAAGATTTATGCATTAGATAAGAGTACATATTAATGTTTTCTGCCTATTATATGCAAATAAAGGTATGTTTGGTGCACGCATTAGGGCCGCCCTCTTTCGAACAGTTATTCAAAGTACCAAAAGTGTTTGAATCATTGATGTTCGACTGTGTTTCGTAAACGTTTGTTTTTGTATAACATTACGAAAACATGCCTATTAGTATATATGGAAATTTAAAAAAACAACTGTGATGAAATGTCTGATATTATTTCTTTTTTTCTGTTGTGGAAACGCGTTAGGACCGCCTCGGTGAGGTGGTTCTAACGATCGTCCACAACCTATGATTCACTGCAGAAATACGAAGAATAATATTTACCCTGCAAACGCCAATTTTACCATAAAAAGTGGGGTATAAGGGGCTTAAAATTATATAGTCGTGGTTTCATGGTGTCCAAAAGTAGTACGTCCTTTTGTTTTAGAAATAGATCAGCTCTATTTGTGATTTGCTGAGTAATAAATCACAATTTGGAGGTCAGTTGAAAAAAGTAGTTCGAATCACGAGCGCGTATCGCGCGATTTGACTACTTACAACTGACCGACAAACTGTGATTTATTACTCAACAAATCATAGACAAGTGCTGATCTATTTGGATTCTAACAGGATGAAATCGGCAAAATGTTGTTGTTTCCTTCAAAACCTAACAACTTTTCGCCATTGTTAGAAGAAATTCCGCTAAAATTATCAACTGAAACACATGCATTTATATCCTGTTTTAACGTTTTCGATGTGAGAAAATGACTTTACACCGTCCTACGTCAAGTAAACCGACAAATGACGTCATAAATTGGCGGTTTTAATGACGTAATTCGTCACGCTCTTCCTTGCCGTGATTTATTGTAGAACAAAACAAAGAAATTTTTCATTGTCTATATAGGCGCGGTGTGTTAAAATTTATTCAATCATCAGGAAGCGATACAATTAACCCCCACCTCCAATCAGAGACACCAAAGGGAAAGTAACAGGAAATAAATAGACCCTAATGGAAAAGGAATGTTACTTTCCCACAAATAGCCGATTGGCTATCCAAAAGAAAACAAAGATACGAGGAGAGTTCAATAAGTTCGTAGAACTCGGCTTTTAACTCACAAATGGGAACCCAAGGTGGTTTCAACATTCTATTTCAATATTACCCCCATTTACTTCAATGCATTTGGCCCATTTTATTTAAAATAAAAGTCGTCTGTAGCAGCCTTGAGCTCATCATCAAATTTCGAAACAGATAATAATTACTTGGGGCTAGGTCTGGACTGTATGGCTGGTGATTTAACTACTCGAATGTGCACTCTCGAATAGTTTGACTTGTGCAAATGGGCATTATCATGCAAAAGAAAGACATAAAAAGCCAACTTTCCTCTTCGCTTTAATAACAAAAAATAACCGCGTCAGAAGAACCGCCTGGGAACTAGTGTGTGTGTTTGTGGGGGGCATGGGGTTGCTAAAATCGATTTTACGCGACCGCAATCCTCGCCCTTACTTCCATTTCCCAAATACAGCACGAAACAATTGGAATATAAACCAGTAGACGGACTCAGGTTGACCCTCTGTGAACAAGGCCGATCGGCTATCCAAAACAAAAAGAAACCAGCATCACTCACATGCAGACGAAATATAGAAACAATATCCGAGAAACATTTTTTTACATTAAAAATATCTCGACTGAATCATCCCAAGGCCTTAAATAAACAAACTAGAAGTGATGGGCAATGATCAGGAATCGATACAATTAATCCACAGCTCCCATCAGAGACACCAAAGTGAAAGAAACACAAACATGAAACAACAGACCCCAATGGAAACATTAATAGCGGAAAGCCAACAGGACAGTTACATTCCGACAAAATGGCCAATAGGCTATCCAAAATAAAACAATATAAGCGACACAAACACCCAAAGACACACCATAACAAAAACAAACCAGAAGAACCGCCTTGGAAAGACCAGCGGAAACGAATTCCACGGGGGGCTTAAATAGATTTTACGTGGCCACAATCCTCGCCCTTATTTCAGTCGCGATTTAGAAAAATAATTTGTTCAGTCCGCATGAAGGCCTCCTAACTAATCAGTGCAACTCCTCCATGAACACAAAAATCAAACAACCACATTGTATTATTATCATTGTCACACAGTGCATTTTGTTGTGCAGATTTTATTGTCCAGCCTTTCAGACACTTTCTGCAATAGTTCTTATTCTGTGATTTCGCTGGTGGTCCATTTCTGCACTATCTTCAATTCCTGTTCCATTCTATTCTACTCTTATTGCGGTTACATTCGTACGTTATTGATTGATTTTTAGAATAGTTTGTAAGATGAATGAAAGAGTGAATTTGATTGGCTGATAACGGGGTTCCGTCACAAAACTAACCAATAACAGTCACGCTTATGGATTTGATACATAGTTGAGCCGACAACTAAAAATAGAGAAGTTCAGAAAGAAAAATCTAATTATTCAACAATGTCATAACTTTTCAAAGGTTTCCTTTGACATTTGTGAGTAAATAACAGTTCAGGTATATCGCAGATAATCCCTTATGTGAAATACATTACGCAAACAGGCCTATATAAATACATTACCACCTTTATCGCCATAAAAATGAAAATTTTAAGCTTAAACATTGCGATATTTTTCTTATTTCTGCTCAAAATATAGATTGTGGACACTCGTTAGGACCGCCTCATCGAGGGGGTTTTAACGAGTACCCCCAATCATTGTTTTAGAGCAGAAATAAGAAAAAACGATATTGTTCTTATTTATTCTCAAACTATAGATTGTGGGCACTCGTTAGGACCGCCTCATCGAGGCGGTTCTGACGAAAACCCACAATCTATATTTCAGAGCAGAAATAAGAAAAATAAGGTATACCCCCGGAAACCCCGCTTTTTACTATATAAAAGTCATTTTTGATTTTTATTCAAGGGGGTCAAAATTTTATAGGCGTGTTTTCGTGGTGTTTGTCATTTTATTCATAAATTTACCTCTGAAATTGCAAGGTCATTGACAAGAAGGAAATCATACCTGTGATAATCTTCTTTCGTAAAATATGCACTATTTGTCTGATTCTTTCGGTCCATGAATACCCATAAGAATAACCTGAATATATTAATTAGTATTTCTATCAGCAAACTGCAGTTTGCACAGATATTCAGGGTTTAAATCGGACTAATAACACAAAGGATACACCCTTTTGGCTTTACCATACCAATCATCAAAATAAACATGAAACCATCGTTGATTCATCTCATCAATTTATCTCGGCTGAGCTATATATAATTCTACACAGATATATTAACTGTCATATATATATATACAGCCCTTGTGATAATGGGTCCCAACATTTAAACCGGACCAGATTTAAGGCAGAGTGTACCTGGTATTACTACCAGAAGGATCATCTGATGTTTTTTGTCATGCGTGTTGTGTTGGTGGCAGTCTGATCTGTCAAACGTCTATTCTGTCATTCGATATCTTCAACATGTCGATATATGGCCATATATATGTGACCTGTCACGCGAAAAGGGGCCTTTTGGGAATTTTTGGTGAAAATGAGTTGTTACTGTTTTCAGAAATAACGGTATTTGAGAAACAATTTGACACCGACATGAATAAAATACTCCTAAAGGTGTCAGTTTTACAATATTTTAAATATAGGTACCCTTAATGCAATCACATCACAGAATACCAATTCGACGTTTTGGGTTACGTCAACAAGCTGTTAAAGGTAAAGTCGCAGGTAATAATGCAAGGAAGCACCTGAAAATGGCATTTTATTTCCTTAACACTGTTTCATTATTAAGCATTTCTTTGAGAAATCTGGCATATTGTCGTCGTCCGAAACTGTTTAGTTGTAAGGATTGCGAAAGGTAGATCAAAACAGTTTTTTTTACACATCATATGAGCAAGAAATCCTACTATTTGCACGTGTGAACAAACGTGAAGAACAGCCTGCGCATCAGCATAGACTGATCAGCGCATATAATGCAAGCTTTTGTGATCGTAGCTCTATGACAGAATTCAGATCATCTAAGGCTACTGAAACTGAGCAGACTGTAGTCTTATATATATCTGGTTGGAAACTGGTACCAAAGACCTATTTCCTCGCGACGAGACTCATGAGATACGAACACACTATTCACCGCTAAGGTTCAAGCCTTGCTCTGGTCAAACGAGAGACACCGTATTCTGCAACGGAAAGTCTTTTTTCTTGGTACTGTGGTTTTCGCCCACATCTGATTAACGGTCTGCTTGAAATAAGTGAGAATAAAAACTTAAAGGGTCGTTAAACAAACAAACAAACAATAAATAAATAAACACATAATGAAATAAGAAAAGAAAGAAAAAAACTGGGGTTGTTAGGTTGTATAGTATTTTTCAGTTTTCGTAGTATTAATCCAATACAATCATATGTTCTGGATACTCATTAGAAAACGCCCCAATGAGGCAGTTCAAACAGCACACTTCACCTTACACATTCGCATCGCCATTTTTGAGATTTGAAAGCATGCACTTTCACACGGTGCGCACATGATTTATTTGTCTTTTGTGCAGAATACTTCAAGTTGTGCAACAAAATTTAATGGCAATCCTCTTTAAAACAGAACCCATATTCTCGTCGTAGTGTGTGTTGTTGAATCGAGTTGCTAAATGCTTTGAAATGGGTAACATGGTTAAAAATTCTTCAACTTATCAAAAGAGAAAGAAACATAAATCTGAACACATAAATGGAAGGTTACATTTCAAAGTTTTAACTATTAAAAATCCCATGTGAAAAAGGTTACACACAATGCAGCGTGCAATGATACATGCACATACTGTAATGCTTTATTCTGATCACACCTAGAGCTCATAGATTGTTTATTTCTGTTTCATATAATGTAGTTTGGCCCCAAGGGTTTAGGAAAATATATTATTATTGTCTCCACAGCCTTGGTTGCCGTCCTGTCTTTCAGCGTTGAGACAAGGTGGCGGGATCATTGCCGGTTAATTTGTGATCTGTTTCTTGACCTAATCCTGATCCTTTACAATTTTGATTTACTATCTATCTATCCACCCAACCATTATCTATACGGTAAGAGGGATTGTTAGCCAGAACAGGAGATGATTCCCTCTGCATATAGGATTCCAATTGACGCCCGATCAGAAGGACGGCGCACTTTGGTGTAATTATCCCTGCAAATGATGCCAGTGGAGCATGTTCTGACACTGAAATTTTATTACCACTGACACGAATCGTACCGGAGACCTCACACATCAGAGGCAAGTGTGCTAACCGCTGATTTGCATCGCCGCTCTGGAGAAACTGGTGCCGTCTAACTTAAACCACACCGGCAGGTTCCGATGCCGTCAAATTATAAATTTCCATGAATACTTCTCCAAAACCTTCCATTTTCAACTGTCACAATAGAGTTTCCCAAGCTGGCAGCACTATAAAATTACTCCTGCTAACTAACGAATAGAACTGTTAAATATAGCGATGAACCGATTTGGACCTCGCCCCGCACATCGGGGCTTAGAAAAATAGACTGGGCTGCATCTTCCATGCAGATCTGAAAATGACCGCACATGATGACTGGTACACCGCTCAAAAGGACTAAGCCTGCCCAGGCAAAGTGGTGTGGATCGGACCGTCCAATGCATATAAGCTTTTTGGTTTCATTGAGCGGCAGGCTTGAGATGTCATTTCATCTCAATGTCGGGTAAAAGTCCAACAAAAGAGGCAGCAACGTCTCCAAATGACCTATATAGTGTTGACGGGGATGTTAAACCTCAGTTCAAAGAGACGCACAAAAACAATTGGGACCTCATCTCCAAATTTTTGATCTTAAACCGAGGTCCCGTCGCCGTATGACCTTAGATACTGGTGTGGCGTACCCCCCCCACCCTCCCCCCAGCACACACACACACTAATCTGTGGTATGGCAATCATAAACGACAACTCAGTGTCTACACCTCATCAATGTTCTCTTACAATGGTACTGGACAAGAGTTATGACCCCCGCCCATTGGGACTTAAAAATAAAAGGGCTGCATGATGTTTCCGCGCAGAGTTGAATCCAACCACGCATGAGTACTGGAAGACCGCTCAGAGGATCTTAGCCCGCCCAGGCAAATCGGTTTTAGTCCTGCCCTCCATGCTCATAAACCCTATTTGTTTCATTGGGCGACAGGGCTTGAGATGTCATTTCATCTCATTGTCGAGATTCCCACAAAATTGGAAGCAACGTCTCCAAAATGACCTAAAAAGTGTTGATAGGGACGTTAAACATCAAATCAAACAAACAAACTGCCGAAACTGGACAACAACATTGTTTTTTGTTTTCCCCGTCAGGTGTCACAGGGGAGATTCAGATCATTGTATTTAACTGAATTTTCAGAATTGATTACTCTTGCTTACTATACATTATACAAGCTTGCTAGCGCGTTCGCGTTAATAGAATTAATAATTGTGTGAATTCAACTCGTACCCAGAACAACTGACTTGAAGTGACGGCTTCTATATACGGACATGATTATCATGAAAATATTCAGTGACAATTTATTTTATTGATTTATATCATGTTGTATATGTCTTTATTTGTATGTTGAATATTGTTCATATATTATGTGTCATACGTATATGTGTGTGTCCTTTAACCTTGCATGAAAACATCACTTAGCACATTCTGACTTACTAACAAATTCCACGCTCCAATATGGTTGCAGTGTGAAAGGATTTTTTTTAGTTTAGACAGATTTATTGTTGTTTTATAGATTTCAATAGTGTGTTTTCTTCACGTTCATTATGAAGAGATTTTTTCACAAGAGAACCTCGGGGAATTCTATGTAAGTCCTGTTACTTTCATTATTTAATTTCGTATTTATAAATGTCTACACCTGGCAAGTTGAAAATACTTAGATGCTGGCCATGTTAAATCGATTTAAGCCCCCCAGTGGAATTCTTTCCACTTACCGTTCCAATGCGGTTCTTTTGTGGCGGTTTATTTATGTTGTTGTTTGTTACTTACTATGTGTATCACTTGGGTCTTTTTATTTTGGATGGCCATTTGGCCATTTTGTGGGAAAGTAACTGTCCTAATGGTCATCCTTGTTTAGGTTTCCATTATGGTCTGGTCGCTTCATGTTTGTGTTTCTTTCCCTGTGGTGTCCTTGATGGGTGGAGTAAGTAAATTGTATCGATTCCTGATCTTTGTTTTATTTATACTTTAGATAAACCTTTGAATTTCAGTGGAAACACTGTAAATAGCCTATTATAATAGCAAATAGCAAGGGAGAATATTTAAAAAGACAAGCATCAACTATATTACAGCTATTCTGCATGTAGAATTTGAGTGTAGAAAAGGAGCAAGATATCCAGAATATTATCAATGGCTGAATAAAATTTTACATAGAGAAGTTAACCAGTTTGGCAATGTTGTTCTGTATATTTTCTTAGGTACATGTGACCTTACCAAACTTAATGTTTCAATTGATAAAAACAGCAGAAGACGAAATAAGGTACATAGAATTACGTCATAATGAAGGGATACACCCTAAGCCACTGTTAGCAATGTGTTGGATGAAGGAAATCTTGATACAAATTTTTAAGGACTGTGCTTGGATTCGTGCTGATCACTTGCTAACCATTGCCTGTTGCAGAGGCATATCTGGGTTATAGCTAGACCGTTGATGGGCAGGTTTGGGGTTATCAGTGACCGGTAGTGGGTTGTAAGCACTGTGTTTACAGTATCTATCCCTGCACCTTGCTGGTAATGTTTTTCTTTGTAATCGTGACTGTTTTTATTGGATTTTCAGTCTTCATTATATAGTGTGAATTACATTATATACTTCAATTTATCACATTGTCATTTTTGACACAATATTATTGCAGTGTAGACTAATCGAAAATCATCAGTTTTCATACTTAATATTTTTGAGAAGTATTTCAATTTCTGTGACTGATAGTGGCATTATTTTATAATATAAAACGTGACATTCTCATTCAAACTGCCCTCTGAGGAAGACAACATGTAAAAATGGTTGAGCAAATACAGGCAGGTAATTAATACAAAGTCATCACACAAGAGGAATATGATGCTTTGTTGGCTATAAAAGCCAATACAGGTATAGGGACAGTTGATGGTGTACCAAATACAACTGATGAAAAAGCACCTTTTACTAGTACTCCCCCAGTAAGTAAACCGGATTTACGTCCTAAATTCGGTTTTCGTTTTCCTGCATCGTCCCCTATACGAGGAATGCAAACTATCATCAGTAGCAATCCTCCGCCTCAACCATTAAATACTTTTTTATATTGCACCACCAAACATTCAGCCCAAATTACCCGTATTTAGTGGCCAAGAAGACCAACCAAAGGGTGAGGTTACATATGAAGTTTGGAGTTTGAGGTAAATTGCACCCAAAACACACAGTATCTGCCTGAGCATGTTCTTTTCCAAGCTACCAGACATTCCTCCAAGGGCTCAGCTAGAAACATTATAGTCCCCCTAGGTGAAAAGCTACAGTAGCTGACATTTTACAAAAAGTTGGATTATTCTTTGGAAATGTCAGCTCCGGTGAAACTATGATGCATAATTTTTATTCTGATTTTCAGAAAGCCAAGGAGTCTATTGTTCAGTATGGCTCAAAATTAGAGCAAACACTTTCTCGTGCCATACAATTTGGACATATGAATATCCAAGCAAAGGATGCCATGTTACGGACCAAGTTTTGGGCAGGTGTTCATAGCCAGCAGCTTAAGAATTCAACTTGATTCAATAAAGGATTTTCAACTTTTTATTGAAATAAATCAGGAAGGTTGAAACGGAGGCTGCCTGTAGCAATCGACCTGCTTGAAAACAAAAAGTTGCTCAGCAACATTCATGTCAGGCTTCAAATGAGCCCGATTCTGCTCAGTTGCTGAAGCAAATGAATGAATTAATGGAAAGATTGAAAGTCACGGAGAAGAAGCTTGATTCGCAGCAACAAGCGTTGTGTTCGAAGCAGTTTTATTTCTTCAGACAACCATTATTACCAACAGTTTGATGGGCCTCAATTCAATACAGCCCGAGGTAGAGGTTACGGCCGGGCATTTAACCGAGGCTACACTCGTAGTAAAGGCAGAGGCAGGGGTTATGGAGAGGATATCAGAATTTTAATACTGATGACAGCAGTCAGTCATATAGGGATGGTGGCTTTCGCGCTGGAAATCGCGGTGCTGCCAACGGCCGAGGTGCCAGCTGGGGTGGAAATGCCAGAGGTAGCCAGTCTTTAAACTGAATTCTTCGCCTGTTGTTGGGAAAAACAGGGGATGCACATAAATATGATAGTAGATGTAGCCCAGTTGATAGAAGTGATGGAAAACCCTTGTTTGAGAGAATCGTAGGTTCCTCAAATGAGGGAGAACTTTTCGTAAATGGTGTGAAAACACTAGGCTTGATATATACCGGATCTATGATAACCTCTGTGTCTCAGTCTTTTAACATTCTTTAAGAAAGACAAGGAGTCTATTGTTCAGTATGGTTCAAGATTAGAGCAAACACTTTATCGTGCCATACAATTAGATTGATTGTATCAATCATGATCATTGCCTCCACTTCTATTTTAAATCCTCTTCCGAATTTAATGATTTAACCGAATTTGGTTTATCAGTACAGAGAGCAGATGGTGTAGAAGTGATGTGAAGTGTTCGAGGTTTACGTCTCACCAACAGCTAACGTCATACGGAGACGGGACCTCGGTTTAAAGACTCATCCGAAAGTCTGGAGAAGCCCGGGATCGATCCTGCGACCCCTTGTTTACCAGGCGAGTAGCATAACAATTACACGACGGAGGCTTATAAGCTGGTGTAGAGCTACCATATAATAGATATATTTATGCTGAAATTTCAGCACCCATTTTATCAAATCATACTGTTTAATGTTCCTTTATTGGTAGTTTCAGATACACAATATAATTTGAAATTTCCAATTATCATTGGGAAAAATTTAATTCGCCTATGTAAGGCAGAAAGGACTGCAAAAGGAGGTACCGGTTGAATGGCAAACAGCATTTGATTTCTTGTGTACTGAGAGCATACCGGTCAAAACTACAAATAACCATTCATTGCAAAGTAGAAGTTAAACAAAGATCAGGAATTGATACAATTAACTTACTCCACCCATCAAAGACACCAAAGGGAAAGAAATACAAACATTAAGCGACCATACCATAATGGAAACCTAAACAAAGGAAGGCCATAAGGACAGTCACTTTCCCACAAAATGGCCATATGGCCATCCAAAACCAAAAGACACAAGTGATACACACAGCAAGTAACAAACAACAACATAAATAAATCGCCACAGAAGAGCCGCCTTGGAACGGTCAGTGGAAGATTTCCACTGGGGGGCTTAAATCGATTTTACGTGGCCACAATCCTCGTCCTTACTTCCGTCGCGATTTAGACAAATAATTTGTTCAGTCCGCATGAAGGCCTCCTAACTCATCAGTGCAACATCTCCGTGAACACAAAAATCAAAGAACCACAGAGGTGAGACAACGGTGAGGACTCGACAGCAAGAAACCACTGAAATGCTGGAGCAAAAGAAAACCAACAGTTCGACTCCGATGAGCCCGACCAGAGACAGAGCATCAGGCACCAACCAACATTATCTCTCTAATTTTCAATAAGCCTTTACGTTGGAGCCGTCATAGAATCTGAGGCCTGACCCACCGGCGTGCAATTAAAGAGGGAAGCAAAGTTGCCGACCGTGATTGGGTTAACTACCATGCATGCAGTCTGTCGTAAAATATCCATGTTGTACCCAATCTTTTTATATCGAATAATGATTTTACGAAATTGGGTGCTGAAGTCATTGCGGTTATATATTTTTCTGAATTTATATACTAAGTCACCATAAAATTCGGGTTCCGATAGACCTTGTTGCAGAAGAGATTTAAGTCCAATATTGAATTTTGAAATTAAATCAGAATGGCGTCTATAAAATTTTGAAAAGGCTTTGCGTAGTTTATGGTACCGATAACCCTGATTAAGGAGTTTAGCCGTTAATAATTTATTACGAGTGTTGAAGTCAGTTACATGACTACACACTCTAGCAAATCGAATTAATTGCGAAATATAAAAGCCATAGGATGGTGCACGAGGAACATCACCATCCAAAAAAGGAAAATTTACAATCTCAAAATCAAAGTCATCGCGTTTATCATAAATTTTGCACGAAACAAATCCATCTACAATAGATAGATGTAAATCCAAAAACGGGGCCTCGGTATCATAAGGAATTTGCTTTATTTAACTGAAGTTCTAGGGGGTAAATCTGACTGATCAAACCATCAAAATAGGTATTATCAATATTTAATAAATCATCCTAAATATCTAGAAGTAGAGCTAAAAGCTTCAATAATTTCAGATTGGTTATCAATGGAAAGCGACAAAATGAAGTCTCTTTCATAACAATACAAGAACAGATCAGCCACAAGAGGTGCGCAATTAGTACCCATCGGAATACCCACAATTTGTCTAAATAACTTAGCACCGAATCTAATATAAATATTGTCAAGTAGAAAGGTGAGGGCATCACACACTTTCTGACATGACCAAAGTGTATAATTCTTATGCTCTTTAGAAGTGAAAAATGCATTTCATGCAAGACAGAGAGAATCTTCTCTGTGAAAAGCCCATTCAATTAAATCATTAAGCTTTTCTTTTATAAGATTATGAGGAAGTGTAGTGTAAAGAGTGGAAAAATCGTAGGTAGACAGACTAGAAGCACGAAAATGTCTAGATTTCAATTTATTTAAAACCTCATTCGAATTTTTTTATAGACCAAAACAGATTTCTTCCTGATCTTTCAAAGAATTTATCACAATATTTAATTACATGCGTTTTAATAGCAAATTGGTCTAAATGAGGTAAACTCTATACATGGCATTGTTAGGAAGTCTGGTGATTTTGACAAAGATTTAGCATAACATGTGGATACTTCGTTGTCAGGGAATTTAAACATATGTCCCAGAGTAGTTTCATTGAAGTCTCAAGGTAATATGGTACGTGTTTCAGTTAGGGTATGTAATCTCTCTGCTTATGCAATAGCGAACCCACCCAAATCACTATAATGTACGCTGAATAGTGTATCGGTAGTAGATTCATGGACTCCTGACCACTCACAGAAGTCAGAAAAGAGTCTAGTCATATAGGCCTAGAGCAGTTAGGTGTGTCAATTGACACTGATAACTTGTCGCCTGATCACGTTTTACGTGTAAAACAAGTATGATGTAACTTGTCTCCTACTGATCTCGAAAAAACAGATTTAGTAAAACATCGGATCAGTTTGAGTGATAAAACTCCTTTTAAAATACCGTACCGTAAGATCCCACCTGCTATGTTCGAGGAAGTTCGCCAGCATCTTAAAGAAATGTTTGTAGCTGGTGCTATTAGGCTATCAAAAAGTCCTTTTTCTTCCAACGTAGTGTTGGTGAGAAAAAAACAAAATGGCAGCCTAAGATTCTGCATAGATTTTAGAAAGTTAAATAATCGTACCATCAAGGATGCCTATACGTTTCCGCGTATAAGTGATACTAAAGATACCTCGATAGGTGCGAAATACTTCTCTATATTATATCTTAGGAGCGGATATTGGCAGGTCGAGATGGAGGAACAAGATACAGAAAAGACTGCTTTTTCCTGTTGAATCTCTTGGGTTCATTGAATGTAATAAAATGACTGTTGGATTGACTAACGCTTCTGCCACATTTCAGCGTCTGATGGAACGTTGCATGGGTGAGTTAAACCTAAAATAATGTATAATTTTCTTAGACGACATTTTGATATACCGATACATTCGAAGAGCATATAAAGAGACTTAATGCAGTTGTTGGTAGACTTCATCAACATGGACTGAAACTCAAAACATCAAAATGTGATTTTTTTTTAAAACAAGGAAGAGACCTATTTAGACCATGTAGTTAGTGCTGATGGTGTTGATACTGACCCTGACAAAAAAGGCATTGTCTGATTGACCAGTACCTCATAATGTTAAGACATTACGTTCTTTCCTGGGTTTTACTGGCTATTATCGCAGATACATTAAAGACTATTCCAGAATGGTAAAGCCACATAATGGCCTGTTGGTTGGACATCCAACCTGTTGGTTGGATGTCCAACCAGTACACAAGCAGTGACTGAAATGAAGAAGGTAACTCCATAGAAATGGGGAGAAACTGAACAAAATGCTTTTGTTACGTTAAAAGCAAAATTGACATGTTAGTATATGCTGATTTCAGCAAGACTTTTATAGTGCATACAGATGCCTCTTCGTAGGGTCTTGGGGCTGTACTGTATCAAGAACAGGATGGTGTAGAAAGAGTTACCGCGTATGATAGACGAGGGATGCCAAAGAGTAAAAGGAATTAAGCCACCCATTAACTGGAATTTGAATGTTTAAACTGGGCTATAACGGATAAATTCCATGATTATCTTTATGGTATTCAGTTCCAAGTTTGTTCGGATAAAAATCCGTTTACATATGTACTTACATCAGCAAAGTTAGATGCAACTGGCCATAGATGCTTAGCTGCTCTTGGTGTTTATAATTTCAGTTTACTGTACAAGAGTGTAAAAACTAATAATGATGCTGATGGTCTTTCAAGCCGTCCGCATCAAGAAATGACTCTTTAACCAGGCGCTATAAAGGCTATATGTTTGGCCTGTACAGCAAGCAGGATTATTTGTCCTTATGCTGAAACTTAATAACCTGTGCTGCCCAATTGTCAGACTATGTTGATCCAAATATTCGACAACCTCTGGGTTTTAAAGAGCTCGGTTCTGCTGACTGGTCGATAGAACAGTTGAAAGATCCTTAAATTTCAAAAGTTTTGTTCTACATAAAAATGGTCATTGTCCCTCAAAAGAGGAACATGTCTCAAAACACCCAGAAGTCGTAAAGTATACACGGCACTGGACAAATATAGTTCTGACTGACGGTAGTTTATACCGCAGTACTGTTATAAATGAAGAATCTGTTAAACATTTAGTTCTATTATCAACTTTTCGAGACCTGGTGTTAAGACAATTACACGATGAGCTTGGACATCAAGGTCAGGAGAGAACTTTATCTCTTGTCCGATCCAGATTCTTTTGGCCAGGATTTGAAACTGATGTACAGCAGAATGTAAAAATACATTCGCTGCATCAGTCGGAAAACTAATCCAAATCCTAGTGCAGAGTTGATTTCTATTCATAGTACCCAGCCAATGAACTGATGTGTATTGATTTTTTATCTTTTGAAACTTCGAAGGGCGGCTATGAAAATATCCTTGCCATAACGAACTATTTTACAAGGTACGTACAGGCTTTCTCGGCAAGAAATCAATTAGCAAGCACCACAGTTAAAGTACTATTTGATAATTTCATAGTACATTACGGATTCCACGGTCGGTTACATAGTGACCAGGGAAGACATTTTGAAAGCTATGTTATCAAAGAGTTTTGTAAATCGGCTGGAGTAGAAAAGAGCCGGACTACACCATACCACCCTATGGGAAATGGTATGGTGGAACGTTTTAACCAAACTCTACTTAAAATGTTGATAACCTTAGAAGAAGATAAGAAAGTAGACTGGGAGTCTTATGTAGAACCCTTGGTCCATGCATACATGATAGTAGTGGTTATTCGCATACTTTTAATGTTTGGGAGGCATCCCCGTTTAGCTGTTGATGCCTATTTAGGTGTCTCGTCAGATGATCCTAAAATTTCTGTCAAGGAACGCTGTGATAAAAAACTCAGAAAGAGGCTACAATTTGCCTATAAAACTGCATCAAGGGAAGCTGAAAATTTGGCAGCACGCCATAAACATTTTTGTATGACTCAAAAGTCCGCGAGTCCACCCTAGATGTAGGTGATAGAGTTTTAATTAGAAATGTTAGTCTGAAGAGCAAACAGAAGCTGGAGATAAATGGGCAAGAGCCCCATACATTGTTGTGGACCAATCTGATGCTTCCGTTCCTGTTTTCATAGTAGGGTAGGAGTCAGGAAATGGCCGGGAAAAGACTTAACACAGAAACATGTTGTTACCGTGTGCATATATTCCGAATTCCTAGGATATAAAAGAGAATAAAATTCTCTTTTATCTTATATAGCCGTTGCACCTCGAGGAAAACGGAGATCAGATCAAACACAGCTTGTTTCTTAATTAGATTCAGATAATTCGTCTGAGTCTGAGTCTGATATTTTAAATATTGCAAGTCTCGCTACTTTGGACATCTTCTTCCTGATGCCCGGGACTTCCGTGGTGTGGGCCATGTTTGCTGATGTTGGCTCGGTGGGGTACGCCTATAAATCCGCGGGTAGAGCGTCTTTTGCCTGATGCCTCCAGTTGACCTGTCTGATGAGCTACGTCGGTCGGTGTGTGCTCGGAGGGGGATGTGCTGTGTTTGCCGGGTCTTGCCCGCCATCCGTTTCGGTTTTAAACCTTTGGATTGAGACACACTGATGAAGATTAAATATCAGAAAGGCATCTGTGTCATTAAATTTGGTATAGTTACGCTTTAATTGCAACCACTGGGTCGATATCTCTGCTGGTTGATGATTCGTTCGTCCCCGAGGGTATCATCAGCTCAGTATCAGTTCCTTAGTGCTGAGGTTGATACTGCGGTGTTGACGTCAGTGCTCAAGTACTGATTTAAATAACTATATTATATCTTTACATTTTGCAGTATTAATTTCTAATTTTTCTAAGACTAAGACTGACTTGTCAGGTGGGACATGTATCTTAGCGAATTTGGTTGCCACTTTTTGCAACATTTTAAATTTTGCAAGTCTCGCTACTTTAGACATCTCCTTCCAAATGTCCGAGACTTCCGTGGAGTGTGGGCAATGTTTGCTGATGTTGGCTCGGTGGGGGACGCCTATAAGTCCGCAGGTAGAGCGTATCTTGCCTGATGCCTCCAGTTGACCTGTCTCATGAGCTACGTCGGTCGGTGTGTGGTCGGAGGGGGATGTGCTGTGTTTGCCGGGTCTTGACCGTCATCCGTTTTGGTTTCAAACCTTTGGGGTTGAGACACACTGATGAAGATTAAATATCAGAAAGGCCTCTGTGTCACTAAATTTGGTATAGTTACGCTTTAATCTGAAGTAGCAATTATTTTCTCGCCATATTCCAAAATATGGGTAGAGAACACGTTCACAACATACTGGAAAGTGGCTGTCTGCGGAATGCGGTTCCGATATATCTGCTAGTAAATATTCTGGCATTCCAGATAGATTCATCTCAGATTGAATTGTGAGAACTGGAATATCGGAACAGGATTTCACAACTGTTCCGTATTTTCATTCTACGTCTGCCAGTCCATCAAGTCATCGGACCAATGTGTAAACTTTACCCATTCCCATACCACAGATATTTCTGTATCTCAGGAGGACCCATACCGAACACGTAAACCTTCCGATGGGTATGGTGATTGTATCAGCAATCAGCAGACAGTGCCTGATGATGATTCTACACAGAATTAGTATGTTTGATAACACACATGTCCCTTATCCTTGTTTAATTAAAGAGGAGAATTTCACATAAACATAAACATAAATTTCGAAATAGTATTTTATTCTAGTAGTAAATTGATGTTTTGATAGTGGGGGATTTTTGGAATTGTAGAGGAAATAATATAACACAAGAAAAACAACATAATGCTCAGCTCATATAAACTTAAATTTTGTGATTGCTAATTATCTAAATGAGTCATTAACACGGTTTAGTGAATAGAATGGCTGCTACGGATGTGTAGTTATATTAACAATACTTTTGTCACTTTTGACATAACTTCATATTTGTCTTTTCATAATCACATTTTAAATATAAATATTCATATTCATCCATAAATAATTATCTTGTGATAATTTAACAGCTGAGCATCTCTTGCTTCTTGTCCGGATTAAAAATGTCCGGAGGATATTTTTCTTTGCAAGGAAGAATGCCATACAGTGCATTCTGTTTTGCAGATTTTATTTTCTAGCCTTTCAGACACTTTCTGCGATGGTTCTTATTCTGTGATATAACCGGTGGTCAATTTTATGCACTATCTCCAATTAATGTTCTATTCTATTCTACTGTGTTGTGGTTCCATTCGTATCTTATGATTCTTCGAGTAGTTGCCTCTCTTGATTTTAAAAATGGTTTGTTAGATGAATAAAAGAGTGAATTTGATTGGCTGATAACGGGGTTCCTTCCCAAAAGTAACCAATAACAGGCACGCTTCTGGATTTAATACATAGTGGAGCCGCCAACGAAAAAAAAAGGGAACAAGAGAAGAAAGTTGAGAAAGATAAATCTAATTATTCAATAATGTCTTAAACTTTCAAAAGTTTCCTTTGACATTTATGAATATATTACAGTTCAGGTATATCCCAGATGATTCCTAATGCGAACTAATTGCCATTTTATTCATAAATTTACCTCTGAAAGTGCCAGGGCATTGACAACAATGGAAATCATACGGGCTGAATTAATTATTTGTCTTCATTGCGACGGAAATAAGGGCGAGGATTGTGGCCTCGTTAAATCAAATTAAGCCAACCCCCAACCCCCAGTGGAATTCGTTTCCGCTGACCGTTCCAAGGCGGTTCTTCTGTCGCTGTTGATTTTTGGCTGTTTGTTTTGCTTGTGTTGTTTTGTTTTGGATAGCCTTTTGGCCATTTTGTGGGGAAATAACTGTCCTTTTGACTTTCCGCTGTTGGTGTTTCCGTTGAGGTATGTTGCTTCATGTTTGTTTTTCTTTCCCTTTGGTTTCTTTGATGGGAGCCATGGGTTAATTGCATCGATTCCTTGTCATTACCTCTACTTCTAATGTGGTAATCTTCTTTCGAAGAAATGCACTAGTTGTCTGGTTCTTTGGTCCTTGAATACCCATAAGAATAACCTGAGTACATAAGTATTTCTATAAGCATACTGCAGATTGCACAGGTATACAGGGATTAAATCGGACTAATAACACAAAGGGTACATCCTTTTGGCTTTACCATAACGATCATCAAAATAAACATGAAATCATCGTTGAATCATCACATCAACTTATCCCGGCTGAGCTAGATATAATTCTACACATATTTTCACCGTCATATATATACAGCACGTGTGGTATATATAGTTTTCTTAGACATTGTGTATGGGTCATTTAGTCTGATATACACCCGCACTGTGGGCATCCGGGACGGTTTATGGGACATTTGTATATGTCCCACAAACCATGTCCAAAAAATGCCTGGAAACCAGTCGTAAATCATGAGAAAATACTTATTTGAGAAAATGTCCCATAGTGTGGAACAGCCCAATATCCCACAGTGTCGTTGCTATTTTTAGAATAACCAACTTGACACCGTTAATTTTTTCTCTTCTGCTTGTTCTACAAATGACCCACAAAGCGTTAGGTTTCTATATGGATGATGCATTATGGGCAAGTAAAATGGCGGAACTTACGGCCGAACTTACCCGCAGGGGAAACGCAGTAAGTTTCTTTTTTATTGAAAAGCACAACAACAAAATTACAACCTCATAGACATAGAAAATGCATTTGCAGAGTGTTTTTTATGCCTGTGTGATATGAACAGCCGTGTCACGTTTTTGTTTTCAATCTTACTCTGTACATTGAGCTGTTGAGTGCGGCGAACAGGTCTGAGAGTGAGAAAGTAATGGATTTGCAGACAGTCTTTAACCAAGTGTCATACTGCAATAGATTACTCGTAGGTGTACATTACATACACTCCATATTTTGCGTGATGAAAGCATACAGTAGGCCTAATAATGAATTTTTATTTCCGACCATTAAAACTGGAAACGGGTCAACTCGGCCTGTAATCCGAGCCTTCTCTGACGTTCTAAAAGCCTTTTTTATTTTCTGATTTGGCGGCTTTAACACTACAGCCAGAGATCTCGGGTTACTCGGCCTGTAACCAACTCGGCACCAGGTCCAGTTGACCCAGGCCGACTTGACTCA
Source organism: Lucinisca nassula (assembly GCA_963580285.1). Lineage (NCBI taxonomy): Eukaryota > Metazoa > Mollusca > Bivalvia > Lucinida > Lucinidae > Lucinisca > Lucinisca nassula. The sequence goes on from OY757015.1 coordinate 17,166,591, forward strand.
GGTACAATGGCCAAATACTGAGGTAGTGGCCAAATGTAGCCTACTCAGTATATAGGTAGATGAATCCGGGTCGTTCGGCCTAAATTTGGACCTGGGTCTTTTCGGTGTGGACCTGGGTTGTTTCGGCCCTGGGTTGTTTCGACCCAATTTTATTAGATAGCATTTTTTCTGTATAAAATATTATTAGTTAAATTTGGAATATTATTTAAAGGCCCTGTCACATTAGCCATGGTTATGATAGCCCAAATAAAGTGTTTTAATTATTTTAATTTATTCAGCAGGATAACGGTTTAAGGACTAAAACTATATACTTTTCTTTCAACAATGATTGAATTTGATAACAGCTAGAATCAACAGGCAAAATCACAAACAAACATGCATTTATCGCCCCCCCGCCCATCTGGGCTTGAAGAAATAGATGGGCTGCATGATGCTTTCATGCAGAGCTGAAACAGACCACACACGAATACTAGTAAACCGCTTAGAGGATCTAAGCCTGCCCAGGCAGAGCGTTGCGAGTTGGCCAGCCCATGTTTATAAATCCTATTGGTTTCAATGGGCGACAGGGCTTGAGATGTCATTTCATCTCAATTGCGGGTAAAAGTCTGCCAAAATTGGAAGCAATGTCTCCAAAATGACCTATATATAGTGTTGACGGGGACGGTAAACCTCAAATCAAACAAATAAATCACCCTCGCCCATCAGGGCCTGGAGAATAGATTGGGCTGCATGATGCTTCCACGCAGGGTTGAAACCGATCGCACATGAGTACACATAAATAAAGAATCCAAAAAATGAATAAATAAAAATTATATTAAATAATGATTAAAATACCTGTTCCACAAAAGCAATGCTGCCACCGGTCACATACGTCACACGTAACGGCCTGGCGTCGGCTATTTACTTCCTTGTCACATGAGATGCACAATTCAGTCATTTTGAAATTTACTTCAACAATCGTTAAAAGCGATTTCAAAGATAAGTCATTAAGTGATGAGGTGGTGTCTTGGAGCACCTTATATACATTGGTTGCCGACATTTAATCAAATTTTAAAGCATATCAGTCCTAACAAATTTGTTTTTTTTTTTATTATTTTATTTATTTATTTATTTATTTTGTTTGTAAATTTACAGAACCGCTATTTCCCGACAAACTCAAAAGGCTACTAATTAAGGAAGCTCGCATTTAACATGTGTTTTCAAACTGTTATGTTAACGCCACATAGTTGATCACTTATAAATTAAAATAAGGGGATTAGCTAACTCCATCAAAAGTGATTCACGGGTGATTGATTAACGGGCCATTTAAAGCATCGCAAAAAAAACTAATTGCAATTGAGTGCTTTAAAAACCTCAAACGTCTCCAGCGGAATGACAGGGCATTATGATCAGACAGATCTGCAATGTCAATTTAAGCCACAGGACACTGTCACCATCAGGTCCAGTGAGTTACTTGAGTGTCTTGGCATTGAGGACCTGGACCTCATCCTGAAAGAGAGAAGGCTCCACTGGTATGGACATGTGGAACGCTCCAACGGTGCAGTCAAGACTGCCTGTGACATACAGGTAGGTGGAAAGCGGCAGCCTGGAAGGCCCAAGATGACCTGGAAGCAGCTGACAGAAAGAGATTGAAGAGAATGGAAGCTCCCTGCTATCGATCCTTATTATAGACAGGCCTGGAGATCTGGTGTAAGATCTGCCAGCGTGTAAAGCCAGCTACCTGGAAGGGGACCACTTATGTGGACGTTGCCCCTGTACCTGCACGTTAATCAAAAATCCGTTGATGATGATGAAAAATCCTAAAAACAATACGGATCTTGATGACTTGCAGTTGTACTCCTAAGATTTTAACAAATTTGTTTTGCAATCCAGCAATGAGTCCAAAAGGTGCAGATGGAATAGCAAACAGTGTAGGCCCTGTGTCAGAAGCAGTCTGATCTGGGACTGCATTGTTTGCTGAAGCCTATCTCTCCCAATACATAGGATCATTACGGTAACTGCTCGTCTCATCATGTTTCGGATACATTGAAAGAGTCATTCCCTATATGTGTGCCCTGCTAACAAGATAATTTCCCCCAATTAATATTTCTTTGTATCTATTGAACTGATTGGTTAAATAAATATGCTTGACAACAAATTTAATTTGAACATGTTGAATGATCTATCACTATTTAATAACAAGGTCAACATCGCACATACATTTTCAGATTTTAATAATGAAAATTATGATATACAAATAGAAATAATAACATTGACAATTAAAGAATAAAATAATAATAATAATTTCAACTGTGACACCGTGCCTGGACAAAGCTTTTGTACAACAAACTACTGCATCAGGGTCAATTATAGTTATGTCCTTGACAGAAATTTAGTAAAAAAAAAAAAAAGGCGACAAACTGGTAGGTGATAAGAATACAGTTAGAGTAAATTAGAAAATATTTTCATTACATCATAAAGGGGTAATATAATTTGGAATGCAATTTCACTGCATACCCTATGGAATATGAGAGACATAAATTCACTACCGGACGGCGAGCCATTCCTACATGGGTTGGCTAGCCCTCTGGTACCGGAAGAGCAGGCTCCTTGACTGGTCGTCCAGTCTTTGACGGGCAGACTCATTCTAAGACTGGTCGTCCAGTACCGGACGGCTAGCCACTGCCATCTATCTCTCTATGTTTGTTTTGTTTGAATAAATGTTAAGCTTTCCCATTGACACAATTTCGGTTATTTTGGAGACGTTACTTCCAATTTTGTGGGACTTTTACCCGACACTGAGATGAAATTACATCTCTAGCCCAGTGGCATCATGAAACCAAGAAGGAATTACCCATTGGAGGGTCTGACTCGCACCACTTTGCCTGGGCAGGCTTAGTCCTAAACGAATGGGGGTTTTTTTTTTTGGTACTCACATGTTATTTTTTTTGTTTGGTTTTACAGTCCTTTCAAGATTGTTTCACTCATATCAAGCTGATCGTTAATCAGAGTTTTCACTGAGTTGTTTGGTAAATATTGCAATATCTGCTGACGATACGCATATCGTGAAGCAGTTTGACGATACGATTACAATACAGCAAACATAGTAATTTGCTGGAGATGAGGTGAAAACTTTTGCTGGTTTTGCTTAAATTTGTGACTTAAAAATAAGTTTCTATTTTCACTTTTATCAGCTCACCTGTCACATAGTGACGGGGTGAGCTTTTGGGATCACTTTTCGTCCGTCGTGCGTCCGTCCGTGTGTCCGTCCCTGCGTGCGTGCGTAAACTTCTTCTTCAAGTGACATCTCTTCCTAAACCATTGATCAGATTTTGACCAAATTTCACAAGAATGATCCTTAGGTTGTCCCCTTTCAAAGTTGTTCAAATGGTTCCTGTCCATTGCACATCTACATTAGGTCACAGGAGCCAAAAATAGATTTTTTTCACCGGAAACTTAAAAATTTTTCTTCTCTGAAACCACAAGGCCCAGGTCTTTGATATTTGGTATGAAGCTTCATCTAGTGGACCCCTACCAAGATTGTTCAAATTATAGTGCTGCGGCCAAAAATGCCCCTGCCCCAGGGCCCTTTGGTTTTTACATGGGCTTATATAGGGAAAATCTTTAAAAATCTTCTCTGAAACCGCAAGGCCCAGGTCTTTGATATTTGGTATGAAGCTGCATCTGGTGGACCCCTACCAAGATTGTTCAAATTATAGTGCTGGGGCCACAAATGCCCCAGCCCCCGGGCCCTTTGGTTTTAAAAAGGATAATATAGGGACAACCTTTAAAAATCTTCTTCTCTGAAACTGCAAGGCCCAGGTCTTTGATATTTGGTATCAAGCTTCATCTAGTGGACCCCTACCAAGATTGTTCAAATTATAGTCCTGGGCCAAAAATGACCCAGCCCCGGGACCCTTTTGCTTTACATCGGCTTATATAGGGAAAATCTTTAAAAAACCTTCTTCTGAAACCACAAGGCGTCTTTGATATTTGGTATGAAGCTTCATCTAGTGGACCCCTACCAAGATTGTTCAAATTGTAGTGCTGGGGCAAAAATGCCCCCGCTCAAGGGCCCTTTAGTTTTACATAGACTTATAAAGGGAAATCTTTAAAAATCATCTTCTCTGAAACCACAAGGCCTAGGTCTTTGATATTTGGTGTGAAGCTACATCTAGTGGACCTTTACCAAGATTGTTCAAATTATAGCCTGAGAACAAATATGCCTCGCCTCAGGCCCTTTGGTTTTACATAGACTTATATATGGAAAATATTTAAAAATCTTCTTCTCTGAAACCGCAAGGCCCAGGTCTTTGAAATTTGGTATGACTCTTCATCTAGTGGATCCCTACCAAGATTGTCCAAATTATAGTGCTGGTGCCAAAAATGCCCCCTCTCAGGGGCCCTTTGCTTTTACATAGACTTATTTATAAGGCGGTCGCTATTGACAGCCGGCTGTCAGCAGATATTGCAATATTTACCAAACAACTCAGTGAAAACTCTGATTAACGATCAGCTTGATATGAGTGAAACAATCTTGAAAGGACAGCCAGCAAACAAAATTGATGAAAATGGGTATTTAGCATACTTATATTGCCAATTTAGTGTGTTTTACTATATACACATTTATATACACATTTATGAAAAGTTTATTTAATATAATTCATTATATAATGGCTTCAGGTACTGTGATTATCCAGTCAGTTGGTCTTTACCATGGAACTTGCAAAGGTAGTGATATTACCAGCTGTTTCAATGATTTGGTGACTGTCTATCTTCTGATACATATCACTTCTATGACTTAGAGTATTGTGAAGCCTTATTAATCTTCTTGATGCAAACAAATATTTACTGCTTTACCTAAGACTGAGGCCATTGTTGGCGGAAATTTCTGAATTTTTTTCACAAGTTATCTATGCATCACACTATGGCCAATCATGCATATGGAAAATGAACACTTTTACAGGACAAACTGACATAGTAAAAGTAAAACTCCCTGGCCCATAACGATAAACCTTTGTCCTGCTGAATGAATTAATTTTGCCACACCTTTTCTCAAATTGCAGAACATAATGAATTTGTCCAGTTCACAAGCTTGATAAACACCCTGATCAGTTGGGATATTCAGAAGCCCTCTGATCTGGATATACACTGTTTGCAAAAGGTAGGGTTTGTCGTGATCATCAGAACAATGGTAAATAGTGGTCTGTTGGAGATGTTATTTTAGTCCCCCGCCTATCGGGGCTTGAAGAAATACATGTAGATGGGCTGCATGATGCTTCCACGCAGAGCTGAAACTGGCCCGCAGACGAGTACTGGTAAACAGGCAATGCAGTGCGAGTCAGGCTGAGTCTATGCTTATAAACCCTATTGGTTTCATTGGGCAGCAGGGCTTGAGATGTCATTTCATCTCAATGTCAGGTAAAAGTCCCACAAAATTGGAAGCAATGTCTCCAAAATGACTTTTACACTGTTGACAGGGATGTTAAACTTCAAATCAAATAAACAAAACGTGATTTGTTTCCAGCCCATTTAATCGTTCCTTCAGAGCTCTAGACACATTTTGTCTAGTCAGCTGTCTACTGACAATCAGACAACTGGGCCTTGGTGTGAACATCAGTTTTCCCTTGTAAAGCTTATGCTAAGGTGGGTTTAGAGGTCTAAATGCCTCTCAGACTAAATGCTAAGTTAACTGTTACAAAAGCCTGATGTGAAACTTAACTGTACCATAGCTCTAGATAAGGAGGAAAACCTAGATATTTAGATAAACTTTCCTCAGGACTGGTGTTAACCCGGCATTTCTGGTATCTGTTGGAAAAGCCTCAACAAGGCAGTTCTAACACATGCACCCATAACATATTTTAACCAGAGCTCTAATGTGCCTTCTGCTATGTTGGGATGATAAGGCTCTATTATGTATGACATAATGTCTTTTCGTTTGTGCATGTATACTACACTCAGCTCAGCAAAGAAAGGAGGTCACATTGTTTTCATAGATTCGATGCATGTATACAAGTATATTGGAACATGTTTTGGGTCCAATGTTTATCAATCCACCCAAAGTTATAAAGTGCAGTAAGCTCTTCAGTGCTGAAGTCTGAATGACAATCACAGACTTGTCTGAAAACCGGGTAACAGTTATTTATAGTAAAAAAAAATATGCTATTTTAGTGGCTATTCTTATGGTGTTGCATAGGAGGGTTATCTTGATAGAATCAGGACTGAAATCATGGGTTTGGGCTTGGCAAACAGCATTAATCCAGGTTAGGCAGTGCAGAATAAGTCATCTGATCAGGGTCTACTCTTTTGCTTTATAAACAGGGAATTATAGGGTCAAACCAAACAGTATAAGCTTCAGTCCAGGACTATTTTCCTTGACAAAACTCAGTCGACCCATTGGTAATCTCCGTGCTTTAATTGGCTGATTTCACAATGCAAAATTTATGTATTTCATATACGGTCTGTGGCCTGTTCTAACCCTCATCCTGCTGAATAAAGAAATTTGTCACACCCATTTCTGAATATCAGTCAAACTGTTTGAAATAAAGTTTTCCTGGAGAAAAAATAGTGTAGATCCTGATCATATGGCTTCTCCAGAAGCCACCTGATCTGAATCCACACTGTTTGCAAAGGTAGGCTTTGTTGTATTCAGCAGGATATGGGTTATGGGAACTGTACCAAGGTTGTAAAAATTATAGCCCTTGGGTCAAGAGTTTTTGTTTGATTTGAGGTTTAACGTCCCCGTCAACACTGTTAAGGTCATTTTGGAGACGTTGCTTCCAATTTTGTGGGACTTTTACCCGACATTGAGATTAAATGACATCTGACATCCCTGTCGCCCAATGAAACCAATAGGGTTTATTAGCATGGACGGTCCGCCTCACAGCGCGGTTCCTGGACAGGCTTAGACCCTCTAAGCGGTTTACCAGTACTAGTGTGTGGGCCGGATGCTTGGAAGCATCATGCAGCCCATATATATCTTCAAGCCCCTATGGGCGGGGGCTAAACTGCATCTTTTAGAAAGATGTTGGGTCTTATGTTTTATGCAGACTGATATGCATGAAAAAATATGGTGTGTACAGGTTTATCAAGTGGGGTTTAAAGGGTTGTCAAGTGCACATTTGTTAATGTGAAGTTAACACATTTTGTATGGGACACCCCAAAACAGGGTACATGCAAACAGTGCAGGTCTAGATCAGATGTCAAAAATGAGACAAATGATCAGGGTGTACACTGTTTGCAAAAAGATCAGCCATTATCAAAGTAAATTGTAGGTGATCGCTATTGAGGCTATTATACTATCCAAGTCATTACGAAAACACACCTATTCAAATTTATTCATTTCACCACCAAAAATGAAAATTTTCAGATAAAACTTCTGATAGTTTTCATATTTCTGCTGAAAACAGTGATTGTGGGAACTTGCTAGAACAGCCTCGGTGAGTCAGTTCTAACCAGTACCCATACTCTATATTTTGATCAGAAATATGGAAAAATAGTGTATACCCTATAAACCCCTGTTTTACTGCATGACAAGAGGCCCATGGGCCACTATGCTCACCAGAGTTCAGGCGGGCACTAGTACTGCCCACTGCCAGCCATGTATGGTTTCAATTTATCGATTATAAAGTCTCCAAAACAAACCCCCATTCCATGTGGACTCTGTATCTGAAATATTAGGCCTTTTATGAAGTGGAGGGGTGGGACATGGATCCAACAGAGCCCACGTTGGTATCACTGAATGCGTCTTATCATAAAGAACAAGAAAATATATGGTTTAGGGGTGGGGATGTGTACAGTTCCAGAGATATAAGGCCTTTTAAGCTGTGGAGGGGTTGGAGCATGGCCATGGCAGACACCAGGAAATCCAAGATTGTTGTCCTAGAATGTGTCTTCTCATTAGTACCAATAAAATATATTGTTTAGGAGTGGGGATCTGAAAGTTTCTGAGATATGAGGCCTTCTTATGAAATGAAGAGGAGAGGAACGGCCCCAGTGGACTACCAAGTTGGTGTGACTGAATGTGTCTAATCACAAGGAACAAGAATATATATGATTATGAGGTGGGGATCTTAATGGTGTCTGAGATATGTGGCCTTTTATGCAGTGGAGGGGTGGGCCTGGCCATGGCATCGACACATTGCCCGAGCACAAATACACCCAAGGTTGATGTGACTGAATGAGTCTTATCAAAAGGAACACAAATATACATGCCTTAGGGGTGGGGATCTGAACAGTTTCTGAGATATATGGCATTTTATGAAGTGGAAGGTTGGGGCATGGACCCAGCACACCTGGGAGACCTCTAGGTTGGTATCCCTAAATGTATCTTATCAAAAGGAACAAGAGTATATATGGTTAAGGGGTGTGGATCTAAATGGTTTCTTTTACAAAGTGGAGGGGTGGGGCATATCCCGGGCACATCCCAGGGGACACCCAAGTTGGTGTCACTGAATGCATCTTATCATAAGTACAAAAATATAAAGGGTTTTTGGGTGGGGATATGAATGGTTTCTGACATATATCGCCTTTTATGAAGTGGAGGGGAGGGGGAATGGCTGGGCACATCCCAGGGAACCCCCAAGTTGGTGTCACTGAATGTGTCTTATCATAAGAAACAAGAATACATATGGCTTTGGGGTGGGGATTTGAAAGGTTTCTGAGATATATCGCCTTTTATGAAGTTGAGGGCTGGGGCATGGCCCTTGCGCACCCCGGGTGGCCCCTAGGTTGAAATCACTGAATGCGTCTTATCATATGGTACAAGAATATATAGATTTAGGGGTGGGGATCTGAACGGTTTCTGAGATATTGGGCCTTTTATGGGGTGGAGGTGGTGGGGCAAGGCCCAGGCACATCCCAGGGGACACCCAGGTTGGTGTCACTGAATGCATCTTATCATAAGAAACAAGAATATATATGGTTTTGGGGGGCGGGGATCTGGATGGTTTCTGAGTAATATCGCCTTTTATGAAGTGGAGGGGTGGGGCATGGCCCCGGCGCACCCTGGGAGACCCCTTGGTTTGTATCACTGAATACGTCTTATCATAAGGAATGAGAATATATCTATATGGTTTAAGGGTGGGGATCTCAACGGTTTCTGAGATATTGGATCTTTTACAAAGTGGAGGGGGTGGGGACATGGCCCGGGCAAATCTCAGGGGACCCCAGGTTGGTGTCACTGAATGCGTCTTCTCATAAGAAAGGAGAATATATTTGGTTTAGGGGTGGGGATCTCAACGGTTTGAGATATTGGGTCTTTTACAAAGTGCAGTGGGTGGGGGCATGGCCCGAGCACATCTCAGGGGACCCCCAGGTTGGTGTCACTGAAGGTGTCTTATCATCAGAAACACGAATATATATGGTTTTGGGGTGGGGATCTAAACAGTTTCTGAGATATTGGGCCTTTTACGAGGTGGAGGTGGTGGGGCATGGGCCCGGCACATCCCAGGGGACCCCCAGGTTGGTGTCACTGAATGTGTCTTATCATAAGAAAAAAAGAATAAATATGGTTTAGGGGTGGGGATCTGAATGGTTTCTGAGATATATCGCCTTTTATGCGCTGAATGCGTCTTATCATAAGAAACGAGAATATATTTGGTTTAGGGGTGGGGATCTCAACGGTTTGAGATACTGGCTCTTTTACAAAGTGGAGTGGGTGGGGGCATGGCCCGGGCACATCTCAGGGGACCCCCAGGTTGGTGTCACTGAATGCGTCTTATCATAAGAAACACAAATATATATGGTTTTGGGGTGGGGATCTAAACGGTTTCTGAGATATTGGGCCTTTTACGAAGTGGAGGTGGTGGGGCATGGGCCCGGCACATCCCAGGGGATCCCCAGGTTGGTGTCACTGAATGCATCTTATCATAAGAAAAAAAGAATAAATATGGTTTAGGGGTGGGGATCTGAATGGTTTCTGAGATATATCGCCTTTTATGCGCTGGAGGGGGTGGGGCATGGCCCCGGCACACCCTGACGGACCCCTAGGTTGGCATAAAAGCATTTGGCTAAAAGAAGTTCACCGAAGGAATATTTCTGTAAAAGTTTTGTAAAAATATCTGCAAAGGTTTGGCAGTAAATGCCATTTTTCTGTTTTCCCCGTTATAAGTCTATGGAAACTCTACATGTAAGTTGCGACAGCAACCAAACTAATGAGCCGATTTTCATTAAAAACAAAAACTTTCAATCCCCCAGCTCAAGGATGCTACAGATGAAGTTTGGGCTGAATCGGCCCAGTGGCTTCAGAGATGTCGTTTGAAATTGTTGATGCCAGACGACGACGACGGACAACTGCCTATCCTATAAGCTTTCCTGGAGCCTTCAGCTCTGGTGGAGCTAAAAAGTTGGGTTTCAGGGGGTTCAGAATTATAGAGGCATATTTTGTGATGGATTGAAAGTTTTAGCTTTGATACTGACTTGGAATGATGGTACAAGATCTCTGATTTCTGACCACAGCTGTTAAATTGGAAAACCGGGGTAGGATAATGTAACCACATTGGAGTCTTCAATGTAGTCATGAAAGTACTTCGCATGACTAATGTAAAAATAATTGCATAGACATTATTTAGACTCCTTTATTTATTTATTGAGATTCTTAATACTATATAAAACAAAATATTTATTTATTTATTTTAGCCACAGCATGGAGTTACATCTTGTAAAGTTCTTAAGTGTAATGAACACTTTAATAGTTTGTTTTCATATTTTATTATTCTGATGAAAAATTTCATTTGTATGAAAAAAGTTTAATAGTTCACTTGAATATTCTATAATTATTTCATTTTTATTAATGCATTCATGTTTTTTTATCAGATTATAATCATTTATATATATGTATATATATATGTATATATATCCAATATCTTAGCTGGCTGTCAATAGCGAATTCGCTATCGACAGCCGGCTGTCAATAGCGAATTCGCTATCGACAGCCGGCTGTCAATAGCCACTTCCTTTATTTATAAAGGGAAATCTTTAAAAATCATTTTCTCTGAAACCACAAGGCCTAGGTCTTTGATATTTGGAAATTGGTGTGAAGCTACATCTAGTCGACCTTTACCAAGATTGTTCAAATTATAGCCCTGAGACCAAATATGTCCCCGCCTCTGGCCCCCTGGTTTTAAATAGACTTATATAGTGAAAATCTTTAAAAAAATCTTCTGTAAAACCACAAGGCGTAGGTCTTTGATATTTGGTGTGAAATTTCATCTAGTGGATCTCTATCAAGATTGTTCAAATTATAGCCCTGGGGCCACAAATGCCCCACCCCGAGACCCTAAGGTTTTACATAGACTTATAAAGGGAAATCTTTAAAAATCATCTTCTCTGAAACCACAAGGCCTACTAGGTCTTTGATATTTGGTGTGAAGCTACATCTAGTTGACCTTTACCAAGATTGTTCAAATTAAAACCCTGAGACCAAAATATGCCCCCACCTCGGGGCCCTTTGGTTTTACATAGACTTATATAGGGGAAATCTTTAAAAATCTTCTTCTCTGAGACTGCAAGGCCCATGTCTTTGATATTTGGTATGGAGCTTTATCTAGTGGACTTTTACCAAGATTGTTCAAATTATAGCCCTTGGGCCACAAATGCCCCCACCCTAGGGCCCTTTGGTTTTACATAGACTTTTATAATCTTTGAAAATCTTTTTCTCAGAAGATTGTCCAAGTTATAGCCCTGAGGCCTAAAATGGCCCAGCCCGGGGGCCATTTGGTTTTACATAGGCTTATGTAGGGAATATCTTTAAAAACATCATCTTCTCTAATACCGCAAGGCCCAGGGCTTTGATATTTGGTGTATAGCTTCATCTAAAGGGCCTTTGCCAAGATTGTTAATTATAGTCTTTGTTGATATTTGGTATGAAGCTTCTCCTTTTTAGACCTCCCTCAACATTATGCACATTATAGCCCTGGGGTCAATAATGACCCTGCCCTGGGGCCCATTTGTTATTCTATGGATCAGGTGAGCGATCCAGGGCCATCATGGCCCTCTTGTTTCCATTGTTCATGTATATTACAGTTAATTTCTACAAAAGAATTAAATTTATAAGTATTGCTTAAAGCTGATTTTAAGGAATTTCTTTGCTTAAAGTTTCTTTTTCATGCCGGAAAGTGTATCGCAATATGTATCATATCGTGACACAAATATCGCAATATGTATTGTATCGTGAGGTAACTATATCGTTGCAGCCCTATCAGAATTGGGTGAAAACTTGAGTATCTGGAGAAAAACACTCTGACCTTCCATTGCAGAACTTAGCATCTCACATGTGACCTGAGCAAGGCTCAAACCACTGCAAAGAGGGGGAGCTATTGTGATTGGTCACTGCCCATCGTTGTGATCGTCCATCCAAGTGTCCGTCCATTCACAATTTCTTTAAACAACATGATCGCCTCCTAAACTAGATTTTGACAAAACTCTGCAGAAATAATCCTTGGGTGATCCTCTCAAATTTGTTCAAAGTATTCAATATTCCATGCAGAATTCTGGTTGCCATGACCACAAAATTAATAGGGGAAAATCAGAGAAAACTTTAAAAGATCTTCTTATGAAACCAGAAGGCCCAGGATGAGGTATTTCATATTTGGCATGAAGCTTCTTCTAGTGGACCTCTACCCAGATTGTTCAAATTATAGCACTGGGGCCAAAAATGGCCCGAGGCAGGGCCAACTGCGTTAACATAGAAGTATTTAGGGAACACCTTTAAATATCTTCTTGTTTGAAACAATAAGGCCCTGGAGGTCTTTGATATTTGGTGTGAAGCTTAAATATATGTCTAGTGGACCGCTAGTGGGGCCCAATGGGTTTACATAGCCTAATATAGACAAAATGTTTATAAATCTAAAAGATCTTCTTGACTGAAACCAGATGGCCCAGTGGTATTCGATATTTGAGTTACATGGGGAAAACCTTTAAAAATCATCTTGTCTGAAACCAGAAGGCCCAGGTCTTTGATATTTGTCATGAAGCTAGTACAGGGATTCTGCTGGCCCAAAATGCAGTTCAGACAAATTGTCCAGACAGCTCAACATTTATCGGACATACTGAATTTCATTTGGACAAGTTTGAAAAGATGAAATTTTCTTACACTAAAATAGTCAATGTTACCACTTTTTTAACAATATTGATTCTTACAAACAATATTGATATAAAGAAGAGTCCAAAATCATTTCAGGACATTTTGTCCAGACTTGCCTGAAATCTTTTTGACAATCATAATTTTTTTAAGGACTATGACCGATGTCCGGCCCCAAACAAAATCCCTGTAGTAGTCTTCTACCAAGATTGTTCAAACTATAGCCCTAGTGCCAAAATGGCCCAGGGGCCGGAGCTCACTATGTTTACATATAGGTATACAGTCGACGCTCGATATCTCGAACCTTACGGGACCGGATAAAAAGTCCGAGCTATCCATAGTACGAGATAACCAAAGTGTGAAGTCACATGTATATCAGAGCCCATTATTTGCGTGACATGCTTGGTATTCTTGTATCTAGTGTAATAGCACTTACATGCACAGCTTATGAGTTTTTAAAAAATGATTATGAAAGTAATGGTCTGGCGATCTTAAAAGATTTCTGCATACATACATATTTGGGCATCCAAATAAGCTAAAAATAGATATGTACTTAAATGGACTGGTTCCCTGCTTGTGCATGCAATGCTTATATCACTTTGGTGAGCAGTACATGCTATACGTCATGCGGTAGTCCCTCGTATTGATAAAAGCAGTTTAGGCCCTGCCGAGAAAGCTGGTCATGAGCCTTCGGACAAGGGACAGTACTCAGTTTTGACACTAATGTCAGAGGAGTACGTAAAATATATACTTGTTCCTTATGATAAGACACATTTAGTGACACCAAGCTGGGGTTCCCCTGGGATGCACTGTGGCTATGGCTGGCTAATCGGAGCTGAAAAGACAATTGATTATCAGTCCTTACATTGTGATCGATAATCGATTAGTTTTCACTGAAGATTTGATCATAATTTTACCTGTCTGGCTTTGTCTGAGAACGACTCTCAGCATATGTTGTATTTTACCATAAGAATATATTTGAACAGACAGGCCTGGACAAACAGTGTAGACCCAGATGAGACGCCGCAAAATGCGGCGTCTCATCAGGGCCTGCACTGTTTGCCACTGATCCAGCGATTTTAGGCACAGCTTTGAGTAGTAAATTGTACTTATCAAATAATAGATTGATAATCATTCTTGTGGAATTTATTGATCAATTAATAAATTATCTGATTAATCGTGCCAGCCTTAACTGTGGCCCTGCCCCACCCCCTCGACTTCATAAAAGTCCATATATCTCAGAAACCATTCAGATCCCCACCCCTAAACCATATATATTCTTGTTCCTTATGATAAGACGCATTCATTGACAACAACCTGGGGGCCAAGGGATGCGTCTGGGCCTTGCCATACCCCCTTCACTTCATAAAAGTCCTGATATCTCGGAAACCTTATAGGTCCCCACCCCATAACCATATATATTCTTGTTAAAATACATGACTACCAGCGGCCAGTGCCTCCCCTGAGCTCTGGTGAGCGTAGTGGCCCATGGGCCTCTTGTTTATTCATGGATTTAAAAAAATGGCACAGTTGTTTTCCTTGAGGAGTATACTGGCAGTGCCATTTGAAACAGTTGAGCAGGTACATGTAGGTTGAAGGTCAAGGTCACAAATGATGAAATGGTCATGAACTGAGGTTTTCAGGTCATAACTTCTACATTTATGCATGGATTTCAAAATAGTTTGGTGCATTTGCTTTCCTTGAGGATTAGAATGCCATTTGAAACATCTGTTTTGGTAGGTTGAATGTCAAGGTTACACTTGAAGGTCAAATGATAAAATAGTCATAAATTGAGCTTGTGTCCGGGCCATAACTGAGCTACATTTATTCATAGATTTATTTCAAAATACATGTAATTGTGCACAGTTGTTCTCCTTGACAAGTATAATTTGTTCAAGTACATATATGTTGATGGTCAAGGTCACACTTGAAATTCAGTTGATCAAATGGTCAGAACTTCTACATTAATTTAATGCATGGATTTCAAAATAATCTGGCAAAATTGTTTATTTTAAACGTTTGTTCAGGTAAGTAGAAGGTCAAGGTCACACATGAAGGTCAGGCAATAAAATGGTCATTTGCTTGTGTAAATTGAAATTTTTGGCTCATAAATATTAAAAAAGTTTGCTGTCTGTGAGCATGATGTTGTTTGCATGGCTTCTGTATAATAGATGGATGGATGACTCGTGATTTTATGTCCTTTTCAACAGTCATATCATGATGATGGGAGATTGATAGTGAAAGGCTGTGTCCAGTGGAACTCCGTTTACAGTTTAGAAGATTTTGCCTGGAGTGTGGATCAAACTCTGGACCATTAGATGAGTAGGCCCGGGCTTAACCCACTGAGTTACCGGGGCTCCTCTTCTGTCTAATAAATGAGTGAATCAGTTCTTCACATGTCTATAGGTTCTAAAGCAGACAGCGGGCTTGACAAGTTGTCCCTGGGCAACCAATCTAGTTTTGGAAATAGGGATTGAATGAAATACTATACACATTGTTGATGGTTCCCAGGATGGTTCTTTTTTTAGATTTTATCTCTTTTGGTCTGCTCCTACATGTAACTGCACCCACCTTCCTCAGACAAAGCCCAGAGGGCAGGACCCAGATCATAACTAAGCTTTAAACAACCCTTGCTTTGCCGGCCTTGTTGGCTCAGTCGGATGCGCGTCTGACTGGTGATCAGGAGGACACGGGTTCGACTCACGCCGGGGTCGGCAACATTCTTTCGTGGAGATTGATCATGAAATCTTTTCTACGGTCATTCTCTCCCTTCCGCTGATTCAAGAAGGGCAGTTGTCAGTTTCTGGGGAAAGAATGTGCACTGTACTGGTTAACAACTTACGTATAAGCCTGCCCAGGAAAGTGTGGATAGGTAAACTGACCGGCTCAAAAATGACCTAAATAGTGTTGACTGGGCCGTTAAACTCCAATACAAACAAACAAACCCCTTGCTTTCATCCTGTTTCATCAGAGCCTACACTATCAAACACCAAATGTCTAGAGATTTGTATAACAGAATAGCTAAAGTGGAAAGTATTTTGTCCACTTTCACTCTATCGTTCCTCTACTTAACAGAGCTATTTAGGATTCCGATTAAAACTTTTCCCATGTGATAAGATGGAGAATGGGCGAATATTGCCACAAAAATAAATGGAAAATATACTTAAATAATCTCTTTAGAAATCATATTGCTCTATAAGGCTTAACCTGTTTTTTGCTTTGGTTTTACAGCCCTCTTAAGATACTACTTATATGAAGCCAATCGTTAATCAGAGTTGGGCGAAAACAGGACAACCCAGAGAAAATCCACCTGACATTCCATTGCAGAACTTGGCATCTCGTCTGTGACCCGAGCCAGGCTCGGTTAGACTAAACTAATGATTAAGAGTCAGCACTCTTAAAACCACTAGGCCACAGAGTGGGCAACAACCGGAGGATCCAAAGAAAAACCACCTGACCTGATGCAGAACCTAAATTTGTGTCTCACATATGACTCAAGCGAGGCTAGAACCACAACAGTGAAAGACCTAATGATTAAGAGTCAGAGCTCACTAGGCTAAGACTTTATCTCATTGTTTACTTATGGACTCTTTGATTGCTATATCTGGGACAAGTCTACTTGTCATATACTGGGTGATATGCCTGTTTTATGCCCCAACATCAGAAGATACCGGGGGCATATAGTTTTTTATGCTCCCCGCATCGGATGATGTTGGGCAATATACATCATTACATGTAGTTTTTAGCTCACCAGAACCGAAGGCTCCGGGGGAGCTTATAGGATAGGCAGTTGTCCGGCGTCGTCGTCGTCGTCGTTGTCGTCGTCGTCGTCTGACGTCAACACTTTCAAACATCTTCTTCTCTGAAGCCACTGGACCGATTCAGTCCAAATTTTATCTGTAGCATCCTTGGGCTGGGGGATTGAAAGTTTGTGTTTTTTTATGAAAATCGGCCCATTAGTTTGGTTGCTATGGCAACTTAGAGTTTCCATAGACTTATAATTGGGAAAATTGAAAAATGGCATTTACTGCCAAGTAATTGCAGATATTTGGACAAAACTTTTATAGAAATGTTTCTTGAGTAAAATTCTTTCAGCCATACGCTTTTATGCCAACCTGAGGGTCCCCCAGGTTGTGCCGGGGCCATGCCCCACCCCCTCCACTTCATAAAAGGCCATATATCTCAGAAACCATTCAGATCCCGACCCCTAAACCATATATATTCTTGTTCCTATTGATAAGACGCATTTAGTCACACCAACCTTGGGGTCCTCAGGGATGCGCCGAGGTCATGCCCCACCCCCTCCACTTAATAAAAGGCCCCATATCTCGGAAACCATTCAGATCCCCACCCCTAAACCATATATATTCTTGTTCCTTATGATAAGACCCATTCAGTGACATCAACCTGGGAGTCCCCTGGATGCGCCGGGGCCATGCCCCACCCCCTCCATTTCATAAAAGGCCCAATATCTCGTAAACCTTACAGATCCCCGCCCCTAAACCATATATATGCGTGCTTCTTATGATAAGACACATTCATTGACACCAACCTGGGGGTCCTCAGAGATGCGCTGGGGCCTTGCCCCACCCCTCCACTTCACAAAAGGCCATATATCTCAGAAACTGTTCAGATCCCCACCCCTAAACCATATATATTCTTGTTCCTATTGATAAGACGCATTCAGTAACACCAACCTGGGGGTCGTCAGGGATGCGCACAGGTCAGGCCCCACCCCCTCAACTTTATAAAAGGCCCAATATCTCGGAAACCATTCAGATTCCCACCCCTAAACCATATATATTCTTGTTCCTTTTGATAAGACCCATTCAGTGATATCAACCTGGGAGTCCCCTGGATGCACCGGGGCCATGCCCCACCCCCTCCATTTGATAAAAGGCCCAATATCTCGGAAACCTTACAGATCCCCGCCCATAAACCATATATATGCTTGCTTCTTATGATAAGACACATTCATTGACACCAACCTGGGGGTCCTCAGAGACGCGCTGGGGCCTTGCCCCACCCCTCCACTTCAAAAAAGGCCATATATTTTAGAAACTGTTCAGATCCTCACCCCTAAACCATATATATTCTTGTTCATTATGATAAGACGCATTCAGTAACACTAACCTGGGGGTTCCCAGGGATATGCTGGGGCCATGCCCCACCCCCTCCATTTCATAATATCACAATATCTCGGAAACCCTACAGATGGCCACCCCTTAACCATATATAGTCTTGTTCCTTATGATAAGACACATTCATTGACACCAACCTGGGAGTCTCCCTGGGCCTTGCCCCACCCCTCCACTTCACATAAGGCCTTATATCTCAGAGAATGTTCTTAGCCCCACCCTAAACCATATATATTCATCTTTCTTATGGTAAGACGCATTCAGTGACAGCAGCTTGGGAGTCCCCGGGGCACGCCCAGGCCATGCCACACCGCTTTACTTCATTAAAAGCCATATATATCAGAAATAGTTCAGATTCCCACCCCTAAACCATATACTTGTTCCTTATGATAAGACTCGTTCAATCACACCAACCTGGAGGTCTCTTTGTGCTGAGGCAATGTGCCCCGCCCTTCCATTTCATAAAAGGCTTTATATTTCAGAAACCATTCAAATCCCCACCCCATAATCATATATGTTCTTGTTCCTTATTGTAAGCACACCTACTGTAGCGGGGTCCGCAGAAGTTCACCGAAGGAATATTTCTGTAAAAGTTTTGTAAAAATATCTGCAAAGGTTTGGCAGTAAATGCCATTTTTCTGTTTTCCCCGTTATAAGTCTATGGAAACTCTACATGTAAGTTGCGACAGCAACCAAACTAATGAGCCGATTTTCATTAAAAACAAAAACTTTCAATCCCCCAGCTCAAGGATGCTACAGATGAAGTTTGGGCTGAATCGGCCCAGTGGCTTCAGAGATGTCGTTTGAAATTGTTGATGCCAGACGACGACGACGGACAACTGCCTATCCTATAAGCTTTCCTGGAGCCTTCAGCTCTGGTGGAGCTAAAAAGTTGGGTTTCAGGGGTTTCAGAATTATAGAGGCATATTTTGTGATGGATTGAAAGTTTTAGCTTTGATACTGACTTGGAATGATGGTACAAGATCTCTGATTTCTGACCACAGCTGTTAAATTGGAAAACCGGGGTAGGATAATGTAACCACATTGGAGTCTTCAATGTAGTCATGAAAGTACTTCGCATGACTAATGTAAAAATAATTGCATAGACATTATTTAGACTCCTTTATTTATTTATTGAGATTCTTAATACTATATAAAACAAAATATTTATTTATTTATTTTAGCCACAGCATGGAGTTACATCTTGTAAAGTTCTTAAGTGTAATGAACACTTTAATAGTTTGTTTTCATATTTTATTATTCTGATGAAAAATTTCATTTGTATGAAAAAAGTTTAATAGTTCACTTGAATATTCTATAATTATTTCATTTTTATTAATGCATTCATGTTTTTTTATCAGATTATAATCATTTATATATATGTATATATATATGTATATTACGCATTGTTGCGTATATTACGTCGTTACGCATTGTTGCTACGTTACCATTTAATGTCTTCTTGAAAATCTGTTAAAACAGTGAAACCGCGGTAGAAGTCTACTGAATAATAAAGAATTGTGTGGCAATATCGGACTTTTTTGATTTTCTATATATGTATATATATCCAATATCTTAGCTGGCTGTCAATAGCGAATTCGCTATCGACAGCCGGCTGTCAATAGCGAATTCGCTATCGACAGCCGGCTGTCAATAGCCACTTCCTTTATTTATAAAGGGAAATCTTTAAAAATCATTTTCTCTGAAACCACAAGGCCTAGGTCTTTGATATTTGGAAATTGGTGTGAAGCTACATCTAGTCGACCTTTACCAAGATTGTTCAAATTATAGCCCTGAGACCAAATATGTCCCCGCCTCTGGCCCCCTGGTTTTAAATAGACTTATATAGTGAAAATCTTTAAAAAAATCTTCTGTAAAACCACAAGGCGTAGGTCTTTGATATTTGGTGTGAAATTTCATCTAGTGGATCTCTATCAAGATTGTTCAAATTATAGCCCTGGGGCCACAAATGCCCCACCCCGAGACCCTAAGGTTTTACATAGACTTATAAAGGGAAATCTTTAAAAATCATCTTCTCTGAAACCACAAGGCCTACTAGGTCTTTGATATTTGGTGTGAAGCTACATCTAGTTGACCTTTACCAAGATTGTTCAAATTAAAACCCTGAGACCAAAATATGCCCCCACCTCGGGGCCCTTTGGTTTTACATAGACTTATATAGGGGAAATCTTTAAAAATCTTCTTCTCTGAGACTGCAAGGCCCATGTCTTTGATATTTGGTATGGAGCTTTATCTAGTGGACTTTTACCAAGATTGTTCAAATTATAGCCCTTGGGCCACAAATGCCCCCACCCTAGGGCCCTTTGGTTTTACATAGACTTTTATAATCTTTGAAAAACTTTTTCTCAGAAGATTGTCCAAGTTATAGCCCTGAGGCCTAAAATGGCCCAGCCCGGGGGCCATTTGGTTTTACATAGGCTTATGTAGGGAATATCTTTAAAAACATCATCTTCTCTAATACCGCAAGGCCCAGGGCTTTGATATTTGGTGTATAGCTTCATCTAAAGGGCCTTTGCCAAGATTGTTAATTATAGTCTTTGTTGATATTTGGTATGAAGCTTCTCCTTTTTAGACCTCCCTCAACATTATGCACATTATAGCCCTGGGGTCAATAATGACCCTGCCCTGGGGCCCATTTGTTATTCTATGGATCAGGTGAGCGATCCAGGGCCATCATGGCCCTCTTGTTTCCATTGTTCATGTATATTACAGTTAATTTCTACAAAAGAATTAAATTTATAAGTATTGCTTAAAGCTGATTTTAAGGAATTTCTTTGCTTAAAGTTTCTTTTTCATGCCGGAAAGTGTATCGCAATATGTATCATATCGTGACACAAATATCGCAATATGTATTGTATCGTGAGGTAACTATATCGTTGCAGCCCTATCAGAATTGGGTGAAAACTTGAGTATCTGGAGAAAAACACTCTGACCTTCCATTGCAGAACTTAGCATCTCACATGTGACCTGAGCAAGGCTCAAACCACTGCAAAGAGGGGGAGCTATTGTGATTGGTCACTGCCCATCGTTGTGATCGTCCATCCAAGTGTCCGTCCATTCACAATTTCTTTAAACAACATGATCGCCTCCTAAACTAGATTTTGACAAAACTCTGCAGAAATAATCCTTGGGTGATCCTCTCAAATTTGTTCAAAGTATTCAATATTCCATGCAGAATTCTGGTTGCCATGACCACAAAATTAATAGGGGAAAATCAGAGAAAACTTTAAAAGATCTTCTTATGAAACCAGAAGGCCCAGGATGAGGTATTTCATATTTGGCATGAAGCTTCTTCTAGTGGACCTCTACCCAGATTGTTCAAATTATAGCACTGGGGCCAAAAATGGCCCGAGGCAGGGCCAACTGCGTTAACATAGAAGTATTTAGGGAACACCTTTAAATATCTTCTTGTTTGAAACAATAAGGCCCTGGAGGTCTTTGATATTTGGTGTGAAGCTTAAATATATGTCTAGTGGACCGCTAGTGGGGCCCAATGGGTTTACATAGCCTAATATAGACAAAATGTTTATAAATCTAAAAGATCTTCTTGACTGAAACCAGATGGCCCAGTGGTATTCGATATTTGAGTTACATGGGGAAAACCTTTAAAAATCATCTTGTCTGAAACCAGAAGGCCCAGGTCTTTGATATTTGTCATGAAGCTAGTACAGGGATTCTGCTGGCCCAAAATGCAGTTCAGACAAATTGTCCAGACAGCTCAACATTTATCGGACATACTGAATTTCATTTGGACAAGTTTGAAAAGATGAAATTTTCTTACACTAAAATAGTCAATGTTACCACTTTTTTAACAATATTGATTCTTACAAACAATATTGATATAAAGAAGAGTCCAAAATCATTTCAGGACATTTTGTCCAGACTTGCCTGAAATCTTTTTGACAATCATAATTTTTTTAAGGACTATGACCGATGTCCGGCCCCAAACAAAATCCCTGTAGTAGTCTTCTACCAAGATTGTTCAAACTATAGCCCTAGTGCCAAAATGGCCCAGGGGCCGGAGCTCACTGTGTTTACATATAGGTATACAGTCGACGCTCGATATCTCGAACCTTACGGGACCGGATAAAAAGTCCGAGCTATCCATAGTACGAGATAACCAAAGTGTGAAGTCACATGTATATCAGAGCCCATTATTTGCGTGACATGCTTGGTATTCTTGTATCTAGTGTAATAGCACTTACATGCACAGCTTATGAGTTTTTAAAAAATGATTATGAAAGTAATGGTCTGGCGATCTTAAAAGATTTCTGCATACATACATATTTGGGCATCCAAATAAGCTAAAAATAGATATGTACTTAAATGGACTGGTTCCCTGCTTGTGCATGCAATGCTTATATCACTTTGGTGAGCAGTACATGCTATACGTCATGCGGTAGTCCCTCGTATTGATAAAAGCAGTTTAGGCCCTGCCGAGAAAGCTGGTCATGAGCCTTCGGACAAGGGACAGTACTCAGTTTTGACACTAATGTCAGAGGAGTACGTAAAATATATACGTGTTCCTTATGATAAGACACATTTAGTGACACCAAGCTGGGGTTCCCCTGGGATGCACTGTGGCTATGGCTGGCTAATCGGAGCTGAAAAGACAATTGATTATCAGTCCTTACATTGTGATCGATAATCGATTAGTTTTCACTGAAGATTTGATCATAATTTTACCTGTCTGGCTTTGTCTGAGAACGACTCTCAGCATATGTTGTATTTTACCATAAGAATATATTTGAACAGACAGGCCTGGACAAACAGTGTAGACCCAGATGAGACGCCGCAAAATGCGGCGTCTCATCAGGGCCTGCACTGTTTGCCACTGATCCAGCGATTTTAGGCACAGCTTTGAGTAGTAAATTGTACTTATCAAATAATAGATTGATAATCATTCTTGTGGAATTTATTGATCAATTAATAAATTATCTGATTAATCGTGCCAGCCTTAACTGTGGCCCTGCCCCACCCCCTCGACTTCATAAAAGTCCATATATCTCAGAAACCATTCAGATCCCCACCCCTAAACCATATATATTCTTGTTCCTTATGATAAGACGCATTCATTGACAACAACCTGGGGGCCAAGGGATGCGTCTGGGCCTTGCCATACCCCCTTCACTTCATAAAAGTCCTGATATCTCGGAAACCTTATAGGTCCCCACCCCATAACCATATATATTCTTGTTAAAATACATGACTACCAGCGGCCAGTGCCTCCCCTGAGCTCTGGTGAGCGTAGTGGCCCATGGGCCTCTTGTTTATTCATGGATTTAAAAAAATGGCACAGTTGTTTTCCTTGAGGAGTATACTGGCAGTGCCATTTGAAACAGTTGAGCAGGTACATGTAGGTTGAAGGTCAAGGTCACAAATGATGAAATGGTCATGAACTGAGGTTTTCAGGTCATAACTTCTACATTTATGCATGGATTTCAAAATAGTTTGGTGCATTTGCTTTCCTTGAGGATTAGAATGCCATTTGAAACATCTGTTTTGGTAGGTTGAATGTCAAGGTTACACTTGAAGGTCAAATGATAAAATAGTCATAAATTGAGCTTGTGTCCGGGCCATAACTGAGCTACATTTATTCATAGATTTATTTCAAAATACATGTAATTGTGCACAGTTGTTCTCCTTGACAAGTATAATTTGTTCAAGTACATATATGTTGATGGTCAAGGTCACACTTGAAATTCAGTTGATCAAATGGTCAGAACTTCTACATTAATTTAATGCATGGATTTCAAAATAATCTGGCAAAATTGTTTATTTTAAACGTTTGTTCAGGTAAGTAGAAGGTCAAGGTCACACATGAAGGTCAGGCAATAAAATGGTCATTTGCTTGTGTAAATTGAAATTTTTGGCTCATAAATATTAAAAAAGTTTGCTGTCTGTGAGCATGATGTTGTTTGCATGGCTTCTGTATAATAGATGGATGGATGACTCGTGATTTTATGTCCTTTTCAACAGTCATATCATGATGATGGGAGATTGATAGTGAAAGGCTGTGTCCAGTGGAACTCCGTTTACAGTTTAGAAGATTTTGCCTGGAGTGTGGATCAAACTCTGGACCATTAGATGAGTAGGCCCGGGCTTAACCCACTGAGTTACCGGGGCTCCTCTTCTGTCTAATAAATGAGTGAATCAGTTCTTCACATGTCTATAGGTTCTAAAGCAGACAGCGGGCTTGACAAGTTGTCCCTGGGCAACCAATCTAGTTTTGGAAATAGGGATTGAATGAAATACTATACACATTGTTGATGGTTTCCAGGATGGTTCTTTTTTTTTAGATTTTATCTCTTTTGGTCTGCTCCTACATGTAACTGCACCCACCTTCCTCAGACAAAGCCCAGAGGGCAGGACCCAGATCATAACTAAGCTTTAAACAACCCTTGCTTTGCCGGCCTTGTTGGCTCAGTCGGATGCGCGTCTGACTGGTGATCAGGAGGACACGGGTTCGACTCACGCCGGGGTCGGCAACATTCTTTCGTGGAGATTGATCATGAAATCTTTTCTACGGTCATTCTCTCCCTTCCGCTGATTCAAGAAGGGCAGTTGTCAGTTTCTGGGGAAAGAATGTGCACTGTACTGGTTAACAACTTACGTATAAGCCTGCCCAGGAAAGTGTGGATAGGTAAACTGACCGGCTCAAAAATGACCTAAATAGTGTTGACTGGGCCGTTAAACTCCAATACAAACAAACAAACCCCTTGCTTTCATCCTGTTTCATCAGAGCCTACACTATCAAACACCAAATGTCTAGAGATTTGTATAACAGAATAGCTAAAGTGGAAAGTATTTTGTCCACTTTCACTCTATCGTTCCTCTACTTAACAGAGCTATTTAGGATTCCGATTAAAACTTTTCCCATGTGATAAGATGGAGAATGGGCGAATATTGCCACAAAAATAAATGGAAAATATACTTAAATAATCTCTTTAGAAATCATATTGCTCTATAAGGCTTAACCTGTTTTTTGCTTTGGTTTTACAGCCCTCTTAAGATACTACTTATATGAAGCCAATCGTTAATCAGAGTTGGGCGAAAACAGGACAACCCAGAGAAAATCCACCTGACATTCCATTGCAGAACTTGGCATCTCGTCTGTGACCCGAGCCAGGCTCGGTTAGACTAAACTAATGATTAAGAGTCAGCACTCTTAAAACCACTAGGCCACAGAGTGGGCAACAACCGGAGGATCCAAAGAAAAACCACCTGACCTGATGCAGAACCTAAATTTGTGTCTCACATATGACTCAAGCGAGGCTAGAACCACAACAGTGAAAGACCTAATGATTAAGAGTCAGAGCTCACTAGGCTAAGACTTTATCTCATTGTTTACTAATGGACTCTTTGATTGCTATATCTGGGACAAGTCTACTTGTCATATACTGGGTGATATGCCTGTTTTTATGCCCCAACATCAGAAGATACCGGGGGCATATAGTTTTTTATGCTCCCCGCATCGGATGATGTTGGGCAATATACATCATTACATGTAGTTTTTAGCTCACCAGAACCGAAGGCTCCGGGGGAGCTTATAGGATAGGCAGTTGTCCGGCGTCGTCGTCGTCGTCGTTGTCGTCGTCGTCGTCTGACGTCAACACTTTCAAACATCTTCTTCTCTGAAGCCACTGGACCGATTCAGTCCAAATTTTATCTGTAGCATCCTTGGGCTGGGGGATTGAAAGTTTGTGTTTTTTATGAAAATCGGCCCATTAGTTTGGTTGCTATGGCAACTTAGAGTTTCCATAGACTTATAATTGGGAAAATTGAAAAATGGCATTTACTGCCAAGTAATTGCAGATATTTGGACAAAACTTTTATAGAAATGTTTCTTGAGTAAAATTCTTTCAGCCATACGCTTTTATGCCAACCTGAGGGTCCCCCAGGTTGTGCCGGGGCCATGCCCCACCCCCTCCACTTCATAAAAGGCCATATATCTCAGAAACCATTCAGATCCCGACCCCTAAACCATATATATTCTTGTTCCTATTGATAAGACGCATTTAGTCACACCAACCTTGGGGTCCTCAGGGATGCGCCGAGGTCATGCCCCACCCCCTCCACTTAATAAAAGGCCCCATATCTCGGAAACCATTCAGATCCCCACCCCTAAACCATATATATTCTTGTTCCTTATGATAAGACCCATTCAGTGACATCAACCTGGGAGTCCCCTGGATGCGCCGGGGCCATGCCCCACCCCCTCCATTTCATAAAAGGCCCAATATCTCGTAAACCTTACAGATCCCCGCCCCTAAACCATATATATGCGTGCTTCTTATGATAAGACACATTCATTGACACCAACCTGGGGGTCCTCAGAGATGCGCTGGGGCCTTGCCCCACCCCTCCACTTCACAAAAGGCCATATATCTCAGAAACTGTTCAGATCCCCACCCCTAAACCATATATATTCTTGTTTCTATTGATAAGACGCATTCAGTAACACCAACCTGGGGGTCGTCAGGGATGCGCACAGGTCAGGCCCCACCCCCTCAACTTTATAAAAGGCCCAATATCTCGGAAACCATTCAGATTCCCACCCCTAAACCATATATATTCTTGTTCCTTTTGATAAGACCCATTCAGTGATATCAACCTGGGAGTCCCCTGGATGCACCGGGGCCATGCCCCACCCCCTCCATTTGATAAAAGGCCCAATATCTCGGAAACCTTACAGATCCCCGCCCATAAACCATATATATGCTTGCTTCTTATGATAAGACACATTCATTGACACCAACCTGGGGGTCCTCAGAGACGCGCTGGGGCCTTGCCCCACCCCTCCACTTCAAAAAAGGCCATATATTTTAGAAACTGTTCAGATCCTCACCCCTAAACCATATATATTCTTGTTCATTATGATAAGACGCATTCAGTAACACCAACCTGGGGGTTCCCAGGGATATGCTGGGGCCATGCCCCACCCCCTCCATTTCATAATATCACAATATCTCGGAAACCCTACAGATGGCCACCCCTTAACCATATATAGTCTTGTTCCTTATGATAAGACACATTCATTGACACCAACCTGGGAGTCTCCCTGGGCCTTGCCCCACCCCTCCACTTCACATAAGGCCTTATATCTCAGAGAATGTTCTTAGCCCCACCCTAAACCATATATATTCATCTTTCTTATGGTAAGACGCATTCAGTGACAGCAGCTTGGGAGTCCCCGGGGCACGCCCAGGCCATGCCACACCGCTTTACTTCATTAAAAGCCATATATATCAGAAATAGTTCAGATTCCCACCCCTAAACCATATACTTGTTCCTTATGATAAGACTCGTTCAATCACACCAACCTGGAGGTCTCTTTGTGCTGAGGCAATGTGCCCCGCCCTTCCATTTCATAAAAGGCTTTATATTTCAGAAACCATTCAAATCCCCACCCCATAATCATATATGTTCTTGTTCCTTATTGTAAGCACACCTACTGTAGCGGGGTCCGCAGGGGCCATTCCTATTTCATAAAAGGGCCTCAAATCTCTGAAACCGGTCAGATTCCCAGCACTGAACCATATATATACTTGGTCCTTATGATAAGACACATTTAGGGACAACAGTTTGGGCTTTCCTGGGATCAACAGGGCATGCCCCAACCCCTCAACTGTTAAAGAGGCCTTACAGATCCCCATTGCTAAACCATATATATTTTTGTTTCTTATGATAAGACGCATTCAGTGATACCAACCAGGGCTCCATTGGGTCCATGCCCCACCCCCTCTACTTCATAAAAGGCCTAACTTTTCAGATGCTGAGTCCACATGGGTGCTCATTTGGACATGGGGGTTCATTTGGTGGATTAAAATGATATCATGTTATAATACATGGCTGCCATTGGGCAGGATGGGCAGTGCCCACCTGAGCTCTGGTTTAATTATCTGCCCTTGACTTACATCCATATAGTAAACCGTGTCCGGGCCATAACTCCTAAACCGTATGGAATATATTCATGAAATTTCACAGTTGCATTCATCACACTGAGACGATGTGTCATGAACAAGGAAGACAACTCTTGCTTTTTGGGTTTTTGAATTATCTGCCCTTGACTTAGTACCATATAGTAAACCGTGTCTGGGCCATAACTCCTAAACCGTATGGAATATATTCATGAAACTTCCCAGGTGCATTCATCACACTGAGACGATGTGTCATGAACAAGGAAGACAACCCCTGCTTGTTTAGTTTTTGAATTATCTGCCCTTGACTTACATCCATATAGTCAAATGGTATGTCGTGTCCGGGCCATAACTCCTAAACCGTATGGAATATATTCATGAAACTTCACAGGTGCATTCATCACACTTAGACGATGTGTCATGAACAAGGAAGACAACTCTTGCATTTTTGGTTTTTGAATTATCTGCCCTTGACTTAGTACCATATAGTAAACCGTGTCCGGGCCATAATTCCTAAACCGTATGGAATATATTCATGAAACTTCACGGGTGCATTCATCACACTGAGACGATGTGCCATGAACAAGGAAGACAACTCCTGCTTGTTTAGTTTTTGAATTATCTGCCCTTGACTTACATCCATATATAGTCAAATGGTATGTCGTGTCCGGGCCATAACTCCTAAACCATATGGAATATATTCATGAAACTTCACAGGTGCATTCATCACACTGAGACGATGTGTCATGAACAAGGAAGACAACTCTTGCATTTTTGGTTTTTGGATTATCTGCCCTTGATGCAAATATGTTACGATTGATTTGAAGTACATTTGTAATATTTTTAGCTCACCAGAGCCGAAGGCTCCGGGGGAGCTTATAGGATAGGCAGTTGTCCGGCGTCGTTGTCGTCGTCTGACGTCAACACTTTCAAACATCTTCTACTCTGAAGCCACTGGACAGATTCAGCCCAAATTTTATCTGTAGCATCCTTGGGCTGGGGGATTGAAAGTTTGTGTTTTTTATTAAAATCGGCCCATTAGTTTGGTTGCTATGGCAACTTAGAGTTTCCATAGACTTATAATGGGGAAAATTGAAAAATGGCATTTACTGCCAAGTCATTGCAGATATTTTGACAAAACTTTTATAGAATTGTTTCTTGAGTAAAATTCTTTCAGCCATATGCTTTTATACCAACCTGAGGGTCCCCCAGGTTGTGCCTGGGCCATGCCCCACCCCCTCCACTTCATAAAAGGCCATATATCTCAGAAACCATTCAGATCCCGACCCCTAAACCATATATATTCTTGTTCCTATTGATAAGACGCATTCAGTAACACCAACCTGGGGTCCTCAGGGATGCGCTGAGGTCATGTCCCACCCCCTCCACTTAATAAAAGGCCCAATATCTCGGAAACCATTCAGATCCCCACCCCTAAACCATATATATTCTTGTTCCTTATGATAAGACCCATTCAGTGACATCAACCTGGGAGTCCCCTGGATGCGCCAGGGCCATGCCCCACCCCCTCCATTTCATAAAAAGGCTAATATCTCGTAAACCTTACAGATCCCCGCCCCTAAACCATATATACATGTATGCATGCTTCTTATGATAAGACACATTCATTGACACCAACCTGGGGGTCCTCAGAGATGTGCTGGGGCCTTGCCCCACCCCTCCTCTTCACAAAAGGCCATATATCTCAGAAACTGTTCAGATCCCCACCCCTAAACCATATATATTCTTGTTCCTATTGATAAAACACATTCAGTAACACCAACCTGGGGGTCGTCAGGGATGCGCCCAGGTCATGCCCCACCCCCTCCACTTTATAAAAGGCCCAATATCTCGGAAACCATTCAGATTCCCACCCCTAAACCATATATATTCTTGTTCCTTTTGATAAGACCCATTCAGTGACATCAACCTGGGAGTCCCCTGGATGCGCCGGGGCCATGCCCTACCCCCACCATTTCATAAAAGGCCCAATATCTCGGAAACCTTACAGATCCCCGCCCATAAACCATATATATGCTTGCTTCTTATGATAAGACACATTCATTGACACCAACCTGGGGGTCCTCAGAGACGCGCTGGGGCCTTGCCCCACCCCTCCACTTCACAAAAGGCCATATATCTCAGAAACTGTTCAGATCCCCACCCCTAAACCATATATATTCTTGTTCATTATGATAAGACGCATTCAGTGGCACCAACCTAGGGGTCCCCAGGGATGTGATGGGGCCATGCCCCACCCCCTCCATTTCATAATATCACAATATCTCGGAAACCCTACAGATGGCCACCCCTAAGCCATATATATTCTTGTTCCTTATGATAAGACACGTTCATTGACACCAACCTGGGAGTCTCCCGGGGCCTTGCCCAACCCCTCCACTTCACATACGGCCTTATATCTCAGAGAATGTTCTTTGCCCCACCCTAAACCATATATATTCATCTTATGATAAGACCCATTCAGTGACACCAGCTTGGGAGTCCCGGGGCACGCCTAGGCAATGCCCCACCGCTTTAGTTCATTAAAAGCCATATATCTCAGAAATAGTTCAGATCCCCACCCCTAAACCATATACTTGTTCCTTATTATAAGACTCGTTCAATCACACCAACCTGGGGGTCTCTTTGTGCTGAGGCAATGTGCCCCGTCCTTCCATTTCATAAAAGGCTTTATATTTCAGAAACCATTCAAATCCCCACCCCATAATCATAAATGTTCTTGTTCCTTATTATTTGCACACCTACTGTAGCGGGGTCCCCAGGGGCCATTCCTATCCTTTCCACTTCATCAAAGGGCCTCAAATCTCTGAAACCGGTCAGATTCCCAGCACTAAACCATATATATACTTGGTCCTTATGATAAGACACATTTAGGGACAACAGTTTGGGCTTTCCTGGGATCAACAGGGCATGCCCCAACCCTTCCACTGTTTAAGAGGCCTTATAGATCCCCACTGCTAAACCATATATATTTTTGTTTCTTATGATAAGACGCATTTGGTGATACCAACCAGGGCTCCATTGGGTCCATGCTCCACCCCCTCTACTTCATAAAAGGCCTAACTTTTCAGATGCTGAGTCCACATGGGTGCTCATTTGGACATGGGGGCTCATTTGGCAGATTAAAATGATATCATGTTAAAATACATGGCTGCCATTGGGCAGGATGGGCAGTGCCCACCTGAGCTCTGGTGAGCATAGTGGCCCATGGGCCTCTTGTTTGGTTTTCCGTACGTGGGTTCATGGGTACATGCATGCGTGCGTCCGAATATACGTCCTTCTGAACGAAAGTGTGTACGTACGTACTCTTGTTAGACTCAGGTTAAGGTTTTTGTACCAGGTAGAGCCTGAATTTTACAGAACATTATATTTTCCAAACCATGCGATGGACTTGGTTCATATTTAGTATGATGATAGATATAGGTCCAACGTTTTATTCAGCACTACCTCCAGCCATACACATGACCTCAATGTCAAGGTCACAGACTTAGAAATTTTAAATGTTTAAGACACAGGTTAAGGTATTTGTACTAGGTAAAACTTGAGCTCATATTTTCCACACCATGTGATGAATTTGGTTCATATTTGATATGATGATAGATTATAGGTCCAATGTTTTATTCAGCGATAACCCCCACCCAAACCCATGATCTCAAGGTCAAGGTCACAGACTTTGAATTTTTTTTTATGTTTAGACTCGGGTAAAGGTATTTGTACCAGGGAGAACCTAGACTTGTATGATGTTTTGTTTGTTTGTATTGGAGTTTAACGGCCCAGTCAAAACTATTTGTCATTTTTGAGCCGGTCAGTTTACCTATCAACACTTTCCTGAGCAGGCTTATACGTAAGCGGTTAACCAGTACAGTGCACATTCTTTTGCCAGAAACTGACAACTGCCTTTCTTGAATCAACGGAAGGGAGAGAATGACCGTAGAAAAGATTTCATGATCAATCTCCACGAAAGAATGTTGCCGACCCCTGCGGGAGTCGAACCCGCGTCCATCTGATCACCAGTAAGACGCGCATCTGACTGAGCCACTGAGGCCGGCAAACTTTTATGATTCATTTGGTTCATATTTGGTTTGCTAATAGATACAGGTCCGAAATTTTAGTCAGTAATACTCTCACCCATGCCTATGACTTCAAGGTCAAGGTCACAGACTTAGAAATCTTTAACATTATTTTTTTAAGAGTTCATATGATGGATTGGGTTTATATTTGGTATTATAATAGATACAGGTCTAACATGACATACAGCAATACCCTACCTACAATTTATGCACATGACCTCAAGGTCAAGGTCATAGACATAGAAATTTTTATGCTCGCCGCTTTGTCTGTCTGTCCGACCGCCCATCCGTCCGAAATACTCTTTATCTCTTAAAGTATTAAAGGTATTTAAGTGAAACTTGATATACTGATAGAGGGCGATGAGGGGAATCAGAGAATACAAGAACCATAACCCGGTCACCAGTATTTATGGTGTTACTTCCCTAATTAAAAGCTTGCCCGGAGCATACAGAAAGGAAGTAAGTGAAACTTTATACAATGAAAGATACCGGCCCCGATAGCTCAGTTGGTAGAGTGTCTGCTCCGGGAAAGGGGAGGTCACGGGTTCAATCCCGGGCCGCGACATACCAAAGTTGTTAAGAATGGTACTAGCTGCTCCTCGCTTGGCACTCAGTTTTACGGGGTAGAGCTAGGACTGGTAGTCTGGTAGACCCAGTGTCAGGATAATGTGACTGGGTGAGGTATCATGTAATGTGTCTAGGACATGATACTTCAGTGAGGCAGCACTATAAAAGTGAGCATTGAGCTCCCTGTCGCAACCAGACACCGTCGTGATATGACTGAAAAATTGTTGAAAGCGACGTTAAACCCGAATTCACACACACACACACACACACACACACACACACACACACACACACACATCCTACTGCACATCTTCGGGAAGCATCCTTCGGTTTCACTAAATTTCTTGTTAAATTTTAAGTACGTTAAGAGCTCATATTTTTCAAACCATATTAAATGGATTTGCTTCATATTTGGTATGGTGATAGTTACTGGTCCAAAGTTTTATTCAGCCATACGACAGCCCCCTGATATCAAGGTCAAGGTCACAGACTCAAAAATTTTTGATGTTAAAGATTTTTAGAGCTCATTCTTTTCCAACCATATAATGGATTTGCTTCATATTTGGAATGATGGTAGATACAGGTTGAAAGTGTCTTTCAGCCATTACCCTGCCCTTGCCCCATGACTTGAAGGTCAAGGTCACGGACTTAGAAATTTTTTTATGTTAAAGTTTTAATTGCTCATGAATATTTTTCAAAGGCTGAATCGGCAATACCTGCCCACCTATGCCAATGACCTAAAGCACACATTTCCAGATGAGTTATGCTGTCCAATGACAGCTGTTATCGCAACATGATTTTTTCAGGTTGAAGCGGGCCCCTAGGCAGGGGCATCTGTGTCGTATTGACACATTTTCTATTTTTGTCCTTATTCTATTTTCTATGAAAAATTCTGTTAGCTAATATTGAGGCGCTGATCAGATGCCGTGTTCTGCGGCCGTGTTCTGCGGCATCTGATCTGGGCCTGCACTGTTTGCCGAGGTACCCATTTAGGGATTGCCCCCCCCCCCCCAAAATGGGTTAAAAAAATTGTTCATCGTACAGTTTTTATGCTTCTTACTCACCAGAGCCAAAGGCTTTAGGAAAGCTTATACGAGACTCAGTTGTCCATCATTGTTTGTTGTCTATGAAATATTTCAAATAACACCTCCTTCAAACTTAAATTAAAGCCACTGGCCTAGTTGGGCTCAAATTTGATTTGTAGCAACTAGCATTCATGGTTTGTGAAATTGATAGTTCATGGTTTGTATGAAAATGTCAACGAATTGGGTAACTTTAAATCTAACATGCATGAATCACCATGCCAGTCCAAAAAACAAGCGGTGGTAATTTGGAACTGGACTCTGGTGAGCCTGTGTGCAGGGTTTTCCATCAGAATTTTCTTAAGAGGCCATTCACCAGTTTGAGGCGGCAAATTTCTAAAATTTCTTAAGACTTAAATTAAAAAAGAACAAAAAAACATTTGACGTGACCAGAAAATAAATTGAGGCGGTCATTTTGGCATCCTACCGCCTCTTAATGAAAACCCTGTAGGTGTTGCAATTATTTTCTGCTCTAGTACCATCAGTTTAGTATGTTAGATCATAGCAGATCATAGTTGCTAGAAATGCAAAGTATCGCTATGTGCATAACACTGTATACATGTATTGAATTATTTTAGAACTCTGGACCAGTTATGAGCTACCTAGAGACAGTTAGTGAGACTTCTGACAGAATCTGTGTTGCCAAGTCAGACAAGAAGCATTGCTGACTGCAGATGACAGTTGAACCGTTGCTTGCTGGCCTTTCAAAGGAAATAGAAGAGGTACTGTAGCATAACATACCATTGGGACACCTAGAACCCTTAATTTTCAATTTATTCCAAATAAAAAATAATGGATTATAGTGTTCCAGTATTTAAACACAATAGGTAATTCAACTGATGGCTGACTGACAATTGGTACAGACCCTAATGCCATGCACAACTCTAATGTGCTTGAACGGTGTTTATGTACCTGTACTTCTGTTCTGAAAAAAGAAGGATCTTACATGAGTGGGCATTTCATAC
This sequence comes from Lucinisca nassula, assembly GCA_963580285.1. Lineage (NCBI taxonomy): Eukaryota > Metazoa > Mollusca > Bivalvia > Lucinida > Lucinidae > Lucinisca > Lucinisca nassula. The sequence continues at coordinate 17,201,435 of OY757015.1, forward strand.
GAAATTTAAGAGACAAAACCTTTGGAAAGTTTCATAAATTTCAAATGAAGTGACTTCAAGAGAAATATGCAGTTGTCATATATGACTATTTGTAGTAAGATTTTATTGCCATAAAAGTTCACACTTTTGTCGAGCCTGCTTGTGATGAGCAAGACATAGTTTTTACAGTTTGAGTTTGGTGTATGTGCATGTGTGCATTGTGCATGAATTGTGTGTCTGTCTGGATTTTCTACATAATGTATGGATTTCAAAATAATTATAGCCCTGCTTTAAAAAAGTGGGGGCTATATTGGATTTGCCTTGTCCTTCTTTGATTCAGTAATTCCGTTATTCATCATAACTAAAAACCATTTGAGGTATTTTCATGAAACTTCACACTAATGTAAAGCACTATGAGACGATATGCAGAGTGCATGAAACATAACTCTGGATTGCCTACTTTTGGAGTTATTGCCCTTTGAACAGTGAAAAATGGCAATTTTAACCATGTCATCAAAAACCGTTCGAGGTATTTTCATGAAACTTCACACAAATGTTAAGCGCTATAAGACGATGTGCAGAGTGTAAAACCATAATATGTTCTATAAAAGGGTTATCCTTTGGATGCATAACTCCGGATTGCCTACTTTTGGGGTCATTGTCCTTTGAACATTGAAAAATGCCAACTGTAATGCTGTTATTCATGATAACTCAAAAACCGTTTGAGGTATTTTCATGAAACTTCACACAAATGTAAAGCACTTTGAGACAACGTGCAGAGCGCATGAACCATAACTTTTGGAGTTATTGCCCTTTGAACATTGAAAAATGGCAATTTTAACCTTGTCATCAAAAACCTTTTGAGGTATTTTCATGAAACTTCACACAAATGTAAAGCACTATGAGATGATTTGCATAGTGCATGAACCATAACTCTGAATTGCCTACTTTAGGAATTATTGCCCTTTGAACATTGAAAAATGGCACTCCGAATAAACCCAGTACAGTAATATTAAAATTTGTGTCCGTTCCATAACTCTGAAAATATTTCAGATATTTTCACGCATCTGTAAAGCAAATGTAAAGAACGATGAGTCGAGGTGCAGAGCAGAAGAACCGTTACTCTGGTTTGCTTACTTTTGGAGTTATTGCCCTTTGAACTTGGAATAAACTCAGTACAGTAATAATTTGTTTCCACTCCATAACTAAGAAACCGTTTCCGATATTTTCACATACTTTACACAAATGTAAAGCAAGTTATGAGGCGAGATGTCATAATAATTTGTGTCACTTTATATAGAACTCTTGGCAATATTTGCAATATTTATTAAAGTGTGTATTGTCAATGCAACTCCTTATACAGTTTGCTGCTGTTCCTTCATTATCACTGTTGCTATTTGATGTAAGTATGGTTGATTATTTTTCATATCATAATCTTGATCATAAAAAAGTGCTTCTCGTATATCATATTCTTGATCATAAAAAAGCGCTATAGTCAGTTATAATTTGGGTTTTGTTCTCCTCGATGAGTAGAAGTGTCATTTGAAACATTTATGTAGGTAGGTTGTAGGTCAAGGTCTTAACTTGAAGGTCAAAGGATAAATGGTCATAAATGGAGCTTGCGGACAATAGCTTCTGCATTCATGAATGGATTTCAAAATAATTTGGAGCAGTTGTTCTCCTTGAGGTGTAACAGTGCCATATGTTTGTTTGTTTGTTTGAATTGAGTTTTAACATCCCCATTAACACTTTTGTCTTTAGGTCATTTTGGAGATGTTGGGACTTTTTTCCAACATTGAGATGAAATGACATCTCGAGCCCTTCTGCTCAATGAAACCAGAAGGCCTATATGCACTGGACAGTCTGACTCACTCAGAGCAGTGCCATTTGAAACATTTGTTCAGGTACGTGTAGGTTGAACCTCAAGGTCACACTTGAAGTTCAAATGATGAAATGGCTGTAAATGGTAAAATAAATAATAATTTGAGCATGTCCAGGTCATAAGTTGTACATTCATGCATGGATTTCCAAATTATTTGTCACAGTTGTTCTCCTTGAGGAGTAGCAGAGCCGTTTGAAACATTTAATCAGCAGGTTGAAGGTTAAGGCCACAGTTGAAGGTCAAATAATAAAATGATTGTTTAGTATGAATAATGAAATAATATTTAGAGTTTGTCCCGGCCATAAGATCTACATTTGTGTATGGAATTCAAAATAATTTGGCACAGTTGTTCTCCTTGAGAAGTAGCAGTGCCATTTAAAACATTTAATCAGGAAGGCTGAAGGTCAAGGTCACAGTTATGAGTCAGATTATATAATGGTAATTAGTTGAGCTTGTCTAGGCCATAACTTCTACATTTATGCTTGGATTTAAAAATAATTTGGCACACATGTTCATTTGAAACATTTCTTCAGGGTTGATGAAGGCCAAGGTCACACTGAAGGTCAGCTGATAAAATTTTCATTTAAAATTTAGCTTGACCAGGCCAGAACCTCTACATTTATGCATGGATTTCAAAATAATCTGGCACAGTTGTTTACTTTTTAGAAACATTTGTTCATGTAGGTTATAGGTCAAGGTCACCTGAAGGTCAACTGATAAAATGGTCATAAATTGAGCTTGTCGAGCCATAACTTCTACATTTATGCATGGATTTAAAAACAATTTGACACGGTTGTTCATTTGAAACATATGCTCAGGTAAGTTGAAGTCAAGTTCACACTTGAAGGTCAGACAATAAAATGATCATTGACTCAAGAGTAAATACTCGCCCCGCCCATAGGGGCTTGAAGAAATATATGGGCTGCATGATGCTTCCACGCAGAGCTGAATCCGGCCCGCACACTAGTACTGGTAAACCGCTTAGAGGATCTAAGCCTGTCCAGGAACCGCGGTGTGAGGCGGACCGTCCATGCTAATAAACCCTATTGGCTTCATTGGGCGACAGGGCTTGAGATGTCATTTCATCTCAGTGTCGGGTAAAAGTCCCACAAAATTGGAAGCAAAGTCTCCAAAATGACCTTTACAGTGTTGAGGGGGACGTTAAACCTCAAATCAAACAAAATCAAGAGTAAATATTGTTAATTGAAATTTTTGGTTCATAAATATTACAAAAAAGAAATTGCTGTCTAAGCATGGTTTTGTTTGAGTGGTGTTTGTATAATAATTGAGTGAATCAGTTCTTCACATGCCTATAGGTCATTTAAGCAAACAGTGGGCTTGACAAGTTGTCCCCAGACAACCATTCTAGATTTAATAGAAATTGATGACATCATAACTTTACTTACTAATAACAAAGTGTTATTAAACTTATCCTCATTCGATTTTTGGACATTATGTATGAAGTATTAAGTAACTGAATAACAATAAAAAGTTTTTCTTTGCCAAAGGACAAAGTTAAGAGAAAGTACTGAACATTGTTTTACTTTCATGTTACTTACCAGTTTTCATAAATTTGTTACCTGGAAAATTGCATCAGTACCTTATACACTTAAAATTGAATAATAGACTAGGAAATACACAAGTTTGCAAGAACTCTAGGAGAAAGCAAGAGATTTAATCTGTTTAATAATTTTCTTCAAGGGTAAAGTAACAATGGTTCAAGATGCCAAACTCTTGTAGAAGAATACCAATTTGATGTGGGCAACACAAAGGAGATACAGTGTTTCAGCCCTAATTGCTCTGCACTAACAAGCTGATAGAGCCAATTCCAGTGGGCATCACAGGAGGTTAGTATGTTAATCAAAGCGCCAAAGGCACTGAAATGACAGATTCTATGACAAAATCAACACACTGTGAAAACTTACAGACAACCTTTCTAAAAGATCTTAAAATTTAGAAAAGTAGTTCTGCAAATTCCATTGTATGATATGTTCGCAGATTTCTATACACCGATGGTTTTATGAAATGCCATTCTATGTTTCAAATTTTGGAAAGAAACTATTTACATTTTCAAAACCAAACATTAAAATTCAAGTTTTAACAATGCTACTGTCAATAAGTAACATTTTTGTCTGGTCGGTTGTGGATACCTCCCCCAAAAAGATACTCTATGGGAAGGAGGAGAAGGGCTGGTCAGTCCAGTACATGAATTCCATTGGCTTGAAGACATTTTTGAATAAGAACAGCACTATAATCCCGCCCGCAATCCTGCTGGATTAGATATCCTGGATTTTGAGCTTAAACAAATAAATGGAGCCACGCGAGGCCGACGCATTTGATTGATGTAACGTCTCGCTGTTCAGTTAACGTCTCAGCCATGATCTTAAATGTTCTTAATGTCGCTAGCTACATGCAATAGCTCGACATACAATTTCGCTTATTCCATCCGATATATCATGCTCTATTACGCACGCGTCGCCTTGGCATACCTTACACATAAATATTATGTCGAAACATCCCGAAACGACAATCAGCGTGATTCACGCTGAAGTGCGATGTGTCACTGAAACGCATATCACGCGAGTCGCTTAGACGCCAATATACATGTACGTATTTCAGGCACCAGCGTAAGTGTTCCGTACTGTGTCGACATATTAATTTTGGTCACGACAGGGACGTCTAGCTCTCAAAAGTGCATCGCATAAGGGGGACGTTCAGTGTCAGTGCTTATTAGTCGGTAGTTGAAACCCTTTGTTTATCTACAGGTACAGTGTAGCATATGCCGGCGGAAATCTGCTTCGCATATGTGTCTGTCGGATGACGTCGGTCTTCCGCTACGTCGACGTTTAGCGTCTGTTGATAGTAAGATGTCACTCCAACAGGCATTTAGATAACACACATGTGGCGCCCAAAATCAGAGTCAACGCCATCCGCTTTACGACCAGCATCTAACTGTCCATTAGAAGCCTCCGTGATGTAGTGGTTATGCTACTCGCCTTGTAAACCAGGGATCGCAAGATCGAACCCGAACTTCTCCAGGCTTTCGTATGAGTCTTTAAACCGAGGTATCGTCTCTGTATGACCTTAGCTGTTGGTGGGACGTAAAACACAAACACTCACTCACTCACTCTAACTGTCCAGGGTTTAATGAAAAATGTTGCAATACATTCTCACGTGATGCTTTTTGAGAACAAAATACAATTTCTTTTCTAGGCACGACCTTACATCACACATCAAAAGTTTGATCCTGAACATGTGGTTTCTATCAGCGCTGGTGTGAAGGTGATACACAGGATCGTTGGCCCCCGCTCATCGGGGCTTAAAGAAATAGATGGGCTGCATGATGCTTCCACGCAGAGCTGAAACCGACCCGCACACGAGTACTGGTAATCTGCTTAGAGGATCTAAGCCTGCCCAGGCAAAGCGGTGCAAAGCCTCCATGCATATAAACCCTATTGGTTTCATTGGGGGCAGGGCTTGAGATGTCATTTCATCTCAGTGTCGGGTAAAAGTCCCTAAAATTGGAAGCAACGTCTCCAAAATGACCTATACAGTGTTGAGGGGGACGTTAAACCTCAAATCAAACAAAACAACACAGGATCGTGGCCAGGCTGGTAACCATACGTCACGGTTGATTTATCTAACCTTTTTAGCTTAAGGGCATGGCGCATAAGCGTATTGTAATCATGCAATCGTTTTGTTTCAGAATCATAGCACCGAAAGTGTTGGTGGGATTTAGGTTGGGGTAAAAGTCCTGGGCTGAGATTTAAACTGTTTAATTTAACTCTGCAATTCCAAACAAATAGTGAAGATTTTGATAAGAAGCGCATTCTGCAGCGTTTGAACTTGCTCTACACTGTTTGCCAAGCTCACCCTATGATTTCAGGATGACCCTCTTCAGTCTTATGGAATACCCTGATCTCACTGCGGCTGTTTTCTGCAAGAAAAAGGTTATTCCGAGATAGTCAGTAGACATTAGCTCTGAATCGCTTTTCTTATTAGTAACTTTGGGTCGAATGCCAAACAAACAACCCAAACATAGCCGGGTCGTTTGTCAGTGTTGGGTACACTGCACTTGAATCAAATGTTGGATCTGGCAAACAATGAAGACTCAGATCAAATGCCACAGAACACGGTGCTGATCTTGTTCTACATTTTTGCATCAGTTCCTAACATCTTAAGTTTAAACGGATCAGTCCAAGTCCTCGTTCATGACCAGCCTGCATTTAGAGACAATTGGCATGATAGGTGTCAGTGCTTTGATTTATTCACTTCCTTGAGTTTCTGGAGTGTACTCTTCCATCACTGAAGTTGGGCTCATCCATTCTGCTAAATATGGCACCTATAATTATATCACAGGACCTACACTGTTTGCATAGGTATCTGTACCATATTCCAGGGTTGAAAGGGACATTTCTCGCAAAGTCTGATATACACCTAGTTGTTACTGACCTAGATTTGACCTCGAATGTCGGAAAATCCATTAATATTCTGGTCTGCAGCTGACCGGCTGGTCTATAAGGATTAAATATTGACAGCACTGTTGGAAAACAGTGTAAAACCTGAGCAGACGTCCGAGCAGACGCCGCTTTGATCTGGGTATACAGTCTCGCATGATGCAGCTGATTCATATGAAATGCTGAATCTATTCTCTTGAAGGTAAGATAAAATCGTCAAGTCGTTTGCTTCAAAAGTTTGTATTGCGATTAAAGGATGTACAATTTTGATAACTGCTCCAAACCGGACTACAGTTTGTGCGGACTCATATTTCTTTGGCGGTCAAAGCCAGAAGAAAGTCGTAAGAAAGCCGGAACTACTTTACAAAACGCAGGATAGCTAGAAATGACAGATTGAATCTGCCATTAAAAATGGATTTGATCAGGGAATAAAGTAAGAATTTACTCATCTTCGCAAGCCAAGATTATATATTATGTTCACTTTGTCTCTCTGTACTTTCGGCGCGCAGAAAAAAGTCACGGAAATAGTCACAGAAAAAGGTCACAGGAAAAAAATCACAATAAGAAAATAAAGAACTATTCCAATAAAAAGATGTTGCTAATAAATTAAAATAATGACATCACCTACTCTTCCGACTTTTACCTATGTAAAGTGGGGTTTAAAAGGGTGTTCATTCTACAGATCACTGCCTTTGCTTCTGATTTGTTATTGTGATGCATTAATGCATTCATGTACTTGCTATTTAATGTATTCATTCAAACTGTCAAACAGAATCACACACAGTGTAGATCCTTAGCAGATGGCTTCTATCTGGATCCACACTGTTTAGAAAGGCAGAGTATATCCTGGTTCAGCAAGACATGGGTTAAACACAAAAATATGGCATAAATGGTAGGTTAAACAATGAACTAATATACATGCTTGCATAGAAGTTAACATGTATGATGTCAAAGGCTGCTATCTCATTGAGTTCCAGCGGAACATACAGATAAACCTGCTGTGAGTTAAACTATTGGACTGATTTTAGCTGATAAACTTTCACTGGGAGGTTTTAATTGCTAACCAGAATCTTTAAACAAATAGTGTGGTCCTGAGCAGCCGGCTGAGCGGAAACCACATTCCCCGGCACCTGATCTGTGTATTCAGTGTTTGGCAAACCCAACCAGATTCCATAGATAGCTCTCTAACACAACTCTCTGACATAACAGGATTTTTGTTTGTTTGATATAAGGTTTAACGTCCCGGTAAACAATGTAAAGGTCATTTGGGAGACGTTGCTTCCAATTTTGTGGGACTTTACCCGACATTGAGATGAAATGACATCTCAAGCCCTGCTGCTCAATGAAACCAATAGGGTTTATAAGCATGGACGGGCCGACTCGCACCACTTTGCCTGGGCAGGCTTAGATCCTCTAAGCGCTTTACCAGTACTTGTGTGCGGGTCGGTTTAAGCTCTGCGTGGAAGCATCGTGCAGCCTATCTATATCTTCAACCTGATGGGCGGGGCCCGACATAACAGGTACCATCGATAAAAGTAGTCTGACTATTTTCTATTTATAACCATTAGTTACATGAACAACAGCATTAATACAGATTTGTCCTTTAGTAACTTAAGGTCAATTGTTAGAGTTGTGTTCAGTATTTAATCACTCAGTGTTTTTTTTTAGCTCACCAGAGCCGAAGGCTCCGGGGGAGCTTATAGGATAGGCAGTTGTCCGTCGTCGTTGTCGTCGTCGGCGTCGTCGGCGTCGTCGTCGGCGTCGTCGTCGTCATCTGTCCTATGACGTCACAATTTCAAAGGACATCTCCTCTGAAGCCACTGGGCTGATTGGGCACAAATTTTATCTGTAGCATCCTTGGGATGGGGGATTGAAAGTTTGTGTTTTTTATCAAAATCGTCTCATTAGTTTGGTTGCTATGGCAACTTGTAGTTTCCATAGACTTATAATGTGGAAAATTGAAAAATGGCATTTACTGCCAAGCCTCTGCAGATATTTAGTCAAAACTTACATAAAAATGTTCCTTAGGCAATCTACTATCTGCCGTATGATTTTAGGCCTACTGCTCATTTGTATTGGTTGCCATGGAAACCAAAATAAAAAAAATAGAAAAAAAAATACTTCAAAAATCATCTCCTCAGAAACCGAATGCTCTATAAGGCTGAGAGTTTTTTGGAATATTCACCATATTTGCCTTTACAAGTTTTGTGTTTTTATAAAATTTGGCTCTTTAGTTTGGTTGCTATGGCAACTTAGATTTTCCATAGACTTATAATGGGGAAAACTGAAAAATGGCATTTGCTGCCAAGTTATTGCAGATATTTTGACAAAACTTTTATAGAACTGTTCCTTGAGTAAATATCTCTAAGCCATATGCTTTAATGCCAACATGGGGGTCTCCCAGGTTAAGCCGGGGCCATGCCCCGCCCCATCCACTTCATAAAAGGCCATAAAACGCGGAAACCATCCAGATCCCCACCCCAAAACAATATATATTCTTGTTCCTTATGATAAGATGCATTCAGTGACACCAACCTGGGGGTCCCCCGGTAGGTGCCGGAGTCATGCCCCACCCCCTCCATTCCATAAAAGGCCCAATATCTTGGAAACCTTACAGATCCCCACCCCTAAACCATATATATTCTTGTTCCTTATGAAAATATACATTCACTGACACCAACTTGGGGGTCTCCTGGGGTGCGCCTGTGCCTTTCCCCACCCCTTCTTCTTCACAAAAGGTCATATATCTCAGAAACCATTTAGATCCCCACCCCGAAACCATATATATTCTTGTTCCTTATGATAAGACGCATTCAGTGACACCAACCTGGGGGTCCCTTGAGTTGTGCCGGGGTCATGCCCCCCCCCTCCATTTCTTAAAAGGCCCAATATCTTGGAAACCTTAAAGATCCCCACTCCTAAACCCTATATATTCTTGTTCCTTATGAAGAGACTCATTCATTGACACCAATTTGGGGGTCTTCCACTCTTCCTGGGTGCGCCGGGGCCTTGCCCCAACCCTCCACTTTACAAAAGGCCATCTATCTCAGAAACCATTAAAAAAATAGAAAAAAAAATACTTCAAAAATCATCTCCTCAGAAACCGAATGCTCTATTAGGCTGAGAGTTTTTGGAAATTATAACCATATTTGCCTTTACAGGTTTTGTATTTTTTTATAAAATTTGACTCTTCAGTTTGGTTGCTATGGCAGCTTAGATTTTCCATAGACTTATAATGGGGAAAACTGAAAAATGGCATTTACTGGCATTTACTGCCAAGTCATTGTAGATATTTTGACAAAACTTTTATAGAAATGTTCCTTTTGTAAATGTCTCTCAGCCATATGCTTTAATGCCAACATGGGGGTCCTCCATGTTAAGCCGGGACCATGCCCTACCCCCTCCACTTCATAAAAGGCCATATAACTCAGAAACCATCCAGATCCCCACCCCAAAACCATAAATATTCTTGTTCCTTATGATAAGATGCATTCAGTGACACCAACCTGGGGGTCCGCCGGTATGTGCTGGGGTCATGCCCCACCCACTCCATTCCATAAAAGGCCCAATATCTTGGAAACCTTACAGATCCCCAGCCCTAAACCATATATATTCTTGTTCCTAATGATAAGATGCATTCAGTGACCCCAACCTGGGAGTCCCCCGGTACGTACCGGGGTCATGCCCCACCCCCTCCATTCCATAAAAGGCTCAATATCTTGGAAACCTTACAGATCCCCACCCCTAAACCATATATATTCTTGTTCCTTATGAAACTATACATTCACTGACACCAACTTGGGGGTCTCCCGGGGTGTGCCTGGGCCTTGAACCACCACTTCTTCTTCACAAAAGGCCATATATCTCAGAAACCATTTAGATCCCCATCCCAAAACCATATATATTCTTGTTCCTTATGATAAGACGCTTTCAGTGACACCAACCTGGGGGTCCCCGGGTTGTGCGGGGGTCATGCCTCACCCCCTCCATTTCATTAAAGGCCCAATATTTTGGAAACCTTACAGATCCCCACACCTAAACCCTATATATTCTTGTTCCTTATGAAGAGACTCATTCATTGACACCAATTTGGAGGTCTTCCTGGTTGCACCGGGGCCTTGCCCCACCCCTCCACTTCACGAAAGGCCATCTATATCAGAAACCATTCAGATCCCCGCCCCAAAACCTTATATATTTTTGTTTCTTATGATATGACGCATTCATTGACACTAACCTGGGGGTCCCCCAGGATGTGCCGGAGTCGTGCCCCACCCCTTCATTTCATTAAAAACCCAATATCTTGGAAACACCTCCACCGCTTAAGAAGCCTTATAACTCCGGTATACAGATCCCCACTGCTACACCATATATATTCTTATTCCTTATGATAATACGCGTTTAGTGATTCCAGCCAGAGCTCCATTGGGTCCCTGCCCTACACCCTCTACTTAATAAAAGGCCTAATGTTTAGATACTGAGTCCAGATGGATGCTCATTTGGATATAGGGGTTCATTTGGGAGACTTTATAATTGGTAGATTAAAATCACATCATGTTAAAATACATGGCTATCATTGGGCAGTGCCCACCTGAGCTCTGGTGAGCATAGTGGCCCATGGGCCTCTTGTTTTTTTTTACATTTAAGTTGTGGGACAACCTTACATAGCAATGTATCTTCTGATTGGCAAACAAATAACAAGCACTAAGGAAAACAATTTGCTGCTGCAAATAGATGGCATTGCAGGAAATCTGATTTGTGAATAGGCCATCAGCTACCTAAGAGTATGTATTGTTAAGCCCTTCACTGCGATAGGGGACTCTCATCAACAGCCTGGCTGACGGCCATAGGTGCCTTTTGTCGGCAATGTATGATACCAGCTTTTACCTTGTTAAGTAAGTTTCACAAGCTGTTAAATCTTATGGAACACGGCATTCTATTTTTAGACTTGCTCTTTGTTGTTTACCGGGTGATTTCCATAGACTTATAATGGGGAATAATAAAAAATGGCAGGGTCCCCCAATTTGTGCCCGGGCCATGCCCCACCCACTCCACTTCATAAAGGGCCCTATATCTCAGAAACCATTCAGATCCACATTCATAAACCATATATATTCTTATTCCATGTGATAAGACACATTTAGGGACCCAACCAATTTTATCTGGTAGATAGACTCTTTATTATTACTCCCCCGCATAGGATGATGCCTGGAGGATATAGTTTTCTGTGCATTCGAACCTCCATCTGTACTAGTATCTGTACATACTTACACACAAATCATGTTTGTTTGTTTGTTTGATTTGAAGTTTAACATCGCAGTCAACACTGTAAAGGTCATTTTGGAGACGCTGCTTCCAATTTTGTGGGACTTTGACCAGACTTTAAGATGAAATGGCATCTCAAGCCCTACCGCCCAATGAAACGAATAGGGTTTATAACCATGGAAGGTCTGACCTGGACAGGCTTAGATCCTCTAAGAAAACACGATAGAGTGTCTTTAGAAGGCGAAACCAGGTCTGGTTGCCCGTCAGATGCCACCGATGAAGAAACGGGGCCTGGTGCACTCTGATAGGCGAATTAAGGTGGAAAAATAACGATTGCATTACACATTTCACACGGTAGCCGCCCAATGAAACCAACAGGATTAATAAGCATGGATGGGCCGACTCGCATGGCTTTGCCTGGGCAGGCTTAGTTCCTCTAAGCGGTTTACCAGTACTCGTGTGCGGGCCAGTTTTAGCTCTGCGTGGAAGCATCATGCAGCCCATCTATTTCTTCAAGCCCCGATGGGTGTGGGCTGACAAATCATGTTAAACTCAGGTTAAGGCCAGATAGAACATGAACTCATATTTTCCAACCCATGAGTTGGATTTGGTTCATATTTGGTATGACGGCAGATATAGGTCCAAAGTTTTATTCAGCAGTACTCCCACCCATGCCCATGACCTCAAGGTCAAGGTCAGTGACTTAGAATTTGTTTATGTTAAAGACTCTGGTAAAGGTATGTGTACCAGATAGAACCTTATTATTTACCTTACTATTCAAATAACATCTCCTAAACTATAAGTCAGAAGTTGGATTGAACTTAATGAGAGGCATCATGGTGACATGGAAATCTACAATTGCTAAAATTTTGTTGTAATATGCAGGATGGCCTGCAAGGAGGCCATTTTGAAAACCTTCAAACCAAATCTACTGCCAAAAGCAGCTGCAAACGATAGCTCTGCCCTTACAAACTATACAACTCCACTCTGCACCAACATCATCTCTTCATAAATCCTAAATCAGACTTAGCTGTTCAGAAACTTAATTAGAAGTTGTTGTTGGTTTGGAGTTTAAAAGCCCAGTCAACACTGTTTTAGGTCATTTTTGAGCCGGTCAGTTTTGCCACCATTTGGAAGCATTTCTTTGTTAGGATGGCAAACAGGAAATCTCAAAACTTGTGTCGCATTTATATTTAGAAACAAAATAACATAAAGGTACAGTCCAACCTGTTTTAAGCAAGCACCTCAGGGATAATCGAAATGTGCTTGCTTAAGACAGGTGCTTGCTTAATGCAGGTGAATTTTAATGCATTTGCCTTTTTTGGAACCAAATGCCTGCTTGCTTAAGACAGGTTGATTGCTTAATAGAGGTGGCCACTATGACAGGTTTGACTGTATATGTGTGTGTGAATTTGTGTTTAACGTTCTTTCAAAAAATTTTCAGTCATATCACGACGGCGTCTGGTTGCGACAGGGAGCTCAATGCTCACTTTTATAGTGCTGCTTCACTGAAGTATCATGTCCCAGACACACTACATGATACCACACCCAGTCACATTATCCTGACACTGGGTCGACCAGGCCTAGCTCTACCCCGTAAATCTGAGTGCCAAGCGAGGAGCAGCTAGTACCATTTCTAACAGCTTTGGTATATCGCGGCCCGGGATCGAACCCGTGACCTCCTGTTCCCGGGAGCGGACACTCTACCAACTAAGCTATCGGGGCCGGTACATAAAGGTATATCCATACTCATTAATAATACATTTAACATTTTTAGCTCACCTGAGCCGAAGGCTCATGTGAGGTATTAGTATACCACGAGCCGGCGTCCGTCGTCCGTCGTCGTCCGTCGTCCACACTTTCAACGAAGTATATCTCCGGAACCAGTGGGCCAATCTTAATCAAATTTCATGTGAAGCATTATCAGGTAGGGGGAAAGGCTGCATACTGTTTTCGGGCAGATCGGATTGGAACTCTGGTTGCCATGGCAACAAATAGCTCCCATAAACTTAACATAGGAAAAAGTTTGTCATCACTCTAGCTCCGTCAATTTTTTTCTGATCGTCTTCATTCTTGCAGATAACGAGGACAGGCATGAAATCTCGATCAAGTTCGATTTTGGGCTGAATCGAATTATTCACTCAGGAGTTACGTGCCCTTGAGTGTTGAAAACACATAGGAAAAAGCTTGTCATCACTCTAGCTCCGTCAATTTTTTTCTGATCGACTTCATTCTTGCAGATAACGAGGACAGGCATGAAATCTCGATCAAGTTCGATTTTGGGCTGAATCGGATTATTCACTCAGGAGTTACGTGCCCTTGAGGGTTGAAAAAATTGCCTATTGACTTAGCATGGGGAGAATGTTGTCATCACCGTAGCTGCTTCAATTATTTTCAGATTGGCTTTATTCTTGCAGATAACCAGCACAGCCATGAAATCTCGGTCAAGTTCGATAACTGGCAGAATCGGATCATTCACTTTGGAGTTACCTGCCCTTGTGTGTTTTTGCATTTGGGTTAATGGGAATTTCAAAAATGTATATCTTAAAGACTACTTGGCTAACTTTGATCAAATTTCATGTGTCGCATTATTGGGCAAGTGGAAAGGCTTCATTAGGTTTTCAGGCAGATCTGAGTGGAACTCTGGTTGCCATGGCAACATCTAGCTCCCATAGACTTCACATAGGAAAAAGCTTGTCATCACTCTAGCTCCGTCAATTTTTTTCTGATCGACTTCATTCTTGCAGATAACCAGTACAGGCATAAAATCTCGGTCAAGTTCGATTTTGGGCCGAATCAGATAATTCACTCAAGAGTTACGTCCCCTTGAGCGCCCGAAAAATTGCCTATCGACTTAACATGGGGAAAATGTTGTCATCACTGTAGCTGCTTCAATTTTGTTCGGATTGGCTTCATTCTTACAGATAACCAGCACAGCCATGAAATCTCGGTCAAGTTCAATAATTGGCAGAATCGGATCATACACTTAGGAGTTACCTGCCCTTGTGCATTTTTGCATAAGGGTTAATGTGAATTTAAAAATGTATATCTTGAAGACTACTTGGCCGACTTTGATCAAATTTCATGTGTAACATTATTGGGCAAGTGGAAAGACTGCATAAGGTTTTCATGCAGATCTGAGTGGAACTCTGGTTACCATGGCAACATATAGCTCCCATAGACTTAACATAGGAAAAAGCTTGTCATCACTCTAGCTCCGTCAATTTTTTTCTGATCGACTTCATTCTTGCAGATAATAAGGACAGGCATAAAATCTCGGTTAAGTTCGATTTTGGGCAGAATCGGAATATTGACCTCGGAGTTACGTGACCTTGAGCGACAAAAAATTTGCACATAGACTTAACATAGGTAAACTGTTGTGACTACGATAGCGACTTGAATTTTTTTCAGATCAGCTTCAAACTTGCAGGTAACGAGGACAGACATAAAATCACGGTTAAGTTCGATTTTGGGCCGAATCGGATTATTTGCCTTGGAGTTACCTGCCCTTGAGCATGAAAAAATACGTTGTGACCACGATAGCAACTTTATTTTTATTCAGATCAGCTTCAAACTTGCAGGTAACGTGGACAGGCATAAAATCTCAGTTAAGTTTGAATCGGAATATTGACCTCGGAGTTACATGACCTTGAGCGACAAAAAATTTGCCCATAGACTTTACATAGGGAAAATGTTGTGACTAAGATAGCGAATTGAATTTTTTTCAGATCAGCTTCAAACTTGCAGGTAACGAGGACAGACATAAAATCTCGGTTAAGTTCGATTTTGGGCCGAATCGGATTATTTGCCTTGGAGTTACCTGCCCTTGAGCATAAAAAATACGTTGTGACCACGATAGCAACTTTATTTTTATTCATATCAGCTTCAAACGTGCAGGTAACGAGGACAGGCATAAAATCTCCGTTAAGTTCAATTTTGGGCCGAATCGGAATATTGACCTCGGAGTTATGTGACCTTGAGCGACAAAAAATTTGCCCATAGACTTAATTAGGGAAAATGTTGCGACTACGATAGCGACTTGAATTTTTTTCAGATCAGCTTCAAACTTGCAGGTAACGAGGACAGACATAAAATCTCGGTTAAGTTCGATTTTGGGCCGAATCGGAATATTTGCCTTGGAGTTACCTGCCCTTGAGCATAAAAAAAATACGTTGTGACCACGATAGCAACTTTATTTTTATTCATATCAGCTTCAAACTTGCAGGTAACGAGGACAGGCATAAAATCTCGGTTAAGTTCGATTTTGGGCTGAATCGGAATATTGACCTCAGAGTTACGTGACCTTGAGAGACAAAAAAAATTGCCCATAGACTTAACGTAGGGAAAATGTTGTGACAGAAATAGCGACTTGAATTTTTAGCTCACCTGAGCCAAAGGCTCCAGTGAGCTGATAGTATACCAAGGCTCCGGAGTCCGTCGTCTGTCGTCCGTCCATCCGTCGTCCACACTTTCAATGAAGCATATCTCAGAAGGCAGTCGACCAATCTTGCTTAAATTTTATGTGTAGCACCATTGGGCAAGGGGAAAGGCTGCATTAGGTTTTGGAGCTAGTCTGGTTCATTTGTTCCTTCATTCTTCTTTCTCTCCATATAGAGATAATAGACCAATGTTAAATTTTTGATCAAAGATTTCTCAGGAACTATAAAAGCTAGAAGCATCAAATTTGGTATTCAATAGAATAATGATGACTTATTTTGTGTAAGAGACATTGGGCTTTCTCAGCTTATTTGTTCATCTGTTCTTTCATTCTTCTTTCTCTCCATTTTGA
Source organism: Lucinisca nassula (assembly GCA_963580285.1). Classification (NCBI taxonomy): domain Eukaryota; kingdom Metazoa; phylum Mollusca; class Bivalvia; order Lucinida; family Lucinidae; genus Lucinisca; species Lucinisca nassula. The sequence continues at coordinate 17,217,804 of OY757015.1, forward strand.
CCAATGTTAAATTTTTGTCAAAGATTTCTCAGGAACTATAGAAGCTAGAAGTCTCAAACTTGGAATGCAATGCAATAATGATGACTTATATCCTGTAAGGGTCAATGGGCTGGATTCTATTAGCAGATTTAGTAGTCAAGTCTGTGAATTGTTAAAACTTAAGTTCATCAGGTGAGCGGTTTAGGCTCATTGAGCCTCTTGTTCGAATTATAGTGCTGGGGCCAAAATGCCCCCGTCTCGGGGACCCTTCGGTTTTACATAGACTTATATAGGGAAAATCTTTAAAAATCTTCTTCTGTGAAATCACAAGGCCTAGGTCTTTGATATTTGGTGTGAAATTTCATCTACTGGACCTCTATCAAGATTGTTCAAATTATAGCCCTTGGGCCAAAAATGCCCCCGCCCTGAGACCCTTTGTTTTTACATAGACTCACATAGGGAAATCTTTGAAAATCTTCTTATCGGAAATTGAGAGGCCCATGTCTTTGATATTTGGTATGAAGCTTCATCTAGTGGACCTCTACCATCAGATTGTTCACATTATAGTCCCCAGGCCACAAATTCACCCGCCCTGGGGCCCTTTGGATTTACATAGACTTATATAGAGATAATCTTTGAAAATCTTCTTTTCTGAAACCGCAAGGCCCAGGTCTTTGATATTTGGTGTGAAGCTTTATCTAGTGGACCTCTATCAAGATTGTTTAAATTATAGCCCTGAGGCCAAAAATGCCCCCGCCGGGGGGCCATTTGGTTTTACATAGGCATTTGTAGGGAATATCTTCTTCTCTGAAACTGCAAGGCACAGGTCTTTGATATTTGGTGTGTTGCTCCATCTAGTGGACCTTTGCCAAGATTGTTCAAATTATAGCCTTTGTTGATATTTGGTATGAAGCTCCACCTTTTAAGACCTCCCTCAACATTATGCACATTATAACCCTGGCGTCAATAATGGCCCTCCCTGGGGCCCACTTGTTACTCTATGGATCAGGTGAGCGATCCAGGGCCATCATGGCCCTCTTGTTAGCTCACCTGTCACGTAGTGACAAGGTGAGCTTTTGGGATCACTTTTTGTCCGTCGTCCATCCGTGCGTGCGTCCGTCCGTAAACTTTTCTTCAAACGACATCTCCTCCTAAACCACTGATCGTATTTTGACCAAACTTCACAGGAATGATCCTTGGGTGGTCCCCTTTCAAAGTTGTTCAAATGGTTCCGATCCGTTGCACATACAGGTCACAGTAGCCAAAAATAGATTTTTTTCACCGCAAACTTAAAAAATCTTCTTCTCTGAAACCGCAAGGCCCAAGTCTTTGATATTTGGTATGAAGCTTCATCTAGTGGACCCCTACCAAGATTGTTCAAATTATAGTGCTGGGGCCAAAAATGCCCCCGCACAGGGCCCTTTGGTTTTACATGGGCTTTTATAGGGAAAATATTTAAAAATCTTCTTCTCTGAAACCGCAAGGCCCAGGTCTTTGATATTTGGTATGAAGCTTCATCTAGTGGACCCCTACCAAGATTGTTCAAATTATAGTGCTGGAGCTAAAAATGCCCCCGCACGGGGGCCCTTTGGTTTTACATGGGCTTATATAGGGAAAATCTTGAAAAATCTTCTTCTCTGAAACCGCAAGGCCCAGGTCTTTGATATTTGGTATGAAGCTTCATCTAGTGGATCCCTACCAAGATTGTCCAAATTATAGTGCTGGGGCCAAAAATGCCCCCGCACGGGGGCCCTTTGGTTTTACATGGGCTTATATAGGGAAAATCTTTAAAAAATCTTCTTCTCTGAAACCGCAAGGCCCAGGTCTTTGATATTTGGTATGAAGCTTTATCTAGTGGACCCCTACCAAGACTGTTCAAATTATAGTGCTGGATCTAAAAATGCCCCCGCACGGGGGCCTTTTGGTTTTACATGGGCTTATATAGGGAAAATCTTGAAAAATCTTCTTCTCTGAAACCGCAAGGCCCAGGTCTTTGATATTTGGTATGAAGCTTTATCTAATGGACCCCTACCAAGATTGTTCAAATTATAGTGCTGGGGCCAAAAATGCCTCCTCACCAGGGCCCTTTTGTTTTACATAAGCTTATATAGGGAAAATCTTTAAAAATCTTCTTCTCTGAAACCGCAAGGCACAGGTCTTTGATATTTGGTATGAAGCTTCATCAAGTGGACCCCTACCAAGATTGTTCAAATTATAGTGCTGGAGCTAAAAATGCCCCCCACACGGGGGCCCTTTGGTTTTACATGGGCTTTTATAGGGAAAATCTTTAAAAATCTTCTTCTCTGAAACCGCAAGGCCCAGGCCTTTGATATTTGGTATGAAGCTTCATCTAGTGGACCCCTACCAAGATTGTTCAAATTATAGTGCTGGGGCCAAAAATGCCCCCACTCCGAGGCCCTTTGGTTTTACATGGGCTTATATAGGGAAAATCTTTAAAAATCTTCTTCTCTGAAACTGCAAGGCCCAGGTCTTTGATATTTGGTATGAAGCTTCATCTTGTGGACCTCTACCAAGATTGTTCAAATTATAGCCCTGGGGCCAAAAATGCCCCCGCTCCGGGGCCCTTTGGTTTTACATAGACATATATAGGGAAAATCTTGAAAAATCTTCTTCTTTGAAACCACAAGGCTTAGGTCTTTGATATTTCATATGAAGCAAGCTTCAGCTAGTGGACCTCAATAAAGATTGTTCAAATTATAGCCCTGAGACCAAAAATGCCTTCGCCATGTGGCCCTTTGGTTTTACATAGACATATATAGGGAAAATCTTAAAAAATCATCTTCTCTGAAATACAAGGCTTAGGTCTTTGATATTTGTTATGAAGCTTCAGTTAGTAAACCTCTACCAAGATTGTTCAAATTACAGCCCTGGGGCCAAACATGCCCCTGCTCCAGGGCCCTTTAGCTTAACATAGACTTATATAGGGAAAATCTTGTTTTACATAGACTTCTATATGCAAGGTAAACCTTTAAAAAATCTTCTTCTCTGAAACCAGAAAGCCCACGTCTTTCATATTCGATATGAAGCTTCATCTTGTGGACCTCTACCAAGATTGTTCAAATTATAGCCCTGAGGCCAAAATTGACCCTGCCCGGGGCCCACTTGTTATACATTGGATCAGGTGAGCGAACCAGGGCCCTCTGGGCCCTCTTGTTTATAGGTTTTCATGGAGAACTATGACACTGGCAGCTGTTGGCTGGTAACCAGAGAATCCAACTCCAAGACAGACAGAGAAAGGGGCTGACAACTACCATACCTGTCTTAGAAACGAAACCTTGACATACTCTTGAGAGTTCAACCCTTCAAGCACAAAAAGTTGATAACAAAATCCGCTTCTGCAACATTAAAACAACGTTTCATCAAAGCAATATCCTATTGAAAATTCAAAGACTAGAGGGCAAACAGTTCAGATCTAGATGGGGCAACTCATTATGAACCGCCATTTCAGGCTCTATGTTGTTTTCAAATTCAGCTATTTTCATCTGTATTAATTTTTCTGTAAAAATTTGTCATTGTTGAAGTTTGCTCCTGTAGCAAACCTTTTTTTATTCCCCCACCATTCAAAAAATGGTGGAAGGACATATAGTGTTGCCCCTGTCCGTTTTTGTCTGTCCATTCGTTTGTCCGTCCAAAACTTAAACAGGGTCAATAACTTGCTTATTTCTGGATCGATTTTGAAATTACCAGGACAGTACATCCAAGGTCAAGGTCGTATAAAAGGTTAAAGGTCAAAATGTTGATCCCATCACGAAAACCTGCCAATACAAATACAGTGTAAATTTTACCACAGAAAAAAGAAAATTTTAAGATGAAAAATTGTGCTAGTTTTAGCTTGCCAGTATGAAGTACATGGAGAGCTATTGTTGTCACATCGGCATGCACGTTTGTGTGTGCGTTCCCATCACACTGCGTTAAAAGTTTTTCAAATGCTTATATCTCAACAGTCACTCATCACATACCACTCATATTTGGAACTAAAGTACCTGGGAGTGTCTTCTGATGTTCAAAGAGAACAGACCCCTGGGTTCATGCCCCGCGGTGGGGCTAGGGGTCAAAATCTAGAACACTTCTGTAAAACTGTTAAAAGTTTTTGAAATGCTTATATCTCAACAGCCACTCCTCACAAAGCATTAATATTTACAACTTGGGTACCTGGGAGTGTCTTCTGAGATTCCAAGACAACACACCCTTGGGTTCATGCCTGGGAGTGGGGATGGGGTGCAGCTAGGGGTCAAAATCTTTGACATCTTTGTAATTTGTTGCTAACAAGCTATGCTGTCATGAGACAGCTCTTGTTCTTATTTCTGCTCAAAACATAGATTGTGGGTACTCATTAGAACCACCTCTTCAAGGTGATTCTAACGAGTACCCACAATATATGTTTTGGGTACTCATTAGAACTGCCTCTAGAGGCGGTTCTAATGAGTACCCTCAATATATGTTTTAGAGCAGAAATAAGAAAATTGATTACCCCTGTAAACCCCAGTTTTACTATATAAAAGAGGGGTTCAAGGGGGTAAAAATTATATAGGTGTGTTTTTGGTTATGCGAAACTTAAACACGGCCAATAACTTCCTTATTACCAGATGGCTTTGGAAATTGCTTGGTCAATATGTTAAAATCATGAGACAATGTATTGCCTCCAAAATCCAGGTATTTACCTCCAAGATCAAGGTTGTATTTAGAGGTCAAAGGTAAAAATTGGGTCCGAAACTTAAACATGGTCAATAACTTTCTTATTTCTGGATGGATTTTGAAATTGCTTGGCAGAAATGTTAACCAGCATGAGACTATCTATCTCGCACAAAACCCAGGTCCACACCTCCATGTATAGGTTTTATTAGAGGTCAAAGGTTAATAAAAGGGTCAGAAACTTAAACACGGTCAATTACTTCCTTATTTCTGGATGGATTTTTGAAATTACTCGGCAGAAAGGTTAACCTTCATGAGAGGATATGTCATGTACAATATCCAGGTTGGTACCTTTATGGTCAAGGTCATACTTAGCAGTCAAATGTAAAGAAAATGTCTTTTTCTTGTGTCTGGTTATTCTGAATAGATTCGGAAATTACTTGGTAGAAATATTAATCATCCTGAGTTGATGTATCATGCGCAAGACCCAGGTTGGTGCCTCCAAAATCAAGGTCATACTTAGAGGTCAAAGGTAAAGAAATGCGTCTGTTGTGTCTGCTCAATACCTTTGTTGTTCCTGGATGGACTTGGAAATTACTTGGCAGGAATGTTAACCATCTTGAGACAATTTGTTGCACGCGAGACCCAGGTCGGTACCTGTAAGGTCAAGGTCAGACTTATCAGTCAAAGGTCAACTACTAACATCAATATATTTTCAGGCGGGGACATAGAAGCCCCCTTGGTGCAGTGGTTATACTACTCGCATTGTAAATCAGGGGTCACAGGATCGATCCCGGGCTTCTCCAGACTTTCGGATGAGTCTTTAAACCGAGGTCCCGTCTCCATATGACCTTAGCTGTTAGTGAGATGTAAAACTCAAACACCCACTCACTCAGGCGGGGACATCTGTGTCCTGTAGTCACATTTCAAGTTATATGAACCTGTTTTTGCATATAAGCTTGTCTATAAATATATAGGGAGCTATTTTTGTCACCATGGCAAGGGTGTCACTTTAAAGTTTTATACCCAAGTTTTTATATGCTGCCTCTCATTAGTGGCAGGGTATTATGTTTTCATTTTGGCAGTTTGTGTTTCTGCTTGCTCATTCATCTTTCTGTCCATCTGTAGTACGTACTTCCTGAATTTTGTTTCGGTTCGATAGTGACAAGGTGAGCTTTTGTGCTCACATTTCGTCCGTCGTGCGTGCGTCCGTGCGTCAGCAAACAATTTCAAGTAGGTATATCTCTAATACCCCATAGCCAATATTGATGAAATTTCATAAGAAGCATCATCAGGTATGGAGAAAGGCTGCATGAGGTTTTTGGGCTGATCCGATTGGAATTCTTGTTGCCATGGCAACATAAAGCTCCTACAGACTTACAATGGGAAATATTAAAATCCTCTTCTCTGAAACCACAGGACCCAGAGGTTGGATATTTAGCTTGTAACAATGTCAAGTGGTCACCTACAAAAATCCGGCCAATCATGCCCCTGGGGTCCAAATAAGCCACACCCCGGGGCCCCTTAGACAAAGTTTGTCGGCCCGAACCCCATAGGGGCTAGAAGAAATATATGGGCTGCATGATGCTTCCACGCAGAGCCGAATCCAGCCCACACACTAGTACTGGTAAACTGCTTAGAGGATCTAAGCCTTCCAGGAACCGCGGTGCGAGGCGGACCGTCCATGCTAATAAACCCTATTGGTTTCATTGGGCTACAGGGCTTGAGATGTCATTTCATCTCAATGTCGGGTAAAAGTCCCACAAAATTGGAAGCAACGTCTCAAAAATGATCTTTACAGTGTTGACGGGGACGTTAAACCTCAAATCAAACAAACAAAACATAACGTTTGTGTTTTGAGTTATGTCCTATGTTAGGTTTTCCAATAGTGCCTTTCATAAGAACTTTTGTGACAGATACCTCAGGAACTATTAAAGCTAGAAAGCTGAAAGGTTGTATAAACATGAACAATGATTGAATGTTTTGAGTATATAAGGGTAGGGGTTAAAGGTCCATAACTCATTGAGTTATATCCCTTGATAGGTTCTCAAAGTTTGCCATTCTTGAATTTTTTTCTAATAAGATATCTCAGGAAATATGAATGCTGAAAGTTTGTATAAACAGACATTAACTAGCTGTTTCCTTTGTACCTTAATAGGGACCAAGGGCCTGCGACACTTGGAGTTATATCCCTCAATAGGTTCCAGAAAAATAAAATACATTTTGTTTGATACCTTTTTATCTTTGTGGTCCTGCCTCAATGAAACTTTTACCACACTTGGTTTCTTAAATAAAAAAGTTGTAATGGCAGAACAGTTGCCAAGGGCCCATGACCCATGGAGTTACCTATTTATGTAATTTCTCAAATTTTGCTATTCTTGAAAATTTTCTTGACAGGAACTATGAAAGCTGGAATAAGAATCAATGGTCCATCACTCCTGGAGTTTTGTCCCTTAGTAGGTTTTCAACTATTTGAAGTACATTTTGCTTAACTTTTTACGTTTGTTGTCCTTTTTGATGAAGCTTTTACCTATTCTCAAGAACTAAGGGTTACACAAAGTTGAAACCTGGTACACATATGAACAGTGGTTTGATGAATTGTGTATACCGTAATTAGGTCTAATGGCCCAGAAATTATGGAGTAAAAGCCCTTGAAAAGTTTTTATGTTGCCATGTACCATGCTCGAGCTCTTCAGTGATGTTTTCTGGTATAAAGCTGGAATTGAAAATATTTCAACACTGCCTAATTGTGCTGCAGTGGGGCTATAGTAAGATCCTCTGACAGCTTTAGGTTGTTTTCACTATCAATATTAAAGGTGTGTGATGCATCTCATTTTTCACCATTTGTCAAAGCAAAACAGCTCTTGCAAAAGGGCCTACTCTGACTCATAATGAAAAGAAATGTTCTCCTATGGGAGCCAATTGTTAGCTCATATAAGCACTAAGTGCTCAAGGTGTGTTACTATGATCGCCTTTTTTCTGTCTTCTGTCCGTCCCTGTCGAAATGTCCAGCCCTCCGTCTGTTTATCAACAATTACTTCAAATGGCATCTCCTAAACCACAATGCCAATTTTAAAATAGTTTCACAGGAATATCCTTGGGTGACTCTCCACCCAAACTGCTAAAATGGTTCTGCTCTGCTGAACAAAATGTAGAAAATAGAAGTGGAGGCAATGATCAGGAATCGATACAATCAACCCACAGCTCCCGTCAGAGACACCAAGGGAAAGAAACACAAACATGAAACATCAGACCCTAATAGAAACATCAACAGAGCGGAAAGCCAAAAGGACAGTCACTTTCCCACAAAATGGCCAACTGGCTATCCAAAATAAATAACATAAGCCACACAAACACCCAAGATACTCAGACAAACTATAACAAAATTAAACCGCGACAGAAGAACCGCCTTGGAACGGTCAGTGAAACGAAACACAATCAGCTTTGTTTGTTTGATCTGAGGTTTAATGTCCCTATCAACACTGTATACATCATTTGTATATGTTGATTTCAATTTTTGTTGGACTTCTACCTAACATTGAGATGAAATGACATCTCAAGCCCTGTCACCCAATAGGGTCAATAGGGTTTAATAAGCATGGATGGTCAGACTCCAACCGCTTTGCCTGGGCAGCCTTAGATCCTCTAAGTGGTTTACCAGTACTCTTGTGCGTCGGTTTCAGCTCTGCATGGAAAGTAGAAGTAAAACAAAGATCAGGAATTGATACAATTAACTTACTCCATCCATAAAAGACACCAAAGGGAAAGAAATACAAACATTAAGCGACCAGACCATAATGGAAACCTAAACAAAGGAAGGCCATATGGACAGTTACTTTCCCACAAAATGGCCATATGGCCATCCAAAATTAAAAGACACAAGTGATACACACAGTAAGTAACAAACAACAACATAAATAAATCGCCACAGAAGAGCCGCCTTGGAACGGTCAGTGGAAGATTTCCACTGGGGGGCTTAAATCGATTTTACGTGGCCACAATCCTCGCCCTTATTGGAAGCATCATGCAGCCCATCTGTTTCTTCAAGCCCCGATGTTGGGGGAGTGGAAGGGAGGGGGGGGGGTTGTTTTTCGGAAATTTACATTATGTGCAATTTAAATGATGAAAATAAAAACAAACTTTATTAGTAAATGGTTGTTTATTGTTTTGAAGACCTGACTTATATGGACACAGTTTTACTTCTGGTTTTATCTGCTTAGGCAGATAATGTGTGAAAGATTGTAAAAAAATAATTGCTAGGAAGCTCTGCTATATTATGTTGAAATGCCCCACAGCGACGGGATCCCATTGTGCTTTTAAACATTTTTTGGTGGAAGGTTATGGGAATTTATATGACAACGGTATCTACAATGTTTATGGGATGTTACATGAAACAGTATCCCAGAGTGCTTATATATAGTTTTTGTTAATGGAAGATTTATGGGATATTATATGAAATGTCCCACAGTGACGGTATCCCACAGTGCTTATATATAGATTTTGTTTTTGGAAAGTTAATGGGATATTATATATGAAATGTCCCATAGTTTTTCTTGTCCTTTGGGATCATTGATTCCATTGTGGAATTTTGAAAATATCTGAGGGTCACTGATGAGGCCTAATTGGCCGAAACTAGCTAGTCTGGCCCAGAAAACATGTACACTCCATATTTTTCACTTCCGTGGTGTATTCCTTGCTTCCAAAGGATATCCCTTTTATAGAACATATTTAACTTCACTACAGCTGGTGTGTGGGAATGTGTGGCGGCGGTAAAACGTCTCCCTGCCCTACATCATAGTGTAGATTATATTTTCTTGTCCTTTGGGATCATTGATTCCATTGTGGAATTTTGAAAATATCTGAGGGTCACTGATGAAGCCTAATTGGCCGAAACTAGCTAGTCTGGCACAGAAAACATGTACACTCCATATTTTTCACTTCCGTGGTGTATTCCTTGCTTCCAAAGGATATCCCTTTTATAGAACATATTTAACTTCACTACAGCTGGTGTGTGGGAATGTGTGGCGGCGGTAAAACGTCTCCCTGCCCTTCATCATAGTGTAGATTATATTTTCTTGTCCTTTGGGATCATTGATTCCATTGTGGAATTTTGAAAATATCTGAGGGTCACTGATGAGGCCTAATTGGCCGAAACTAGCTAGTCTGGCACAGAAAACATGTACACTCCATATTTTTCACTTCCGTGGTGTATTCCTTGCTTCCAAAGGATATCCCTTTTATAGAACATATTCATACTACTTGTGAATCGTCTGCAGGAAACGATTCACGTGAAATGACAAAATAGAAGTGAAGGCAAGAATATAAGTCCAATGTGTTCTAGAAAGGTTTATCCCTTGGAAGCAAGGAATACAATACAGAACTGGAAAATATGGAGTGTACAAGTCTTCTGGGCCAGACTAGCTAGTTTCGGCCACTTAGGCCTCATCAGTGACCCTCAAATATTTTAAAAATTCCACAATGAAACCAATGACCCCATTGAACACGAACATATAAACCACACTAGGGTGTAGGGCAGGGAGATTCTTTACGCCGCCACACATTCCCAGACAGCAACTGTAGTGACGTTAAATATGTTCTAGAAAGGGTTATCCCTTGGAAGCAAGGAATACAATACAGAACTAGAAAATATGGAGTGTACATGTCTTTTGGGCCAGACTAGCTAGTTTCGGCCACTTAGGCCTCATCAGTGACCCTCAAATATTTAAGTAAAGTAGAAGCAAAACAAAGATCAGGAATTGATACAATTAACTTACTCCATCCATAAAAGACACCAAAGGGAAAGAAATACAAACATTAAGCGACCAGACCATAATGGAAACCTAAACAAAGGAAGGCCATATGGACAGTTACTTTCCCACAAAATGGCCATATGGCCATCCAAAATTAAAAGACACAAGTGATACACACAGTAAGTAACAAACAGCAACATAAATAAATCGCCACAGAAGAGCCGCCTTGGAACGGTCAGTGGAAGATTTCCACTGGGGGGCTTAAATCGATTTTACGTGGCCACAATCCTCGCCCTTACTTCCGTCGCGATTTAGACAAATAATTTGTTCAGTCCGCATGAAGGCCTCCTAACTCATCAGTGCAACATCTCCGTGAACACAGAAATCAAAGAACCACAGAGGTGAGACAACGGTGAGGACTCGACAGCAAGAAACCACTGAAATGCTGGAGCAAAAGAAAACCAACAGTTAGACTCCGATGAGCCCGACCAGAGACAGAGCCTTATTAGCGTTCAAAAATAAGAACAAAAAATGGAATCGTCGTCTGCTACTTGTTCCTAGAGCTTGAATGGTTAATATACACATTCACAGCTCAGTAGTGATTCTCATCTGAGATAGAATTGTTCATGTTGTTATTATATTAAATCATAATTAGCCGATCAATCGAAAACGCAATCCGTGCGGGTCTCTGTGGGTAGCAGGTTCCCATTTCCCCTCAGGCGAATTAAACGACTGCTTGTATTCGCAAACTGATCCCAGTCTTTGTCGATTGCACATTATAAGGCGGCACCCATGATACAGTTATTGCTAGCTTTTACAGTCCAACGACTCAAATCAGACTGCACTAGTTCGTATTGCTCTATCCGAATCTCGTTAGGCAAGAGCATCAGGATAATAAATGAATAAATGCTAGAAAAACAAGCTAGTTGATTGCTGTCTAATTATTTAATTAACAACTAATAATAGGTGATGTTCTTATATCGTCAAGAACATATTTAGTCAATACGTGTTACAACTGCCTCGGTAAGGCGGTCATTAGTCTGTCTTTCTAATAATGTTCACCCCTATAAAATCCACTTCGCGATGTAACGTAGTGTTTAACGGGGATTTATATAATCAGTGACCCGTTACCCAAAGGTCATTTTAATAATACTATTGTTGTTGCGTTAATTTCTTTATATAATCAAATCAAAGTCTTGTTTAAAATAAAAACGATAATAAACAGAACAGAACAGAACAAAATTTTATTTGCAATCATGTAGGCTATAAAACCCGTGCGGACATAGGAAATGCATAAACAATGGCATTTTTGACAGTGTTCTAGTGACTAATACTAATACTGCTTTCATCGCAATCGAACTAAAATAAACTAGTATAAACTAATACATTCTTTTCCACCCGTACAAATAAATGCAAATAAAAAAAACTTCAGTAATCAGTGCTAGCTGTCACAAGGTCTGGAGAAGGTGCTTCTTTTGCTATTAGATTGAGTGAGTGTTTGAATTTTACGTCCCACCAACAGCTAAGGTCATACGGAGACGGGACCTCGGTTTTATGACTCTACCGTTAGTCTGCAAAAAGCTCGGAATCGATCCTACGACCCCTAGTTTACAAGGCGAATAGCGTAACCACTACACCACGGAGGCTTCTATTATTAGCTTGAATCTTCATTGTTTAACAATATGTGTAAAAAGAATTCCGACTGGTTGAGGTAGACGTTCATCTTGCAGCTCATACGACTACCGCAATCCTATTCAGTATATCGAATTGTTCAGATTCCCGCCCCCATCTTACCGAAACGAAATGCAAGACTGGTGTTTGGGAAACAGTTAACAAAGCCGAACAAACGTTGCATCACGTAACGTTAACAAGTGTGTAATAACTATCACCTAAACCCCACTTTATTCAGACAAAAACTGGGTTTATGGTGAATACATTATCTTAACGATTCTCGCCCAAAGACATAGGAGGCCGCGGGTATAAACTAGACCCGCCTCCATTCGGTTGTTCTAACGAGCACCCCAACCCCCGCTCGGAGCACGGATAAGAAAATCGAGTATCCATCCACAAAACAAGTCTTACAGGGAGTGATGCTATTTAAAAAAATGAATTATTATTCGTGTTATTATTATTACTATTATCCTTATTAGTATTAGTATTAATGTTATATGTTATTTCCCTTATTTCAAGATTTTAATCAGCACATTATTATTTGTAATATTATTTTATCATATGACGTCGTTGATAAGCAGTGGATAACGTCGTGTAATAAAAATCGTATGACCACACGTGTAATAACACTTTGGCGGGATTAGATAACGTCATGACGGCGTCCATGTCAACAATGCACTTTTCGTAGAAAACTTGTCAAATTAAAAGGCGATAAAATCCAATTTAAAGTAGTCATATGATAAAGAGAATCTTACACTCGTGGTCATTTCATATGAAATTTATGAAACTCGCCGAAGGCTCGTTTCATAAATTTCATATGAAATGACCACTCGTGTAAGATCCTCTATATCACAAATATCCCCAAATCTATGTTTTAAAAACAATATTATAACCATTACGAAAACACGCTAGGTCAAATATATGGAAAAAATCACAGACAAAAAAGGGGAAACATTTAGGATACAAATTCTGATATTGTTCACTTTTCTGCCATAAATATAGTTTATGGGAACTCGATAAAACTGCCTCGACGAGGCGGTTCTAACAAGTACCCACAAACTATCTTTTTGAGCAAAAATAAGACAAATAATGCTTACTCCTGTAAACCCCAGGTTTAATGTATAAAATTGGGTTTTAATGGAGGTCAAAATTATACAGGACTGTTTTCGTGATGATTCATTCAATAGTTTTGCGTACAGTAGGCAAAATCGTGCGTGGATAGTCCTGTTAAAACCTGTTAACTCACATAACGAAGAATAAAACGCCCGCTTGAGGGTATAAATGCCATGCGCCAATCTGCGCGTCGATGGGTAGGAACACGATCAAGTATAAGCTCTACTCAACGGGACAATAAACCGGCAGTAAACGACAGCAAGGGATAATCCTGGACTAAATAGAAGTCAAGGCAATAATCAGGAATCGATAAAATTAACCCACAGCGCCCATCAGAGACACCAAAGCGAAAGAACAACAGACCCTAAGGGAAACATCATCAACGGAAAGTCAAAAGGACCGTTTCCTATCCCACAAAATGGCCAAATGGCTATCATAAACAAAATATTATATTTGCGATACACACACTCATAGACAAACCATAACAAAATGATCCGTCACAGAAGAACCGCCTCGGAAGGGTCAGTGAAACGCATTCCACTGGGGGAGGGCTTAAATCGATTTTACGTGGCCACAATCCTCGCCCTTATTTCCGTCGCGATTTAGAAAAATATTTTGTACAATCCGCATGGAGGCTTCCTCACTCATCAGTGCAACATCTCCGTGAAAACCAAAAAATCAAACAAACAAAGAGATGAAACAACGTTGAGGGCTCAACAGCAAGAAACCACTGAAGTGCTGGAACAAAAGAAAACAACAGTTAGACTCCGATGGGCCCTACCAGACACAGAGCATCAGGCACCAACAAACATTATATAGAATCAAAACGTTTTTGTTGCACGAGCAAAATACGTAAAACAAAATGACTAAATTATCACCAAATCATGAAAACTAGCCGATAACGTCTGATATTGTTTCATATTTCTGCTAAACACATAGGTAAGAACCGTCTTGACGAGGATTCACAAAAAAGCCAATTGTAAATGAGATACTAAATAAATTAATAACCAGAGAGAAAAGAAACGGATAAAATCTTACCCCGTTTCTTCACTTATCCTTGCAAATCGTTTACCAGTATGTGTAGAAATATACTTTGTCTCTGAACGAAGCCTGAATAAACAGTTTCAATTTATATGCTATGATAGGGTATTAGTATTTTTTATATTTTCACCATCTGTTGCTTGATAAATTGAATAATTCAATTTAGCTGCAAATTTAATGCGGAATTTACAGACATAACGACAACGCATCAAAGTGACATATTTCATTCCCACAAATATGTATTTCCAGCTAGCTGGCTTCAAAAGTTGAATCGAATACGTGGACTAGCAATTTTGTTTGAAATAGGAAATACTTTATTTTTATTAAATACCAGGCAGTCCGAAAAAAAAACTCTTTATTATTTTGTAGCCAGTACATTTTTTTGTTTACATATTATAAGTATTAATTTAGGTCGTAGTATCAAAGTGTTAATCCAAAATCAATAATCCATAGACAAATGGCAAATATCAATGTTCAGACCAACAGACATGGACTCCAGAAGAGTTTATCAGGTGTCCTTAGATAGTAAGCATTACTTTGTAAGCAAGCTTCGCTCACCATGCCTGTCGAACTGAACGAAAAAAGTACTAAATGCCGAGAAGGGTATGTCCGAGATTTTGGAAGTCTTCCTTTGGCTTTCCATTGGCAAACACATCAGAAATAATTCTGGAAATGGCCACATTGTACTGATCAACAAGAGACAATAATAATGAAATTATATACTACATTACTAAATTTCTAGTTATTTTTTTTTTAATTCTCAGTAGATTTCTCTATTTTCAATGCTAGTCTTATTCAAATGTTATTTCTTCTGGCAATTAGTAATGCTTAACTATCCAATAAAAAACATTCTTCTTTAATTCAGAGACAAGTTTTATGTAATGTTAGTTGGTACCTTATGCTCTGCTTCTGGTCATGCCCATCGGAGTGTAACTGGTGGTTTTCTTTTGCTCCAGCACATCTGTTATTTCTTGCTGTCGAGTCTTCACCATTGTTTCATCTCTGGAGTTGTTTAATTCATGTGTTCTCGAAGATGTTGCACTGACGAGTTAGGAAGCCTTCATGGGAACTCAATTTTGGGTGGTCTAAAACACGACGATAGTAAGGGCGAGCATTGCGGCCGCGTATTGTTTGTTTTGTTTCTTTGTTTGTTTGATTTGAGGTTTTACGTCCCCGACAACACTGTATAGCTCATTTCGGAGACGTTGCTTCCAATTGTGTCGGACTTTAACCCGGCATTGAGATGAAATGACATCTTAATCCCTGTCGCCGAATGAAACCGATAGGGTTTATAACCGCTGGACGGTCCGTATTGCATCGCTTTTCCTGGGCAGGCTTATATTCTCTAAGCCGTTCACCAGTACTCGAGTGTGGCCGGTTTCAGCCTCCCCCCACCACACTCACAGTGAACCTCTTTCCACTGACCGTTCCAAGGCGATTCTTCTGTCGCGGTTTATTTGTGTTAAAGTTCGACTTTGAATGTGTGTATCGTTGATAATTTTTTTTTTTTTTTTTTGTGATAGCAAAATGGCCATTTTGTGGTAAAGTAACTGTCATTTTGCCGTTCCGCTATTGATTTTCAATTAGGTCCTATACATTTCATGTTACATTTCTTTCCATTTGGTGTCTCTGATGGGAGGTGTAGGTTATTGTTTACGGCTCCGGATCATTGCCTTCACTTTATTTGGTCATAAAGTCGTTTTGTCCCAAACCAACAAAGGTCAATAACCAAAGGGCAAGAATCAATTCATTATACCCGAATTTATGTGATAAAAAAGGATAATAGTTTCAATACCTATACTGCTTAGGAATTACAGATGTGTTTGAAATTATCCAGTTTTGATCTGACTCCATTGGGCCAAGGGGTAAGGTCTAAGGTCAAATTTGGAAAAAATAAACAACGGTTATTTCCGATGGTGCACCATCGACTGTGCGATCTAGTAACGATCGTGTTTAACTATGTATGTATGTTTCATCAACATATGGAAAAGTATAGGTTACTTTTGTAGGGTAGACAGTAGAAGGATCTTGCAGGATACGCTACAGATTAGGTTTTAATAATACATTTATTGCTCTTATTTTTCCAATCCTCAGGAATTGCTTATGCAAATGCTTTTCACTGTTCCATCAATTGACATCTTTTAGATACCTGTTGAAGGTCATTATTAAACCGATGTTCGTTCCTCGTTGTATAACAACTGCTTGTTTGACATCCCTGGACTTTAAGTGGACTAAGATGTTTTGTGGGCTTTTGTTGTACCTTCTCTATTCGAAGGAATTATTTTCAGTAATTTTATATGCTGTTTTATTTAATGACCGGTATGAAGATCGCTATAGTTTTGACGGTATCATAACCTTATTAACCCACATGAGTATCACAAATACATTTAAAATATCAATATCACCCCTTAGGTTACACTTTGCATCTTCAGTACAGATTCCCCATTCTATTAAAAACTTTAATACTATGTTGCCTTCGGTATTGGTTAGACCCTTAAATTTGTCTTCTGAAACTTCAGTTAATCTCAATGGAGCAGGCAATACCAATGTTTTTTGAAGTAGTCTTCGTATGACTATCTCCTCTCAAATCGCCTATCCTTTGAAAATATACTAATCAGTGGAAAAGAAGTGGAATGTATCCTAGTATTTCTAAGTGCAATGCCAAGAGGTGCAGATGTTGTTCGCATTTAAGCACTGCCTCTACCGTTACTTCATCTGTAAACGGTAGACGCTTCTCTGTAGTTAACATGTCTGATTTGACATGATAGTCTACAGATTTAATTTATCTAATGACATGACGTGCTGCAAACTGTAATATGCAGTACGTCGGTAAAACTAACCGCATGCTTAAAACTAGATTGAACGAGCATTATCGTAGAATGAGTAAGACTAAGAAAACTGACACTTTCTTGTACCGTCACTTTCGACGTACAGGTCATTCTGTAAATAACGTTGTTATACAACCAGTGGAAAAACATTATTACGATGCAAATTTTACATCTAGATTCAAAATTATCAAAAGACATGAGGCTGGACTGAAATGGGTTAAATCTTTACAGACCCCTTTTCCACTGGGATTTAATGACAACATTTATCATGAGGGTAATATTTCCAGAATGCCGGACTTTGATATTTTCTCGCTCCTGGAATGTCAAAAACGCAGAACTAGATCTCACGGCACCAGGAAAAATGGTAACTTTAAACGCAAATTACGTGCGTTTAAACGAAATAATACTAGACTGAAGTGACTGTCAATTATATAATTAAATCATGGACGCCACTCTATGCTTTCATTTTTAAGTTTCATTACCCGTTTCGGTTTTATGTCTTCTGGACACCGAGACGAATAAATTCTACGATAGTTCTAATCAGTTATATGATGCGGCTCTCTTAACTAGAGACTATACTCAGCATACTCTCCGTCCTTATATTGATTCTGAAATTAATCATAAACGCCAATTCTTCAAAATATCCTTCATTAATAAGGGTATGGATTTTATAGATTTGCCCAGTATCTTCCGTGAGAGCTCGGTGCTTTCTTACATTCCTGCTTATTTTCAAAATACTGAAACACCTATAATGTGCTATAAATATAACAAACCTGTTAGATCTATCATTTTTAATTTCAATAAAATTGTTTCAGATCTTGATATTGATACTAATGCTCCTGATTCATGTGATTGTAAAAACTCAGTGTATTGCTATCCTGCTGCTGGTAATGTAATTTCTGGCAATTTGAAAATTATTCCTGATTCTAGGATAAGGAATATAATTTCTAAGGACTGAAATATCGGTTTCCTTCTAAAATTGATTTCAGTAAATGTAGAGATGAAAACGCTGCGCACTTGAATGAATTCGGTAGACGATGGTGTAGCGAGAGTATGTTGAGCATAAAGGCCTTAAGGACTGGAAACTTAGCATTTTAAAACTAATAAATAAACGCATCTCTTTCTATTCTAAAAAAAAAAAAAAAAAACAACTTATTACATCCTAAGCTCCATACGTCTTTACGTCATCTTAAACTAGGTATTCAAGAATTTCATAAGAAGTTTGTTTTGGCCCCTGCAGACAAGGCCGCTAACAACGTGGTCGTTGTGTGACGGCTCCACTATGTTTACACGCTTTAGCAGAACCTTGGTGGTACTAAGGCCTATGAACTTCAGCCTTTAGCTGAAAAGAGAGTTTGAGTAGATAAACATATTTGTCATTCAGCCACCAAGTTTGCTGTGTGTGTTACCGAACGCCAAGACAAGCTTCCTACGCTAAACTGGTTACCAAAACTTCATAACAAGACCTTACAAAGCACAGTTTATTGCAAATTCTAGCTCTTGCACTACCACTGAACTTTCTAAATTATTAACTTCCTGTCTTACTGCTATTAAAACGCATGTGATTAAATATTGTGATAAAGTCTTTGAAAGATCAGGAAGAAATCTGTTTTGGTCTATAAAACAATCAAATGAGGTTTTAAATAAATTGAAATCCATACATTTTCGTGTTTGAAGTCTGTCTACTTACGATTTTTCACTCTTTACACTAGTATTGTTATGAAAGAGACTTCATAAACAATTCGAATGAGGTTTTAAATAAATTGAAATCCAGACATTTTCATGCTTCAAGTCTGTCTACTTACGATTTTTCCACTCTTTACACTACACTTCCTCATAATCTTATAAAAGAAAAGCTTAATGATTTAATTGAATGGTCTTTTCACAGAGAAGATTCTCTCTATCTTGCATGTAATGTCAGAAATGCATTTTTCACTTCTAAAGAGGATAAGAATTATACACTTTGGTCATGTCAGAAAGTGTGTGATGCCCTCACCTTTCTGCTTGACAATATTTATATTAGATTCGGTACTAAGTTATTTAGACAAATTGTGGGTATTCCGATGGGTACTAATTGCGCACCTCTTGTGGCTGTTCTTGTATTGTTATGAAAGAGACTTCGTGTTGTCGCTTTCCATTGATAACCAATCCAATCTGAAATTATTGAAGCTTTTAGTTCCACTTCTAGATATTTAGATGATTTATTAAATATTGATAATACCTATTTCGATGGTTCGAGCAGTAAGATTTCCCCCCCCCCCCCTCCAGAACTTCAGTCAAATAATGCAAATTCTTCTGATGCAGAGGCCCCGTTTTTTATCTATTGTAGATGGGTTTGTTTCGTGCAAGATTTGTGATAAACGCGATGACTTTGATTTTGAGACTGTAAATTTTCCTTTTCTGGATGGTGATGTTCCTCGTGCGCCATCCTGTTGCGTTTGTATTTCGCAATTAATTCGATTTGCTGGAGTGTGTGGTCGTGTGGCTGACTTCGGCGCTCGTAGTGGATTGTTAACGGCTAAACTCCTTGGTCGGGGTTATCGGTACCATAAACTACGCAAAGCCTTTTCAAAATTTTATAGACGCCATTCTGTTTTAACTTCTAAATTCAATATTGGATTTAAATCTCTTCTACAACAAGGTCTATCGGAACCCTAATTTTATGGTGACTTAGTATATAAATTCAGAAAAATATATAACCGCAATGACTTCAGCACCCAATTTCGTAAAATCATTCTTCGATATAAAAAGATTGGGTACAACATGGATGTAATACGACAGACTGCATGCATGGTAGCTAACCCAATCACGGTTGGCAACTTTGCTCCCCTCTTTAATTGCACGCCGGTGGGTCAGGCCTCAGATTCTATGACGGCTCCAACGTAAAGGCTTATTGAGAATTAGAGAGATCTAATTCTTGGTAATGTTGGTTGGTGCCTGATGCTCTGTCTCTGGTCGGGCCCATCGGAGTCTAACTGTTGGTTTTCTTTTGCTCCAGCATTTCAGTTCTCACCGTTGTCTCACCTCTGTGGTTCTTTGATTTTTTGTGTTCACGGAGATGTTGCACTGATGAGTTAGGAGGCCTTCATGCGGACTGAACAAATTATTTGTCTTAATCGCGACGGAAGTAAGGGCGAGGATTGTGGCCACGTAAAATCGATTTAAGCCCCCCAGTGGAAATTTTTCCACTGACCGTTCCAAGGCGGTTCTTCTTTGGCGGTTTATTTATGTTGTTGTTTGTTACTTACTGTGTGTATCACTTGTGTCTTTTTATTTTGGATGGCCATATGGCCATTTGGTGGGAAAGTAACTGTCCTTCCTTTGTTTAGGTTTCAATTATGGTCTGGTCGCTTACTGTTTGTGTTTCTTTCCATTTGGTGTCTTTGATGGGTGGAGTAAGTTAATTGTATCGATTCCTGATCTTTGTTTTACTTCTAATTTTCATGATGTTGCTATCTATCAGAAATCTTTCCACTGACCGTTCCAAGGCGGTTCTTCTGTGGCGATTAATTTATGTTGTTGTTTGATACTTACTGTGTGTATCACTTGTGTCTTTTTATTTTTGATGGTCATATGGCCATTTTATGGGAAAGTAACTGTCCTTATGGCCTTACTTTGTTTAGGTTTCCATAATGGTTTGTTCGCTTAATGTTTGTATTTCTTTCCCTTTGGTGTCTTTGATGGGTGGAGTAAGTTAATTGTATCGATTCCTGATCTTTGTTTTACTTCTACTTTGTAGGTAGGTCTGGCAGGTAGGATTATAAGAATCTTATATGGGGTTTTGTTGTAGATGGGCGTTTCCAACCCGAGAGTTGGAAACGCCCATCTACAGCAGAACCCCATATTGGATTCTTTTTCTTGCACAACACCTCCCAAACATTTTTTTTTTATTTTGTAGCAAATAGCAAAACTACAGACAATATTTATTTTCTTCTTTTTAAGATTTCATACAAAAGTCCTGTCGGTCTGACAGGTAGGATAGTAATGGGTAACATACCTTACCTGGTTATGTAGAGCGCAGAAAGACAGACCAATCATATTTTAGAGGCACACTGCTTTATGTGGGGGAGATAAGAGATGCAGTGTCCCACTATGTGATGTAGCTTAGGCTACCTATCAGTCCAATTCTACATTAATCTACATCCATGTGGGAATTCCTTCGTGGAGATTGATCATGAAATCTTTTCTACGGACATTCTCTCCCTTCCGCTGTTTCAATAAGCCTAAGGGCAGTTGTCAGTTTCTGGCGAAAGAAAGTGCACGGTACTGTATAACCGCTTACGTATAATAGAAGTAGAGGCAATGATCAGGAATCGATACAGTTAACCAACAGCTCCCATCAGAGACACCAAAGGGAAAGAAATACAAACATGAAACAACAGACCTAATGGAGACACCCACAGCGGAAAACCAAAAGGACAGTCACTTTCCCACAAAACGGCCAATAGGCTATCCAAAATAAAATAACAAAAGCGACACAAACACCCAAAGACAAATCATAACAAAAATAAACCGCGAAAAGTGCGGTTTTTACTGCCCGGGAAAAGTGTGGATAGGTACATTGACCTAAATAGTGTTTACTGGGCCCTTAAACTCCAATACAAACAAACATCCGTGTGGTTGGTGAAACTTCTAGTGTGCAAAAACTACTGATAGGGCAGAAGTGCGTCTTTTTGGGCGAAACGACTAGCGGAGAAAATAGTTTGAGGTGAAAGGCGCACACGTTCAGAGCTAAATGTCTTCGGGGCGATAAGGTCTAACAAAAATGGTTTGCTTAGCTTAACGACTTGGGTATCCACTACAGATATTGTACGAGCAGGATTCTTTAGAAAATATGAAGGGTTAGGTTTCATGTTAGGTCTCTACATGTGTAGCTAAAGGCAATAACTTTAATACATTTTGACTTACGATTCTTTATCTACTCATACCCATTTATACTGGCCATGGTTCTAAACCATGCAAGATATTCAAATAAAATTTGCTATAACTATTGTTATGCAAAAGAATTTATTTTTCTGATTCCCACTTTCATCCCACAGGGTGACCTAATAAGTGTCATATATACCTTGTATATCTTCTTATAGAAGATTCCCGAAAACTGAGTCACAGATTAATTTCATTATGTAAACAACTTGTTTACAAGGAAAAGTACTTTAGAACCTTCTAGAAAATTCAGGTTTGCATTATTTTTAGAAAATTACTTAATCTTATTCCACAGCACTGTGGAACATTCTAGAGAAATCTTAGGGTCTAAAAAAGAGCTTGATTTGTCTAATTGAGGCAGATTTTGGCGTTTGAAGTTTGGGCTTTTAAGAAAAGTTATTTCTGAATTCTGGATTGTTAAAGGATAATACTTTTCATTTTGGAATGTGAATTCTGTGGGATCAAGGAAAATAGATTCATTCAAGGATATATCATAACAGAGCTAAGTACATTTAATGTTCTTACTTCTACAGGTTGAAGATACTTTGTAATAAAATTGTGTTATTTTTTCCAAAAGGCTTGTTTGCTTTTTCTTTCTGCTTCACCTGGCTCGTAACAGAAATTGGGGGCTCGTCCGGGATAAAACATCTTGAGTATTTTAGGACTGACATTTCATTTGTAGGCAAGTAATTGTCATTTCTTATCAAGTATACTTGGCAGTTGCTTCACAAGATTGGTATTTCCCCTTAGGCAAATAAGGAATAGTAATTTCATGTGAATTGTCATTTCAGGTGAAATAGTACTTGTCATTTGATGTAAAATTCTCGTTGGGCTTGTCATTAATAAAAAAAAATCTTTGTCAAATTAACCTTAATCTGTATCACTATACTTAACCTAAATCTGTATTACTATACTCACTTTATAATACAAACAAAAAGCAAACATGTCGTTTGATTTGAGAAGCGTTTTGGCTCAGCCTACTCAGGAGTTGTTAAATCTGAGATAAAGGACATATTTGCTAGATATTGCTTCCCATTATGGGGTCACTGCTGTCAAAACAAGCATGAAGAAGCATGAAATTAAGAATATTTTGGCACAGGTTTTGATTGATGAAGAACTTTTTTTTATCAAACTGCTTTGTCTCTCATCATGTTTTCACATACTGAATTACAAATGAGACAAATTGAAATAGTAAGACAAATTGAATAAGAAACAATAAGATTAGAAATGGAAGAAAGAGAGAAGGAAAAACAAAGATAAATGGAAGAACGCATACAGAAAGAAAAAAAGAAAAGGAAGAAAAAGAAAGAGAAATGCAGAGACAAATACAGATGGAAAGAGTAGAAATGGAAGAAAGAGAGAGAGAAAAACAAAGAGAAATTGAGGAACGGATTGAGTTAGAAAAGGAAAAAATGAGATATAGTATTGAAGAAAAATAAAGGGAAAGGCAATTTCAATTACTGAAGGAATTTGAACTCCAGGGTCAAGATAGGGTGAAGCCTACCCCTGTTTTTGACTTTGGTAGTTACTTTGATGCAACAAAGCACATCAGATTAGTTTCGCCATTTCGAGAAAAAGAGGTAGATAAGAATTATTTGCATTTTGAAAAAAATGCAGATAATTTAAAATGGCAAAAAGAGCATTGGACCTTATTTTTGCAAAGCGTTGTTGTCGGAAAGGCTCGAGACATCTACACTCAGCTGACTGTTGAGCAAAGCTCTGACTATGATTTGGTTAAGGAGCTTTTTCTAAAGGCATATGAGTTGGTCCCTGAGGCTTACAGGCAGAAATTTAGGAATTGTAAAAAAGAAATTTCCCAGACCCATGTAGAATTTGCTCGAACCAAAGAACAGCTATTTGATAGGTGGTGTTCTTCTAAAAAAGTAGGCTATGATCAAGACAAACTTAGCTTGTCCATGTTGAAGAGTTCAAGCGGTGCATAAATTCAAACATCAAGTCTTTTCTCGATGAGAGACAGGTTGAAACTTTGGAGGAAGCTTCTCGTTTGGCAGATGATTATGCTTTGATTCATAAAGTCTCATTTGTGAACAGGCCTTATCCTAGAAAACCTTATAACCCAAAGACAGGTCCAAGATTCTATCCTAGTAATCCATCTGGCAGTTATAGCCATACATTCAATTCATATCCAAACTTTCTGGTGAAAATAGAAGCCAGAATCCTTCCAAACCTTCTGGTGAAAATAGAAGCCAGAATTTTTGCAAACCTTCTAGTGAAAACAAAGACCAGAATCTCTTATCTCAATCCCAAGTAATTTGTAACTATTGCAAAAATACAGGTCATCCACAGTCTTGTGTAAAGGAGGAAACTCTTTCTGATACCAAACTATCTGAGACTGATTCAGTTATTGAGATTTATGAACCATTCTTGACAGATGGTTTTGTGCCACTTAATGGTGACACTCATGCCCATCCTACCCCTATTAAAATCTTACGAGGTACTGGAGCTTCTCAATCGCTTATCTTGCAGATACTCTGCCTTTTCCTGAGACGACTTCTTTGGGCCAAAGTGTCCTTATTCAGGTTGTGGAATGTGGATTTTTTAATGTTCCGCTTCATAACGTGTATTTGGCATCAGACTTGGTGCAAAATTGCAGTATGCTTCCTTTGGCTTTCTTTGCCGGATCATTACAGGGTCACTGATGAGGCTTTATTAGCCGAAACTACGTAGTATGGTCCATCTTCTTTCTTATGAATGTTTTCATTGCTCTTAAAGGAACTCATTTTTTATTTTTATTGGTATCCGGTTCAGCGGCTGTTGGTATAAGATCTTCTTTACCTTTTAAAGGTGTTCATTTATTGCTAGACAAGGACTTAGCTGGAGATAAGGTTGTGGTAAACCCACTTTTGACTTCTTATCCTTGCATAGACCAACCGCCTAATCCCATTGAACAGGAGATTCCTGATCTTTATCCCTCTTGTGCCGTCACAAGGGCTATGCCACGTAAGGCCAAGCAAACTGATGGGAAACAGGATTTTGATTTCACTGATACCTTTATGGGTCAGTCTTTTAATTACGAGATTACGAGATAAAATGTCTCTGTCTTCAAGCCAGCCTGATAAGCAGACAGATTTTCATGAGAATTACTCATCTTTCGATCTAGGCCATGGCAAAATGTCCGGGTCTCAACTAGCTATAGAACAGCACAAGGATCCTGAAATTTCGCCTTTGTTTGAAAGGGCTTTAGATGAGCAGGAAGTATCTCAAAGTCTAGTCTATTATTATGTCAAAAAGTACATTCTTATGAGAAAATGACGTCCACCAGACGTCTCAGCAGAAGACGAGTGGACAGGCAACCACCAAATTGTGGTTTCAAGGGTTTACCGTCCCGAAATATTTAACTTGGCACTTGAAACTTCCATGTCAGGACATTTAGGTGTACATAAATCCTATCACAAGTTTCTTAATCATTTTTACTGGTCTGGGTTAAAATCAGCTGTTTCTCAGCATTGTAGGTCCTGCCATACATGCCAAATGGTAGGAAAACACAATCAAACAATACCCAAGGCTCATATGCAGCATATACCTGCGTTTGATTAACCTTTTAGTCGAATAATCATAGACTGTATGGGTCCATTGCCCAGAACTAAGTAGAAGTAAAACAAAGATCAGGAATTGATACAATTGACTTACTCCACCCATAAAAGACACCAAAGGGAAAGAAATACAAACATTAAACGACCAGACCATAATGGAAACCTAAACAAAGGAAGGCCATAAGGACAGTTACTTTCCCACAAAATGGCCATATGGCCATCCAAAACCAAAAGACACAAGCGACACACACAGCAAGTAACAAACAACAACATAAATAAATCGCCACAGAAGAGCCGCCTTGTAAAGTAGAAGTAAAACAAAGATCAGGAATTGATACAATTAACTTACTCCATCCATAAAAGACACCAAAGGGAAAGAAATACAAACATTAAGCGACCAGACCATAATGGAAACCTAAACAAAGGAAGGCCATATGGACAGTCACTTTCCCACAAAATGGCCACACGGCCATCCAAAATTAAAAGACACAATTGATACAACAGCAAGTAACAAACAACAACATAAAAAAATCGCCACAGAAGAGCCGCCTTGGAACGGTCAGTGGAAGATTTCCACTGGGGGGCTTAAATCGATTTTACGTGGCCACAATCCTCGCCCTTACTTCCGTCGCGATTTAGACAAATAATTTGTTCAGTCCGCATGAAGGCCTCCTAACTCATCAGTGCAACATCTCCGTGAACACAGACATCAAAGAATCACAGAGGTGAGACAACGGTGAGGACTCGACAGCAAGAAACCACTGAAATGCTGGAGCAAAAGAAAACCAACAGTTAGACTCCGATGAGCCCGACCAGAGACAGAGCATCTGTAAGTCTAGCTGTGAATATCTTTTGACTATTATGTGTGCTTCCACACGTTTTCCTGAATAAAAATCAAAAATGAGTTCCTTTAAGAGCAATGAAAACATTCATAAGAAAGAAGATGGGTCATACTACATAGTTTCGGCTAATAAAGCCTCATCAGTGACCCTGTAATGACACGGCAACTGAAGCCATTCCACTAAGAAATATCAAAACTAAGACAATCGTCAAGGCCTTAGTGAAGTTTTTCCCCTTTATTGGTCTTACCAAATCTATTCACTCAGACCAAGGCTCAAATTTCTTATCTGGAAGTTTTCAACAAGTAATGCGTGAACTAGGCATTGTACAGTATAAGTTATCGACCTATCATCCTGAAAGTCAAGGCGCCCTTGAAAGATTCCATCAAACATTGAAAAACATGTTACGATCTTATTGCTTTGACACAGAGAAAGATTGCGATGAAGGCATCCATCTGCTTTTATTTGCTGTTAGAGAATCTGCGCAAGAATCTCTTCGCTTCAGTCCATTTAAATTAGTATTTGGCCATACTGTTTGTGGTCCTTTGAAACTTCCGAAAGAGAAATTTCTCTCTAATAAAGACACTTCCTTTAATTTATTTCAGTATGTGTCTGATTTCAAAACTAGACTTTCAAAAGCTTGCGAGGCTGCTCGGACCAATTTTCAGTCAGCCCAAAGGAAAATGAAACAACTATTTGACATAGGGACAAAAGAAAGGAATTTTAAACCAGGTGATAAGGTACTAGCACTTTTGCCTATTACTGGAAAATCTTTGCAAGCCAGGTATTATGGTCCATACACTGTAGACAAAAATATCAGTGACGTAAATTACATAATAAACACTCCTGGGAGGCGCAAGCTAAAACAGCTGTGTCATATTAACATGCTTAAGGAATACATTGAAAGGGACAATGCATCTTTAACATCAGTTAATCTAGTTAGCTCTGTTCCACTTAATTCATGTGACAATGACTGTGATATTCATTCAGGGAAATCTGATCCCGCATCATCAAAACTTCAGAATTCTGACATTCTGAAGAATCTCGACCAAAAACTGTCACATCCAGAGCCAGATCAGCGGAATGAACTGAAGCAGTTGATTTTTGAATATGAGGACTTATTTCCTGACATTCCAACACGAACAGACAAAATATTTCACGATGTTGACATAAATGGTTCTAATCCTGTAAAGCAACATCCATACAATCATGATAAATCCTATGAAACAAAAATATTTTAAAGAAGAAGTTCAATATTTATTGGACAATGGCTTTATTGAACCAAGCCAAAGTGAATGGAGTTCTCCTTGTATTCTTGTACCAAAACCTGATGGGACATATCGTATGTGTACAGATTTTAGGAAAGTTAATTCCTTAAGTAAAACAGATAACTTTCCTATTCCAAGAATGGATGACTGCATTGATAACATCGGGAATGCCAAATATATATATAAATTCGACCTTCTGAAAGGATTTTGGCAAATTCCACTCACAGGCAGAGCAAAGGAGGTTTTGGCATTCACAACAATAGAATGATTATTTAACTATAAAGTCATGCCATTTGGAACAGAAAAACTCTCCGGCAACATTTCAGCGCTTAATCAACATGGTAATTACGGGGCTTGAAGGCTGCAGTGCTTATATCGATGACGCTATCATAAAGAATGACCAGTGGAATCAACATCTTGGGACTATTAGAGCATTCTTTGGTAGACTGAGTAATGCCAAATTGACAATCAATCTTGCTAAAAGTGAATTTTGCCATGCAAGTTTGACATTTCTATGTCATGTTTTAGGTCAAGGTCATATGCAACCCACTAAGACTAAAGTTGATGCTATTTCAAATTTCCTGTACCCACGAGCAAAAGACAGCTGATGCGATTTCTTGGTATGGCTGGTTATTACAGAAAGTTATGTAAAAATTTCTCTGTCATCGCTGAGCCTTTGACAATTTTGCTCAACAAAAGAATAAAATTCCATTGGAATGCAATATGTCAAAATGCTTTTGATAAGCTTAAAGCCATACTCAGGAGTGAACCAGTTAATCAGTTTGCTTGGCCTTACGTGGCATAGCCATTGTGACGGCACAAGAGGGATAAAGATCAGGAATTTCCTGTTCTTCTCAAACTTTGAAAAGGAGTTTAAGCTAGCTGTAGATGCTAGTGACGTAGGTGCAGGTAGTGTTTTGTTGCAGGAAGATGAAAATGGTGAGGATCATCAAGTTTGCTACTTTTCAAAAAAGTTTACTAAGCATCAGAGAAATTACTCTACCATAGAGAAAGAAGAGTGTTTGTCTCTGATTCTTGCTCTGCAACATTTCGAAATTTATCTTGCCCCTACTACTGCACCGATTGTTGTTTTCAACGATCACAATCCACTGGCTTTCATACATAAAATTAAAAACAAAAATCAGCGGTTGCTCAGGTGGAGTCTTATGCTACAAGAGTATAATTTAGACATAAGACATATCAGAGGGAGAGATAACATTATCCCTGATGCTCTTTCAAGAGCTTGAGCAGTGTCAGGAATTGTTCTTTTCTTTCATACTGAAACGGATTGTAGATACATGTAATTTTATATGCTATGTTCAATATTTTATTATTCTTAAAGCAAAAGAAAGCTTTATTACATAAAACTTTCTTTTCCTCGAAGAGGGTGAGTGTTATGCATAAGAATTTAATTTTCTGATTCCCACTTTCGCCCCACTGGGTGACCTAATAGTGCTGTAAATATCTTGTTTATCTTCTTATAGAAAATTCCCGAAAACTGAGTCACAGACTAATTTAATTTTTGTAAACAACTTGTTTATAAGGAAAAGTACTTCAGAACCTTCCAGAAAGTTCAAGTTTGCATTATTTTTAGAAAATTACATCATCTTAATCCCCAGCCCTGGGGAACATTCCAGAGAAATCTTAGGGTCTATAAAAGAGCTTGACTTTTGTCATTGAGTCTGCTATTTTCGTTTATTTGATGTATTCTTTGCTTCCAAAGGATCTAACTATTCAGAAATTATTTATCTTCACTGCAGATGGTGCTGTGCCTTGTGGCGGCTGTAAAAAGTCTCCCCGTACATCCATTATAGTGCAGCTTATATTTTCTGGTCCTTTGGGGGCATTGAGTTCATTTAGAATCATTTTGAAAATAGAGTTCTGCTTAAGCCGGTGCTAGGGGGCGTGGCCGGTGTAGCCCATTTCAGTACTGGTCATGAACAGACTCAATAAAACCGAGTCTGCTATTTTCGTTTATTTGGTGTATTCTTTGCTTCCAAAGGATATAACTATTCAGAACTTATTTGGAATTTGAAGTTTGGGCTTTTCAGAAAAGTTATTTCTGAATTCTGTGTTGGATTGTTAAAGGATATTACGTTTCATTTTGGAATGTGAATTCTGTGGGATCAAGGAAATAGATTCATTCAAGGATATTTCACAACAGAGCTAAGTACATTTAATTTTCTTACTCCTACAGGTTGATGATACTTTGAAAATAAATTGTGTTCAAATTTTTCCAAAAGGCTTGCTTGCTTTTTCTTTCTGCTACACCTGGCTCGTAACACTATTCACGAAAACACATGCACGTGTAGCCAAGGGCAGCAACGCTATATTTAAGAATTGTTTGCTTATTTAATTACTCCTCTATACTGAATTGCAAAAGACATTAACATGGAATTAGCCGAAAACGATTTAAATAACTAGCAAGAAACCGCCAGAGTACCAACTTTTATTTTATACTAAGCAGTGAAATCAATGCATTTCAAAAAAAAAATATAAATGATATGTTCACAGTGTGAAAAATAACATGATCGTGTTATTTCAGAGTAGCAGCCCTGACAACTTTTCTCGCCAACATCCACACATGTTATCTATAAAATAATTCTGTAGAATACTTTGAAAAGCACTCTTTTACTGTAAAAATGCTGTATTCAAAATGGCGATATGCTTATGTTTTGAAACTGACAGTTGTGACGTCATAGCCAAGTCAAACAGCGTGACGTAAGATCCGATTGATCAATTACAGTTAGTGTCCTAAAATATTATAAAATAAAAAAAAAAATACTTTTTTCGATAAATATCAAAATTATTTCATCTTGTGTGGATGTTGTCAACACTCGATGAAATATTTTTGGTATTTATCTCAAAAAAGTAAATAACCTCTTTATACTACTGACAGTGCAACTCTTTTGTATGTCTAAACTTTTCCACCAATTTGTTCCCCCTCTCCATGCACTCACACATACTCACTCTCCTCACGTCAAAAATGCTATCACAGGGCCATGATCAAGCCTTCGATGGTTCTAGTTATTGCCCTATGAATGCAGCTTACATTTAAGCCCCATGAGGGAATGATACAGTATGGATAGATACATGTGGCATAACTTTGTTGGGCATTTGACAGCCAAATAATATTGACCATTCCTTTATCTTATCGTTCTCCTATTTTCACTGATTAAAGAAGGATAGTTGTAACTTTGTGGTGAATGAATATATACTAAATAGTACACTTTGGGATATTATGCCTTGCCAAGGCTAAGCGTTTTCAAGTAAACTGACTGAAACAACATGTTTGCTTGGCCGTTCAACTACTAACTTTCCTAAAACTATAGATCACCAAAAGGTAATATTTTAAATAATTCACAACGGCATAGTCTTACTTGCAGTACGAGAAAAATACAGTATGAGTTAAAAATATCTGACTTTTCAAACTAACTGTACGTATGTGAATCTTTATAAGATGAAGTATCTTTCAGAACCAATACGCCATGGACATCATTGCACACAACTGTAATCCCTGCCGCAGCGAAAATTATCACCTTTTTATGAGGGGCAGACAGCAAGGTACACATGGAGAGATCGACAGACAGATATGTGGACATAACTGATCAGACTAGATGGACACAGACATATGCAAAGACTGAGAAAAGATTCATTAAAAGGACAGGAACATACACAAAGGACAGCTAACATATGTGTAAGCATTTATCTACGGGATCCGGGAAGGGACATGATTTTTTAAGTAATTTGTGCGAACAAGATATTAAGTTATGCAAACAAGATATAATCTTGTGCGGACAAGATAAAATGTTGTGCAAACAAGGTATTATCTTAAGCTGACAGCATTATTTATCTTGTGCGGACACGATGTCATCTTGGGCGCGAAATATACCTTGTGCACACAAAATATTATCTTGTTCGCACAACATATTATCTTGTTTTCAAAAATAGTTCTTGGGAAGTTGTGCGAACAAGATATCTTGTGCGGACAATATATTATTTTGTGCGGACAAGATCTTGTCCACACAAGATCTATGTTGTGCAGACAAGATATTATCTTGTGCGGACAATATAATTTCTTGTTCGCACATCTAAACATCTTTCACGCACAAGATAATATGTTGTGCAAACAAGATATTATGTTGTCCGCACAAGTATCTTGTGCTCACAAGATAATATGCTGTGCGAACAAGATAATATCTTGTCCGCACAAGATAATATGTTGCCTGAACAAAAAATATCTTGTCCGCAAAAAAAATCATGTCCCTTCCTGGGTTCCGTACTTATCAAAGCAAGTATTTTTGTCTTGTTCGCTGATAAAGATTGGCCGTTAAATCATTATTGCCCGCATAAAGGATGGCTGCAATAGTGCTAAGCCAATGGCAGGGTGAAACGATGCCTGAATCAAATTTCATAACATCAATACCATTTCCACCAAAAATATGACTAAATGGTGATAAATAATGTATTTCTACACAAACAACAGCTAAAATTGAATTGACAAGAAGCTTAATAAAGACAAACATCAGTGGCAGTGAGAACTTTATCAGACTATTGGAGTAAAGACGACAGCCCCCACCCTCCAAACAGACCTGAATAATCTTGAGACCTAGGTGACTAGGATCAGACTTGATTCGCCATCCACTCTATCTTCCGGATAAGCCGGAAAGCCCTCAATTAATCAATTGACTTTGGTAAAAAAAAATTCAGGCTCAAAACTGCAACAATGTTCTATAAACATTTTTGTCAAGTAAAATCATTTAATAAAAACTTCTCATTACAGTAAAATAAGCTATATGAAATTGAAAACTATGGAAAACATGTAGCTAAAATAAATGCAAATATAAACACGCAAAGTACTTACTAAAGCAAGACCTTTCTGCGAAGACGTTTAGGCCGAGACTGTTTATATAGATTGGCTTGCGACTAACCGATAGTTTAATTACTGTAGCATACTTTTTTTTTGTCATATGACGTCGACTCTTAGAATGCAATTATGCCATGTAATATATTCAATTATCCACTAGTGGATTAATTATGCAAATTAGTTAGATGCGCCCCGTAACGTTACTAATGGCAGTATTTTGACATTGTTTTGTAAACCAATCTTGAAACAAATGCGTTTTAAATACTATATATTAATCCCCGCCCATAGGGGCTTGAAGAAATATATGGGCTGCGTGATGCTTCCACGCAGAGCTGATTCCGGTCCGCACATTAGTACTGGTAAAACGCTTAGAGGATCTAAGCCTGTCCAGCAACCGCGGTGCGGGGCGGACCGTCAATGCTAATAGACGCTATTGGTTTCATCGGTAGACAGGACTTGAGATGTCATCTCATCTCAATGTCGGGTAACAGTCCCTTAAAATTGGAAGGAACGTCTCCAAAATGACCTTTACAGTGTTGAGGGGGACGTTAAACCTCAAATCAAACAAACAAACAAATGCTATATGTAAAATAGAACTTTGTTTGCAAGCCTCGTAGCTCAGTCGGATTCGCGTTTGATTGATGATCAGGAGGACGCGGGTGCGATACCTGCCAGGGACGGCAACATTCTTTCGTGGAGATCGATCGTGAAGTATTTTCTACGGTCATTCTCTCCCTTCTGCCGATTCAAGAAGCGCAGTTGTCAGTTTCTGGCGAAAGCATGTGCACTGTACTGGATAACATATTACGTATAAGCTTGCCAAGAAAAGAGCGGATAGGTAAAGTGATAGGCTCGAAATGACCTCAAATAGTGTTTACTGGGCCGTTAAACTCCCATACAAACAAACAGACAAACAAACAAAATATAGTATTGCATTCGTGCGTATGTGTTATTGAATTGATTAAACTGGTTGAAGAAAAGGTATAAAATGCTGTGCCTCGCATTTTATCCCTTTTCCTCCTTGATAAATTCAGTAATACATGAACACTCATATAAGAGCCTCTACATACAAAATGTTTCATCAGCAAAGGCTTTCTGACAGACCTGGCTGATCAGTTACAATGGTAAACTTTGAATGCCTCTCTAGGATATTTATTGTTAGTTTATTAGACCAGGACCATTTGCAACATCATTGTATTAGCATTTGAGTTTAACGGTCCAGTCAACACTATCTGAAGTTATTTTTGAGCCGGCCAGTTTACTAATCCACACTTTTCCTGGGTATGCTTATACGCAAGCGGTTAACCAGTACAGTGCACATTCCTTCACCATAAACTAACAACTGCCCTTCTTGAGTCAGCGGAAGGGAGAAAATGACCGTAGAAAAGATTTCATGATCAATCTCCACGAATGAATATTGCCGACCCCGACAGGTATCTAACCGACGTCCTCCTGATCACCAGTCAGATGCGCATCCGACTGAGCTACTACGGCCGGCTTTGCAACATCACAACAGCCCTTATAATAACAAGATCTTTTATCACCAGATGGTCATATATGCCATGGTATGTTTGGCCAGCAATTAGCTAAATTGTCATTAGAGAGGTATGCGAATTCTATTGGTGCCGGTTGCTGATGTTTAAGGATTTTTTTCGGAGGTGGAAAGGGGATGTGAAGTAGGCGGAGTGGGTGGGGGTGAACTGGGCAAGAACCCGGTCCCTGCCCTGCAAAACATTAAATGTCTTACTGCTCTGCTTTGGATTCTAGAACGCCGGATGGTTGTTCATAACGAATACGAGGCTATATAATTTTGCTGCCCTTTAACCCCACGTTCATATTGTAAATATAGTGTATGAAGAATTTTCATTCGGATGCAAGGAAATACCACAGAACTGGAACGTATGGTGTGTACAAGCTGTCCTAGGCCAGAGGTTGGTGTCTTTGATGGGTTGAGTAAGTTAATTGTATCGATTCCTGATCTTTGTTTTACTTCTACTTTACTAGTTTCTGCCGATTAGGCCTCATCAGTGACCCTCAAATATTTTCAACATTCTACAAGGCATCAACGATCCCAAAGGACAAGAACACATAATTTACACTATGATGAAGGGCAGGGTATTTACAGGGGTATACACTATTTTTATCTGTTTAAAAACATTTTGGGTGTTTATCAGAGATGCCTCAACGGGAAGAAATATAAAAAAATCAGGCTTTTTATCTTGAAATAAAAAGCATCATTTTTGGTGGTAAAATTCTCAATGTATTTGACTAGGGGTGTTTTCGTGATGGTTGTTGATCTCTAAGCCCCAGGTAGCAAAAACGGGCCAATACATGTAACGATTGATTGTTTATGACTACTTTAACATTGGTAATAACTTCTAAGCCGTGTCAGTAAACGCTCCATATTTGGCATGCTGGTTCCTTATGACAAGTGCTTCCCACTCATACAAAATATTTTGACCTGTGACAGGGCAGAAAATGCAGACAAACAATCTAATGACTTAATACACAGACAAGCACAGATACAGCTATTATTTTTTGAGAAACCAAGAGATTCCTAAACCACAACATACTTGGGCAGAGGATCCTCAAGAAAAGTATCCAGCAACAGATGCAAGTAGGCAGTTTCCAGCAGGGGGGCCTAGCGGAACCGTAAGCAATGGCTGTGCAGAACGCATCAGCTGTGTAGACAGCAGCAGTGGAGCAGATAGCAAAGGCTGTGAAGATAACAACGGCTGTGCAGACAGCAGAGGTAGAGCAGATACCAATGGCTGTGAAGATAGCAGCGGCTGTGTAGATAGCAGCAGTGGAGTAGATACCAGTGGTTGTGCAGAAAGCAGCGGCTCTGCAGATAGCAACGGCTGTGCAGATAGCAGCAGCTGTATAGATAGCAGCAGTAGAGCAGATACCAATGGTTATGCAGAAAGCAGCGGCTGTGCAGATAGCAGCAGTGGAGCAGATACCTGTGGTTGTGCAGATAGCAGCGGCGATGCAGATACCAGTGGTTGTGCAGATAGCAGCGGCTATGCAGATGGCAGCAATGGAGCAGATACCAATGGCTGTGCAGATAGCAGAAGCTGTACAGATAGCAGCGGCTGTGCAGAGAGCAACGGCTGTGTAGAGAGAAGCAATCGAGCATAAAGCAGTGGTTGTGCAAACAGCAGTAGAGGAGCAGTAACAGTGGTTATGCAGATAGCAGAGGCTGTGCAGATAGTAGCGATGGAGCAGATACAAATGGCTGTGTAGATAGCAGTGGCTGTGCAGATAGTAGCTATTGAGCAGATAGCAGTGGTTGAGCAGATAGCAGCAGTGGTTGTGCAGATAGCAGAGGCTGCGCAGATAGCAGCGGCTGTGTAGGTAGTAGCGGCTGGGCAGACAGCAACATTGGAGCAGATAGCAATGGTTGTGCAGATATCAATGACTGTGCAGATAGCAGCGCCTGTGCAGATAGCAGCGGTGGAGCAGATACCATTGGCTTTGCAGATAACAGTGGTTGTGGAGGCAATGGAAATTGTTGAGGCAGTAGCGGTTGTGAAGTCAACAGCAGCATCCGGCGGTGAATTCTGTGTGAGCTACGAGGACAACAGTAGGGATGGGTAATGCGACAGCTATGACGAGGGCAAAAAGGACGAGTATTCCAAAAGCAGCAAATGCAATAAAGAAGCGCAAAAGACTACAGCGGATTTAAGTACCGTGACAGAGGCAAAACGTGCACATGTATTGGTAACGTAATAATCCACGATGTCTCAATAATAAATAATTTAAATAAACAAGATAAGCAGACAGTTAAGAAGAATTTCATTGTGTAACTACCTATGTACAATATTATAGTATAAGTTAGTCAAAATGTATAGCGACCAATGGAAAGAGCACACAAATAATCAAGGCATTTTATTATTGCGGCGGGAGTGTCGCGAATACCGCGGATTTAATACTAAGTTTCGTATGTAATTTTCTATATCTCCTCTAATGTTTCCCTATCTTTAAACACTTAAAGTTCCTTCGGAGATAAATTAATATTCCGGCTATTAAAGTATACTATTTAAATGCATTAAACATATTATTACGTTAGGATATATTACGTTGAAGTCAGGAGTGAATATGGCATTAGTAACTAGTGGACCAGATGTGCAGAAGCATACACATATAATTTGTTTCCCTAAAAACGACAGTTTAAAACATTGTTAGGATAAAAATGATATTTAAGTGCAGGACATACAATGTAGAATTGCTGGCCCAGAACACAAGTACACTCCATATTTTCCAGATCTGTGGTGTATTCTTTGCTTCCAAAGGATAACCCTTTTATGGAACATATTTATTCTACAATAAATCACGGAAAGGGTAGCGTGACAATTGACATCATTAAAACTGTCAATTTATGACGTCACTAGTCGATTATCTTGAAGTTAGACTGTGTAACGTCATATTCTTGCATCGAAAACGTTAGACAATGATATAAATGCATGTGTTTCAGTCGATAATTTTGGCGGGACTTCTTCTAACAAGTAAGACAGTTTGAGATTATAAACTGATGGCATCATATTCAAGGAATTATGTTTATAACTAGTGCTTAAGAGCATTAAAGGCAATATTATCAATGGTGATTGTTGGTTTGGTTTGAGATTTAACGTCCCCATCAACACTGTATATGTCATACTGGAGACGTAGCTTCCAATTTTGTTGGACTTTTACCCGACAGTGATATGAAATGACATGTCAAGCCCTGTCGTCAATGAAGCCAATAGGGATTATATGCAAGGACGGCCCGACTCGCACTGCTTTGCCTGGGCAGGATTATATCCTCTAAGCGGTTTACCATCCTACACGTTTGCAGTCGGTTTCAGCTCTGCGTGAAGGCATCATGCAGCCCGTCTATGTCTTCAAGTCCGATGGACGGGGACCGATCAATGGTGATATAATGCGCTTGTTTGTTTGATTTGAGGTTTATCGTCTCCGTCAACACTGTACAGGTCATTTTGGTGATGTTGCTTCCACTCTTGTGGGACTTTTACCCGAGATTGAGATGAAATGACATCTAAAGCCCTGTCGCCCAATGAAACCAATAATGTTTATAAGCATGGACAGCCCAACTAGCACCTCTTTGCTTTGGCAGGCTTAGCTCCTCTAAGTGGTTTACCAGCACTCGTGTGCGGTCGGTTTCAGCTCTTTGTGAAAGCATCATGCATCCCATCTATTTCTTTAAGCCCCGATGGGCGGGGGCGTATATAATGCGTATTTTTTTCTTGATCTTTCTTTTACTTTCCAATCAATTGTAAATATGTTCTATAAAAGGGTTATCCTTTGGAAGAAAGGAATACACCACAGAACTGGAAAATATGAAGTGTAAATGTTTTCCGGGCCACACTAGCTAGTTTCGGCCAATCAGGCCTCATCAGTGACCCTATTTTTTTTCAAAATTCCACAATTGAATCAATGATCCCAAAGGACAACAAAATATAAACTACACTATGATGTAGGGCAGGGAGACTTTTTACGGCCGCCACACATTGGCCGCCACACAAATCAAATATTAAATTTGATTTAATACCATCACTTACAGGCGTCAGGGAATAAAACACTATGCATCAAAGCCAATGGCGAATTGGTTCTGAAAGGTGCTGCATTGTATAAATATTAACCTATGGGCAGTTATTTTGAAAAGTCAGTTATTCTTATCTCATACTGTATTTTTCTCGGATTGACAGTAAGACCATGCCGTTGCGAATTATTTAAAAGGTAGCATTTTGGTAATCTATAGTTTTAGTTAAGTAGGTAAATAAGTGGCCCAGCAAACATTATTAAGGTCATGCTGATTATGTCAATGTACCTGCAAACGCTTACCTTCTGCAAGGCGTGAAACCTTTAAGTGTAATATTCAGTAAACGTGGCAAGGCGTGATACCCTTAAGTGTATTATTCAGTAAACTTGGAAAGGCGTGATACCCTTAAGTGTATTAGTCAGTAAACTTGGCAAGGCGTGATACCCTTAAGTGTATTATTCAGTAAACTTGGAAAGGCGTGATACCTTTAAGTGTATTATTCAGTAAACTTGGCAAGGTGTGATAAACATTCATTCACCAGAAAGAAACACCTGCCCTTCTTAAACCAGTTGGAATGGGAGAACGCCAAGAGATGGATTTGTCAATATTTCTGGCTATTTAATCCTCAGTTCAGTTATGCTGGTCAATCCGCATGCATCTATCCATACTTATCACTCCCTCAAGGGGCTTACATGCAAGCAACTACCACAGGGCAATAACTAGAACCATCAAAGTCATGATCAGGGCCCGGCGATAGCAATTGAATGTGATACGAGGGGAGTGTTTATGTTTGAGTGCAGGGTGTGGGGGTGTTAGTTATTTTCCAGTTATTTTCCATTGCCTATATAGGCGCGCTGTGTTAGAATTGTAATTTTAGTATTCTCTGTGACTTGTGATTGAAGGAAATAATTTTCTGGGAATTGTGATTAAGAATATATTTGTGACCGTTTGTGATGTATACTATGTGTGCCTTTGCATACAAATAAACCAGCATCGTTCCGTTATCGACAGGTAATTAGATGTACTACATAGGCCGATCTGAATATTGTCTAAATAGCATTACTACAGTAAAATTCCACTTTTAGGAGGTGTTGGAACACCTGGAAGATTTTCCGCCATTTGTCAAAGGGATGCAACATTCGCAACTTCTTGTTCGCTTTTCTATAAGCAATGTGCCGCTGAAAAGAGTGTCTCCTTTTAAAGGAAAGACTTTGCTCCTCAGGTGAAAATCCTTTCCTTTCGGATTTGACCCCTATTGACACGGAAGACAAAAATACTTTTGCAGGAGTTGCCTCTCCTGAAGGTGTTCCCATTCCCTTTAAGGTCACAAAAATTGAGACTATAATTTTGCTTTAACATGTTTATTTTGAACGTTTCTGTTATTCGTTCTTTGTATTTTCTGCATGCAGTGTCCTCTGGCTAGAGACCATCTTTGGGACAGTTAAAAGTGGTCCTTAAGAGCACTTTTGAACAGTCCGAAAGGTGGTCTTGACATTGGAATCTTACTACACTAAAAGACATTTTGTTTTCTTTGAGTTGTATTTCTGTAGATACAGATACTATCAAAAGGAAACAAAGTAATCCGTATTCTGCCTCAGCTGAAAAATTAATTTGAATTTGTAGAGTCATTTAAAAAAAATATTCTGTTACATGAAGAGTTATTAAAAACATACATTTAAGTCCAGGACTATGATTTCGTGCAGATGAGGTTTTCATATAAGCCTGCAAATTTTATACTTACTACATACATCAGCAGTTTTAAACTTATGTCTTGAGGGCCTCACATTTTTTGTATAATATTTTAATTGCAGCTAATGCATCAATTCTATGCAGACCAACGGCAGCTGCTGTCGAGTTAAAATTGTAGCTTTTAAGAATGCTAACAAAACAGCAGCTGCCTTTGATATGTTGAAAACTGATGCATTAGCAGCAATTAAACATGTATCCAATATACACATGTACATGTACGTAATACCAACACTTACTGAAATTACACTGTTGCATGCAGTATAGTCACCAAAACCTTACTGAAACGTAATTAAGTGTAGAATAAAACGTAGAAAAACATAAATACGTAGGAATCAATAGGTAATGCGTGGTGTAATATGTTGAGGACCACCAGGTATACTATTTATTACGTTTTGTACGTATTAAACGCGTTTAACTAGTTTTACTACGCGTTTTACTAGGTATACCCTACGTATATCGAAATGTCACCTAGGTTTTAAAACGTAGCTGAGACAGGTATGAAGCCATATATAGCTGTATGTATTACGTTTTCACTACGTTTTACTATGATTGTTGCCGTTCTGTTATGTTTTAACATACGCAGTAAAACCTAGCCCTCAATACGTTACAGTGACATTGTGGCCTATGTAGCCATATATAGCCGTATGTACTACGCTTGCTTACTCTTTACTGCGATTGTTGCCTCTATGCTGTGTTTTAACATACACAGTAAAGTAGAAGTAAAACAAAGATCAGGAATCGATACAATTAACTTACTCCACCCATCAAAGACACCAAAGGGAAGAAACCCAAACATTAAGCGGTCAGATCATAATGGAACCTAAACAAAGGAAGGCCATAAGGACAGTTACTTTCCCACCAAATGGCCATATGGCCATCCAAAATAAAAAGACACAAGTGATACACACAGTAAGTAAAAAAAAACAACAACATGAATAAATCGCCACAGAAGAACCGCCTTGGAAAGGTCAGTGGAAAGATTACCACTGCGGGGCTTAAATCGAGTTTACGTGGCCACAATCCTCGCCCTTACTTCCGTCGCGATTAAGACAATTAATTTGTTCAGTCCGCATGAAGGCCTCCTAACTCATCAGTGAAACATCTCCGTGAACACAAATAATCAAAGAACCACAAAGGTGAGACAACGGTGAGGACTCGACAGCAAGAAACCACTGAAATGCTGGAGCAAAAGAAAACCAGCAGTTAGGTTCCGATTGGCCCGACCAGAGACAGAGCATCAGGCACCAACCAACATTACCTTGAATTAGCTCTCTCTAATTCTCAATAAGCTACGTTGGAACCGTCATAGAAACTGAGGCCTGACCCACTGGCGTGCAATTAAAGAGGGAAGCAAAGTTGCCAACCGTGATTGGGTTAACTACCATGCATACAGTCTGTCGTATAATATCCATGTTGTACCCAATCTTTTTATATCGAAGAATGATTTTACGAAATTGGGTGCTGACATCTTTGCGCTTATATATTTTTCTGAATTAATATACTAAGTCACCATAAAATTCGGGTTCCGATAGACCTTGTTGCAGAAGAGATTTAAGTCCAATATTGAATTTTGAAATTAAATCAGAATGGCATCTATAAAATTTTAAAAAGGCTTTGCGTAGTTTATGGTACCGCTAACCCTGATTAGGAGTTTAGCCGTTAATAATTTATTACGAGTGTTGAACACAGTTACATGACTACACACTCTAGCAAATCGAATTAATTGCGAAATATAAACGCCATAGGATGGCGCACGAGTAACATCATCATCCAAAAAAGGAAAATTTACAATCTCAAAGTCATCGCGTTTATCATAAATTTTGCACGAAAAACCAATCTACAATAGATAGATGTAAATCCAAAAACGGGGCCTCGGTATCAGAAGAATTTGCTTTATTTAACTGAAGTTCTGGAGGGTAAATCTGACTGATCAAAGTAGAAGTAAAACAAAGATCAGGAATTGATACAATTAACTTACTCCATCCATAAAAGACACCAAAGGGAAAGAAATACAAACATTAAGCGACCAGACCATAATGGAAACCTAAACAAAGGAAGGCCATATGGACAGTTACTTTCCCACAAAATGGCCATATGGCCATCCAAAATTAAAAGACACAAGTGATACACACAGTAAGTAACAAACAACAACATAAATAAATCGCCACAGAAGAGCCGCCTTGGAACGGTCAGTGGAAGATTTCCACTGGGGGCTTAAATCGATTTTACGTGGCCACAATCCTCGCCCTTACTTCCGTCGCGATTTAGACAAATAATTTGTTCAGACCGCATGAAGGCCTCCTAACTCATCAGTGCAACATCTCCGTGAACACAGAAATCAAAGAACCACAGAGGTGAGACAACGGTGAGGACTCGACAGCAAGAAACCACTGAAATGCTGGAGCAAAAGAAAACCAACAGTTAGACTCCGACAAACCATCAAGATAAGTATTATCAATATTTAATAAATCATCTAAATATATAGAAGTGGAGCTAAAAGCTTCAATAATTTCAGATTGGTTATCAATGGAAAGCGACAACATGAAAAGTAGAAGTAAAACAAAGATCAGGTATCGATACAATTAACTTACTCAACCCACCGAAGACACCTAAGGGAAAGAAACACAAACATTAAGCGACCGGA
This sequence comes from Lucinisca nassula, assembly GCA_963580285.1. Taxonomy (NCBI): domain Eukaryota; kingdom Metazoa; phylum Mollusca; class Bivalvia; order Lucinida; family Lucinidae; genus Lucinisca; species Lucinisca nassula. The sequence continues at coordinate 17,260,225 of OY757015.1, forward strand.
CCATAATGGAAACCTAAACAAAGGAAGGCCATAAGGACAGTTACTTTCCCACAAAATGGCCATATGGCCATCCAAAATTAAAAGATACAAGTGATACACACAGTAAGTAACAAACAACAACATACTTTCCCACAAAATGGCCATATGGCCATCCAAAATAAAAAGACACAAGTGATACACACCGGACCATAATGGAAACCTAAACAAAGGAAGGCCATAAGGACAGTTACTTTCCCACAAAATGGCCATATGGCCATCCAAAATAAAAAGACACAAGTGATACACACAGTAAGTAACGAAAAACAACAACATGAATAAATCGCCACAGAAGAACCGCCTTGGAAAGGTCAGTGGAAAGATTACCACTGTGGGGTTTAAATCGATTTTACGTGGCCACAATCCTCGCCCTTACTTCCGTCGCGATTTAGACAAATAATTTGTTCAGTCCTCATGAAGGCCTCCTAACTCATCAGTGCAACATCTCCGTGAACACAAAGAATCAAAGAACCACAGAGGTGAGACAACGGTGAGGACTCGACAGCAAGAAACCACTGAAATGCTGGAGCAAAAGAAAACCAGCAGTTAGACTCCGATGGGCCCAACCAGAGACAGAGCATCAGGCACCAACCACCATTACCAAGAATCAGATCTCTCCAATTCTCAATAAGCCTTTACGTTGGTACCGTCATAGAATCTGAGGCCTGACCCACCGGCGTGCAATTAAAGAGGGAAGCAAAGTTGCCAACCGTGATTGGGTTAACTACCATGCATGCAGTCTGTCGTATAACATCCATGTTGTACCCAATCTTTTTATATCGAAGAATGATTTTACGAAATTGGGTGCTGAAGTTATTGCGGTTATATATTTTTCTGAATTTATTTACTAAGTCACCATAAAATTCGGGTTCCGATAGACCTTGTTGCAGAAGATATTTAAGTCCAATACTGAATTTTGAAATTAAATCAGAATGGCGTCTATAAAATTTTGAAAATGCTTTGCGTAGTTTATGATACCGATAACCCTGATTAAGGAGTTTAGCCGTTAATAATTTATTACGAGTGTTGAAGTCTCTTTCATAACAATACAAGAATAGATCAGTTACAAGAGGTGGGCAATTCGTACCCATCGGAATGCCCACAATTTGTCAAAATAACTTAGACCGGAATCTAATATAAATATTGTCAAGTAGAAAGGTGAGGGCATCACACACTTTCTGACATGACCAAAGTGTATAATTCTTATGCTCTTTAGAAGTGAAAAATGCATTTCTGACAGTACATGCAAGATAGAAAGAATCTTCTCTGTGAAAAGCCCATTCAATTAAATCCTTAAGCTTTTCTTTTATAAGATTATGAGGAAGTGTAGTTTAAGAGTGGAAAAATCGTAAGTAGACAGACTTGAAGCACGAAAATGTCTGGATTTCAATTTATTTAAAACCTCATTTGATTGTTTTATAGACCAAAACAGATTTCTTCCTGATCTTTCAAAGACTTTATCACAATATTTAATCACATGCGTTTTAATAGCAGTAAGACAGGAAGTTAATAATTTAGAAAGTTCAGTGGTAGTGCAAGAGCTAGATTTTGCAATAAACCGTGCTTTGTAAGGTCTTTCATGAAGTTTAGGTAACTAGTATAGCGTAGGAAGCTTGTCTTGGCTTTCGGCAACACACACAGCAAACTTGGTGGCTGAATGACAAATATGTTTATCTACTATAACTCTCTCTTCAGCTAAAGGCTGAAGTTCATTGGCCTTAGTACCACCAAGCTCCTGCTTAAGCGTGTTAACATAGTGGAGCCGTCACCCAACGACGACGTTGTTAGCGGCCTTGTCTGCAGGGGCCAAAACAAACTTCTTATGAAATTCTTGAATACCTAGTTTAAGATGACGTAAAGACGTCTTAGTCTTATGAGGTTATAAGTTAGTATTTTGAGACTAGAAAGAAATGCGTTTATTAATTAGTTTTAAAATGCTAAGTTTCCAGTCATTAAGGGCTTTATGCTCAACATACTCTCGCTTACACCATCGATTACCGAATTCTTTCAAGGAAGCAGCGTTTTCATCTCTACATTTACTGAAATCAATTTTAGAAGGAAACCAATATTTTGGTCCTTTAGAAATTATATGCCTCATCGTAGATTCAGTAATAATTTTCAAATTGCCAGTAATTACATGACCAGCAGCAGGATAGCAATACACTGAGTTTTTACAATCACATGAATCAGGAGTATTAGTATCAATATCAAGATCTGAAACAAGTTTATTGAAATTAAAAATGATAGATCTAACAGGTTTGTTATATTTATAGCAAACTATAGGTGTTTCAGTATTTTGAAAATAAGCAGGAATGGAAGAACGCACCGAGCTCTCACGGAAGATACTGGACAAATCTATAAAATCCAAACCCTTATTAATGAAGGATATTTTGAAGAAATGGCGTTTATGATTAATTTCAGAATCGATGTAATGACGGAGAGTATGCTGAGTATAGCCTCTAGTTAAGAGAGCCGCATCATATAACTGATTAGAACTATCGTAGAATTTATTCGCCTCGGTGTCCAGAAGACGTAAAACAGAAACGGGTAATGAACTTAAAAATGAAAGCATAGAGTGGCGTCCATGATTTAATAATATAACTGACAGTCACTTCAGTCTATTATTGTTTCGTTTAAACGCACGTAATTTACGTTTAAAGTTACCATTTTTCCTGGTGCCGTGAGATCTAGTTCTGCGTTTTCGACATTCCAGGAGCGAGAAAATATCAAAATCCGGCATTCTGGAAATATTACCTTCATGATAAATGTTGTCATTAAATCCCAGTGGAAAAGGGGTCTGTAAAGATTTAATCCATTTCAGATCAGCCTCATGTTTTTGATAATTTTGAATCTAGATGTAGAATTTGCATCGTAATAAAGTTTTTCCACTGGTTGTATAACAATGTTATTTACAGAATGACCTGTACATCGAAAGTGACGGTACAAGAAAGTGACAATTTTCTTAGGCTTACTCATTCTACGATAATGCTCGTTCAATCTAGTTTTAAGCATGCGGTTAGTTTGACCGACGTACTGCATATTACAGTATGCAGCACGTCATGTAATTAGATAAATTAAATCTGTAGACTGTCATGTCAAATCAGACGTGTTAACTACAGAGAAGCGTCTACCATTTACAGATGAAGTAACGGTAGACGCAGTGCTTAAATGCGAAAAACATCTGCACCTCTTGGCATTGCACTTAGAAATACTAGGGTACATTCCACTTCTTTTCCACGGATTAGTATATTTTCGAAGGATGGGCGATTTGAGAGGAGATAGTCTTATACCAAGACTACTCCCAAAAAACATTGGTATTGTCTGCTCCATTGAGATTAACTGAAATAACAGAAGACAAATTTAAGGTTAGCGAAGGCAACATAGTATTAAAGTTCTTAATAGAAAGGGGAATCCGTACAGAAGAAGCAGAGTGTAGCCAAAGGGGTGATATTGATTTTTTTAAATGTATTTGTGATACTCATGTGGGTTAATAAGGTTATGATACCTTCAAAACTAAAGCCATCTTCATACCGGTCATTAAATAAAACAGCATATAAAATTACTGAAGATAATTCCTTCGAATAGAAGGAAGGTACAACAAAAGCCCATAAAACATCTTTGTCTACTTATAGTCCAGGGATGTCAACAAAGCAGTTGTTATACAACGAGGAACGAACATCGGTTTAATAATGACCTTCAACGGGTATCTAAAGGACGTCAATTGATGGAACAGTGAAAAGCAATTGCATAAGCAATCCCTGAGGATTGGAAAAATAAGAGTATAAATGAATGTACGTGGAGACCTTTTACAGTCGCCACACGGCACAAACAAAACAGTCCGAATGAAGGCCTCCTAACTCATCAGTGCAACATCTCAGTGAACACAAATAATCAAAGGACCACAAAGGTGAGACAACGGTGAGGACTCGACAGCAAGAAACCACTGAAATGCTGGAGCAAAAGAAAACCAACAGTTAGACTCCGATGGGCCCGACCAGAGACAGAGCATCAGGCACCAACCAACATTACCTTGAGTTAGATCTCTCTAATTCTCAATAAGCCTAGTCCTCAATATGTTACATTAAGACTGTGGCCTATGTAACCATATAAAGCCGTATGTATAACGTTTTCACTACGTTTTATCACGATTATTGCCGCTCTGCTATCTTTTAACAGACGCAGTAAAACCTGGCCCCCAGTGCGTTACAGTGAGACTGTGGCCTATGTAGCCGTGTGTATTTCGTTTTCACTATGTTTTACCATGTTTATTGCCGTTTTGTTAGGTTTGAAAAAAGTAGATAAATTTAGCCCCCAATACGTGACACTGTGACTGTGGCACCAGTGGAAATGGGTTTGAACATAGCTTTCTAACATTAAGTGACATTGACCTTATTTTGAATCAGCCACTTAAAGGTTGCCCTTGACCTAAAGACAATTTTGCGTTATGTCCGCGTGACTCACGCGGATTGCGTGCGTGTAAACGTTTCGCGTTTCAATACGCGGTTCATCGAGTTTATACGCGATTGCAACGCGTTTAATATCAGCCTATGAAAGTGATTTTCCAAAACGCGTCAGGTAAACACAATACGCGTTTCTATGCGAGAGAATTCCAACCAATAAGAATAATGCAGGTAAGTGACGATAAAACACGTGAGTGCGAGAGGACATGGGCCAATTAAAATCCTCTATCACGCAATTTTGACTTTCATTTTTTTTATTTGTCGTTCATGCATTAGTAGCGACTTTGGTCTCTCTTATCAGTTGTGATTCCTTCGGATAAACAAACACAAATTTATTTACATTTAAAGGCATACTTTGGATTGCATAATACCATAATGACTGGGAATTTAGAGAAACATCTCACTCAGGGTACTCTGAGGAATGTCAAACAGGTAGGGGACCAAGAGAGGGTAATCGTTTACGCTGGGATATGTGTATGACAAGTCACGTGTATTTTACTTGTTTGTGGGCACTTTTCAGAATCGCCTTGTCATGGCTGTCTTTCGTGTTTCTCACACATCTCGAAAACACACCTATATAATTTTGACCCCGCTTAGCCCCACTTTTATATAGTAAAACTTGGGTTAAAGTTGTGTACATATTATTCTTCTTATCTTATTTCTGCACAAAATATAGATTAGAATATAGGTACTCGTCAAAACTGCCTCTCCGAATCGGTTCTAACGAGTACCCACAACCTAAGTTTTATGCAGACATATTTACATCACCGGAACATGCTCAGTTTTGGTGGTAACAAATTGAAAAGATTTGTATAGGCGTATTTTCGTTATAAAATATACACGCAATCTGTGTTTTGGAACAAAGAGAAATAAATAAATAAATGTAATGAAAATGTGATAGACGCCTGAAAAACACACATTTTTATTTAAAGTTTATAAAGTGTAGCGTCAATTGGCAAACAGTGCAGGCCCCCAGTTCACACGCAAAAATCTAGGCGTCTGATCAGGGCTTACATTGTTTCAAAAAGCGTCAGACATTTTCAAAATAATTTTTGAAGAAAACACAACCACACAATCTTAAATTTTGAAAGAGTTTTGTGCTATTTTCCACGTTTGTCAAGGTGGAAAATTCCATTTGGCCCCAATTGTCAAAAGGTGAAGACCCAGATCAATTGCAACATAGCTAGGCGTCTGATCAGGACCTACATTGTTTGCAAAAAGTTCAGACATTGTTTTTTTTTTTTTTTTTTTTTTTCAAATTATAAATTTCGAAGATAACATAATCTCACACTTTTAAATTTTGAAATTGGCTTGTTCTATTTACAAGGTGGAAGATTCCCTTTGGCGCCAAATGAAACAAAAAGAAACAAACCCAAATCCGTCGTAGCAGATCAGGGCCTGCATTATATGCAAAAAGTTCAGGCATTTCTGAAATGAATTTCGAAGAAAACACAAGCTGATTTTACTACACTTTGAAATGGATTAATGTTATGTATAAGATGGAAGGTTCCATTTGGTAAAAAAAACGGGCTAATTAAACAAATTGAATGAAAATTACAAAATAAATAATTAAAAAATGAGCAGCTTCTGTTAGTGACAGAACATGAATTATTTCGGATTTTTTTTAAAGAAAAGACAACCTTGCACTCTTAAATTTTGAAATGGTTTTGTGCTATGTTCAATGTTGAAGATGCCATTTGGCGCCAAATAGCAAAAAAGTGCAGACAAATATCATACGCAACAGCATTATGCGCCTTATCAGAGCCTACATTGTTATTAAAATGTTCAGACATTGTAAAAGTGAAATTTTAAAGACAACACAGTCTTCAATTGGTCTTGAGCTATTTACAAGGTGGAATATCCCATTTTGCGCCAAATGACGAAAATTGCAGATCCAGATCAGATCTAGCAGAAGTAGGCGTCTTATTAGGACCCACTTTGTTTGCACAAGGTTCAGACCTTTCCAAAAGCATACAATTTGAAGAAACCACTACCTTTGAAATGGACTTATTCTTTTACAGAGGTGGACGATTCCATTTGTCTCCAAATGGGAAAAAACGTGCCAACCCAGATCAGACGCAGCAGAAGTAGGCATCTGATCAGGGCCTTCATCACAAACAAAGGATTCAGACATTTTCAAAATAAAATTTTAAAGAAAACACAACCTTCAATTGGTCTTGATCTATTTACAAGGTGGAATATCCCATTTGGCGCCAAATGGCGAAAATTGCATATCCAGATCAGACCTAGCAGAAGTAGGCGTCTGATCAGGACCCACCTTGTTTGCAAAAAGTTCAGGCCTTTCCCAAAGCATCCATTTTGAAGAAACACAACGTTTGAAATGGACTTGTTCTATTACCAAGGTGGAAGATTCCATTTGTCTCCAAATGGCAAAAAGTGCAGACCCAGATCAGACGCAGCAGAAGTAAGCATTTGATCAGGGCCTACATCACATATAAAGGATTCAGGCATTTCCGAAATAAATTTTGAAGAAAACACAACCTGATTCTCCTTAATTTCAAGATGTACTAATGCTATATATAAGGTGAAAGGATTTTATTTTGGAGAAAAAAGTGCCGAAAAAAGTGTTAATTTAACAAAATAAATGAAGATTTAAAAAATAATTAATGAAAAAAAAAAATGGATCGTTTCTGTGAGTGAATGAACATGAATTATTTCGGACATCTAGAATAAGTGGCGATAATGAGGTGTTGTTTTAAACAGCCATCTTTAAAGCCCCAAGTTGCACCTGGGTGTCATAAAAAATTTGGTCAAATAAACATCCTGTATTTTGACAGTCGACTTCAATCACTATGCAGTGTACCTATGTTTTAACCTTTACCCCCAGGCAAATGTAATTGAATAATTGATTTGTCCTCCTTTCGAAAAAAAAAATCAGATATGTTCAAACTGAAAAAAAAAAAATCTGAAAAAAGGAAATTTGAAGAAAAAAAAAAGGAAATAAAAAGAGAGATAACTGCGAAATAGTTAGTACGCAATAATAAAACTGCGGTTTACAGGGGTAAGCCTTATTTTTCTTATTTCTGCTCTAAAACTTAGATTGTTGGTACTCGTTATGTTTTGTGCAGAAATAAGAAATATATCATAATTTTTCATATTATTTTTTTTTTGTCTTTTCGGCGATAAAATTTACAATGTACATGTATAGGCGTGTTTTCGTAATGAGACAGAAATTTACAATAGAGGCCTTGAAGCACTTGGTCAGATGGAAAGCTATGATCATATGGCGCATCGATTGTTCATGTGATTTCGAAGAAATACGGATAAGCATTGCAAGAGAGCACGGTCGTCAAACCGACCTTGTCTGATCAGCGAAAATGCCTACTTAAAGAATTGAATGTTATGAAGGCCGGCAACCAATACCAAGCCACAGACAAAGCCGTAAGGTGTCTGGACAACCATACTGTGCAGTGCCACTGGATTCGCCGCAATTACCAAACGAGAGACTTCGATGGTCACCATAATTCACCGTCACGGGCGTAGGCTTCATATGGGCATTATATAATAAAGGCATATACTTTATTTTGGTGCCCCCGTGAATGTTAAGACCTTGGCGCCAAAGTCTTGTTAACGTCATAGTATTTTCCTGACGTCTTAACGTTCTAACATATTTGAATGCGTTGCTATTGTGTTCCAACGTCTTGAGTAAAACAACTGATAGAAAAATGGCGTACTTTTGCTAGAGTGTGTAGTCATGTAACTGACTTCAACACTCGTAATAAATTATTAACGCCTAAACTTCTTAATCAGGGTTGTCGGTACCATCAACTACGCAAAGCCTTTTCAAAATTTTATAGACGCCATTCTGATTTAATTTCAAAATTCAATATGGGACTTAAATCTCTTCTGCAACAAGGGCTATCGGAACCCGAATTTTATGGTGACTTAGTATATAAATTCAGAAAAATATATAACCGCAATGACTTTAGCACCCAATTTCGTAAAATCATTCTTCGATATAAAAAGATTGGGTACAACATGGATATTATACGACAGACTGCATGCATGGTAGTTAACCCAATCACGGTTGGCAACTTTGCTTCCCTCTTTAATTGCACGCCGGTGGGTCAGGCCTCAGATTCTATGACGGTACCAACGTAAAGGCTTATTGAGAATTAGAGAGATCTAATTCAAGGTAATGTTGGTTGGTGCCTGGTTGGTTTTCTTTCGCTCCAGCATTTCAGTGGTTTCTTGCTGTCGAGTCCTCACCGTTGTCTTACCTCTGTGGTTCTTTGATTATTTGTGTTCACGGAGATGTTGCACTGATGAGTTAGGAGGCCTTCGTGCGGACTGAACAAATTATTTGTCTAAATCGCGGCGGAAGTAAGGGCGAGGATTATGGCCACGTATAATCGATTTAAGTTCCCCAGTGGAAATCTTTCCACTGACCGTTCCAAGGCGGTTCTTCTGCGGCGAATTATTTATGTTGTTGTTTGTTAATTACTGTGTGTAACACTTGTGTCTTTTAATTTTGGATGGCCATATGGCCATTTTGTGGGAAAGTAACTGTCCTTATGGCCTTCCTTTGTTTAGGTTTCCATTATGGTCTTGTCGCTTAATGTTTGTATTTATTTCCCTTTGGTGTCTTTGATGGGTGGAGTAAGTGAATTGTATCAATTCCTGATCTTTGTTTTACTTCTATTTTACTTGCGTCGTAATCCATTCTAAGACAGACGGATCCTTTGGAAGCAAAGAATACTCCAAATAAACGAAAATAACAGGCTGGCTTTTATTGAGTCTGTTCATGGCCAGGACCTATATGTGTAACACAGGCCATGTACTCTAGCACCGGCTTAAGTGGAACACTAATTCATAATGATTTTAAATAAACTCAGTGATCCTAGAGGAACAAAAATCATTTTGCACTATGACGATATACGTGGAGACTTTTTACGGCCGCTACATGGCACGACACCAGCTGTAGTAAAGATAAATAGATTCCAAATACTTGGATCCTTTGGAAGCAAATAATACATCAAATAAACGAAAAAAGCAGGCTCGGTTTTATTAAAGATAGAGTTGAAGGCAATGATCAGGAATCGACATAATTAACCCACAGCTCCCATCAGAGACACCAAAGGGAAAGAAACACAAACATGAAACAACAGACCCCACTGGGAACATCAATACCGGAAAGCCAAAAGGACAGCTACTTTCCCACACAATGGCCAAATGACTATCCAAACAAAACAACACACGCGACACAAACACTCAAAGACAAACCATAACAAAAATATACCGGGGCAGAAGAACCGCCCGGAACGGTCGATTAAACAAGCTCCACTGAAGGGCTCAAATCGATTCCACGTGGCCACAATCCCCGCCCCCACCTTCGTCGCGATTTAGACAAACTACTTGCCCAGCCTGCATGATGCCCTTCAACCCACCAGCGCAATACCCCCGCGAACACACACAAAAAAAAAACAAACAACCACAGAGATGAAATAACGGTGAGGACAGCAACAAAACACCGAGAGCAAAAGAAAACCGATAATTAGACTCCAACAGGTCCGACCAGAGACAGAGCATCATGCACCAACCAACGCCACACAGAACCAGATCTTCCAAATTCCCAGCAAGCCCCCACGCCGGAACAGTCACAGAACACGAGGCCCGAACCACCGGCGTGCAACCAAAGAGGGATGAAAAGCCGTCCAATGTGATTAGGACAACCACTATGCATGCATCCTGTCGTTTAACACCAGTGCTGCACCCATTTTTTTATATCGAAGAATGATTTTACGGAATTGGGTACTGAAGTCATTGCGGTTATATATTTTTCTGAATATATATACTAAGTCACCTTGTTGCAGAAGAAATTTAAGTCCAATATTGAATTTTGGAATTAAATCAGAATGACGTCTATAAAATTTTGAAAAGGCTTTGCGTAGTTTTGGTACCGATAACACTGATTAAGAAGTTTAGCAGTACACATTTTATTACGAGTGTTGAAGTCAGTGACATGACTACACATTCTGGCAAATCGAATTAACTGCGAAATATAAAGGTCACATGATGGTGCACGAGGAACATCGCCATCCAAAAAAGGAAACTTAAAATCTCAAAATCAATATCATCGCGTTCATCTAAAGGTTGCAAGAAACCTTATCTACAATAGATAGATGTTAATCCAAAAACGGAGCCTCGGTATCTGAAGAATATGCTTCATTTAACTGAAGGTCTGGGGGGTAAATTTGACTGATCAAACCATCGAAAAGGTATTGCCAATATTTAATAAATCATCCAAATATCTAGAAGTCGAGCTAAAAGCTTCAATGATTTCAGATTGGTTTTCAACAGAAAGGGGACAGCATGAAGTCTCTCTCATAACAAAACAAAAACAGATCAGCCACAAGGGGTGCGCAATTCATGACCAGTGTCGTTTCATGACCGGTGCTGAAATGTGCAACACCGGCCACGCAATCTAGGACTGGCTTAAGCAGAAGCCTATTTTCAACATGATTCTAAATGAACTCAATGTTCCCAAAGGGCCTGTAAATATAATATTCACTATAATTTTACGATTTTTCGGCCGCCACATTGAACAACACCAGTTGCAGTAAAGATAAATAAGTTCTGAATCCTCATTAAAATTTTGATAGACCAAAACAGAATTCTCCCTGATCGTAAAATCGACCTACCCCCCCCCCCCCCACACACACACACACACACTCACACACACAAACACACACATACAACCGCCCAACCAAGTGAAATACTTCTCACTGACCGTTCCCAGGCGGTTTACATCACAGCTTATTTTTGTTATAGTTTGCCTTTGATTTGATCTATCTATCTATCTATTTATCTATCTATCTATCTATCTATCTATCTATCTATCTATCTATCTATCTATCTATCTATCTATCTATCTATCTATCTATCTATCTATCTTTGTGAACTGTTGCATATGGCGCAAAATAAATATAAATGGATACCGTTCTCTTGTTTACCTTTTGTATGCGATACAGTTTATGAACCCAGCAGTTTCAACAGCAACATCAAGTTATAACCGGTAAACATTGTTCATGTCCGCGTAAAGGCTGTACCTAAATTCATATTAGGTTCGAATACTGAAGAACAGCTAAAATCAGATACAAAAAATAAAGCCTCCCAGGGACAAGGGGTGCGTATGCTGCAGTTTGCAGCCTTCAGCATGGACATATAGAATAGAATTGAAGGCAATGATCAGGAATTGATACAATTAACCAACAGCTCTCATCAGAGACACCAAGGCCAAGGAACACAAACATGAAACAACAGACGTTATGGAAACATCAATAGCGGAAGTCCAAAAGGACAGTTACTTTCCCCAAAAATGGCCAGTTGGCTATCCAAAACAAAATAATATAAGCAATAGAAACACTCGAAGACAAAAAATAACAAAAATTAACAGCGACAGAAGAACCGCCATGACCTACCTAAAATTCATGGAGTGTTAATATCTGGCGCAATTTTACTATGTTGTATGTAGACTGGTGGGGTGGGAGAAGCGACAAGTTCATGAATATTTTATAAAACAGACGAAGGCGGGCATCAGCATATCTTTGCTTTAATGTTACCCATCAAAGTTCCTGTACGATTTTAGTTTTAGTTACACTGGCCTCACTGTCAACGTTTGATCCAATATACCCGCATTTTTGGTTTGCTGGTCCCGAGAAGATGAGGGCTATTTCAGCCGTGGTGTGACCAGGGTGCTATATGATTTTTCATGAACCTTCAGCATCTTTGTTTTGGAGTTTCGTGTGATAAATCCAAGTTACCTATTTGCAGTGCAAACTACTCTGTCCGCGTGGGAATTCCATAACAGTCCACTGAAGACAAAATCTTTATACCTGGAACAGATGATAGTCTCAAATACCCTGTAATGCAGTGTATATGTAGTTTCCAAGCGTAGCCAACATTGAGCGACCGCCGTGTCCGATATACATTTAACAATACAAACGGCGAAATGCTAATAAATATATAGGGACAGTTTGGAAACAATCTACGAATCAATACATCTTTGCTGGGTAAAATTAAGATACTGCATTTATTTTCAAATCTGTTGATATGTTCCCTATATTTCTAGGATTAAAGTTTGCTGTGCGTTTTGTCGATCGATTGAAGCCTCTATCTACATGATTAAAATATATGGAAAACGTCAGGGTCTATTAATAAAATGTAGGAATACGTCCGTTAAATAACATTTTAGGAAGTTTGTCCTGGAATCAAAATGTTGTGATGAAAATGAAGAATAATTTGGTTTTTTTTTTTATTGCAAGAATATAAACTTAAAACTGACGTGTCCTTTCGTCATATCTTTAACAGTGGCATTGTATTTTTTCTGAAATTCGGATTTGAAATTATTGGTTTATCTTTCTTGATCATAAGTCATTGGATTATCTATCTTAATCGGCGTGGAATTCCAAAGTCCGATACAGGTCTCATAGAGCCAGTCACCAGTACCACCTTGCGTTTCGAGATGTTGCACTTAATGTCCTATTAGAGGTGTCCTTGTTTTGACCTCACATATCCTCCGAAGCAGATGACTTTTAAGTCAAGTGACACCGAAGATCGTTCGGAAGGCTCTTCCAAACCCGTTATTGAAAAGGATGAGCGACTGGGAGGATCACGTGATTCAATATGTCGGACAGGAGCAATAAAGCGTTATGATTAAACTTTCCAGTTATTCTTCCCATGTCCTGTAGATGATCATATTTTTAAGGTAATGTTCGACTGATTATATTTTACCTGAGTCATGGCCCTTTGCCATTTTAGCCATTTTATCAACGGAAGTTCTTGTCTCCGAGACCCCTACAATTTTACGGGGCTTTGAAGACACTTTCCAGTCATTGTTCCCATTACCTGACGATGATAATATTTTAAGAAGGTCATGCTCGACTGATTTTACAAGAGTCATGGCCCTTCGTCAGTGTTAGCCATTTTATCAATGGACGTCCTTGTCTCCGTTAAACCTCCTACAATTTTCAGGGGATTTTTATGAAACTTTCTAGTTATTTTCCCATGACCTAAAGATGCTCATATATAATCAAGTTCAGGCTCGGATGGTTGTTACCACAGCTATGTCCCTTTGACGGTTTTAGCCATTTTTATCAACGTTTGTTTTTTTTTTCTCTCCGCAACTCCTAATGCTTTGATGTTTTTTGTTCTGAAACTTTCCAGTTTTTGTTCTCATGGCATCAAAATAATTATACGTTTATCAAGGTCATGCTCGATTGATTGCTCAAAGAGTCAGGCCCTTTGTCTGTCAAGCCATTTTATCAACATAATGTTTTGTCTTCGCAACTCCTCCTTCAGTTTCCAAGTGATTTTGATTAAACTTTACAGTTACTGTTCCCATTACCTGAAGAGGATCATATTTTTTAAGGTCATGCTCGATTGATTTTTACTAGAGTCAGGGTTTTTGACTCTTTTTGCTATTTTATCGCCAGAAGGTCTTGTCTCCGCAAATCCTCCTGCAGTTTCCGAGGTGCTTTATGTATAGCTTCATTTTATTTTATTTTATTTTTTTTTTTTTGAAAGAAAATATCCTTTTGGCTTTCAACGTCTGATGTTTTGTTTTAGGTTTAGTTATTTCGTATTTGTGTTTCTTTTCCTTTGGTGTCCCTGATGGGAGGTGTTTGGTATTTGTACCATTTATTGATCATTGCATTCACTTCTATTTCATCCCGGACAATTCTTTTTGCCCAAATTCAAACGATTTGTTGAGGGCCTTCAATATAACTCGGTTACATCTTTACCGGTCTTTAATAAGATCTAAATTAGATTATGGGTCTGTTGTTTATGGTTCTGCCAGAAAGTCCTATTTAAAATCCTTGGATACTATCCATCACCAAAGCCTTCGTCTGGCCATGGGAGCCTTCCGTACTTCTCCCGTATTAAGCCTTTATGTAGAAGCAGGTGAACCATCTTTAACCTCGCGCAGAGAGAAACTTTCTCTTCAGTATGCTATTAGAAAGTAACTGTCCTTATGGCCTTCCTTTGTTTAGGTTTCCATTATGGTCTGGTCGCTTAATGTTTGTATTTCTTTCCCTTTGGTGTCTTTTATGGGTGGAGTAAGTTAATTGTATCAATTCCTGATCTTTGTTTTACTTCTACTTTGCTGCAAATCCATCTAACCCGGCATCCAAAATTTCATTTCGACCTCAATTTGTAGATAGGTATGAAACTAAACCCACAGCAATTAAACCTTTTGGATAACGTATTTTACCACTGCTGGAAAATTCAGGTATCGACCTTAAAAATATTCAAAAACATGAAACCGCCGAAGTTCCATCTTGGTGTATTAAACAACCTTCTATTCTGTTCGACTTACATGATGGAAAAAAATCCGAATCAAATCCGATACTTCTCAAACAAAACTTTCAGGTACTGCAATCACGTTACGATGATTACCAGCAAGTCTATACTGATGGTTCCAAAGAAGGAGATAAAGTTGGTTGTGCGTATGTTTCTAAAGATACGCACAAAACCATGCGCCTTCCAGATGGTTCATCTATTTTTACAGCTGAAGCCAAAGCAATAGACATAGCTTTAGATTTTATCAGTTCTTCAACAATTCAAAAAGCAATTATATTTTCTGATTCACTTTCTGTGCTTAAGGCTTTAGACCATTCATCATCTAAAAATCCTCAAATTCAAAAATTGATCGAAAAACATCATGAAATTTCTAAAACACACCAAATCTTGTTTTGTTGGCTTCCGAGCCATATTGGCATTGTCGGCAATGAATATGCTGACAAGAAAGCAAAGGAATCGCTCAATCTTGATCCATCTGTTTTTAAAATTCCTTTTAATAATTTTAAACCATTTATCAATAGATACATCTTGTCGGAATGGCAAGGCGAATGGGACCGTGCAATAAATAACAAACTCCATGCCATTAAACCTGTCGTTAGTACAAAATGCTCTCCTCCACAGTTTTCCAGAAAAGAGGACGTAGACACTTTTTTTGCCCAAAGTGAATTGATTTAATGAGTGCCTGTAGAATAACTTGGAAAACCCAGACGATGGCGACTGAAGTCCGATCCTGATCCGCCTAGTCTCAAGTTTGCTCAGGTCATTTTGGAAGGTGGAGCTGTCGTCTTCACTCTCAATAGTCAGATATGAAGCCAGTTCTCACTGTCACCGATGTTTACCTCTACAACACGTGAACAAGTCCTTGAAATGAACACCCCTTAAATCCTATTTTATACAGAGAAAACTGGGGTTTACAGGGGTATTCGTTTTTATTTATCGGCTAATGTTTGGCAGCCAACAAGATAAATGCTTTGTGTGTTAAGTGCCTACACGTATATTTTCGTATGCTCTTTATGTGTGTTATCCTTTTAATTGATCTTTTTTCTGCTTGTGATCAATCTGTGTCCATGTAATCTGTCGGTAATGTGCATGTTTGCTGACAACATGTCTGTCTTTCAATCTGTGTTTTTTTCATCTGCCTGTCTCCCTCTAACCAGATATTACACTTTGTAAGTATTTTGTATCGCTAAGGCACATATATCTGTTTTTTTTTTCTCCGAAATTAAAGCAGTGTGCAGTGAACCCAATGGCTTATTTGTTCTAAAAGGTGCTGCAGCGTATAAAGATTCACTTAAGGACAGATATTTGTAAAAGTCAGCTATTGATAACTCATACAGTATTTTCTCGTACTGTCAGTAAGACCATGCGACTATGAATTATTTTCAAAGTCATTAATTTATACAATAAATGACCTCTTATATAATAATGGCCTTTTAATCCCTTTTAAAATTTCTGAATGAAATGAAGCCTGTTAAAATCGAATTAATTTAGGGATCGACCCTGCATTTCATGTATCAATATACACTGAATCCTTATATTTTTGGGGGACCAGAGACATCAGAAGAAGCTGCAGATGTAAACAACTTGTCACAGCCATTGGTTATTGCCAAGGAGGCTGGTCATTTATGGTCTCTTAACAGCAACAAGATAGGTTTTGCAACAGTAAAGGACACTGAGTGCAGGACTGAGTGAAGGACCACTTGATAATGTGGTGGAGAATTACCAAAACTTACCAGCAAACTCTTAAATCCGTATTACAGACAAAAAACATGGGATAATAAATCGGTGCTTGTAATTCATCAGAACTCGAAATTGTAAAATTTTCTCCCAAAACTTCGAAGCCTTTGAAATCGAAAAAACTAATTACATTGATGACTTTGTTCAATGATATATATTTCTAATTGACTACAACAATTTACAGATAGTTTTACATACATAGCGAGCTCCTAAATATATTTCCAAACTATAAACTTCAATCACCCTCATCTGTTGTTTAAATCTATTAATGTTTAGTAAAACCGATAAATTGAAACCGGAGACCATGTTAATTGTTCGTGTTGTGTATAAATTCTGCCTGTATAGGCACACCCCCAGCTGTGGTATCTTCTGGTCATACTTGATGACACGGTATTGGCAATATATACAGAGACTAAGGTGATGCCGTCTTCTTATCAATCTGTTTACATTCTATATGGCCTTTTTAAAAAATAGAAAACAAATATGTCCACGACTTCATGTTTGGGTGAAAGTGAAGTAAGTGAAACAACTACGAAACAGAATAGAATATAAATTATTGAAGGGGATACAAACATACAATATTCATGTAGCAGGTCGGTATCTACATCATAATAGATAAAACTCGTCACATTGTCATATTTTATTAATATAGACAAAACAGCAATCAGCACAGCAGTGACAACCCAACTTCAAACAATTATTCAATTGACACTTTTAAACTGATATTTTCTTTTCTTTTCAAGCGCTGATGATGTGTCCTTTTTGTCTTCACCGGAAATGGCTGTGTACAGACAATTTACCCCAAAGAACTTTTGCCCCCAATAAATGGACATGCTGCCCCAACGAAGACACTCTGCTCCCCAAACATTATACAATGTTAAATCATTGCCAGGCAAAAATACTTGAACAGAATCACTGTTTATCAAATATTAAGCGTACAATTTAACATATTACATTCACATGCAGGATATTTTTTTTTAATATTTTTTGTTTTATGATGATTATTTGGTTTTTAAGGTAACAGGGCGCTAGCAGCATATTGGGGTTACCCCCAGTTCGCCAGCTGGGATTAGTTGTTAACTGGTCTTTTCCCATGGCTGCCACTGAGCTAACTCCTGCCACTTCGGCAGTTGTCAGCTAGCCGATGGGAAGAAAAGTGACTTATGTCGCTGAGGGTGAGCAAAGCAGGTCATTCCCACTTTCCCAAACCCTTGCTCCAGATGCCATGAATGCACAAAGCGCACCCTAGAAAAAGCCTTTGTCCTGTAAAGTGAGCAGTTTAATGGCGATTTTTGAATTCAGAATGCAAAATCAGACCAAAGTTTGGCTCTGGTTTGTGTCGACACGTTGCAAATTCCGGCTGTGAAATGTGTCCTAACACGGTCCTATGTCTTGTCCTTGGCAAGAAGCTTTAGATGCATTATCGGTTTTGGCTTCCATTAGACTCTACCCCATCCCTACATGGTAGAGAAACGCCTTCGGACTCCGTACTTTGTGAAAGGTTGTTAAAACATGAAATTTTTAATTTTGAACAGCAGCCAAAGGTGAGGTACGAAGGGTACTAATAGACCAGCCGATTCCGGCTATCGCAAAATGTCCTAGTACTCATGGTCTGTGGAGAGTTATGTGGCTGTTGGCTAAGCAGGAGTAAGGCTAAGCAGCAGTTGTGCAATTCCGCTTCTGATTAAATTTGATCGGTCTTCATAAAAGTCCCTTCAAGGGTCTTGCTATTTCTAATACCTAACAAAAAAAAGTGGTTATTACCGTTGTCCCGCCTGTTAAATATACTTTTCGCGAGACCTGATCCGGATGAATATGCGCCGTTCTGGCAAGCTATTGTGCCTTCGCTTTGCCTAATTATGTCCAGATTTCCATCATGCGGGTACCCATGAGGACCCTCTGCTGGATAACCACGTGATGACTTCTCGGTAGCTATCCTACACGAAATGTATTCGGGTTCTAAGTCAAGGATCCCCGCATACCTGAAAAAGAAGTTGTGGTTAGAAATTTGGGGCCATTGGTGTTTGTGATATGGGAATAGGTTTTGGCTTGCCCTTCACCAGTGTAATGCCTCGACGGAACACTCATAAGTGCAAAGCAAATGAGCCGCAACCAGAGCATACCGCCTTGGCGTAACCGCCTCTGGTCCAAGCAGTATTAGAAGAAGATTGTCAGGGGACAAAAAGTATGACTCCTGTTTTCATCGTAAATTGATAGATATGTTGGGTGTGGTGGGCTTATGGGATTGAGACACAGGGGTGTGTGTCCTACGGGCCATTACCGTCCGCATGGGAGGCGTATTCACGAGCCAATCAGAGGACAGAAGTTACACCCCTGTATCCTTAGAGAAGGGAATTATGGGGAAGGTTGTGTCGTGGGTAAAGGGGCTAGGCCGATCAGGACATTTAGGATATGTGTCTGAAATTAGAAGAAACTTATAATATTAATGATCGCTGCAGTGTATAGATTCCAGCCCTAAAAGTGAAATACAATTTTGGTTAGTTATACATGTATATACCTGTGCACATACATTCACACACATATATGCGCATTCACACATACATATGTGCATATATATGTTCGTGCATATATAGGAATAGTTATACGTATGGGATGTTATGGTTATAGAATATGATGAAGGTTTTTTAGTTATTAATTTCAAGTTATAGTTGTAATATATGTTTGGCTGCAGCTGCCTAAATTTTATCAAGTAGCGCAGTTTTGCTCAGAAAATTAATGACGGCCTGGACAATATCTTTTATAATTTTACGTTGGGTGGCGGGGGGGGGGGGGGGTGGTAAGTAGATCGCATTCATGAAATGTATTATAGCCTCATGTCAGAAGAGAAGCTTGCAATTCCTTTCTAGGTCCTACATTTCTCTTACAATGGAAAAGAATATGCCTTATATCGTTAGTGTCTTCTTTGTCACATTTATTGCACTTAAAATTGGTTTGGTCATATACACAATGGGTCCCTAGTCTGCTATGGTTAAGACTAAGGCGTGTGAAAACTGCCTCATGCTTACGATTAGTAGTGTAGGGTGTGACAACATTTTTAACCTTAGGTTCAAGTCGGTAGAAGTAGCGGCCTTTATTTTGAGGATCGTTGTCCAATAGGTTATGCCATTTTGCCTTAATGACCTCATTTATTTAAGGGTATATTTCGGATTGGGTTGGAAGGGTCTGATCCGTTATACCATTATGCATTGCAGTTTAGCGGTTGTGTCTGCCATTTCGATTCCAGGGATACCTACATCGTATGTAATCCATTCCAAATTAATAGTATTACCTTTGTCTTTGGCTGTATCTATGAGTAGTGATATCTTGTTTATTTTGTCTGGCCTTGTTTTTGACTGGCCAGATTGTAGGGCTTGCACTGAGCTGAGGCAGTCAGTTAATATGACTGCCTCTTGAATGTTGTTATCGACAATCCATTTTATGGCTTGTTCAATTAAAGATTTTTTATTTTATTTTTTGTTTTATAGTTTCTCTACTATTTTTTATTATTTATCTATCTCTTATTTTTTTCAAGAATAACACCTTTAATTTACATGAGTCAGTCCAATTACCAAAATAATGAAGCGTTACGGTTAAGTGGCAGCCAAATTAACATGCTATCAATATTGATTGGTGTTAATAGCACTGAGGTGTGAATTTCACAATAAACAGACTAAGATTATTGCAGTTAAGAAGGTGCTAATTACTGGATGTGTCAAGCGATTGGCAACTCTAGGAAACTGTGCCCAATATACACACACTTTATAATCCTCAACAGGCTGTCATAACAAAGATTAATTTTATTCTCTGTGTCATGATTTTTTTACCAAATAAAACTATTAGTCATTATTTTTCAACAAGAAGGAAAAAACAGTTCCCTAAGAAATGACCCTTGTCGCACTCCTATTATGTACTTTGACGTCGAGATTGGGCGAAACCTTGTGGTAATTTGTCAGTTGTTTTGACACTCCAAATGCATTTTTTTCAAATCCAGAATAAGAAATATGCATATGCGACCAACTTTTACCTGCAGGGCATCGGGAAAAACCTGGAGCGTGTTGTACAAACGCACTTTTTTTCCTCTGATCTGACGCTGAAAATCGGGTCCGTATTATACACAAGTGCGTGTTATACACGGCGAAATACGGTAATACCCAAATTAGTCTGTGCATGCCTGTAGGCTGTTGATGAGAACATTCTCTGTTCAGTTGTGCACGAATATGTACAAACCAACAGCCATTGTCTGTAGCACATTGTTACCATAATTTTTTTTTTTTTTTTTTTTTTTTTTTTTTGGTTTGGGTTTTACGGCCCTTTCAAGATTATTTCACTCATAATGAGCCGATCGTTAATCAGAGGTGGGCGAAAACCGGTGTACCCGGAGAAAAACCACCTGACCTTCCGTTGCAGAACTTGGCGTCTCACACGTGGCCCGAGCGAGGCTCGAACCTACGGCGGTGAGAGACCTAATGACTAAGAGTCAGCGCTCTTATCCACTAGGCCACGGAGGCCCGTGTTACCATAATATAGTATTCATATCACAATCCGTTCACCTTACAGGTAAAGAGGGTCATGCATACGGCATTCCAGGGTCATTCTATGTCGGTCCAGATAATTCCCTTTACTACATTCACATACATTTAAGAATTCCAAGCTATTAATTATATAATGTTATATATAGAGATAACACAATCATATACAGGATTTTACACTAGCGTTCATGTGTTACTGAATTTATGAAGTTGAGGAAAAATGGATAGAATGCGAGGCATTGTATTCCTTTTCCTCACTGACTTCAATAAATTCAATAAAACAGGAATACGAATGCAAGATTGGATTTATCATATGAGCTGCATCGCAGGAAACCAGTGGTTTTTGGATATGCAGACAGCAGAGGTTCAGGCATCCACGCAGGCTCAGCAGAACCTTTGTGGTTCGCTCACATAAACTGTGGGTCAAGGAGACACTTCAGCCAAAGATCCAAAGTTCTTGATTTGTTTAGGAACTGAGCATGCACACTAAACATTGACAGTACGGACTGTCCATATGGCCCTGCGTTGCAGCTCATACGACATTTAAGGGCATTTTATTCCTACCATTTATGTTCAGATAGCAGTCGCTGCCTAATTGGGAAAGAGCTACTGTCATGGTTTATCATATGTCTTACGCACTTCATGTTGTGAGCTTCTCAATTTCATGAAGTTATTTCAAGACTTTACAAATTGATAATTATGGACATTTTAATTGTCTTTTAAGTGCTGTTCTAAACCTTGTTAATCAGGGACCAGTTGTTTTAAAGTAACACCACCATTTGCTAACATTTTGTTCAAATTTCAAACATTAATATCCCAAATATGCATTTATTTTTTCTTGTTGAAAGAATGTGAGAAGCGTTTACATTACAAAAGCTTCTTACATTTTTTTCCTAAAAGATACCATAGTTAATTTGGTTATGAATAAAAATCAAAAATGAGTTCCTTTAAGAACAATGAAAACATTCATAAGAAAGAAAATGGGTCATACTACGTAGTTTCGGCTAATAAAGCCTCATCAGTGACCCTGTAATGATCCGGCAAAGAAAGCCAGAGGAAACATACTGCAATTTTGCGAATTTCGAATAGGCAGTCGATTCAAAGACTGATATAAATCAAAATTGGGTCCAAATAATTAAAAACCTGTCTAGAATATGAGCCTAAACCAATAATTTATTTCTGATTTCTCAGAATATTCACGCTGATCTCAAAGGACCAAAAGTAAAATATAAACTGCACTATGGTTGATGTACGGGGAGACGTTTTACGGCCGCCACACGGCACAACACCAGCTGCAGTGAAGGCAAATAAAAATCAAAAATGAGTTCCTTTAAGAACAATGAAAACATTCATAAGAAAGAAAATGGGTCATACTACGTAGTTTCGGCTAATAAAGCCTCATCAGTGACCCTGTAATGATCCGGCAAAGAAAGCCAGAGGAAACATACTGCAATTTTGCGAATTTCGAATAGGCAGTCGATTCAAAGACTGATATAAATCAAAATTGGGTCCAAATAATTAAAAACCTGTCTAGAATATGAGCCTAAACCAATAATTTATTTCTGATTTCTCAGAATATTCACGCTGATCTCAAAGGACCAAAAGTAAAATATAAACTGCACTATGGTTGATGTACGGGGAGACGTTTTACGGCCGCCACACGGCACAACACCAGCTGCAGTGAAGTCATTAAATACGTATCAAATTGACCTTTTAAGTAATTAATGAGCTCACAAGGCTAACGAAGTCTAGAACAACTTGTCCCTGATGTTAAAATTTTAAAGGGTACTTTGTATCTTCTGTGCTGTTAAAGGGAATTTACACTATGTTGTTTAATTAAGAAATCTAATTGATCTTTAAGTGCCTTTAATTTTAATATGGATTTTCTGTTCCAAGTTTTCCTCCCTGAAAAGCTGATGCTTCAAAGTTAATCGCTTTTTACCTAATTTTAATGTCGTTTAAATCAACTCAAATTAGTTGTTTCAAACGTTCATGGGATTTAAAAGGCCATTAACTTCCTGTTTGCTCTGTTAAGAGAACGAAACAAAAAACAATAACATGCTCTTAACGGCCAGCTTCAGGCACCTGATGCCTTTAAAATCCATTTAAACTATTTGTTACAAACTATTATGGGATTTTAAAGGCCATTAACTTCCTTTTAGCTTTGTTTAGGGAACAGAAAAAATAACATGTTCTTAAGGGGCATCTGTCTACTCTTAAATCCCATCGCTTTGAGCTTAATGAGCAAGTGTTACAATTTAGTACCATTTAAACAATCTTAACAATCTTTCCTTTGTAGAATTTTGAAAATATCTGACGGTCACTGATGAGGCATAATTGGCCGAAACTAGCTAGTCTTGCCATAAAACATGTACACTCCATATTTTTCACTTCTGTGGTGTATTTCTTGCTTCCAAAGGATAACCCTTTTATAGAACATATTAAAAAAAACATTCCAACAATAATTGAAGGGTTTTCTAATGTCTTTAATATTTTAGACCTCTTGTTTAATATGTAAGGGTCATTCTCTGTGAATTTAATGGCATTTTAAGAGAATGTTGCAATCCCATTAAAATTGCAACAAACTTTAAAGGTATAAATTAAAAGCTTTTTGGGAGTTCATGGTATGTTAAATGCAAATTAAGAGACTTTAAACAACTCTGACATGTAGTAGTGAATAGGGTTGCACTTCCATCGGTACTCTGGTGGATTCCTGTTAGTTATGTAAACGTTTTCAGCAAAACCCATGTTGATATCTTTTGAAATTCAATGTAGAAAAACAACATCTTTATTAAATCTAGAGATTCTGCCCTTTGCTGCGCGTGCATTGTTTCATTGCGTATAATTACTGTATAGCAAGTTTTAATTTCAATATCTTGTATGGTTATAGAACAATAGCCAATGTAAAAGTTTATAAGTCGATAAAGGGGCAATCGCTACAATTCTTTAGAGCCGTTGCTTTTTGCTACACATATGTTTATTGCCAGGTTTAAGAAGTAAAGCAAGGGTGAGCTATTATGATCAGTCAATGTCCATCGTCCGTTGTTCGTCGTGCGTCGTCCCTCGTTTGTCGTCAACAAATTGCTTGACCAATTTGATTCAAACTTCATAAGTATGTTCCCTACCAAGATAGATAAAATCGTTCCGCTCCGATAAACAAGATGGCCACCAGAGCTAGATATAAAAAAAATCTTTAAACGACAACTACTCCTGTACCCTACTGTGCATTGACCAATTTCATACATACTTTATAGAAATGTTTTAGGCGAGCCTCTACCAAAAAGGCTAAAATGATTCCGCTCCAATGACCATAATAGCCTCCAGAGCTTAAAATAGAATAATATAAATTTAGTTCAAACGCGAACTCCTCTTAAACACTAGCGCCAATTTATCAAATTTCACAGGAATGTTGACAAAGTGACTTCCTAATAAAATAGCAACATCGTTCAACTACGATGAATTAGATGGCCGCCAGAGCTAAAAATAGAAAATATCTTCAAACAACCAATTCTCCTGTACTATAGGGCCAATTTTATTTAAACTTAATAGGAATGATTCTTAGGTGACCCTCTACAAAGTTAGCGAACGCGGTTCTGGTCCAATGAGCAAAATCGCCGCCGGAGCTAAAAACAGAAAACAAAAATCATAAATTTGCTTCAAACGAGAACTCCTCCTTTACACTTTGGCCAGGCTGATTCGAACTTAAAGGAATGTTGCCCTCTACAAAACGATTCCGCTACAATGAGCAAAATGGCCACCAGAGCTAAAAAATAAGAATATTAAAAAAAAAAAAAAAAAAAAAAAAACGTCGTAAATTTGCTTCAAACGCAAACTCCTCCTAAACCCTTGGACCAACTTGATTCAAACTTCACAGGAATGTTGACTCCCTGCCAAAATAGCTAAATGTTTTGCATCCGATGAACAAGATGGCCACCAGAGCTAAAAATAGAAAAACAAATAAACGACAACTCCTCCTGTACCCTTGGCCCAATTTAATTTAATGTTCATTGCAATGTTGCTTAGGTGACCCTCTGCAAAATTAACTAAAACGGTTCTGCTCCGATGAACATAATGGCCGTTGGAGCTTAAAACAGAAAAAAAGAAAACATCGAAAATTTGCTTCAACCGCGAACTCCTCTTTAAACCTTTGGCCAATTTGGTTCGAACTTCTCAGGAATGTTGCCTTGATGGCTAAAATCGTTTCGGCCCGATGAACAAGATGGTCGCCAGAGATAAAAAAAGAAAAAATCTTTTACCGACAACTCCTCCTATACCCATGAGACATTTTTATTAAAAGTTCATAGGATGTTTGCTTTTTGCTCAGGTGACCCTCTACCAAAATAGCTAAAACGGTTCTGCTCCAATGACAGAGCTAAAAATTGAAAAACGTCGTAAATTTTCTGCAAACGCAATCTCAACCTAAACCTGTGGGCTTATTGATATAAACGTCATATGAATGTTGTCTAGGTGTCTTCCTACCAAAATAGCTAAAATAATTCCGCTCCAATTAACAAGGTGGCCACCAGAGCTTAAAATAAAAGAAAATCTTTAATTACAACTCCTCCTGTACCTTTAGGCCAATTTCATTCAAACTTTATAGGAATGTTGCTTCGGTGATTCCTTACCAAATTAGCTAAAAAGATGTACCTCCGATGAGCAAAATGGCCACCAGAGCTAAAAATAGAAAAAATATCGAAAATTTGCTTCCAACTATATATTTCTCCTTAAACCCTTCGTTTAATTTGATTCAACGTTCACAGGAATGCTGCCTGGGTGGCTCCCTACCAAAAAAGGTTAAACCGTTCCGCTCCGATGAAAAAGATGACATTCAGAGCTTAAAATAATAATAATTATAAAAACAAATTTATTAACAAGCTGACTGCCAGAGCTAAAACAAAATAAAAATGTAAATTTGCTTCAAACGTGAATTACCCCTAAAACCTTCGGCCAATTTGATTTAAACTTCACAAGAGCAGTGTTTAGGTGACTCCCTATCAAAAAAGCTAAACTCGTTCCGCTCTGATGAACAAGTTGTCCAACACAGCTAAAGATAGAAAGTACTATAGATACTCAGGTGAGCGACGTATGTCCCTCTGGGCGCTCTTGTTATTGGTTGCCATTGAAACCAAAATTCCAGAAATGGAAACAAAATAATTAAAAAATCATCACCTTAGAAACCATACGGTCTATGAGTCTGAGATATTATGAAAATATTCACCACAAACAGGTTTTGTGTTTTCTTGTTGTTTTGTTTATGAAATTCGGTTCTTCTGTTTGGTTGCTACGGCAACGTGGAGTCTTCGTAGACTTATAATGGGGAAAATTGAAAACAAAATGACATTTACTGCCATGCCTTTGCACATATTATGACAAAACTTTCATTGAAATGTTCCTTAAGAAATTATCTAGCAGTCATATGATTTTGGCCTACTGCTTATTTCCACTGGTGTCCATGGGACCCAAAGAAAAAAAAAAGAAACGAAAAAGCAACGCCTCAGAAACCATGCTCCATGAGGCTGAGACAGGGAATACTCACCCGATTAGCCTATACAGGTTTTTTGTTTATGAAATTCAGCTCTGATGTTTGCTGCCATTACGATAACACACCCATGCGAGATAGTGCAATATTAACATCTCCAAAATCACGATAACACACCCGTACGACATAGTGCATTTTTCTTATCTTCAACATTACGATAACACACCCATGCGACATAGTGCATTTTTCTAATCTTCAACATTACGATAACACACACATGCAACATACTGCATGTTTCATATCTTCAACATTACAATAACACACCCATGCGACATACTGCATTTTTCTCATATCCAACATTACGATAACACACCGATGCGACATAGTGTTTTTTCTTATCTTCAACATTACGATAACACACCCATGCGACATAGTGTATTTTTCTTATCTGCAACATTACAATAACACACTAATCAACATACTGCATTTTTCATATCTTCATCATTACGATAACACACCCATGCGATATACCGCATTTTTTATATCTTCAACATTGCGATATTACACCCATGCGACATACTGCATTTTTCTTATCTCCAACATTACGATATCACACCCATGCGACAAACTACATTTTTCTTATCTCCAACATTACGATGACACACCCGTGCAACATAGCGCATTTTTTATATCTCCCACATTACGATAACACACCCATGCGACATACTGCATTTTCATATCTCCAACATTACAATTACACACCCGTGCGACATAGTCCACTTTTCTTATCTCCAACATTACGATAACACATCCGCGCGATACTGTGCATTTTTCATATCTCCAACGTTACGATAACACTCCCTTGCGACAAAGTGCACTTTTCTTATCTCCAATGTTACGATAACACACCCGTGAGACATGGTGGATTTTTCATATCTCCAACATTACGTTAACACACCCGTGCGACATAGTGCAATTTTCTTATCGCCAACATTACGATAACACACCCGTGCGACAAAGTGCATTTTTCTTATCTTCAACAACACGATAACACTTCCATGTGACAAAGTGAACTTTTCTTATCTACAACGTTACAATAACACACCCGTGAGACATGATGAATTGTTCATATCTCCAACATTACGATAACACACCCGTGTTTCAAAGTGCACTTTTCTTATCTCCAACATTACGATAACACACCCGTGCGACATAGTGCATTTTCCTTATCTCCAACATTACGATAAAACACCCATGCGCCATAGTGCATATTCTTATCTTCAACATCACGATAACACTCCCATGCGACACAGTACACTTTTCTTATCTACAACATTACGATTTCACACCCGTGAGACATGGTGGATTTTTCATATCTCCAACATTATGATAACACTCCCGTAAAACTTAGTGGATTTTTCATATCTCTAGCATTACGATAACACTCCCGTGAGACATAGTGGATTTTTCTTATCTCCAACACTACGATAACACACCCGTAAGACATAGTGCATTTTTCATATCTCCAACATTACGATAACACACCCATGCGACATGGTGCATTTTTCTTATCTTCAACATTACGATAACACACCCATGCGACAAAGTGGATTTTTCTTATCTCCAACATTACGATAACACACCGGTGCGACACGGTGCATTTTCCATAACTCCATTATTACGTTAACACACCATACAACATACTGCATTTTTCATATATCCAACATTACGATAACATACCCATGCGACATAGTGCATTTTTCATATCTCAAGCATTGCGATAACACACCCATGCGACATGGTGCATTTTCCATATCTCCAACATTACGATACCACACCCATGCGACATGGTGCATTTGCAATTTCTCCCAAATTTCGATAACACACCCATCGACATAGTGCATTTTTCATATCTCCAACATTACGATAACACACCCGTGCGACATACTGCATTTACCATGTCTTCAACATTACGATAACACACCATGCAACATATTGCATTTTTCATATCTTCAACATTATGATAACACACCCATGCGATATAGTGCATTTTTCATATCTCAAGCATTAAGATAACACAACCATGCGATATGGTGCATTTTCCATATCTTCAACTTTACGATACCACACTCATGCGACATGGTGCATTTACAATATCTCCAACATTATGATAACACACCCATGCGACATAGTGCATTTTTCATATCTCAAACATTACGATAACACACCCATGCGACATAGTGCATTTCCATAACTTCAACATTACGATAACACACCATGCAACATATTGCATTTTCATATCTCCAACATTACGATAACACACCAATGCGACATAGTGCATTTTTCATATCTCCAACATTACGATAACACACCCGTGCGACATACTGTATTTTTCATATCTCCAACATTACGATAACACACCGGCGCATAATAGCGCATTTTTTATATCTCCGAAATGACTACTTCGTTTTAAGAATATTCGATATATTTTTTATATTTATACTGCAAACATAGGGCGGTCTCGGTAGCTCAGTCGGGTGCGCGTCTGACTTGTGATCAAGAGGACGCGGTTACGATACCTGACGGTGTCGACAGCATTCTGTCTAGAGATTGATCATGAAATCTTTTTTAAATTCATTCTCTCCCTTCCACCGATTCAAGAAGGACAGTTGTCAGTACATGGAAAGAATGTGCGCTGTAGTAGTTGACCGCTAACTTATAAGCCTGTCCCGGAGAAAATGTGGATAAGTAAAATGACCGGCTCAAAAATGACCTAGTGCTGACTGTGCCGTTAAACTCTGAAGCAAACAAACACAACTGCAAACATAGGTTGTGGGTGCTTGTTAGACCACCTCATTGAGGCGTTTCTAAAGAGTATCTACAATCTATGTTTTGGAGCAGGATTAAGACAAAATAATGTTTACGCCAGAATACCAACTTTTCTTTATATAAAGTAGGTTCGTGGGGTGTATAGTTCACGGACTTGTTCACAAGTTGTATATAAACGTAAGAGTTTCTGGGAGAAATTTAAAAACGATGTTTAGTGCCAAGCCTTCCTTGGTATTTTGACAGAAATTGCACCGAACTGTCCACTTAAACCATTTACTATCTGCCATGTGATTTAAGGCCAACTGCTCATTGTCATCGGTTATCTCTCGGAAACCGTAGACTTTGTCCGTGCCAGACTTTGTGGAACTATCGAGCATATTAGCCTGTACAGGTTTGATATTATTATTATTATAAAGGCTCTTTAGTTTGGTTGGTATGACAACTTAGAGTAGCCATTGAATATAAACGGTCAAAAAGGAACTTTATACCCACGCCTTTCTGGATATATTAACAAAACTTTCATGTAAATATTTCTTAAGCATTTTTTATCTGCTAAATGACTTTGGACCCATTGCCCATGTTTGTGGTTGCCACGGAAACCAAAATGACACAAGAAAGCAGTCTGAAGGACAGCCTAATCTCCCGCACCCCTTTGTATCAAGGCTCAACCTTGTGACCTTCACCTGTGACCTTGACCTTCAGTTGGCATGTTTTATTTATGGTTCTGCACATCAGCTCACTGTGGGGTATATTTCACATAAGTTTAATGAAAACCCTTATAGGGGTAAAGGAGATACGGAACTGACAAAAATTTAAAGCTTTAAACTCGTGACCTTCAAATATGACCTTAACCATAGTCGGCATGGTTCATTTTTAGGTTATTGACATCAGCTCACTGAGAAGAATATTTGACTAAAGTTTAATGAAAATACTTCCAAGGGTAAAGGAGATATGGAACGGACACAAAATGCCAATGTTCAAACTCGTGACCTTTAACCGTGACATTGACCTTGAGTCGGCATAGTTTCTGCACACCAGTTCAACGAGACGAATAATTGACCAAAGTTTAATGAAAATCTATCAAAGGGTTCAGGAGATATGGAGCAGACAAGAAAGTGTTACGGACAGACAAACGACGGACGGACGGACATGATTCATTATGGGCTCTGAACATGAGCTCACAGAGGGGAATAATTGACCAAAGTATAATGAAAATCCTTTGAGGGGTAAAGGAGATACGGAACGGACAAAATTCAAAGTTTTAAACTCGTGACCTTCAAATGTGACCTTATCCTTGAGTCGGCATGGTTCATTTATAGGTTCTGCACATCAGCTCCCTGAGAAGAATATTTGACCAAAGTTTAATGAAAATCCTTCCAAGGGTAACGGAGACAGCGAACGGACAAAAAATTCCAAGTTTCGAACTCGTGACCTTCAACCGTGACCTTGACCTTGGGTCGGCATGGTTCATTGATAGGTTCTGCACACCATCTTACTGAGACGAATAATTGACCAAAGTTTAATGAAAATCTATCAAAGGGTTCAGGAGATATTGAGCGGAGAAGAAAGTGTTACGGACAGACAGACGGACAGACGGACGGACAGACGAAGGCCATTCTTATAATCCCCGCTCCGCTTCGCGGCAGGGGATTAAAAACACTTTAAAGATCATCTGTTTGTATGAGGCTGAGACTTTATAAAAAAAATTCCACCATATCAGCCTGTAAAGTGTTTTGTCGTTGTTTTGGCAAATTATATTTTCCATGGATTTAAAATTGGAAGAATCGAAGAATTATATTTATAGCCCAGCTATTGTAGATATTTGACAAATGGTTTATAGAAATGCTTCTTGAATAGTCTTATATCATGTATAGTTTATTCCACTGGTCATTATACCCTCATTTCGGAAAAAAGATGGTTTCCATTGGTTTCCATCGAGTATCCAGTCTTCTGTTCTTCCATTATTCCATAATACTCGTAAAAGCAATATTTCAAGTGTATGATCCTTAATCTTTCAATTGTGTTAAAAGTAAAGTACCCCGGATCTTGTGCCTAAAGTAGGTTAATTTTGCGCCGGCGTAGGCGTCGAACTTAGGCGCAGCTGAGTCCAGTGTACGCCAGTCTTAAAATTGGAGTGCAAAAAGCGGGAGTACAACGGACTTAGTTGCGACTGGAGTACGACAGGTGTGCAAACATATAAGCACAATATAATATGTATATCCTGTGCTGTATTCATACGGTGAGCGTTTTATGAAAAAAATAAAATAAATGAAATTGATGTTTAACACACGGACCATGCATGTTCTGGGAGAAGTGCCTTTCAGAAACAAGAATTTTGGAAAAAAAATAAAATTTTGAAACCCTGAAACTATATAAGGAAAACACTGACCTGTTTTTCTCGAAATTCTGTATTTTATTCACGTCAAAATTTAAAAGAGGCAGAAATGGGAGGTAATCCATGTACTGTTAATCGTCTAACCAGTGAACTATTGAAGCCATTTTTACACCGAACACTGCAAAATAATCACGATACGTTGCAGTTAAAGGACAGACTGCACCGTGAGACAGTGGTCATTTTAAATGATTCTCACTCAAACTTTACAAGGCGCAGTGATTAGCCGTTTATGTCCTAAACCAAACTAAAGCTCAGAACTGATGTAAAAATAAGCTATTTTATATATTGTAAAATTGTTTTGTATTGGCATTACAGAATGCTAAGTAAAAGATACAAGGTTTTAGCTCACCTGACCGAAGGTCATTGTGAGCTTTTGTGACTCTGAGATGTCCGGCGTCGTCGTTTAACGTCCTTCATGCATCGTCCGTGAGTAATTTTTTTCTTGTGAACCCTCTAGAGGCTACAGTTTTAAGCTAATCATCATCAAACTTGCTCAGAATGAGCATGACGACAATATATCGGTCAAGTTCGAATATGGGTCATGTTTGGTCAAAAAGTAGGTCAGTAGGTCCAATCTAAGAAAGTCTTGTGACCACACTAGAGGCCATATTTTGGTCCGATCATCATCAAACTTGCTCAGAAAGATCATCTTTACAATAACCCGGTCGATTTCGAATATTGGTCACATCGGTCCTAAAGTAGGTCAAATCATAGAAAAAAAAAACATTGTGAACATACTAGAGGCTACAGTTTTGGTCCGATAATCATTAAACTTGCTGAGAATAAACATCCTTACAATATTTCGGACGAGTTCGAATATAGGTTATGTCTCGTCAAAAAGTAGGTCAGTAGGTCAAATCATAGAAAAAATCTTGTGAACCCGGTTTTGGTCCGATCATCATCAAACAGGCTCAGAATGATCATCTTGACAAATGTCTCGTTCAAGTTCGAATATGTTTCATGTTGGGTCAACAATTAGGTCAGTAGAACAAATCGTAGAAAAACCTATCGAATAAACTAGAGGCCACAGTTAAAAAAAAACGAGGTCCCGTCTCCGTATGACCTTAGCTGTTGGTGGGACGTAAAACTAAAACTCACTATTTGATACAATCGTCATCAAACTTATTCACAATGATCATCTTGACAATATCTCGGTCACTTATGAAAATGACTCATGTCGTATCAAAAATAGGTGAGTAGTCAAATCATAGAAAAACATTGTGAACACACTAGATGCCACAATTTTGGTCCAATCATCATAAAAGTTGCTCAGAATGGTCATCTTGACTATATCTCGATAAAGTTCGAATATGGATCATGTCAAATCAAAAAGTAGGTCAGTAGGTAATGTCATAGACTAACCTTGTGAACACTCTAAAAGCCAAAATTTTGATCCAATAATCATCAAACTTGCTCAGAATAATCATCTTGACAATATCTCAGTTAAGTTTGAATATGTAACATGTCGGCTCAAAAAGGAGGTCAGTAGGTCAAATCATAGAAAATAGAAGTGGAGCCACTCTAGAGACCACACCTTTCGCCCATTCATCATCAACCTTGCTCAGAATAATCATCGTGACAATATCTCGTACAGGTTCTAATATGAGCCTGTCGGGTCGAAAATAGGTCAAATCATAGAAATACATTGTGAACACACTAGAGACCACACTTTTGGTCCAATTATTTTTAAACTGGCTCAGAATGATATTCTTGACAGTATCTCGGTCAAGTTTGAATGTGCGTCAAGTGGGGTCAAAACGTAGGTCAGCAGGTCAAATCATACAAAAACCTTATGAACACTCTAGGGGCCACACGTTTGGCCCAATCCTTACTTAACTTGCTCAGAATAACAATCTTAACAATATCTTACTCAAGTTCGAATATGGGTCATGCTGGGTAAAAAAGCATGCCAGTTGGTCATTCATAGAAAATCTTGTGAACACTCTAAAGGCCACAGTTTTGGTCCAATTATCATAAATCTTGCTTAGAATGATCATCTTGACAATATCTCGGGTCAAGTTAGAATATGGGTCATGTCGAATCAGAAAGGAGATCAGTAGGTCATTTTGAAACAACTTTTGAACCGTTTAAGATAGAGTCTTCATATTTGGCATGTAAGTTCCTTGTGACAAGGGCTTACCAGACATACATAAATAAAACAAATGACATGTGACCTTGGCATTGACCTTTGACCTACTAGAACATAACTTTCGAACCATTTGAGATACAACCTTCATATTTAACATTTATCTTCCTTGTGTCAATGTCTTCCTATTCATACAAAATATAACCTGTGACCTTGACATGTGACCTACTTTGTCAAAATGTTTTGAAGCATTTGAGATAAAGCCTTCATATTTGACATGTATGTTCCTTGTGACAAGGACTTGACCTTTGACATGTGAACTCCTTAATTATAACTTTTGAACCATTTGAGAATAAGCCTTTATGCGGACTGAACAAATTATTTGTCTAAATCGCGACGGAAGTAAGGGCGAGGATTGTGGCCACGTAAAATCGATTTAAGCCCCCCAGTGGAAATCTTCCACTGACCGTTCCAAGGCGGCTCTTCTGTGGCAATTTATTTGTGTTGTTGTTTGTTACTTACTGTGTGTATCACTTGTGTCTTTTAATTTTGGATGGCCATATGGCCATTTTGTGGGAAAGTAACTGTCCATATGGCCTTCCTTTGTTTAGGTTTCCATTATGGTCTGGTCGCTTAATGTTTGTATTTCTTTCCCTTTGGTGTCTTTTATGGATGGAGTAAGTTAATTGTATCAATTCCTGATCTTTGTTTTACTTCTACTTTATGTTTGGTCTCCAACCCATACAGAAATTTTGACTTATGACCTTGTACTTTGTCTTACTTGGTCATAACTTTTGAACCATTAAACATAAAGTCTTCACATTTTGCAAGTACGTTCCTTGTGACAAGGGCTTCCCATTCATACAAAACTTTTTGACCTGTATCCTTGACGTTTGCCCTACTTTCAACCTAATTGATCAACCATTTGAGATTGAGCCTTCATATTTGGGATGTAGGTTTCTTGTGGCAAGGGCTTTCGAATCATACAAAAAACATGACATGTGACCTTGACGTTGACTGTGACCTACTTTATCATAACGTTTGAACCATTTAAGTTAGAGCCTTCACATTTTGGATGTATGATCCTTGTGATAAGTGCTGTCTACCCATACAAACATTTTGACCTGTAACATTCTTATCATAACTTTTGAACTATTTGAGGTAGAGCCTTTATATTTGGCACGTATGTTCCTTCTGAGAATGTCCTCCCGGCCATAAAAAATGACCTGTGATCTTGACCTTTGGCCTACTTTGCCATAACTTTTGAACTATTTGAGACAGAGCCTTCATATTTGGGGTGTAGGTTCATTTTGACAAGGGCTTCCCACTCATACATTTTTTTTTTACCTTTGACCTGAGACCTACTTTATGATAACTTTTGAACCATTTTTGATAGAGCCTTCATATTTTACATGTGTGTTCTTTGTGACGAGGGCTTCCAACCCATACAAAAACTTGACCTGTGACCTTGACATTTGACCCACTGTATCATAACTTTTGAGCCGTTTGAGACAGAGCCTTCATATTTGACATGTATGTTCCTTCTGACAAGGGCCTCGCAACCATACAAAAACTTGACCTGTGACCTTGACATTTGACCCACTGTATCATAACTTTTGATCCGTTTGAGACAGAGCCTTCATATTTGACATGTATGTTCCTTCTGACAAGGGCCTCGCACCCATACAAAAATTTGACTTGTGACCTTGACCTTTGACCTTCTTTGTCATACATTTTGAACCAATTGAGATAGAGCCTTAATATTTAGCATGTAGGTTTCTTGTGACAAGTCTAGCCCCCCACCGACCAGTCACGAGAACTAAAAATTATACAATCCTTAAAATGAATTCCACCCCTAAATATACAAAATAATTTCACAGAAATGTTTGTTGGGTCACTGTCAAAACCAAAATTGCTCAAACCATCCAATCCCCCTTACATTACCTACTGTTTTATTTCTACAATGAGGATCAGGTGAGCGTTCTAGGGCCACTATGACCCTCTTTATGACATAATAAAATTCAGTTTTTTTTACCATTTGTTTAAAAAGGGCCCTTTTCCTTGGATAGGCATTAGAAGTACTCACTCTACAATGATGCATCCATGATTGTTTTTCTAAGATTGTTCAAAGAAATATTTTACAAGTTTTACTTGCTGAAACGAAATTAATTAGTCATACTAACTAAACGTTTCAAATAAACCCAAATGCAATACGATATCTAAGTTCTGTTATGTATTAATCAAACTGTGACTTCAAACAACCTTTGTACAAAACATTATGCATCTTGGACCATTATACATGAAAGTGAAACACTTTGAAGACAGCCACCCACACAGAATTTCATTTTTCAGGAAAACTGAACAACGTCTACTGCCCATTTAAACTATTTTAAATCAGAGTGGCTTGGCTAATACAGCAGCCCCTTGCCCAATTTACTAATCAGCGATCACAAAAAGTATTATTCTGCATCACTTAAACACGCCTATATAATTTTGACCCCTTTGAACCCCACTTTTGTATAGTAAAACTGGGGTTTACAAGGGTAACCCTTATTTTTCTTCTTTCTGCTCTAACATATAGATTGTGGTCCTCGTTAGAACCGCCTCGATGAGGTGGTTCTAACGAGTATGCATAATCTATATCCATAATCTATATTTGGAACAGAAATAAGAAAATTATCACAATTTTTCATCTTTAAATTTCTGTTTTTCGGCGGTAAAGTTTACAATGTTTTTGTATAGGCGTGTTTTCGCAATGTGGGTGCGTTTCGATTAATTAAATAATACTATTTCTCAAACGTTGCATATTTTACTCTTTGGTATACATTTACTGCTGACAAGTAAATGAATGGCCATAATGCTAAATGATTTGTTTGTTTGATTTGAGGTTTAACGTCCCAGTCAACACTGTAAAGGTCATTTTGGAGACGTTGCTTCCAATTTTGTTGGACTTTACCCGACATTGAGATGAAATGACATCTCAAGCCCTGTCGCCCAATGAAACCAGTAGGGTTTACTAGCATGGACGGTCCGCCTCGCACCGCGGTTCATGGACATGCTTAGATCCTCTAAGCGGTTTGCCAGTACTAGTGTGCGGGCCGGATTCAGCTCTGCGTGGAAGCATCATGCAGCCCATATATTTCTTCAAGTCCCTATGGGTGGGGGCTTAATGAAGCTAAATGAATGCATAATTACTTCGCATCTAGTTACAGACTAACAATTTTATTGGAGTTGAACCAAAGGAGTTTGATTTACAATAACTGCCGCTGTGTCTTGTCTCTGGTTTATCAATATCGTATTTGTTCCAGGACGATAAAATGGCCTAAGAGCTTATATGAAATAAACGCAAATCTCCTTGACTTACAGTTAATTTTACATGCTTTTAGTTGCAAGCTTATTAAAAAACGGAAAGTCAGACTTTAAGTCAGGCGGGTTGTTTGTCTGGATCGCGACGGAAGTGAGGGCGAGGATTGTGGCCACGTAAAATCGATTTAAGCCCCCCAGTGGAAATCTTCCACTGACCGTTCCAAGGCGGCTCTTCTGTGGCGATTTATTTATGTTGTTGTTTGTTACTTACTGTGTGTATCACTTGTGTCTTTTGGTTTTGGATGGCCATATGGCCATTTTGTGGGAAAGTAACTGTCCTTATGGCCTTCCTTTGTTTAGGTTTCCATTATGGTCTGGTCGCTTAATGTTTGTATTTCTTTCCCTTTGGTGTCTTTTATGGATGGAGTAAGTTAATTGTATCAATTCCTGATCTTTGTTTTACTTCTACTTTAACATAAGATGTGAAATGTAAAACGGATTTAGCAAAAGTAATTTGCGAAAAATGCAGAAAATATTTAAATCATGGCGTAGCGTATCCTTAAATATATTCTATAGAAGGGTTATCCTTTGGAAGCAAGGAATACACCATAGACCTGAAAAATATAGAGTGTGCCTGTTTCTGGGTCAGTCTAGCTAGTTTCGGCCAATTAGGCCTCCTCAGTGACCCTCAAATATTTTAAAATTCCACAATGGAATCAATGATCCCAAAGGACAAGAAAATATAAACTACACTATGATGTAGGGCAGGGAAACTTTTTACAGCCTCCACACATTCCCAGACACCAGCTGTAGTGGCGTTAAATATGTTCTATAGAAGGGTTATCCTTTGGAAGCAAGGAAAAGTGAGTGTACAGCACAGAACTGAAAAATATGGAGTGTGCATGTTTCTGGGCCAGACTAACAAGTTTTGGCCAATTGGGCCTCATCAGTGACCCTCAAATATTTTCAAAGTTCCGCATTGGAATCCATGATCTCAAAGGACAAGAAAATATAAACTTAACTATCATTACGATAACACAGCCGTGCGACATAGTGCATTTATTCACATCTCCAAAATGGCTACTTTTCTGATGAAAATCTGTCATATTTTTCTTATAAATGCTCATAACATAGGATGTGTGTGCTCGTTAGAACCGCCTCAATGAGGCGGTTCTAACGAGTACCCACAACCAATGTATTGGAGCAGAAGTAAGAAAAAAATGAAGACCCCCGTAAACCCCAGTTTTCTCTATATAAAGTGGGGTTTAGGGGGGTCTTCATTTCACGGACTTGTTCACATGATGTGATGTAGGGCAGGGAGACTTTTTACGGCCGCCACACATTCCCAGACACCAGCGTTAGTGACGTTAAATATGTTCTATAGAAGGGCTATCCTTTGGGAGCAAGGAATACACCACAGAACTGAAAAATATGAAGTGTGCCTGTTTCTGGACCAGACTAGCTAGTTTCGGCCAATTAGGCCTTCTCAGTTACTCTCAAATATTTTCAAAATTCCACAATGGAATCAATGATCCCAAAGGAAAAGAAAATATAAACTATACTATGACGTATGACAGGGAGACTTTTTACGGCCGCCACACATTCCCAGACACCAGCTGTAGTGACGTTAAATATGTTCTGTAGAAGGGTTATCCTTAAGTCTGCTACCTAGTAGACTCGACTTTATTAGAGAGTCAACAGCTTTGTTTGCAACGCCTCGGTTATGCAGACCACTTAATCTTTACGACGGGCGTACGCCTGGAGGAAACTTACATGTGCTTTATGCATTCGGACCCAGGGTAGCAATTGTTTGGTAGAAAATCGAACTTATGTCTGTCATATTTACTTTTTATCCCCCGACCGAATAGGTTCGGGGGATATAGCGATCAGCCCGGCGTCCGTCCGTCCGTCCGTCCGTCCGTCCGTCCGTCCGTCCGTCCGTAGACGCAACCTTGTGATGGCCATAACTCCTATACCCTTTGAGATTCATTGATGGTTCTTGGCACAATTGTTCACAAGGCCGAGACGGCGTGTCATGTGCAAGAACCAGAACTCTGGCTGCCATACTTTTTTAGTTATCTCCCCTTTTAATAAAATAGAATGACTACTTTGTGATGGCCATAACTCCAATACCCATTGAGATATATTGATGGTACCCGGCACAGTTGTTCACAAGGCTGAGTCGGTGTGTCATGCACAAGAACCACAACTCTGATTGCCATGGTTTTGGAGTTATCTCCCTTCCAATAAAATAGACTGCAATCTTGTGATGGCCATAACTCCTATACCCTTTGAGATTCATTGATGGTTCTTGGCGCAATTTTTCACAAGGCTGAGACGGCGTGTCATGCACAAGATCCAGAACTCTGGATGCCATACATTTTAGTTATCTCCCCTTCCAATAAAATAGAGTGACAACCTTGTGATGGCCATAATTTCAATACACTTTAAGATATATTGATGATACCTGGCACAGTTGTTCAAAAGGCCAAGACGGTGTGTCATGCACAAGAACCACAACTCTGGGTGCCATGGTTTTTTAGTTATCTCCCCTTCCAATAATATAGTATCACTACCTTGTGATGGCCACATCTCCAACACTCTTTGAGATATATTGATGATACTTAATACAGTTGTACATGAGGTTAAGCAGGTGTGTCACGTGCAAGAACCACAACTCTGGGTGCCATGGTTTTTTAATTATCTCCCCTGACAATATAACCTTGTGATGGCCATAACTCCAATACCCTTTGAGATATATTGATGGTACTTGGCACAATTGTATACACCTTTGAGACGGCGCTTCATGCCTAAGAACCACAACTCTGGGTGCTATGATATTTGAGTTATCTCCCCTTCCAATATAACAGTATGACAACCGTGTGATCATCGTACCTCCAATAATTTTTGAGACATATTGGTGGTACTTGATGCAGATGTACATGAGGTTAAGCAAGTGTGTCATGCTCAAGAATTACAACTCTGGGTGCTCTGGTTTTTTAGTTATCTCCCCTGGCAGTATAACCTTGTGATGACCATAACCCCAACACCCTTTGAGATATATTGAAGGAACTTGGCACAATTGTATACAAGGTACAGAAGGGATGTAGTGTCCAAGAACCACAACTGTTGGTGCTGTGGGATTTGAGTTATCTACCCTTCCAATAT
The DNA here is from genome assembly GCA_963580285.1 of Lucinisca nassula. Taxonomy (NCBI): domain Eukaryota; kingdom Metazoa; phylum Mollusca; class Bivalvia; order Lucinida; family Lucinidae; genus Lucinisca; species Lucinisca nassula. Next base: position 17,300,573 of record OY757015.1, read on the forward strand.
AACAGTAACACCAGCTTGTGATCACCATATCTCCAATACTTTTTGAGGCATATTGATGGTACTTTGTACAGAAATACATGAGCTTAAGCAGGCATGTCATGCACAAGAACCACATTTCTGAGTGCCCTCCCCTGACAGTATAATCTTGTGATGGCCATAACTGCAATACTTTTGCGATATATTGCTGGTTTAATTCTGGTGCACTTTCTATTGGTGAACAATCTTCTGAAGGCCATATTTACGAAAGCCGGGTAGGGCCATTTCTTATTTCTAACTTCTAACTTCTTACTTCTAACTTCTTACTTCTAACTTCTAACTTCTTACTTCTAACTTCTTACTTCTAACTTCTAACTTCTTACTTCTAACTTCTAACTTCCATGTTGTATATTGTTGTTTTTAATATATTTGGGGGGGGGGGGCGGGGGGGGGCGGGGTGATTTTACGGCCCTTTCAAGATTTTATACACTCATATCGAGCCGACCGTTGATCAGAGGTAAGCGAAATCCGAAGTACCCGGAGAAAAGCCATCTTGCCTTCCGTTGCAGAACTTGGTGTTTCGCACTGGCAAACCTGTGTTGGCGTATGTGTGTGTGTGTGTGTGGGTGGGAGGGAGGGTGTGGTGCGTGCGTTCGTGCGTGCGTGCGTGCGTGCATGTGTGTGTATACCTGTGTGAACATTTCTTATTTCTAACATCTTATTTCTAACTTCTAACTTCTTACTTCTAACTTCTAATTTCTAACTTCTAACTTCTTACTTCTAACTTCTAATTTCTAACTTCTTACTTCTAACTTCTAATTTCTAACTTCTAACTTCTAATTTCTAACTTCTTACTTCTAACTTCTTACTTCTAACTTCTAACTTCCATGTTGTATATTATTGTTTTTAATATTTTTTTATTTTTTTTTTGGGGGGGGGGTGGGGGAGGGCGGGGGTGATTTTACGGCCCTTTCAAGATTTTTACACTCATATCGAGCCGATCGTTAATCAGAGGTAAGCGAAATCCGTGTGTGTGTGTGTGGGGGGGGGGGGGCGTTGTGGTGCGTGCGTTCGTTCGTGCGTGCGTGCATGTGTGTGTGTATACCTTTGTGAACATTTCTTATTTCTAACTTCTTATTTCTAACTTCTAACTTCTTACTTCTTACTTCTAACTTCTAATTTCTTACTTCTAACTTCTAACTTCTAATTTCTAACTTCTTACTTCTAACTTCTTACTTCTAACTTCTAACTTCCATGTTGTATATTGTTGTTTTTAATATATTTTTTTGGGGGGGGGGGTGGGGAGGGCGGGGGTGATATTTTCGACCCTTTCAAGATTTTTACACTCATATCGAGCCGATCGTTAATCAGAGGTAAGCGAAATCCGAAGTTTTTTTTCTTTCTTTTTTTCTTTTTTTTTGGGAGGCGGGAGGGGGGTGATTTTACGGTTCTTCAATGTTTTTACACTCATATCGAGCCGATCGTTAATCAGAAGTAAGCATAATCCGAAGTACCCGGAGAACAGCCATCTGGCCTTCCGTTGCAGAACTTGGCGTTTCACACTGGCAAACATGTGTTGGCGTGTGTGTGTGTGTGTGGGGGTGGGGGGGGGGGGTTGTGGTGCGTGCGTTCGTTCGTGCGTGCGTGCATGTGTGTATACCTTTGTGAACATTTCTTATTTCTAACTTCTTATTTCTAACTTCTAACTTCTTACTTCTAACTTCTTACTTCTAACTTCTAACTTCTTACTTCTAACTTCTTACTTCTAACTTCTAACTTCTTACTTCTAACTTCTAACTTCCATGTTGTATATTTTTGTTTTTATTTTTTTGGGGGGTGAGGGGGCGGGGGCTTCTTGATTAGAAGTAGAAGTAAGAAGTTAGAAGTTAGAAATAAGAAGTTAGAAATAAGAAATGTTCACACAGGTATACACACACACATACGCATGCACGCACGCACGAACGCACGCACGCACCACACCCCCACCAATACACACACACACACACACACACACATGCCAACACAGGTTTGCCAGTGTGAAACGCCAAGTTCTGCAACGGAAGGCCAAATGGCTTTTCTCCGGGTACTTCGGATTTGGTTACCCCTGATCAACGATCGGCTCGATATGAGTGTAAAAAAATCTTGAAAGGGCCGTAAAATCACCCCGCCCCCTTCCCCCCAAAAAATATATTAAAAACAACAATATACAACATGGAAGTTAGAAGTTATAAGTTAGAAGTAAGAAGTTAGAAATAAGAAGTTAGAAATTAGAAGTTAGAAGTAAGAAATTAGAAGTTAGAAGTTAGAAGTAAGAAGTTAGAAATTAGAAGTTAGAAGTAAGAAGTTAGAAGTTAGAAATTAGAAGTAAGAAGTTAGAAATAAGATGTTAGAAATAAGAAATGTTCACACAGGTTTAACACACATGCACGCGCGCACGCATGCACGCACGAACGCACGCACCACACCCTCCCACCCACCCACCCCCCACACACACACACGCCAACACAGGTTTGCCAGTGTGAAACGCCAAGTTCTGCAACGGAAGGCAAGATGGCTTTTCTCTGGGTACTTCGGATTTCGCTTACCTCTGATCAACGGTCGGCTCGATATGAGTGTAAATATCTTGAAAGGGCCGTAAAATCACCCCCCCCCCCCCCAAAAAAAAAAAAATATATTAAAAACAACAATATACAACATGGAAGTTAGAAGTTAGAAGTAAGAAGTAAGAAGTTAGAAGTAAGAAGTTAGAAGTTAGAAATTGCACTTAGCGTCTCACATGTGACACAATTAAGGCTGGAGGCACACTGATGCGATACCTTATGATTTAGAGTCTGCCTTCTTATCCACGTGGCCATGGAGACACGTCAATCTATTGGGCTATTTTATTAATTCTCTTTGGAATCAAGGACGAGTTCATTTCGCAAACACGCCTATACAAATACATTGCCACCTTTATCGCCGAAAAAATGAAAATTTTATGATGAAAAATTGTGATATTTTTTTCTTATTTCTGCTCCAAATATAGATTGTGGGCACTCGTTAGAACCGCCTCATCGAGGCGGTTCTAACAAGTACCCACAATCTATATTTTAGAGCAGAAATAAGAAAAATAAGGTATACCCCCAGAAACCCCAGTTTTACTATATAAAAATGGGGTTCAAGGGGGTCAAAATTATATAGGCATGTTTTCGTGATGTGAAATTGACCAAAATAAAATAGACATCCGTATAGGAGGTGTTGGTGCTTCACGGTATAGAGAGACTCGATTGCCTCGAACACGGATGTCACGTTAAACATTACTTCGTTGAAATCGTTATTGAGTTCCTGGGAAAATAATTCCAGATTAAATAATATTGATTGATAATTTTGTGTGCGTGCGTGTGTGTGTGTGCTCTTTTATCTAAACATGGTGTTTGTACTAATTAGAAACAGTCTCATCGAGGCGGCTCTAATTGGCACACACAAGACACCTTTACTAATAGAGCATCGAAAAGATATACATTTGTAAATGTACCCCATGCATAATTTCTGGTCGGCCTCGTTAGCTTAGTCGGATGCGTGCGTCTCATTGGTAATCAGGAGTTCGTCGGTTCGATGCCGGGTAAGTCACATCATTCTTTCGTGGACACTGATCAAGAAATCTTTTTAATGGTCCTTCACTCCCTTCCACTAAATCAAGGAAGGCAGTTGTCAGTTTCTGGCGAAAAAAAATGCGCTGTACTAATTAATCACTTACATATGGGCCCCGTCAAGCGATTTTGGTACTTATCGCCTATGCGAGCAGCGAAGGTTCAGGCGAGCCTGCGCATCCGCGCAGTCTCGCCAGAACCTTCGCTGCTCGCTCATACAAGCAGTGAATCAGGAGGAACCTTCAGACAGAAAGCAATATCCCTGGCCCTTCTGAATCGCTGGGCATGCGCAGTTGAAATTTGTCATGACGGAATGCTCGAAAACCCAAATTCGCTTGGCGGGGCTCATATAAGCCCGCCGAAGAAAAGTATGGATAGGTTAAATGAGCGCTTCGCTATGACCTAAATAGTGTGGACTGAGCCGTAAAATACCAAAACAAACAAAACTATACCCCCAACCCCCAGTCTTGCGCTATGAGTACAACAAGTGGTTTTAACTTGGTGGGTCACTGGTTCGATTCCCGCAGGATCAGACAATGTTCGTGTGTGGTGAATGACCATGAAATGTTTCCATTTGCAATTCGCTTCCTGCTACTAATCCATGAAGTGTAGTTAGTTTCTGGTGAAAAAACGTGCCCTGCACTGTTTCTTTGTTTGCACTGAGGTTTAACGTCCTCATCAATACTATTTAGGTCTGCTTAAAGTAATTGCTCCCAATTGTCTGGCTTGTTTTACCTGACATTGGTATGACACGAGTACTCAATTGCGATCGTTTTCAGCTCTGAATAGAAGTAAAATGCAGCCAAATCTATTTCACAAAGCTCCGATAATCGGGGGCCCGCTCGTTGTTTTGGTTAATAGCTTATGTATATGCCGAAACTATACCAAATTATTGTTTTAAAAGCTAAACGTGCTTATATGTTTTTAGGAATTTACCATGGCTCGAAGACCTGTTCCTGTTGCTCTGCTTCTGGCTGTTGTTTTGGTGGTAATGACAGGTAATAGTGCGTGACATATTTGTATCGGTCCTTACGTATGTGTGTGTGTGTGTGTGTGTGAATTCGGGTTTAACGTCGCTTTCAACAATTTTCAGTCATATCACGACGGTGTCTGGTTGTGACATGGAGCTCAATGCTCACTTTTATAGTGCTGCCTCACTGAAGTATCATGTCCCAGACACATTACATGATACCACACCCAGTCACATTATCCTGACACTGGGTCGACCAGTCCGAGCTCTACCCCACAAATCTGAGTGCCAAGCGAGGAGCAGCTAGTACCATTTTTAACGACTTTGGTATGTCGCGGGATCGAACCTGTGACCTCCCGTTCCCCGGAGCGGACACTCTACCAACTGAGCTATCGGGGTCGGTCCCTTACGTATGTTACACACATGTGTGATGCAAGTGATTTCAATTAAGGATAGGCAACCTTATATTTTGTTTCTCTCCACATGATCCTTCAATAAAAGCCCCAAAAATATTCTGTACTGTAGCTATGTGTTTCCTTAAAAAATCGCCGCCATGTTTAAAATAACACAGTGTAGGGCCGGAAGGTTTCAGTGTTTGGGATTGTATGTGACCTGTGATTATGTACACAGACGGTCGGTCACTTGCAAGATTAAGTAAGGCTGACACGGTATGTAAAGATTGTGTTTATTTTAACCTCAGCTTTGAAAAAGGTGAGAGGCTTATTGCTTATGGCTTGTCCACTCGTACGTTAGTTTGCTCGTTCATCTAGCTTTCTAGTACCAAACCTAACTTTAAAACCATGCTAGTGGTTTTAAATTTCATATATGGGTTACTCATGAAAAACAAAACGAAAAAAAAAAAAAAAATTGACCTGTATTTTTTCCTTATCCAACTTATCTCCCTTTTTTGGTTATTTCCCTTTTAATTAAATAACATGGACATATCGTTTGCATAATATCTGAAAAAAAGTATTTGAGCTAGGCACTTTATGTTTGGTATACTGATTGGGATTGAAGAGAAGATCAACTGGTTAAATTTTTAACCAATTTAATGAAATTATAACACGTTATGAATGTTTGCAATTTCTGACCATATACTTGTGTTGCTGTCTAGTCCATGGCATACCTTTAGAACCATGTATGCTAGTGTTTTGAAATTTGATGTAGGGATTTCCCATGAAATAGATAATTGAGTGTATTATTATATCCGACACATTTCCCTATTTCGAGTTATTTTCTTTTTTAATTTAATAATATAGAAAGTTCGTTAGCAAGATTTCCAAATATGTATATGAGCTAGAGCCGTAGTATTTGATATACTGTTTGGGACTAAAGAAGAGATCATCTGATTTAATTATCAAGAAAATAAATGGAATCTTGTAAGCGTTATGGCCTTTGGCCTTTTTGCCATTTAAGTGTGCAACTTTCTGGTGCATAGCATAAATTTGGAACCATATCTCCCGTTTTAGTTATTTTCCCTTTAATTAAATAACATAGAAATCTCGTTAGCAAGATATCTAAAAATAATTTAGACTGGTGCCTTGATGTTTGGGATACTAATTAGGTCTGAGAAGGAAGTCACCTGATTAAATGTTTAACCAGTTCAATGAAATTGTGTTTGAGTTATGGCCCTTTGAAATTCCTGACGGTTTGTGTTTTGCTAACTTGTGCAAGACATAACTTATAAACTATGTTTGCTAGTGCTTTGAAATTGCACGACCCGCAGAAAAAGCGACCGACTGAAGTCGGTTGATTTTCTAAGGGTGCCCTAAAATCACCGTGTCATTCTGTCAGTCTGTCTGTCCGTCCGTAACCCGTTTGTGAAAACTGGTGATAGTGACTTAACCGATTGGAATATTTGAATAATTTTTGTCATACTGATAGATATCAATGAGATCTAACCAATGAACTTGCCAAATATTACGTTCCATTTAGTATAGCCTCGCCGAGGCGAAAAATGTGAAAATTTTCGAACTGTTTCTCCTCGGAAACCGTTGGGCCGATGGAAGTCAAATTTCATATGGAGCATCTATTGGATGTGTAAAACCAAAATTTGCTCATGGGGTCCAGGTCACATGCCAAAATGGCCGCCGAGCCATATATGGTAAACACCCTTCAAAAATAGTCTTCTCCAGAACCACATGGCAGATTTCCACGAAGCTTGATAAATAGCATCAGGGACGTAGGCTCATCATAAAGTGCTAAAATGGTGACCCTGGGTTGACCTTGACATTCTTTGTGCCTAGGTCAAACTTTGACAAATATGCTTTTGTATTGGAAAAGTAAGAATGCATTTTATCCTGCAAACGATTCAGAAAACAGTACTAAAGTATAAGATATATTTTTGCTCCTTACGATAAGGCGCATTTATTGGGGGGAACCGTTTTAGGTCCAGGTCACATGACCAAAATGGCCGCCATACCCACATATGCTAACACTCATAAAGCTAAAAGCATCCGGCGGGTCGTGCACTTCAGCTGAAGCACTGGTTTCATATATGGTTTCCTCATAAAAACAAGTTGACCTGTAGTTTATTATCTCACCTTTTCGAATTATTTCCCTTTTAATTAAATAACATAGCAATCTCATAAGCGAGATATCTCAAAAAGTATTTAAGCTCAAACCTTGATATTTAGTACACTGATTGTGTTTTCTGGCGAAATAATGTGCACTGTACTGGTTAGCCGCTTACACATAAGCTTGCCAAGGAAAAATGTGAATAGATAAACCGACCGGCTCAAACATGACCTAAAAAGTGTTGACTGGGCCGTAAATATACTAACAATACTAACTAACAAACAAACACTGATTGGGACTGAGGAGGAGATCACCTGTTTAAATTTTCAACGTATTTAATGAAAATTTGTTGGAGTGATCGGCCTTAAAAAGTTTGCAATTTCAGGTCATTTAATGGTTTCGCTTTCTTGTGCAACGCATGACCTTAGACACATGTACGCCAGTGTTTTGTCATTTCTTACAATGATTTCTCATCCAAAAAGTGACCCGCATTATTTTTCTTATCCGAATTATCTCCGATGTTTCACTTATTTTCCTGTCAATGAAATAACATTGATATATCGTTAGCAAAATATCTGAATAGGTATTTCAACTAGAGCCTTGATATTTGGTATACTGCTTGGGTCTGAGGATGAGATTATCTAACTAAATTTTCGACCAATTGCATGAAATTTCAGTGGAGTTATGGCCCTTTGCAATTTCTGACCATTAAATTGTGTTTCTTTCTTGTAGCGAGATATAATAAAAAAAACTATTTAAATTGTTGCCTAGAAAATAATGGCAGGCTGATAGGAAATGACTTATACATGACCTAATTTACATTTGAAAAACAAAAAAAAAAAAAAAAAAAAACAAAGCTGAAACATTTTCTTCGATATTGACTTTTGAAAATTTGAGCGTTTATGGGCAAGCATGTGGTTGAGGGCATAGTGTTTTACAAACACCGTTTCTAGTTTGACAGTTTTCTCAAACTTTTGTTTACCAGTTGTTATTTGAATGCAAAACGAACATGCATCACAAAAACACGCCTATATAAATTTGACCCCCCTGTAACCCCACTTTTATATAGTAAAACTGGGCTTTGCAGGGGTATTTATTAGTTTTCGTATTTCTGCTCAAAACAAAATTGTGGGCACTTGTAAGAACCGCCTCGTCAAGGCGGTTCTAACGAGTATCCGCAATCTATGTTTTTAGCAGAAATAAAAAAAAAATATATCGGAACTTTTCGTTTGGAAATTTCCATTTTTCGGTGGTAAAATTTTCAAAGTATTTGTATAGGCGTGTTTCCGTAATGTCAGGCACAAGATCGTGCGATGTGTAACGTATAAAGATCTAAGAACATGTTTATTAGTGGAGCGCTGTGGTGCAGTGGTAAAGAATTGGATTTGAGATCGAGAGGTGGCCGGTTAGATCCCCTTGAGCGCCACCTGTGGTTTCCTTGAGCAAGAGGCTTTATCCACGTTGCTTAGTACTGGTGTCTTGGTTTCTACCCAGGAAGAGGAAGAAAAGAGGGTCACATGGAAGATTAGTACTTGTTTACTAAATGTGTTACCCTCTATAAATAAAGTCTATTATTATTAATATTTAATTACCTGCAAAAGATTAAATGATTCTGGTAGCCAAACCTGCCAGTAGCATCTCATTAGCGTGTGCGGAAGTGTTTTCTGTCGAGATGAATGTCTATAAGTGTATGCGTTTGATGTTTTATCAACGGTTTCCAAGATGCCATCCCTAAATGGGACAGAAACATCACAATTCTTCTACGTTAGCAAACAAATTTTGTATTGTCACTTGCAGAAGCATGTGACAGATGTGTACAGTCATCTCAGGCGATTTTGTACTGTATCCTGTAGAGTTTAAAACGCAGTTTCTAGGTAAATGAAGTAATATAAAGAACTGGTTTTTATAGGGGTAAACACTATTTTCCTTATTACTGCTTCAAGACTTAGGTTGTGGGTACTTGTTAGGTTGTACAACTATATATTTACTTCAAGATATATTCACCAGATATTATCATGTTCGCACTACTTAATATATTGTGTGCACAATATATTATCTTGTTCGCACAACTTAATATTTTGTGTGGACAACATAATTTCTTGTGCGCACAACATCCCAAGATCTATCTTGTGCGCATAAGATATTAAGTTGTGCCAAAAAAAATATTATCTTGTGCGCTCTTGTGCGCCTAAAATATTATCTTATGCTCATAAGATAATATCTTGTTCGCACAACTTAATATCTTGTTCGTACAACATATAAAAAATAAAATTGAATGTCCTTTCCAGGGTTCCGTATGCTTCAAAGAAGAAATCGGTAAATTTTGCTGTAAATAATTGGACTAGAAAATGTATTGTACTATGACCTGACCGGGCTTCTCCAGACTTTCGGATGAGTCTTTAAACCGAGGTCCCGTCTCCGTATGACCTTAGCTGTTGGCGGGACGTAAAACTTAAACTCACTCACTGTACCATGACCTGACAGGGCATATGTGTGCAGACAGCCCGTTAGACAGATAGCATGATTATCTGACAACGACGCCGCCGAATATATTGTTAGGTCACTTAAATATTCAAATGTCATCTTCTGGTGATGAAAGTAATGCTTTTGGTGTTCAATGCATTTAATTGTATTTTTTTTTCAGGTGAAGCTCAGGCAGCAAAAGGTAAATAAATGTTTTATATTACATGCATTACAGAGAAATACCATGATTTCTACCAGACATAAACTTGGTATTTTCCTTTTTGCTAAGAAGAAATATTTCCTCTTAGCCGGGGAAATAAATCCCTTCAGCTGGAACTACTTTATGTACAAGATACGAGATACCGCTTTGCAGTGAAATTGTTCTATTCAAACGCGGGAAAGTTTCAATCACGGCAACGTTATTCTTGACGTCATTGTAATGGCGTCTAAGAAATATCAACAGACGTTCAGAATGCGTGACGTTTGAGTCGGATGCAACGCTGAAACAAAAGAAAACATGGATATGACCATTGATTAGGATGTAAGTTTTGCTTTATTTAATCTAACGTTTTACTTGTTTTATCACTGAAACACTTTGTTTCTTCTATTTTTGTTCAAAACCGTAGAAAGCGCTTTCAAAATGGCGCCCATCCAGTTGTTCTTCCAGCCAGATTCTGTAACACTTCGCTGATTGAACCGTTTACATGGGCTGTAAACAGTCAACTGAACGGGCATTCAGATCCAAAATTCAAGATCCAAACTCGCCTAAAAGTCTATGGAAGTGCATGTAATATACAGATTATACATTTCTCCTATTTGAAATATGGGATTTATAAACCTCGGGAGGTAAAACAATCCGTTAAAGAAACTCGTGCTTCGCACTCGTTTCTTTATCGGATTGTTTTACCTCCCTCGGTTTATAAATCCCATATTTCAACTAGGAGAATGAATAATCTATATATTTTGTATGGATTTCCTGTTGTTTTGTAAGTTTGCTGACTTACGTCCCAGTAAACACATAGTAAATACATGGTGAGTGTCTTGTATAATAAAATATTATCGGTGAACCTGAGACAATTTTATAGGTGCGTGCTTTAGCTAGCCCCTATAAGATTGTCGCGGCGAACCGATTATAGTTTATTATTAAAGACACTAAGCATGTATTTAGTTTATACCGCAGTTCAAAACAAGCAAGGGGTGATGCAATAATTTAACAAATTAAAGCATAAAAGACAATGTGGCATGTTAAACGACATTCACTGCCATGGCGCGCACATGTAGTAAAACGTGACGTCAACGAGTGCAAAGTTTCTGACGTCACCGTGCCAAAGAGGCGTTGGAAACAACATGGACGCTCGAATGAAAGTTTCTCAGCCCTTTACGTTCTGTATAAAAATCTGCAAATGAATAGTATATTTAAGCTTTAGAAATTATTTTCGAGGTTGAGACGCAAACGCAGAAGCAGTGCGAAGTTATTCCAAACGGGCTATTCAAACCAGGAAAGGACGAGAAAGTAAGAAGGTAGCTGAAATTTCTGAAAATTTGTTTGAATAAATATTGCAGAGATTTTAACCTGCAGTTTCGTTGTTTTTCCGTGTATGAAAGGTTGCATGTTATTGTTTACAGTAGTATATTAGGGACCTGAAAAGTAGCTCCGGGCTATAAACGGTCACAAGACGTATTATAGGTCAGTAGAAGGTATTATAGGTCACTACCGATTATAGCGTGCAATTATTCGACCCTCTTTATTAGGTTACTAGAATGCCTGATTTTGGTTTAAATAGGTATACCATGAGACGGTAAGTTAACCTTGCCCAACTTGAACTAGTTGGACGTGCAATGTTCTTCAAGTACACCAGCATAAATTGCCATGTCACAAGAAATATCTTCGAGTTTGGCGGCAAGGTAAAACTAAATCCAACCTGCTAAACTACACACTTAAGTACATGTAATCGTCTTAAAATTTAAGACCTGTAAATAATAGGCATACAGTTGTCCAAGCTGTGAAACTATGGAGGCGATGGTGCGCAGGTTGATTTGCTCTTTCTGTATTCGCAAATGGCAGAAACACATTACGAAACACGACTATACAAATACATTGTAAATTTTAATGCCAAAGAAATAAAACAATAACAAAAATTTCAGATAATTTGTAGGTATACGTTAGAACCGTAGATGGTGGGTAGACGATAGAACTGCCTTATCATTTTTGCTGTGTGTGTGTGTGTGTGTGGGTGGGTGGGGGGGGGGTGGGGTTGGGCAGAGCCGGGAAGCGGAGGTGGGTGGGATGTACGATCTTAAATTTTGAATACAGATTTCTTATTCAGAGGTACTTAAGAATCTCAATTTTGTACAGTTTTGTATTTTGTGAACTTCATGTATGAACATGTATTTATCTTCCTTGTACATCACGAAAACGAGCCTCTATAATTTCGACCCCCTTTAATCCGAATTTCTGATAGTCAAATTGGGGTTAACAGAGGTATACTTTATTTTTATTACTTTTGCTTAAAACATATATTCTTGGTATTTGTTAAATCTGCCTCAGCGAGTTCCCACACCCTATGTTTGCAGTAGAAATATGTAAAATGTCACATTTTTATTTGATTTATTCATCATGTGAACAAGTCCGTGAATTGAACACCCCTATACTTAACTTTATGTAGAGAAAACTGGGGTTTGTATCATTTGTATTTATTTTTGCTCCAGTACATAGGTAGTGAGTACAGTAATGAGGAAGTTCTAGCGAGCACCCACAACCTATGTTTGCAGTATAAAAGTACTCATTTTGGAGATGTGAAACAATGCACTTTGTCGCATCGGGGTGTTATCGTAATGTATTTTTTTTTTAATTTAGGCGGTCATTACGAAAACACGCCTAGACTAATACATTGTAAATTTTACCGCCGGAAATCGAAAATTTTTAGATGAAAAATTGTGATATTTTTCTTATATCTGTTCAAAATATAGATTGTGGGTAGTCGTTAGAACCGCCTCATCGAGGCGGTTCTAACGGGTACCCATAATCTATAATTTTTATCAGATAAAAAAGAAAAATAAGGTTTACTGCAAACCCCAGTTTTATTATATAAAAGTGGGGTTCAAGGGGGTCAAAATTATGTAGGCGTGTTTTCGTGATGAAATATTTCAATTCATTGAATAGGAGTGTTCACTTAATGAAGATTTATTTATTGCCAACAGACCTTTGTCGACGCCCTACTTGAAGAGGCTACGCTCCTGGCGGCTACCATGTTCCAGCTTGCGCTGCTGAATGCAAAGCCAATGGTAGCAAATCTGGGAGGTGCCACTACCGTACCTGCATCTGCATAAGTACATACACATCACGAAAACACGCCTATATAATTTTGACCCACTTGAACTCTACTTTTATACAGAAAAACTGGGGTTTACAGGGGTAAATCTTATTATTTCGTATTTTTGCTCTTAAATAAAGATTACGGGCGCTCGTTAGAACCGTCTCGATGAGGCGCTTCTAACGAGTACCAACTATCTATATTTTGAGCAGAAATTAGAAAAATATTTCAATTGTTCATCTTAAATTTTCCGGATTTTTTTCGGCGATAAAGTTTACAATGTATTTGTATAGGCGTGCTTTCGTAATGTATACAGTAAAATCTCAGTGGCTCGAACACTGCCTGCTCAACTGGGGCCGTGTGCAAAAAGAAGACGGCCATCGCCATGCGTACGCTCGTCGTAAATTGTCGCAGAAACGTACATGGTGGCCATAGCTGAGGCGAATCCCAAAAACAGTCGTAAACTCACTCGTAAATTCACGTCTACTACTACAGTCCGATGATAGGTAGAAAGTGACGTCAAAGTGTATACACCAGGAAAACATGACTTTATAATATTGACCCCCTTGAACCCACTTTTATACACGGGGCCAATATGACATACCGGTGCCAATATGACTTAGAGGCACACCTTCACCATATAATAACCTCTATTTATCATATGACGTCACGTCTGAGAGTGTAGTAACGCCATGTAATATTTTCGATAATCCACTAGTGGATTAAATATGCACATTAGCTAGATATGCCCCCGTAACGTTACATGCACGACGTCCTTAACGACGTCGCGTTTACTAACGGCGGAATATTGACATTTTTTGTAAACAATCGTGAATACAATGCGTTTCAAATGTCATATAATAAATAGAATCATGCATTCGTGCTAATGTATTATTGAATTTATTAAACTCGTTGAGGAAAAGGGATAAATTGCTCGGCCAAGCCTTGCATTTTATCCCTTTTTCTCAACGAGTTTAATAAATTCAATAATACGTGAATACTCATGTAAGATCCTCTATATATTTGTATAGCCGTGTTTTCGTAATTGCTGATGTTACTTTCATATCATTGATCTACTGTAGCGGATTTAACTGTAACACATAGTTATCATTTTGTATATTCGGTGTAAATAAAAATGGCTGGAATTATGCATTGGTTTTAAGAATTACAGTATGGGCGATTGCCTCCCATTTTTGCTGGTTAAAGTCTGACGTGGAATTATTACTGAATTTCGAGTTTAATAACTTGCCATTTTCCTTTTGAACGTCCAACGGCCTTAAAATTCCGTTTTCTTCAAAATTAATTTTTCTGACAGACATTTGTCACAGAACATGCACAGTCGACGTGTTGTAGATCAATTTCATTCACAAAAACGCTGTTTGAAGCGTATATATCTTATCTATAAAGCACATGGTATACATGTTACGCTATACACGAGTAGTACTCAAGCCGCAACTAAGTCCGACGTACGCCCGGTTTATGGACAGTCGCATTACCAAACCACGCCTATACAAATGCATTGAAAACTTCACCGTCGAAAAAACGAAATTTTTAAGATGAAAAACTGATATTTTTCATATTTCTGCTCAAATATAGATTGGTAGTACTCGTTAGAACCGCCTCAATAAGGCGGTTCTAACGAGTCCGCACTCTCTATGTTTAAGCAGAAATAAGAATAAGGGTTACCCCTGTAAACCCCAGTTTTACCATATAAATGTGGTCTTTAAGGGGGTCAGAATTATATAGGCGTGTTTTCGTGATGGTATGCTAGCCTTAGTTGTGCCTACGCTTCGAGCCTACGCCGGCGCAAACTACGCCTCTTTATGCACTCGGCTCCAGGTGAACAAATCCGTGTACTTAACTCTCTTATAAACCCATCTTTACGCAGAGAAAAGCTGGGTTTATGGGGTGATTAGTATTTCCCCTGTTTCTGCTAAAACAACACTATAGATTGAGGATATTCGTTAGAACCGCCTCAGTGAGGCTGTATTAATGAACATCAAAACTCTATATTTTGATTAGAAATAAGGACGGTATCGAACAGAGTTTCATATGTAATATGTATATCCATTGTTTTTGTGAAATATTGGTAAATATTTGTACTGATTGATATCTGTACAGGTTAATTTGACGAGCCCGCCAGGGCGAGTCTAATTATCCTGTACAGATGTCAATCAGTACAAATATTTACCAATATTTCTAAAAAACAATTGGATATATCTGTTTTAATCCACAGCTTATTGTAACTTCCACTTAAAGGTAATAGATAAAACCTATTAAAGCATATTTGTTTTATTTACTGTTAATTTCAATTTCTTTTATTTGACCTGATTTACCCCGTCTGGAAAAATGGATTGTCCTGTCTGAAAGGACACTGTCAGCTTCTCTGCTTCATTAATATTCAATTGGATTTGATTGGTATAAATCCAACTGACCACAGGTTATTTGATCATGCTTTTTTAACCTGATTTTTATCACTGGGGCATTTTAATGCTGAAACTTCAAGTGAAAGGACTTACTTTGAACTCAGATGTGTGTTTTTGCTGCATGCAAATGTTTCATAAAATGTTTGGCACCAGTAAATGGGAGTGTATTTTGTGATAATTCAGGGATATTTTTTTCCATAAAAAGGTATGTTGTTGGTACTCATTTTAACTGCCTCATCCCACAAAAACATGGTGTGGGTACTCGTTGGACTTGCCTAGATGAGGCGGTTCTAGCGAGTACCTACAATTTGATTTTATGGAGAATTGGAGAAACTTAATCAGAAGGAGCAGTCTGATCAGGGTCTGCACTGATTAGGTGAGGCAATTTTAATAAATACCCACAATGTTAATTTTGCCATGCAGAGCTAGAAGCCCCTTCCCATTTTAAGATCAGAAGGAGCAGTTTGGTCAGGGTCTGCACTATTTGCCATTAAGTAAAAGCTACTTTAAATGTGGGTACTCATTCAAATAACCTTGGCGAGGCTATTTGAATGAATACCCACACTGTTAATTTTGTCATGCAGAGCTAGAAGCCCCTTCCCATTTTAAGATCAGAAGGAGCAGTCTGATCAGGGTCTGCACTGTTTTTCATTAAGTAAAAGCTATTTTAAATGTACTCATTCAAATAACCTCGGCGAGGCTATTTTAAGGAATACCCACAAAGTTAATTTTGTCATGCAGAGCAAGAAGCCCCTTCCCATTTTAATTGTAGCTCAGCTGATTGGTCCATTCAAAACTGTACATGATAACAGTACATGATATCAGTACATGATAACAATACATTTATCAAAATTTATTAGTACAGCCAACATCAAAGGAAAGTACTGGGAGCTGTGGATTAAGAATAATTTCTTAATAGTTAGGTCCTTTGGAAGCAAAAATTCACCAAATAAACGGAAATAGCAGACTCTGATGTATTGAGTCTGTTCATGACCAGTACTGAAATGTGCAGCATCGGACACGCCCTCTAGCAACGGCTTAAGAAGAACTTTATTTTCAAAATGATTCCTAATGAACTCAATGATTCCAAAGGAACAGACAATATGATCTGCACTATGATGACGAACGGGGAGACATTTTACGTCCGCCACACGGCACAAAACCAGTTGCAGTGAAGATAAATTAGTTCTGTGTAGTTACATTGTAGTACATGCTACATGTAGCTTTAGAGATAAGAAAGTCATTTTAGAGCACGGATGTGTTATAGTAATAATAATAATAATAATAATAATAATAATAATAATAATAATAATAATAATTATAATAATACGTTCTCTTTCTTGAGTTCATGATGTATTGTTGTTGTTTATTTTATTTTTTTTTCAATAGTTCTACAAGAACGATATTTATGGGAAATTTAGGATTTTTTTTTATTTCGAAAGAATATCCGTGTTTAAATTAAGGCAATAATTGGGACCACTTCACAAAAACAACACAACCTTTCCATTGGAACAAATACCATCCAGCCTCGGAGAAACAGACTGGGCTGCATGTAGCTTCGACACAGAGCTGAAACCGACCGCACATGGGTAGTGGTAAACCGCGTCGAAGGGAGGGGGAGAGGCGGGGCGGGGAAATGGGGGATGTCAAAGTGATGCGCGTCGGACCCTCCCTACATATAAACCGTTTTGGTTTTTTGGGGCGGCAGGGTTTGAGACGTCATTTCATCCCAAATTCGGGATAAAATCTCCATAAAATTGGAAGCAACGATAAGTAGTGACGATTGAGGCATAAGAGCTCACTTTTAGTCAAAAGCGTCGGTCTATTCATATCAGCCACCCAAATCGTCCCAAAATGCACCTTTTCTCCCATTTCTATTTGCGCATTACGATAATACTTCCGTGCGCCATCATCACGAAAACACGCCTATATAATATTGACCCCCCTGAACCCCAATTTTTATATAGAAAAACTGGAGTATGCACGGAAAAATTTATTTTTCTTATTTCTGCTCTAACATATAGTTTGTAGGCATTCGTTAAAACCACCTCAATGAGGCCGTTCTAACGAGTACCGACAATCTATATTTCGAGCAGAAATTAGACAAATATCAGAATTTTGCATGTTAAAATTTTCATTTTTTTCGGTGATAAAAGTACCAATGTTTTTATATAGGCGTGTTTTCGTAATGTGGAACTAGCATTTTTCGTCTGAAAATGGTCAATATTTTCCTTATTTTTGCCCAAATATAGATTGTCGGTGCTCATTAGAACTGCCTCGATGAGGCGGTTCTAACGAGTCACCACAAACTGCGTTTTTTTTTAGTGAAAATAATGAACACGTCATAAAAATCCCCTTTTTGGATAAAAAGGGTTAGATGGGTGCTCATCGCACGGATTTATCAACCTTGCCCTACGAGTATGGGGGTATATATCATATCCGCTCCCTAGCGAGAAAAAATATACCTTCATTCGGGGTTTGCGGCAAGATTTGAAAAAAGAACAAGCCTACTTAGCTACTTAGACTAGTCAAAATATTTAAACAGTTTCAATTCTCTCACAGCGCGCCTGTATAAGCAATGGGGAGGAACTGTTATTTAATATGAAATAAAGGCACTGCCTTTTGAGCAAAAACACTCATTTACACCCCTATCTAACTTCATATACTGAGTCTGTCATATTTGGCTAAACAAAAAAGGGGAGGGGTCGGGTGGGGGTCGTTGGATGGGTCCTTAAAACTATTTACCAATCTGACTGGCAGTTTCATTTTAGGTATACAAAAAGGCATGTATCTCCGAGTCCCAATCTATACTGTACGGTCGTTGAATTCCTCTGCGGGTCCTTGAACCTCTCTGCGGTCTTGGCATCTACCGCAGACGTGGGAATACTATTCCACTGAGGAATAGTTCTGGGAGAAAAATGCTTTAGGGCATCATTATAGGCCTGGTACCTGTGGTGCTGTGTGTTATTTACTTTTGATGCCCTTGTTCGAGTTGAAACTGTAACAGTGGTCGAGTATTTATCTTTATCGAGAGTGTATCCTATTGAGGACTTTGGTAGTTATTATTGGTGTAGAACATCAAATATACCAGTAGTGGCAGCTCAGAGGTTAGTGCACCCGCCTCTGATGCTCAACACCCCCGGTTCGATTCCAGGCAGTGAAATAAAGTTTGGAATCCGAACATGTTCCATTGGCAATTTAGTTGTAGGGATGAATGCCACAAAGTGTACCATCCTTCGGCTCAGGAGGTTAACTGGAGACTCCCTGAGCAGAAAGAATAATCCCCTCTGCAGGTTAAAGATCCTAACTTTAATGCCATAATTACCAAGTAGGCAGAGAGAGAGAGAGAGAGAGAGAGAGAGAGGAGAGAGAGAGAGAGAGAATAATTGTAGCCTACTAAATAGACTTTTTAAAGCAGAATGAGACTTAATTTTAGGTGGTCTTAATGGCTTAATTTTACTGTATAAACCACTTGCAGTGGATCCAGAGCTGCCTGACCAACAGGGGCTATCCAGACCTTGTCAGAGGCCTGATTGTCACGATTGCCCCAGATGTATCCGGTGTCCCTCAAGGTGCCATGCTCAGACCTTTGTTGTTCTGCCCTTGCATAAATGACCTGCCACAGAAAGTAAGCCCTGGAGTTCACCTCTTTGCTGATTTCAGCCTTTTATATCACGAGGTCTAAAGCATGACTTATACTGAACACTTCAGAGGGATCTTGACAGGCTACATGCCTATAATGGAATACGGACTAGCAAAAGTCTTCTCAATCCAACCATATGTGCGACAGTCAGGGTAAAAAAATGGAGAATGTAAGTGAAGGCCGAAGATTTGGAGCAACTTACTTTTTAAAGATACACAGCCATGAACTGTCAATCTTAAAGACTTTAAAGTACCTGCTATGGGCATCATTTATTTCAGAAACATGTCATGGGAATCCATTTTGATGCACCTGTAAAAAAGGCAAACAGCAGCCTGGCGTTTCTTTGGAAGGGAGATAACCAGCTGCTCTGAAGATGTTGAAGCATGATGGTAGAGACCATGATTAAACTTATCCTGGATTATGCTCATCAGTATGGGGCCCACATATAGTATACAGCAGCTCGATACGGTGCAACGGCGAGCAACTTAGTTTGTCAGAGATGACTACCACACAACCAGCATTACCTCCCAAGTGATACAGCACCTTGGCCGGCAAACGCACCAGCATGGAGGGCATGGTCTACATGTATCGCTGGGCTAAGCGGACATCCATGTTTGCCGGTTCTCTGACCCAAAAGCGGCGAACAGTAGGGGATACTCCCCGGAGTATATGGACCGACATCTTCTTCAACTCTCCTTCATCGGCACGGGCATCACACTTAAGGGCCATCTTTCACAGAATATTGCCACTTCTGGGATCATTGAGTGCTTTAAAAGGGATCTTCCCTGAACTACATAAAAACTGTTTTTAAAAGTTTTGATACGCTCTGTTATGAGGCAAAGGTGACAGGGGTCCAACTAATATTGACTTACAGTTGGGCAAGGCCTGCTGTCCTTGCAGCAGGTAAGGATAGAGGGGGAGCGTTGTTACTGCTTCTGATTGTACACTTTTATTCATTTTCCCCCCTTCTCCCTTGTCCCCCACCTACCTATCTTCTCCTCTACTACCTCTTATATCTCTTAAGTCCCTTTCTGTGGGAGACGACTCAAAATGACCAACCAGGGTTGACGTGTCATTAAACCAAAAACTATTATCTGTGCTTCACCGCCGATATGCACATAACCTTAGTATGATGATGCTCCAGTGTTGGTCCTGTGTAAACTTCATGGGAAGAAAATTAGATAGGGTGACTCATTAAGTTTGCAGCATGGACACATAAGTATCCTGAAGTACTAGCGTTATGCTAGGGATTTGGAGCTCATCATCATTTTGTAAATCTTAGGAAGATATAAATCCACAGGTAGCCAGATAGCTCATTGTGTCTCTTACTATTCCCATGGCTTTTTTCTACACCCCTGAGTGTTTGTGAAAAGTTTCAATTGCTTGTCCCGACGAGAAGCGCTTTCCTCCCAACCGAGAAGCTCCGGTTAATGCTCCGGTAACTCGTGGGACCAATCGCGGTGCTGGATTATACCGGCTAACCTTTTCGGCTCAGTATGGTACGTTACATTTCATCTAAATACGTGACGTAGTTTCGAAACTTTCCCGCGACAAACTTCAGCGTTTGATGCAACAGTAGCCAAATATTACTATTCCCAGGGCTTTATTTTATATCCGAGTAATAATTTGTAAAAAGTTGTAATTGCTTGGCCAGACGAGAAGCGCTTTCCACTCCGGTAAATGCTTCGGTAAATGCTCCGGTAACTCGTTGGCCCAAGCGCGCTGCTTGATTTTAAGCGGCTAACATTTTCGGCTCAGTGCGGTACGTTTCAGTTCATTTGAAACGCGCGACGTAGTTTAGAAACTTTCCCGCGATCAAACTTCAGCGTTTGATGCAGCGGTCATCGAAAAGAGCTTTTAAAAATTATTTCGACGCTTTTTGTGTTTCTTTTGTACTGGGACTTGCCTTCTTTTGATTTTGAGAAGCACTTTTTGGATGTGAATACAATTCTCATGAACTCTGTAAAGATGGCGGATTATCGCGAGAAATTGAACGAGATTCCAGGCGAGATTTGGGTGCCTAAGATGTTGTTCCAGTCTCTCTACAGTAAAGCAAACACTTCGTGTGTTTGCTATTATGCGAAAAAACTCAGAGCAAAAGAGCATGACAAGTGACATCATTAAAGCTGTCTACTTATGAAGTCACTCTAAGATACCCTAACGTTAGAGGGGTAAAATAACTTTATCGAATTAAAATCGTTACAAAAGGACATAATTGCATGTATTGCAGTCAATATTGTTGCGGAATTTCTTCTAACAATGGCGAAAGGTTGTGAGAATTTGAAGGAAACAACTACTTTATTACCGATTTTAGTTGTGTTAGGATCGAAACAGATCATTGCCCTCTCTTCTATTTTAATGTAATAAATCAAATTTTTTCGGTCAGGTGTAAGTAGACAAATCATGGGCGCTATGATTTGACATGCTTTACAACTGGGGCCAGTTTTTCAAAACTAACGACGTCGTTAGTTATCGTATCGTTAAAACTTTGATCATTTATTATAGCAAATATACTAATACTTTTGCTGAAAAAAAATGTGAGCAGCTTTTTCAAATGCAAAAATGCCAAAATTTTAGATATATAACTTGCAAGAACAGTTAACAATATGGCCACTAATGAGCTCGTTAAGCTAACGAGACTTTGAACACCTGATCTCCAAACTTTGACATATTACTCATTAAAACACAGCTAGAGCTGGTCTGTTTCTTAAAATGTAGAATTTTTGAGCAGAGAAATTTCACCATCCAAGGAGCGCACGCGAACACAAAGCTGCTGATCGGTCTGACGCACATTACAAAATCACGCCTATACAAATACATTGTAACCTTAATCGCCAAAAAAAAAAATGAACCATTTTACGATGAAAAAGTGTGATATTTTTCTTATTTCTGCTCAAAATATAGATTTTGGAAACTCGTTAGAACCGCCTTAAGAAAAATAAGGTTTACCCCTCTAAACCCCTGTTTTACTATATAAAAGTGGGGTTCAAGGGTTTTTTATTATGGCTGAGTCGAACCTGTTCGTGAGTCCCTAGGAAATTTCTCTAAGTAAGAAATAGTGATGAAAAAATTAGGTTATATTTCCGTCTTTTAGCTTGCAAATGTATGCTGTGTGTACTCATTAGAATAAGTACACATAGCATCTATTTATATCACAGAACATCGAAAAGATGTCCCAAAACTATCCCCGTTATGTCTTCTGGAAGTCGTCCTCAGGGGCTCGAACCACCCCTGTCTAGAACAGATTTTCGGTGTCCCAAAGGAGTTCGAGCCATTGAAGGTCGACTGTAATATGTGAACTCACCGTGTGTAATAAGGCCGTCCGTGGCAGTCCGACAATAAAATACCATTTAACATCGCTGCATGATGATAAGATAATTAGAATGGCCATCAGAGTAAGATTGTGTTTATCATATGACGTCGCGTCTGAGAGTGTAATAACGTCATGTATTATTTTCGATAATCCACTAGTGGATTAAATATGCAAATTAGCTAGATACGTCCCGTAACGTTACATGTACGACGTCCTTAAAGACGTCGCGTTTACTAACGGCGGAATGTTGACATTTCTGTAAACAATCGTGAATAAAATACGCTTTTAATGTCATATGATAAATAGAATCTTGCATTCGTGCTCATGTATTATTGAATTTATTAAACTCGTTGAGAAAAAGGGATAAAATGCTCGGCAAGCCTCGCATTTTATCCCTTTTCCTCAACTCGTTTAATAAATTCAATAATACATGAGCACTCATGTAAGATCCTCTATTTATCATATAACAATTTTAAAACATATTTAATTACCAAAGAAGTTCAAAGGAATTTCATTAGAAAACATAAGAGTTGTCACGGACGTTTCCATGACGTCAAGCGCACGTAACCACGCGTTATTTTATCTGCGGCGATATCATATTAATGAGATGACATCAATTATAGATTTCTGGCGTTCGTTACAGCCAGCTCAATGAGGCGGTTCTAACGTATACCAAAATCTTGTTTTCAGCTAGACAATTACAATATATATAATTGTATCTCCAGCTTATACTATACACATAAAGGGCACCCATTCAACGGACTTGTTAATATGACCTCATGTAATTGTTTTTAAACCAAATTACATATTAAATGACCGCAAGTATGAGAACACCTATCAACTGGTCACCTGGAATTTATGAAATGCTTGAGCAACGTTGCACCAATGTTCGATGGAAAGTCACGGAAGTTAATCCGACGTTACCTAAACGTTGCTTGCCGGGCATATTCTAACATAACGTCAGTGTTTGTCCATGTAACAAAGAATCAAAGTACCGAGAGTACGAGAGTAGTGGTTGGTCGATTGCCTCTGCGTATAGGCAGAAGAAATAGTCCCAGACTGTGATTTATACTGTTTAAAAATTCCTTTTTTTGTAAGAAAAAAGTGTGAATCTTGATCGGACGCTGTGTTCTGTGGCGTCCGATCTGGGTCTACACTGTTTGCCAAGCCCAGCATAAGAGTTCAATATTACTCTATTATGGATCACTCTGACCTCAGTCACTGTTTCCGATAAAAATTCCGACAAGGCAGTGATAGTCACGCGGACTTTAGCACTGAAGAGTTTTTCTGCTTAGTAACAAAGGGTCAGATGACAAACAGTCGACCCACAAAATAGCCGTTTTATTTGTTCTTCTATGGGAATAGACTGTTGCTTACACGAAGACTGAAATCATGAGTTTGGTTTGGCAAACAATGTAGACCCAGAACGCGCCGTCTGATCAGGGTTGATACTGTTTGCATTTGGTACGAAAACTTAAGGGTGTAGCGAAACAGTCCAAGTCCTCGTTCATGACCAATTTCCAAGATTGCATTCAGAGACAACCCGCCAGTGATGTCAGTGGTTTGAATTTGTTTACCCGCAAATAAAAATTAGAATTGAGTTCCTTTAAGAGCAATGAAAACATTCGGAAGAAAGAAGATGGGTCATACTACGTAGTTTCGGCTAATAAAGCCTCATCAGTGACCCTGTAATGATCCGACAACGAAAGCCAGAGGAAACATACTGCAATTTTGCGAATTACGAATAGGCAGTCGATTCAAAGACTGATATAAATCAAAATGGGGTCCAAATAATTAAAATACCTGTCTAGAATATGAGTCTAAACCAATAATTTATTTCTGATTTCTTAGAATATTCACGTTGATCTCAAAGGACCAAAAGTAAAATATAAACTGCACTATGGTTGATGTACGGGGAGACGTTTTACGGCCGCCACACGGCACAACACCAGCTGCAGTGATGGTAACTGCAAACCCTTCTGATGGTACTCTTCCATCACTGAAGTTGGATATGTCCATTCTACTAAATACTAATAGGGCGTCTAGCTGAATTGTAAGCCATCACATCAGGATCAACACGGTTTTTATAAGTATCTGTGTCGTCGGGTTGTAAGGGATATCAATACATGGAAAATTTGTAGGCCCGCCCATCGGGCTTTGGGAAATAGAATGGCCTATATGATGCGTCCACGTATATTTTTACCCTGTAATTTTTAATATGAATAATGCATCTTTATGCCACACAGATCAGGTGCCTTTTGTTCAAAGCATTGTTAGATTAACAAACTTTGTGGTCAAAGTATTAACTGATCTGGCAGATGCAGAAAGCTGTTTATATGTTGTCAGCAAAAGTTTTATCATATCCCTCATATTAAATGATCACAGTTTAATTTATATATGAAACAACTAACACAAGATAGGAATAATAATTCACGACAACAAAGATAATTCACTCGAATCACGCAGTCGAGATTTAATATTTCCACCACGAAAACATGCCCTTATAACTCTGACTCTCTTAGACCTCAACACCGGAACACACTGGTAATTACCGGAACACACTTGAATTTTTTATATTTCTTTTATTAGAAATGTTATTTTTTGACTTATTTGCATTGTTTTATTGTGTATGGTTTTGTTGAAAACATTTCTGATATAAAAAAGCATAAATAATTTTATCTTAGTTCAGTGTTTTATCAAATGTGTTCCGGTCCTGTGGGTCTAAATATATACAAGTAAATATACTGAGCAGTTTATGTTTAGATTTGCTCTCTCTGATATAACTCATTTGATGACCAAAAGAATACAGTGGAGCGCTGTGGTGCAGTGGTAAAGTATCGGCCTCGGGATCAAGAGGTACCGGGTTCGAATCCCACGAGCGGCAAGTGTTGTTTCCTTGAGCAAGAGACTTTATCCACATTGCTTAGTACTGGTTCTACCCAGGAAAAGAGGGCCACATGGAAGATTAGTACTAGTTTACTAAATGTGTTACCCTCTATAAATAAGGTCGATTATTATTATTATTATTATTGGTACTCGTTAGAACCGCACCTGCAACCATAATCTATATTTGGAGAATAATAATAATAATAATAATATCGCAATATTTTTTTTCGGCTATAAAATTTACTTTGCATTTGCACATGCATTTTTTTCGTGATCGTTGTCATATTATGAATGCAGTATCAGACTTTTAATTATGAGCTGATCTGTCTCTGGTCGGGCCCATCGGAGTCTAACTGTTGGTTTTCTTTTGGTCCAGTATTTCAGTGTTTTTTTTGCTGTCGAGTCCTCACCGTTGTCTCACCTATGTGGTTCTTTGATTATTTGTGTTCACGGAGATGTTGCACTGATGAGTTAGGAGGCATTCATGCGGACTGAACAAATTATTTGTCTAAATCGCGACGGAAGTAAGGGCGAGGATTGTGGCCGCGTAGGGTCGATTTGAGCCCCCCCGGTGGAAATCTTTCCGCTGGCCGTTCCGGGGCTGTTCTTCTGTGGCGGTTTATTTATGTTGTTTTTTTGGTACTACTGACTGTGTGCATCACTTGTGTCTTTTTATTTTGGATCGCCATTTTGCCATTTTGTGGGAAAGTCACTGTCCTTATGGCCATCATTTGTTAAGGTTTCCATTATTGTCTGGTCGCTTCATGTTTGTGTTTCTTTCCCTTTAGTGTCTTTGAAGGGTGGAGTAAGTTAATTGTATCGATTCCAGATCTTTGTTTTACTTCTACTTTTTAATGATGCCATGCTACGTACAGTCATCACGGAATCATGCCTATATAATTTTGACCCCTTTCAATCCCTATTTTATATAGTAAAACTAGGGTTTAAGGGGGTAAACATTTTTTTTTCTTATTTCTGCTCAAAATATAGATAATGGGTACTCGTTGAGGCGGTTCTATCGGGTCCCCTCAATCTATGTTTTGAGCAGAAATAAGAAAATTGTCACAATTTTTCATCTTTAAATTTCTATTCTTTGGCCAAGAAATTGACAATGTATTTGTATAGGGGTGCTTTCGTAATGGACGCCGATCTTGAACAACGTACTCTATAACAATTCGCTATCAAATACCAGTGAGGATGTTTGATGTTTATCCAATCGCTGGGTAGGAGATCCTGAGTGGCCAGGGTAAACTCCTGGATTTATTACGCAAACACACCTATACAAATACATTGCCACCTTTATCGCTGAAAAAAAAAAAAAAAATTAAGATGAAAAAGAGTGATATTTTTTCTTATTTCTGCTCAAAATATAGATCCTTGGCACTCGTTAGAACCGCCCCATCGACTCGTTAGAACCGCCCCATCGAGGCGGTTCTAACGAGTACCCACAATCTGTATTTTAGAGCAGAAATAAGAAAAAATAAGGTATACCCCAGTTTTACTATATAAAAATTGGGGTTCAAGGGAGTCAAAATTATATAGGTGTGTTTTCGTGATGTATTTATTTATCTGGTGTGCAAGGGAGTAATTTCTACATACATGTAGATGTGATATCCTAAAGAGACATTTTCTTCAATTGCAGGTTAATAGAATAGTGATACAGATACAGAGCTGACTATGGAGTATTCTACCACAGCGCGCCTATATAGGCAATGGAAAACGGCTGTGTTTTATTCTACAACAAATCACGGCTAGGAAGAGCGTGACGAGTGACGTCATTAAAAATTGCAAATTTATGACGTCATTAGTCGATTTCCTTGACGTTAGACGGTGTAACGTCATTTTCTCGCATCGAAAACATTAGAAAAGGGTATTAATGCATGTGTTTCAGTCGATAATTTTAGCGGGATTTCTTCTTATAATGGCGAAAAGTTGTGAGAATCACAGTTAGAGCTGATCTATTTCTTAAATAAACTCATTTTAAACACAATTGTGCTAGTTTTTGTTTTGTGTTACTTTATCCATTAGCACCATCGAAGCAAGATCTATACTACAGAACTGAAAAGTATTGATTTGTTTAAGAAATAGATCAGCTCTAACTGTGATTTGTTGCGTAATAAATCACAGTTTGGAAGTCAGTTGTAAAGTAGACAAATCACAAGCGCATAGCGTGCGTGATTTGTCTTCTCACAACTGACCGACAACATGTGATTTATAACCTAACAAATCACTGGCTAGAGCTGATCTATTTCGATTCTAACACGCTGAAACTCGGTAATAATGCCGTTGTTTCCTTCAAATTCTCACAACTTTTCGCCATTATTAGAAGAAATCCCGCTAAAGTTATCGACTGAAACACATGCATTTGCATCCTTTTCTAACGTTTTCGATGCGAGAAAATGACGTTACACCGTCTAACGTCAAGGAAATCGACTAGTGACGTCATAAATTGGCAGTTTTAAATGACGTCACTCGTCCCGCTCTTCCTTGTCGTGATTTGTTGTAGAATAAAACACAGTTATTTTCCATTGCCTATATAGGCGCGCTATGTTAGAAATTTTCTTTAAAAAATGTTTCAGAAAATATAAATATCACCCACATTCTGATGAAGGGCAGTCAGACACTAACGCCTGCCACACATTCCTTTAACACCAGATGTTTCTATGAAAAGGTAATGCATTAGAAGCAAGGGCTACTACACAGAAGTGAATACTTTCCTACCCCCACTTGCATGACTGCCAATTACTGTGATTTGCTCTTGAGTAAAGGACCTCCTGAATGTGAGACAAATGTAAAAAGAAGACCAACTGACAGATTTGCTAAGGACAGTGTTGGCAGCTTTGAACTGTCCTTAATGCCTTCCTTTATTTGGGTTTCCGTTGTGGTCTGGTCGCTTAATGTTTGTGTTTCTTTCCCTTTGGTGTCTTTGATGGGTGGAGTAAGTTGGTTGTATCGATTCCTGATCTTTGTTTTACTTCTTCTTTGATCGGTCATATTTCCCCTCAGAACTTCAGTTAAATAAAGCAAATTCGTCTGATACCAAGACCCCGTTTTTGGATTTACATCTATCTATTGTGGATAGGTTCGTTTCTTGCAAAATTTATGATAAACGCAATGATTTTGATTTAGAGATTGTAAACTTGCTTTTTTGGACGGTGATGTTCGACATGCGCCATCCTATGGCATTTATATTTCACAATTAATTCGATTTGCCAGAGTGTGTAGTCATTTAACTGACTTCAACACTCGTAATAAATTGTAAACAGCTAACTTCTTAATCAGGGTTATCGGTACCATAAACTACGCGAAGCTTTTTTAAAATTTTATAGACGTCATTCTGATTTAATTTCAAAATTCAATACTGGCCTTAAATCTCTTCTGCAACAAGGTCTATCGGTCTCCGAATTTTATGGTGACTTAGTGTATAAATTTAGAAAAAAGTTATAACCGCAATGACTTCAGCATCCAAATTCGTAAAATCTTTCTTCGGTATAAAAAGACTGGGTACAACATAAATGTTATACGACAGACTGCATGCATGGTAGTTAACCCAATCACGGTTGACAACTTTGCTTCCCTCTTTAATTGCACGCCTTTGGGTCAGGCCCCAGATTCTATGACGGTTCCAACGTAAAGACTTATGTTGGTTGGTGCCTGATGCTCTATCTCTGGTCTGGCCCATCGGAGTCTAACTGTTGGTTTTCTTTTGCTCCAGCATTTCTGTTGTTTCATGCTGTCGAGTTCATGCCATTGTTACATCTCTGTGGTTGTTTGAGTTTTTGTGTTCAGGGAGATGTTGCACTGATGAGTTAACAAATTATACGCTTAATCGCGACGGAAGTAAGGGCGAGGATTGTGGCCACGTAAAATCGATTTAAGCCCCCCAGTGGAAATCTTCCACTGACCGTTCCAAGGCGGCTCTTCTGTGGCGATTTATTTATGTTGTTGTTTGTTACTTACTGTGTGTATCACTTGTGTCTTTTAATTTTGGATGGCCATATGGCTATTTTGTGGGAAAGTAACTGTCCATATGGCCTTCCTTTGTTTAGGTTTCCATTATGGTCTGGTCGCTTAATGTTTGTATTTCTTTCCCTTTGGTGTCTTTTATGGATGGAGTAAGTTAATTGTATCAATTCCTGATCTTTGTTTTACTTCTACTTTGAAGCGTCTGAAACGTTCGCTTCAAGTCACAATTGGATGGTAGCGAGGACTTTAGTTTCCCCCAAGATGGGAACTGTACCTATACATATCATGAATTTACAGAATGAACCTTGTCGCCTTTGCAAGAACACGGTCACCGCGACATATGGGCCAATACAAACAAATCATTTTGAGACAGTTAGCTCCCTTGGTACTGAAAACACCTTAGGGAACGATTCTTGAAGACCTAATCTCTCGAAGCTCTGTTAACTAAAACGACTCACAAAAGAAACTATGAAATTATTGTTACATAAGATAAAAGACCAGCTTTCACGATTTTCACATGATTTGTGTTGTTCAAAATAAAAGTGGAAGCAATGATCAAGAATCGATACAATTAACCCACAGCTCCCATCAGCGAAACCCAAGGGAAAGAAACATAAACATGAAACAGCAGACGCCAATGGAAACATCAACAGCGGAAAGCCAAAAGTACAGTTACTTCCCCACAAAATGGTCAATAGGCTATCCAAAATGAAATAATATAAGCGACAAAAACACCCAAAGACAAAGCATAACAAAAATAAACCGGGACAGAAGAACCGCATAGAAACGGTCAGCGGACACGAATCCCACTGGGGTGGGTGGGGGGGGGGGGGGGGGGCTTAAATAGATTTTACGTGGCCATAATCCTCGCCCTTACTTCCGTCGCGATTAAGATAAATAATGTTTTCAGTCCGCATGAAGACCTCCTAACTCATCAGTGCAACATCTCCGTGAACACAAAAATCAAACAACCACAGAGACTAAACAACGGCGAGGACTCAACAGTAACAAACCACTGAAATTCTGGAGCAAAAGAAAACCAACAGTCAGACTCTGAAGGGCCCGACCAGAGACAGGGCATCAGGTACCAGCCAACCTAATAAAAATAAAAAATGAGTTCCTTTAAGAGCAATGAAAACATTCATAAGAAAAGTGGGTCATACTACTAAGCCTTTTACGCTGGAACCGTCATAGAATCTGAGGCCTGACCCACCGGCGTGTAATTAAAGAGGGAAGCAAAGTTGTCAACCGTGATTAGGTTAAGTACCATGCATGCAGTCTGTCGTATAACATTTATGTTGTTCCCAATCTTTTTATATCGAATAATGATTTTAAGAAATTGGGTGCTAAAGTCATTGCGGTTATATATTTTTCTGAATTTATATACTAAGTCGCCATAAAATTCGGGTTCCGATAGACCTTGTTGCAGAAGAGATGTAAGTCCAATATTGAATTTTGAAATTAAATCAAAACCTACGCGTTGTCTGTCAAAGACTAAGATAAGCTTATTTAAAGTTAAGTACCAACACGTGTTGCTTATTCTGTACAAAGGTATCTCTTCTGCGACATAAATTTCTGAAGACGGTATTGCAAATTACTGAGCAAAAAAAATCAGACAGTAAACAACTGCCCTCAAGTCAGAACTAGCAAAGAGGTCAGACAGTTTATTGGACTGGCGAGGTACTACCGTAAACACATCTCATAGGCTTACAGAGAAAGGCCACCCTTTCGCCTTGATTGAAGACTGTCAGACAACATTTAAACAATTCAGACTTTATTATTCACTGGCTCTATTCTCAGAAATCCATATCCTGGGGCCAGCTCTTCATTCTCAATTGTGATGCCTCAAGCGTTGGCGTTGGTGCTGTACTACATCAGTTGCGATATGGTGAAGAATAAGTATTAGGGTATTTTAGAATATGATTGTCCCAATTTAAAAGAAAATACTCCACTGCACACTGGGTGAAAACCACAAATTAGGATCACAAAAATATTTGGTACACAGTTTGACAAGACAACTGTAAAGTGCACTTATCATGATTCTCATCAAGAAAAGAAATACATATATTCAATTGGTTACGAGATGGAATAGGAAACCTCTCTGGTGCTTATGCACATCTAAATTATTTTAGTAGATATATGGTAGGGCGGTGCGAGTGAAATATTTTAGGTGAAATATGGTACGCAAACTGTGCTGCTCCATGAACAAGTCATGCACATATCATACGATGTATGCATGAGTGGTTTATAGAGAGCTGTTTTTACAATACAGGGGACCGCTATAAGGCCGAGTCCTATAGAATTTGCCTAAAAATCGCCAACCGCCAAATTGTGCCATATATGATTTTTATTCCCGTCACGTGTTGTGTGGGTGTTCGTTTTGACAGGAGTCATGTCATTGATTTATAGGGTCGTTTCATCAATTTTTCCTATGGGAAATATACTATTTGAACGCAAATCCATTATCTACTCGATTTTTGCTATCTAGCTTTATTTGTGGCCGGTATCTCCACCTCGCCACGAATTGAGCAAGGTAATATGAGTAGGCATGATTTTCTGGTAGTATTCATAGATATATAAACCCTGAGAAAAACGAACACTTTAGCAGCAGGTCAAGATGTAACGTGTACCTACAACATCATGTCGGGAAATAGAAAGTATATTGAAAGGTATGTTAAATCTATGTTTAGTATTATTTTTGTATGAACATGCTTGTAGGTTTTGGAGGGGTTTACTTCTAGTATACCCTAACTTTCTGAAGCCTATTCTGAATTCACTGTTGTGGCCTGTAGTGATTAGGCTACTAGCTTTGCCAGCTAGACGTCGCAGGATTGATCCCAGGCTTCTCCAGTAGTAGAATGAGTCTAAGTGAGGTCCTGTCTCATGCTGACCCTAGATGTTGGTGAGACGTAAAGTTTGGACACCCGCTCATTCTAGATTCATTTAGGCTTTTTGACCCCTTTTGTAGAATGTAATTAATAAACGCCGGGTCACTTGTTTGATCCATGACTTTTGACTAGCTGTGGTTAGAAAACCGTGGTTCCGTCCCAATATGATATTAGGTGTAGAGGGGACGTAAACTTAAGACGGGTTTAACCATATCTTCATCATCAGGGCAAACTCTTACAAGAGCCTGTTGGGTTATCCGTGATGATAAACCGTAATGAATTTTATTTTACAAGCATGTTCACGTTGATTAGAAATAATTTTGTTCAAGAAGAATTACGAGTTCATTTTGTAATGATGCCGTTTCTGTCTGATAACTCAGTTTGTGCATGTTTGTACATATAAAGAACGTGATGATGATAAGTGGGAGTATTTGGTCGCCACACGTCACAACGGCCTGAGCGGCGGGGATGACGTCAGCTGCGTCATCGGCGTCGCGAGGACGGTTGTGACGGGGGTGCCTACCAAATACAGAGAGAATTTACGGCAAACAGTGTTGGCCCTTATGAGACACTAACAAATGTTGTGGATTATAGATGAAAATCTTCTGTTGTAGTTTCTATCTGTTATTAATGTATTGAATTTGTGAATAGCTATATTTGTGAGCCGTGTCGCGGAGAAGGATATGAAATAGAGATTGTTATGTTTCCTGTAATTGGCAGCTGACCAGGTAGCGCTAAGGCGTGGTCTGTTCAATTGCCTCTTACTTGTGATAATGTAGTGAGCACAAATTTGATGAGTATTATGCTCAGTAGTAGTGAGCATTAATTGATTTCTGTAGTTCTCAGTAAGGAAACATGAACTTTGAGTATTATTGTGTCAAGCGCTGGGTGCTGATAATTTGATGCACAGTCAAGTTGAGTTCTGCTGTACGGTTATTTGTCGCATGCACTAATCAGCCTGTATGTCTGGTCGGCGCATGCGCAATAACGGTATATGCATGAACATATTCTTACTTCTCTGGGAGGAGGATCATGATATAGCATGTATGTTTTGTGACTCGTGTCTTAGTCCAGTTATCGTAATTTGCAGGCACAACAATGTGTGACCTGCTGCTCCCTGCTTCATAGCAGCAGGTATTGGTACGACGCTAGGCGTTAGGGTCCAGCAAGGGCGGACAGACCGCCGTAATCAGCGTAGACCAGAATCAGAATCATTGTTCATTGTCAACAAATGTGAGACCATAAAAGTGGTCAACTAACCTGCAGGATATTCGGACGAACGCTAAACCTGTGATCGGCAACCTGTGATCGGCAACTGTGTCTAAAGACTAGTGTGCAGTTTGCACTAGTTCGCGAGAGGAAGTTTCACGCGAGGGGGGGATTCACCCTAAGTTATAAACTGGCCAGTCGCGTCTTGTGTTGTTTCTTTTTTTGTTTTTGTTGTTGTTTTTGTTGTTTGCTTCTGTAGGTATTCACGTCACCCGTTCCGAGCACAGAACATTGTTTTGCCTTCGGAGCGGACGTCGTGAGTTGGCTACAGAAGCAACAAATTGTGATGTTTTGTGTTAGTAAGTGTTGTATGTAGATACTGTAAATAATTCATGTCATTCATCTAACATATTTCTTGTGCCTTACCCCACAGCTGCCCGTACACCTGTCAGAGATCACGCTCGGTTGTCTTGTCAGCATGGGGGTTTGCGGGACGCCGTAAACCCACATGTAACATTTGGTGTCAGTGAAGTGAGGATTTGATCTCTGGCTGGTGTTCCCGGCTGTGGAACAGCACATTGATACTCTGAATCATAAACTTTAAAAAAAAAACAAAAAAAAACATGCATTGACAGCCACATTTAGAAATTAACTTTAATCTTCCTTCCTGCGTTGATGAAGTGCGAAACCCATGTATTCAACTGAATGGATACTGACAAGTCGATAATTTCTGAGCAGGAAGGCAAGGCAAACCCCACTTTTTCTTGGTAACGAAAAATTTAAGTAGACCCCACTTAATTGTGTTACCTGACATTCTAATAAGTTAAACTGGAGTTACTAATTGATCTTACCCACACATGGTTCTGAC
Organism: Lucinisca nassula; assembly: GCA_963580285.1. Classification (NCBI taxonomy): domain Eukaryota; kingdom Metazoa; phylum Mollusca; class Bivalvia; order Lucinida; family Lucinidae; genus Lucinisca; species Lucinisca nassula. The sequence continues at coordinate 17,334,641 of OY757015.1, forward strand.
GTAGTTACGTTAACAATTTACTGACGTTGACATAACGGTAGCGTTAATATTTACGCTGTGGCTTGAGGTTAGGTATGACGTAATAGAAACATTAATGGTGACTTGTTGTGATCGGAGTTTTGTAATGTGATGAAACTTCGGATTATAGCATTTTACTGTAAACGTCGTCAGTTTATGACGTCATATTAGACTACCAGTGCGCAACGTCATACTTTGCTGAAAGCATTTGACATTTCAAATCGCGTGTGCTTTAATAACTAACGTTTTAGTTAGATTAACGCATATAACACATATCTTAACGTTTTAGTTAAGCCCATTCAATCATCACTGATCATAACTGATCAGTTTATAGTGGTTTTGATAGTAACGTGAGATTTACGTTATCAATAATGGAGCGTTTAATGCAAATGGGAAAGGACTTAGGTTATGAGGGGAAGGAGTTACAAGGTTTTGTTAAAGAGCAGCAAGATATTGAGCGGGCAGAAAGGCAAGAGCAAAGGGATTTAGAAAGGTTAAGGTCTGAAGAAAAGGAAAAGGAAAGGGCAGAAAAAGAAAAGGAAAGGGAGGAAAAGGAAAAGAAAAGGGTACATGAACTAGCTAAGTTAGAGGAAAAGGAAAAGGAAAGGGCTGAAAAAGAAAAGGAAAGGGCACATGAACTAGCTATGTTGAATGTTAATAAGGAACTTGAAATGGCACGCATTAAGACTGAAAGGGAGGCAAAAGAGATTATTGAGGCCCATTTAGAACAAATAAAACATGGGTTTGAGCTACAGCACCAAGAATTAAGGAATCAGTTAGAAATGCAGAGAGCGAAGCTCGAGCTAGAATTGGAAAAGCAAAAAGCTGAGAAGGTGGCTCATGCCCGGGATCCTAAGTGACCTTATTTTGAAGAGGGTAAAGATAAAATGGATAGTTATTTATCTAGGTTTGAGAAATATGCTACGGCTAATAAATGGGATAAGAGTGTTTGGGCCGCGTATTTAAGTGCATTGCTCAAAGGGCGCGCACTTGATGTATATGACCGGTTGTCAAATGATGCGGCGGATTATGAAAAGTTAAAGGACGCTTTATTAAAGAATTTTGACATGACAGAGCGCGGATTCAGGAAGCAGTTTCGTTATAGTAGGCCCGAGAAATCAGAAACGTTCATACAGTTCAGTAGTAGACTGAGAAGTTATTTAGAAAAATGGCTTAACATGGCAAAGATAGAAAAATCTTTTCCGGCTGTCTGTGATTTCATGGCAAGGGATCAGTTCCTGGAGTCATGTAATAGAGAACTGTATGTACATCTGAAGCCAAAACAGTTTGGTAATTTAGATGAAATGGCTAGGGAGGCAGATTTGTTTGCAGAAGCGCGCGGGGGCGTATATAGTTGCGTTAATAAGGGGCAACGCGATAATAGAGGCGCAGCGCAGGGTAAACAGGACAAAGTTGACTCGAACAAACCGAGTGGTAGACCGGATATCAAGTGTAGCATATGCGGTAAGGGGCATTTAACAATTAAATGTTTTAAGAACCCCGACAGGAAACAATTGTATAGCGCAGAGGTAGGAGCAACTGGAGTTGGGGATAGCGGTGTTAAGGAAAATTTTAACACGCGCGAAGAGACTCAAGGTTTTCAGGTTAAAAATGAGAATACGCAGAATGTAGGTCGTGGTTATACACGTGGTCGTGGTAATTTTAGAGGGTCTTTTCGCGGACGCGGTAAAAATAATAGCACACCACGTGGCGCAGCACACCAAGTTAGTTTTTGTCAGACGGAAGTAACTAGGAAAGGTGATGTGATTGGAAGTATTTTTGAAAATAAGGTTGGTGATCCTTTGATTTCGGATAAGGAGGAGTGTAGTAAGGAAACTAGGGAAGGTGTCTGCTACTTCTTTAAGGCAAGGTTACCGACGGCACAAGGATTGGTTAATAATAAAAAGGTGGTTGTATTAAGAGATACTGGGTGTACAGGCTGTGTCGTTCGGAGAAGTTTGGTTTCGGATAGTCCGTTAATAGGGAAGGAATCAAATGTTACGTTGATTGATGAATCCACACAAAGGTATCCTTTGGCAATGATTGACATTGATTGTCCTTTTTTCACTGGGAAAACTGCAGCTTTGTGTATGTGATACGTTGTACGATTTGGTTATCGGTAACATTGATGGATCAAAACTTCCTGATATGTCTCATTTCTCAGCTGCGGCTGTAACTAGGTCTCAAACTAGGCAGGATGAGAAGCCTTACAGAAAACTTAAGGTTCCCGATCAGATCATTAACGATGACAAGGAGGCTTTCAAGCAAGCTCAGGTTGATGATCCAACTTTGGAAAACATCAGGAAAAGGGTTGTATCTGGGAACAAGACTGTGAGTCGTAAACCGAGGTGAAACTAGGTTTATTGAGAAAAAGGGTTTGGCATATAGGGAGTTCACCAAGGGTAACAAAGTAGAAGTAAAACAAAGATCAGGAATTGATACAATTAACTTACTCCACCCATAAAAGACACCAAAGGGAAAGAAATACAAACATTAAGCGACCATACCATAATGGAAACCTAAACAAAGGAAGGCCATAAGGACAGTTACTTTCCCACAAAATGGCCATATGGCCATCCAAAACCAAAAGACACAAGTGATACACACAGTAAGTAACAAACAACAACATAAATAAATCGCCACAGAAGAGCCGCCTTGGAACGGTCAGTGGAAGATTTCCACTGGGGGGCTTAAATCGATTTTACGTGGCCACAATCCTCGCCCTTACTTCCGTCGCGATTTAGACAAATAATTTGTTCAGTCCGCATGAAGGCCTCCTAACTCATCAGTGCAACATCTCCGTGAACACAAAAATCAAAGAACCACAGAGGTGAGACAACGGTGAGGACTCGACAGCAAGAAACCACTGAAATGCTGGAGCAAAAGAAAACCAACAGTTAGACTCCGATGAGCCCGACCAGAGACAGAGCATCAGGCACCAACCGACATTATCTCTCTAATTTTCAATAAGCCTTTACGTTGGAGCCGTCATAGAATCTGAGGCCTGACCCACCGGCATGCAATTAAAGAGGGAAGCAAAGTTGCCAACCGTGATTGGGTTAACTACCATGCATGCAGTCTGTCGTATAATATCCATGTTGTACCCAATCTTTTTATATCGAAGAATGATTTTACGAAATTGGGTGCCGAAGTCATTGCGGTTATATATTTTTCTGAATTTATATGCTAAGTCACCATAAAATTCGGGTTCCGATAGACCTTGTTGCAGAAGAGATTTAAGTCCAATATTGAATTTTGAAATTAAATCAGAATGGCGTCTATAAAATTTTGAAAAGGCTTTGCGTAGTTTATGGTACCGATAACCCTGATTAAGGAGTTTAGCCGTTAATAATTTATTACGAGTGTTGAAGTCAGTTACATGACTACACACTCTAGCAAATCGAATTAATTGCGAAATATAAACGCCATAGGATGGCGCACGAGGAACATCACCATCCAAAAAAGGAAAATTTACAATCTCAAAATCAAAGTCATCGCGTTTATCATAAATTTTGCACGAAACAAATCCATCTACAATAGATAGATGTAAATCCAAAAACGGGGCCTCGGTATCAGAAGAATTTGCTTTATTTAACTGAAGTTCTAGGGGGTAAATCTGACTGATCAAACCATCAAAATAGGTATTATCAATATTCAATAAATCATCTAAATATCTAGAAGTAGAGCTAAAAGCTTCAATAATTTCAGATTGGTTATCAATGGAAAGCGACAAAATGAAGTCTCTTTCATAACAATACAAGAACAGATCAGCCACAAGAGGTGCGCAATTAGTACCCATCGGAATACCCACAATTTGTCTAAATAACTTAGTACCGAATCTAATATAAATATTGTCTCTTTCCAACTTGTGGTCCCTCAAAGTTTCCGAGGAAAGGTGTTGAAACTGGCTCATGAAACGCTTATGTCTGGACATATGGGTATTAGGAAGACATTGGATAGAGTTGTAACTGAGTTTTACTGGCCCGGTATTTGCGGTGATGTCGCTAGATTTTGTAAATCTTGTGATATTTGTCAGAGAACTATTCAGAAAGGTCGGTTCACTAAAGTACCTCTAGGAAAAATGCCATTGATTGATACGCCATTTAAGAGGGTGGCAGTGGACATAGTTGGTCCAATTGAGCCTCGATCTGATAGGAAATCTCGGTATATTTTAACCATGATAGATTATGCGACAAGGTATCCAGAGGCGATAGCTTTACCGAGTATTGAGACGGAACGTGTCGCGGAAGCGCTTATTGAAATGTTTAGTAAAGTTGGCATTCCTGATGAAATGTTGACTGATTGTGGATCACAGTTTACTGCTGAGGTAATGAAGGAAGTCAGCAGACTTCTTTCTCTTCAACAGTTAACGTGTAGTCCGAGACACACAATTTGCAACGGACTGATAGAGCGTTTCCACGCTACGTTTAAGCAGATGTTACGTCGCATGTGTGCTGAACGTCCAAAAGATTGGGATAAATATCTTCCAGCTTTATTATTTGCGGTAAGGGAAGTCCCACAAGAGTCTTTAGGATACTCCCCTTTTGAGTTGTTATATGGACGTAACGTCAGAGGTCCAATGGCAATATTAAGAGAATTATGGGCTGAAGAGGTACGCGATGAGCAAGTTCTTTCGACGTACCAATACGTTATTGAGCTTAGGGAACGGTTAGAGCAGACATGCAAATTAGCGCGTGATAATTTAAAGAAGGTTCAGATTAAGCAGAAAGCTTATTATGATAAAGGCGCGAGGTCGAGTAAATTTGACGTCGGCATTAAAGTGCTGTTGTTACTACCGACAGACAGTAATAAATTATTGCTTCAATGGAAAGGTCCTTATGAAGTGGTTGAGGTAGTAAACAGAATGGATTATAAGATTGACGTCAATGGAAATGTTAACACATATCACGCTAATATACTGAAACAGTATGTTGAGCGTCAGACTGTGACGTCTCATTGTCTGATCTCTAAACCTATGATGTCGACAGACAGTCATGACAGAAATGACGTCGACGAGTCTTCATTTGAAGACAGCAGTTTTGAAACTGCAGAGCAACCGGAAAGTGACGGTGACGTTTGCGTCCAACACACACTAACGTCAGAGGAGAGTGAGGAGACAGAAGGGCTGAGAGAACAGCGCCTTGCAGGACTGACATGTAGACAGACCAAATTATATGTACCACATTTATGTCAGAACCTGTGAAAACTATCAAATCAGTTAAGCCAGCAAGGCCACCTCCAGTGAGATTAAAACGATATCCGTTATCTAACAAACAACAGAATGTCAGGGGAACAGGAAAATTCTGGGGCAAACCTCCATAACTTAAATAGCTAAATTTTACTTAAGAAAATTTGGGTGCAGACTACCTTAGTAGGTAATTCTTCGCACGGTTGTTGTGTAAATAGCTGTCTTGTTTAGATAGGTTCACCCTATTCCATCTCTGTACACAAAGAAAAAACATTTCTGATTGTTTTTTCTCCAAAAGGGGAAACCTTTGTTACGAGATGGAATAGGAAATCTCTCTGGTGCTTATGCACATCTAAATTATTTTAGTAGATATATGGTAGGGCGGTGCGAGTGAAATATTTTAGGTGAAATATGGTACGCAAACTGTGCTGCTCCATGAACAAGTCATGCACATATCATACGATGTATGCATGAGTGGTTTATAGAGAGCTGTTTTTACAATACAGGGGGCCGCTATAAGGCCGAGTCCTATAGAATTTGTCTAAAAATCGCCAACCGCCAAATTGTGCCATATATGATTTTTATTCCCGTCACGTGTTGTGTGGGTGTTCGTTTTGACAGGAGTCATGTCATTGATTTATAGGGTCGTTTCATCAATTTTTCCTATGGGAAATATACTATTTGAACGCAAATCCATTATCTACTCGATTTTTGCTATCTAGCTTTATTTGTGGCCGGTATCTCCACCTCGCCACGAATTGAGCAAGGTAATATGAGTAGGCATGATTTTCTGGTAGTATTCATAGATATATAAACCCTGAGAAAAACGAACACTTTAGCAGCAGGTCGAGTTGTAACGTGTACCTACAACATCGTGTCGGGAAATAGAAAGTATATTGAAAGGTATGTTAAATCTATGTTTAGTATTATTTTTGTATGAACATGCTTGTAGGTTTTGGAGGGGTTTACTTCTAGTATACCCCAACTTTCTGAAGCCTATTCTTAATTCACTGTTGAGGCCTGTAGTGATTAGGCTACTAGCTTTGTCAGCTAGACGTCGCAGGATCGATCCCAGGCTTCTCCAGTAGTAGAATGAGTCTTTCTAAGAGAGGTCCTGTATCATTCTGACCCTAGATGTTGGTGAGACGTAAAGTTTGGACACCCGCTCATTCTAGATTCATTTAGGCTTTTAGACCCCTTTTGTAGAATGTAATTAATGTAGAAGTAAAACAAAGATCAGGAATTGATACAATTAACTTACTCCACCCATAAAAGACACCAAAGGGAAAGAAATACAAACATTAAGCGACCAGACCATAATGGAAACCTAAACAAAGGAAGGCCATAAGGACAGTTACTTTCCCACAAAATGGCCATATGGTCATCCGAAACTAAAAGACACAAGTGATACACACAGTAAGTAACAAACAACAACATAAAATAAATCGCCACAGAAGAGCCGCCTTGGAACGGTCAGTGGAAGATTTCCACTGGGGGGCTTAAATCGATTTTACGTGGCCACAATCCTCGCCCTTACTTCCGTCGCGATTTAGACAAATAATTTGTTCAGTCCGCATGAAGGCCTTGCAGCTTCTACATAGGCCTCGGTGGTGTGAGCTTCGATATTTTCGGACGTTTTCAATTCAAATATTTTATCTTTTTTAACACGTTTTATTCACTTTTATGATGTTCGAAAAAAAAAAGTCCCCATAGGTTGTTCGGACATAGGACAGTTCGGAATTGAACAGCCAACCGCAAGATCTTGCGTTTTACCAGCAGATGGAAATATCACTACAGCTCCGCTTATTCCAGTCATAGGTAAATGAAATTTTGCACATATGTCCACCAGACAGTAGTGTATGAAATACATAAGAATTGTTAGTTCGAGGCTTACAGCAATGATTACAAGTTGATATTTCTAAAAAATCGGCAGAAAATGGCTAATCCGAACAAATGTTCGGTTCGAGCTTTCCGTGATTCCGAACATAAATATTAATAAAGGATATCGATTTAGATCAAAATAAGCGGTAAAATGATGAAAAAAACTAAATACAGTTACAAATGAAAATTTGGTCTCTTCGGTGGGATAGGTAGGGGTGGGAGACCATGCTGCACAAGAAGGATACCAGGGATAGGCTTGGGAGACCGTGCTGCACCAGAAGGATACCAGGGATAGGCCTGGGAGACAGTGCTGCACCAGTAGGATACCAGGATCAGGCCTGGGAGACCGTGCTGCACCAGTAGGATACCAGGGATAGGCCTGCGAGACCGTGCTGCACCAGTAGGATACCAGCGATAGGACTGGGAGACCATGCTGCACCATAAGAATACCAGGGATAGGCCTGGGAGACCGTGCTGCATCAGCAGGATACCAAGGGTAGGCCTAGAAGACCATACTGCACAAGTAGGATACCAGTGATAGGCCTGGGAGACCGTGCTGCACCAGTAGGATACCAGGGATAGGCCTGGGAGACTGAGCTGCACAAGTAGGATACCAGAATCAGGCCTGTGAAACCGTTCTGCACCAGTAGGATATCAGGGTAAGGCCTGGGCGACCGTGCTGCACCAGTAGGATACCAGGATCAGGCCTGGGAGACCGTGCTGCACCAGTAGGATACCAGGGATAGGCCTGGGAGACCGTGCTGCACCAGTAGGATAATAGGGATATGCAATGGAGACCGTGCTGCATCAGTATGATACCAGGGTAGGCCTGGGAGACCGTGCTGCACCAGTAGGATACCAGGGATAGGCCTTGGAGACTGTGTTGCACCAGTAGGATACCAGGGAAGGCCTGGGAGACCGTGTTGCACCAGTAAGATACCAGGGATAGGCCTGGGAGACAATGCTGCAACAGTAGGAAACCAGGGATAGGCCTGGGAGACCGTGCTGAACCAGTAGGATACCAGGTATATGCCTGGGAGACCGTGCTGCACCAGTAGGATACCAGGGATAGGCCTGGGAGACTGGGTTGCACCAGTAGGATACCAGGGATAAGCCTGGGAGACCGTGTTGCACAAGTAAGATACCAGGGATAGGCCTGGGAGACAATGCTGCAACAGTAGGAAACCAGGGATAGGCCTGAGAGACCGTGCTGAACCAGTAGGATACCAGGGATAGGCCTGGGAGACCGTGTTGCACCAGTAGGATACCAGGGATAAGCCTGGGAGACCGTGCTGCACCAGTAGGATACCATGGATAGGCCTGGGAGACCGTGCTGTACCAGTAGGGTACCAAAGATACGCATGGGAGAACATGCTGCATCAGTAGGATACAAGGGGTAGGCCTGGGAGACCGTGCGGCACCAGAAGGATACCGGGGATAGGCCTGGGAAACCGTGCTGCACCAGTAGGATACCAGGAAAAGGCCTATGAGACCGTGCTGCACCAGTAGTATAACAGGGATAGGCCTGGGAGACCGTGCTGCACCAGTAGGATACCAGGAATAGGCCTGGGAGACCGTGCTGCACCAGTAGGATACCATGGATAGGCCTGGGAGACCATGCTGCACAAGTAGGATACCAGGGGTAGGCCTGGGAGACCGTGCTGCACCAGTATGATACCAGGGATAGGCCTGGGAGACCGTGCTGTACCAGTAGTATACCAGGGATAGGACTGGGATACCGTGCTGCACCAGCAGGATACCAGGGATAGGCCTGGGAGACCGTGGTGCACCAGTAGGATACCAGGATCAGGCCTAGGAGACCGTGCTGCACCAGTAGGATACAAGGGGTAGGCCTGGGAGACCGTGCTGCACCAGAAAGATACCGGGGTTAGGCCTGGCAGACCGTGCTGCACCAGTAGGATACCAGGGATAGGCCTGAGATACCGTGCTGCACCAGTTGGATACCAGGGATAGGCCTGGGAGAATGTGCTGCACCACTAGGATACCAGGGATTGGCATGGGAGACCGTGCTGTATCAGTAGGATACCAGGGGCAGGCCTGGGAGACCATGCTGCACAAGTTGGATACCAGGGATAGGCCTGGGAGACCGTGCTGCACCAGTATGATACCAGGGATAGGCCTGGGAGACCGTGCTGCACCAGTAGGATACCAGGATTAGGCCTGTGAGACCGTGCTGCACCAGTAGGATACCAGGGATACGCCTGCTAGACCATGCTGCACCAGTAGGTTACCAGGGATACGCATGGGAGACCGTGCTTCACCATTAGGATACCAGGGATAGGCCTGGGAGACCGTGCTGCACCAGTAGGATACCAGGGATAGGCCTGAGATACCGTGCTGCACCAGTTGGATACCAGGGATAGGCCTGGGAGAATGTGCTGCACCAGTAGGATACCAGGGATTGGCATGGGAGACCGTGCTGCATCAGTAGGATACCAGGGGCAGGCCTGGGAGACCATGCTGCACAAGTAGGATACCAGGCATAGGCCTGGGAGACCGTGCTGCACCAGTGTGATACCAGGGATAGGCCTGGGAGACCATGCTGCACCAGTAGGATACAAGGATCAGGCCTAGGAGACCATGCTGCATCAGTAGGATACAAGGGGTATGCCTGGGACACCGTGCTGCACGAGAAGGATACCGGGTTAGGCCAGATCGTGCTGCACCAGTAGGATACCAGGGATAGGCCTGGGAGACCGTGCTGCACCAGTAGGATACCAGGGATAGGTTTGGGAGACCGTGCTGCACCAGTAGGATACCAGGGATAGGCCTGGGAGAATGTGTTGCACCAGTAGGATACCAGGGATTGGCATGGGAGACCGTGCTGCATCAGTAGGATACCAGGGGTAGGCCTGGGAGACCATGCTGCACAAGTAAAATACCAGGGATAGGCCTGGGAGACAGTGCTGCACCAGTAGGATACCAGGAATAGGCATGGTAGACCGTGCTGCACCAGTAGGATACCAGGATCAGACCTGGGAGACCGTGCTGTACCAGTAGGATACCAGGGAAAGGCCTGCGAGACCGTGCTGCACCAGTAGGATACCAGCGATAGGACTGGGAGACCGTGCTGCACCATTAGGATACCAGGGATAGGCCTGGGAGACCGTGCTGCATCAGCAGGATACCAAGGGTAGGCCTAGAAGACCATACTGCACAAGTAGGATACCAGTGATAGGCCTGGGAGACCGTGCTGCACCAGTAGGATACCAGGATCAGGCATGGGAGACCGTGCGGCACCAGTACGATACAAGGGATAGGCCTGGGAGACTAAGCTGCACAAGTAGGATACCAGAATCAGGCCTGGGAAACCGTTCTGCACCAGAAGGATACCAGGGTCAGGCCTGGGCGACCGTGCTGCACCAGTAGGATACCAGGATCAGGCCTGGGAGACCATGCTGCACCAGTAGGATACCAGGGATAGGCCTGGGAGACTGTGCTGCACCAGTAGGATACTAGGGATATGCAATGGAGACCGAGCTGCATCAGTATGATACCAGGGTAGGCCTGGGAGACCGTGCTGCACCAGTAGGATACCAGGGATAGGCCTGGGAGACCGTGCTGCACCAGAAGGATACCAGGATCAGGCCTGGGAGACCATGCTGCACCAGTAGGATACCAGAGATAGGCCTGGGAGACCGTGCTGCACCAGTAGGATACTAGGGATATGCAATGGAGACCGTGCTGCATCAGTATGATACCAGGGTAGGCCTGGGAGACCGTGCTGCACCAGTAGGATACCAGGGATAGGCCTGGGAGACCGTGCTGCACCAGAAGGATACCAGGATCAGGCCTTGGAGACCGTGCTGCACCAGTAGGATACCAGGGATAGGCCTGGTAGACCGTGCTGCAAGAGTAGGATACCAGGGATTGGCATGGGAGACCGTGCTGCATTAGTAGGATACCAGGGGTAGGCCTGGGAGACCATGCTGCACAAGTAAAATACCAGGGATAGGCCTGGGAGAAAGTGCTGCACCAGTAGAATACCAGGGATAGGCATGGTAGACCGTGCTGCACCAGTAGGATACCAGGATCAGACCTGGGAGACCGTGCTGTACCAGTAGGATACCAGGGATAGGCCTGGGAGACCGTGCTGCACCAGTAGGATACCAGGGATAGGCCGGGGAGACCGTGCTGCACCAGAAGGATACCAGGATCAGGCCTTGGAGACCGTGCTGCACCAGTAGGATACCAGGGATAGGCCTGGTAGACCGTGCTGCACCAGTAGGATACCAGGGATAGGCCTGGGAGACTGTGTTGCACCAGTAGGATACCAGGGATAGGCCTGGGAGACCGTTTTGCACCAGTAAGATACCAGGGATAGGCCTGGGAGACAATGCTGCAACAGTAGGAAACCAGGGATAGGCCTGGGAGACCGTGCTAAACTAGTAGGATACCAGGGATAGGCCTGGGAGACCGTGTTGCACCGGTAGGATACCAGGGATAAGCCTGGGAGACCGTGCTGCACCAGTAGGATACCATGGATAGGCCTGAGAGACCGTGCTGTACCAGTAGGGTACCAGAGAAAAGCCTGGGAGACCGTGCTGCATCAGAAGGATACAAGGGGTAGGCCTGGGAGACCGTGCTGCACCAGAAGGATACCGGGGATAGGCCTGGGAAACCGTGCTGCACCAGAAGGATACCAGGGAAAGGCCTGGGTGACCGTGCTGCACTAGAAGGATAACAGGGATAGGCCTGGGAGACCGTGCTGCACCAGTAGGATACCAGGAATAGGCCTGGGAGACCGTGCTGCACCAGTAGGATACCAGGGATAGGCCTGGGAGACAGTGCTGCACATGTAGGATACCAGGATCAGGTCTGGGAGACCATGCTGCACAAGTAGGATACCAGTTAATGGCCTGGGAGACCGTGCTGCACCAGTAGGATACCAGGGATAGGCCTGGGAGACCGTGCTGCACCAGTAGGATACCAGGAACAGGTCTGGGAGACCATGCTGCACAAGTATGATACCAGGGATAGGCCTGGGAGACAGTGCTGCACCAGTAGGATACCAGGGATAGGCCTCGGAGACCGTGCAGCTACAGTAGGATACCAGGATCAGGCCTGGGAGACCGTGCTGCACCAGTAGGATACCAGGGATAGGCATGCGAGACCGTGCTGCACCAGTAAGATACCAGGGATAGGCCTGCGAGACCGTGCTGCACCAGTAGGATACCAAGGATAGGCCTGGGAGCAGTGCTGCCTCAGAAGGATGACAAGGGTAGGCCTGGTAGACCATGCTGCACAAGAAGGATGCCAGGGATAGGCCTTGGAGACCGTGCTGCACCAGTAGGATACCAGGGATAAGCCTGGGAGACCTTGCTGCACCAGTAGGATACCAGGGATAGGCCTTGAAGACCGTGCTGCACCAGTAGGATACCAGGGATAGGCCTGGGAGACTGAGCTGCACCAGTAGGATACAAGTATTAGGCCTGGGAAACCGTTCTGCACCAGTAGGATACCAGGGATAGGCCTGGGCGACCGTGCTGCACCAGTAGGATACCAGGATCAGGCCTGGGAGACCATGCTGCACCATAAGGATACCAGGATCAGGCCTAGGAGACCGTGCTGCACCAGTAGGATACTAGGGATATGCAAGGGAGGCCGTGCTGCATCAGTAGGATACCAGGGTTGGCCTGGGAGACCGTGCTGCACCAGTAGGATACCAGGGATAGGCCTGAGAGACCGTGCTGCACCAGTAAGATACCAGGGATAGGCCTGGGAGACAATCCTGCAACAGTAGGAAACCCTGGGAGACCGTGCTGAACCAGTAGGATACCAGGGATAGGCCTGGGAGACGGTGTTGCACCAGTAGGATACCAGGGATAAGCCTGGGAGACCGTGCTGCATCAGTAGGATACCATGGATAGGCCTGGGAGACCGTGCTGTACCAGTAGGGTACCAGAGATAGGCCTGGGAGAATGTTCTGCATCAGTAGGATACAAGTGGTAGGCCTGGGAGACCGTGCTGCACCAGTAGGATACCAGGGATAGGTCTGGGAGACCGTGCTGCACCAGTAGGATACCAGTGATAGGCCTGGGAGAATGTGCTGCACCAGTAGGATACCAGGGATAGGCCTGGGATACCGTGCTGCACCAGCAGGATACGAGGGATAGGCCTGGGAGACTTTGCTGCATCAAGAGTATACCAGGATCAGGCCTGGGAGACCGTGCTGCACCAGTAGGATACCAGGATCAGGCCTAGGAGACCGTGCATCATAAGTAGGATACAAGGGGTAGGCCTGGGAGACCGTGCTGCACCTGAAGGATACCGGGGATAGGCCTCCGAGACCATGCTGCAACAGTAGGAAACCAGGGATAGGCCTCGGAGACCGTGCTGCACCAGAAGGATACCAGGGATAGGCCTGGGAGACCGTGTTGCACCAGTAGGATACCAGGGATAAGCCTGGGAGACCGTGCTGCACCAGTAGGATACCAGGGATAGGCCTGGTAGACCGTGCTGTATCAGTAGGGTACCAGAGATAGGCCTGGGAGACCGTGCTGCACCAGTAGGATACCAGGGATAGGCATGGGAGACCGTGCTGCACCAGTAGGATACCAGGATTAGGCCTGGGAGACCGTGCTGCACCAGTAGGATACCAGGGATACGCCTGCTAGACCGTGCTGCACCAGTAGGTTACCAGGGATAGGCCTGGGAGACCGTGCTTCACCATTAGGATACCAGGGATAGGCCTGGGAGATCGTGCTGCATCAGCAGGATACCAAGGGTAGGCCTGGGAGACCATGCTGCACCAGTAGGATACCAGGATAAGGCCTGGGAGATCGTGATACATCAGAAGGATACAATGGGTAGGCCTGGGATAACGTGCTGCACCAGCAGGATACCAGGGATAGGCTTGGGGGTCCGTGCTGCACCAGTAGTATGGAAAAGGCGTGAAAAACCGTGCTGCACCAGTAGGATACCAAGGATAGGCCTGGGAGACCGTGCTGCATCAGCAGGATACAAAGGGTAGGCCTGGGAGACCATGCTGCACCAGTAGGATACCAGGATAAGGCCTGGGAGACCGTGATACATCAGAAGGATACAATGGGTAGGCCTGGGATAACGTGCTGCACCAGCAGGATACCAGGGATAGGCTTGGGGGGTCCGTGCTGCACCAGTAGTATACCTGGAAAAGGCCTGAAAAACCGTGCTGCACCAGTAGGATACCAGGGATAGGCCTGGCAAACCGTGCTGCACCAGTAGGATACCAGGGATACGCCTGGGAGACCGTGCTGCACCAGTAGGATACCAGGGTTAGGCCTGGGAGACCGTGCTGTTCCAGTAGGATACCAGGGATAGGCCTGGGAGACCTGCTGCAACAGTAGAATACCAGGGATAGGCCTGGGAGACCGTGCTGTACCAGTAGGATACCAGGGATAGGCCTGGGAGACCGTGCTGCACCAGTAGGATATCAGGGATAGGCCTGGGATACAGTGCTGCACCAGCAGGATACCAGGGATAGGCCTGGGAGACCTTGCTGCATCAGTAGTATACCAGGATCAGGCCTGGGAGACCGTGCTGCACCAGTAGGATACCAGGATCAGGCCTAGGAGACCGTGCTGCATTAGTAGGATACAAGGGGTAGGCCTGGGAGACCGTGCTGCACCAGAAGGATACCGGGGTTAGGCCTGGCAGACCGTGCTGCACCAGTAGGATACCAGGGATAGGCCTGGGATACCGTGCTGCAACAATTGGATACCAGGGATAGGCCTGGGAGAATGTGCTGCACCAGTAGGATACCAGGGATTGGCATGGGAGACCGTGCTGCATCAGTAGGATACCAGGGGTAGGCCTGGGAGACCATGCTGCACAAGTAGGATACCAGGGATAGGCATGGGAGACCGTGCTGCACCAGTATGATACAAGAGATAGGCCTGGGAGACCGTGCTGCACCAGTAGGATACCAGGATTAGGCCTGGGAGACCGTGCTGCACCAGTAGGATACCAGGGATAGGCCTGCTAGACCGTGCTGCACCAGTAGGTTACCAGGGATAGGCCTGGGAGACCGTGCTTCACCATTAGGATACCAGGGATAGGACTGGGAGACAGTGCTGCATCAGCAGGATACCAAGGGTACGCCTGTGAGACCATGCTGCACTAGCAGGATACCAGGATCAGGCCTAGGAGACTATGCTGCATCAGTAGGATACAAAGTGTAGGCCTGGGACACAGTGCTGCACCAGAAGGATACCGGGGTTAGCCCTGGCAGATCGTGCTGCACCAGTAGGATACCGGGGATAGGCCTGGGAGACCGTGCTGCACCAGTAGGATACCAGGGATAGGCCTGGGAGACCGTGATGCACCAGTAGGATACCAGGGATAGGCCTGGGAGAATGTGCTGCACCAGTAGGATACCAGGGTTTTGCATGGGAGACCCTGCTGCATCAGTATGATACCAGGGGTAGGCCTGGGAGACCATGCTGCACAAGTAGGATACCAGGGATAGGCCTGGGAGACCGTGCTGCACCAGAAGGATATCAGGGATAGGCCTGGGAGACAGTGCTGCACCAGAAGGATACCAGGATCAGGCCTGGGAGACCGTGCTGCACCAGTAGGATACCAGTAATAGGCCTGCGAGACCGTGCTGCACCAGTAGGATACCAGCAATAGGACTGGGAGACCATGCTGCACCATTAGAATACCAGGGATAGGCCTGGGAGACCGTGTTGCATCAGCAGGATACCAAGGGTAGGCCTAGAAGACCATACTGCACAAGTAGGATACCAGTGTTAGGCCTGGGAGACCGTGCTGCACCAGTAGGATACCAGGGATAGGCCTGGGAGACTGAGCTGCACCAGTAGGATACCAGAATCAGGCCTGTGAAACCGTTCTGCACCAGTAGGATATCAGGGTAAGGCCTGGGCGACCGTGCTGCACCAGTAGGATACCAGGATCAGGCCTGGGAGACCGTGCTGCACCAGTAGGATACCAGGGATAGGCCTGGGAGACCGTGCTGCACCAGTAGGATAATAGGGATATGCAATGGAGACCGTGCTGCATCAGTATGATACCAGGGTAGGCCTGGGAGACCGTGCTGTACCAGTAGGGTACCAGAGATAGGCCTGGGAGAATGTTCTGCATCAGTAGGATACAAGTGGTAGGCCTGGGAGACCGTGCTGCACCAGTAGGATACCAGGGATAGGTCTGGGAGACCGTGCTGCACCAGTAGGATACCAGTGATAGGCCTGGGAGAATGTGCTGCACCAGTAGGATACCAGGGATAGGCCTGGGATACCGTGCTGCACCAGCAGGATACGAGGGATAGGCCTGGGAGACTTTGCTGCATCAAGAGTATACCAGGATCAGGCCTGGGAGACCGTGCTGCACCAGTAGGATACCAGGATCAGGCCTAGGAGACCGTGCATCATAAGTAGGATACAAGGGGTAGGCCTGGGAGACCGTGCTGCACCTGAAGGATACCGGGGATAGGCCTCCGAGACCATGCTGCAACAGTAGGAAACCAGGGATAGGCCTCGGAGACCGTGCTGCACCAGAAGGATACCAGGGATAGGCCTGGGAGACCGTGTTGCACCAGTAGGATACCAGGGATAAGCCTGGGAGACCGTGCTGCACCAGTAGGATACCAGGGATAGGCCTGGTAGACCGTGCTGTATCAGTAGGGTACCAGAGATAGGCCTGGGAGACCGTGCTGCACCAGTAGGATACCAGGGATAGGCATGGGAGACCGTGCTGCACCAGTAGGATACCAGGATTAGGCCTGGGAGACCGTGCTGCACCAGTAGGATACCAGGGATACGCCTGCTAGACCGTGCTGCACCAGTAGGTTACCAGGGATAGGCCTGGGAGACCGTGCTTCACCATTAGGATACCAGGGATAGGCCTGGGAGATCGTGCTGCATCAGCAGGATACCAAGGGTAGGCCTGGGAGACCATGCTGCACCAGTAGGATACCAGGATAAGGCCTGGGAGATCGTGATACATCAGAAGGATACAATGGGTAGGCCTGGGATAACGTGCTGCACAAGCAGGATACCAGGGATAGGCTTGGGGGTCCGTGCTGCACCAGTAGTATGGAAAAGGCCTGAAAAACCGTGCTGCACCAGTAGGATACCAAGGATAGGCCTGGGAGACCGTGCTGCATCAGCAGGATACAAAGGGTAGGCCTGGGAGACCATGCTGCACCAGTAGGATACCAGGATAAGGCCTGGGAGACCGTGATACATCAGAAGGATACAATGGGTAGGCCTGGGATAACGTGCTGCACCAGCAGGATACCAGGGATTGGCTTGGGGGGTCCGTGCTGCACCAGTAGTATACCTGGAAAAGGCCTGAAAAACCGTGCTGCACAAGTAGGATACCAGGGATAGGCCTGGCAAACCGTGCTGCACCAGTAGGATACCAGGGATACGCCTGGGAGACCGTGCTGCACCAGTAGGATACCAGGGTTAGGCCTGGGAGACCGTGCTGTTCCAGTAGGATACCAGGGATAGGCCTGGGAGACCTGCTGCAACAGTAGAATACCAGGGATAGGCCTGGGAGACCGTGCTGTACCAGTAGGATACCAGGGATAGGCCTGGGAGACCGTGCTGCACCAGTAGGATATCAGGGATAGGCCTGGGATACAGTGCTGCACCAGCAGGATACCAGGGATAGGCCTGGGAGACCTTGCTGCATCAGTAGTATACCAGGATCAGGCCTGGGAGACCGTGCTGCACCAGTAGGATACCAGGATCAGGCCTAGGAGACCGTGCTGCATTAGTAGGATACAAGGGGTAGGCCTGGGAGACCGTGCTGCACCAGAAGGATACCGGGGTTAGGCCTGGCAGACCGTGCTGCACCAGTAGGATACCAGGGATAGGCCTGGGATACCGTGCTGCAACAATTGGATACCAGGGATAGGCCTGGGAGAATGTGCTGCACCAGTAGGATACCAGGGATTGGCATGGGAGACCGTGCTGCATCAGTAGGATACCAGGGGTAGGCCTGGGAGACCATGCTGCACAAGTAGGATACCAGGGATAGGCATGGGAGACCGTGCTGCACCAGTATGATACAAGAGATAGGCCTGGGAGACCGTGCTGCACCAGTAGGATACCAGGATTAGGCCTGGGAGACCGTGCTGCACCAGTAGGATACCAGGGATAGGCCTGCTAGACCGTGCTGCACCAGTAGGTTACCAGGGATAGGCCTGGGAGACCGTGCTTCACCATTAGGATACCAGGGATAGGACTGGGAGACAGTGCTGCATCAGCAGGATACCAAGGGTACGCCTGTGAGACCATGCTGCACTAGCAGGATACCAGGATCAGGCCTAGGAGACTATGCTGCATCAGTAGGATACAAAGTGTAGGCCTGGGACACAGTGCTGCACCAGAAGGATACCGGGGTTAGCCCTGGCAGATCGTGCTGCACCAGTAGGATACCGGGGATAGGCCTGGGAGACCGTGCTGCACCAGTAGGATACCAGGGATAGGCCTGGGAGACCGTGATGCACCAGTAGGATACCAGGGATAGGCCTGGGAGAATGTGCTGCACCAGTAGGATACCAGGGTTTTGCATGGGAGACCCTGCTGCATCAGTATGATACCAGGGGTAGGCCTGGGAGACCATGCTGCACAAGTAGGATACCAGGGATAGGCCTGGGAGACCGTGCTGCACCAGAAGGATATCAGGGATAGGCCTGGGAGACAGTGCTGCACCAGAAGGATACCAGGATCAGGCCTGGGAGACCGTGCTGCACCAGTAGGATACCAGTAATAGGCCTGCGAGACCGTGCTGCACCAGTAGGATACCAGCAATAGGACTGGGAGACCATGCTGCACCATTAGAATACCAGGGATAGGCCTGGGAGACCGTGTTGCATCAGCAGGATACCAAGGGTAGGCCTAGAAGACCATACTGCACAAGTAGGATACCAGTGTTAGGCCTGGGAGACCGTGCTGCACCAGTAGGATACCAGGGATAGGCCTGGGAGACTGAGCTGCACCAGTAGGATACCAGAATCAGGCCTGTGAAACCGTTCTGCACCAGTAGGATATCAGGGTAAGGCCTGGGCGACCGTGCTGCACCAGTAGGATACCAGGATCAGGCCTGGGAGACCGTGCTGCACCAGTAGGATACCAGGGATAGGCCTGGGAGACCGTGCTGCACCAGTAGGATAATAGGGATATGCAATGGAGACCGTGCTGCATCAGTATGATACCAGGGTAGGCCTGGGAGACCGTGCAGCACCAGTAGGATACCAGGGATAGGCCTGGGAGACCGTGCTGCACCAGAAGGATACCAGGATCAGGCCTTGGAGAACGTGCTGCACCAGTAGGATACCAGGGATAGGCCTGGGAGACTGTGTTGCACCAGTAGGATACCAGGGATAAGCCTGGGAGACCGTGTTGCACCAGTAAGATACCAGGGATAGAACTGGGAGACAATGCTGCAACAGTAGGAAACCAGGGATAGGCCTGGGAGACCGTGCTGAACCAGTAGGATACCAGGGATAGGCCTTGGAGACCGTCTTGCACCAATAGGATACCAGGGATAAGCCTTGGAGACCGTCTTGCACCAATAGGATACCAGGGATAAGCCTGGTAGACCGTGCTGCACCAGTAGGATACCATGGATAGGCCTGGAAGACCGTGCTGTACGAGTAGGGTACCAGAGATAGGCCTGGGAGAACGTGCTGCATCAGTAGGATACAAGGGGTAGGCCTGGGAGACCGTGCTGCACCAGAAGGATACCGGGGATAGGCCTGGGAAACCGTGCTGCACCAGTAGGATACCAGGAAAAGGCCTGTGAGACCGTGCTGCACCAGTAGTATAACAGGGATAGGCCTGGGAGACCGTGCTGCACCAGTAGGATACGAGGAATAGGCCTGGGAGACCGTGCTGCACCAGTAGGATTCCAGGGATAGGCCTGGGAGACCGTGCTGCACCAGTAGGATACCAGGATCAGGTCTTGGAGACCATGCTGCACAAGTAGAATACCAGGGATAGGCCTGGGAAACAGTGCTTCACCAGTAGGATACCAGGGATAGGCCTGGGAGACCGTGCAGCTACAGTAGGATACTAGGATCAGGCCTGGGAGACCTTGCTGCACCAGTAGGATACCAGGGATAGGCCTGCGAGACCGTGCTGCACCAGTAGGATACCAGGGATAGGCCTGCTAGACCGTGCTGCACCAGTATGATACCAGGGATAGGCCTGCGAGACCGTGTTGCACCAGAAGGATACCAGGGATAGACCTGGGAGACCATGCTGCACCAGGAGGATACAAGTATCAGGCCTAGGAGACCGTGCTGCACCAGTAGGATACCAGGGATAGGCCTGGGAGACCCTGCTGCACCCGTAGGATACCAGGGATAGGCTTGGGAGACCGTGCTGCGCCAGTAGGATACCAGGGATAGGCCTGGGAGACCGTGCTGCATCAAAAGGATACCAGGGGTTGGCCTGGGAGAAAGGGCTGCACCAGTAGGATACCAGGGATAGGTCTGGGAGACCGTGCTGCACCAGTAGTATACCAGGGATAGGCCTGGGAAACCGTGCTGCACCAGTAGGATACAAGGGATAGACCTGGGAAACCGTGCTGCACCAGTAGGATACCAGGTTTAGGCTTGGGAAACCTTGTTGCACCAGTAGGATACCAGGGATAGGCCTGGGATAACTGCTGCACCAGTAGGATACCAGGGATAGGCCTGGGAGACCGTGCTGTACAGTACGATACCATGGATAGACCTGGGAGACCGTGCTGCACCAGTAGGATACCAGGGATAGGCCTGGGAGACCGTGCTGCACCAGTAGGATACGGGGATTGGCCTGGGAGACCGTGCTACACCAGTAGGATACCAGGGATAGGCCTGGGAGACCGTGCTGCACCAGTAGGATACGAGGGATAGGCCTGGGAGACCGTGCTGCACCAATAGGATACCAGGATCAGGCCTGGGACACCGTTCTGCACCAGTAGGATACCAGGATAAGGCCTGGGAGACCGTGATGCATCAGAAGGATACAATGGGTAGGCCTGGGAGAACGTGCTGCACCAGTAGGATACCAGGGAAAGGCTTGGGGGTCCGTGCTGCACCAGTAGTGTACCAGGGATAAGCCTGGGAGACCGTGCTGCGCCAGTAGGATACCATGGATAGGCCTGGGAAACCGTGCTGCACCATTAGGATACCAGGATCAGGCATAGGAGACCGTGCTGCACCAGTAAGATACTAGCGATATGCAAGGGAGGCCGTGCTGCATCAGTGGGATACCAGGGTTGGCCTGGGGGACCGTGCTGCACCAGTAGGATACCAGGGATAGGCCTGGGAGACCTTGCTGCACCAGTAGGATACCAGGATCAGGTCTGGAAGACCGTGCTGCACCAGTAGGATAACAGGGATAGGCCTGGGATAGCGTGCTGCACCAGCAGGATACGAGGGATAGGCCTGGGAGACCTTGCTGCATCAGAAGTATACCAGGATCAGGCCTGGGAGACCGTGCTACACCAGTAGGATACCAGGATCAGGCCTAGGAGACCGTGCTGCATTAGTAGGATACAAGGTGTAGGCCTTGGAGACCGTGCTGCACCAGAAGGATACCGGGGTTAGGCCTGCGAGACGATGCTGCAACAGTAGGAAACCAGGGATAGGCCTCGGAGACCGTGCTGCACCAGAAGGATACCAGGGATAG
Organism: Lucinisca nassula; assembly: GCA_963580285.1. Taxonomy (NCBI): domain Eukaryota; kingdom Metazoa; phylum Mollusca; class Bivalvia; order Lucinida; family Lucinidae; genus Lucinisca; species Lucinisca nassula. The sequence goes on from OY757015.1 coordinate 17,356,379, forward strand.
GCCTGGGAGACCGTGTTGCACCAGTAGGATACCAGGGATAAGCCTGGGAGACCGTGCTGCACCAGTAGGGTACCAGGGATAGGCCTGGGAGACCGTGCTGTATCAGTAGGGTACCAGAGATAGGCCTGGGAGACCGTGCTGCACCAGAAGGATACCAGGGATAGGCATGGGAGACCGTGCTGCACCAGTTGGATACCATTGACAGGCCTGGGAGACCGTGTTGCACCAGTAGGATACCAGGATCAGGCCTGGGAGACCGTGCTGCACCAGTAAGATAACAGGATCAGGCCTGGGAGACCGTGCTGCATCAGTAGGATTCCAGGGAAAGGCCTTGGAGACCGTGCTGCACCAGAAGGATACCGGGAATAGGTCTGGGAGACCGTGCTGTACCAGTGGGATATCAGAGATAGGCCTGGGAGAACCGTGCTGCACCAGTAGGATACCAGGGATAGGCCTGGGATACCGTGCTGCACCAGCAGGATACCAGGGATAGGCCTGGGAGACCGTGCTGCATCAGTAGGATACCAGGATCAGGCCTTGGAGACCGTGCTGCACCAGTAGGATACCATGATCAGGCCTAGGAGACCGTGCTGCATCAGTAGAATACAAGGGGTAGGCCTGGGAGACCGTGCTGCACCAGAAGGATACCGGGGTTAGGCCTGGGAGACCGTGCTGCACCAGTAGGATACCAAGGATAGGCCTGGGATAATGTGCTGCACCAGTAGGATAGCAGGGATTGGCATGGGAGACCGTGCTGCATAAGTAGGATACCAGGGGTAGGCCTGGGAGACCATCCTGCACAAGAAGGATACCAGGGATAGGCCTGGGAGACCGTGCTGCACCAGTATGATACCAGGGTTAGACCTGGGAGACCGTGCTGCAACAGTAGGATACCAGGGATAGGCCTGGGAGACCTTGATGCACCATTAGGATACCAGGGATAGGCCTTGGAGACCTTGCTACACCATTAGGATACCAGGGATTGGCCTGGGAGACCATGCTGCACCAGTAGGATACCAGGATCAGGCCTGGGAGACCGTGCTGCACCAGTAGGATACCAGGATCAGGCCTAGGAGACCGTGCTGCATCAGTAGTATACAAGGGGTAGGCATGGGACACCGTGCTGCACCAGAAGGATACCGGGTTTAGGCCTGGGAGACCTTGCTGCACCTGTAGGATACCAGGGATAGGCCTGGGAGACCATACTGCACCAGTAGGATACCAGGGATAGGCCTGGGAGACCGTGCTGCACCAGTAAGACCAGGGATAGGCCTGGGAGAATGTGCTGCACCAATAGGATACCAGGGATTGGCATGGGAGACCGTGCTGCATCAGTAGGATACCAGGGGTAGGCCTGGGAGACCATTCTGCACAAGTAGGATACCAGGGATAGACCTAGGGAACCGTGCTGCACCAGAAGGATACCAGGGATAGGTTTGGGAGACCGTGCTGCACCAGTAGGATACCAGGATCAGGCCTGGGAGACCGTGCTGCACCAGTAGGATACCAGGGATAGGCCTGCGAGACCGTGCTGCACCAGCAGAATACCAGGATCAGGCATGGGAGACCGTGCTGCACCAGTAGGATACAAGGGATAGGCCTGGGAGACTGAGCTGCACCAGTAGGATACCAGAATCAGGCCTGGGAAACCATTCTGCACCAGTAGGATACCAGGGATAGGCCTTGGAGACCGTGCTGCACAGTAGGATACCAGGGATACCAGGGATAGGCCTGGGAGACCGTGCTGCACAAGTAGTATACTAGGGATATGCAATGGAGACCGTGCTGCATCAGTAGGATACCAGGGTAGGCCTGGGAGACCGTGCTGCACCAGTAGGATACCAGGGATAGGCCTGCGAGACCGTGCTGCACCAGTAGGATACCAGGATCAGGCATGGGAGACCGTGCTGCACCAGTAGGATACAAGGGATAGGCCTGCGAGACTGAGCTGTACCAGTAGGATACCAGAGTCAGGCCTGGGAGACAAGTCTGCTCCAGTAGGATAAAAGGGTAGGCCTTGGAGACCGTGCTGCACAGAAGGATACCAGGGATAGGCCTGGGAGACCGTGCTGCACCAGTAGGATACCAGGGATATGCCTGGGAGACCGTGCTGCACAGTAGGATACAAGGGATAGGCCTGGGAGACCGTGCTGCACAGTAGGATACCAGGGATAGGCCTGGGAGACCGTGCTGAACCAGTAGGATACCAGGGATAGGCCTTGGAGACCGTCTTGCACCAATAGGATACCAGGGATAAGCCTTGGAGACCGTCTTGCACCAGTAGTATACCAGGGATAGGCCTGGGAAACCGTGCTGCACCAGTAGGATACAAGGGATAGACCTGGGAAACCGTGCTGCACCAGTAGGATACCAGGTTTAGGCTTGGGAAACCTTGTTGCACCAGTAGGATACCAGGGATAGGCCTGGGATAACTGCTGCACCAGTAGGATACCAGGGATAGGCCTGGGAGACCGTGCTGTACAGTACGATACCATGGATAGACCTGGGAGACCGTGCTGCACCAGTAGGATACCAGGGATAGGCCTGGGAGACCGTGCTGCACCAGTAGGATACGGGGATTGGCCTGGGAGACCGTGCTACACCAGTAGGATACCAGGGATAGGCCTGGGAGACCGTGCTGCACCAGTAGGATACGAGGGAAAGGCCTGGGAGACCGTGCTGCACCAATAGGATACCAGGATCAGGCCTGGGACACCGTTCTGCACCAGTAGGATACCAGGATAAGGCCTGGCAGACCGTGATGCATCAGAAGGATACAATGGGTAGGCCTGGGAGAACGTGCTGCACCAGTAGGATACCAGGGAAAGGCTTGGGGGTCCGTGCTGCACCAGTAGTGTACCAGGGATAAGCCTGGGAGACCGTGCTGCGCCAGTAGGATACCATGGATAGGCCTGGGAAACCGTGCTGCACCATTAGGATACCAGGATCAGGCATAGGAGACCGTGCTGCACCAGTAGGATACTAGCGATATGCAAGGGAGGCCGTGCTGCATCAGTGGGATACCAGGGTTGGCCTGGGGGACCGTGCTGCACCAGTAGGATACCAGTGATAGGCCTGGGAGACCTTGCTGCACCAGTAGGATACCAGGATCAGGTCTGGGAGACCGTGCTGCACCAGTAGGATAACAGGGATAGGCCTGGGATAGCGTGCTGCACCAGCAGGATACGAGGGATAGGCCTGGGAGACCTTGCTGCATCAGAAGTATACCAGGATCAGGCCTGGGAGACCGTGCTACACCAGTAGGATACCAGGATCAGGCCTAGGAGACCGTGCTGCATTAGTAGGATACAAGGTGTAGGCCTTGGAGACCGTGCTGCACCAGAAGGATACCGGGGTTAGGCCTGCGAGACGATGCTGCAACAGTAGGAAACCAGGGATAGGCCTCGGAGACCGTGCTGCACCAGAAGGATACCAGGGATAGGCCTGGGAGACCGTGTTGCACCAGTAGGATACCAGGGATAAGCCTGGGAGACCGTGCTGCACCAGTAGGGTACCAGGGATAGGCCTGGGAGACCGTGCTGTATCAGTAGGGTACCAGAGATAGGCCTGGGTGACCGTGCTGCACCAGAAGGATACCAGGGATAGGCATGGGAGACCGTGCTGCACCAGTTGGATACCATTGACAGGCCTGGGAGACCGTGTTGCACCAGTAGGATACCAGGATCAGGCCTGGGAGACCGTGCTGCACCAGTAAGATAACAGGATCAGGCCTGGGAGACCGTGCTGCATCAGTAGGATTCCAGGGAAAGGCCTTGGAGACCGTGCTGCACCAGAAGGATACCGGGAATAGGTCTGGGAGACCGTGCTGTACCAGTGGGATATCAGAGATAGGCCTGGGAGAACCGTGCTGCACCAGTAGGATACCAGGGATAGGCCTGGGATACCGTGCTGCACCAGCAGGATACCAGGGATAGGCCTGGGAGACCGTGCTGCATCAGTAGGATACCAGGATCAGGCCTTGGAGACCGTGCTGCACCAGTAGGATACCATGATCAGGCCTAGGAGACCGTGCTGCATCAGTAGAATACAAGGGGTAGGCCTGGGAGACCGTGCTGCACCAGAAGGATACCGGGGTTAGGCCTGGGAGACCGTGCTGCACCAGTAGGATACCAAGGATAGGCCTGGGATAATGTGCTGCACCAGTAGGATAGCAGGGATTGGCATGGGAGACCGTGCTGCATCAGTAGGATACCAGGGGTAGGCCTGGGAGACCATCCTGCACAAGTAGGATACCAGGGATAGGCCTGGGAGACCGTGCTGCACCAGTATGATACCAGGGTTAGGCCTGGGAGACCGTGCTGCAACAGTAGGATACCAGGGATAGGCCTGGGAGACCTTGATGCACCATTAGGATACCAGGGATAGGCCTTGGAGACCTTGCTACACCATTAGGATACCAGGGATAGGCCTGGGAGACCATGCTGCACCAGTAGGATACCAGGATCAGGCCTGGGAGACCGTGCTGCACCAGTAGGATACCAGGATCAGGCCTAGGAGACCGTGCTGCATCAGTAGTATACAAGGGGTAGGCATGGGACACCGTGCTGCACCAGAAGGATACCGGGTTTAGGCCTGGGAGACCTTGCTGCACCTGTAGGATACCAGGGATAGGCCTGGGAGACCATACTGCACCAGTAGGATACCAGGGATAGGCCTGGGAGACCGTGCTGCACCAGTAAGACCAGGGATAGGCCTGGGAGAATGTGCTGCACCAATAGGATACCAGGGATTGGCATGGGAGACCGTGCTGCATCAGTAGGATACCAGGGGTAGGCTTGGGAGACCATTCTGCACAAGTAGGATACCAGGGATAGACCTAGGGAACCGTGCTGCACCAGAAGGATACCAGGGATAGGTTTGGGATACCGTGCTGCACCAGTAGGATACCAGGATCAGGCCTGGGAGACCGTGCTGCACCAGTAGGATACCAGGGATAGGCCTGCGAGACCGTGCTGCACCAGTAGAATACCAGGATCAGGCATGGGAGACCGTGCTGCACCAGTAGGATACAAGGGATAGGCCTGGGAGACTGAGCTGCACCAGTAGGATACCAGAATCAGGCCTGGGAAACCATTCTGCACCAGTAGGATACCAGGGATAGGCCTTGGAGACCGTGCTGCACAGTAGGATACCAGGGATACCAGGGATAGGCCTGGGAGACCGTGCTGCACAAGTAGTATACTAGGGATATGCAATGGAGACCGTGCTGCATCAGTAGGATACCAGGGTAGGCCTGGGAGACCGTGCTGCACCAGTACGATACCAGGGATAGGCCTGCGAGACCGTGCTGCACCAGTAGGATACCAGGATCAGGCATGGGAGACCGTGCTGCACCAGTAGGATACAAGGGATAGGCCTGCGAGACTGAGCTGTACCAGTAGGATACCAGAGTCTGGCCTGGGAGACAGTGCTGCACCAGTAGGATAAAAGGGTAGGCCTTGGAGACCGTGCTGCACAGAAGGATACCAGGGATAGGCCTGGGAGACCGTGCTGCACCAGTAGGATACCAGGGATATGCCTGGGAGACCGTGCTGCACAGTAGGATACAAGGGATAGGCCTGGGAGACCGTGCTGCACAGTAGGATACCAGGGATAGGCCTGGGAGACCGTGCTGCACTAGTAGGATACCAGGGATAGGCCTGGGAGACCGTGCTGCACGGTAGGATACCAGAGATAGGCCTGGGAGACCGTGCTGCACCAGTAGGATACTAGGGATATGCAATGGAGACCGTGCTGCATCAGTAGGATACCAGGGTAGGCCTGGGAGACCGTGCTGCACCAGTAGGATACCAGGGATAGGCATGGGAGACCGTGCTGCACCAGAAGGATACCAGGATCAGGCCTTGGAGACCGAGCTGCACCAGTAGGATACCAGGGATAGGCCTGGTAGACCGTGCTGCACCAGTAAGATACCAGCGATAGGCCTGGGAGACTGTGTTGCACCAGTAGGATACCAGGGATAGGCCTGGGAGACCGCGCTGCAACAAAAGGAAACCAGGGATAGGCCTGGGAGACCGTGCTGCACCAGTAGGATACCAGGGTAAGGCCTGGGAGACCATGTTGCACAAGTAGGATACCAGGGATAAGCCTGGGAGACCGTGCTGCACCAGTAGGATCCAGGGATAGGCCTGGGAGACCGTGCTGTACCAGTAGGGTACCAGAGATAGGCCTGTGAGACCGTGCTGCATCAGTAGGATACAAGGGGTAGGCCTGGGAGACCGTGCTGCACCAGAAGGATACCGGGGATAGACCTGGGAGACCGTGATGCACCACTAGATTACCAGGGAAAGGCCTGGGAGACTGTACTGCATCAGTAGGATACCAGGGTTAGGCCTGGGAGACTGTGCTGCATCAGTAGTTCCAAGTGTTAAGTCTGTGACACAATGCTCCAGTGTACGGCCTCAGAAACCGTGCTACACCGGTAGAATACCAGGGCTGGGCCTGAAAAACCGAGCTGCACCGGTATGGCCAGTGAGAACTTTCTGCAAAAGTAGGATAGGCCTGGGAGACCGTGCTGCACCAGTAGGATACCAGGATCAGGTCTGGGAGACCATGCTGCACAAGTAGGATACCAGGGATAGGCCTGGGGACAGGGCTGCACCAGTAGGATACCAGGGATAGGCCTGGGAGACCGTGTTGCACCAGTAGGATATCAGGATCAGGCCTGGGAGACCATGCTGCACCAGAAGGATACCAGGGTCAGGCCTGGGAGACCGTGCTGCACCAGTAGGATACCAGGGATAGGCCTGGGAGACCGTGCTTCACCATTGGGATACCAGGGATAGGCCTGGAGACCGTGTTGCACCAGGAGTGTACCAGGGATAGGCCTGGGGGACCGTGTTGCACCAGTAGGATTCCAGGGATAGGCCTGAGAGACCGTGCTGCACCAATAGGATATCAGGGACAAGCCTGGGAGACGGTGCTGCACCAGTAGGATACCAGGATCAGGCCTTGGAAACCGTGCTGCGCCAGTAGGATACCTAGATCAGGCCTGGGAGACCGTGCTGCACCAGTAGGATACCAGGATCAGGCCTGGGAGACCGTTATGCACCAGTAGGATACCAGGGATAAGCATGGTAAACCGTGCTACACCAGTAGGATACCAGGGATAGGCCGCGAGACCGTGTAACACCAGTAGGATGCCAGGGATAGGCCTGGGATACCTTGCTGCATCAGTAGGATACCAGGAGAAGGCCTGGGAGACCATGCTACACAAGTAGGATACCAGGGATAGGCATGGGAGACCGTGCTGCACCAGTAGGATACCAGGGATAGGCCTGGGAGACCGAGCTGCACCAGTAGGATACCAGGATCAGGCCTGGGGAAGCGTGCTACACCAGTAGGATACCAGGGATAGGCCTGGGCGACCGTGCTGCACCAATAGGATACCAGGATCATGCCTGGGAAACCGTGCTGCACCGTGCTGCACCAGTAGGATACCAGTGATAGGCCTGGGAGACCGTGCTGCATCAGTAGGATACCAGGGGTAGGCCTAGAAGACCGTGCTGCACCAGAAGGAAACCAGGGATAGGCCTGGGAGACCGTGTTGCATCAGTAGGATACCAGGGGTAGCCCTGGGAGACAGTGCTGCACCAGTAGGATACCAGGGATAGGACTGGGAGACCGTGCTGCACCAGTAGGATACCAGGGATAGGCCTGGCAGACCGCGCTGCACCAGAAGGATACCAGGGATAGGCCTGGGAGACCGTGCTGCACAAGTAGGATACTACGGATAGGCCTGGGAGACCGTGCTGTACCAGTAGGATACCAGGGATAGGCCTGGGAGACCTTGCTGCACCAGGACCATACCAGGGATAGGCCTAGGAGACCGTGCTGCACGAGTAGGTTACCAGGATCAGGCCTGGGAGACCGTGCTGCCCCAGTAGGATACCAGGATCAGGCCTGGGAGACTGTGCTGCACCAGTAGGATACCAGGGATAGGCCTGGGAGACCGTGCTGTCCAAGAAGGATACCAGGATCAGGCCTGGGAGACCGTGTTGCACCAGTAGGATAATAGGTATATGCCTGGAGACCGTGCTGCACCAGTAGGATACCAGGATCAGGCCTGGGAGACCGTGCTGTACCAGTAGTATATCAGGGATAGGCATGAGAGACCATGCTGCACCAGTAGGATACCAGGATCTGGCCTGGGAGACCGTGCTGCACAAGTAGGATACCAGGAATAGGCCTGGGAGACCGTGCTGCACCAATAGGATACCAGGGTCAGGCCTTGGAGAACGTGCTGCACCAGTAGGATACCAGAGATAGGCCTAGAAGACCGTGCTGCACCAGTAGGATAAATGGATTAGGCCTGGGAGACCATGCTGCACCAGTAGGATACCAGGGATAGGCCTGGGAGACCGTGCTGCACCAGTAGGATACCAGGACCAGGCCTGGGAGACCGTGCTGCACCAGTAGGATACCAGGGATAGGCCTGGGAGACCGTGCTTCACCAGTAGGGTACCTAGATCAGGCCTGGGAAACCGTGCTGCGCCAGTAGGATACCTAGATCAGGCCTGGGACACCGTGCTGCACCAGTACGATACCAGGATCAGGCCAATGAGACCGTTATATACCAGTAGGATACCAGGGATAGGCATGGTAAACCATGCTGCACCAGAAGGATACCAGGGATAGGCCGGGAGACCGTGCAACACCAGTAGGATACCAGGGATAGGCCTGGGATACCGTGCTGCATCAGTAGGATACCAGGATCAGGCCTGGGAAAGCGTGCTGCACCAGTAGGATACCAGGGATAGGCCTGGGCGACCGTGCTGCACCAGTAGGATACCAGGATCATGCCTGGAAGACCGTGCTGCACCGTGCTGCACCAGTAGGATACCAGGGATAGGCCTGGGAGACCGTGCTGCATCAGTAGGAAACCAGGGGTAGGCCTGGGAGACCGAGCTGCACCAGTAGGATTCCAGGATCAGGCCTGGGAAAGCGTGCTGCACCAGTAGGATACCAGGGATAGGCCTGGGCGACCGTGCTGCACCAGTAGGATACCAGGATCATGCCTGGGAGACCGTGCTGCACCGTGCTGCACCAGTAGGATACCAGGGATAGGCCTGGGAGACCGTGCTGCATCAGTAGGAAACCAGGGGTAGGCCTGGGAGACCGTGCTGCACCAGAAGGAAACCAGGGAATGGCCTGGGAAACCGTGTTGCATCAGTAGGATACTAGGGGTAACCTTGGGAGACAGTTCTGCACTAGTAGGATACCAGGGATAGGACTGGGAGACCGTGCTGCACCAGTAGGATACAAGGGATAGGCCTGGCAGACCGCGCTGCACCAGTAGGATACCAGGGATAGGCCTGGGAGACCGAACTGCACAAGTAGGATACTAGGGATAGGCCTGGTAGACCGTGCTGTACCAGTAGGTTACCAGGGATAGGCCTGGGAGACCTTGCTGCACCAGTACGATACCAGGGATAGGCCTAGGAGACCGTGCTGCACGAGTAGGATACCAGGATCAGGCCTGGGAGACCGTGCTGCACCAGTAGGATACCAGGATCAGGCCTGGGAGACTGTGCTGCACCAGTAGGATACCAGGGATAGGCCTGGGAGACCGTGCTGTCCCAGTAGGATACCAGTATCAGGCCTGGTAGACCGTGTTGCACCAGTAGGATAATAGGTATATGCCTGGGAGACCGTGCTGCACCAGTAGGATACCAGGATCAGGCCTGGGAGAACGTGCTGCACCAGTAGGATATCAGGGTAAGGCATGGGAGACCATGCTGCACCAGTAGGATACCAGGATCTGGCCTGGGAGACCGTGCTGTACAAGTAGGATACCAGGAATAGGCCTGGGAGACCGTGCTGCACCAATATACCAGGATCAGGCCTTGGAGAACGTGCTGCACCAGTATGATACCAGGTATAGGCCTGGGAGACCTTGCTGCACCAGTAGGATACATGGATTAGGCCTGGGAGACCGTGCTGCACCAGTAGGATACCAGGGATAGGCCTGGGAGACCGTGCTGCACCAGTAGGATACCAGGATCAGGCCTAGGGGACCGTGCTGCACCAGTAGGATACCGGGGATAGGCCTGGGTGACCCTGCTGCACCAGTAGGATACCAGAAGAAGGCCTAGGAGACCATGCTGCACCAGTAGTATACCAGGGACTGGCCTGGGAGACCGTGCTAAACCAGTGGAATACCAGGGATAGGCCTGGGAGACCGTGCTGCACCAGTAGGATACCAGGGATAGGGCTGGGAGACCGTGCTGCTCCAATTGGATACTACGGTTAGGCCTGGGAGACCGGATTGCATCAGTATGATACCAGATTTAGGCCTAAACCGAGCTACACTGGTAGGATACCATGGTCAGGCCTGGGAGACGGTGCTGCACCAGTAGGATACCAGGGTTTAGCCTAAAAAATCTAGATGGATCAGAAGGATACCAGGGTAAGGCTTTTGAGACCGTGCTGCACCAGTAGAATACCAGGTTAGGCCTGAAAATCCTAGCTGCATCAGGTAAGGCCTTGAAGACCGAGCTGCATCAGTAGTATACCAGGATTAGGCATGGGAGACCGTACTGGACCAGTAGGATACCAGGGTTAGGCCTGAGAAACCGAACTACATCAGTGGGATTCCAGTGTTAGGCCTGTAAAAAAGGAGCTGCATCAGTAGGATACCAGGGTAAGACCCTGCTGCACCAGTAGAAACACAGCGTAATGCCTTGGAGACCGTGCTGAATAAGAAGGACACCAGGGTTAGGCCTCAAAAACCGAGCTTCATCAGTCGGATACCAGGATAAGCCTGGGAGACCGCGTTGCGCCAGTAGGATACCAGGGTTAGGCCTGAAAAACCTAGCTGCATCAGTAGGATACCACGGTAAGGCCTGTAAAACCGAGCTGGACAAGTAAGAGACCAATGTTGGGCCTGGGAGACCTGCTGCACCATTAGGATACCAGGTTTAGGCCTGACAAACCAATTTGCATTAGTAGGGTACCAAGGTAAGGCTTAGGAGACTGTGCTGCATCAGTAGGGTACCAGGGTTAGACTTGGAAACCAAGCTGCACCAGTATGATACCCGGGATAGGCCTGGGAGACCGTGGTGCATCATTAGGATACTATGGTAAGGTCTGAAAGACCGTCCTGTACCAGTAGGATTCCAGGGTTAGGCCTGAAATACCGTGCTACACCAGTAGGATACCAGGGCAAGGGTTTGGATAAATTGCTGCAACAAAAGGATACCAGGGATACGCCTGGGAGACCGTGCTGCACCAGTAGCTACCAGGGTTGGGCCTGGAATACCGTACTGCAGCAGTAGGATACCAGGGTTAGGCCTGAAAAACCGAGCTGCACCCGTAGGACACCAGGGTCAAGCTTTTTAGACCTTACTGCACAAGAAGGATACTAGGGTTAGGCCTGGGAGGCCGTGCTACACCAATAGGATATCAGGATTAGGCCTGAAAAACAGAGCTGCACCTGTAGAATAACAGGGTTACGCCTGGGATACCGTGCTGCACCAGGAGGATACCAGGTACAGGCGAGGGAGACCATGCTCTATCAGTAGGATACCCGGGTGAGCCTGGTAGGCATGCTGCACCAGTAGGATACCAGGTTTTGGCCTGGGAGACCGTGCTACACCAGTAGGATACCAGGGTTAGACATGCCAAAACAGGCTGCATCATTAGGATAGCAGGGTTAGGCCTGGGAAACAGTGCTGCACCAGTAGGATACTAGGTTGAGGCCTGAAAGAACGTGCTGCATCATCAGGATGACAGGGTTATGCATGAAAAACCGAGTTGCATCAATAGGATACCCGAGTTAGGCCTGGGAGACCTACTGCACCAGTAGGATACCAGGGTACCGTGCTGCAACAGGAGGATACCAGGATTAAGCCTAGGAGACCGTGCTGCATCCGTAGGATACCAGGGTTAGGCCTGAAAACCCGATCTGCATCAGATGGATGCCAGTGTTAGGCCTCGGAGGATACCAGCATTAAGGCTAAAATGCCACGCTGCATCAGAAGGTTACCAGTGTTAGGCCTGGAAGATCGTGTTGCATCTGTAGGATACCATGGTTGAATTGAAAAAACTGAGCTGCATTAGTAGGATACCAGGGTTAGGCCTAAAATACCGAGCTGCATAGGTAGGATACCAGGAGATGTCGAAAATGTGAAAAGCTAACGACGGACGGACGACGGGCAACAGGCGATGGCATAAGCTAACCTGAAGCGAACTCCAGGTGAGCTAAAAATAATCTATTTATAACGGAATTAGTTCCCTTTTCAACTGGTATGGAAGTATGGGGTGGGGCTATGATAAAATTTTACAGACGCAATATCTTGAGCACAGTTTGACCTATGGAGTTGCTATTTTGGAATATAGTACCGTGACCATGTGAAGATGTAATGATAATTTTTTGGGTTACTGCATCAAATATTGTCAGAGTTTTGCCCCTTTTTGTGAAAATTCAAAGAGACTACTGTATCTTGGAAACCAATTAGCCTAGGATCCTGAAACTTTATATGCACATTCTATATGAAAAATAAGCAGACCCATATTTTTTTTTTTTTTTTTTGTTTTTGATTAATCCATTAATAACAGAAGTATCCTTTTTCAACTTTCAACTTGTATGGTGTCGGCGGGTGATAAAATGATGCAGACTCAATATCTTGAGTACTGTTTGACCATGGACCATTTGGTAGATTTGAAGATGTGCTGAATAATTTTTAGGCTGGCCGCATCAAATATTGCCATAGTTATGCCCCTTTTTGTGAAAATTGATAGGGCGATAAGATGAACATTGTGATTTTTTTTTTCAAATATAGTCACTGAATAATATCGTTAGCGGTTAAGGAGTAGATGTCATTTAAAGCAACTGTTGACTGACTACGCCCATTTTTCTATTTTAGCTCTGGTGGCCATCTTGTTTAGTGCAGTGAAAAAATATAGGCAACAAGATGAACATTTCCGTGATTTATTTTTAATCTGGCCAGTGGTTTAGGTGATGTCATTCGAAGCAATCGTTGACATACTACACCTTTATTCTATGTTTAGCTCTGATGGCCATCTTGTAAATTGGAGCGGATTGAAAATAGCAGTTGTTAAAGAGGGCGATAGGGAAAACATTTCTGTGAAATTATTTTGAAATGGCCTTCGGTTTTGGAGATGTCACTTAACATCACAAATACATGCCTATATGATTTTGGCCCCCTTAAACCCCACTTTTATATAGTAAAACTGGGGTATACGAGGGTATACATTCTTTTTCTTCTTTGTGCTCAAAAACATAGATTGTGGGTACTCGTTAGAACCGCTTCCATGTATCCACATTCTGTGTTTTGAGCAGAAATAAGAAAACTCAGTTTCTTTTTTCTGAAAATCTTCATTTCTTGGAGGTAAAATTTTCAATATATTTGAATAGGCGTGTTTTCATAATGATGCTATTGCTGACAGACGATGCCGACGATACATGCGACTACGACGGCGGGCGGACCACAAACGGATTACGATCCTAATAGTACACCGTGAGCACATGTGAGGACTAATAAATGTACAGACACAATATCGGTATTTAAGTACAGCCAGGAGAAATATTAAGATCCGGACAAAAGCTTCGTATCACTGATGTGGCGAGACTACTGTAACCCAGACCTTAAATGAAATGAGACAAGCACATTACGAAAACACGCCTATATAATTTTAACCACCTTACACCCCAATTTTATATAGTAAAACTGGGGTTAACAGGGGTAAACATTATTTTTCTTATTTCTATTCAAAAACATAGATTGTGGGTACTCGTTAGAACCACCTCTGTTACAACGCATAATGTAGTAATGTAGTAATTACTACATTTTGATTTTTTTACTACATTATGCGTTGGCATAGTCGACGCGAAATGAAGTAAAAAAATTATTTCATTTCGCGTTGATATGAACCATATCGACGCATAATGAAGTAATGATGGTAGAACATAGCTGTCTTCGAAAAGACTTAGGAAGCAATACAGTTAAATTCCTACAATTTAGACCACATTTGAGACGGTTCAAAAGTGGTCTTTAAGACCACAGTTGAACAGTCCAAAAGACGGTCTTCCACAAAAGCACACTGAAGGTCAAAATCACAAAGAAAAAGGTTTATTGGGCGGCATCTCAATGTCGGGTAAAAGTCCCATGAAATTGGAAGCAACGTCTCCAAAATGACCTAAATAGTGTTGACGGGGACGTTAAACCTCAAATCAAACAAATCAAACAAAAGACAGACAGGCAGACAGACAGACAGACAGACAGACAGACAGAATGGACAAAAACTATATACCCCCTTGCATACTTCGTATGCCGGGGGTATAAATAGATGGGCTGCACGATGCTTCCACGCAGAGCTGATACCGCCCGTACATGAGTCCTCGTAATCTGCTTAGAAGGTCTAAGCCTGTCCAGGAAAACTGCTGCGAGTCGGCCCATCCATGCATATAAACCATATTGGTTTTAATTGGACGGCAGCGATTGAGATGTCATTTCATCTCAATATCGGGTAAAAGTCCCATAAAATTTGAAGCAATGTCTCCAAAATGACCTAAATAGTCTTGACGGGAACGTTAAACCTCAAATCAAACAAACAAACTGTTGACGCATAATGAAGTAAAATTAAGTATGCCACCCATCGCCGCAAAATGAAATAATTCTTTCATTTTGCTCAAACCTCTTAGTATCGACGCATAATGAAGTAAAAACGACATTTTATTTCATTTCGCGTCGACTATGCCAACGCATAATGTAGTAAAAATTTCAAAATGAAGAAATTACTACATTACTACATTATGCGTTGTAACACACCTCAATGAGGCGGTTCTAACGTGTACCCACAATCTACGTTTCGAGCAGATATGTGAAAAATATCAGAATTGTTATAGGGAAATTATCATTTTTGGAGGTAAAAATTTCATTATACTTGAATAGGCGTGTTTTCATAATGACACATTTTTGTTTGTAATTACTGCATTATTTAGCTCATTATAAAAACATGCCTATTCAAATATATTGAAAATTTTACCTCCACAAAATGAAAATTCTAGGCGGTTCTAACGAGTACCCACAATCTATGTTTTTGAGCAGAAATAGGAAAAATGTTGTATACCCCTGTAAACCCAAGTTTTACTATATAAAAGTGGGGTTTGAGGGGGTCTTAATCATATAGGCGTGTTTTCGTGATGTGAACGCATAATTCAAGCTCTGCACGAAAGCTTTTTACAACAAACATGACATGACTGCAATAGGTTTACCAAAATCGAAATAGATATAATTACTTTGGTATGCAGTACTGGTATCAGCCAACCGCAAGATTTTAGACCTAGAGGAAATTCAAAATCTGATGAAAGCTTCATACCATTAATTTAGCAGAAGCACGTATATATAATACTAGACATTATATCACCTTGGTTTGCAGCACCGACATTTGAAAATGATCGGCCAACCGCAGGATTCAAGATCTGGACGAAAACTTCGAATCATAATTGCACAGAACATTCAAAATCTGATGAAGGCTTCATACCATTAATTTAACAGAATTAAATATATAATGACATTCAAGAAATCACCTTGGCTTGCAGCACCGACATTTAAAATGATCGGCCAACCGCAAGATTCAAGATCTGGACGAACACTTCGAATCATAATTGCACAGAACATTCAAATTCTGATGAAGGCTTCATACCATTAATTTAACAGAAACACATATATAATGACATTCAAAAAATCACCTTGGTTTGCAACACCGATATTTAAAATGATCGGCCAACCGCAAGATTCAAGATCTGGACGAAAACTTCGAATCATAATTGGACAGAACATTCAAAATCTGATGAAGGCTTCATACCATTAATTTAACAGAAACACATATATAATGACATTCAAGCAATCACCGTGGTTTGCAGCACCGACATTTAAAATGATCGGCCAACCGCAAGATTCAAGATCTGGACGAACACTTCGAATCATAATTGAACAGAACATTCAAAATCTGATGAAGGCTTCATACCATTAATTTAACAGAATTAAATATATAATGACATTCAAGAAATCACCTTGGTTTGCAGCACCGACATTAAAATGATCGGCCAACAGCAAAATTCAAGATCTGGACGAAAACTTCGAATCATAATTGAACAGAACATTCAAAATCTGCTGAAGGCTTCATACCATTAATTTAACCGAAACACATATATAATGACATTCAAGAAATCAACTTGGTTTGCAGCACCGACATTTAAAATGATCGGCCAACCGCAAGATTCAAGATTTGGACGAACACTTCGAATCATAACATTCAGAACATTCAAAATCTGATGAAGGCTTCATACCACTAATTTAACAGAAACACATATCTAATGACATTCAAGCAATCACCTTGGTTTGCAGCACCGACATTTAAAATGATCGGCCAACCGCAAGATTCAAGATCTGGACGAACACTTCGAATCATAATTGAACAGAACATTCAAAATCTGATGAAGGCTTCATACCATTAATTTACCAGAAACAAATATATAATGACATTCAAGAAATCACCTTTGTTTGCAGCACCGACATCCACTGAGGCGGTTCTAACGAGTACCCACAATCTACGTTTTGAGCAGAAATGTGAAAAATATCAGAATTGTTAAAGGGAAATTTTCATTTTTGGAGGTAAGATTTTCATTATACTTGAATAGACGTGTTTTTATAATGACACATTTTTGTTTGTAAGTACTGCATTATTCAGCTCATTATAAAAACATGCCTATTCAAATATATTGAAAATTTTACCTCCTAAAAATGAAAATTTTCGGATAAAAATTCTGATATTTTTCAGATTTCTGCTAAAAACATAGATTGTGGGTACTCGTGAGAACCGCCTCAATGAGGCGATTCTAACGAGTACCCACAATCTATGTTTTTGAGCAGAAATAAGAAAAATGATGTATACCCCTGTAAACCCCAGTTTTACTATATAAAAGTGGGGTTTGAGGGGTCTTAATTATATAGGCGTGTTTTCGTGATGTGAACGCATAATTCATGAAAATGTTCGGATAAAAATTCTGATATTTTCAGATTTCTGCTCAAAATATAGATTGTGGGTACTCATTAGAACCGCCTCAATGAGGTGGTTCTAACGAGTACCCACATGTTATGTTTTTGAGCAGAAATAAGAAAAATGATGTATACCCCTGTAAATCCCAGTTTTACTATATAAAAATGGGGTTTGAAGGGTCTTAATTATATAGGCGTGTTTTCGTGATGTGAACGCATAATTCAAGCTCTGCACGAAAGCTTTTTGCAACAAACATGACATGACTTCAATAGGTTTACCAAAATCGAAATTGATATTGGATATAATTACTTTGGTCTGCAGTACTGGTATCAGCCAACCGCAAGATTTTAGACCTAGACGAAATTCAAAATGATCGGCCAACCGCAAGATTCAAGATCTGGACAAAAACTTCGAATCATAATTGAACAGAACATTCAAAATCTGATGAAGGCTTCATACCATTAATTAAACAGTAACACATATATAATGACATTCAAGAAATCACCTTGGTTTGCAGCACCGACATTTAAAATGATCGGCCAACCGCAAGATTCAAGATCTGGTCGAAAACTTCGAATCATAATTGAACAGAACATTCAAAATCTGACGAAGGCTTCATACCACTAATTTAATAGAAACACATATATAATGACATTCAAGCAATCACCTTGGTTTGCAGCACCGACATTTATAATGATCGGCCAACCGCAAGATTCGAGATCTGGTCGAAAACTTCGAATCATAATTGAACAGAACATTCAAAATCTGATGAAGGATTTCATACCACTAATTTAATAGAAACACATATATAATGACATTCAAGCAATCACCTTGGTTTGCAGCACCGAAATTTATAATGATCGGCCAACCGCAAGATTCAAGATCTGGACGAAAACTTCGAATCACAATTGAACAGAACATTCAAAATCTGATGAAGGCTTCATACCATTAATTTAACAGAAACACATATATAGTGACATTCAAGAAATCACCTTGGTTTGCAGCACCGACATTTAAAATGATCGGCCAACCGTAAGATTCAAGATTTGGGCGAAAACTTCGAATCATAATTGAACAGAACATTCAAAAATACTAGAATTATTAAAAGGTATTAGACAAGCAAAGGAATCACTTTGGTCTGCAATACCGCATTTGCAAATGATCGGCCAAGCGCAAGTTTTAAGATCTGGACAAAATCTGATGAAAGCTTCATACCATTAATTTAGCAGAATCACGTATATATAATACTAGACATTATATCACCTTGGTTTGCAGCACCGACATTTGAAAATGATCGGCCAACCGCAAGATTCAAGATCTGGACGAAAACTTCGAATCATAATTGCACAGAACATTCAAAATCTGATGAAGGCTTCATACCACTAATTTAATAGAAACACATATATAATGACATTCAAAAAATCACCGTGGTTTGCAGCACCGACATTTTAATATGATCGGCCAACCGCAAGATTCAAGATCTGGTCGAAAACTTCGAATCATAATTGAACAGAACATTCAAAATCTGATGAAGGCTTCATACCACTAATTTAATAGAAACACATATATAATGACATTCAAGCAATCACCTTGGTTTGCAGCACTGACATTTATAATGATCGGCCAACCACAAGATTCAAGATCTGGACGAAAAATTCGAATCACAATTGAACAGAACATTCAAAATCTGCTGAAGGCTACATACCATTAATTTAACAGAAACACATATATAATGACATTCAAAAAATCACCGTGGTTTGCAGCACCGACATTTAAAATGATCGGCCAACCGCAAGATTCAAGATTTGGACGAAAACTTCGAATCATAATTGAACCGAATATTAAAAAAAAAAATATGAGAATCATTAAAAGGTATTAGACAAGCAAAGGAATCACTTTTGTCTGCAATACCGCATTTGCAAATGATCGGCCAAGCGCAAGTTTTAAGATCTGGAAGAAAGCTTCGCACCATTAATATCAATATTAGAAAATGTTCAAGTACCCACAATCTACGTTTTGAGCAGAATTGTGAAAAATATCAGAATTGTTATAGGGAAATTATAATTTTTGGAGGTTAAATTTTCATTATACTTGAATAGGCGTGTTTTCATGTACCCACAATCTACGTTTTGAGCAGAAATGTGAAAAATATCAGAATTGTTATAGGGAAATTATCATTTTTGGAGGTTAAATTTTCATTATACTTGAATAGGCGTGTTTTCATAATGACACATCTTTGTTTGTAATTACTGCATTATTCAGCTCATTATAAAAACATGCCTATTCAAATATATTGAAAATTTTACGTCCAAAAAATGAAAATTTTCGGATAAAAATTCTGATATTTTTCAGATTTCTGCTCAAAACATAGATTGTGGGTACTCGTTAGAACCGCCTCAATGAGGCGGTTCAAACGAGTACCCACATTCTATGTTTTTGAGCAGAAATAAGAAAAATGATGTATACCCCTGTAAAAACCAGTTTTACTATATAAAAGTGGGGTTTGAGGGGTCCTAATTATATAGGCGTGTTTACGTGATGTGAACGCATAATTCAAGCTTTTCACGAAAGCTTTTTACAACAAACATGACATGACTGCAATAGGTTTACCAAAATCGAAATTGATGTTGGATATAATTACTTTGGTCTGCAGTACTGATATCAGCCAACCGCAAGATTTTAGACCTAGACGAAATTCAAAATCTGATGAAAGCTTCATACCATACATGTATATATAATACTAGACATAATATCACCTTGGTTTGCAGCACCGACATTTGAAAATGATCGGCCAACCGCAAGATTCAAGATCTGGACGAAAACTTCGAATCATAATTGAACAGAACATTCAAAATCTGATGAAGGCTTCATAACATTAATTTAACAGAAACACGTTCGCACTCGTTTGTTTACTTGATTTGCAAGTCTCTCGGGAAATATTTCCCGTATTTTAAACTAAAGATGTATTAATCTCTATTTATCATATGAAGTCGCGACTGAGAGTGTAATAACGTCATGTAATAAATTCGGTAATTTACTAGTGGATTAAATATGCAAATTAGCTGGTTACGTTGCATAACACTAACCGACGTTGTCCATAATAACGTCTCGTTTTCTTAAGGCGAAATGATAACGTTTTCATGCGATAATTGGAGATCAGATGAAATAATTCCGTCATATGATAAATAGAACCTTACATTTGTGCTCGCATTTTATCCCCTTTTCTCAACTCGTTTAATAAATTCAATAATACACGAACACTCATGTAAGATCCTCTATATCTAGCCTGGATGTGGGTGTTGCGGAAATGTATTTCATGTTTATGATAGAATATGACTATTTTGATTCCCAAAAAATCAACTTTGATGATGTTGAGTCATTAGTAGGTGTCAATTATCTAATAATTTGTTACCGCGTATAGATTGTAATGATAATCCTAGAGCTTTAAAATATCATGTAACTGCTACTGTCTATGGCCCCAGCAGGTAAGTTCCCACCCCGTGTACTTTTCCGAGTCAGGAAGAATGGTTTCTACTTTGCTTTAATTCTAATGATTTTGAGCAAAAATTCAACTAGTTAAAAATACGTATTTCAGTAGGAGTTGCAGCAATATTGATATCCATATAAACGTTTGCGATATGTGCGGTAAACATATTATTAGATAATTAATACCTATTAATGACTCAAAATCATCAAAGTTGATTTTTTGGTCAAAATTGTAATATTCTATCACACACATCATAATTATTTCCGAAATACCCATATCCAGGCTAGATATAGGGGACTTGGGGTAATTCCGGGACTTGGGGTGACTTGGGATATTTCGTGCGGCCCGTTTGCGAGTCCTCGTTAGAACTGCTTCATTAGTGCCCACACATGGAGAAGTATGAAAAATAATGTATACCCATGTGCCCACGGGGTTTAGCTGATAAGATATTAAATTGTATTGTGACCTCGACGCTATGCTTGATTCGTGATTCAAATTTCTCAGAAATTCCCTTGCAAATATTTTGAATTTCAAAGGAAAATATTCATAACGTATTTACACCGAAGCGAGCAGAAAATCTATCTATCTATCTATCTATCTATCTATCTATCTATCTATCTATCTATCTATCTATCTATCTATCTATGAAAGACAGTAAAGCGTAAGTAGAAACGAAAGAAAAAAACAGAATTCGTCACAATGGTTTCTAGAATATATGGAAGGAAGGTGCCTGCCGGGAAGAATTCTAACATTATAGGGACGTTGTAAGTTGGTAGAAGGAGACACGGCCTGTTTTAATTCTCGTTCCATCTTTCCCCTAAATCAAATTCTTTCTTTGCGCAGGACAATTCCGGAATTGTGCTGATTCTTACTTTGCGCCGAATATTTACATCATTTTCTTTATTGTTTTCTTATTTCAGCTCTTAAAGAAAGAGTGGGGATACTGATTAAAATGGCTTCTATAACTAGCACCATTAATCACTGTGCTTCGAGCAGAAATAATGATAAAAAACGAAGAAAAAAATAAATAAGTAAAACATTTCATCTAAAATTGTCATTTTTTACAGACGTAACCCCATGATATTGCGTAAGCCCGATCTTACACAACAGTATCATGCATTTAGTTGCACATTGTATAAAAGCTTCATATCACGGAAACACGCCTATGTAATTTCGACAACTCCCCCCACTCGAACCCCACTTGTATATAGTAAACTGGGGTTTTCAGGAATACACATTATTGTTATTTTTGTTATTTCCGCTCTAAACCATAGATTGTGGGTACTCGTTAGATGAGGCGATTGTGTTTTACCCACGTTTTAGCAGAAGTATGAAAAAAATATTTTTTTCTTTTTTTTTCATTTAAAAAATTTCATTATTCCGGCCGTAAATTTATATAGGCATAATATAAACGTTCCACAAGGCTCCACAATTTCAAACGTCGTTTCGCTTAGTTTCATGTAAAGTGTAATACAAAATACAGTACCATTCAGACGATTCTTGACACCCTAGTTGACTCCAAGTCAACTACATTCAGACATGGAGTTAACTCCTCGTCAACTCCATTTCCCGCTTTTGTTAACTAGGGGGTTATCTTTAGTTAACTCCTAGTTGACTAGAAGTCTTAACAGTTATACAGTAGTACATATATGGATTAGAACAGGTGAATGAATATGTTACTTAATTTGTTATCTGTTTTTTTTTTTTTTTTTTTATTTATTTATTTATTTCCATCATGCTGATGCAAATGGCATGGCAAAAAAAAAAAAAAAAAAAAATGAAGAATGACAGGTTATATCCCATAATTTCAAAATGATCATTGTTAGCCCTTATCCCGCTGAATAAATTAATTTTACCATACCCATTTCTGGATATCAACCATTCAAATCGTTAAAGGTTATGTATTCATTCAATTCACAAATTGGATGAAAAACAGTGTAGATCCTGACCAGATGAAACAGCCCCGCCCATAGGGGCTTGAAGAAATATATGGGCTGCATGATGTTTCCACGCAGAGCTGAATCCGGTCCGCACACTAGTACTGGTAAACTGCTTAGAGGATCTAAGCCTGTACAGGAACTGTGGTGCGAGGCGGACCGCCCATGCTAATAAACCCTATTGGTTTCATTGGGCGACAGGGCTTGAGATGTCATTTCATCTCAATGTCGGGTAAAAGTCCCACAAAATTGGAAGCAAAGTCTCCAAAATGACCTTTACAGTGTTGACGGGGACGTTAAACCTCACATCGAACAATCATTAACCATCTGATCAGGATCTATGCTGTTTGCAAAGTTAGGATTTGTCATGTTCAGCGGGATAAGGGTTAATGAATTTCAGGTTATACGCCTGGATTTAAGTGCCCCGAAAATCCAGGTATGGACATTTTAACCTCTCCAGAACAACAGCTCTGTTTATTTTCATTTGCTAAAATGAACTTCAATAAATCTCAGGTTCACACTGATAAGCCTCACTAATTGCCTAAGCATATGGCAACTGAATATTCATTCATGAAAATTTCACTTTTGCAAACAGTGCAGGCCCAGATCAGACGCCGCATAATGGGGCGTCTGATCAGGGCCTCCACTGTTTGCTAAAAGTTCAGTCATTCCCCAAATATACCTTGATGAAAACATACCCCGACACCCTTAAACCTTGAAATGGAGCCCTGGTACATATAAGGAGGAAGATTCCATTTGGTACAAAAAAGGTTCGTACCAAATGAATCTTTCTCCCTACATATAGCCCGAGTCCACCTCAAAGTTCAAGGGTGACAGGTTGTGCCCCTTCAAACTCCATTCGCAAAATGGCTTAACTTTTTGAAAACAGTGTAGGCCCTGAACAGACGCCCCTTTCTGTGGCGTCTGATCTTGGCCTGTACTGTTTGCCAACTGCCCGTTTTGGGGTTTCTGGTACAAAATGAACAGATGTGTATACCTTTACTAGGATAAACATTTCAGTCTGGTACTGCACTGTCTAATTTTAAACCTCTAGCATGCTTGGCTGTAATTCATAATTGTAGTAGTTTTTATTTCATTATTTATTTCAATGAAGTAGAAATATTTATGTTACTATTGCTATTAGTTATTGTTATTGTTGTTATTATTATTATTATTATTATTTTTATTATTATAAGAAATAGTAGTAGTAGCAGTAATATTCACAGGTTTATTTATTGTTATTATTATTAATATTAGTAGTAGTAGTGGTAATAATGTTTTGTTATTTTTTATGTTTATCTCAATTGAGTAGAAATCTTTATGTGACTATTGCTATTAGTAGTAGTGGTGGAAGTAGTATATGTGACATTGACATTTATTTATTTATTTATTTTGTTTTTCAAGAACAAAATATACTATGTAGTAATATGTTAAAGGACCAATAACAAAATTCATAAGTAATCCATAAGTGGATTATAATGATTAAACCCTTCTTATCAGAAGTCATTATCTGATTTTATCAGATGAATACTATCACCTTAACAGCCATAATCCCCCTGAGGTTCAAGTGGTCATTTATTGGTAGGTGATAAGAGAAATGGTTTGTGATATATGATATCCTGGAGTATTACCATTTTGATTGAGATCTAGCAAAGCAGATGAACTTAGAATCTTCGTTTGCCATAGAAAATATTTTTATTTATCATTACAGTACATCACTAAGAAAACACACCTATTCAAATATATTGAAAATTTTACCACCTAATAAAAGACAAAAAATCAGATAATAAATCTGATTTTTATTTTTATATTTCTGGCCAAAACATACATTGTGGGAACTCGTTATAACCGCGTCAGTGAGGCGGTTCTAACGCGTACCCACAATCTATGTTTTTGGGCGAAAAAATAAAGAAAAATGAATGCGGGAACTAGTTAGAATCTAATGAGTACCCATAACCTGTTCATGGCTTTAACATGGCTATTGGCTGTTGACTAGTTTTTCTTTTTTATTTCTGCTTCAAACATTATTAAGTGGGAACTTATTAGAATCGCCTCATTGAGACAGCTCTAATAAGCATCCACAACCTGCTCATAACTTTAAACTGGCAATTATCACATATTTTTTTTTTTATTTCGGCTTCTGAAAAAGGAAGTGGGAATTTGAAAGAACCGCCTCATTGAGTCAGTTCTAACGAGTACCCACAACCTGTTTTGAACCATCTGCTGGTAATTTTAGAAGTCAAATTTTCAATTTTTCAAACAATATGGAACCTAATCAGACTGCTCCTCTTGGAGAAGTCCGATCAGGGTCCACACTGATTGACTATACGCATAAATATGTTTGAAAAGTTTGAAATATGTTTTGAAAAGTTTACCAGAAGAGCAGCAGACAACATAAACAAATGACAATTTCAGATGCAGTTTTTCATTATCCTGCTGAATAATTAACCCATAAGATGTCAATCACAGCAATTTTGTCTGCTTTGTCGTCTGCTTGTAACTTTGAAAGTCAATTTTGCAAACAATGTGGGACCTGATCAGACTGATTAGAGTCCACACAAATTACTTCACATATTGCATTCATTTAAAATTCGCAAACTGAATGACAGTGTAGATCCAGATCTGGATTTACATTGTTTCATGTTTAGCAGAGTAAGGATTAATTAAATGACAGGGATCCTACAGACATTGTCTATTCCCACATAAGGGGCCAATAAACATATAATAGTAAATGATGTTGCGTTTTATTTCTCATTTCCACATTTAACCCATATATGCCAAGCGCCCATTTGTGGGACAGCGGTAAAAAGTTTAGACTCAGATCGGATGCCCCGTCAACACTATTTATGTCATTTTGAAATGGACCACTCCAAACTTATAAAGTAGAAGATTCCACTGTCATATATGGTTTAAAGAAAGGTAATATCGAATATCACAAGCTTGGGCACATACATGTAACTTAATACAACTTAATACTGTAGAAACTTATGCGTGGACAGTGAAGAATCAGATCACGGTGTTTTTTTTTTGTTTTTTTTTTTTTGTTTGTTTTACTTGAGATCTAACGTCCCTGTCAACACTATGTCATTTTGGAGACGCTGCTTCCAATTTTATGAGGCTATTACCAGACATTCAGATGAAATGACACTTTACCTGGGCATGCTTAGTCCTTCGATATTTACATTAGAAAATTTGGCTCTGAAAATATTTTAGATATTCTAGAAAACAGATACACAGTTTCAACCAATGTGGAGAAATCCTGAACTCAAAAGAAATATAGAAAAGATGGTTGATAAAATATAGAATCATTACAAAAACACGCCTGTTCAAATACTTTGTAAAGTTTACCCACGAAAAAAAAAAAGAATGTTTTCAGATAAAACAAAAGATATTTGTCTTATTTCTGCACAAAATATAGATTGTGGGTACTCGACAGAACCGCCTCATTAAGGGGGTTGTAACGAGTACCCACAATCAATGTTTTTAAGCAGAAATATGAAAAAAAAATTGGTTTAACAACGTAAAACCCAGTTTTAAAAGTGGGGTTTGAGGGGTCAGAATTATAAAGGCATTTTCTTTTGTAATGGGATATGAACTTTTATTACAGTGTGTAGGTATTGTGGGTTTTATATCTCCTGAATTCATCACCTGAAATGAACACCCCTAAATTCCACTTTATATAGAGAAATTTTGGGTTTACGGGGGTATACATTATTTTTCTTATTTCTGTTCCACGAGATATGTTGTGGGTACTCATTAGAACCGGTTCAAACGAGTACCTACATCCTATGTTCGCAGTATAAATATGAAAAATATTACTGATTTTCACCAGAAAAGTAGCCATTTTGAAGATATAAAAGATTGTACTATGACGCACTGATGTGTTATCGTAATGTATCAGAATTTTGTTTTCAAGCACAGTAAATCAGATTCTGTACAGACGGATCCAATGTTTTGACACGTGACCGTGTTTACCTTTCATTGCGCATGCGCAAAATTACTTTTCCTTTTGATTACAATCTTTCGTGGTTGGCAAAAAGCCCCTGGTTCCATATAAACACATTGTAAATAGGTTCAATATTACGGGCATATTTTCGTTGACAGTCACAGAAAAACGATCGAATTACACTTAAAATTAGTAGATAAATATATTATAGAGCTCATTCGTGCATCTTTCGCGTTTAGTCATTCGTTATGCACATTTTTATTACAAATAATTAAGACCGTCCCGCCTCGTTACCTGTATAAGTTTAACAGGTAATTTAATCATCGAAACATCCTCAAATCTTCTAGAAACCAATTATTACTAGCCAAGACGCGTCTATTATAAAAGTTTAAAGGTCAATTTTGTCATTTCGATTCCAAACAAAATACAAGTTTAGAGAAAATAACATCGCATTTACAATGGCGATAAACGGCAAAAGACGTTTTCTGCCAACCACCGGTCAGTCCCGGCAAATAGTATTATTGAGTGATGACGCAGTGTTTGGATGTGTCTATACACCGGGTAAACTGATTCAAGATGCCGTTCGTTGTAATAAAACACCAGAGTAATATTACTCAAGGCAATTTATTAATAAGATGTTAATATGCAGCACATGTCCCATGTTAGTTTAACAATAAACACTTAACGGTACACTTACCTGTTGATTTAACAGGATTAACACATAAGACGCCAATCACAACAATTATCGTCTGCTTTGTCGTCTGCTGTTAACTTTGACATTCATTTTTGCAAACAATGTGGACCCAGATCAGACTGCTCCTCCAGGAGCTGTATGATCAGGGTCCACTCTGTTTTGCCTGCAAGAAGGTGCAGCAGACAACATAAAGAGACATTTTTTTTAAAACATTTCTTGGCATCTTAAGAGTTAATTCATGACATTCATCAATGCCAACTATTGTTTTAAGGTTAGGGCCCCCTCAAGATGATTTCACTTATTTCTAGGCGATTCATTATGTTAACAAGTGAACACCCCATAAACTCCACTTTATATGCAGAAAACTGGGCTTTAGAGAGGTTTATACTGTTTTTTATTTCTGCTCCAAGACATGTTGTGGGTTTTCCTGAGGCAGTTCTAACAAGCACCCACAACCTGTATGTCATACAGATGTTTTATTTTAATTGTTAATTAGAGGTGGACGAAAACTGGAGTAACCGGAAAAAATGCTTGACCTATTATAGAGAAATAGATAGATAACAAACTAGATGTGTAAATGTATTAAAAAGAAAGCAAAGTAAAAGGAATTCGCTTTATAAAAACATGCGCATGAAATATAAATCAACTGATTTTTTTTTTTTTTTTTTTTTTTTGAAAATGATTTGTATTTCATCTTGTGAAATTTCTGAAAGGTTTCACATTCTTGCTCCAAAACATTTTTAGATATTTTTTATCTGTTATTAAGACAATCTTTTCTTAAGACCACATCTGGTCAGCCAAAAATGTGGTCTTAATATAGCAAATTAGATGTACATTTAATAAATTACTCATTTGATAGTAGAAACCATGCATATCTTAATTTTCAGTTATGAAATTATATGCAAATCAAATCTCAGATAAGAGTTTGATGACAGGACAAAGGATTAGTTAACTCCATGTTAACTCCCTAGTGAACTATAATTAACTAGGGAGTGAACTTGTAGTCAACTCTAGGGCCTAGTTAACTTGGTGTAAAGATTCGTCTCAATGGTACTGTAGTACAAGGTTTTTTTTTTTGTTTAGAAGTATACAACATCTTGTCATTGTGGTTTAGGTTAACTGTCTCAAAAGGGAAAACAAAAGAAAAAGGTAAGCTGGCCATCCTACTCCATCTCAAATTTTAAGATTAACATCCATTGTACCATTTCCTTCTGTCAAAAACAAAATCAATAATTTATATAACTTTAAAATCATTCCACATAGAACCGGGCATAAATTAAGATTATTTCATAACTAGTAAATAAAGGGATTGGACGCAAGTCGTTGAATACATTCTTTGAATGGTACAATGGTGTACATGTATAGCATAGCAGGAATAGCAAGAAATAAAAACCGCCATCTCCACATGCATCAATAAATATTTCTTATTTTTCTATAATAAAGTGATGATTTTGTTGCATATCTGTTACATGTTTTTGTTTTTTTTCTTGAATCAGATGGGTGGGGTTGTACTGGTATTAGAAAGCGATCAAAATTGATGACGTTCTTATACGTAACTGCAGACTTCCATGTTCATGAAAAATAACAGTGAAATTTAAACTTACCTGGATTTTTAACGTTCCATGGCTCTGACTGGTTCATAGGAACGTCTCGTGATTGGTCTTCGATAAAGTATACCCGGTTGAGCTCCGCCCATTTATTGTTGCGTTTTATTGGATCGTACTGGTCAGCGAAAAGAGGGATTTTCACGAAAAGATGCGAACTCACACTTGTTTACTTGGATATGACACAGCACAAGTCCTTATTCTGCAGCTACTGCCCCCCAACCCACCCCCCTCCCACCAAATAAACGACACCACCATAGATCTGTATTTTGTAAGAAAAAAATGAAGTATAAAAATTCTAAGGTTTTTAAACACACATTTGATATGTTTTGTTAAGGACACTGACGTTCAAATACTCTTTGGCCTGCCGTTGTTCCAACGTTGGGTGCCCGCTGGGTAATTATATGTAAAATCGCCTGAAAAAGGACTGTACTACATAATATTTTGAATTCAATTGATTTAAGAAGACACGTAGTTTATTAGTATCGCATTTCAAAATGTCAACGGAATTTTTATAATAACATGCTATATGAATCGTCATTTTGGACATCTTGTTGGTTCCCTCAATGACAGTCGCTGAGGCGGTTCACGGGTATCAAAAAATATTAATCACCCCCGTGACATCCGATTTCATATAAGGAAAGACGAAGTAACATCTACAATATGACCCTAAAATGTGTTGACAGGGCGTAAAACCTCACCACAAGCAAACAAACAAAAAACATTTCTTATGTGGATGTATGAATGGTTATATGTGTAGGATAGTTCTGAAGGGAGCATTGCATGAAGAAAAGAAGAGACTCTAAATTTGTTTTCTTCTTCGTCGTCGTCTTCTTCTTCTTTACTTACTATCTAGGTTCGCAGCGGTTATTTTTCAAGATTTTTTTGTGGAAAGCAAAAACTGTTTGAATTTACATGTGCGCCCAACAAGCACTCTGATAAGTCTGCGCATCTGCGCAGTCTGATCGGGGTCTTTACAAATCGCTCTATCAGTGGCTAGCTGAGGACCCAGTACTTCGCGCGGCCTGTGAAGATGGTTGTGCAGGCTAATCTGAGTCTCCGTTTGGCGCAAATGTTACTTGTAGGAAATGTTGTGACCGGCACAATTATTATTAACCCTTAAGACGCCAAGAATGTTGTCTGCTTATCTTCTCGTAAACTTTGATTTTTCAAATAAATAAATAAATAAATAACATATTTTTGGATACATGCAAACAGTGCGGACCCAGATCAGACTGCTCCTAGAGGAGCAGTCTGATCTGGGTCCACACTATTTGCAGAAACGTCTTTTAAAGCTACCAGCAGACGATAAAGCAGACGACAAATGTTGTGATTGGCATTTTATGGGTTAAAGTACAGTCGGCAAATGGAAAGAGACTATTCCATGTTCATTATGTCAGTCATAAACGATATTGTCTTCAAAATCACGTTTCGCGACTGAAATAATAGTACCTTATTATTATTATTTTTCGATATCAATATATCTTTTGAAAAACATATATGTATTCTGGAGGAAATTCAAATTTTAGTGCAAAATTTTCTGTTGTGCTTCAATTTATTTTGTTTTGATTTTTCAAATAAATAAATAAATAAATAAATAAATAACATCGCTCTACTAGAAAAAAATGTTTTGCTATAACGTGCAGTTTAGTCCTTATATAATAATCAATAAAATTGTTTAAGCCGGTGGCAGGCCATAAACATACTGCACACGAAGACCGAAAACTAAATAAATCCATTAATCGATAAAATCAATAAATCGGTAATTTTAAAAGTAAGTTTCGATTTGTCATATAATGTCAGATGAACTACTTATGCAATAAAATTTATTGGTTTACAGGTTTTAGCTCAATAAGATGCTTTAAACGACCGACCGCAAGAACTTGCGCCGCAAGATCTTGCATAACTGCAAGATCTTGCGACAGAGAAGCCTCCTAACTCATCAGTGCAACATCTCCGTGAACACAAAAATCAAAGAACCACAGAGGTGAGACAACGGTGAGGACTCGACAGCAAGAAACCACTGAAATGCTGGAGCAAAAGAAAACCAACAGTTAGACTCCGATGAGCCCGACCAGAGACAGAGCATCAGGCACCAACCAACATTACCTTGAATTAGATCTCTCTAATTCTCAATAAGCCTTTACGTTGGAGCCGTCATAGAATCTGAGGCCTGACCCACCGGCGTGCAATTAAAGAGGGAAGCAAAGTTGCCAACCGTGATTGGGTTAACTACCATGCATGCAGTCTGTCGTATAATATCCATGTTGTACCCAATCTTTTTATATCGAAGAATGATTTTACGAAATTGGGTACTGAAGTCATTGCGGTTATATATTTTTCTGAATTTAAATACTAAGTCACCATAAAATTCGGGTTCCGATAGACCTTGTTGCAGAAGAGATTTAAGTCCAATATTGAATTTTGAAATTAAATCAGAATGGCGTCTATAAAATTTTGAAAAGGCTTTGCGTAGTTTATGGTACCGATAACCCTGATTAAGGAGTTTAGCCGTTAATAATTTATTACGAGTGTTGAAGTCAGTTACATGATTACACACTCTAGCAAATCGAATTAATTGCGAAATATAAACGCCATAGGATGGCGCACGAGGAACATCACCATCCAAAAAAGGAAAATTTACAATCTCAAAATCAAAGTCATCGCGTTTATCATAAATTTTGCACGAAACAAATCCATCTACAATAGATAGATGTAAATCCAAAAACGGGGCCTCGGTATCAGAAGAATTTGCTTTATTTAACTGAAGTTCTAGGGGGTAAATCTGACTGATCAAACCATCAAAATAGGTATTATCAATATTTAATAAATCATCTAAATATCTAGAAGTAGAGCTAAAAGCTTCAATAATTTCAGATTGGTTATCAATGGAAAGCGACAAAATGAAGTCTCTTTCATAACAATACAAGAACAGATCAGCCACAAGAGGTGCGCAATTAGTACCCATCGGAATACCCACAATTTGTCTAAATAACTTAGTACCGAATCTAATATAAATATTGTCAAGTAGAAAGGTGAGGGCATCACACACTTTCTGACATGACCAAAGTGTATAATTCTTATGCTCTTTAGAAGTGAAAAATGCATTTCTGACATTACATGCAAGATAGAGAGAATCTTCTCTGTGAAAAGCCCATTCAATTAAATCATTAAGCTTTTCTTTTATAAGATTATGAGGAAGTGTAGTGTAAAGAGTGGAAAAATCGTAGGTAGACAGACTAGAAGCACGAAACTGTCTAGATTTCAATTTATTTAAAACATCATTCGAACTTTTTATAGACCAAAACAGATTTCTTCCTGATCTTTCAAAGACTTTATCACAATATTTAATTATATGCGTTTTAATAGCAGTAAGACAGGAAGTTAATAATTTAGAAAGTTCAGTGGTAGTGCAAGAGCTAGAATTTGCAATAAACCGTGCTTTGTAAGGTTTTTTATGAAGTTTTGGTAACCAGTATAGCGTAGGAAGCTTGTCTTGGCCTTCGTTAACACACACAGCAAACTTGGTGGCTGAAAGACAAACATGTTTATCTACTATAGCTCTCTCTTCAGCTAAAGGCTGAAGTTCATAGGCCTTAGTACCACCAAGCTCCTGCTTAAGCGTGTTAACATAGTGGAGCCGTCACACAACGACGACGTTGTTAGCGGCCTTGTCTGCAGGGGCCAAAACAAACTTCTTATGAAATTCTTGAATACCTAGTTTAAGATGACGTAAAGACGTCTTGGGCTTAGGAGGTAATAAGTTAGTATTTTGAGAATAGAAAGAAATGCGTTTATTCACTAGTTTTAAAATGCTAAGTTTCCAGTCCTTAAGGGCTTTATGCTCAACATACTCTCGCTTACACCATCGATTACCGAATTCATTCAATGAAGCAGCGATTTCATCTCTACATTTACTGAAATCAATTTTTGAAGGAAACCGATATTTCGGTCCTTTAGAAATTATATTCCTTATCCTTGAATCAGGAATAATTTTCAAATTGCCAGTAATTACATGACCAGCAGCAGAATAGCAATACTTTGAGTTTTTACAATCACATGAATCAGGAGTATTAGTATCAATATCAAGATCTGAAACAAGTTTATTGAAATTAAAAATGATAGATCTAACAGGTTTGTTATATTTATAGCAAATTATAGGTGTTTCAGTATTTTGAAAATAAGCAGGAATGGAAGAAAGTACGGATCTCTCACGGAAGATACTGGGCAAATCTATAAAATCCATACCCTTATTAATGAAGGATATTTTGAAGAAATGGCGTTTATGATTAATTTCAGAATCAATGTAAGGACGGAGAGTATGCTGAGTATAGCCTCTAGTTAAGAGAGCCGCATCATATAACTGATGAGAACTATCGTAGAATTTATTCGCCTCGGTGTCCAGAAGACGTAAAACAGAAACGGGTAATGAACTTAAAAATGAAAGCATAGAGTGGCGTCCATGATTTAATAATATAATAGACAGTCACTTCAGTCTAGTATTGTTTCGTTTAAACGCACGTGATTTACGTTTAAAGTTACCATTTTTCCTGGTGCCGTGAGATCTAGTTCTGCGTTTTCGACATTCCAGGAGTGAGAAAATATCAAAGTCCGGCATTCTGGAAATATTACCCTCATGATAAATGTTGTCATTAAATCCCAGTGGAAAAGGGGTCTGTAAAAATTTAATCCATTTCAGTTCAGCTTCATGTCTTTTGATTATTTTGAATCTAGTTGTAGAATTTGCATCGTAATAAAGTTTTTCCACTGGTTGTATAACAATGTTATTTACAGAATGACCTGTACGTCGAAAGTGACGGTACAAGAAAGTGTCAGTTTTCTTAGGCTTACTCATTCTACGATAATGCTCGTTCAATCTAGTTTTAAGCATGCGGTTAGTTTGACCGACGTACTGCATATTACAGTTTGCAGCACGTCAAGTAATTAGATAAATTCAATCTGTAGACTGTCATGTCAAATCAGACATGTTAACTACAGAGAAGCGTCTACCGTTTACAGATGAAGTAACGGTAGACGCAGTGCTTAAATGCGAACAACATCTGCACCTCTTGGCATTGCACTTAGAAATGCTAGGATACATTCCACTTCTTTTCCACGGATTAGTATATTTTCGAAGGATGGGCGATTTGAGAGGAGATAGTCTTATACGAAGACTACTCCCAAAAACATTGGTATTGCCTGCTCCTTTGAGATTAACTGAAGTTACAGAAGACAAATTTAAGGGTCTAACCAATACCGAAGGCAACATAGTATTAAAGTTCTTAATAGAATGGGGAATCCGTACAGAAGAAGCAGAGTGTAACCTAAGGGGTGATATTGATATTTTAAATGTATTTGTAATACTCATTTTGGTTAATAAGGTCGTGATACCGTCAAAACTAAAGCGATGTTCATACCGGTTATTAAATAAATACTGAAGAAGATTCTACGCCGGGTCACTTGTTTGATCCATGACTTTTGACTAGCTGTGGTTAGAAAACCGTGGTTCCGTCCCAATATGATATTAGGTGTAGAGGGGACGTAAACTTAAGACGGGTTTAACCATATCTTCATCATCAGGGCAAACTCTTACAAGAGCCTGTTGGGTTATCCGTGATGATGAACCGTAATGAATTTTATTTTACAAGCATGTTCACGTTGATTAGAAATAATTTTGTTCAAGAAGAATTACGAGTTCATTTTGTAATGATGCCGTTTTTGTCTGATAACTCAGTTTGTGCATGTATGTACATATAAAGAACGTGATGATGATAAGTGGGAGTATTTGGTCGCCACACGTCATAACGGCCTGAGCGGCGGGGATGACGTCAGCTGCGTCATCGGCGTCGCGAGGACGGTTGTGACGGGGTGCCTACCAAATACAGAGAGAATTTACGGCAAACAGTGTTGGCCCTTATGAGACACTAACAAATGTTGTGGATTATAGATGAAAATCTTCTGTTGTAGTTTCTATCTGTTATTAATGTATTGAATTTGTGAATAGCTATATTTGTGAGCCGTGTCGCGGAGAAGGATATGAAATAGAGATTGTTATGTTTCCTGTAATTGGCAGCTGACCAGGTAGCGCAAAGGCGTGGTCTGTTCAATTGCCTCTTACTTGTGATAATGTAGTGAGCACCAATTTGATGAGTATAATGCTCAGTAGTAGTGAGCATTAATTGATTTCTGTAGTGCTCAGTAAGGAAACATGAACTTTGAGTATTATTGTGTCAAGCGCTGGGTGCTGATAATTTGATGCACAGTCAAGTTGAGTTCTGCTGTACGGTTATTTGTCGCATGCACTAATCAGCCTGTATGTCTGGTCGGCGCATGCGCAATAACGGTATATGCATGAACATATTCTTACTTCTCCGGGAGGGGGGTCATGATATAGCATGTATGTTATGTGACTCGTGTCTTAGTCCAGTTATCGTAATTTGCTGGCACAACAATGTGTGACCTGCTGCTCCCTGCTTCATAGCAGCAGGTACTGGTACGACGCTAGGCGTTAGGGTCCAGCAAGGGCGGACAGACCGCCGTAATCAGCGTAGACCAGAATCAGAATCATTGTTCATTGTCAACAAATGTGAGACCATAAAAGAGGTCAACTAACCTGCAGGATATTCGGACGATCGCTAAACCTGTGATCGGCAACCTGTGATCGGCAACTGTGTCGATAGACTAGTGTGCAGTTTGCACTAGTTCGCGAGAGGAAGTTTCACGCGAGAGGGGGATTCACCCTAAGTTATAAACTGGCCAGTCGCGTCTTGTGTTGTTTCTTTTTTTGTTTTTGTTGTTGTCTTTGTTGTTTGCTTCTGTAGGTATTCACGTCACCCGTTCCGAGCACAGAACATTGTTTTGCCTTCGGAGCGGACGTCGTGAGTTGGCTACAGAAGCAACAAATTGTGATGTTTTGTGTTAGTAAGTGTTGTATGTAGATACTGTAAATAATTCATGTCATTCATCTAACATCTTTCTTGTGCCTTACCCCACAGCTGCCCGTACACCTGTCAGAGATCACGCTCGGTTGTCTTGTCAGCATGGGGGTTTGCGGGACGCCGTAAACCCACATGTAACACAATGATAGCAACATATGTCTAATCTGAACTCATTTAGCACATCCGAAAATGTGTGCATTTGACATAAAGTATAACATTATCATAGCACAGATGTTGTTCAGGAGTATATTGATATCCAGGGATTGACAAAAGGAAAGTTAATAAAAAAAAACATAAATGAACGATAAATAATCCAAAACGAAGAGTAACGTAAGGTTTAGTAATCCAACGCACGCCTATCTGAGAATAAAAAAATCCTATTGATTCCTGACACACTTCAATAATTTTACACGTCATGGCTAAATTTGTATACTTTTTAATTTTGTAAATTCCCTTGAAACGTAAAGACTTTAGGCAGCATCAAAATGTTCCTCCATCTGAGCATCAAATGTTGCTGAAGATTTGGAATGGAGCTAAATGTTGCTAAGTCCTTATTGTCCAGCTCATATTCACTGATGGGCTCAAACTGCAGGGTTAGAACTGACCTCTCCATGACTCGTCCAATCAACAACGTCATAATCGTAAGTGAAGGCAATAATCAGGAACCGATACAATTAACACAAACGGCAAATCAGAGACAGCAACGGGAAAGAAACACGAACATTTAATAAAAGTATACTTACTTTTCATAATAATGTGGATTATATTTTCTAGCTTTAGCATGATTGATACCACTACGGAATTGAGGGATTAGTGCAAGAAGGGGACTAAGCCACATTTTTATAATTTCGAGAAAACCGCGAAAAAAGAACACACACAAAATATTGGAACAATGGAAACTCAAAGCTTTATGCGGTAAAACGGACTTAGACCCCTACTTGCCCCAAAGATACGACAATGGACTTAGGACCTACCAAAAACTTTATTAACCGTCATTTTTAATGCCAGTAGAGAAATAAGGTATAAGAAACTATATATCAGATTGTAGGTCTTGATATTATGTATCTGAAAATGATAATATCCCAGATTTTTTTTTCAAAAATGGACTTAGGCCCCTTCTTGCACTAACCCTTTCAATTAAAAAAAATGATTATGCCCTGTCTACGGGGGCTTGCTGGTCTGGCTGAGAAAATAACGGTTTTAGGTTCTGTATTGTAGTTCTTGCTTTAAAGGACATTCCCTTTTCATAGAATATTGCAGGTCGTCATTGTTCTTGCTAACAGCCATAAAACTGTTTCCCACCCTTCATCATAGTTTTGTTTCCTTGTGCCCTTGATTGACTGATTCTACCATGAAATTTTGAAAATATATGATGGTCATTCAAAAGGCCTTATCGCTTTGGTCCAGAAAAAAATCTTGTTCACTCCACAGTATTCAGTTTGTTGTTGTAATCCTTGCTAATAGGGAATACATCGTGAAAACACTCCTACATAATTTTGACTCCTGTAACTCCATTATTATTTATATTAAAACGCGGGTTGGTAGGGGTATCCGCTACTTTTCTTATTGATGATTAGAAATTTATTTTGCGGGTACTCGATTAAATCGCTTCACCGAGACGGATATAGCAGGAGCCCACAATCTATATTTTGAGCTTAATTATAACCCCCGCCACCCCCATCCCCCAACAAAGATTTTTTTCGAGAGAAGTTCATGTTTTGGTTGTTAAAATGTTCAATATATATAAATAGGCGGATTTGCTTAATGGACGTTTCAAAGACACAGCTGGTGTGAAAGGAATATGTGACGGCCCTAAAACGTCTCATTGCCTTTTATAAGAGTGTGGGTGATATGTATATTTTCTAGTCCTTCGGAATCATTTATTTCAATACGAAATTATGAAAATATTTTGAGGTCACTGTTGATGCCTGATTTGCTGGGTCTGGCTGGTCTGCCTAAGGGTAAAATTCGTACACTTCATAGTTCTTAGCTCCGTGATGGATACCTTGCTTCGATAGTACAACCATCTGACTAACCAGCAATGAATGTCGAGCCGCAGGGTCGAGCGACAGCGATTTGATGTGCCAACGCCGTCTCACTGTCGGTCTGACGTTGGCTCGCTGTTTTCGTCTGACAGGGAAGTTTGTTTGTCATTAATTCTACTGGCCTTCCCAATCACGGATAAATAAAACAAAAACAGACACAAAATAATAAAAACTAGCTAACTCGTGTTTTAAATATTTTATTAAGCTGTAGTCAGCATGCGTCTTTATCACTCTTCTTACCTGAAAATAAAGAAAGAGTTTCTCCTTAGATAGACTAACACATCTATGTAATTTAGAAATGATTTTCCCCTGACCATTGCCCACTCAGGGTCTCCTAGCCAGCGATAGGATTAAAATTGAAAATACTAGTTTGATATGACATCATGCAAGGTTGACGTCACCACACATGACTTGGCGTCACGAAAAGTCATTATATCGCCATCAAAATATGACTGCGAAATATTAAATCTCGGCGGCGAGGATCTTGCCATCGTGAATTAATATTCTTATCTCTTTACATTCCCATCTCTGGCCAATTTCTTCCACATATCGTTTGAATTGTTGTACTTTGATATGACTGAAATGCTTATATTCTAGCTGAAAAAATAACAGCTTTTGCGAAGTCCTCATTTTAAACTTCCACACAATCTTATAAATTAAAAACTTAATGATTGAATTGAAGAGACATTTCATAGGGAAGATTCCCTATATCTTGCGTGTAACGTAAGAAATGTTTTGTTTTTTTTTTTCACTTCTGAAGAGAATTAAAACTATACGTTATTGTCATGTCATAGGTGTGTGAAGCTCTCAACTTTCTAATCGACAATATTCACATAAGATTTAATACTGAGCTATTAAGACAAAATGTGGGTATTCCAATGGGCACGAATCGCGCACTCCTTGTGGCTGATGTGTTCCGTTTTGTTATGAAAGATACGTCATAGTGTCCGTTTCCGTTGAAAACCAATATGAAATTATTGAAGCCTTTAGCTTGACTTCTAGATATTGTATATTGATAATAACTAGTTCGATGGTTCAATCAGTCCTATTTACATCCCCCAGGCAGAACTTTAGTTATTATTAATAAATAAAGATAATTCTTCTGATACCGAGCCCATTATTTTGGATTTACATCTGTCTTTTGTAGGTGGGTTTGTTTCCTGCTAAATTTGTGATAAACTCGATGATTTTGATATTGAGGTTGTAAAAGTTTCCTTTCATGAATGTTGGTTTTCTTCGTGCGGCATTCTATGGTGTTTATATTTCGAAATTAATTCGATTTGCACGGGTGTTTAATCATGTACCTGACTTCAGCACTCATAATAAATTGTTGACTGCTAAACGTCTTAATCAGGGTTATCGGTATCATAAACTACGCAAAGACTTTTCTAAATGTCAAATCCGTTATTCCGATTTACATGCAAAATTCAGTGTTGGACTTAAATCTCTTCAGCAACAAGGTCTATCGCAACCCTAATATTATGAGTACTTAGCTTTAATTCAGAAAAAATATATAGTTTAAAAGACTTCAGCACCCAATGTTGTAAAATCATTCTTCGATATAAAAAAATTGGTCACAACAGAAATATTATCCGACACTGCATGCATTGTAGTTAACACAATCACGGTTGGCAACTTTGATTCCCTCTTTAATTGTACGCCTGTGGGTCAGGCCTCAGATTCTATGACGGTTTCAGCGTAAAAGCTTTCTGAGAATTAGAGATTATGTAATTTTAGACAATGTTAGTTGGTGCCTGATGCTCTGGTTGGGTCCATCTCAGTCTAACTGTTTGTTTTCTAATGCTCCAGCATTTCAATGGTTTCTTGCTGTAGTGTAGTGTGGAGGGTGGAAAATCATGAGACTTGAATTATTAACTTCATGTTTTACTGCCATCAAAAATCATGTGATAAAATATTGAAATAAAGTATTCGAAAAGTCAGGTCAAAATCTGTTTCGGTCTGTAAAAAATTCTAATGACGTTTTAAATAAATTGAAATCCAGGCGTGTTCGTGCTTCAAACAGAGGTATGGTCGAGGATTATGGCCATATAAAATCGATTTAAGCCACCCAGAGGAATTCTTTCCACTTACCGTTCCAAGGCGGATCTTCTGTGGCGGTTTATTTATGTTGTTGTTTGTTACTTACTGTGTGTATCACTTGTGTATTTTTTATTTTGGCTGGTCATTTGGCCATTTTGTTGGAAAGTAACTGTCCTTATGGCCTTTCTTTGTTTAGGTTTTCATCATGGTCGGGTCGCCTCATTATTGTGTTTCTCACCCTTTGGTGTCTTTGATGGGTGGAGTAAGTTAATTGTATCGATTCCTGATCTTTGTTTTACTTCTACTTTTCAAGTCTGTCTACTTATGATTTTTTTCACCTTTTACACAACACTTCCTCATAATCTTTAAAAAAAACTTCAATTGAATGGACATTTCACAGGGAAGACCCCCCTTAACTTGCATGTAATGTAAGAAATGCGTTTTTCACTTCTGAAGCGCATAAATCTATACTTTATGACCATGTCAGAAGGTGTGTGAAACTCTCACCTTTCTATTTGAAAATATTTACATAAGATTTGGTACTAAAGTATTTAGACAAGGTGTGGGCATTCAGATGGATACTAATTGCGCACCACTTGTGGCTGATCGGTTTTTGTTTTGTTATGAGAGAGACTTCATGATGTCCCTTTCTGCTGATAACCAGTCTGAAATCATTGACGCGTTGAGCTCAACTTCTATATATTTGAATGATTTATTAAAAATTGATAATACCTATTTCGATGGTTTGATCAGTCAAATTTACTCCAAGAACTTCAGTTAAGTAAAGTAAATTCTTCTGATACCGAGGCCCCGTTTTTGGATTTACATCTATCTATTGTAGGTGGGTTTGTTTCTTGATAAATTTATGATAAACGCTTTGATTTTGATTTTGAGATTGTAAACTTTCCTTTTTTTGATGGTGATGTTCCGCGTGCGCCATCCTATGGCGTTTATATTTCACAATTAATTCGATTTGCCAGAGTGTGTAGTCATGTACTTGACTGCAAATCTCGTAATAAATTGTTAACGGCTTAATTTCTTAATCAGGGTGGTCGGTACCATAAACTACGCAAAGCCTTTTCAAAGTTTTATATACGCCATTCTGATTTGATTTCAAAATTCAATACTGGACTTAAATCTCTTCTGCCACGAGGTATATCGGAACCCGAAATTTATGGTGACTTAGTATATAAATTTTGAAAAATAAAAATATAACCACAGTGACTTCAGCACCCGATTTCGTAAAATCATTCTTCGATATAGAACGATTGGAAACAACATAAATGTTATACGACAGACTGCATGCATGGTAGTTAAACCAATCACGGTGAACAACTTTACTTCCCTCTTTAATTGCACGCCGGCGGGTCAGGCCTCAGATTCTATGACGGTTCCAACGTAAAGGCTTATGTTGGTTGGTACCTGATGTTCTGGTACCTGGTCGGACCCATTGGAGTCCAGTTGTTGGTTTTCTTTTGCTACAGCATTGCTGTTGTTTCTTGCTGTCGAGTCCTCACCGTTGTTTCATCTCTGTGGTTGTTTGATTTTTGTGTTCACGGAGATGTTGCACTGATGTGTTAGGAGGCCTTCATGTGGACAGAACAAGTTGTTACTCGCGACGGAAGTAAGGGCGAGGATTGTGGCCACGTAAAATCGGTTTAAGCTCCCCCTGGAGATATTCGCTTCCGCTGACCGTTCCAGTGCGGTTCTTCTGTCGCAGTTTATTTTGGTAACGGTTTGTCTTTTGGTGCTTGTGTCACTTATATTATTTTATTTTGGATAGCCTTTTGGCCATTTTAGGGAAAGTAACTATCCTTCTGGCTTTCCGCTGTTTGGTGTTTCCGTTGGGGTCTGTTGCTTCATGTTTTGTTTATTTCCCTTTGGTGTCTCTGATGGGAGCTGTGGGTTAATTGTATCCAGTCCTGATCATTGCCTCTACTTCTATTTTGAAGCACGGAAACGTCAGGATGTTAATTTAAACTTCAATAGAAAATGTTTTCTCTACCAAACAGATTTGTCCCTGATCTTTCAAACACTTTGTCGCAATATTTAATAACATATTTATGATGGCAGTAAAACAAGACGTTAATAATTTGGAAAGTTCAGTGGTGGTACAACAGCTTCAATTTGCAATAAACCGTGGTTTGTTCGGTCTTTTATGACGTTTAGGCGACAACCAATATAACGTAGGAAGCTTGTCGTGGCCTTCTGTTACAGATGCAGCACACTTAATGGCTGAATGTGCATTGCGCTCTTCAACTAAAGATATACAACGAGGTACGAGCAACGGTCTATTAAAGGTCTTCAACAGGTATCTAAAGGATGTCAAATTAAGGAACGGTGAAACGCAATTGTAAATAAAATCTCTGAGGTTTGGAAAATAAGAGCATTAAATGCATGTACGGGGAGACCTTTTAGAGCCACTACATGGTCAAGGCGGTTCTTCTGTCACGGTTTACGTTTGTTATGGTTTGTCTTTGAGTGTGTTAATCACTTGTATTGTTTTGTTTTGGATGGCCAATCGGCAATGTTGTGGAAAAGTAACTGTAATTCTGGCTTTCCGCTATGTGTGTTTCCATTAGGGTCTTGTTATTTCTTGTTAGGGCTCCTTTCCTTTTGGTGTCTCTGATGGGAACTGCGGATTAATTGTGTCGATTCCTGATCATTGCCTTCACGTCTATTTTGCATCTGCTAGACAAATAACATTTTTGCCACGAGCAAGCTTGTTAAGCTAACAATACTTTGAACAATATCATCCTGATCTTTTTGAAAGAAAGGTCCATTAACCCTTATCCGGCTGAATTATTCCTGTATCAAAATAGAAATGAAGGCAATGATTAGGAATCGATACCACTAACCCACACTCATTTCTGACTCATCACTGTTGGTTTACATTTACTCCAGCATTTCAGTGGTTTCTTGCTGTCAAGTCTTCGCCGATATTTCACCTCTGTTGTTGTTTAATTTTTGCGTCCAGGAGGCTTTAATGCGCACTGAACAAAGTATTTGCCCAAGTCGCGACGGAAATAAGGGCGAGGATTCTGGCCACGTAAAATCGATGTAAGCCCCATAGTGGAATTCGTTTCAATGGCCGTTGCAAGGCGTTTCTTCTGTCGCGGTTTATTTTTGTTAAATATGTTCTATAGAAGGGTTATCCTTTGGAAGCAAGGAATACAACACAAAACTGGAAAATATGGAGTGTACGTGTTTTCTGGGCCAGACTAGTTAGTTTCGGCCAATTAGGCCTCATCAGTGACCCTTAAGGTATCAGTGACCCTCAAGGCTTGTTTTTGAGTATGTGTCGCTTATATTGTTTTGTTTTGTATAGCCAATTGGCCGTTTCGTGGGTAAATAACTATACTTTTGGTTTTCCTTAATTGATGTTTCCATTAGGGTCTAGTTGTTTCATGTTTGTGTTTATTTCCCTTTGGTGTCTCTGTTATGGTGGGATTCCTGGTCATTGACTTCACTATTATTTTGAACCAATCGGATTACTTGATTTAAATTATTCTGACTTACAAAGTCACGAACTGATTGTCAAGCAGTGTAGATCCAGATCAGTTGGCTTCTTCGAATTTATTCGGAAGCCACTTTATCTTGATCTACATTTTGTTTTGCAAAAAATAGGTGTTGTCGTGATCAAAGGGATAAGCTTAAAGGATATTATGTAACCAACATATCTGAAATATCTGCACGTGGAAAAGGAAATCCTGAACTACGGCAGTTTGCTACGGTCTCCTAAATGTTTTCTAATTAGTATCAAGTAACAGAACAATGCTTTCTCATGACCAAAACACTTAAATTTCTGAATAACTATATATTCAGAAATGTGAAATAAATGCGGCAGCATATGCTCGTTTGTTTCAGCCATAGAAATAACTTGTCTGTGAATAAATAAAATGATATTTTAACTGTTATATGAGTGATTACATAGGGTAGGTGCACCGGGGCAAATTTTTCATAAAACAACCAGAAAAGTGAATAATAATGTGTTTTCGTTCACGTGGTGTGTACAAAATGTCGAAACAAAATTCACCATTAAAGTGGAGGCAATGATCAGGAATCGATAAAACTAACCCACAGCTCACATCAGAGACATCAAAGGGAAAGAAACACAAACATGAAACAACCAACCCTAATGGAAACATCAACAGCGGAAAACCAAAAGGACAGTTACTTTTTCACAAAATCCAGAATAAAATAATATAATCGACACAAACACCCAAAGACAAACCATAAAGAAAATAAACTGCGACAGAAGAACCGCCTTGGAACGGTCAGCGGTAACGAACTTCACTTGTGGGGTGTGTGTGTGTGGGGGGGGGGCTTAAATCGATTTTACGCGGCCACAATCCTCGCCCTAATTTCCATCGCGATTAAGACAAATAATTTGTTCAGTCCGCATGAAGGCCTCCTAACTCATCAGTGCAACATCTCCGTGAACACAAACATCAAACAACCACAGAGATGAAACAACTGCGAGGACTCGACAGCAAGAAACAACAAAAATGTTGGAGTAAACGAAAACCAACAGTTAAACTCTGATGGGCCCGACAAGTGACATAGATAGATAGATAGATAGATAGATAGATAGATAGATAGATAGATAGATAGATAGATAG
Source organism: Lucinisca nassula (assembly GCA_963580285.1). Classification (NCBI taxonomy): domain Eukaryota; kingdom Metazoa; phylum Mollusca; class Bivalvia; order Lucinida; family Lucinidae; genus Lucinisca; species Lucinisca nassula. The sequence continues at coordinate 17,400,738 of OY757015.1, forward strand.
ATAGATAGATAGATAGATTACAGACATACAGATAGATAGGAACCACATAGATAGATGACAGACAGACAGACAGATGGATAGATAGATAGATAGATAGATAGATAGATAGATAGATAGATAGATAGATAGATAGATAGATAGATAGATAGATAGATAGATAGATAGATAGATAGATAGGAATCATATAGATGGATGACACACAGACGCACAGACAGACAGACACTTTCATTATCATACATGGAATTTAACATGCGGGCATCTTTTTGCCCTTTGTCTTTTTAAAATTATGAGTTCAACAAGCAGGGCATCGTATACCAATTTGCTGTAATAACTTATTGATGTGGTCTGCTGACGACTTGTTTGTTTGAATTGGAGTTTAACGTCCACATCAACACTATTTAGGATATTTTGGAGACAAAATAATTTTTTGAGACTTTTCCCCGACAATGAGATGCAATGACAACCCAAGCCCCCATGACACTAATGGGTTTATATGCATGGATGGTTCAAATAACATCACCTTGCATGGGAAGGCAGTTACCAGTACTTATGTGCGCTCGTTCAAGCTATGCGTTGAAGCACCTGATAGACGGGGACAATGATGACGACAACAGCAAAAGTTTTCTTGCAGAAGAACATTTAATAAAACATCCCAAAAGCATTGTTCTCACGCTGGTGAGGCCGATGTTTTTTTTTCCTTTGAGAAACATAATAGATCTACATTCATAAAACTCGCCCATTTAGTAGCATGGGAATAATAAAAAAAAATCAGCTGTAGAAATGAAAACAATGGTCCAAGCATGAAAAGTGTTTAAAGCAGAACAGTAGTTAAAAACAATGAAAAAAAAATATGTCGGGAGTGGGGATTGACCCGGGGGCCTTTCAGATGCTAACGGAAGTTTGTATCCATTAGGCCACTGTAACTGATGACGTCACCGTATAATACTAAGTTGTGGAGAAAGTGTTTGATTTTGGTGTAGACTGTGTTTATTTTAACATAATTTTCATTCAGATATTGACAGTTTTGATGATTATTTCATACATTGTCGGAGACACAAGAGGTCATAGTATACAAACATGGAAGATCATTTTGCACTGAACAGGCTGTTCAGATCGGAATTTACAGGGCAGTTAACTGGCATTTGTGAACCAAGCCCTTTCCAGTTTTGATACACAAAGTTTGACATTTTTCAATTGAGTGAAGAAAAAAAAACCTGAAATAAATTTTACTTTTGTAACAGGTATTAAATAACTTTAAGACTGCAAGTGTATGTTTCAGTTATTATTTGTCAAGGCGGCCATGTTGAATGTCGTTAATCGGAATAATACATGAGGCAGAGAAATTTATTATAACTGTTTTGGCGTGGACGTAGAGTGAAATAAGCGTAACATCGTAACCGCTGGCTGTTCTCACAGTACGTCAACAACGTATGTTAGTGAAATTTTGTGACACGATTCGGGTTTCTTTATGTAACATGGATAAACTCGGGCGTAATGTTAAACTCTGTTATCCATAACTTGTAATCATGCAACGTGTAGGCAACGTCGCATTAAATTCAATTATTATCCAGCGAACGTTTATCTGACATTCCTTAAACGTTGCATAAACATAAGGTGACCATTTAGTAGATGTTCTTATACTTATACTACTGATTTAAAATACGTGGAATTCAGTTGACAAGGCCATGAGAAGAGAACCTTGACATGTCCACTTCATAAATATTTGAATCCCAAATCACAGACTGTTGTTACACGTAAGAACCGCCCAAACGAGGTGGTTGTAACAAACGACGGAAACGCATGTCATGTCATAAACATGTTACGACCAAACGTAGTACACCGCATAGTTACGTGCGCGTATGGTAATGAAGACGGCCGTGATTGAACTTCTTCGGTAATAAAACCCGATTTATTGTTTATATGATTAACACAATCTTACACTGTTTGTCATTTCAAATGAAAATTATTAACGGAGCCCCCGGCTCCAAAATTTCATACGAGTGTAAGTTTCTTATTATATCATAACAATCTTAAATTGGAATCCATTTATTTTGCCGTAGAAGATAAAAATAATTTCGATATAAAAAAAGGGCTGTCACGGATGGAGTCATGTCGTGTTACAGGCGGGTGATTTATCGCAATACCTCGTTTCATCAGCGGGGCATGCAAACAGAATGTCTCAAATTCAAGTATGGGTAAGATCGAAAGCAATTGTGCGAGAAGACATTTTTTGTCTTATTCATATCTGTAGTTGCTGGCGATGAAGCTGTAATATCTTATCAACAAATAAAACAAGCATTTTAGGGCTATCAAAATGTCTACCTGGCACGTGTGCGAAAATTTACTGTTACTTAGAACGTTGGCTCGTTTCAAGAAAAAAATATTTGCCATGTTCCAAACTGCGGGAATAATACGAGACCGGTAATATCAAATCAGTATTTTTGCTCTTGGAAGAACAAAACAATAATAGAAGTTGAATTTGAAAGAAAAGTAGAAGTAAAACAAAGATCAGGAGTCGATACAATTAACTTACTCCACCCATCAAAGACACCAAATGGAAAGAAACACAAACATTAAGCGACCAGACCATAATGGAAACCTAAACAAAGGAAGGCCATAAGAACAGTTACTTTCCCACAAAATGGCCATATGGCCATCCGAAATAAAAATACACAAGTGATACACACAGTAAGTAACAAACAACAACATAAATAAATCGCCACAGAAGAACCGCCTTGGAACGGTCAGTGGAAAGATTTCAACTGGGGGGCTTAAATCGATTTTACGTGGCCACAATCCTCGCCCTTACTTCCGTCGCGATTAAGACAAATAATTTGTTCTGTCCGCATGAAGGCCTCCTAACTCGTCAGTGCAACATCTCCGTGAACACAAATAATCAAAGAACCACAGAGGTGAGACAACGGTGAGGACTCGACAGCAAGAAACCACTGAAATGCTGGAGCAAAAGAAAACCAACAGTTAGACTCCGATGGGCCCGACCAGAGACAGAGTATCAGGCACTTACCACTTTTACCTTGAATTAGATCTCTCTAATTCTATATTTAACTTTACGTTGAAAACTGTCCTTCAAAATGTTCCATATATGAAAATCTGTTTCTCTATTGTCCTTCTTCAGAAACATAATATTATTTACTCCAACATATACTTTAGTTCATGGACTAGCAGTAACAAGAATTTTTTTTTTCAAATAATTGTCATTTTAAGTTATATCAATACCGACAAAACACCTACCAACATGTACAATTCACTATATATTATCATTAATGTATACTGCACTAAACACGGTATTATTAAACACTGGGGAAAATAGGCGTGGCGATAAAACAAAAACTACCTTTTAGACGTTGTGTGACAAAACAAACACATTTTCACACTTGTATCTGTTGTATGCATAATTATATTTACAAGATGATCGGAAGAATGAAGAAAATCAAGATCACAACATAACATAGTTATAATAAGACATTGTTATCCACAATGGGTACATTTATACCCACTGAATTGCCTGAAGAAATTAATGATCATGTGCACATCAATGGCGGTCAGTATGGAGGCTCGGTGAGGTTTAAAACGGAAGGATATAACGTTATAATGCTACTTTAGTTTGGTGTAAAAATATTAAGCTTCTGAAGAAGGACATTTAATAATTAAGATGTTAAAAATTAATTTGTATTACGTATAACATTGTTCATTCCTACAATTGTCACGCTCAATGACATTCATTCTACCTGTTCTTTAGATATACAGTAAACTTAACGTAATAAAACTTAAATTGTACATACGGTATGCACGGTAGATAGTCTGTCTGATGGATGGTCATGATTGCATTGATTCAGATGCACACCATTCATTGTGGCATCGTCGTGTTTCATAGTGAAACGCGAATATTCAAAAGTTGATTTTTAAACCAAATAATGTTATCACTACAACGCGCTTAATTCAGTAACATCGGGCGCCAGTCCCTTTGAACAAAAACGCTGTAATCAATAAGCCGGTTGACGTCTGGTAACTTGTCCGGCCACATCAACCCTGTGCACCACCTTTGTACCGGTGTTGACAGAAACTACATGTACAGGCCCAAGATTTGTGCAAGGTTGTGGCTAGCAAAGAATAAACTGAAATGTGTTCTGAAAAAGCGTTAGGTCTGAACGCAACGCCACGTCTTTCATTAAGCGGCCGTGACCGTGCCCTTGGGGAGTAAGAAGGATGACGTTGCTGCTGATTTTGGGCGCAATCGTGATTCAGGAAACGCAAGTGACAGTCGACGTAGCGGACGACCTAGGGTGCAACAGTACGTCAAGTTCGATTATTCCGTCTGACTCATCTACGAAACAGATTTCAGTCGGAATCTGCTACCTCTAATCAAACAAAGGGTCTCTAAAACCGACGGATAAGCGTTGAAAGCATGTGTCGCCGCCTAGGTAATATAGGCTTAAGAACTATACGTCCCTATAGTGGCTCAAGGTAAACATATTTACACAAGACGAAACGTAAGTCGGCGTCTATTATTCTGACATTATATGTTTTTATGAACGAATCACGCTTCTGTGTTGATTACGCCGATGACCATTTCCGTGTGGATAGACGTACAGGTGAAAATGAAAGCCAGGCCTGCACCATCGAGAGCGACAGATGGTATGGAGCAAACGTTATTGTATGACGAGGCATCGAGTATGCTGAGCGAACGCAGGTTGTTAATCTGAACTTTCAAGATAATGATTCTGGACGTGGACGTACAGCGCAATTATACATCAATGAAGTGCTTCGGCCAAATGTGGTTCCATTTTGTTCGCTCAGCATCGTTGGCATCCTTTCCAGCAGGATAATGCGCGGGCTCATAGTGCTGTTCTTACTCAAAACTTTCTTCAAGCCAATGTAATTTATATACTTAACTGGCCAGCCCTCTCCCCCGATCTCGCCTCTATTGAGCATTTTTTTTTTGCACGAGCTGGAGAGCTGTATCAACAGCCAACGAAGACAGCCAAGCTGCGGTTCATCATGAATGCAACAGCATGCCGCAGGCATTTATCAATTTGATTGTTAACTTTCACCTTGTGGTAAAATGGCGATCTCATACCCGATATCAGGCGTTTCCATTGACTGGAAATATTCACAAACAAAATAAGTTGCATGACTATGACACTGGCATCGTTTAACTGGAATTTCAGCTATATCCAGTGTGTGGACGGCTATGAAGATTTTGTTCAGAGTTTGCAGGTAATTTTTCTAAATGTATTTATTTATTATTAACGTGTACTACACTGTGGCATTCAGCAGAAATTGGCTTACAGTAGTGCAAGGATGGGTAGATGGGGGAAAGGTATTACTTCTATTTCCACACTTCAAATCCGTTTTTTTTTTCTTTCTTTCCTATCCTTCATTTTCATCTGCTCAACTATCTATTTTGTCCCTTTTCTCTCTTTCTCTGAAAGGCGACACAAAATTATCCAGAAGGGGTGATGTATCGATGAACCCAAAACAATCAATCGATGTCATGCACCTTATTCAAGATATATTTGCATGAAAACGTTTTTTTTTTTTTTTTGTTTGTTTGCTTTTTCGCGTTCCGTTTGCTGTTCCGTATGTAAACATTCGTTTCTTCTTTTAATAAATTGTGTTTTCTTGTTTGTTTCTGTTGTTGTTCTGTGTCATTATATGTTTTAATGTATATGCGGGTCTCGGGGAAGGTTGGCTTTGCCAGCAGAGCAGAGTCACCCGTTGGAAATCATCTTCAAAAACGGGTCTTTTGAAACTGGTCAAAAGTGTTCCAAAATGTGATCTTTATGTCAGTACAGATATTCTTTCAAAATAAACAAAACTCGCCTTAAATAATCCATATATCTAACACAGTGCGCCTGTATAGGCTATAGAAAGAATTTGTGATTCATTGTGCAATAAATCACTGGCGGAAATCCGTGACGCGAAAAGCCATCGTTCATGACGTCGCGTGTACATTCTATTAAGATAGACGGTCAAACGTCATTCATTCTAAACGTTAACACTACGACAGACTATAAATATATGCATTACAGTCAATTTGGATGGAATTTCTGCTCACAATGGCGAAAAGCTTGGAGAATATGACGGAAACAGCAACAAGATTGCCCATCAAAATATGTAAGGATCGAAATAAGGGTAAAAATGATAGTTTTTCGGTAGTTGGTGATAAATGATAGTTTGTAAGCAGTTGTTAGCAGACAAATCACTCGTTCTTGTGAGTTTGGTCTTCTTTACCACTGACCTCCACACTGCGATGTATTACTCAACAATTGTCAGCCTCGATACCGCAGTGGTTCATGCGTTCGACTCATGATCGAGAGCTCGTGCTTATGAATCGGGCACCCGGTATCGAGGTGTGTCCTTGGGCAAGACACATAATGGCACTTTCTCACTCCACCCAGGTGTAAATGGGTAGAAGTGGTATAATAGCCACTGCCTCTCTCTCGCGCGCGTGAAAACATCCGGAATGAGTGTTCGAGAGCTATTAAATAACCTTGTAGCTTCCATCGCAATCGAACTAAATAAATTAGTATTACTTATAGAGCTGATCAATTTCTCAAATATTTATCTTCTGGAGCCATTGTAAACAAAGATGGCATTATGAAGGAAGAAGTGTGATTATTTTACCATTTATACGATAACACGTGGTATTAAATTTGCCGTTTATTATCGCCATGACTAGCGGTTTTCATTTGACAAATGAATTTAATTTATTTAACTTTCATCGAAGTATTGTTCGTAGTTCGATGCACGTTAAATAAATTGCCTTTATTACTTATATTTACTTATTACTTAAATATTTACATAATTTCCCATCCACCATATGGCGGACAAATCCTGTTTAATGGCTAAACTGAAAGAAGAAACAATTGCACGCAGTGTTCGTTTTGACAGCGGAGCAGCGTCATTGGCGCCATCACGTCGTCATCGCCCAATCATATATATTGAAGCAATGTTTATTTCGACGTCACTGACTTCTCGTGACTCTTTGTATTCATTAAAGTATATCGGTATCCTGACACGGAGATGGCAGAAACGGGAAATCAACACACTGGGATGCCAATAACGAGTGCTTAGGAATGTGTGTCAAGAACTGGACCGAAAGACAATAAATAATACTTTGGAATCATAGCTAAAACGTTGCCATCGTATAAAAAGCTGTCATTCACTTATTACAATGAAACTAAAATCTGTTAACATTATTACGTTATATTACAGGCATAACTAAGAAATCCTACGATTCCTCACTGAATTAAATAGTGATAATCACCTCTGGCCTAGGAAGATTTATTTCCCATAAGGAAATATTTCCCTCTAGCCGGTCCTACTTTTCCAATGCAATCGCTATATTCAGACACGGGAACGTTTAGTTCACGTCGACGCGTTGTTCTCGACGTGACGTCAACGGAGTCCCCAAAGATGTAAACAACGTTCAGAACGTAAGGCGTTAGACTCGAGAGCAGTGTTGAATTAAAGATAACATAGACATAACCATTGAATTAGGGGTAAGTTTGGTTATTGTACTCTCGCATTAATTGTTTGATCACCATAATAAAGTCTGTTCTTTTATTGTCATTCAGTACAAAAGAAAGCGCTTCAAGATGGCGTCTATACAGGTTTGTTTCAGCAGCTTATGTGTCACTGCGTCCACTACCGTTTGCATGGTCTGTATGTTAAGAATGAACTGTACAAATAATTATATGAAAAACTTCTCCATCTGTTTTATCAAAATGCATCTAATATACACTTTATTGACTCAATCCATTTTAAATATGGGATTTATAAATCTCGGGAGGTTGAAAATCCGATAAAGAAATTCATGCGCAAGCGCACTCATTTCTTTATTGGCTATTAAACCCCTTGCGCACGAGTTTCTTTATCGGATATTCAACCTCCCGAGGTTTACAAATCCCTTATTTAAAATGGGCTGAGTTATAACCTCTATTTATCTTGTATTGAAAAAAAATGGGACACCTCTGGTATATGAATGTACCTACTTTGAACGATCAAAGCAGTGGCATATCCATTCTATGTCGACGCGGCCAGATTTACCCATAGCATTGCAGTGATCTGTACAAACACCGGAAACAAAATCTTTTGGCAAGTCTACTGTTGGAAATAAGTACATCATTATCATCGTTAAGAAAACACGCATATTCACATATATTGAATCATTTACGACTCCAAACAACTGAATTAAAAATTGTGAGATTTTGTATTCTAATTTAACTGATAAATACACTATCTGTTTTTATGATATGACGTCGTTGATAAGCAGTGACTAACGTCGAATGACCACATAAAAAGAAAGAACTAGAAATGGTGTTTGTAAAATACTATGCCCCTAACCATATGCTTTTCACTGAATGCCAATATATTCAAAGAACTATATTTAACCCAATTTTTCAAAGGGCCTAAATTCAGGAAAGGGGCATGCATAATCCTAATGAGAAGACAATACATTTCAGCTTTTTTTTTTTAGGAATTCCAATATGAATTTCAGAACCCTAGCATACATTTTATGTGGTGTACAGATGCCAAGATTTAGGAAGGATCATAAATCATAAAGTATTTTTTTTTGAATTTCTTCAATAATTTATCAGGTCAATCACTCAACACTAGCAACCTACTTTTCAAAGTTTAAGGCTCTAGCTTTATTGTTTTTGAGATATTTTGCTGACAATATGTTCTAGAAAGTGTATCCTTTGAAAGCATGAACTACACCAAAGAACTGGGAAATATGGAGTGTAAATGTTGTCGGGGCCAGGCTAGCCATTTTCGGTCAATTAGGCATCATCAGTGACCCTCAAATATTTTCAAAATTCTAGCAATGGAATCAATGATCATAAAGAACAAGGCAATACAAACACACAAATTCATCCAAATATTATCTAAGGGCCATAACTCAGGAAGGGAGGCATAATCCTGACAAGAAAAAATGCGTACAGATATTTTTTTTTTCATTTTTCATGAGGAATCCATACATAGAATTTCAAAACTAAAACTTGCGTTGTTCAGAAATTATGCTATGCATTAAAAAGCTTAATGGACGCGAGGACACATAAACGCACATACACACTTACAAACTTCCGAGAAGCAATATGCCCATCAAACTTCTTCGAAGTTCGGGACATACAAAGGAAAGTAGGGGCGAAATGAAAGGGTCAAAAGCATATATTTCATTATGCAGATCATGAATCCAAGAATATTCCGAATAATAATAATAGACTAATATAGAGTATCTTACATGAGTTGTCATATTTTATTGGATTTATTAAACGAGTTAATGAAAACGGATAAATGCGAGGCATTTTATCCTGTTTCTTCGGCGAGTTTAATACATTCATTAATACATGAACACGAGTGCAAGATGTTATTTATCATATGACATTTAAAACGCATTGTATTCACGATTTATTTACAAAAGTGTCAATACTCCGCAATTAGTAAACGCGACGTCGTTAGGACGTGGTAATATAATAATACGGGGCGTTACTAACTAATTTGCATATTTAATCCACTAGTGGATTATCGAACTTATGGCATGACGTTATTACATTCTCAGTCTCGACGTCATATGATAAAATAAATAAACAAATAATAATAATACTAACATTATAATTACAATGATAATAACAAATAAATTAATAAAACACAAGGAAACATGCACGTATGACCTTCGTCATGACAAAACATGTTTGTTTGTTTCTTTGCCATCAGTGCGAAAAGTACAGAAGAATGTGAACATTAGTGCAGTCTGATCAGCACATTACAATGTTTACTGCTAAAACAATTCATGCATCCTGTTTACATTTATAAAATGTCAAGACTCTGACTAGTATGTGTTGTTCAGCAGAATCCGCAAACCCGGATCCAATATTTTTATGCAAATATATGGGAATAGTTTTTTTTCTAAGCCCTTCTGTTCTGCACACTGATTTGACGTTAGTTTATTTTGGACGCTAACGTCACTGTCACTTTCCGGTGCTCTGCAGTTTGTAAACTGCTGTCTTCAAATGAAGTCTCGTCCACGTTATTACTGTCATTACGGTATGTCGACATAATAGACTCAGAGACCAAACAATGAGACATCACTGTCCACCCAGTTCAAGTTTGGCTAGGTTAACTAAATTCATAAAATAAAATAATAACTTACAATAAATTGGATATGCCTGCATTTCACCTGCAAAACAATAAAATACATTGAACACATAAAATCATCGTCATTGTTCGTGAGCTTTTCCCGATTATGGATTGGCAACAAAATAAATGAAACTCCGTTAGTGAGTTACACAATTCTTCTCCAAAATAATTCCCCCCCGAACGATACTAAAATGGCGACGACACTCTACTTGGCAACTGCTTAGAAACAAACGTTAACTTCGTCTTTTTTTTAAAGTTACGCTTATAACGTCACGTCTTGTTAAATAACATCTATTCATGCAGGAGAAAAGCCTCATATCCATTTTTTTACCTCCCGAAACGTTTTATATTTTGAATAAGAACTTCACTGAATTATGCCACATAATTCTATGCAAATTTGAAGGAAACTTTAAATAGGAATCAAAATGTAACTGCACTAATAGTGCATCAATAGACTAATGTTTCTATCCACTATAAATTTATCTAAATTTTAGATTCAACCATTCACGTATCATTTTCATTATAATAAGGTTTAACTGCTTATAAAGTTCCTTGTTCACTGGCATGGGTTACATCTCTCCTTCTAGAGGACATAGCGTCGTGACTAGTCGTATCAAGGTGCCCTGCCCGACCTGGACCTTGCCAACTCGTACACGTCCGTCGTCCCCTGTCAGAAACTGGTTAATCTTCCTTGTCGAAAAAAGCCTATTTTGTCTTAAGAGTAAGCTAAGACTTCATTCTCGTTCTACGAGATTTACGACTTTTCTTAGACTTCCTACTCCTACGAGATTTGGACCTTCTCTGCTTCATTTTCTTTGGAAACTATGGCCTCTTTCCAGACTTGGAAAATCTGTTTTGGTCTATAAAAAATTCGAATGAGGTTTTAAATAAATTGAAATCCAGACATTTTCGTGCTTCTTGTCTGTATTCTTACGATTTTTTCACTCTTTACACTACACTTCCTCATAATCTTATAACAGAAAGGCTTAATGATTTAATTGAATGGGCTTTTCACAGAGAAGATTCTCTCTATCTTGCATGTAATGTCAGAAATGCATTTTTCACTTCTAAAGAGCATAAGAATTATACACTTTGGTCATGTCAGAAAGTGTGTGATGCCCTCACCTTTCTACTTGACAATATTTATATTAGATTCGGTACTAAGTTATTTAGACAAATTTAGGGTATTCCGATGGGTACTAATTGCGCATCTCTAGTGGCTGATCTGTTCTTGTATTGTTATGAAAGAGACTTCATTTTGTCGCTTTCCATTGATAACCAATCTGAAATTATTGAAGCTTTTATCTCCACTTCTAGATATTTAGATGATTTATTAAATATTGATACTTCCTATTTTGATGGTTTGATCAGTCAGATTTACCCCCTAGAACTTCAGTTAAATAAAGCAAATTCTTCTGATACCGAGGCCCCGTTTTTGGATTTACATCTATCAATTGTAGATGGATTTGTTTCGTGCAAAATTTATGATAAACACGATGACTTTGATTTTGAGATTGAAAAATTTCCTTTTTTTGGATGGTGATGTTCCTCGTGCGTCATCCTATGGCGTTTATATTTCGCAATTAATTCGATTTGCTAGAGTGTGTAGTCATGTTACTGACCTCAACACTCGTAATAAATTATTAACGGCTAAACTCCTTCATCAGGGTTATTGGTACCATAAACTACGCAAAGCTTTTCAAAATTTTATAGACGCCATTCTGATTTAATTTCAAAATTCAATATTGGACTTAAATCTCTTCTGCAGCAAGGTCTATCGGAACCCGAATTTTATGGTGACTTAGTATATAAATTCAGAAAAATATATAACCGCAATGACTTCAGCACCCAATTTCGTAAAATCATTATTCGATATAAAAAGATTGGGTACAACATGGATATTATATGACAGACTGCATGCATGGTAGTTAAACCAATCACGGTTGGCAACTTTGCTTCCCTCTTTAATTGCACGCCGGTGGGTCAGGCCTCAGATTCTATGACGGCTCCAACGTAAAGGCTTATTGAGAATTAGAGAGATCTAATTCAAGATAATTTTGGTTGGTGCCTGATGCCCTGTCTCTGGTCGGGCCCATCGGAGTCTAACTGTTGGTTTTTCATTTGCTCCAGCATTTCAGTGGGTTCTTGCTGTCGAGTCCTCACCGTTGTCTCACCTCTGTGGTTCTTTGATTTTTGTGTTCACGGAGATGTTGCACTGATGAGTTAGGAGGCCGTCATGCGGACTGAACAAATTATTTGTCAAAATCGCGACGGAAGTAAGGGCGAGGATTGTGGCCCCCCCCCTAGTGGAAATCTTTCCACTGACCGTTCCAAGGCTTCTGTGGCGATTTATTTATGTTGTTGTTTGTTACTTACTGTGTGTATCACTTGTGTCTTTTTATTTCGGATGGCCATATGGCCATTTTGTGGGAAAGTAACTGTTCTTATGGCCTTCCTTTGTTTAGGTTTCCATTATGGTCTTGTCGCTTAATGTTTGTGTTTCTTTCCATTTGGTGTCTTTGATGGGTGGAGTAAGTTAATTGTACCGATTCCTGATCTTTGTTTTACTTCTACTTTTCTTTCAAATTCAACTTTTATTATTGTTTCGTTCTTCAAAGAGCAAATATACTGATTTATTATTACTGGTCTCGTAATATTCCCGCAGTTTGGAACATGGCAAATATTTTTTTGTTGAAACGAGTCTGTTTCATTAGCGGAACTGTATTCTTCGTCCGTGTTTTCGATCTCATTAGAAACCCGCATACTTTTCTGCATCTCGTTGATTCCGATATAAAACTCGGAAAAGTTCGTCTGATTATCTATGGCTAGCTCCGCGCACGACGGGGACGTTTAACCAAACTAGAGATTTTTTTCCTAGACTTATGAGTACTCGTTAGAACCACCTCAACGAGGCATTCACAATCTGTATTTGGACAAGACTTTGGAAATCTTTTTCACCAATAATATCTCAAGAGATACTATAGACGCAATTTTAGCTCATAGTTGTTTCATATTAATGTGACTAATTTTATGCATCGAATGAATAAGGTCCAGAATTTGATTGCTTCCTTATGAACACTAAATACATAGAGGTTGTTTGATTTTTATTTCACCGAATGATCACCAAAAGGCATATCACGAACGGCGAAGTCACGAGTGAAAGGGCTTGTGATGTCATTTCATTTCATTGTCGGGTAAATGTATTTATATATGCATATTTTGTATATATGTTTACCGGTCAACCAAAAATGAATATTTTGTTGTGCCTCTTATTTGTACCTAATTTTTAATTTATTTAATACCCGTTTTTTTTTTTTATTGTTTTTGGTGTGTGTGTGTGAGGTTTCTCCATGAAATGCTGGCTTTGAGTTATCAATTTAAATGGAGGAGAATATTTTTGCCTTGTAAAAGGGGAAAATGTATTACGTTTGATATTTCAAGGCTTTGCTGGTGCAAAACAAAAACGTTCCTGGCAAATCTAAGTGAATTCGCCCCTGACCAAATTTTCAACGTGAGTACGCTTACTCATACGCAAATACACACACATATTTTGATTTAGTAAATGTCCACATATAAAACGCTATTTTAAACATGGTGGCGGGTCTAGGGAAAGAATTAGCAACAACAACGAGGCAAGTCTTGATATTACGAAAAGCTCCTTAGGAGAGACAAAAGTAGTTCATATAATTATGTCGATCATTTATTGCTATATATTTCATTACGCATATGCGTAACATGCGTAGCGACCTAAACAAATATGTTAATCACAACTTACCTGCCATGACTACCAATACAACGGCCAAAAGAAGAGCAGTATGGACAAATCTTCGAGCCATGGTGAATTTCTAAAACAATATAAGCAAGTTTAGATTTTAAAAAGTATAATATGGCCTGGTTTTAATTTGCTTTAAACGGCCTACTCAGCATTATTAAGATAATGCTTATCTTACATTTTTCCTGGTTATGCTTATACAAAAGCGGTTAATCAGTACAACGCACGACCTTCGCGCATCGGGGCCTTGAGAAATAGATAAGACAGCTCTGGGCTTGCACACAGAGTTGAAACCGACTGCACATGAGTACTGGATAACCGCTTAGAAGGTCTTCGCCTTCGAACCCTATTGGTTTTATTTGAGATGTCACATCATCTTAAGTCCGGTAAAAAGTAGAAGTAAAACAAAGATCAGGAATTGATACAATTAACTTACTCCATCCATGAAAGACACCAAAGGGAAAGAAACACAAACACCAAGCGACCAGACCACAACGGAAACCCAAACAAAGGAAGGCCACATGGACAGCCACCCTCCCACAAAACGGCCACATGGCCATCCAAAATTAAAAGACACAAGTGATACACACAGTAAGTAACAAACAACAACATAAATAAATCGCCACAGAAGAGCCGCCTTGGAACGGTCAGAGGAAGATTTCCACTGGGGGGGGGGGGGGGGGGCTTAAATCGACCCTACGTGGCCACAACCCCCGCCCTTACTTCCGTCGCGATTTAGACAAATAATTTGTTCAGTCCGCATGAAGGCCCCCCAACTCAAAAGTCCCAAATGTCTCCAAAATGACCTAAAACTTTTGATGATACGTAAATCCTCAATTCAAACAGACAAATAGTGCAGCCATATTTTTGACAGGATCTGAACACTCCCCTTCATGAATTTGGAGGGAATAGAGAATTAGCGTGGTCATTCACCACACAAGAACATGGCCGGATCCAGCGAGAATCAAACCCCCGGTCCTCGAAGTTGGAACCACTTGTGTTATCCCATTTTGTAACAGAAACCTCCAAAAACGGGTACCCTGGCGAAGAATACAGGTCCAGACCAGACGACACAGAACGCGGCGTCTGATCAGGGCCTCCACTGTTGGCTAAATGTTGGGCCATTTTCCAAATACATTTTGATGAAAACACAGCCTGACACCCCTACATTTTGAAATGAACTCCAGTTATATATAAGGAAGAAAATTCCATTTGGTACAAAAAGAGTTATTCATAGCGACAGAGTAGGAGCTATAATTATTTTCATTTTGGGGGGATTTAATGGCGTAACTGCCGAAGCCAGCCAGGACTTATGCATACGATGCGAGTACTTATTAATCTTTTCGATGCTCTATTATATGCAAATAAAGGAATGTTTGGTGCACGCATTAGAGCCGCCCTCTTTCGAACAGATTTTCAAAGTTCCAAAAGTATTTGAATTATTGATGTTTGACTTTGTTTCTTAAACGTTTATTTTTGTATAACGCCTATTAGAATATATTGGAATTTTACAAAACAACTGTGATAAAAAGTTTGATATTTTTTCTTACTTCTGTTTTGAAAACTAGTTAGAACCGCCTCGGCGAAGTGGTTCTAACGATCTTCCATAACCTATGATTTTCAGCAGACATTAGAAAAATAATATTTACCCTGCAAACCCAAATTTTACCATATAAAAGTGGGGTATAAGAGGCTTATAATAATATACTCGTGTTTTCGTGGTGTCCAAAAGTTGAACGTCATTTTGTTTAAGAAATATATCAGCTCCAGCTGTGATTTGTTGAGTTATAAATCACAGTTAGGGGGTCAATTGAAAAAAGTAGATCAAATCACGTGCGCGTAGCGCGCGTGATTTGTCTACTTACAACTGACCGACAAACTGTGATTTGATACTCAACAAAACATAGACATCTACTTCGATTCTAACAGGATGAAATCGGCAATAATGCTGCCGTTTCCTTCAATATCTCACAACTTTGCGCCATTGTTAGATGAAATCGAGCTTAAATGATGGGCTGAAACACAGTATTTATATCCTTTGCTGACGTTTTCGATTCGAGAATATGACGTTACACCATCTATCGTCAAAGACGAACTAGTAACGTCATAAATTGGCAGTTTTAATGACGTCACTCGTCACGCTTTCTTTGCCGAGATTTGTTGCAGAATAAAACACAGTTATGTCCCATTCCCTATATAGACGCGCTGTGATAATTTAAAGATTATACGGCGTAACTGCCGAAGCCAGCCAGGAATTATGCATAAGATACGAGTACATATTAATATTTTCGATGCTCTATTATATGCAAATAAAGGTATGTTTGGTGCACGCATTAGAGCCGTCCTCTTTCGAACAGATGTTCAAAGTACCAAAAGTATTTGAATTATTGATGTTTGACTGTGTTTCGTAAACGTTTGTTTTTGTATAACATTACGAAAACATGCCTATTAGAATATATGGAAATTCAAAAAAACAACTGTAATAAAATGTCTGATATTATTTCTTATTCCTGTTGTGGAAACGCGTTAGAACCGCCTCGATGAGTTGGTTCTAACGATCTTCCACAACCTATGATTTACTGCAGAAATACGAAAAATAATATTTACCCTGCAAACGACAATTTTACCATAAAAAAGTGGGGTATTAGGGGCTTAAAATTATATAGTCGTGGTTTCATGGTGTCCAAAAGTTGTACGTCCTTTTGTTTTAGAAATAGATCAGCTCTATCTGTGATTTGTTGAGTAATAAATCACAGTTTGGCGGTCAGTTGAAAAAAGTAGATCGAATCACGAGCGCGTAGCGCGCGCGATTTGTCTACTTACAACTAACTGACCGACAAACTGTGATTTATTACTCAACAAATCATAGACAAGTGTTGATCTATTTGGATTCTAACAGGATGAAATCTGCAAAATGTTGTTGTTTCCTTCAAAACCTCACAACTTTTCGCCATTGTTAGAAGAAATTCCGCTAAAATTATCAACTGAAACACATGCATTTATATCCTTTTTTAACGTTTTCGATGCGAGAAAATGACTTTACACCGTCCTACGTCAAGTAAACCGACAAATGACGTCATAAATTGGCAGTTTTAATGACATCACTCGTCACGCTCTTCCTTGCCGTGATTTAATGTAGAACAAAACAAAGTTATTTTCCATTGTCTATATAGGCGCGGTGTGAATTTATTCAATCATCAGGAATCGGTACAATTAAACCCCACCTCCAATCAGAGACACCAAAGGGAAAGTAGCAGGAAATAAATAGACACTAATGGAAAATGACAGTTACTTTCCCACAAATAGCCGATTGGCTGTCCAAAAGAAAACAAAGATACGAGGGGAGTTCAATAAATTCGTAGAACTCGGCTTTTAACTCACATATGGGAACCCAAGGTGGTTTCAACATATTTCAATATAACCCCCATTTACTTCAATGCATTTGGCCCATTTTGTTTAAAATAAAAGTCGTCTATTTGGTCTTCAAATAAAGTCTCTGTAGCAGCCTTGAGCTCATCATCAAATTTCGAAACAGATAATAATTACTTGGGGCTAGGTCTGGACTGTATGGCTGGTGATTTAACTACTCGAATGTGCACTTTGGAATAGCTTGACTTGTGCAAACTGGCATTATCATGCAAAAGAAGGACATCGACAGCCAACTTTCCTCTTCGTTTTAATAACAAAAAATAACCGCGTCAGAAGAACCGCCTGGGAACTAGTGTGTTTTTGTGGGGGGGGGGGGGGGTGCTAAAATTGATTTTACGCGACCGCAATCCTCGCCCTTACTTCCGTTTCCCTTTAGACAAATACAGCACGAAACAATTGGAGTATAAACCAGTAGACGGACTCAGGTTGACCCTCTGTGAACAAGGCCGATAGGCTATCCAGAACAAAAAGAAACCAGCAACACTCACATGCAGACGAACTATAGAAACAATATCCGAGAAACATTTTTTTTTTTTACATTAAAAATATCTCGACTGAATCATCCCAAGGCCTTAAATAACCAAACTAGAAGTGATGAACAATGATCAGGAATCGAAACAATTAATCCACACTCCCATCAGAGACACCAAAGTGAAAGAAACACAAACATGAAACAACAGACCCCAATGGAAACATTAATAGCGGAAAGCCAAAAGGACTGTTACAGTCCGACAAAATGGCCAATAGGCTATCCAAAATAAAACAATATAAGCGACACAAACATCCAAAGACACCATAACAAAAACAAATCGCGCCAGAAGAACCGCCTTGGAAAGCCAGCGGAAACGAATTCCACATGGGGGCTTAAATAGATTTTACGTGGCCACAATCATCGCCCTTACTTCAGTCGCGATTTAGAAAAATAATTTGTTCAGTCCGCATGAAGGCCTCCTAACTAATCAGTGCAACAACTCCTTGAATACAAAAATCAAACAACCACAGAGATGAAACAACGGTGAGGACTTGACTGACCATATGTGCTAATTGCCATATGCAAATTATGAATCGTTTAAAACTATATACTATATAGGTCACTTTTTGAATCAAAGAAAGTCGAGATAGTGTTATAAATTATATTTATTTCTTGAAAAATAATACAACAAAAACAAACAATTGAATGAAAAAACAATAAACATAAATGATGTATAATATTACAAATAGTATCGCCAAGTATCAAATATATCAAGTGTACTTAGAAAAATAAATCAGTCTGAAATACATAAATTTATACGCCAAGACTGTAAAATGCAAATAGGTTTTAAACAATATAAATTTTCAAGAATGGCCGATATTGTCGACAAAACGGATAAATATAATAAAATAAAAACATATATAACGATCAGTAGCGAATGCTCAAGAAACACTGTTATTAAACACAACATGACAAGTCCAACGAAAATGAACTAATCACCCTGTATGTCTTTCATTTGTATTATTTATTATTGTCACACAGTGCATTTTGTTGTGCAGACTTTATTGTCTAGCCTTTCAGACACTTTCTGCAAAAGTTCTTATTCTGTGATTTCGCTGGTGGTCCATTTCTGCACTATCTTCAATTCCTGTTCTATTCTATTCTACTCTGTTGCGGTTACATTCGTACGTTATTGATTGATTTTAGAATAGTTTGTAAGATGAATGAAAGAGTGAATTTGATTGGCTGATAACGGGGTTCCGTCACAAAACTAACCAATAACAGGCACGCTGATGGATTTGATACATAGTTTAGCCGACAACTAAAAAAAAGAGAAGTTCAGAAAGAAAAATCTAATTATTCAACAATGTCATAACCTTTCAAAGATTTCCTTTGACATTTGTGAGTATATTACAGTTCAGGTATATCGCAGATAATCCCTTGTGTGAAATACATTACGCAAACACGCCTATATAGATACATTACCACCTTTATCGCCGTAAAAAATGAAAATTTTAAGATTAAACATTGCGATATTTTTCATATTTCTGCTCAAAATATAGATTGTGGACACTCGTTAGGACCGCCTCATCGAGGCGGTTTTAACGAGTATCCACAATCTTTGTTTTAGAGCAGAAATAAGAAAAAAACGATATTGTTCTTATTTATGCTCAAAATATAGATTGTGGGCACTCGTTAGGACCGCCTCATCTTTGAATTGTTGTGTTTGAATTAAGAAATAATCTCCACCTACCGTGTGTTATCGTGATTAACACACGGTGTTGGAGGGCAGATTGCGAAATATTAATTCACGACGGCGAATCACGATAACACACCGGGTGCGTGGAAATTATTTCGATTCTAACATGATGCTAAACTGAAAAACAGTAGTAACAAAGCGTTATCTTGGGGACTATTTTGCAGCGGATGTCGACAGATGGAAATGTTTACATGCAACGTCACGATGACGCCAAATTGCACGCACCACGTTGACGACGTGAATTATCGCATATTTGCAAACGCTGACGTTTCCACTGGGTTCAATGGGAAAAACGTTAACGTCTATATTTTAGAGCATAAATAATCAAAAAAAGGTATACCCCCGGAAACCCCGCTTTTACTATATAAAAGTGGGGGTCCAAGAGGGTCAAAATTATATAGGCGTGTTTTCGTGGTGATTGTCATTTTATTCATAAATTTACCTCTGAAATTGCCAGGGCATTGACAACAATTGAAATCATACGTGTGATAATCTTCTTTCGTATACCCATAAGAATAACCTGAATATATTTATTAGTATTTCTATCAGCAAACTGCAGATTGCACAGATATTCAGGGTTTAAATCAGACTAATAACACAAAGGATACACCCTTTTTGCTTTACCATACCAATCATCAAAATTTAACATGAAACCATCGTTGATTCATCTCATCAATTTATCCCGGCTGAGTTAGATATAATTCTACACAGATATATTAACTGTCATATATATATATACAGCCCGTGTGATAATGGCTCCCAACATTTAAACCGGACCAGATTGAAGGCAGGGTGTACCTGATATTACTACCAGATGGATCCTCTGATGTTATTTCTCATGCGTGTTGTGTTGGTGACAGTCTGATCTGTCAAACGTCTATTCTGTCATTCGATATCTTCAACATGTCGAGATATGGCCATATATATGTGACCCGTCACGCGAAAATGTACCTTTTGGGAATTTTTGGTGAAAATGAGTTGTAACTGTTTTCAGATATAAAGGTATTTGAGAAACAATTTTACACCGAAATGAATAAAATACTTCTCAAGGTGTCAGATTTACAATATTTTAAACATAGGTACCCCAAACGCAATCACGTCACAGAATACCAATTCGACGTCATGGGTTACGTCAACAAGCTGTTAAAGGTAAAGTCGCAGGTAATAATGCAAGGAAGCATCTGAAAAAAGAAATTTCAATTCAGTAAAACATTTATTTCCTTAACACTGTTTCATTATTAAGCATTTCTTTGAGAAATCTGGCATATTGTCGTCGTCCGAAACTGTTTAGTTGTAACGATTGCGAAAGGAAGATCAAAACAGTTTTTACACATTATATGAGCAAGAAATCGTATTATTTGCATGAGTGAACAAACGCGAAGAATAGCCTGCGCATCAGCATAGACTGATCAGCGCATATAAGGCAAGCTTTTGTGATCGTGGCTCTATGACAGAATTCAAATCATCTAAGGCTACTGACACTGAGCAGACTGTTGTCTTACATATATCTGGTTGGAAACTGGTACCAAAGACCGATTTCCTCGCGACGAGACTCATGAGATACCAACACACCATTCACCGCTAAGGTGCGAGCCTTGCTCTGGTCAAACGAGAGACACCATGTTCTGCAACGGAAGGTCTTTTTTCTCGGTACTGTGGTTTTCGACCACATCTGATTTACGGTCGGCTTGAAATAAGTGAAAAAATATTGAAAGGGTCGTTAAACAAACAAACAATAAATAAATAAATAAACACATAATGAAATAAGAAAAGAAAGAAAAAGATACTGGGGTTTTCAGATTGTATAGTATTTTTTCAGTTTTCGAAGGATTAATCCAATACAATCATATGTTCTGGATACTCATTAGAAAACGTGAGACAAGGTGGCGGGATCATTGCCGGTTAATTTGTGGTCAGTTCCTGGACCTTATCCTGATCCTTTACAATTATGATTATCTATATATCTATCCATCCATCCATTATCAATACGGTAGGAGGGATTTTTAGCCAGCACAGGAGATGATTCCCTCTGCATATAGGATTCCAATTTACGTCCCGATCAGAAGGACGGCGCACTTTGGTGTATTCATCCCCGCGAATGATGCCAGTGGAGCATGTTCTGACACTGGAATTGTATTACCACTGACACGAATCGTACCGGAGACTTCACACATCAGAGGCAAGTGTGCTAACCGCTGATCTGCCTCGCCGCTCTGGAGAAACTGGTACCGTCTAACGTAAACCACACCGACAGGTTCCGATGCCGTCAAATTATAAATTTCCATGACTACTTCTCCAAAACCTTCCATATTTCAACTGCCACAATAGAGTTTCCCAAGCTGGTATCACTGTAAACTTACTCCTGCTAACTAACGAAAAGAACTATCAAATATAGCGATGAACCAATTGGGACCTCGCCCCGCACATCGGGGCTTAGAAAAATAGACTGGGCTGCATGATACTTCCATGCAGAGCTGAAACTGACCGCACATGATGACTGGTACACCGCTCAGAAGGACTAAGCCTGCCCAGGCAAAATGGTGTGAGTCAGACCGTCCAATGCATATAAGCATTTTTTGTTTCGTAGAGCGGCAGGCTTGAGATGTCATTTCATCTCAATGTCGGGTAAAAGTCCCACAAAAGTGGCAGCAACGTCTCCAAATGACCTATATAGTGTTGACGGGGATGTTAAACCTCAATTCAAACAGACGCACAAAACCAATTTGGACCTCATCTCCAGATTGTTGGTCTTTAAGCCGAGGTCCCGTCGCCGTATGACCTTAGATGCTGGTGTGACGTACCCCCCCACCCCCGCACACACACACTAATCTGTATTATGGCAATCATAAACGACAACTCAGTGTCTACACATCATCATTTTTCTCTTACAATGGTACTGGACAACAGTTATGACCCCGCCCATTGGGGCTTTAATAAATAAATGGGCTGCATGATGCTTCCGCGCAGAGCTGAATCCAACCACACGTGAGTAATGGTAAACCGCTCAGACGATCTAAGCCTGTCCAGGCAAATCGGTGCGAGTTTGACCCTCCATGCCATTTCATCTCAATGTAGAGTAACAGTCCCACAAACTTGGCAGCAACGTCTCCAAAATTACCTATATAGTGTTGACAGGGACGTTTAATATCCAATTAAACAAACAAACTGCCGAAACTTGACAACAGCATTGTTTTTTTTTTTTCTTTTTTTCGTCAGGTGTCACAGTGGAGACTCAGATCATGGTATTTAACTGAATTTTCAGAATTGATTACTCTTGCTTACTATATTTTATATAAGCTTGCTAGCGCGTTCGCGTTAATATAATTAATAATTGTGGGACTTCAACTCGTGTTCAGAACAACTGACTTGAAGTGACGGCTTCTATATACGGACATGATTATCATGAAAATATTCAGTGACAATTTATTTTATTGATTTATATCATGTTGTATATGTCTTTATTTGTATGTTGAATATTGTTCATATATTATGTGTCATACATATATGTCTGTGTCCTTTAACCTTGCATGAAAACACCACTTAGCACATTCTGACTTACTTACAAATTCCCCGCTCCAATATGGTTGCAGTGTGAAAGTTTTTTTTTTTTTTTTTTGTGAAGACATATTTATTTTTGTTTTATAGATTTCAATAGTCTCTTTTCTTCACGTTCACTATGGAGAGATTTTTCACAAGAGAACCTCGGGGAATTCTATGTAAGTCCTGTTACTTTCATTATTTAATTTCGAATTTATAAATGTCTGCACCTGGCAAGTTAAAATACTTAGATGCTGGCCAAGTAAAATCGATTTTCCCCCCAGTGGAATTCTTTCCACTGACCGCTCCAATGCGGTTCTTTTGTGGCGGTTTATTAATGTTTTTGTTTGTTACTTACTATGTGTATCACTTGGGTCTTTATATTTTGGATGGCCATTTGGCCATTTTGTGGGAAAGTAACTGTCCTGATGGTCTTCCTTTGTTTAGGTTTCCATAGGGGCTTTGAGAAATATATGGGCTGCATGATGCTTCCACGCAGAGCTGAATCCGGCCCGCACACTAGTACTGGTAAACTGCGTAGAAGACCAAAACCTGTCCAGGTATCGCGGTGCGCGGCGGACCGTCGATGCTAATAAACCCTTTTGGTTCCATTGGGCGACAGGGCTTAAGAAGTCATTTCATCTCAATGTCGGGTAAAAGTCCCACAAAATTGGAAGCAACGTCTCCAAAATGACCTCAAACAAAACACTCTAAGCCACTGTGTTAGCAATGTGTTGGATGAAGGAAATCTTGCTTCAAATTTTTAAGAACTGTGATTGGATTCGTGCTGATCACTTGTTAACCATTGCCTGTTGCAGAGGCGTATTTGGGATATAGCTAGACCGTTGATGGGCAGGTTTTTTGGTTTTCAGTGAGCGGTAGTGGGTTGTAGGCACTGTGCTTACAGTATCTATCCCTGCACCTTGCTGGTAGTGTTTTTCTGTGTAAATGTGACTGTTTTTTTAGTGGATTTTAAGTCTTCATCATATAGTGTGAATTACATTATATACTGCAATTTATCACATTGTCATTTTTGACACAATATTATTGCAGTGTAGACTAATGTAAAATCATCAGTGTTTTAATACTTAATATTTTTGAGAAATATTTCAATTTCTGTGAATGATAGAGGCATTATTTTATAATATAAAACAAGTGACATTTTTCATTGAAACTGCACTCTGAGGAAGAAAAGATGCATAAATAGGTTGAGCAAATAGAGGCAGGTAATAAATACAAAGTCATCACACAAGAGGAATATGATTCTTAGTTTTCTATAAATGCCAATAACGATATAGGGGCAGTTGGTGCAGTTCCAAATACAACTGTTGTAAATGCACCTTTTTCTAGTACTCCCTCAGTAAGTAAACCGGGTGTACGTCATAAATTCGGTTTTCGTTTTCCTGCATCGTCCCCTATACGAGGAATGCAACATATCATCAGTAGCAATCCTCAGCCTCAACCATTAATTACTTCTCATATTGCAACACCATACATTCAGCCCAAATTACCCATATTTAGTGGCCAAGAAGACCCACAAAGGATGGGGTTACATATGAAGTTTGGGGTTTTGAGGTAAAATGCCTCCAAAACACACAATATCTGCCTGAAGCTATTAGACATTGCTTGAAGGGCTACGCTAGAAGTACAAAAGTTCCCCTAGGTGAAACAGCTACAGAAGCTGACATTTTACAGAGGTTAGATGTATTTTTGGGTGAAACTATGATGCAGATTTTTTATTATGATTTTCAAAAAGACAAGGAGTCTAATGTTCAGTATGGCTCAAGATTAGAGCAAACACTATCTCGTGCCATACAATTTGGATATATGGATATCCAAGCAAAAGATGCCATGTTACGGACCCAGATTTGGACCGGTCTACATCATAGTGTAGTTTGTATTTTCTTGTCCTTTGTGATTATTGATTCCATTGTGGAATTTTGAAAATATCTTGAGGGTCACTAATGAGGCCCAATTGACCGAAACTAGCTAGGCTGGTCCAGAAAACATGTACAATCCATATTTTCCAGTTTTGCAGTGTATTCCCTGCTGTCAGAGGATAAACCTTTTATAAAACATATTCATAGCCAGCAACTTAAGAATTCAACTCGGCATCTTTTTGATTCAACGAAAGAAATCAGGAAGGTCGAACAGGAGGATGCATGCAACATTCAGGTCAAGCTTCAAATGAGCCCGATTCTGCTCAGTTGCTGAAGCAAATGAATGAATTAATGGAAAGAATGAAAGTCATGGAGAAGAAGCTTGATTCGCAGCAACAAGCGTTGTCTTCGAAGCAGTTTTCTCCTTCAGACAGCCATTATTACCAACAGTTTGATAGGCCTCAATTCAATAGAGGCCGAGGTAGAGGTTTTGGCCGATGTTTTAACCGAGGCTACAATCGTGGTACAGGCAGAGTTTATGGGAGAGGATATCAGCATTTTAATACTGATGACAGTGGTCAGTCATATAGGGATGGCGGCTTTCGCGCCCGAAATCGCGGTTGTGCCAACGGCCGAGGTGCCAACCGGGGTGGAAATGCGAGAGGTGGTCAGTCTTTAAACTGAATTATTCCCCTGTTGTTGGGCAAACAGGCAAGGCATATAGATCTGATATTAGATGAAGCCCAGTTGAAAGGAGGGATGGAAAACCCTTGTTTGAGAGAACAGAAGGCTCCTCAAATGAGTGAGAACTTTTCGTAAATGGTTTGAAACGTTAAGCTTGATAGATACTGGATCTATGATAACCTCTGTGGCTGAGTCTTTTCACCAGTCTAAATCGCGACAGAAGTAAAGGCGAGGATTGTGGCCAATCGTAAAATCGATTTAAGCCCTCCAGTGGAAATCTTCCACTGACCGTTCCAAGGCGGCTCTTCTGTGGCGATTTATTTATGTTGTTGTTTGTTACTTACTGTGTGTATCACTTGTGTCTTTTAATTTTGGATGGCCATATGGCCATTTTGTGGGAAAGTGACTGTCCTTATGGCCTTCCTTTGTTTAGGTTTCCATTATGGTCTGGTCGCTTAATGTTTGTATTTCTTTCCCTTTGGTGTATTTTATGGGTGGAGTAAGTTAATTGTATCAATTCCTGATCTTTGTTTTACTTCTACTTTAGATTCTCTTCCGAAGTTGAATGATTTAACCAAATTTGGTTTATCATTACAAGGAGCAGCTGGTGTAGAAGTGAATTGAAGTGTTTGAGTTTTATGTCTCACCAACAGCTAAGGTCATAAGGAGACGGGACCTCGGTTTAAAGACTCATCCGAAAGTCTGGAGAAGCCCGAGATCGATCCTGCGACCCCTGGTTTGCAAGGCGAGTAGCATAACCACTACACCACGGAGGCTTATAAGCTGGTGTAGAGCGACCATATAAAGGCCATATTGAAGCTGAAATTTCAGCACCCATTTTATCAAATCATGTTTTTAATTTCATGGTAGTTTTAGATACACAATATATACACAAATTTAATTCTCTTTGGTAAGACAGAGAGTACTGCAAAGGAGGTACCGGTTGAATGGAAAACAACATTTGATTGCTTGTGTACTGATATCATACCCGTCAAAACTCCCCCCCCCCCCCACCAAAAAAAAAAAAAAAAAAAATACATTAATTGCGAATTGGTCCACATAAGGTAAAAACTATACATGGCATTGCTACGAAGTCTGGTGATTTTGACACACCTGTAAAAGAACATGTGGATACTTCGTTGTCAGGGAATTTAAACATATGTCCCAGAGTAGTTTCATTGAAGTCTCAAAGTAATCAGTACGTGTTCCAGTCAATGGAGATACCACCAAAATCACTATTATGTACGCTGAATAGCGTATCAGTAGTAGATTCATGGACTCCTGATACTCACAAAAGTCAGATAAAGAGTCTAGTGATATAGACCTAGAGCAATTAGGTGTGCCGATTGACAATGATAACTTGTCACCCGGTCAAGTCTTACGTGTAAAACAAGTATAAGGTAACTGGTCTCATATCTTTTCCAAGGGTTCTACTGATCTTGGAAAAAAAACAGATATATTAAAACATCAGATCTGGTTGAGTGATAATACTCCTTCTAAAGAGCCGTACCGTAAGAACCCTCCTGCTTTCTTCGAGGAAGTTCGCCATCATCTTAAAGACATGTTGGAAGCTGATGCAATTAGGCCATCACAAAGTCCTTATTCTTCCAACGAAGTGTTGGTAAGAAAATGTATGGCAACCTAAGATTCTTCATAGATTTTAGAAAGTTAAATACTCGTACCATCGCTTCCACGTATAGATGATACTATAGATATCTTTATAGGTGCGAAAAACTTCTCTAAATTAGATCTAAGGAGCGAATATTGGCAGGTGGAGATGGAGGAACAAGAAAAAAAAAAGACTGCTTTTTCTATTGGATCTTTTGGGTTCTTGGAATGTAATAAAATGGCGTTTGAAATAACTAACGCTCCTCCCACATTTTCTAAGACGATATTTTGATATATACCAATACATTCGAAGAGCATATAAAGAGACTTAATGTAGTTTTAGTAGACTACATCAACATGGACTGAAAATCAAACCGTCAAAATGTGATTTTTGTAAAACAAAAGTGACCTATTTAGGCCATGTAGTTAGTGCTGATGTTGTTGAGACTGACCCTGACAAAATGTAGGCATTGTCTAAATGGCCAGTACCTCATAATGTTAAGACATTACGTTCTATTCTGGGTTTTACTGGCTATTATCGCAGATACATTAAATACTATGCCAGAATAGTAAAGCCACTTAATGACCTGTTGGTTGGACATCCAACCAATAAACAAACGGTGGTGAAATGAGGAAGAAGAAGAAGAAGGTAACTCCATGGAAAAAGGGAGAAACTGAACAAAATGCTTTTGATACGTTAAAAGCAAAATGTACATCCCTCCAATGTCAGCATATGCTGATTTCAGCAAGCCTTTAATAGTGCGTACAGATGCCTCTAAGGAGGGTCTTGGGGCTGTACTGTATCAGGAACAGGATGGTGTAGAAAGAGCTATTGCGTATGCTAGCCGAGTGTTGCGAAACAATGACAGGAATTATCCCGCCCGTAAACTGGAATTTTTATGTTTAAAATAGGCTACAACGAATAAATTCCATGTTTATCTTTAAGGTAATCAGTTCCAAGTTTGTACGGATAGCGATCCGTTAACATATATACATGTACTTACATCAGCAAAGTTAGATGCAACTGGCCATAGATGTTTAGCTGCTCTTGGTGTATACAATTTTAGTTTACAGTACAAGAGTGGCAAAAGAAATGATGATGCTGATTGTCTTTTAAGGCGTCCCCAACAAGAAGTGACTCTGTTACCAGACGCTATGTGGGCTATACAGCAAGCAGGAATAATAGTCCTTATGCTGAACCATTGGTAGTAACCTGTGCTGCCCAATTGTCAGAATATGTTGATCCAAATAATCAACAACCTCTGGGTTCTACAGAACTAGGTTCTGTTGACTGGTCAAGTAAACAGTTGGAGAATCGTTATATTTCAAAAGTTCTGTCCTACATCCAGAACACGTAAAAAACACACGGCACTGGACAAATATAGTTCTGACTGACGGTATTTTATACCGCAGTACTGTTAAAAAAATAATTCTATCATCAGCTTTTCGGGACCTTGTGTTAAAACAATTACACGCTGAGCTTGGACATCAAGGTCAAGTTAAAACTTTATCTCTTGTCCGATATAGATTCTTTTGGCCAGGATTTGAAACTGATGTACAGTTGAAAGTAGAAAAAATGCATTCGCTGCATCAGTCGGAAAACTAATCCAAATCGTATTGCAGAATTAATTTCTATTCATAGTACCCAGCCAATGGAGCTGGTGTGCATTTATTTTTTGTGGAAAAGTCGAATGGCGGTTATGAAAAAATATCCATTGGAGTCTCACTGTAGGTTTTCTTTTGCTCTAGCATTTCTGTTGTTTCTTGCTGTCGAGTCCTCACCGTTGTTTCATCTCTGTTGTTGTTTGATTTTTGTGTTCACGGAGATGTTGCACTGAAGAGTTAGAAGGCCTTCATGCGGACTGAACAAATTATTTGTGTCAATCGCGACGGAAGCAAGGGCGAGGATTATGGCCACGTATAATCGATTTAAGCCCAACCCCTTCACACGGAATTCGTTTCCGCTGACCGTTCCAAGGCGGTCCTTCTGTCGCGGTAATTTTTGTTATGGTTTGTCTTGGGTGTTGGTGTCGCTTATATTATTTTATTTTGGATAGCTTTTTTGGCCATTTTGTGGGAAAGTAACTGTCCTCTTGGCTTTCCGCTGTTGGTGTTTCCGTTGGGGTCTGTTGCTTCAAGTTTGTGTTTCTTTCCCTTTGGTGTCTCTGATGGGACCGTCGGGTTAAATGTATCGATTCCGGACCATTGCCTCTACTTCTATTTTGTCATAAGCGACCATTTTACAAGGTACGCCCAGGCTTTTCCGACACGAAATCAATTAGCAAGCATCACAGCTAAAGTACTATTTGATAACTTCATAGTACATTACGGTTACCCTGGTCGATTACATAGTGACCAGGGAAGAAATTTTGAAAGCTCTATTATAAAAGAGCTTTTTAATCTGGCTGGAGTAGAAAAGAGCCGGTCAAGCCTTATTCGCGTTCAAAACTAAGAAAACAATATTTGAAATTGTAGTCTGCTACTACCTAGAGCTTGAACGGTTATTATATACATTCACAGCTCAGTGGTGATTCTCATCTGAAGATGGTAACGTTCATGCTCTTATTATGATAAATCATAATTAGCCGATCAATCGAAAACACAATCTGTGCGGGTCTCTGTGGGTAGCAGGATCTCATTTCCCCTCAGTCAAATTAAACGACTGCGTGTATTCGCAAACCGATCCCAGTTTTTGTTGATTGCACATTGTAAGGTGTCCCCCATGATATAGTTTTTGCTTGCTTTGACAGTCCAACGACTCATCTCAGACTGCACCCGTTCGTATTGCTCTATGTGATACGCGTTAGGCAAGAGCATCAGGATAATAAATGAATAAATGCTAGAAAAACAAGCTAGTTGATTGTTGTCTATTTATTTAATTACCATTCTTATATCGTCAAGAACATATTTAGTCAATATGTTTTACAATGCCTCGGTAAGGCGGTCATCAGTCTGCCTTTCCAATAATGTTCACCACTATAAAATCAACTTCGCGATGTTACCCGGTATTTAACAGGGATTGGTATAATCACTGACTTGTTACGCCAAGGTCAATTTAATAATACTATTGTTGTTGCGTTAATTTTTTTTATATAATCAAATCAAATAAAAATAAAAAAACTCTTGTTTAAAACCAAAACGAAAATAAACGGAACAGAACAGAACAGGACAGAACAAAATTTTATTCGCAATCCTGTAGGCTATACAACCCGCGCGGACATAGAACATCCATAAACAATTTCATTTTTGTCAGTGTTCTATTGACGTATACAATCTTCTCCACCAGTACAACCAATGTAAATAAAATGTTTTCATTTTACATAGTGTCAGTAATTGTAGCTAGCTGTCACAAGGTTTGGAAAAGGTGTTTATTTTGTTATTATTTTGAATCTTCATTGTATAACAATATGTGTAAAAAGAACTCCGACGGTTGCGGTAGACGTTCATCTTGCAGCTCACACGACTACCGCAATCCTATTGAGGAGATCGAATTGTTCAGGTTCCCGCCCCATCCTACCGAAACAAAATGCAAGACTGGTGTTCGGGACGCAGTAAACAAACCCGAACAAAAGCTGCATCACAAAACGTTAACAAGTGTGTAATGACTATCACAAAACCCCCACTTTATTAAGAGAAAAGTAGGGTTTATGGTAAATATATTAGCTTAACGATTCTCGCCCAAAGACATTGGCCGCGGGTATCCACTAGATCCGCCTCCATTCGGTTGTTCTAATGAGCACCCCAATCCCCGCTCGGAGCACGGATAAAAAAATCGAGTAGCCATCGCAATAACAAGTCTAACAGGGAGTGAGGCCGTTAAAATGAATTATTGATCTTGTTATTACTAGTATTATTGTTATTATTATTGTTATTATTATTATTTTATTATTATTACTCCATTATTATTTCCTTAATTTCAAGAGTTTAATCAGCATATTATAATTTGTTTTATTATTATCACAAATGTCTTCAATCTTTGTTTTAAAAATAAAATTAGAAACATTACGAAAACACGCCAATTCAAATATATTGAGAAAAATCACAGTAACAAAAGAGGAACCGTTTATGATAAAAAAATCTGAAATTTTTCACTTTTCTGCCCAAGATATAGATTATGGTGAACTGTTAGAACCGCCTCGCCGAGACGGTTCTTACAAGTAGCCACAACCTGTTTTTGAGCAAAAATAGTTTCTTTCAAGTACCCAAAATCTATGTTTTTAAACAGAAATAAAAAAATAATATTTACCCTGTAACCCCCAGTTTTAATATAAAAAATTGGGTTTTTACGTAGGTCAAAATTATTTTGGAATGTTTTCGTGATGATTCATCCAACAGTTTTGCGTACGGTAGGAAAAATCGTGCGCGGATAATCCAAATTTGGACAAAAACTGTAAACTCACATAACGAAGAAAAAAAACGCCCGCTTGGGGGGGTGTAAATGTCATGCGTCAATCTGCGCGTCGATGGGTAAGAAATTATACGCTCTACTCAACGGGGCAATAAATCGGCATTAAGCGACAGCAAGGAATAATCCTGGACTAAATGGAAGTGAAGGCAATGATCAGGAATCGATACAATTACCACAGCTCCTATCAGAGGCACCAAAGCGACAGAACAACAAACCCTAATGGAAACATCAAAAACGGAAAGCCAAAAGGACAGTTACTTTCCGACAAAATGGCCAATTGGTGATCCAAAGCAAAAAAATATATTTGCGATACACAGACTCATAGATAAACCATAAACAAATGAAAAGCGACAGAAGAATCGCCTTGGAAAGGTCAGTGAAACGCATTCCACTGGAGGAGGACTTTAATCTATTTACCGTGGCCACAATCCTCGCCCTTACTTCCGTCGCGATTAAGACAAATATTTTGTACAGTCCCCCTGGAGGCCTCCTAACTCATCAGTGCAACATCTCCGTGAACACAAAAACAACAAACAACCATAGAGATGAAACAACGTTGAGGACTCGACAGCAAGAGGCCACTGAAACGCTGGAGCAAAATAAAACCAAAAGTTAGACTCCAGTGGACCCGACGAAAGACACAGCATCAGGTACCAACCAGCATTTCATAGAATTAAACCGTTTTTGTTACACGAGGAAAATACGTAAAACAAAATGAACATTTTACCACCAAATCATGTACATTTGCTGATAAATTCTGATATTGTTTCATACTTCTGCTAAATACATATATTTGGGCTACATGTAAGGACCACATCGACGACGATTCACAAAATGCCAATTTTAAAAGAGAGCATAAATAAATAAATAACCAG
Source organism: Lucinisca nassula (assembly GCA_963580285.1). Lineage (NCBI taxonomy): Eukaryota > Metazoa > Mollusca > Bivalvia > Lucinida > Lucinidae > Lucinisca > Lucinisca nassula. The sequence goes on from OY757015.1 coordinate 17,433,326, forward strand.
AGCGAAATAGACTGATAAAATTTACCCTTTTTCTTTACTTTTCCTTGCAAGTCGTTTACCAGTATATGTAGAAATATACTTTGTCTTTAAAGACAACCTACTGAACGAAGCCTGAATAAATAGTGTCAGTTTATATTCTATGACAGGGTATTAGTATGTTTTTTTTATATTTTTACCATCTGTTGCTTGATAAATTGAATAATCCTTTTTAATCACAAAGATGTTGCAAATTTAATGCGGAATTTACAGGCATTACGACAACGCGTCAAAGTGACATATTGCATTCTCACATATATGTATTACCAGCAAGCTTGCTTCCAAAGTGGAATCGAATACGTGGGCTTGCAATTTTGTTTCTAATAGGAAATACTTTATTTTTATTGAATGCCAGGCAGTGCGAAAAATAAAAAACAAAAAAAACAAAAAAAAAAAAACTCTTTATTATTTTGTACCAAGTATATTTTATCTTTTTCGTTTACATATTATAAAGGAGAAAGTAATAATGAAATTATTTACTACATAACTAAATTTCTAGTTTTTAATTCTCAGTAGATTTCATTTATTTCAATGCTAGTCACATTCAAGTGTTATTTCTTCTGACAAGTAGTAATGCTTAACAATCCAATAAAAACATTCTTCTTTAATTCAGAGACTTAATTTTATGTTATGTTAGTTGGAACCTTATGCTCTGCTTCTGGTCGGGCCCATCGGAGTCTGAAACTGATGGTCTTCTTTTGCTCAAGCATTTCTGTCATTTCCTGCTGTCAAGTCTTCATCATTGTTTCATCTCTGGAGTTGTTTGATTCCTGTGTTCTCGGAGATGTTGCACTGACGAGTTAGGAAGCCTTCATGGAGGCTCAATTTTTTGCCTAAAACGCGACGATAGTAAGGGCTAGGATTGCGGCCGCGTATTGTTTGTTTGATTACAGGTTTCACGTCCCTGACAACACTGTATAGGTCATTTTGGAGACATTGCTTCAATTTATTGTTGGACTTTACCCGACATTGAGATGAAATGACATCTCAATCCCTGTCGCCAAATGAAACCAATAGGGTTTATAAGCACTGAACAGCCAGACTTGCACCGCTTTTCCTCGACGGGCTTCTGTCTCTGGTCGGGCTCATCGGAGTCTAACTGTTGGTTTTCTTTTGCTCCAGCATTTCAGTGGTTTCTTGCTGTCGAGTCCTCACCGTTGTCTCACCTCTGTGGTTCTTTGATTTCTGTGTTCACGGAGATGTTGCACTGATGAGTTAGGAGGCCTTCATGCGGACTGAACAAATTATTTGTCTAAATCGCGACGGAAGTAAGGGCGAGGATTGTGGCCACGTAAAATCGATTTAAGCCCACCAGTGGAAATCTTCCACTGACCGTTCCAAGGCGGCTCTTCTGTGGCGATTTATTTATGTTGTTGTTTGTTGCTTACTGTGTGTATCACTTGTGTCTTTTAATTTTGGATGGCCATATGGCCATTTTGTGGGAAAGTGACTCTCCATATGGCCTTCCTTTGTTTAGGTTTCCATTATGGTCTGGTCGCTTAATGTTTGTATTTCTTTCCCTTTGGTGTCTTTTATGGATGAAGTAAGTTAATTGTATCAATTCCTGATCTTTGTTTTACTTCTACTTTGATTCTCTTAGCAGTTTACCAGTACTCGTGTGTGGCCGGTTTCAGCCTCCCCAGCACCACACACGCAGTCTAATACTTTCCACTGACCGTTTCAATGCTATTCCTCTGTCGCGGTTTATTGTTGCTTTAGTTCGTCATCGAATGTGTGTATCGTTTTTAACTTTTTGTGTTGGATAGCCAATTGACAATTTTGTGATAAAGTAACTGTCCTTTTGGCTTTACGCTATTGATAGTAGAAATAAAACAAATATCAGGAATCGATACAATTAACTTACTCCACCTATCAAAGACACCAAAGGGAAAGAAACACAAACATGAAGCGACCAGACCATAATGGAAACCTAAACAAAGGAAGGCCATAAGGACAGTTACTTTCCCACAAAATGGCCATATGGCCATCCAAAATAAAAAGAGGCAAGTGATACACACAGTAAGTAACAAACAACATCATAAATAAACCGCAAAAGAAGAACCGCCTTGGAACGGTCAGTGGAAAGAATTCCACTGGGGGTGGGGGGGGGGCGGGCGGGCTTAAATCGATTTTACGTGTCCACAATCCTCGCCCTTGATGTTTCATTTCGGTCTTAGTCATTTATTGTTTCATTGCTAGCCTTTGGTGTCTCTGATGGGAGGTGTATGTTTTTTTTTACGATTCCTGGTCATTGCCTGCATTTTATTTGGCCAAGTATAGAGTCACCCAGTCGTTTCGTCCAAAACCAACAAAGGTCAAAAACTAACTAAGGGGCAAGTATCAATTCATTATACCCGATTTTATGTAAAAAAATAATAATAGTTTCGATACACATATTGCTTTGGATTTACAGATGCGTCTGAAAGTATCCTGTTTTTGATCTGACGCCCACGGGCCATGGGCTAAGGTCTGAGATTAAATTTAAGAATAAAACAAAAACAAACAAACAGTTAATTCCGATGGTGCACCATCGCCTGTGCGTTCTAGTATCGAACGCGTTTAACAATAACATCCCGAGGAATGACCGTGCTAGGCGGAACCGAGGCTATGCCGAGGTTCCGCTCAGCACGGTGATCCCGAGGGTTGGAACAGCCCATCTACAACAGAACCCCATATTGAATTCTTTTTCTTGCACAACACCTCCCATACATTTCCTTTTTATTTTGTAGCAAATAGTAGAACTAAAGACAGTTTTTTTTTTCTTTTTAAGATTTCATACAAAAGTCCTGTGACAGGTAGAATAGTAATGGTTAACATACCCTACCTTGTTATGAAAGACCAATCATATTCTATAGAAAGAAAGACAAATCATATTTTAGAGGCACAATGCTTTATTTCGGGAAGAGAAGAGATGCAGTGCCCCACTATCTAATGTAGCTTAGCTACCTACCAGACCTATCCTACATTAATCTACATTCATGTGGGAATTCCTCTGTTTTAATACGAGCAGTTGTCAGTTTATGGTGACAGAATGTGCACTGTATTGGTTAAGCGCTTACGTATAAGTCTGCTTGGGAAAAGTGTGGATAGGTAAACTTACCGGCTTAAAAATGACCTTAAACAGTGTTGACAAGGACCTTCAACTCCAATAAAAACAAAAACTCGTGTTGGTTTGTTGAAACTTCTAGTATGCAAAACTACTGATAGGACAACACGACCAGTAGGCGAAATGACAAGCAGCAACGTCTTTTTGGGCGAAACGTCCAGCGGAGAAAATAGTTTGAGGTGAAAAGGGATCACGCCCAGAGCTGAATGTCTTCGGGGCGATATGGTATAACGAAAATTGTTTCTTACATGTTTTCAATGAAATAAAAATAATTCTCTGTGAAATCGAAGACGATATTGTCGTATCAATTTTACTTTTCACTGTTTGGGACTACTTATTTTCTCCAAATATAATTCCCTGATCAGTTTTTCCATTGTGAGATGATTGAAAATTAATGAGCTATATTAGAATTGACGCTAAGCCCGTTCACACGTGACGAGGATGTTAATGACGTCATTTTCGGTGCTGACGTTACGTAGTTTGTCGCGCGACTTGAGATCTGTCCGCATCTTCTTTGGAAACTAATCCCTGAATTATTTCAGTAACCATTAAACAAAAATATCCCAGACTATTTCTCAGATGCAAACTTTTAGTTTACACCAAATATTATACCCAGTAAATACGATGGACACCATTCAATTGAAGCGAAACGACCAGGAACAAAGTTAGTTTTCCCTGAGGGTGAGTGACGCAATTAGTGACGATAAATATTGCCGTTTTGAAGCATGTAAGAAACAGAAAATTTGATTTAGAAGTGTAAGATCAAATTTTATTTCACTCATGAACATCGAAACTTTTATTTTCACTATTGGCTACGCCACTCGTGAAAATACTGGTTCTGGTGATCATTCGATGAATAAAATTCGATATTAAACTGAATGCATCACATTTCCTCTATATCCACTATAGATCTGGTACGAGCAGGATTCTACAGGAAATCTGATGGGTTAGGTTAGGCAGGTAAGGGCCACACATGTGAAGCTAAAGGCAATAACTATACTTTAACAAATTTTGACTATAGCCCTTTACCTACTTATACCCATTTTAATTGGCCATTGTTCTAAACATGTAAGATATTCAAATGAAATTTACCGTAACTATTCAAAAAAACACAACGCACGTCTAGCAAGGGGCAACGACTCTAGATTAAATAAATTTCGGCCTGTTATGTTAATCCTGCATACTGAATTGTAAAATATATTAACATGGATTTAGCCGACATTGTTTAACTCATTTAGTTCCAGAAACTCCAGAACGGGTAGATGGCAAACAGTGCAGACCCAGATCAGACCCAGCAGAACGCGGCGTCTGATCAGGGCCTCCACTGTGTGCTAACAGTTCGGTCATTTTCCGAATAAGTTTTGATGAAAACACAACCTGACACCCCTAAATTTTGAAATGTACTCCAGCGGAGATTACATTTGGTACGAAAGGGGTTAAAATTACTAGTATAAAACCGTCAGAGTACCGATATATTTGTTTGTCTGGGTCGCGACGGAGGTGGGGGCGGGGGTTGTAGCCGCGGCGGAGTTCGTTCGCTGACCGTTCCAAGGCGGTTCTTCTGTAACGGTTTAATTATGTTATGGTTTGTCTTTGTGTGTTTGTGTCGCTTATAGTATTTTATTTTAGATAGCAGATCGGCCATTTTGTGGGAAAGTGACTGTACTTTTGGTTTTCCGCTGCTGGTGTTTCCATCAGGTCTGTTGTTTCATGTTTGTGCTTCTTTCCCTTTATGTTCTCTAATGGGAGCTGTGGGTTGATTGTATCGATTTCTGATCATTGCACTCACTTCTATTTTTATACTACTGACAGTGCAACCCTATTGTATGTCTAAACGTTTTCATAAATTTGTTTCCCCCACTCCATACGCACACACATGCCCGCTCTCCTCACGTCAAACATTTTATCGCGGGGCCATGGTCACGCCTTCGATGGTTCTAATTATTCACTCATTCTCAAATGAATTGGGATTTTAGCCATTTAAAAAGTCAAAATATAAAGTTACTTAGATTCAGTCAACGATATGTTCACAATAAAGTATCAACATGTACCTATACTCAGTTAAAAATCCTTGATCAAGAAATGAGAAGTAAATTCACACCAACAGCTTGAAATATGTCGGTATTTTGAAAAAAAAAATGACTGTGAGAAATGTACGCTACAATCTACTTGTTCGTTAAACCCTTCCATAACATGACAAAAATCAAGAGACCGCAGCTCGCAATGACAGAAACTTACAACGGGTTATTAAGCGGGGACGAAAATGAGAATATGGTCATATATATAATAAAGAAATGAATAGCCATTTTGAATAAAAATCAGGGTTTGTTAGAGACGACAGTAAAACAAATAGTTTTCGGAAAATATGCAAACTTTCGTTTTGTTTTAACAGAAGAACATGATAGCCAGATCACTAACGACTACTGTATTTGGACATGTGTTGTGTGGTTAACAAGGAACACAAGTCATATTACTTTGGATACACGATCAACATACGCAATAAGTTTATTTGAATTATATGTAAAACGTCGCGGACATTACAGTGATTTTGCTTGTATAACTCAAGTAGTTTACTAAACGTGATTAACTGACAATATAGCTTCCAGTGTCATTTCCTTTCATTTTTTTTGGATCTTACTAATGTAAAAGTGTATATTCCGTCATGCTTTTTACAAACTGGGTGTTGCTATTAAGTAAACAAGCCTCGGTATTTACTTGTACGCATGAAAACGCTCTCCTGACAGAGAAACTGCTGACTTAAGGCAGGCGAAACATTAAAATACATATCTATCACATATAAACACCCAACAACCGCATGGCCTTATGTACTCAGCAATCAAGTATCTAAAACAATGATGTAACTGTGAGAATATAGTATCGAACATCACACTGCATTCAGAGTAATACTTTTCTATACACAAGTCTGCAAAATGTTAAAAAAATTTGTCTACCAGCTGGAAGAAAGTAACACGTTTTGAGAAGTTTGTAAATAAGTTCTAAGAAATGTAAACAAATGCATGTCTGTAAATGGCAGCTATGATGGTCTCGGACATTACCAAATACGGTCAAGGGGCATGCGATGCCGCTTTACCTTTTTTACCTGTAATATTGAAAATCAATCTGATATTATATTTGGTGTATCTAGTTTACATAATCAAGAGTAAACCTGCATATCATAAAATATACATATTTATTTCAGGTGGGGTTGTTTGATTCAACTTGTAATGTTCGATACCATAATTTTAGTAGAATAAACTGCACATTCAATGTTTTTCTAACATTCAAAATATGCGCTTGGAAATACAAATTGGCGAGATGAAATGCAGTTTTAATATGGCACATTTTATATTGAAAAGTATTCATTCTGGCAAATAATATTTGAAAAAAGATTATAAGTTATGGGACTCAAATCCAATCAAATTCAAAAGTAAGTAATTTTAAACCAACATTGTTACCGTTAGCAGCTATTGGTAGAGATGTAGCAAACGTGTATATCACTATACCTGTTTATCTTATACAAATAAGGTTGCACAATTCAAAATATTTCATTTATTTGCAGTCATTATCCCTAGACAGCCAACATACCAAACCTGTCATGTTCGATACCAAATGTAGCGAACATTTCATCGCATACAACCACTGCTAATTGCAATAGAATAATGATCTTGCAAGCATACAAATGTTGTTCCTTAATATTGATTTTTTGGTGGCATATTCTTAATTGAACAGTATCATTGTGGCAAATAATATTGGAAAAAAGGTAAAGCATTTCTATGTAGATATTTAAAAACAAAATATGACTTATAATTTTTCTTTACTGTGGTATTGTTGCCGACTACCTGACCCATCATACACCGAGAAAGGCAACCATGTCGTATGCAGACACTTTCTACTACGTAATCTGGTAATGGAAAACTGTGCCACGTGCGAATAATGTGATCAAGCTGTTAGACTAACAAATTTCGGTATTGAACATTACCGGTCTCGAACATTACAAAACATTGGAAATGAGGGAATTTCAACATCAAAATATTATGCTCGTTCCAGATGATGTGCTTGTGTTAGTCACACATAACCGGAGTTTCTTTCAATCTATCATTTTTTGTCGATACATACGTAATTAGCCTGGTATAATGATCGCGAACATTACATGCATTTTTGCAACAATTTCATGCACATTTTTGTATTACATGTATTTTTGATTTCATATTGTACAGGTAGCATCAAACGACCTTATATGCTTATTATAATATAAAATCTCGATTTGATCAGGTTTAGGTGTGTAAAAACCTCAACCTTGTTTTGAAATATCAAGAAGAAAAACGTCGTCTCGTACATTACAATGCTTAATTACATTTCGGCGACAGCCATAATCGAGGTGAAATACTTAGAACGACTCAATGTAGTCGTGCTAAAGGTAACTATTTGCCTACCCAGAATATGTAAATTTTACGGAAACCACCTAACCCTTTCCTTTCTAGTGGAATTGCAAACTTGTAAGTGTGCAAACAAAGAGAATTCGAAAAGCGACAGTCTCGAACATTACAAAACCAGGTTTTCCCGCGGCTCATTTTCTCTGAAAAGGTACTTTTCGACAGGTGGTTTATCGTTATATCTTTGGGACCTGTTATTATGTCATGTAAACGTATGCATAGGTTAAAAGTGACTGCTTGATTTCAGAAAATGTACGGCGACTGCAATATCCCAATTCATTTGAGAATGAGTGTATTGCCCTATGAATGCAGCTTGCATTTAAGCCCCACAAGGGAATTACAGAATATTGATAGATACATGTGGTATAAGTTTTATGGGGATTTGACAGCCAAAATATTGACAACTCCACATCTTATCGTTCTCCCATTTCCACTGATTAAAGAAGGGCAGTTGTTATTTTCTGGTGAATGAATATTTATTTTATACATAGCATTGATATCAATACATATCTGAAACAAATAAAGGTGATTTTTTCACAGAGTGAAAAATAAAATGACCGTGTTTTTCCACAGTAGTAGCCCGGACTACTTTTCTCACAAAAATTCATATGCTTTCTACAAAATGGTTCTGTAAAGTACCTTGAAAAGCACTCTTTGTACTGTACAAATGCTGCATTCAAAATGGCGATATGTTTTGGTTGTGAAACTGACATTTGTCAATATTGTGGCGTACAGCGTTATGTCCAATACGATCGATCAATTACTGTAAATATCCGTTTAGAATTATAAAATAAAAAGAAAGTTTACTTTTTTTTCGGCGGATACCAAAAATATTTCATCTCGTGTGTTGAAAACAGCCGAATTTTCACTCGTGCTTCGCACACGCGAAAACTTGGATGTTTTCGACTCACTCGATGAAATATATTTGGTATCTATCTCAGAAAAGTAAATATCCTCTATGTACTAAATAGTACACTCTGGAATATTACGCATTGCCAAGGCTAAGCGTTTTCAAGTAAACTGACTGAAACAGCATGTTTGCTAGCCCATTCAACTACTTAATTATCAAAAACTATAGATCACCAAAAGGTCACATTTTAAATAATTCACAATGGCATAGTCTAACTGACAGTCCGAGAAAAATACAGTATGAGTAAACAATATCTGACTTTTCAAACTAATTGTCAGTATGTGAATCTTTATAAGATGCAACACCTTTCAGAACCAATACGCCATACATATCATTGCACAGTGCTTTAATCCCTGACGCAGCAAAAATTATCAACTTTTTTAGGAGAGTCAGACAGATTAGTAATCATGGAGAGATCGATAGACAGATATGTGGTCAACAAATATGCACATTACTGATCAGACTAGATGGTCACAGTCAGATACAAAGACTGAGCAAAGATTCATTAAAAGGACAGAGACATACACAAAGGACAGCTAAACATATGTGTAGGCATTTATCTACAGGACCCGGGAAGGTACATGAATTTTTGTAATATGGTGTGCGAACAAGATATTAAGTTGTGCAAACAATATATTTTCTTGTGCGGACAAGATAATATGTTCAGCAAACAAGATATTATCTAATGCGCACAGCATAATTTATCAGTGGCCGTGGGAAATTTATCTGACTATAGGGCGTAAAGACGACAGCCCCGACCTTCAAAAAGACCTTAATAAACTTGAGACTTAGGTGACCAGGATCGGACTTGATTGGCCATCCTGTCCATCTTCCGGATAAGGCATAAGGCCCTCAATTAATCAATTGACTTAAGTTAAAAAATATTCAGGATAAAAAAAAAACTGCAACAATGTTCTTTAAACACTTTTCTCAAAATAAAAGCATTTAAATATACTTCTCATTACAATAAAATAAGCAATATGAAGTTGAAAGCTATGGAAAATATGTAGATAAAATAAATGCAAATATAAAGACGCACTGTACTTACTAAAGCAAAGCCTTTCTGCGAAGAAGGCCGAGACTGTTTATATAGACTGGCTTCCGACTAACTGATAGTTCAAATACTGAAACATATTTTATTTTTTATCATATGACGTCGCGTCTGAGAATGTCATAACTCCAGGTAATAAATTAAATAATCCACTAGTGGATTACGTATGCAACATAGTTAGATACGCCTCGTAACGTTACATGTATGACGTCCTTTTCACAGAGAAGATTCTCTCTATCTTGCATGTAATGTCAGAAATGCATTTTTCACTTCTAAAGAGCATAAGAACTATACACTTTGGTCATGTCAGAAAGTGTGTGACGCCCTCACCTTTCTACTTGACAATATTTATATTAGATTCGGTACTAAGTTATTTAGACAAATTGTGGGTATTCCGATGGTTACTAATTGCGCACCCCTTGTGGCTGATTTGTTCTTGTATTGTTATGAAAGAGACTTCATTTTGTCGCTTTCCATTGATAACCAATCTGAAATTATTGAAGCTTTTAGCTCTACTTCTAGATATCTAGATGATTTATTAAATAGTGATAATACCTATTTTGATGGTTTGTTCAGTCAGATTTACCCCCTAGAACTTCAGTTAAAAAAAGCAAATTCTTCTGATACCGAGGCCCCGTTTTTGGATTTACATCTATCTATTGTAGATGGATTTGTTTCATGTAAAATTTATGATAAACGCGATGACTTTGATTTTGAAATTGTAAATTTTCCTTTTTTGGATGGTGATGTTCCTCGTGCGCCATCCTATGGCGTTTATATTTCGCAATTAATTCGATTTGCTAGAGTGTGTAGTCATGTAACTGACTTCAACACTCGTAATAGATTATTAACGGCTAAACTCCTTAATCAGGGTTATCGGTACCATAAACTACGCAAAGCCTTTTCAAAATTTTATAGACGCCATTCTGATTTAATTTCAAAATTCAATATTGGACTTAAATCTCTTCTGCAACAAGGTCTATCGGAACCCGAATTTTATGGTGACTTAGTATATAAATTCAGAAAAATATATAACCGTAATGACTTCAGCACCCAATTTCGAAAAATCATTCTGCGATATAAAAAGATTGGGTACAACATGGATATTATACGACAGACTGCATGCATGGTAGTTAACCCAATCACGGTTGGCAACTTTGCTTCCCTCTTTAATTGCACGCCGGTGGGTCAGGCCTCAGATTCTATGACGGCTCCAACGTAAAGGCTTATTGGATAATGTCGGTTGGCGCCTGATGCTCTGTCTCTGGTCGAGCTCATCGGGGTCTAACTGTTGGTTTTCTTTTGCTCTAGCATTTCAGTGGTTTCTTGCTGTCGAGTCCTCACCGTTGTCTCACCTCTGTGGTTCTTTGATTTTTGTGTTCACGGAGATGTTGCACTGATGAGTTAGGAGGCCTTCATGCGGACTGAACAAATTATTTGTCTAATTCGCGACGGAAGTAAGGGCGAGGATTGTGGCCACGTAAAATCGATTTAAGCCCCCCAGTGGAAATCTTCCACTGACCGTTCCAAGGCGGCTCTTCTGTGGCGATTTATTTATGTTGTTGTTTGTTACTTACCGTGTGTATCACTTGTGTTTTTTTATTTTTGGATGGCCATATGGCCATTTTGTGGGAAAATAACTGTCCTTATGGCCTTCCTTTGTTTAGGTTTCCATTATGGTCTGGTCGCTTAATGTTTGTATTTCTTTCCCTTTGGTGTCTTTTATGGGTGGAGTAAGTTAATTGTATCAATTCCTGATCTTTGTTTTACTTCTACTTAACGACATTGCGTTTACTAATGGCAGAATATTGCCATTTTTTGTAAACCAATCGAGAAAAAAATGCGTTTTAAATGTTATATGATAAATAGAACCGTGTTGGCAAGCCTCGGTAGCTCAGTCGGATGCGCGTCTAATTGATGATCAGGAGGACGCGGTTCGACACCTGCCGGGGACAGCAATATTATATCGTGGAGATTGATCCTGGAATCTTTTTTACAGTCATTTTCTCCGTTCCGCTGATTGAAGAGGCACAGTTGTCAGCTTCTGGTGAAAGTATGTGCACTGTACTGGATAACTATTTACGTATAAGCTTGGCAAGAAAAGCGCGGATAGGTAAACTGACCGGCTGCACAATGACCGTAAATAGTGTTTACTGGGCCGTTAAACTCCCATACAAACAAACAAACAAACAAAATAAAATCTTGCAGTACGTATGTACTATTAAATTTATTAAACTCGTTGAGGAAAATGCATAAAATGCTCGCATTTATCCCTTTACCTAAACTCCTTTGATAATTCAATAATGCATGCACACTCACGTAAGAGCCTCTACTTACAAAAATGTTCCATCAGCAAAGGATTTCTGACAGACCTGGCTGATCAGTTACAATGGTAAACTTTGCATGCATCGCAAGGAGATTTATTGTTAGTTTATTAGACTAGGACCATTTGCCACATCATTGTATTTGCATTTTAGTTTAACGGCCCAGTCAACACTATCTTTGGTTATTTTTGCGCCGGTCAGTTTACCTATCCACACTTTTCCTGAGCATGCTTATTCGTAAGCGGTAAACCAGTACAGTGCACATTCTTTTGCCATAAACTAATAACTGCTCATCTTGAATCAGTGGAAGGGACAGAACGACCGTAGAAAAGAGTTCATGATCCATTTTCACGAATGAAAATTGCCGACCCCGGCAGGTATCGAACGATGTCCTCCTGATCATCAGTCAGACGCGCATTAGACTGTGCTACCGAGGCCAGATTTGCAACATCATAACAGCACTTATGATAACAAGAGCTTTTATCACCAGATTGTCAGATATGCCATGGTTTATTTGACCAGCAATTAGCTAAATTGTCATAAAGAAGTATGCGAATTCTATTGATTCCAGTTGCTGATGTTGATGATTTTTTTCGGAGGGGTGGAGGCGGAGTAGGTGCGGGGTGGGGGAGGCAGGGGGGGGGGGTTGAACTGGGCAAGAACCCGGCCCCTGCTCTGCAAAACATTAAATGCCTCACTACTCTGCTTTGGATTCTAGAACGTCGGATTTTTATTTCATATTGAATACGCGGCTATATAATTTCGATGCCCTTCAATCCCACCATTATTTTGTAAATATTTTCTATGTAGAATTATCCTTCGGATGCAAGGAGTAAACCACAGAACTGAAAAATATGGTGTGTACAAGCTGTCCTTGGCCAGATTTACTAGTTTTGGCCAATCAGTCCTCATCAGTGACCCCCAAATGTTTTCAAAATTCTACAATGGAATCAATGATCCCAAAGGACAAGAACTTATTAACTACACTATGATGAAGGGCAGGGTATTTACACGGGTATATACTATTTTTATCTGTTTAAAACATTTTGGGTGCCTATAAGAGATGCCGAACCGAGCAGAAATATAACAAAAACATCAGGCTTTTTATCTGGAAATAAAACGCAATATTTTTGGTGGTAAATTGCTCAATGTATTTGACGAGGGGTGCTTTCGTGATGGCTGTTGTTTTCTATGCCTCAGGTAGCCATAGCGGGGTAATACATATATTGTTTTGTCTGTTTGTTTGTTTGTTTAGGACAGCTTTAACATTGATCTTCTGAACCGTGAAAATAAATGCTCCGTATTTGGCATGAAGGTTCCTTGTGACAAGTGCTTCCCACTCATACCAAATATTTTGACCTGTGACAGAACAGAAAATGCAGGCAAACAATTTAATGACTTAATGCACAGACAAGCATAGATACAGCTATTAATTTTGAGAAACTAAGAGATTCCTAAACCACAACATACTTGGACTGAGGGTCCTAAAGAGCAGTATCCAGCAACAGATGAAAGTAGGCAGTCCCCAGCAGTGGGTCCTAGCGGAGCCGTAATCAACGGCTGTGCATATAGCAGCGGCTGTGCAGATAGCAGCGGCTGTGCAGATAACAGCGGCTGTGCAGATAGCAGCGATGAAGCAGATATCAATGACTGTGCAGATAGCAGAGGCTGTGTAGATAGCAGAGGCAGTGCAGATAGCAGAGGCTGTGTAGATAGCAGAGGCAGTGCAGAAGCAGCGGCTGTGCAGATAGCAGCGGCTGTGCAGATAGCAGAGGCAGTGCAGATAGCAGCGGCTGTGCAGATAGAGATAGCAGCGATGGAGGAGATACCAATGTCTGTGCAGATAGCAGAGGCTGTAGCAATGGAGCAGATAGCAGTGGTTGGTCAGACAGCAGTAGTGGAGCAGATAGCAGCAGTGGAGCAGATAGCAGTGGTTGTGCAGAAATCAGCGGCTGTGCAGATAGTAGCGGCTGTGCAGACAGCATTAGTGGAGCAGATAGCAATGGTTGTGCAGATATCAATGGTTGTGCAGATAGCAGCGTCTGACCAGATAGCAGCGGTGGAACAAATATCATCGGTTGTGCAGATAACAGTGGTTGTGGACGCATTGGGAATTGTGGAGACAGTTGTGAAGTCAACAGCAGCATTCCGGCGGTGAATTCTGCGTGAGGACAAGAGTATGGATATGTAATACTACAGCTATGACGAGGGCGAAAAGGCCGAGTATTCAAAAAGCCGCAAATGCAACAAAGGCGCAAAAGACTACAGCGATTGTGAGGACCGTGGCAGAGGTAATTAACGCAAATATATTGGTAACGTAATAATCCACGATGACACAATGATAAATACTTTCAATAAACAAGATAAACAGACCGTAAAGAACAATTTCTTTGTGGAACTACCTAGATGGAATATTATAGTAAAGGTATAAATTAGTAAAAATGTATATCAATCAATAGTGAGATCAAACAAATTATCAACACATCATATATTTGTGGTGGAAGTGTCGCGAATACCGCGAATTTAATTCTAAGTTTCTTATGTAATTTTCTATATTTCCTCAAATGTTTCCCTATTTTTAAAAACTTAAAGTTCCTTCCGAGATAAACTTATATTCAGTGAATAACTAATAAAGTCCATTATTTAAATGCGTTTTGACGTCTTATGAAGTTAGGAGTGATTATGACGTAAGCAACTAGTGAGATAGCTGTGCAGAAGCACATACATATAATTTGTTTCCCTGAAAGGGACAGTTTAAGACATTGTTAGCATACAAATGACATTTAATTACAAGACATATAATGTAGAATTGCTGTGTATGCGGTGAACACAGAGCAGGACACAGATAATCGATGTTTGCAGCAGAAGCAGTTGCAGAAGTAGGTCTACTTAATTGAAATGGATTTGAAATACAGTACAGTCACAACGGGAAGTGTAATATAATTTACTTTATAAGCAGTTACTTCTATATCGTTGAAAAAATAATCTACTTAATCATTTTTTAATATGTCTTCTGTGGTGAAGATGATATTTCTAGTTGTTTGCTCTCACTTTATTCTTCCAAAGGATAACCATTTCTAGGACATATTTGACATCACTACAACTGTTGTCTGGAAATGCGTGGCGGCCGTAAAATGACTCCCTGCCCTTCGTCATAGTGTAGTTTATATTTTTTGTAAAATATTTGAGGGTCACTGATGAGGCCTAAATGGCCGAAACTAGCTAGTCGTGCTCAAAAACATGTACACTCTATATTTTCCAGTTCTGTTGTGTATTCCTTGCTACCAAAGGATAACCCGTTCTAGAACATATGTGTCTTCGCCACAATAACTATCCACATCGGCGCAACGCATGTTTAGCAAAGGGTAACAACTCTAGATTTAACAAATTTGAATTATTTATTTATTTCTGCATACTTAATTGCAAAAGACATTAACACGGATGTAGCCGACATTGTTTAAAATAACTAGCAAAGCACCGTAAAAGTACCTGAGTGACATTTTTCTTACTAGGTAGACTACCGACAGAGCAACCACATTGTATGTCTTAAGTTTTCCACGTATCTGTCCCCCACGCCCTGCACTCAAACACACACACGCCCCTCGTATCACATTCTATTGCTATCACCGGGCCCTGATCTTGACTTAGATGGATCAAGTTATCGCCCAATGATTGTTGCTTGCCTGTATGTGAGCCACATGAGGGAGTGATACAGTATGGATAGATACATGTGGGTTGACCAGCATAACTTTGATGAGGATTGAATAGCCAGAAGTATTGACAAATTTATCTCTTGGCGTATTCCCATTTCAACTGGTAAGGACAGTTGTTTCTTTCTGGTGAATGGATGTTTACTGAATAATACACTTAAGGGTATCACGCCTTGCCAAGTTTACTGAATAATACACTTGAGGGTATCACGCCTTGCCGAGTTTACTGAATAATACACTTAAGGGTATCACGCCTTTCCAGGTTTACTAAATAATGCACTGAAGGTACCACGCCTTTCCAAGTTAACTTAATAATATACTTTAGGGTATCATGCCTTGCCAAATTTACTGAATAATACACTTATGGGTATCTCACCTTGCCAAGGGTAGGTGTTTGCAGGAACACTGACTAAATCAGCATGATATTAATAATGTTTGCTGGGCCGCTCAACTACATACTAAACTAAGGCTATAGATTACCAATGGTCAACCTTTTAAATAATTCACAACGGCATGGTCTTATTGACAATCCTAGAAAAATACAGTACGAGTTAAGAATAAATGACTTTCAAAATAACTGTCCGGTTAATATTTATACAATGCCTTTCAGAACCAATACGCCATTGACTTTAATGCATACTGGTTTCACTGAGCAACAGGGCTAGAAATGTCATTTCATCTCAATCTCGAGTAAAAGTCCTACAAAAGTGGAAGCAGCATCTCCAAAATGACCTGTACAGTGTTGACGGGGACGATAAACCTCAAATCAATCAAACAAACGAATTTTATCACCATTGATCGTCCCCGCCCATCGGGGCTTGAAGACATAAACAGGCTGCATGCTGCCTTCACGCAGAGCTGAAACCGACCGCAAACGAGTCAAATACAGAACGAGTTAAGAATAACTGACTTTTTAAAACAACTGTCTGGTTAATATTTATGACCTGTACAGTTTTGACGGGGACGATAAACCTCTGCCTTCACGCAGAGCTGAAACCGACCGCAAACAAGTAGGTTAGAAAACCGCTAAGAGGATCTAATCCTGCCCAGGCAAAACAGTGCGAGTCGGACTGTCCTTGCATATGATCCTGATTGGGTTCATTGGCGACAGGGCTTGGGACGTCATTTCATCTCAATGTCGGGTAAAAAGCCCAAAAACAATGGAAGCAGCGTCTCAAAATGACATATAAGGTGTTGACTGGGACGTTAAACCTCAAATCAAACAAACAATCACCATTGATAATATTGCTTTAAATGTTCTTAAGCATTAGTTATAAACACAATTCCTCGAATATGATGCCATCAGTTTATAATCTTAAACTGACTAACTTTTTAATCAAGGACCTATAGGTTGCCATTGACTTAAAGGCATGGACGGGGATTGAACTAACCTTTATATAATCTATCAAGTCCCGAGGGAGTTACATAGAGCTTAAAACATGATTTAATTTTTTGGCACAAAAAAACAGAGGACCAGTGGTCCTGAACCGCTCACCTGTCTGGTGACAATTTTCCAACTTAATTTCACTTAAATTGGCTCAGCAGTTTTAGAGAAAAAAAGTATCTGAAATATGGATTCCATATGACCTTGGTCTAAGGCCAATGAATGACCTTGACCTTTCTCACCCATAGATCTTCATGTATTCAGTTACTTTACCTGATCTACAAATTTTGGTGACACTGTCTTCAATGGTTTCCTATAAATCCATTATTTTCACTTTGCCCCATGTAAAAGCCTAAGTCGGCAAATTTGACATTGCTGTAAAATAGGTCAAGGTCAACCCAGGGTCACCAGTTGTACAAACCATGATGAGCCCGAGTACCATATGCTACATGCCAAGTTTGAAGGCCACTGGCGTTATGGTTCTGGAGAAGAAGATTTTTGAAGGTTTTTTACCATATATGGGCATGGCGGCCATCTTGGGTCTAAGGCCAATGAATGACCTTGACCTTTCTCACCCACAGATCTTCATGTATTCAGTTACTTTACCTGATCTACCAGTTTTGGTGACACTGTCTTCAATGGTTTCCTATAAATCCATTATTTTCACTTTGCCCCATGCAAAAGCCTAAGTCGGCAAATTTGACATTGCTGTAAAATAGGTCAAGGTCAACCCAGGGTCACCATTTGTACAAACCATGATGGACCCGAGAACCATATGCTACATGCCAAGTTTCAAGGCCAATGGCCTTATGGTTCTGGAGAAGAAGATTTTTGAAGGTTTTTTAACATATATGGGCATGGCGGCCATCTTCGGTCTTAGGCCAATGAATGACCTTGACCTTTATCACCCATAGTTCTTCATGTATTCAGTTACTTTACCTGATCTACAAATTTTGGTGACACTGTCTTCAATGGTTTCCTATAAATCCATAATGTCCACTTTGCCCCATGCAAAAACCTAAGTCGGCAAATTTGACATTGCTGTAAAATAGGTCAAGGTCAACCCAGGGTCACCATTTGTACAAACCATGATGGGCCTGAGTACCATATGCTACATGCCAAGCTTCAAGGCCACTAGCCTTATGGTTCTGGAGAAGAAGATTTTTGAAGGCTTTTTACCATATATGGTCATGGCGGCCCTCTTGGTCATGTGATCCAGACACCGCGAACAAACTTTCGTTCCCCCATCCCACTGAGGCTCCATATGAAATTTGGCTTTGATTGGCCCTGCAGTATAGGAGAAGAAGATCTTTGAAAATGGTGGACGGACGACGGACGGACGGACGACGGACCATGGCTTTACTATAAGCTCACCTATGAGCTTAAAGGCTCAGGTGAGCTAAAAATCCATTATTTTCACTTTTTCCTATGCAAAAGCCTAAGTCAGCATATCTGACATTACTGTAAAATAGGTCAAGTTCAACCCAGGGTCACCATTTGGACAAATTATGATAGGCCCGAGTACCATATGCTACATTGGCCTTACGGTTCTTGAGAAGAAGAATTTCGAAGTGTTTTTACCATATATGGGCGTGGTGGCCATCTTGGTCATGTGATCTAACCATATTGGCAGCTTTTCATTTGTTCAACTCCCAAAGGCTCCATATTGAATTTCACTTCAACTGGCTCAGTAGTTTCTGAGAAAAAATGTTTGAAATATGGAACCTGCGTGACCTTGGTCTAAGGTCAATTAATGACCTTGACCTTTCTTTCACATAGATCTTCATGTATTCAGCTACTTTACCTTATCTACTAATTTTGGTGACAGTGTCTTCAATGGTATCCTTAAAATCCATTATTTTCACTTTTTCCCATGCAAAAGCCTAAGTCGGCAAATTTGACATTGCTGTAAAATAGGTCAAGGTCAACTCAGGGTCACCATTTGTACAAACTATGATGGGCCTGAGTACCATATGCTACATGCCAAGTTTCAAGGCCATTGGCTTTACGGTTCTGGAGGAGAAGACTTTTTAAGGCTTTTTACCATATATGGGCGTGACGGCCATTTTGGTCATGTGATCTAGACCGTATTGGCATTTTTTCATTTGTT
This sequence comes from Lucinisca nassula, assembly GCA_963580285.1. Classification (NCBI taxonomy): domain Eukaryota; kingdom Metazoa; phylum Mollusca; class Bivalvia; order Lucinida; family Lucinidae; genus Lucinisca; species Lucinisca nassula. The sequence goes on from OY757015.1 coordinate 17,452,390, forward strand.
CAACTCACAAAGGCTCTATATTAAATTTTACTTTTACGGTTCTGGAGGAGAAGACTTTTTAAGGCTTTTTACCATATATGGGCGTGACGGCCATTTTGGTCATGTGATCTAGACCGTATTGGCATTTTTTCATTTGTTCAACTCACAAAGGCTCTATATTAAATTTTACTTAAATTGGCTCGGCAGTTTTGGAGAAAAAAGTGTTTGAAATATGGATCCTGATCTACAAATTTTGTTGACACTGTCTTCAATGGTTTCATATAAATCCATCATTTTCACTTTGCCCCATGCAAAAGCCTAAGTCGGAAAATTTGACATTGCTGTAAAATAGGTCAAGGTCAACCCAGGGTCACCATTTGTACAAACCATAATGGGCCCGAGTACCATATGCTACATGTCAAGTTTCAAAGCCACTGGCCTTATGGTTCTTGAGAAGAAGATTTTGAAGTCTTTTTACCATATATGGGCATGGCGGCCATCTTGGTCATGTGATCCAGACCCGCGAACAAGGCCAATGAATGACCTTGACCTTTCTGATCCATATACATTCATGTATTCAGTTACTTTACCTGATCTACAAATTTTGGTGACTCTGTCTTCAATGGTTTCCTATAAATCCATTATTTTCACTTTGCCCCATGCAAAAGCCTAAGTCGACAAATTTGACATTGCTGTAAAATAGGTCAAGGTCAACCCAGGGTCACCATTTGTACAAACCATGATGGGCCCCGAGTACCATATGCTACATGCCAAGTTTCAAGGCCCAATGCCCCTTCATGCAGCAAGAGAAGTCACTGGTTAGACTATATGGATGCGCAGGCTGATATGAGTCTTCGATTGGCGCACATGTCTTTTTGTAGGTTTTGTCGTACGCTTGCTCAACTATATTTTCTCTTATTCCTCTGTAAAACATATGTTGTGTGTACTGGCTAAACTCGCCTCGTCGAGGATGTGATTCTAACAAGTACCCACAACATAGATATTTGTTTGATTTGAGGTTTAACGTCCCCGCCAACACTGTAAAGGCCATTTTGGAGACGTTGCTTCCAATTGTGTGGGTCTTTAACCCGACATTGAGATGAAATGACATTTCCGGCCCTGCCGCACAATGAATCCAATAGGTACCCACCCCAAAACATATATTTGTGATATGATATAAGGACAATTATCGCTTGATTATCCCCGTAACCGGCTCTGGACCTGAAGCTATATAACGCTTTCATCTCTAATGACTTCCACATGTTAAACAAATACCATCTATTTGGAGGACGCAAAATAATTGCTAGTTTGTCTTCCTACAATGCCTCCTGAACAATTTATTAACTAACTTCTCTTTATTATAATAGCAGTATCCTGAGGGGAAAAGACTACTTACCGTCTGTGTAGCAGTTTGTGCAACAGGCTGTCTCTGTCTGGAAGGGAGCAACTTCAACCATAGTAAAGAGTGAATATGAAACCACGAGCACGGGATCTTGGTGATTCTTGTTATGTCTGAATGTTTCTCGTTCCAATAACAACTTAGGTCATATGGAGATGGGACATGGTTTAGCCTCATCCCAAAGTCTTAATATACCTGTGTTTGAATGTGTGTATAAATTTTATCGTTTTGTTTTTGGATTGCCAATTGGTCAAATTTTGGGAAAGAAGTAGACCTTTTAGCTTCCCGCTATTGATGTTTCATTAGGGTCGAGTTATTTCTTGTTTATGTTTCTTTACCTTAAGTTTGCCCCCGCTCATCGGGGCTTGGGTAAATAGGTTGAACTGCATAGTGCTTCCACGCACAGCTGAAATCGACCGCACACGAGCACCGGATAGCCGCGTAGAAGGTCTAAGCCTGCCCAGACAAAGTGGTGCGAGCCGGACAAGCAATGCATAATAAAACACATTTCTATTAGGTTTACTGTGGTTGTGTACCTTGTTAATAAGAATGACTTAAATGCAGGACCTGTTTGCAAGACTAAAAGGTCTCCAAAATGACCTAAATATTGTGCCGGCCTCGGTAGCTCATTCAGATGCGCGTCTGACTTGTGATCAGGAGGACGCGGGTTCGATACCTGCCAGGGTCTGCAACATTCGTTCATGGAGATTGATCATTGATTCCTTTTCTACGGCCACTCTCTCCCTTCTTCTAATTCAAGAAGGGCAGTTGTCAGTTTATGTCGAAAGAATGTACACTGTACTTGTTAAGTGCTTACGTTTTTGTTTGATTTGAGGTTTAACGTCGCCGTCAACACTGTAAAGGTCATTTGGAGACGGTTGCTTCCAATTTTGTGGGATTGTTACCCGACATTGAGATGAAATTATATCAAAAGCCCTGCCGGCCATAAAAACCAATAGGGTTCTTATCATGGACAGACCCACACTCGCAACGCTTTGCCCGGGAAGGCTTAGATCCTCTGAGCGGTTTACCAGTACTCCTGTGCGTGTCGGTTTCAGCTCTGCGTGGAAGCATCATGCAGCCCATTCATTTATTCAAGCCCCAATAGGCGGGGGCCAAAAGCGCTTACGTATAAGCCTGCCCAGGAAAAGTGTAGATAGGTAAACTGACCGGCTCAAAAATGACCTAAACAGTGTTGACTGGGCCGTAAAACTCCAATACAAGCAAACCAAAAGCAACAATCTAAACAGTGTTGACGGATACAAACAAACAATCATTCTCTTTGGGGTCTCTGATGTGTGGTTGTGGGTTATTGTATCGATTCATGATCCTCGACTTCACTTCTATTTTCTATGCTAGTTTGTTCGAAGTTTACGTCCTACCAATATTCACTGTCATATGGGAGATGGGACATTGCTTAAACACCCACCTGCTTTATAACAGGAAGTAGGCGGGACGTTTTTCAAATTATTGCCTGACTGTAACATTTTGTTGATTGCAGAAGTTTTACTCTTAAGAAAATAAACAAAACTTGGCCTATAAGGAGGTATACCTCTACTTTATACAACAACACAATATGGTTTGCCTCATGAGCCATTATTAATTGTATGTGCCGAATGAAATAACAGGAAAATGCTAAATAAAGATATTATTTAAAATTAACCCTGGCCACTATCATCCCACATTTTGCTCTCACAGATCTAGAACATCTAAATATGTTCCTCACATATCCTTGTATTGGAAGCCTCCGTGATGTAGTGGTTATGCTACTCGCCTTGTAAACCAGGGGTCGCAGGATCGATACCGGGCTTCTCCAGACTTTCGGATGAGTCTTTAAACCGAGGACCCGTCTCCGTATGACCTTAGCTGTTGGTGGGACGTAAAACTCAAACACTCACATATCCTTGCAATTAATGCAAACAGTGAAGACACTGATCAGACTTACTCCTTGTGCAATGCCAATACATACATAAATATACACACCAGGAAGTCGTTGCGTGAAGGCTCAAACTAGTGTTATAAAGTGGCTGATGGGCATATTTAACACTTATCTCGCTGTACCTTTTAAAACAGTGCTGATTAGGACCTGCACAGTTTGTCGTGCACTTTGAGAATTATATTCAGTTTGAAGTCAGCGATGTATGTGGCTTACATATGTCAAAATTATCCTCAAAACCCCTGTTCGTCAGGTGTGGTATCGGTTTATTTGACACCTATTTGGAGACTGCTACCTGGAAACAATTGACGAAATGCACTAATATGTATGCAGCCACTACATTTAATTTTATATTTTTTTCCTGGAGACACAAAAGTATAAGTATTTACAATAAATTAAGTCTTTGCCCTTCAAGATGATATCTTTTTCGTAAAAAATTGAATAAGTTCTGTTGCTTTCCTGGTGTTTCAGATTTTCAATGGTATACTGCTATCTAATTATCAGAGAAAATGATGCGAAATGCATAGAATTGCATTTTCATGCCATTAATGCGTATCATTCTGTGTTTACAAGTTTCTATTATAAGAATGTTTTATGTTGACTACATTCCAGTCATAACACTGATTTAATTTTAAGAAAAATGAGAAATGTGGAAATTGCTTCTCTATTTGGCCCAATCTGCGTTTCCAACACGCTTTGTGTACCGAAGTAAATTCGCAAAGTCAACTCAACAAGATCAGTAAGTGGCAAAGGAAATAAATGTGTTTTACTGTGTTTGTCTAATTTACCTAGGCAATCATGGGACATTACTTTTGTTAACTGAAGAAGATTTCTCTATGATTAATTGATTCAGCGGGATAAGGGTTAAGGGGAATGAGAACACCTAACAGATTTTCCGCCATTTTTTTTTCTTTTTTGCAAAAGAGAGACAACTTTCGGAATTTAGTCTTTGCTCTTCTATACGCTATGCCGCACGGAAAAAGGGATCAAAGGAAAGAATTTGCTCATTTAAAAATTGACCCATATTGACATGGGAGACAAACATATTTACGAAAGAGGTTGCCTCCCCAAGAAGGTGTATCTATTCTCCTTAAGACTCCCGAACGAAGTTGGGGAGACTTTTTGTTGGTTTTGTTACGTTTGCTCGCCTTCTCCTTCTATTTGTTCCTTTCCTTCCAAATTTTCCAGACCAGTTCTCAGAAACCTCTTGTCGGATTGTTCTGAAATGTTTGGGTATGATAGATATGAATATGAAAGTGTGCAAAAGGGTTTCAGTATTCAAAACAGCGGTCTCAAAGAGTCCCATATGCATTACGAGAACACACCCGTGCGACATAGTGCATTTTATTACATCTCCTAAATGGCTACTTTTCTGATGAAAATCCGTGATATTTTTTCATATTTATACTGCAAACATAGGTTGTGGGCGCTCCTTAGAAGCGCCTTATTTAGGCGGTTCTTACGAGTACCCCAACCTATGTCTTGGAGCAGGAATTAGTAAAATAATGGATACCACCATAAACCTCAGTTTTCTCTGTATAAAGTGGGGTTTAGGAGGTGTTCATTCCACGGACTTGTCCACGTGATTGGGGCATTTTAAACTCCGCCCAAATCTTTTCCGGACGAGTTCTCAGTGACCACTCGACGGATTGTTCTGAAAATTTAGGATATGTTAGATTGCCTTAATATGAATAGTATCAATTGCATTTTCTTCTTTTTAGCAGGAGCAGTGTGGGGAATCCACGTGACACACTGACTAGGAACACGAAATTTGTTATAATTTTAATCTCCGCTTCAAGTTTTTTTTTGTCAATTAATACCGAACAGAAATTAACAAACAAATAGCGTAGTGTTTGAGGAATATCTGGTCCTTTCTGATGGTCTAAACATTATTCTGAGATCTGGTCTGATTCTCGAGAACATTCGGAGAAAGTGTTTGCTTTCAATCTGGGCGATCGTGACAACGTACACGAATGTTTGACGAAAATCGTTTGTAACACCGCTTTGACAGGGTTTTTGTTATTTCAATGCTAGAAAGAAGTCAAAAGACGTTTTCGGTAAAGAGGTCTATTGATGATTCGGTTTATAAATGCCCCACTTTAACTTTTCGAGGTGTTCCTAGAAATGACAACGTCCACGAAATAGAAAGCGACCGACTGAAAATGATACTGCAAACAAAATAAATTGATATATTTTACAATTATGATGAGAACCGAGTAATATGTTCAAGAGTTGTACACTCTCCTCTTTCTGAAAACGTTAATTAAATCAACTAGTAGTAAGTCAGTATTCAAAAGTTCGATCGGTTTCAGCTCAGTGCGGAAGCACCATGCAGTTGGGAGCGCTGACAGCATGGAATGCTGAAATTATTTCGATACAGAAAATGTTACTTGGGCCGAGATTAGAAAAGTCACAAAATGTACAATGATTTCCGAAATATTTAAAATAAAGACCCAGGGAGCGCCACAATCACAAGACGCGGCTCAATCTCGACACCAGGAGGAAGAGGAAACATGTACAAAACGAGAAAAAATACGAGTGTTTATGAAATGAAACAATCAGCCACCTCTGTCCCACACGGGGTGATCAGACCATTAGAAAAAACTAAACAATAACTCACAACAAATTCGCAGACATACAACAAAAATGACAACAAAACAACCGCCTTAGAACGGTCAGCAGCATATGCCTCCGTGGGGCTTAAAGATCTTTTAACGGACGAATCTGCGCCCTTGGTTAGGTTGGATGTTTGGAAGTTATTTTGCACATTTCAAACGGAAATAAGAATGATGAAAGCATAAGTTCATCTGAAGTTCGCGCAAGATTGTGACACCTTTTACATGAAAATTATAAACAAAGAGCCAATTTCATTTTACACACACAGACCTAACTGACTACAGCTAATCATCAAGGGGAATGCGTTCACCTGTGTGTCATTTTTTTTCTTCTTTATTTTTTGTTGTTGTTGTTTTGGCTTGTTTGTCATGAGAGTACACGTATACATTAATAAATTAACTAATGACAAAAAAAAAAAAAAAAAAAAAAAAAAACAGATGCCAGTTACTGGCGAAACAAAGTGCCCTAAACACTGATAAAGCGCATATTAGTGCTGCCAAAGAGCAGTGTGATAATGTTAACAGGCCGCTCTCAAAATGACCTATTTGGCTCCTGTATTTAAGGAGTTTACTGCCCCTTATTTTCTCACATTTAACTATGATATGAATTTATTGAGAGGTCTCTCAGCATATTGAAAATCGAGTTAGAAAATCAAAAACGTGGAAAAAAGACATAAAAATGGGAGATAAAGGGTCCTACCCTCTTTTCTCATTTAAGCTTGCAAACAATTCCAAACGACATTTCCTCTGAAACAACAAGGCCAATTGGAACCAAATGATATATGGAGGCACCATGGGGTGGAAGAACAAACATATTCTGAATGTTTGGGTCACATGTCCAAAATGTCCCACCAGATCCATATATGGTAAAAATCTTTGAAAATCGCCTCCATGGGAACCAATTGACCGATGACCTTGAAACTTGGTACATAATATTGGGCAAATTTGTTCAAATGATGGCATTTGGATGACCTCGACCTTTCTTACGTCAAGGTCACATTCGGTCACTTTTGATTTTGTATGGAAATGACAGGATTTTGCGGTTATGTTGCAGATTATGACATCAGGGTTGAAATGATCCTGGGGCCATAAGATTTTTTTTTTTCTAAAACTACTGTGCTAACTGATACCAAATAACATATACTGCATCAGTGAGGTCGAGAAATCAAAGTTTGTTTGGGGGATCTGTGTGATTATCGCACCCATATATGGCCAAAAGTGATTTTGAATTCAGCATCTCAGAAAATGCAAGACCTTGGTATGCAGCATTTTGTACTCTAGCCCTGCTTAGATTGTTCAAAACAGACCATAATGTATGCGACGGCAACAAAACAATGGTTGATTTCAAAATAATTTTGCAGCAATGGTCCTTGGATCTACTAAACCATTATGGTCTGTTAAAATAAATAGCCAACAAGGGGCTGGGCGATTTATGCCCGCTTGAGCTCTGGCGAGCGTAGTTTCCCATGGTCTGCATGTTTATAATTTTGTGTTTAGGGCAGCTATTAAAAGTCATGTAAGATTGATGGCAAGCGTAAACCATATTTATCATATGACGTCGCGTCTGAGAGTGTAATAACGCCATGTATTATTTTTGATAATCCACTAGTGGATTAAATATGCAAATTAGCTAGATACGTTCCGTAACGTTACATGTACGACGTCCTTAACGGCGTCGCGTTTACTATTGGCGGAATATTGACATTTTTGTAAACAATCGTGAATAAAATGCGTTTTAAATGTCATATGATAAATAGAATCTTGCATTCGTGCTCATGTATTATTGAATTTATTAAACTCGTTGAGAAAAAGGGATAAAATGCTCGGCAAAGCCTCGCATTTTATCCCTTTTCCTCAACTCGTTTAATAAATTCAATAATACATGAACACTCATGTAAGATCCTCTATATAATTGACGTTATCATGATATAGCAGCCACATTTTTTTCTGCTTTGCTGAGTGTGCTTGTTGGTTTAGTTATATTGCTTAGCTGCATCTGCCAACCTTCATATACCATTAATTCGATGACCAGTGGTAGTTTGGTGTAAAGTTACTATGACAGCAATGCCTATGAAAGACGACAATGTTCTGTAAAGATAAAAACCTAGCCCTATTCAGTCTTTTTTTTCAAAGCGTTGACAGATTTTTATCCAGTATTTCATATTTGAAGGAAATGCATATTTTAGTCAGTTTACGCCTCTGAACAATCCAGCCTCCTTTTAACTGAAGGTCTGCAAAATGTTACTACAAACAAAAAAAGAAACACTATATAGTATTTGCCAAAACTACTTTATTTAAATGTTTTACAGGTTTATTGTTTTTGTTTTTTACCAATAATACACTGCAGAACAAGATGCTCTACTAAATTTAAATACCAACATCTAATTCTCCAACTGCGTATTTGATATACAGTAACTCCAGCTTATCTGCTGATTGAATGACTCTGGTTTTGGTCGATCTTTTGGCAAAATGCGCAGATTGAGGTTACCAAGTTACATGTTAACGGCCCCGATAGCTCAGTTGGTAGAATGTCCGCTCCAGGGAACGGGAGGTCACGGGTTCGATCCCGGGCCGTGACATACCAAAGTCGTTAACAAGGGTACTAGCTGCTCCTCGCTTGGCACTCAGATTTACGGGGTAGAGCTAGGACTGGTCGACCCAGTGATAGGATAACGTGACTGGGTGTGGTATCATGTAATGTGTCTGGGACATGATACTTCAGTGAGTCAGCACTATAAAAGTGAGCATTGAGCTCCCTGTCGCAACCAGACACCGTCGTGATATGACTGGAAAATTGTTGAAATCGACGTTAAACCCGAATTCACACAAATATATGTAGATGCTGAAACGTAAGGCTTGAGTCTTTGTTGAACCTGGTGTCCCCACCGTTCTTGACAAAGAAGAAAGAACTTGATTTACATAGGAATCGTAACATTTATTATGCCAATCAGTGTCCTTGTTAAAACTATCTGACATATAAGGTATCAAACTCAAGTAAATTAATCCGCCCGCCTAGTTCCTTTCATATGTACGAACGAATTTCGACCAGAACGCCTGGAGGCAGGTGTCTGTTGTTATGTCTAACCGGAGCCTAACTGCTGGGTTTCATTTGCTGCAGCATTCTAGGTATTTCATGCCGTCGAGTCCTCGTCGTTGTATCAGCTTCTTATTCGTTTGAGTTTATGTTCTCGGAGATGTTGGACTGATGAGCTAGAAATCCATCATGCAGACTGAACAACTTTTCGGTTTTAACCAAGACAACCAAGGGTGAGGATTGTGGCCACCTAATATCAATTAACGTGTCCACCCTTACCCAACCCAGTAAAACTTCTTACTGACCCCGTTCCAAGGCGGCCCTTCTGTTGTTGTGTTTGTTTTATTTTTATAGTTAGTCTTTAAGATGTATGTATTCCTAATGTCATTTTGGATAGACGTTTGGCCATGTAGGGAGATAACTGTCCTTTCTATTCGTGACGTTTTCATTTTGGTGTTTTGAATGGGAGGCTCGAGATACTTTGTATTGATTCCTAATCATTGCCTACACTCTGTTTTTCAAATCATAAGTCATGATAGGTTGACATAGAAGGCTTTTTTGGCCAGTCTGTATTGAACAATTGGGGTGGTTGGGAGAGGCAATGGTGACGTGTATCTTGCGTCAATGGGGCGTCAAAATGATATTGGCTTACATCTGGACAAGGCCTGCTGTTCTTGCAGCAGGTAAGGGTAGATGGAGAATACTGTTATTTCTTCTGTTTCTGCACTTCCAATTATTTTCCTCTTTCTCCTCTGTCCCTCACTTTCATCTGCTCTACTATCTCTTCTGTCGCTTTTCTCCATTTATCTTGGTGGGGACACAAAATGACCGATAAGAGTTGACGTGCCTTTAAACCCAAAACAATCAATATATGAGACAAATATCAGCAAAGGGAAGTTGTAAAACAAAGGAGATGAAGAACAGATTAATCAGTGTGTGACAAGAGACAAAGGATAATTAAGAGCTAAAGGTGAGTAAAGAGACAAGGTTATCGAAGGCAGGTTGTCCAAAGAAAAGGTAGAAGGTAAGTGCAGGTGACAACTTCAGATGCACATTTACAGGTCATACCACTACCCTGGGAAAAGGGAAGAAGTAAGAATGTTTAAGGGGTGGCTTTATTTACATAACATTAAAGCTCGGGTACTATTTATTTTTAGTCGTGCCACTTACAAGAAAATAACGTATCTGTAAGATTTTGTAAGATTTCAAAGAGACCTTGCAGTGGCGAGTAGCATTTATGTGTTTAAAATAAAATAATGTTGGTTTTAGTTCAAACACACGCCGGAAACGTTGGATAATGAATCTTGAAATATACCATGTATTCATTATTAATGATTGATTCAAGTCACCAGTTTTTAGTTCACCCGCTGACAAATATGCTTGGTGATGCCTATTCAACTCACTAATTATAAACCGGAAGGAAATGGTCATCAGTAACTTTTCAAAAATATATATGTTGGTCCCTGTTATGATACATCTATGATCAGCCAGTAAAATAATTTATTTTATGTATGTTTTAATATGGAATTTTATCACAATCTGTGACACAACAGCAAAAGCGACAAAAGGGTCCATAGGTATCTGATTCCCTTGTTCATGTCCAGATTGAAACAGATTCATCACGTTTCACATGTACGTATAAAAAGCGTCCAGCATGCTGACGTAAAATAAAGTGTTTCAAAAATGCTAAAAATCATTTAGCTCGAAAATAGTGTAAAATTTACCAAATTTGTGGGGGTTAAATTTCAATGGTCAAAATTTGTGGCATCACCGGGTGTAGTTACGTCAAATCATGAATTTTGGTGTCTTCGAGTATTGACAAATATTTTGGCTGATGCAAAAAAATCAACATTCAGCTGGAAGCGCAAGCTACGCATAACTCAACTTAATCCAACTTTACCATCCGCATTGGGGTGGCTTTAAACTCTTAGAATTTTTAACCCATTTTCCTCACCAGATTTGCTAAAAGATCTCATTTCAAATAGATTAGGCTTCAATCTCAATGAAACAGGCAAAAAAGCGTCAGAATTTTGGATGCATTAAAGTTTTCGAAATCTGGTCTCAAATCCCGGACTAATGAAGTTAATAATTTGGAAAGTTCAGTGGGTGTATAAGAGCTTTACTTTGCAATGAATCGGGTCTTGTATGGTAGGTAATCTAGTTACCCATGGCCCTTTTGTCTGTGTAATAAAAATATCTCAAAAATACTTAATGAGTTATGGCCCTTTGACAATTTGGTGTTTTGTTTTAATTTGTCAGCTATGGATCTCAAAAAGTTTTTAATCTAGAGCCTCGAATCTTTGTTGATCTATTACCAATAATACGTAGATGAGCTTGCAAATACTGTTTTTTTTTTTGTACTTTCAGCTACTGCCCTTCTAAACTGTAAGCAGTGGCTTTATAGTGAGATAGGAAATGATGAGTAGGTGATCTCAGTAGGTAGAGTTGCTGTCCTGAAAAACATTTAGCATCTCAATCCTGTAAACAAAATATCTGCATAGCCGTTAGATGCAAGCAGGGTTGGTGACAAAATGTTGAAGACAAAGTTTTTTCATAAACACCATTTCTCTCTTTCTCTTTCTCTCTCTCTCTTTCTCTCTCTCTCTCTCTCTCTCTTTCTCTCTCTCTAGTGCAATCAGATTTGTTTGTGCAACCCGCGAGTTGTGCATTGTTCTTGAATGTATCAATTTCTTAATTTTAATGTCCGTTTAATGGACGGATACCAAAGCACAAACAACACTGGTGTGTCGATTGCCCCTGAAGGTAGGCTGTAAAAATGGTCCTGAGCGGGGATTTAGGACTTCCGTCGAACCTTCAAATCCTGAATTGTAAGAAACCGTGTAGCGCTGACCAGACGTCGCTACCTGTGGCGTGAGAACTGGAGCTTCCCGACGCTTGATTTCTGTGCAGATTCTATAGATATTTTTTTTACTCATCAGTCTGACTCACAGCTGTAAGAATTGTGCGGCTTTATCTATAACTAATCGTTATCTGGATTTCCCATAAATCAGTGATAGTCACGCCGGCATGAGCACGGAAAAGTTCCTGTGCTTATGAACTTTCCGTCAATCGACAATCGACCCGAAAAGTTCATGTTCTTTTAAAGTATTGTCTTCACGACAATGAGCCTTTTAACGGACTGATACCGGTCGACGTTTGCGCATGGTCATGGCCTTCAATTTTTGCAAAATCCTTAGATAACCGATCTCCATCGAAACTTCATCGCTCAACATCAAATTGAAAATGGAAAAGTGGAGGAGTAAAAATAGGAAGAAGGGTGTGTTGCATTAAACATGATTATAAAGGAATTATGCTTATCTGTTAAATAAATGCCACGGTAAAACAACTAACATGTGTCACGTAGGCTGACGCATTACATACGCCAGCAGATGGTGAAAATGAAGTATCAGTCATAATGTCAGATGTAAAATACCATGCCATAAACTATAATTTATGATCGATAATTTGACGATGAAAGTACTTGCTGAACAGGGAAGAAGAGGTAATATTCGTTCTGTCTCTTTCTCTTTATTTATTTATTTATTTATTTATTTATTTATTTATTTATTCTTAGTGTCTCTTTCTCTTTATTCTTTGATTTTTTACTTACATGTATTTATTCATTTAATGTCGGTCTCTTTCTCTTTATCTACTTATTTATTTATTATGTGTGTCTCCTCTGTATTTTTTTATCTTTTAACTTATTTATTTAATGTATGTCTGTCTTTGTTAAATTTAATTGTATCCCTCATTTACAATAGCTTTTCAATACATTAATAGATCCGTGTAATTAACATCCATATACATCCATGTTTATACAGGGAAAACTGGAGTTTACAGCGGATTAATTTGTTTATATATATTAGTGTATCGAATACTAGTTTGTAGGTACTCGTTATGAGCACATACGATTTAATATTTGCAGCTGAAAAAGAAATATGACCTAGATAAAAAGAAATATGACCAAGCTTGTTATGAGTTTCTTACTCTTTTTTTTTGGTGGGTGGGGGGGGGGTGGGGGGGGGGCTGTGGGCTATTAGACAATGCACTCTGTCTTAAAAAATAGATAACTTAATAGCTCAATATATTAACATCTCTATATGGTTTATCACAGATTGCCGTCGACTTAAGAACTCCCCTCCTCGCTTTTGATGTGAGCGAGGCAGTTGTCAATGGCTGGGAGAAACCCAATATTAATGATTAACAGACCCATCTCTTTTAGACCATGGAAGCCCGTTTTTTTCTTTTCATCACATTAACAAGACCGTGCAATAGGCATCCAACAGCACATCACTTTATAAGAAGAAAACTGGGATTTACATGAGTGTTATTTATTATTCCTATTTCTGTTTCAAATCATAGATTATAGGTACTCGTTTAGACCGCCTCAATCAATGCTTGCAGCAGAAATAACAAAAGTATAATCATGTTTCATTTTGAAGAAAAAAAAAATAGTTGTTTATTTTTTCAGGGTAGGCCAATAGAAAGACTCCGTTATATAACATGTACATGCACGTGTTATCGAAATGCGAACTTTTAACCATTCCAATCACCTTTACATCAACAAGTCCGTGTAATGAACTTCCCTATAAACCCCACTTTTGATAGAGAAAACTGGGTTTTTGCCTAATTTGCTTTTCCAGTTCAAAGTCATAGATTGTGGCTACTCTTTAGAGATGTTCTTTCGACCACCCACAACCTATATTTTGGGTTTAAAAATACATGTGCATAAATACGACAGTGCACCGGGCGGAAGAGCGTGACAAGTGATTCATTACATCTGCCGATTTATAACGTCACCCGTAGTTAAATTGACGATAGACGGTGTAACGTTATTTTTTCGCATCGTAAACGTTACAAAACGTACATGAATGCATGTGTTACAGTCCATATTGTTTCGGGATTTCTTCTAATAATTGCGAAAGGTAATGAAAATTTGAGGTTAACAACAACATTGTTGCTGATTTTCAGCGTGTTAGAATCAAAATAGATCAGCTCTTGTCTGTGATTTGTCACAGTTTGCCAGTCAGTTGTAAGTAAATAAATCATGCACGCTTGGCGCTCGTGATTTGATATATTTTACAACTGACCTCCAAACTGTAATCAATTACTCAACAAATCACAGCAAGAGCTGGCCTATTTCTTAAATAAACAAGCTTTGATTTATGAAATTGACGGTATATTATGCCTGAATCACGATTCGATATTTCTTCTTGGGTCATTTGTAATCATGTTATCGTCTTTGCAGCACGTACGTCCGCCCGTCCATCCGTCTAGACTTAAAGAGATGTAAACTTGAAACCTTAAGAATTGATTGAACTTTGGTCTGGGGAGTGCATGACACTTTCTGAATTTTGAGCCCACTCCTTGGGGTGGGGCATGGAGAAAATGGCCTTGGGGTCAAAAATCAAAGTCGCGGCACATATCAAATCAAATGGCATGGAGAGTAGAATACATTACAATCAAAACTTGACTCCTCAAGTCAATGTTGAGGTCAACAGAGGTTACAATCCCACCATATATCCTTCCAAACGATTACCGGATAACTCCTCCTTACCGTTGTAGATAAGAAGTAAAAACCTTGAGCACTGATGGAACGTTAGTCTGGGAAGTGCATGGCACTTTCGGAAATTATGATTTCACCCCTGGGGTATGTCAGTGGGAGCGGCCCCGGGGAAAAATCAAAGTTATCAGAACATAGTCATGTAACATACCATGATGAGTAGAATACATTGCAATCAAACTTTGACACATAGGATAAATGTGGAAGTCAAATGAGGTACAAACAAACCATACCCCCTCCATATCAATTACCGGATAACTACTGCTTCTAGACCGTTTGAGATAGAAATATGAAACCTTTAGAATGGATAGATCTTTTGTCTAGAGAGTGCATAACACTTCCAGAATTTTGATTCCTCCCCTGTGGGCGGGTCCATGGTGAGGGGGCGGAGGCTCAAAAGTCAAAGTTTTCAGTGGTGGTGTGACATATCAAATCTAACGTAAGTGTGGGTATATGCGATGTCGTGCTATCGACTGGGAGATTCTAGTTTTTATCAGTTACCCCCATATATATTGCATTGTAACATATTGGCCTGATAAAGATATGCTATCACAGGGTAACTGAGCTTTATCACGTCAACGTGACATTGCACTTTTATGAATGAACCTGACTACTGTATTAATTTGCAAAAATTGTTATTAGTACAGGAAAAAGTCAAAAAATATTTAAAAAAAAAAAATATATCATAAGAGGAATTAGGGTCAGCTTATACTAAATATATCGACGGGTTATTGCGCGCCGGAATGTTGAGACGCACTGAGGACTGACAACTGATCGTTAATTGCCAATTTAAGTGAGCACAAGGGGATACACTGATAAATAAAATACCAGATTCGTGTAATTTGATGTGAAGTTTTTCAGCTAGGCTTCGAGAACGCATGTAGAATTGCTCGGCAAGCCTCGCGATTCTACAAGCGTTCTTGAAGCCATGCCTGATAAACTTGATATCAAAAGACACGAACCTGGATTATATATATAGCTGCGATATTGTCTTCGTTGTGGAGAGATATGTTTCAAGATGCCTAAAGAAATATAAATCATTGACTTGCTCATGTGCTCTGACATTGGCAAGGAATGTTGGACCAGATCAGATGCTAAATGCTAAATGATGGGGGCGTCTGATCTCGATCTGCGGCGATTGTTTTAAGTGCAGTATTTTAATGGTTAAACGATATAGACAAGACCATTTTCTCTGCCTGGACACAGAGACAATTGACCTATCATTGTGTTAAGTTCACCGATTTAACAAATGTTTCAAGAGAACAAGTTAAAACTGTTTGTTGTAGCAGGTTTGCTGAGAAATACTTTGCCATGCAATCTGATTATAATCCTCGAAGGCCGATCAAGTTAAGAAATGGATGTTATTATGTACAATATCCGGTCACCAGCAAAGTTTAAATGAACCCCTTCTCACTGAAGTATGAACAACGTCTGTTCCTGAGCAAGTTTAAGTGAACCCCGAACCGATGTTGTTCATGCTTCAATGGACCTTAAATTAATTCCCTTTATTACTTATATTTACATCATTTTCCATGCATTGTTTGTCTGTTGTTTCTGTGTGCTGCTATTGAAACACGAAAACAATTACACACTTTTGTCTTACTCAACACTTCACAAACTACCATTAAAAGCTTGTCATTTTATCCCATTAAAAGTAACATACCAATCCAATTAAAATCCATTAATAATGTTTATATTAAAAGCCAATTTTAACAGGTACAGATACCGCCAAAGATAAAAATCTTTTAAATAGTCATCAATTTATCACTAAATCAAACTGATTAATTAAATATTAATGGCAATTATTTACGCATTAAAACTATTCTATTATAAAATTAATGGTCCTTTAGCATTTTTTGAAAAAGTAATGCCCATTAAAACATCAATTCCAAATTATTTTTATTCCCATTGGTATGAGTTTTTTTCATGGCCATGAAAAAACAATATTCAATAAGACCATCATTAATGGATTTTTTATGGCCATTTATTTGATTGGCCATTACTCCAGAATTTAAAAAAAATATAGTAGCCATTAAAATGTTAAAGAATTGATTAATGAATGACCATTAAAGAATGCATTCGTTATTAAATGGCCTTAAAATCAATGCCCATTATTTATTAAGTTAAATGTGGAACACGGATTAATGGGCATTAAAAATGGCGAAAACTGTTAAACAGTCTTACCAAAAATGCAATATCCATTATTTTAAATAATGAAAAATCAATGGCATAGAATTGCTGGGTAAATGGAGTTAATGAGCCTTATGTTTGTTGTATGTAAATAACATTTAATAATAATTCAATTCCCACGAAATTGAGGCTATTAGTGGCCATTAAATGGCCATTTTACATAAAATTATGACAAGAAATTTCGGAATGACAGTATCATTTACAATACTAGGAATCTGAAGTGCAAAACCATCAATTAAAGGCAGGAAAATTGACTGGCTCCGAATGCTTTGATCCTGCAATCTTGGGTGTATATAATGTACAATAGTTGTGTCCGCTCCTGGCATTTAGGTAAAACTGCAAGAAAGTACCGAAAAAATACATTGAACGGGTACCGGGATAATTGAAGCCCCCCCCCCCCCCTCCCCGTGCAGGGACAGGTAAAAGACCCAAACACTAAGTACATGATTACTGAATAGGCTTTATGTCCAACAATCATTATTGTATATGATTAAACCTGTATGACATTCTTTATGTTGTTAAGACATACTCGAAGAAATAAAGAAGTCATGTCCGAATCAATGCATACTGACTTAATTTCAATATTGTAAACATATCTGACAAAGCATTAGTTTCAGTAATGAAGTTACACTGAAATGTTACCTCTTCGTGTGCTGTTAAGTGTCACAACAGAGATCTCAAATTTAAACTGATTTAACCTGCTTTTTTTCATTTTCTCCAAACAAAATAGCGCATTCTTTTCTAATTTTGAGAACATAGAAAGACTATTGGCATAGTGCTATTTATATTCAGTCGTGCACTGGACAACCATGGTAGAACTGTCCGTGTTGGAGTTTAACAACACTTCAATTCTTGTGGGTTTTCCATGTCGCGTCCCAGTGAAAGTAAAGAAGGATACAGAAGAGATCAAAGTGAGGAACAATGGATAAAGAAACAAATGAATAAAAGTGTAGAAACTGAAAAGGTAGCGATATTTGCCCTGCACCCTTACCTGCTATACGAAAAACAGACGCCACTCAATTGTTAGCAAATCTTATTTGGTAGCTCCAATAACTAAAGAACACTTCACTCATCATCCCCAAATTATGGTCGCCCCAGTGACTAAAGAAACACTTCACCCATCATCCCCCAATTATGGTAGTTACCCTCAACAGTCCCGATCCCACAAGAGCCCTCATCTGAGATGTACATCTGGTTAATTGTCTATCTTCATACTGAGTCACATTTGGCCATTATCTCAGTTAAGTGGGTAGCTAAAACTCTAAAAATATAATCAATCTGTTAACATAGGTATGCTTAAATGCAGACCTCATAGTCCCAATCTATACGATACAGGCTTTATTGTGGAAAATTGAAAATACTTGAGGGTCACTGATGAGGCCCAATTGGCCGAAACTAGCTAGTCTGGCGCAGAAAACATGTTCACTTCATATTTTCCAGTTCTGTTGTGTATTCTTTGCTTCCAAAGGATAACCCTTTTATAGAATATATTTATACTCAACTGTAGCTTTGGCATCTACCAGAGAGGAGGGAATACTATTCCACTGAGAAATAGTTCATGGGACGAAGGGATTCTTTATGACACTGTCTGTTGTTTAATTTGCTGCAGTCGCTTGAGTTGGTCTAGTCACACGGGTCAAGTGTTAGGATACACTGTATCAGGGTGTAACTTATAAAAGAAGGTTAAAGAGGACTGCTCACGACGAGCCTCCAGCGTTGGCCATTCCAGCTCATCAAGAATATCACAAAAAAACTACATATTTCACCATCGCTGCAAATCCATCAATCAGCCGTTTCTCACCTGTTGATGCTAAGTTTAATCATAGGAGTGCCAAACAGGTGAGGCAAACACAAATTGATACCGAATCAATGTTTTGTATGCAATATCCTTTGTCTGCAAAAGTAAAATTACGTCTAAGAAATCCTAATATCCTACTTTATTTGGATGCAATCTCAGAAATGTGCTGGACCTAATCGCGACCGCCAGTGATGGTGATATCAAGAAATTTAGCAGATTGAACCTGCTCTTATGTATGCTGAACAATGTGTCACTGGATTTAATCTGCTTGTCCAGAAGGTGCCTTGACACCCTCATTGAATGGCATTCTGCCACATTGAGCTGCTCATCGGCCTTCCTTAACGAAAGTTGTAATTAAATGTTGTAAATATCTGCTGCCATGTTGGTTGTAATATAATTTTATTATTGGGGAACTAATGTTGGTAGATTTTTTGGCCCAGTCCCATAATATAAATGTTAAATGTACAAAGGCAATAAAATATGTTTATCTACTATGTACTATCGGCCGCCCAACATGCTAGACTATCCAGGCCATCTTGAAAGATAAAGCGGTCAGAAGCAGTACATATTCCTTTACAAAACACAATCATCAGCGAACCAAGGAACAGATGACTTGATATTTTCCGGAAGGTCATTAATAAATACGAATAAATGGACAGGTCTAAGTATCGAACCTTGGGGGACACCTGATAAAACGGACTGGATCGGATGCTTGGATCCCGACATACCTCCTGCACTTGGTTACAGGAACCATCCGAATATAGATAGATAGATAGATAGATAGATAGATAGATAGATAGATAGATAGATAGATAGATAGATAGATAGATAGATAGATAGATAGATAGATAGATAGATAGATAGATAGATAGATAGATAGATAGATAGATAGATAGATAGATAGATAGATTCTAACATAGTGGAAATGTTCTAAAAACTCATCAAAGACGGAAACCTATACGTTTTTTTCAACAGGGACCTCCTCCAGTTGTGTCTATACCCTGCTTCTGGCACGAACACTGTGCAGAATTCCATACTATCCAAGGTGTTATGGAAAACACTCCGATTGGCCAGCTTGTCAGCTATGAACCAATCGGCGTGGATGTTCCGAAAGGGAAATTCAACATAGAGGCGGTAGAACTTTTTCGTTAATGTAAATAGTACTTTTTAATGGCCATTATATTTAACAGGGTGATAAAATTAATTGGATTTAATGCTTGGACTTGCTTTTCAATGGCCATTATCACTAAATTTATGAGCATTAATATGGACATTAATGACTTTAGCCTAAAATTCATTAATATTTGAAAACGAAAAATAATGGATGACTTTAACAGGAATTTAATTATTATTGAAATTTTAACAGGAATTTAACATATTTTATAGCTTCATATGTGCAGTAGTGACTGACAGGGGAATGTAGTTGTCATCGCCAAATCCTGTGCGGGAGAACTAGTGTTTATTTTGCAGTCAATGACGTCGCATGAGGCAATGCATTCATTCAAGAATATATTAAACGTTCATTTAAGTATGTATTAAATCGGATCACGAGCAAAATAAGTCAACCACTTTAGTCAAAGTTAGATTGTGAGTGCCTCGAGAAGCTGTTCCATCTAATACACACAATCTAAATTATGAGCAAAGATAAGGAAAAAGTGTTCCAATTTTCCATTACGATAATACATCCATGTGACACAGTGCATTTTATCATATCTCCAAAACGCTTATGTTTTTGTTTTTTCTGATGGATGTTTTGTGATTTTTTCCTTATTCATATACGAAACATATGTCATGAGGGCTCATTGAGACGATTCTAACGAGTAGCCATAACCTATGTCTTAAAGGCAAAACTAAAAAAAAAAATAGTGTATACCCCTGTCAAAGTTCAATGAACGTTAAATGCCTTACCTTTATTTATTATATTTACATTTTCTTCCGTCCATTATTTGTCGAAAACTTCTGGGTTTAGCGCCGAATTTGAATCAGGAGAGCAATTGCATACAATTTTTCCTACTGACGGAAGAATGTCGTTGATGATACAATGACGTCGTCATCGCTCAAACATATTCGAGGGAACCGTTGTTTATTTTGACGTTTATTTTGATGTCACAGACGTCGTGTGGTATCAATGTATTCATTGAATAAAAATCAAAAACGAGTTCGACATCGTGGTAAAATGACCTCTATAGCCCTACAGCTAGAGTTAATAACCAGATACGGTCCGACTCGCACCACTTTGCCGTGGCTGGCTAAAACCTTTTATGTGGTCTACATACACTCATGTAAGGTCGGTTTCAGATCTGTGCGGAAGCACCATGCAGTCGAATTTATTATTCCAAGACAAAATAGGCGGAGACACTCAAAATATTGTACTGAACACTGAAAAACATAAGTGTTTTGTTTACCCATGCTAGAATCGCCTCAGAAAGGAAATGTTTACACTTTTCCATAGCATGTGATTCGTTGAGAATTTTAAGAAAAACCCTTTATTACATATTACATATTATACTATTAGCCTTTGGTTGCGGCGAATTCGTTATACAGGTAAAGGTAAACCATGTTGCATAACAAATATTGGGCCCTCCCATCGTGGCTTGGAGAAATACATTGGACTACATGGTACTTCTCGTGACGCAGAGCGGTAGCAGGCCACACATGAACGCTTGTAGACCGCTTTCATGGTCTGAGTCTGCCCAGGAAAAGTTGTATGTGTCGGGCCGAAGCGTAGGTTTTTTTTTTGGCGGTGGGGCCTGAGATGTCATTGTGTCTGAATGTCGGGTAAAAGTCCTTTCTAATTGAAAGCAACGTCTCCAAAATGAACCTAATAGTGTTGGCGGAGACGATACACCTACGCTCAAACAAACGGAACAAATACTGCAGCAGTCATCAGAGGGAATCTTTAAGTTTGATCTTCAGTTAAACCAAACGTCCTCAAAGTCGACATATGGGGCAAATAGTTTCCTTACCTTACTGAGCGTTTAAGAGAAGTACTATTTAGGGCTGGTTGACATGATAAGAACAAAATGTCTTTAAAGCATGGACCCCTTATTACGGCGACTGTGGTATATGCCATATATTGCATCAGTGTTGGCTACGGCCACGGAGGCTCAGTCAGGTGCACGTCTGATTGGTTACCTAAAACGTCATAGGTTCAGTCCCTGCTGGATATGGCAATATTCTTTGTAATGATTGATCTATATATTTTATACGGTCATTCTATTCGCGCTACTGATTCAAGAAGGATAATTGCTAGTTTCTGGCGAAAGAATGACCTCTTTATTGGTTGACCTTGTATGTATTTGCCCGCCCTAGAAAAGTGTGGTAAGGTTAGCATGGCCTTAATAATGTTGATTAGGTCGTTTAACGCCAAACAAAATATTTTTTAATAAACTTATTTATAAATATATTTCAGCAATTCGCCATGTTTCGAAGAATTGTCCCCGCTACACTACTTTTGTCTGTAGTATTGGCGGTATTGACAGGTAAGTAGGGAATGATATACGCGTACCGGTACTAACGCATATAACGCATATGCGTAGTGAAAAATATCGATAGCAATATGAATATGCTACCTCATATATATAGATATTACACGAGTGGTCATTTGATATTTACAAAACGAGCCTCTGGGGAGTTTCGTGTTTATCATATGAGCCAGCGCACATCAAAACCTACAATAAGACATGTGCGTACAACGAAGACTCAATTCAGCCTGTCAGCCTGCGCATTCGCGGAGTTAGATCAGCGTCTTCGTTGTGCGCTCTAAGGATAGCTAAGGGCCCAATGCTGCTACATGCAGCAAGAAAAGTATCTGATTAGACTATATGGATGCGCAGGCTGATCTAATTCTTCCCTGGGCGCACATGATAAAAGTAGGAAATGTTGTGCCTCGGTTCATATAACGATTTTAATCGAATCATTACGAAAACACGCCTATACAAATATATTGCAAACTTCACCGAAGAAGAAAGGAAACTTTGAAGCTGAAAAACTGTTACATTCTTCTTATTTCTGTTCAAAATATAGATTTTGCGTCCTCGCTAGAACTGCCTCATCAAGGCGGTTCTAACGAGTACCCACAACCTTTATTTTAGAGCAGAAATAGGAAAAAAAAAGTTTACCCCTGTAAACCACAGTGTTACTATATAAAAGTGGGGTTCAAGGGGTTCAAAATTATGTAGGCGTGTTTTCATGATCTTTGTTGCCGGAGAACTCCAATGTAAAAGAAATGTGACGGCTTATGAAGTTATGTATCAGTACACGTGTGGTCATATGATTTTAATGACATAGTTTATTCATTCTCCAATTTTAAATATGTGATCTATAAAACGAGGGAGGTAAACAAATCCGATAAAGAAAGGAGTGCGAAGCATGAATTTCTGGTTCGGATTTACTTTACCTTCCGATACTCATATGCTTTACCTTCCCTACTTATATTTAGATAAGAAAATTAATATTCTGTATGTAGGATCATTATGCAGCTTCTAACATTTAACTCCTTAGTTTCTGATGTCAACTTTCTTACTTTCGACTTTAACGTCGGGACTTCTTACTTCGAACTTCAATGTTTTGTGTACTTCAAACTTCTTACCGTCGACTTCAACTGTATGAATTGTTACGCCTCTTCAACTGTATGAATTATGAATTCTTAATTTAAACTCCTTGCCTTCCGACATCCAGCATTATCAAGTCAGAAGGGAAGACGTTAGGAGTGGGAACTCGGTAGTTCACCTTATTACTTTTAACTTCGTGGCTTCTGACGTCTAGTTTCTTACTTTCTTCCTTTCGACTTCAGCTTCAGGACTTCTTACTTATAACTTCATGATTGTGTACTTCTTATTTAAGCCTTCAATTGTATGACGTCTTACACTTCTAACTTAGGGCCTTCTTACTTTTAACTCCATGCCTTCTTACTTCCGTCTTCCAACCTTATCAAGTCAGAAGGAACGACGTTAGGAGTGGAAAGTCGGAAGTGAAACGTAATGCAGTCAGAAATGCCGATATGGCTTTCATATTTATTAGCACTAAATGCCGTGTATATTCCCATCAAGGCAGACAAAATATTGAATGATTTTGACAGTGATGGTGCCGAATCTGTGAGACAAAACCCATACACAATGAACCGCACGGAAATGTACCATTTCAAAGAAGAAATGCAGTATTTGCTTAACAATTATTGAACTAGAACCTTAACATGACAAGACATTTGTGTTTTGACTTCCTAAACAGTCTGCCAGAGTTACATAACACTTAGTTTTTCTTTGCATGATGGTGATGATGATGATGGGTTTACTATTGCATTAAAAGCATCAACTGACGTCCGTCCGCTGGTCGCAGTTTGGCGTTTTAGGTGTTCCGTGCATTTAATTGTTTATTTTTTTTATTTTCAGGTGAATTTCAGGCACAACAAGGTAGGTTATTGTTTCATTTTAAATGAAGATAACCTGATCAGACACGTTCTTGTTTTGTATGTAGGCTGGTTTACGGCCCACTAAACATAACTGGCTATCATACGGCGGTTACATGTAGTTAACCTAGCATATTTGCGCTGGGTAGACATAAAAAGATCTTCCCACCATCAGCATAAACGAGCCGCGTTACGAGTTATTGTTAGGATTTTTAGCAAGGTAAGACTAAAACCGATCTTCTGAAAAAACACAGACAGATTAGTTTCTTACAATGTTAAAATAGAAGTGGAGGCAATAATCAAAAATCGATACAATTAACCAAACGCTCCCACCATGGACATCAGTGGGAAGGAAACACAAACATGAAACAACAAACACTAATGGAAACACCAATAGCGAAAAGCCAAAAGGACAGTTACTTTCCCACAAAATGGCCAATTGGCTATCCAAAAAAAAAAAAATAAAATAAGCGAGACAAACACCCAAAGACAAACGATAACAAAAACAAGAGGGCCCAATGGCCCTATATCGCTCACCTGTGTACCAGAAAATCATTAGTGTAGGAGACCACTTGACATTGCTACATACTAAATATCTAAGCTCAGGCAAAGTGGTGTCCATGCTTATAAACCCTATTGGTTTCATTGGGCGACAGGGCTTGAGATGTAATTTCATCTCAATGTCGGGTAAAAGTCCCACAAAATTGGAAGAGACATCTCCAAAATGACCTATACAGTGCTGACAGGGATATAAAACCTCAAATCAAACAAAATCTGAGCCTTATGATTTTGGAAAAGAAGACTTTTTTTCAAGTTTTTTTTCAGTATAAGTCTATAGAAGCTAATGAGCCTTGGGGCTTGGCCAATTTTGACCCAAAGGGCATGGTTGGCAGGATTTATGTAGGCGACCATTTTGTGTTGCTATATACTAAATATCTAAGGTCTGTATTTCATGGTTTCAAAGAAGATGTTTGAAGCTTTTTTCCATTATAAGTTTGTAGGAGTTAAGGGGCCACAGGATTTGGCCAATTTGGACTTAATATCTAAAGTAGAAGTAAAACAAAGATCAGGAATTGATACAATTTACTTACTCCATCCATAAAAGACATCAAAGGGAAAGAAATACAAACATTAAGCGACCAGACCATAATGGAAACCTTAACAAAGGAAGGCCATATGGACAGTTACTTTCCCACAAAATGGCCATATGGCCATCCAAAATTAAAAGACACAAGTGATACACACAGTAATTAACAAACAACAACATAAATAAAACGCCACAGAAGAGCCGCCTTGGAACGGTCAGTGGAAGATTTCCACTGGGGGGGGGGGGGAGGGGCTTAAATCGATTTTACGTGGCCACAATCCTCGCCCTTACTTCCGTCGCGATTTAGACAAAAAATTTTGTTCAGTCCGCATGAAGGCCTCCTAACTCACTAAGTTCTGTGCTTCACAGTTTCTGAGAAGAAGATTTTTTAAGCTTTCTTCCATTATGAGTATATGGGAGCTTAGGGGCACCGGGGCATGGCCCATTTGGACCCAAGGGGCATGATTAGCAGGAAATATGTAGGTGATTACTTGCCGTTGCTACATGCTAAATATCTGAGCTCTGGGCCTTATGGTTTCAGATTAGAAGGTTTTTGAGGCTTTTCTCCATTATGAGTCTATGGGAGCTAAGGGGGTCCCAGGCTGTGGCCCATTTGGACCCCAGGGGCATGATTGGCAGGATTTATGTTGGTGACCACTTGTCATTGCCACATGCTAAATATCTAAGCTCTGGGCCCTGTGGTTTCAGAGAAGAAGATTTTTTAAGCTTTTTTCCATTATGAGTCTAGGGGAGCTAAGGGGCCACGGGGCGTGGCCCATTTGGACCCCAGGTGCATGCTTGGCAGGATTTATGTAGGTGACCACTTGCCATTGCTACATGCTAATTATCTAAGCTCTAGGCCCTGTGGTTTCAGAGAAAAAGATTTTTGAAGCTTTTTTTCAATTATGAGTCTATAGGAGCTAAGGGGCCCCGGGGCGTGGCTCTTTTGGACCACAGGGGCATGATTGGCAGGAATTATGTAGGTGACTACTTGCTGTTGCTACATGCTAAATATCTAGGCTCTGGGCCCTGTGGTTTCAGAGAAGAAGATTTTTGAAGCTTTTTTCTATTATGAGTGTATGGGAGCTAAGGGGCCCCAGTGCGTGGCCAATTTGGAACCAGGGACATGATTGGCAGGAATTATGTAGGTGACCACTTGCCGTTGCTACATGCTAATTACCTAAGCTCTGGGCCCTGTGGTTTAAGCGGAGAAGATTTTTGAAGCTTTTTTCCATTTTGAGTCTATGGGAGCGAAGGGGCCCCGGAGCGTGGCCCATTTGGAACCCAGGGGCCTGATTGGCAGGAATTATGTAGGTGACCACTTGCCATTGCTACATGCTAAATATCTAAGCTCTGGGCCCTGTGGTTTCAGAGAAGAAGATTTTTGAACCTTTTTTTCCCATAATGAGTATATAGGATCTAAGGGGCCCCGGGGTGTGGCCAATTTGGACCCCCGGGGCATGATTGGCAGGAAATATATAGGTTACCACTTGCCATTGCTACATGCTAAATATCTAAGCTCTGGGCCCTGTGGTTTCAGAGAAGAAGATTTTTGAAGTTTTTTTCCATTATGAGTCTATGGGAGTGAAGGGGCCCCGGGGCGTGACCCATTTGGAACCCAGGGGCATGATTTGCAGGAATTATGTAGCTGACCACTTGCCCTTCCTACATGCTAAATATCTAAGCTCTGGGCCCTGTGGTTTCAGAGAAGAAGATTTTTGAAGCTTTTTTCCATTATGAGTCTATAGGAGCTAATGGGCCCCGGGGCATGGTCCGTTTGGACCCCAGGGGCATGATTGGCAGGAATTATGTAGGTGACCACTTGCCGTTACTACATGCTAAATATATAAGCTCTGGGCCTTGTGGTTTCAGAGAAGAAGATTTTTGAAGCTTTTTTTCCATTATGAGTCTATGGGAGCGAAGGGACCCCGGGGCGTGGTCAATTTGGAACCCAGGGGCATGATTGGCAGGAATTATGTAGGTGACCACTTGCCGTTGCAACATGCTAATTACCTAAGTTCTGGGCCCTGTGGTTTTAGCAGAGAAGATTTTTGAAGCCTTTTTTTCCATTTTGGGTCTATGGGAGCGAAGGGGCCCAAGTGCGTGGCCCATTTGGAACCCAGGGGCATGATTGGCAGGAATTGTGTTGGTGACCACTTGCCGTTGCTACATGCTAAATATCAAAGCTCTGGGCCTTATGGTTTCAGAGAAGAAGATTTTTGAAGCTTTTTTTCCATTATGAGTCTATGGGAGCGAAGGGGCCCCTGGGCGTGGCCAATTTGGAACCCAGGGGCATTATTGGCAGGAATTATGTAGGTGACCACTTGCCGTTGCTACATGCTAATTACCTATGCTCTGGGCCCTGTGGTTTCAGCGGAGAAGATTTTTGAAGCTTTTTTTCCATTATGGGTCTTTGGGAGCGAAGGGGCCCCGGAGCGTGGCCCGTTTGGAACCCAGGGGCACGATTGGCAGGTATTATGTAGGTGACCACTTGCCGTTACTACATGCTAAATATATAAGCTCTGGGCCCTGTAGTTTCAGAGAAGAAGATTTTTGAAGCTTTTTTTCCATTATGAGTCTATGGAAGCGAAGGGGCCCTGGGGCGTGGTCCATTTGGAACCCAGGGGCATGATTGGCAGGAATTATGTAGGTGACCACCTGCCATTGCTACATGCTAAATATATAAGCTCTGGGCCCTGTGGTTTCAGAGAAGAAGATTTTGAACCTTTTTTTCCATTATGAGTCTATAGGAGCTAAGTGGCCCCGGGGCGTGGCCCATTTGGAACCCAGGGGCATGATTGGCAGGAATTATGTAGGTGACAACTTGCCGTTGCTACATGCTAAATATCAAAGCTCTGGGCCTTATGGTTTCAGAGAAGAAGATTTTTGAAGCTTTTTTTTCCATTATGAATCTATGGGAGCGAAGGGGCCCCTGGGCGTGGCCAATTTGGAACCCAGGGGCATAATTGGCAGGAATTATGTAGGTGACCACTTGCCGTTGCTACATGCTAATTACCTAAGCTCTGGGCCTGTGGTTTCAGCGGAGAAGATTTTTGAAGCTTTTTTCCATTATGAGTCTATAGGAGCTAATGGGCCCCGGGGCATGGTCCGTTTGGACCCCAGGGGCATGATTGGCAGGAATTATGTAGGTGACCACTTGCCATTGTTACATGCTAAATATCTAAGCTCTGGGCCCTGTGGTTTCAGAGAAGAAGATTTTTGAACCTTTTTTCCCATTATGAGTATATAGGAGCTAAGGGGCCCCAGGGTGTGGCCAACTTGGACCCCCGGGGCATGATTGGCAGGAATTGTGTTGGTGACCACTTGCCATTGCTACGTGCTAAATATCTAAGCCCTGGGCCCTGTGGTTTCAGAGAAGAAGATTTTTGAAGCATTTTTCCATTATGAATCTATGGGAGTGAAGGGGCCCCGGGGCGTGGCCCCTTTGGAACCCAGAGGCATGATTTGCAGGAATTATGTAGCTGTCCACTTGCCCTTCCTACATGCTAAATATCTAAGCTCTGGTCCCTGTGGTTTCAGAGAAGAAGATTTTTGAAGCTTTTTTCCATTATGAGTCTATAGGAGCTAATGGGCCCCGGGGCATGGTCCGTTTCGACCCCAGGGGCATAATTGGCAGGAATTTTGTAGGTGACCACTTGCCGTTACTACATGCTAAATATATAAGCTCTGGACCATGTGGTTTCAGAGAAGAAGATTTTTGAAGCTTTTTTTCCATTATGAGTCTATGGGAGCGAAGGGGCCCCGGGGCGTGGCCAATTTGGAACCCAGGGGCATGATTGGCAGGAATTATGTAGGTGACCACTTGCCGTTGCAACATGCTAATTACCTAAGCTCTGGGCCCTGTGGTTTCAGTGCAGAAGATTTTTGAAGCTTTTTTTTCCATTTTGGGTCTATGGGAGCGAAGGGGCCCCGGGGCGTGGCCCATTTGGAACCCAGGGGCATGATTGGTCCGAATTATGTAGGTGACCACTTGCCGTTGCTACATGCTAAATATCAAAGCTCTGGGTCTTATGGTTTCAGAGAAGAAGATTTTTGAAGCTTTTTTTTTCCATTATGAGTCTATGGAAGCGAAGGGGCCCCTGGGCGTGGCCAATTTGAAACCCAGGAGCATGATTGGCAGGAATTATGTAGGTGACCACTTGCCGTTGCTACATGCTAATTACCTAAGCTCTGGGCCCTGTGGTTTCAGCGGAGAAGATTTTTGAAGCTTTTTTTTCCATTATGGGTCTATGGGAGAGAAGGGGCCCCGGGGCGTGGCCCGTTTGGAACCCAGGGGCACGATTGGCAGGTAGTATGTAGGTGACCACTTGCCGTTACTACATGCTAAATATATAAGCTCTTGGCCATGTGGTTTCAGAGAAGAAGATTTTTGAAGCTTTTTTTCCATTATGAGTCTATGGAAGCGAAGGGGCCCTGGGGCGTGGTCCATTTAGAACCCAGGGGCATGATTGGCAGGAATTATGTAGGTGACCACCTGCCATTGCTACATGCTAAATATATAAGCTCTGGGCCCTGTGGTTTCAGAGAAGAAGATTTTGAACCTTTTTTTTCCATTATGAGTCTATAGGAGCTTAGGGGCCCCGGGGCGTGGCCCATTTGGAACCAAGGGGCATGATTGGCAGGAATTATGTAGGTGACCTCTTGCCGTTGCTACATGCTAAATATCAAAGCTCTGGGCCTTATGGTTTCAGAGAAGAAGATTTTTGAAGCTTTTTTTTCCATTATGAGTCTATGGGAGTGAAGGGGCCCTGGGACGTGGCCCATTTGGCACCCAGGGGCATGATTGGCAGGAATTATGTAGTTGACCACTTGCCCTTGCTACATGCTAAATATCTAAGCTCTGGGCCCTGTGGTTTCAGAGAAGAAGATTTTTAAAATTTTTCCCTTAATAAGTCTATGGGAGCTATATGTTGCCATGGCAACCAGAATTCCAATCTGATCAGCCCAAAAACCATATGCAGCCTTTCCCCCTACCTGATTTGTTCAAGACTGGCCATTGGGTATTGGAGATATACTTATTTTAAATTGTTTACGGACGGACGGACGCACGGACGCACGCACGACAGACGACGGACAAAAAGTGATCCCAAAAGCTCACCTCGTCACTACGTGACAGGTGAGCTAATAAACCGCGACAGAACAACCGCCTTGGAACGGTCAGCGAAACGAATTTCACTGGGGGGGGGGGGTTGAATCGATTCTTAGATCTGCTTACTAGAGGTACTAAATATTCCAACCTAGAATGTAGTCGATGGCAGGCCATCGCAAATCCCCACGCTTTCTCCACAGGGTCTTAGTACCAAATAACAACATGGAATTGAATTCGTCTGACATGTGACTTTTGACCCCTCCCCTATGGCTTAAATAATACCCAAGGATAGAAAGTTATTTGTATTATACGCTATTTATCATCCCCTTTGATTTGATATGCCACGTGACTATGTTCTGAATAACTTAGATTTCGACCTTTTAATCCTCCACCAGGGCACCAATCTGACCCAAGGGTCAAATTTATATTTATATTTTTTTTTTCACTAATCATTCCCTTTGATTTGATATGCCGCATCACTGTGCTCCAAAAATGATTTTTGATCCCCGACCCCCACAATTCCGACCACTGGGGCATGACCAAGGGGTCGCAGCCAAAACCTCATTCAATATGTTTTTCATATTTCATTATTCATTACTTCTGAAAAGTTTGGTATCAAAACCTATAAAATTGACTTTTTCATTGAATTATATTGTTTATGTGCTGTTGCATACCCCATTTATGTAAACGACGCATGCACTCAATTTGGTTGTACTACGGTTAATAGTTAGTGGGGGGGATGGGGGTTAGCATAACGGACGGACGAACGGACAGAGGGACGGAGGCAAAAATAATTTAAACCTCCAGCGAAAGCGTGGGGATAGCAATATAAGACTGACTAGTAAGAAAAGGTCATCCAGCAAAGGCAATAATCTAAGAACGCAGCCGTCTCAAGTCACCTATAGAAAGTGACAAGGATGCACAAACAAAAAACGCCGAAACATGAACCAACGGCAAACATTTTAGAGTCAGCCTAACTTCTTAACAGTGCTTAACGCGTTCGACTCATGATGGAGAGTTTGGGCGTTCGAGGCCAGCACCCGGAATCGGGGTGTGTCCTTCGGCAAGGCACATATTGACACTGCCTCAATCCACCCAGGTGTAAATGTGTAGCAGTGGTGTAATAGTCACTGCCTTTCTCTGGCGCGCGTGAAAACATCCAGAATCAGCGTTCGAGAGCGCTTGAATAAGCTTTAAGCTTCCATCGCAATCGAACTAAAATAAATAAGTTTAAACTAAACTGTCAAAAACTAAGTTAAATAGCAAATAAGATACTGCAAAAGAACGGCCGCCTTGGGACATTCAGTAGTGAAACTACGGTGGGGGAGGGGCTTCGACTCCGGAGTTTACTATCAATGATGAAATTTAAACCCACGTCCTCAGTTCAAGTACAGCATCAAACAAAATAACAATAACAAATTCATCCGCATTGAGGCTTTCTAGCTCAACAGTGAGCCATGATGTAATGCATAGTAAAACATACTAATGTATATATTAATATTATTATGAATTAGAGTTAAGGACTCAACAACAATCCCATCCTAAAGCAGAAGAAAATAACTGGTTAGATCTCGAAGGATCGAACCACCAATTAGATCACGGAGGGTCTTGAAAATCGACCTGCTAACTACACATATTTGTGAGAGTCTTGAAATGTTAGGTCTGCTGGAGGCAGCAAGGTAATACTTAGACAGACTTGCTGAACTAAACATACTAGCTAGAGTATTGAAATGTTAGATCTGCTAGAGGCAGAAAGGGTAATTAAGTTCTGAATAGTTAGATTCTTTGGAAGCAACGAATACACCAAATAAACGAAAATAGCAGACTCGGTTGTATTGAGTCTGTTCATGACCAGTACTGAAATGTGCAACACCGGCCACGCCCTCTAGCACCGGCTTAAGCATAACTCTATTTTCAAAATGATTCTAAATGAACCAAATGATCCCAAAGGACCAGAAAATATAATCTGCACTATGATGGATGTACGGGGAGACTTTTTACCGCCGCCACATAGGCCAACCTGCTGAACTTTACAAACTAGTTAGAGTCTTGATATGTTAGATGTAATAGAGAAAGCATGGTAAGACTAATACAGACATGTATGACTAAACATACTAGTTAGATTCTTGTAATGTTAGATCTACTAGTGACAGCAATGTAACACTAAGGCCGACCTGCTGAACTACACAAACGTGTTACAGTCTTGAAATGTTAGACCTGCTTGAGACAGAAAGGTAAGACTAAAACTGACCTGCTAAGCAACACACACTAGTTAGAGTCTTGAAATGTTCGACCTGCTAGAGGCAGTAAGATAATACTTAGACCGACCTGCTGAACAACATACACTAGTAAGAGTCTTGAAATGTTAGACCTGCAAGAGGCAGCAATGAAAGACTAAGGCCGACCTGCTGAACTACACAAACGTGTTACAGTCTTGAAATGTTAGACCTGCTTGAGACAGAATGGTAAGACTAAAACTGACCTGCTAAGGACCACATACTAGTTAGAGTCTTGAAATGTTGGAACCTGCTAGAGGCAGTAAGATAATACTTATACCGACCTGCTTAACTACACATACTTACTAGATTCTTGAAAAGTTAGGTCTGCTAGATACAGTAAGGTAAGACCAAAACCGACCTGCTAAAATACACACACTAGTCAGAGTCTTGAAATACTTAGACCGACCTGCTGAACTACACGCACTTACTAGATCTTGAAAAGTTAGATCTGTAAGAGGCAGCAAGGTAATACTAAAACCGACCTACTGAACTACACATTCTGTTTAGAGTCTTCAAATGTTAGATCTGATAGCGGCAGTAAGGTAAGTTTAATACCGACCTGCTGAAATGCACGTACTAATTAGCGTCTTTAAACGTTAGAGCTGCTAGAGGCAGCAAGGTAAGACATAGGCCGACCTGCTGAACTACACATACTTGTTAGAGTCTTGAAATGTTAGATCTGCTAGAGACAGCAAGGTAAGACCTAGGCCGACCTGCTGAACTACACATACTAGTTAGAGTCTTGAAATGCTAGATCTGCTAGAGGCAGTTGGGTTAGACTAAATATGACTTGCTGAACTACACATACTAGTTAGAGTCTTGAAATGTTAGATCTGCTAGAGGCAGCAAGGTAAGACCTAGGCCGACCTGCTGAACTACACATACTAGTTAGAGTCTTGAAATGCTAGATCTGCTAGAGGCAGCAAGGTAAGACTAAAACCGACCTGCTGAACTACACATACTAGTTATTGTCCTGAAATGTTAGACCTGCTAGAGGCAGCAAGGTAAAACTTAAACAAACCTGCTCTAATATACGCACTAGCTAGAAACTAGAAATGTTAGACGTGCTAGAGACAGACAACCGACCTGCTGAGAAGTAAAACAAAGATCAGGAATTGATACAATTAACTTACTCCACCCATAAAAGACACCAAAGGGAAATAAATACAAACATTAAGTGACCAGACCATAATGGAAACCTAAACAAAGGAAGGCCATAAGGACAGTTACTTTCCCACAAAATGGCCATATGGCCATCCAAAATTAAAAGACACAAGTGATACACACAGTTAGTAACAAACAACAACATAAATAAATCGCCACAGAAGAGCCGCCTTGGAACGGTCAGTGGAAGATTTCCACTGGGGGGCTTAAATCGATTGTACGTGGCCACAATCCTCGCCCTTACTTCCGTCGCGATTTAGACAAATAATTTGTTCAGTCCGCATGAAGGCCTCCTAACTCATCAGTGCAACATCTCCGTGAACACAAAAATCAAAGAACCACAGATGTGAGACAACGGTGAGGACTCGACAGCAAGAAACCACTGAAATGCTGGAGCAAAAGAAAACCAACGGTTAGACTCCGATGAGCCCTACCAGAGATAGAGCATCAGGCACCAACCAACATTATCTCTCTAATTCTCACTAAGCCTTTACGTTGGAGCCGTCATAGAATCTGAGGCCTGACCCACCAGTGTGCAATTAAAGAGGGAAGCAAAGTTGCCAACCGTGATTGGGTTAACTACCATGCATGCAGTCTGTCGTATAATATCCATGTTGTACCCAATCTTTTTATATCGAAGAATGATTTTACGAAATAGGGTGCTGAACTCATTGCGGTTATATATTTTTCTGAATTTATATACTAAGTCACCATAAAATTCGAGTTCCGATAGACCTTGTTGCAGAAGAGATTCCAGTCCAATATTGAATTTTGAAATTAAATCAGAATGGCGTCTATAAAAGTTTGAAAAGGCTTTGCGTAGTTTATGGTACCGATAACCCTGATTAAGGAGTTTAGCCGTTAATAATTTATTACGAGTGTTGAAGTCAGTTACATGACTACACACTCTAGCAAATTGAATTAATTGCGAAATATAAACGCCATAAAGTCTTGATATGTAGGACCGGCAAGAGGCAATAGTGTAAGACTAAAACCGACCTGCTGAAATACCCATACTAATTAGAGCCTAAAATGTTAGACCTGCTAGATGCAGCAGTGTAAGACTAAAACTGACTTGCTGAAATACACGTACTTGTAAGATCCTGAAAATGTTAGACCTGCTAGAGGCAGCAGGGTAAGACTTAAACCAACCTGCGGAAGTATACTTATTAGCTAGAGTCTAGAAACGTTAGACCTGCTAGATACAACAGGGTAAGACTAAAACCGTCCTGCTGAAATACACATACTAATTAGAGCCTAAAATGGTAGACCTGCTAGATGCAGCAGTGTAAGACTAAGACTGAGTTGCTGAAATATACGTACTTGTAAGATCCTGAAAATGTTAGACCTACTAGAGGCAGCAGGGTAAGACTTAAACCATCCTGCTGAAGTATACTTATTAGCTAGAGTCTAGAAATGTTAGGCCTGCTAGATACAACAGGGTAAGACTAAAACCGTCCTGCTGAAATACACATACTAATTAGAGCCTAAAATGGTAGACCTGCTAGATGCAGCAGTGTAAGACTAAGACTGAGTTGCTGAAATATACGTACTTGTAAGATCCTGAAAATGTTAGACCTACTAGAGGCAGCAGGGTAAGACTTAAACCATCCTGCTGAAGTATACTTATTAGCTAGAGTCTAGAAATGTTAGACCTGCTAGATACAACAGGGTAAGACTAAAACCGTCCTGCTGAAATACACATACTAGCTAGAATATGAGCGAAGGCAATGCTCAGGAATATATACAATTAACCCACAGCTCCCATCAGAGACACCAAAAGGAAAGAAACACAAACACAAAACAACCAACCCTAATGGATTATCAATAGCGGAAAGCCAAAAGGACAGTTACTATCTCATAAAATGGTCAACTGGCTATCCAAATCAAAATAATATAAGCAATATAACCAGCCAAAGACAAGCCATAACAAAACTTAGCCTAATCTGTGACAGACGAACCGCCTTGGAACGGTCAATGAAACGAATTCCACTTGGTGGCTTAAACCACAATCCTCGCCCTTACTTCCGGCGCAATTTAGACAAATGCTTCGTACAGTCCGCATGAAGAGTCTTGAAATGTTAGACCAGCTAGAGGCAGCAGGGTAAGCTAAAACCAACCTGCTGAAATGCACACACTAGTTAGAGTCTTGAAATGTTAGATCTGCTAGAGGCAGCAGGGTAAGCTAAAACCAACCTGCTGAAATACACATACTAGTTAGAGTCTTAAAATGTTAAAGCTGCTAGAGGCAGCAAGGTAAGACTTAAACCGACCTGTTGAAACACACATACTAGTTAGAGTCTTAAAATATAAGGTATGCTAGAGGCAGCATCGTAATCCTAAACTAACCTGCTGAAATACACACACTTGTTAGAGTCTTAAAATGTGAGACCAGCCATAGGCAGCAGAGTAAGATTAAAATCGATCTGCTTAGCTACACATACTAGTTAGAGTCTTGAAATGTTAGATCTGATTAAGGCAACAATGCAAGGTTAAAACCGACCTGCTGAAATACACATACTAGTTAGTGTCTTCAAAAGTTAGACCTGCCAGAGGCAGCAAGGTAAGACTTAGGCCGACCTGCTAAATAGAGTCTTGAAATGCTAGAACTGTTAGAGGTACCAAGGTAAGACTAAAACCGATCTGTTGAACTACACATGCTGTTGAGAGTCTTGAAATGTAGAAACGGCTAGAGGCAATAGGGTAAGACTAAAACCTACCTGCTGAAATACCCATACTTATTAGAGCCTAAAATGTTAGACCTGCTAGATGCAGCAGTGTAAGATTAAAACTGACCTGCTGGAAAACACATACTAGTCAGTGTCTTCAAACGTTAGATCTGCTAGAGGCAGCAAGGTTAGACATAAACCGAACTCGTGAACTACACATACTTGTTAGAGTCTTGAAATGTTAGACCTGTTTGAGACAGCAGAGTAAGAATAAAACATACCTGCAGAGCTACACATACTAATTAGAGTCTTTAAATATTAGTTCTGCTAGAAGCAGCAGGGTAAGACTACAACCGACCTGCTGAAATACACATGCTAGATAGAGTCTTGATTTAGATCTGCTAGAGGCAGTAGGCTAAGACTAAAACCGACCTGCTGAAATACACATACCAGATAGAGTCTTGATTTAGATCTGCTAGAGGCAG
Organism: Lucinisca nassula; assembly: GCA_963580285.1. Taxonomy (NCBI): domain Eukaryota; kingdom Metazoa; phylum Mollusca; class Bivalvia; order Lucinida; family Lucinidae; genus Lucinisca; species Lucinisca nassula. The sequence continues at coordinate 17,489,105 of OY757015.1, forward strand.
AAGGGTAAGACTAAAATCAGCCTGTTGAACTACACATACTAGTTAGAGTCTTGAAATGTTAGATCTGCTAGAAGCAGCAAGGTAAGACTAAAACCGACCTGCTGAACTACACATACTAGTTAGAGTCTTGAAATGTTAGGCCTGCTAGAGGCAGCAAGGTAAGACTAAAGCCGACCTGCTGAACTACACATACTAGATAGAATCTTGATTTAGATCTGCTAGAGGAAGTAGTGTAAGACTAAAACCAACCTGCTGAACTACACATACTAGTTAGAATCTTGGAATGTTAGACCTGCTAGAGGCAGTAGGGTAAGACTAAAACCGACCTGCTGAACTACACATACTAGTTAGAGTCTTGAAATGTTAGATCTGCTAGAGGCAGCAGTGTAAGACTAAAACCGACCTGCTGAAATACGCATACTAGTTCGAGTCTTGAAATATGAGGCCTGCAAGAGCCAGCAATGTATGACTAAAACCAACCTGCTGAACAACACATACTCATTAGAGTCACGAAATGTTAGGCCTGCTAGAGGCAGTAGGGTAGAACTAAAGCCCGCCCTGCTGAAATACACATACTAATTAGATTCTTGAAATGTTGGACCTATTAGAGGCAGCGGGGTAAGACTTAAACAGACATGCTGAAAATACACATACTAGGTATAGTCTCGGTACCATAAACTACGAAAAGCCTTTTCAAAATTGAATAGACGTCATTCTGATTTAATTTCAAAATTCAATATTGGACTCAAATCTCTTCTGCAACAAGGTCTTTCGGAACCCGATTTTTATGGTAACTTAGTATATAAATTCAGAAAAATATATAACCGCAATGACTTCGGCACCCAATTTCGTAAATATGTTCTAAATTCATTCTTCGATATAAAAAGATTGGGTACAACATAAATGTTATAATGTTATACGACAGACTGCATGCATGGTAGCTAACACAATCACCGTTTAAAACTTTGATTCCCTCTTTAATTGCACGCCGGTGCATCAGGCATCGGATTCGATGACAGTTCCATGGTAAAGGCTTATTGAGAATTAGAGAGATCTGATTCAAACTAATAGTGGTTGGTGCCTGATGCTCTATCTCTGGTCGGGCCAATTGGAGTCTAGTTGTTGGTTTTCTTTTGCTCCTGCATTTCAGTTGTTTCTTGCTGTCAAGTCTTCACCGTTGTTTCATCTCTGTGGTTGTTTGATTATGTGTGTTCACGGAGATGTTGTACTGATGAGTTAGGAGGCCTTCATGCGGACTGAACAAATTATTTGTCTAAATCGCGACGGATGTAAGGGCGAGGACTGTGGCCACGTAAAATCGATTTAAGCCCCCCAGTGGAATTCGTTTCCGCGGACCGTTCCAAGGTGGCTCTTCTGTCTCGGTTTATTATTGTTATGGTTTGTATTTGGGTGCTTGTGTCGCTTATATTATTTTATTTTGGACAGCCTATTTGCCATTTTGTGGGAACGTAACTGTCCTTTTGGCTTTCCGCTATAGATGTTTCCATTAGGTCTGTTGTTTCATGTTTGTAATTCTTTCCCTTTGGTGTCTCTGATGGGAGCTTTGGGTTCATTGTATCGATTCCTGATCATTGCCTCTACTTCTATTTTGAAATGTTAGGTCTGCTAGAGGCAGCAAGGTACGACTTAAACCGACCTGCTGAAATACACATACTAGTAAGAGTCTTGAAAAGTTAGGTCTGCAAGAGGCATTGAATATTAATTACCAACAGTAAGGAATATTGTTCTGCACAGACTGCGCTGTTCTGTGCTTCTTTGTTTGAAATTGCAAAACACCGTGATTTTCTTCATTACTTAGCTTAAAAACAAACATCTGTACAAGTACATTGTAAGCTAAACCGCCGAAAAAAAAAAAAAAAAACACACGAAAAATTCTGATAAAGATATTATAGTTTTTCTTATTGCTGCAATAAATATAGGTTGTAGGTACTTGTACAAACCAACCAACCGAGGCGGTTCAAACGAATACCCACAGCCACAATCTGGAATCAAACTTTAAACAGTGACATACAGCGGCTTATCAGGATGGACACTGTAATCTTACAATACAGTGAGTTAAGCGTTTAACGAAACAGACGAAAGATGTGTTCCTAAAAATCGACCCAGCAGTGGTATCTGTGCTTTAATGACATTAGAATTGGCAATTGTTGTCAAATGAAACTTCAGATAAAACAATTATCAAAACAGCAAACATTGTAGATCCTGATAAAATGATTTATTTTTATCCACACAATTGCATAAGTATCTAAAGCGGTACACAGGTTTAAATGGTTCGCTATTTTCGACATTGTTAACTAGATTGCGAATTGGTCATACCCGGGTTAGGCATCATCACATTTTAAATCGTGATAATCAGCCTACTTTAGTGTTTTTTTTAGCTCACCTGGGCCGAAGGCTCCAGGGGAGCTTATAGTATAGTGGGTCCTCCGTCGTCCGTCCGTCGTCCGTAGTCCGTCGTCCGTAGTCCGTCGTCCGTCCACACTTTTGAGCAGCTATATCTCTGTATCCAGTAGGCTGATCTCAATCATTTCTCATATGTAGCATGCCTCTGGTGGGGCATTGATGACATAAACTTTTTTTCGAAATCACTCAAAAACTTTGGTTCCTATGGTAACCACAAGGTCCCTTAGACTTACTATGGGAAAATGCTTGCCATCACCGTAGCGCCTTCAGTTTTGATCGGATCTTTCTGAAACTTATATGTAAGGTGACTGGGGATAAAAACTCGGATGAGTTCGAAAACCGGCCAAGTCGGCCCAATTATCATAGAGTTACGTCCCTTTGATTGCTGAAAATACCAATTTTCGACCTTGTCATCACCGTAGCCCCTTCAGTTTTGATCGGATCTTTCTAAAACTTATATGTAAGGTGGCTGGGGATAAAATCTCGGATGAGTTCGAAAACTGACCAAGTCGGCCCATTTATCGTAGAGTAACGTCCCTTTGATTGCTGAAAATGCTGATTTTTGACCTTGTCATCACTGTAGCCCTTTCAGTTTTGATCAAATCTTTCTGAAACTTATACGTAAAGTGGCTGAGGATAAAATCTCGGATGAGTTCGAAAACCAGCCAAGTTGGTCCTTTCATCACAGAGTAACGTCCCTTTGATTGCTGAAAATGCCGATTTTTGACCTTGTCATCACCGTAGCGCCTTCAGTTTTGATCGGATCTTTCTGAAACTTATATGTAAATTGACTGGGGATAAAAACTCGGATGAGTTCGAAAACCGGCTAAGTCGGCCCAATTATCATAGAGTTACGTCCCTTTGATTGCTGAAAATACCAATTTTTGACCTTGTCATCACTGTAGCCCCTTCAGTTTTGATCGGATCTTTTTGAGACTTATATGTAATGTGGCTAGGGATAAAACCTGGGATGAGTTCGAAAACCGGCCAAGTCAGCCGATTTATCATAGAGTTACGTTTTTTTGATTGCTGAAAATGCCGATTTTCGACCTTGTCATCACCGTAGCCCCTTCAGTTTTGATCAGATCTTTCTGAAACTTATATGTAAGGTGGCTAGGGATAAAATCTCGGACGAGTTTGAAAACTGACCAAGTCGGCCCATTTATCGTAGAGTAACGTCCCTTTGATTGCTGAAAATGCTGATTTTTGACCTTGTCATCACTGTAGCCCTTTCAGTTTTGATCGAATCTTTCTGAAACTTATATGTAAAGTGGCTGAGGATAAGATCTCAGATGAGTTCGAAAACAAGCAAAGTTGGTCCATTTATCACAGAGTAACGTCCCTTTGATTGCTGAAAATGCCGATTTTTGGCCTTGTCATCACCGTAGCCCTTTCAGTTTTGATCGGAACTTCCTGAAACTTATATGCAAGGTGGCTGGGTATAAAACCTCGGATGAGTTCGCATACCAGCAAAGGTGGCCTATTTATCATAGAGTAAGGTCCCTTTGATTGCTGAAAATGTTGATTTTTGACCTTGTCATCACTGTAGCCCCTTCAGTTTTGATCGGATCTTTCTGAAACTTATATGTAAGGTGGCTGGGGATAAAACCTGGGGATGAGTTTGAAAACCCGCCAAGTTGCCCCATTTACTATATAGTTATGTCCCTTTGATGGCTGAAAATGTCGATTTTTTACCTTGTCATCACCGTAGCCCCTGCATTTTTTGATCTAATCTTTCTGAAACCTATATGTTACGTGAATGGAGATAAAACCTAGGATGAATTGGAATACCGGCCAAGTTGGCCCATTTATCAAATACGTCCCTTTGATGGCTGAAAATGCCGATTTTTGACCTTGTCATCACGGTAGCCCCTTCAGTTTTGATCGGATCTTTCTCAAACTTATATGTAAGGTGGCTGGTGATAAAATCTTGGATGAGTTCGAAAGCAGGCCAAGTCAGCCCATTTATCTTAGATTTATGTCCCTTTGATGGCTGAAAATGTTGATTTTTGACCTTGTCATTACCGTAGCCCCTTCAGTTTTGATCAGATTTTTCTGAAACTTATATGTAAGGTGGCTGGGGATGAAACCTCGGATGAGTTCGAAAACTGGCTAGGTCGGCTCATTTATTTTAGAGTAACATCCCTTTGATTGCTAAAAATGCCAAATTTTGACCTTGTCATCACCGTAGCCCCTTCAGTTTTGATCAGATTTTTCTGAAACTTATATGTGAGGTGGCTGGGAATAAAATCTTGGATTAGTTTGAATACTGGCCAAGTCTGATCGGATCTTTCTGAAACTTACATGTAAGGTGGCTGGGAATAAAACCTCAGGTGAGTTCGAATACCGGCCAAGTCGGCATATTTATCATAGAGTGACGTGCCTTTGATTGCTGAAAATGCCTATTTTCGACATTGTCATCACTGCTGCCCCTTTAGTTTTGAACGGATCTTGATGAAACTTACAAACAAGGAAGTCAGGCAGAAAGCTTGGAGGAGTTTGAAAACTTGTTTTTGAACTTGTCATCACCATAGCCACTTCAGTTTAGATCGGATCTTCTTAGCAAGTCAGGAATAAAAGCTTGAATGAGTTTGAAAACCAGTGAGGTCAGCCTGTTTATCATAAAGTTACATTCTACTTGATTTTCAGAAAATGCTTACCCTGTCATCACCATGTCCTCCTATAAAGCCTTCATTAACGGTTGGCACTTCCTTAAACTTTGAATCTGTTAGCTCAGGTGAGCGATACAGGACCAACGAGCTCTTGTTTATTTTTGTGTTCTCGGAGATGTTGCACCGATGAATCCTTAATACCGACTGAATAAAGAATTGGTCTAAATCGCGACAGAAGTAAGGGCTGTGAATGCGGCCGCGTAAACTCGATTTAAGCCACCACTCCAATGTGAACTTCTTTTCATTGACCGTCAAATGTGGTTCGTCTGTCCTGGTTTATGTTTGTTACGGTTTGTTTTTAGTGTGTGTATCGCTTATATATTTTTGTTTCGAACAGCCAACTGGCCATTTTGTGGGAAAGTAAATGTCATTTTTTTGCTTTCCGCTATTGATGTTTCAATTAGTGTTTAGTTATTCCATGATCGTGTTTCTTTCCCTTTGGTGTCTCTGATGGGAGTTGTGGGTTAATTGTATCGATTTCTGATAATTGCCTTCATTTCTATTTCACCCCCATTTTGGGATTTACAGTACAGTTTTTAAACATATAGTTCAAGCAACAATGTTTTTTTTTTTTTTTTTTTGCTCCAGTATTTTAGTGGTTTCTTGCTGTCGAGTCCTCACCGTTGTTTCATGTCTGTTGTTGTTTGATTTTTTTGTGTTTTCGGAGATGTTGCACTGATGCGGAGTGAACAAATTGGTTGTCTAAATCGCGACGGAAGTCAGGGCGAGTATTGCGGACGAGTAAAATCGATTTAAGCCACCCCCCCCCTCGTGCATCGCTTAAGTATTTTTTTTTTTTTTTTGGTTTGAATAGCCAATTGGCCATTTTAATGGAAAGTAACTGTCCTTTTGGCTTTCCGCTTCTGGTGTTTTCATTAGGGTGTAGTTATTTCATGTCTGTGAGTCTTTCCCTTTGGTGTCTCTAGTAGGAGCTGTGGTATAATTATATCGATTCCTGATCATTGCTTTCACGTCTATTTTTCACGTCTATTTTTAAGCAGAACTATTAAAATTGATAGGTGTTTCTTTCCCTTTGGTGTCTTTGATGGGTGGAGTAAGTTAATTGTATCGATTCCTGATCTTTGTTTTACTTCTACTTTAAAATAAATAAATTTTCTTATTTTTGATACGGTTTTGGACAATGTGCACTGATATATGAACGTATATTTATTTACGGTATTGTTTTTTTTTTTTTTTTTTTTTTTTAATTGTTTCTTTCCTTTGCCCAACAGACCTCTGTCTAGACAGCTCGGCTACTATTACTGAAGGTTGCACAGAGCATTGCCTATATCACGGCCATCATTTTGGACAATGCTACAGTGGTGAGTGTGTGTGCTTTTGGTGGTCAGATTTTGTACGTATATATAAAACGAAATAATAAAGATGTGAACTATAAACGTGCTTCCGAGATTTGCACCCTTTATTTACCGGTTTCCATTGCACAGTGATAACAGTCTCCTCGCAGAGTATAACCGTCTCCTCGCAAAATAAAAAGAGAAGGAACATGAATGATGTTTTTATTTGTTTTTCAGTTTTTTTAATAATCAATTTTGCAACATATCTCTGTAACCCTTGCTTTATAAAAGTGTAGAGGGGGACGTTAAATCTCCAATTAAACAAACTATCAAGTGTGCAAGTCGGACCTACATGCTCATTAATCCTATTTGTTTTCACTGGGGGACAGGTCTTGAGATTTCATTTCATCTCAATGTCTGGTGAAAGTCCCACAAATTAAAAGCAACGTCTCCCAAATAACCTATATAGTGTAGACCGGCACATTAACCTCCAATCGAACAAAATAGTGATGCGAATCAATGGGCCCTATTTGGTGTCATTAGGCGGCAGAGCTGGATATGTCACTTCATCTAAATGTCAGGTACAAGTCCCACGAATTGGAAGCAACGCCTCCAAAATGACCAATATAATGTAGACGGACACGTTAAACCTCCGATTAAACAATCTAAACTGTGCATGTCGGACCTCCATGCTCATGAACCCTATTTGGTTTCATTGGGCGGCGGGGCCTGAGATTACATTTCATCTCAATGTCTGGTTATAGTCCCACAACATGATCTGATACACTAAAATTTACCTTAAGATGGCAACTGCATAAAAATCTTAATTATGTTATATATACACTATGCTTTCTACATGAAACTGATACTGTCTTCCTGATATTTTTTCCTGATACTTTTTTTTCTGATACTTTTTTTCCCTGCTACTTTTTTGCGATACCTTCTTTCCTGATACTTTTTTCCTGATACTTGCTTTCCTACATTCCTTTCCGCTAGTAAGGGCTGATACGCCGTTTTACAGGAAACAAATGAAATGTAGAATTTTCTCAATTATTTATCCGAACGTAGGCCCTACTAGACGCGGTGGCGTATGTTTGGAGCTTAACAGAGAAATTCAGCCACGACACAGGATTTGCAATAATGTGGTAGTTTTTTAGGTAAAGACAAGATCAGTCTGCATGTTTACTGATTCAATAGCAATTATATGAAATGCTTTGCTGCCGCACTACCAAAGACTCTGATCAGACTGCACCCTGGTCAGACTGCAGTCTATGCTAGTCGCAAATCCCACATTTTATTAAAATCACATGTCGCGGCTTTTTTTTTTTTTTTTTTTTTTTCTTTCGACTGTAAAATTCATTTTAAATAACCATATATAAAGACCTAATTTAACATGGATGTTAACTTATTTCTGAAGCCGGCCTCGGCAGCGGCAGCTCAGTCGCATGCGCGTATGATAGTTATCAGGAGGATGCCAGTTCGATATCTGCCGGGGACGGCAATATTTCTTCGTGGAAATTGATCATAAAATCTTCTCTACATTCATTCCCTTTCTTCCACTGTTTCAAAGGGGGCAGTTGTCAGTTTCAAATAAAAAAATGAGGGCCATACTGGTTAATCGCTTACTCAGTATACAAGCCTGTCTAGAAAACGTAGGACTGTGTAAACTGACCAGCTCGATGTGACCAAAAATGTCGAGAAGGCCGTTAAACTCCAAAGTCTTATTTCTGAAATGAAGAGCTCCACCTACACTGGTATGTGTTAATTTAAGCAACTTAAAGCTCTGTCGTTTATATCAGTTTAACCCATTTTGTACCGACCGAAATCGCCAACCTTATAAAAAGCACAAGTCCGATTCAAAATTTAGTGGTGTGAAGTTGTGTTTTCGAAATATAATTCGAAAAATGATGGCTGAACATTTTGCAAACAGAGTAGTTCCTAATCAAAAGCCGAGCTCCGTGGCGTCTGTTCTAGGCCTGCGCATTTTGTTATAACCCGTTTTGGGTTCGGTATAAAACGGGTTAATGCACAACAATCACAAACTTCGGGAAAACATATCTCGGACGCCCTGGGCGAGCAACTCCCGTTGATTTAATATACACAGATACATCCTCAGTCATTTCAGAATAAAGAAAGTGGGTTTGTATCTTAATTTTCTTATTTAAGGTATAAACAAGACACAACGAAAGCAGCCTATACTCACATTATATTATATTATATTATATTATATTATATTATATTATATTATATTATATTATATTATATTATATTATATTATATTATTGAAAAGGTCCCTCAGGACCTTTCCACAGTTTTCATGTGAAATTTGAAGCGTTTTCGCTCCTGTGCAGACTTCAGCACCCATTTCTGTAAAACCATTCTTCGATATAAAATGATTGGGTATAACATAAATGTTATGCGACAAACTGCGTGCATGGTGGTTAACCCAATCGCGGTTGATAACTTTGCTTCCCTCTTTGATTGCATGCCGGCTGGGTCGGGCCTCAGGTTCCGTGGCGGTTCCGTCGTGGAGGCTTATTGAGAATTAGAAAGATCTAATTCAAGGTAATTTTGGTTGGTGCCTGATGCTCTATCTCTGGTCGGGCCCATCGGAGTCTAACTGTTGGTTTTCTTTTGCTCCAGCATTTCAGTGGTTTCTTGCTGTCGGGTCCTCACAGTTGTTTCATCTCTGTGGTTGTTTGATTATTTGTGTTCACGAATATTTTGCATTGATGAGTTAGGAGGCCGTCATGCGGACGGAAGTAAGGGCGAGGAGTGTGGCCACTTAAAATCGATTTTAGCCCCCCAGTTGAATTCGTTTCTGCTGACCGTTCCATGGCGGTTATTCTGTCGCGATTTATTTTTGTTATGGTTTGTCTTTGGGTGTTTGTGTCGTTTTTGTTATTCTATTTTGGATAGCCAATTGGCCATTTTGTGGGAAAGTAACTGTCCTTTTGGCTTTCCGCTGTTGGTGTTTCCATTAGGTCTGTTATTGCATGTTTGTGTTTCTTTCCATTTGGTGTCTCTGATGGGAGCTATTGGTTGATTTTATCGATTTCTGACCATTGCCTCTACCCGGTTTCGTGTCCCTATGGAATTTCTCTATGCAAAACGGAGTGTGGGACAATATCCGTGATTTTCGACTTTTATCTTGCAAATGTATGCCGTGTGTACTCATTAGAATAGCCTCGACGAGGCGATTCTAATGAGTATACGCAGCATGCATGTTTATTAAAGAGCACCGAAAAGATGTCCCAAAATAAACCCCGTTAAGCCTCTTGGCAGTAACCATCAGTGGCTCGAACTACCCCTGTCTCGAACATATTTCAGTAGTCCCTAAGGTGATCGAGTTATTGAAGATCGGCTGTATGTGTAATGTCGTTTTGTCTGATACTCTGTCTTTGGCGGGCCACTCGGAGTCTAACTGTTGGTTTTCGTTTGCTCCAGCATTTCAGTGGTTTCTTGCTGTCGAGTCCCCACCATTGTTTCATCTCGTGGTTGTTTGATTTGATTCACGGAGATGTTGCACTGATGAGGTACGAGGCTTCATGCGGACTGAACAAAGTATTTGTCTAAATTGCGACGGAAGTAAGGGCGAGGATAGGGACCACGTAAAATCGATTTAAGCCCCACCGTGGAATTCGTTTCACTGACCGTTCCAAGGCGGTTCTTCTGTCTGTGGTTTATTTTTGTTATGGCTTGTCTTAGAGTGTGTGTATCGCTTATAATATTTTGTTTTGGATAGCTAACTGGCCATTTTGTGGGAGTGTAACAGTCATTTTGGTTTCTCGCTATTGCTCTTTCCATTAGGGTCTGGTCGTTTCATGTTTGTATTTCGTTCCCGTTGATGTTCTTGATGGGAGCTATGGGTAAATTGTATCGCTTCCTGATCATTGCCTTCACTTCTACTTTGTTGTCATATTCCTTGCTTCGAAGGCATTAGCTTTTTAAAGAAGCTTTTAAATACGTCTTAGAAAGGGCTATCCTTCGGAAGCAAGGAATACCGCAGAACCTTAAAATATGGAGAGTACATATTTATCTTAAATGCCCCCCCCCCCTCCCACCTCCCCCTGTTCTTCATCCAAATGCGGGTTAGATTTTCTAGCTGTCATGAATTATTGATTATACTATGAAATTTCGAAGATTTTTGCATTTTTAGATGAGGCCTGTTTGGCCGGGCCAACAATAATTACTTGTTCACTGCATGCTTTTTAGACCTTGTTTGAAAGGCATAACCTTTTCAAAGCCCATGAAACATAACTTCAACAGGTGTTTAAAAATGTGTGGCGGCCTTAAAAATCTCCTTGCCTTTCATAATAGTGTGGAATATATTTTATAGTCTTTGGCATGATTGGTACCTCTACGGAATTTTGAAACTTGATTATACACGATCTAATGGGGTTGCTGGTCTGGCCATTAAATATGCAAATAAGCTAGATACGTCCCGTAACGTTACATATACGACGTCCTTAACGACGTCGCAATTACTAATGGCGGACCATTGACATTTTTGTAAACAATCGTGAATAAAATGCGTTTTAAATGTCATTTGATAAATAGAATTTTGCATTCGTGTATATGTATTATTGAATTTATTAAACTCGTTGAGGAAACGAAAAAAAATGCTCGGCAAAGCCTCGCATTTTATCCCTTTTCCTCAACTCGTTAATAATACATGAACACTCATGTAAGATCCTCTATGTCCTCAACGGTTTTTGGCTCTGTGTTGCAGTTCTTGCTTTAAAGCACATTACATTTTCATAGAACATTTCAGGTCTTCTTTACTCTTGCTAGAGCCATAAAACGATTCATACCCTTCATCACAGATTTGTCCTTGTCTCCTTGATTGACTGATTCTACCGTGAAATTTTCAAAATATTTAAGGGTCAATGAGATGGCCTGGTCGCTCAGGGCTGGCTGGATTGGTCCAGAAAATTAACTTGTACACCCCACATTATTCAGTTCTGTGATGTAGTCCTTGCAGCTAAGGAAGCCATCATAAAAACATTCCTTCAAAATTTTGACTCCTCTAACACCATGGTTATATCGTAAAACTAAGGTTTATTTGGGCATTCGCTATTTTTACTTAATTTTGATCACAAACATAGTTTGTGGGTACTCGTTTAAATCACCTCACCGATGCTGATATAAGGGGTACCAACCGACATATTTTGAGCAGGATTATGAAAAAAAAATATTTTTTTTCCAGAGAATGTTCATGTTTAAAGTTTGGTTCTCATTTTTTTTTTCAATATATTTAAACAAGCGTGTTTTCTTAATGACCTTGTCAAAGACGTACAGACCAGCAAACGGTGAAAATTCATATTTCTTGTTTCGCGGAAAAAACGACAAACGCGAAATTGGCTATTTTCTCCGGGAAACCGTGAGAAAAAAAATGAATGATTCTTGGCAAAAATCTTTCATTGAAAATGAGTTTTCCCGCGTTTCGCGGAGAAAAAAAAAAACTGTGCTTACGGGAACGTAAAATTACAACTTTCGGCTAATTATTATTTATTCGTTTGTTTGGCGTTTGTTTTATAAACGAATGCAAATGGTAGTCATTGTTAAATTATAATCAAATATTCTTTCATATTATACAGTTACAGTTTATCAATTTATTTCTCCATTGTCATCACATCAAGAAATCACGACTATTTATTTTTACCCACTTAAACCCCACTTTTATATAGTAAAACTTGGGTTTACAGGGGGTATACATTATTTATCTTATTTATTTTCAAAAACATAGATTGTGGATACTCGTAAGAACCGCCTCGCCGAGGCGTTATAAAGAGTTTCCACAATCTTAAGCATATGAAAAAATGAATAATCTACAGAATTTTGATCTGAAAATGTTCCGATTTTAGTGGTAAAATTTTCAATATATTTGAATAGGCGAGTATTTATTAATTAGGGGTGGATGAGGGTCGGAGAAGGAAACTTGGTAGCGCAAATAATGATAGTTCATAATGGGTGCGAATGGTGCATCAGCATGTTAATAAAGACCATGTAATGATTAACCCACTATTCCTCAGTTTGCATGTATATAGAGAGAACTGGAGTTTACAAGGTATACATTTTCCTTAGTCTGTTCCTTAACGTACAATGTAGGATGTGAGTACTCGTTACAACTGCCTCAGTGAGAGGTTTCTAATGAGAACCCGCAAGTTTCGTATGGAGTAAAATATGAAAAAAAAGCACATATTTTCAAAAAAATTTTCATGAACTGAGAATATTCCGATTTAAAGTAATATAAACAGTAAATAAACAGAGAAGAAAATAATGAATGCATGACAAAATACATGCATATGAACAAATAAACAATTAGGTACAGACATATTTCGCGGAGAAACGTCGTGATCGTCTTCACCTGAACTAATTTTCTTCTACGGTAAAAAAAGGCAATTTTCGCGGAGAAAGTTCGCGGCGTTTCGCGGGGAAATTATCCGTTTTGAGACCTATTTTTGTTTGTTTTTTTTTCTCGGAGAATTTGCTCGCTTGTTCTCCGAAAAAAATAGCCTATTTACGCGGAGAAAAAAATAGTTTTTTTTACCGCTGGTCTGTAGTTGTTTTTAAAGGAATGTGTGACGCCGTAAACAGTCTCATTGTCCTTTATACGAATGTGGTTGATATGTATAATTTCTAGTCCACTGAAATCGTGTATTGCAATACGGAATTATGAAAATATTTTAAGATCACTGATGTCTGATTTGCCTGGAATGGCTGGTCTGACTAAGATTAAAATTCGTACACTTCATTGTTCTCAATTCTGTGTTGTAGATCGTGCTTCGATAGTACAACCAGTAAAGAATGTCGAGCTGCAGGGTCGGGCCGACAGCAAAATGATGTGTCAACGTCGTTTCACTGACGGCCTGACCTTGGTCCGCTGTTTTCTGCTGGAAGGATAGTTTGTTTGTCGTTAATTTTACTGGCGTTCCCCCAGGTATAAGACTTCCTGCCTTGCCGTGGCCCTGATGGCCCAATTCTTGAGCACTTCGCTTTGTGGTACCAAGCAGGCACATTGCCGCTGTGGTCTCTGTGCCAACTGGGAAGAGCTAAAGGAAGTACCACCCGTTTGCCGTGGGTGGCGTCCTGTAAACCGAAGAAGGGATCCTGGAGGTAGAGGGATACCTGAGGTGGCGGTGCTTCAGGCAACCAACACGCCTCTTTGGCCCGGCGTTTCGGTGTAGACGGGTGGCCGTGCGGTCCTTTACCTTACCCTTTTCTGTCTTTATATCTCTAGAAGGCGGTGGCTAAATGGATCAATCGTGTAGCCATTTTGTTTATATATCTTGAGTTTATCTCTCGTGTATCTCTAACACCTGCGAGTTGGATAACCACTCCATTATGGTGTTCCCTTGTAGGGCTCCACGGAGGGCGGAGAGCACTTGGGACGAAACTAAGATTTTTTCCTTATGGCAGACGGAAAAAAATAACCGCAAGGCACCTAACCGCAACGCACCTAAACGTAAAAAAGACGAGGAGTCAACCGAATCGGATGAACCCAGTCAGCAGTCAAGTCAGCAGTCCAGTCTGCAGTCTGAAACTCCAAAGCTCAACAATTTCCCACGCTTCTTTGTGATGACATCACGTGATGATACACGTACGGTGTCAGATTTATCACCTGTTGTAATCGAAAAGAGTATAGTGTCCATTGTACGACGTCCAAAAAGTATCAAAAAGCTGAAGTTAGGTGATCTCCTCTTGGAAGTCGAGAGAGAACAGCAGGTCAAAAGCCTGCTTGTTACCACAAAGCTATTCGATCTCAACGTCAAAGTATCGTTGCACAAAACACACAATTCATGTAAAGGTGTCATCCGCAGCCCAGAGCTACCTCCGTGCAGCGATACCGAGATTATTGCGAATTTAAAAGATGAAGGCGCCACTGGTGTACGTAACATCCAAATTCGTAGAGGTGGTGTATTAAAGCCAACAAGTACCTACGTGTTGACATAAAATACACCAGTTCTGCCCAAGAAAATAAAAGTTGCATATCTCTCTGTTAACGTAGAGGTGTATATACCAAACCCTCTCAGATGTTATCACTGTCAGGTTTTTGGTCACCACGAAAGCAGATGTCAAAAGAAACAACTCTGTCAAAACTGTGGTGAAGAAAAACATGTCGATATGCATCAAAACTGCAAGAATGAGGCCAAATGCGTCAATTGTGGCGACAAGCATGTTGTTTTCTCTCGAGGTTGTCCGGCATGGAAAAAAGAAAAAGAAATACTCACTGTCAAATACCAAAGGGGGATAACATTCCCAGAAGCGCGGAAAATTGTTGATGAGCGGTACACAACACAAACCACCAGTTACGCCAGCATCACAAAGGGTGCTGGTGTAAAAGTTTTCATCTCCGCAACACTGACTGCTGAATCATAGCTGGTGCATGAAGTAAATTCACTCCACAAAGTTCAACCATTTTATCACATGGCGCAATCCAGGTTGCTCCGGATCGGTCGACAGCGACCGAACCGAAGCCAGCGACACATGCAAAAGAGAAACTCGACTCAAGTCGAACTAATACGGGATCAGAAGATCCGAAAAAAACAATACATGTCTCTAAAGAAAAAAGTCAGACAATGTAAAATGGAAAGAGACAATATAAAATTCCAGAGCAGATTCGGATCTTTGAGTGACAGTGATATGGAGTTCACTGAAACTTCATCATCACCAAGCGGAAATAACAAATCGAGGTCAACAACACCTAGAGGTGGTGGTAGCAGATCTATATCACCAAATGCAGCTCCAAAATAGTTTCTAGTCTTAATCTCTCAATAAAATGGATTTAAACACAAAATAATACAATGGAATTTTCGAGGTCATAAATCAAATTATAATGAACTCTTATTACTTATTTCGTTATTAAACCCATCGTTTTTTTTTTGTTTGCAAGGAACTTATTTCAAAACTGATGACAACATTGATGTCAGGGGTTTCAATACATACAACTTTATCTATTCTGATTGTAACAAACCATCTGGTGACAGTTCATTTTTTTTGTTATATCATGTTTACCACAAAGAGAGATCAAATTGAAAACAGGCCTGCAAGCTGTAGCAGTATCGGTTTCTCTGGATAAAGAAACTACAATTTGCTTTCTATATAGTCCACCCTCATTTTCTTTAAAGCCCGAACACCTTGACTCATTGCTGAGTCAACTTCAATCGCCATATCTTTTAGTTGGCGACTTCAATGGTCACAATATTCTATGGGGCTGGAAAGATATCAATAACAGAGGAGTACTTGTTGAAGATTTTATTGCAAAGAGCGATCTTTGCTTGATGAATGATAAATCTTATACTTACCTTCACACTGCGACAGGTCATTTGTCTTCTTTAGATCTCTCTTTGTGTCACCCATCTCTCTTCTTGGACCATGACTGGTCTGTTTATGATCAGTGCGAAAGTGATCACTTCCCTGTTATATTTGAGAGCGTAAACGAACCAGATGAGGACTGTAACCAGAAATGGAAAATGAATAAAGCCGACTGGGAATTGTTCCATAATTTATGTGAAGAATAGTTATCAGTTGATCACTTAAAGAATCATCTGACATTGTTTCTGATTTAACAGATACACTTATTAATATATCAGAACGCATTCCAAAGACCTCCACAAATACTAAGAAAAGCAAGCCGTCGTTTAATAATGACTGTAAAGAAGCTATTCAAAAGCGAAAACAGGCTCTAAATAAGTTCTGCAAAGGTCCCACTTCAGAAAAGCTAAACGACGTAAAAGTTTTTAGAGCTAAAGCTCGGCGAACAATCCGAGCTTCCAAACGAAAGTCATGGAGAGAATATGTCTCCAAATTGAACTACAAAACCCCCATTAAAAAGGTTTGGGATATGGTACGAAGAATTTCCGGGAAAAACAAAGTCCCCTAGTTTTACACATTTAAATACTGGTTTTGACACAAAAGCTTCAACTAAAAAAAAAGATATTTCAGATACTCTTGGTAGCATATTCTTGAGTAATTCATCACCGAGAATATATTCTGACACTTTTAGAAATTTCAAAAAGGACCAAGAGAAAAGAAATCTAAACTTCAAATCTTTCAATCACGAAGAGTAGAACAAACCTTTTAACTTATCCGAACTAGTGGAAGCCATTGAAAAATCACACGATACAGCAACCGGCCCCGATTATATTCATTATCAGATGCTTAAGCAACTGCCAAAAAGTTGTTCTCTTTCAACAGTTTTAGTTATCTTTAATAATATTCGGGAAACGGGGGTCTGTCCTGAGAGCTGACGTTTTGCTACAGTTGTACCAATTCTAAAACCAGGAAAAGATCATGCAAAACCTGCGAATTATCGTCCGATAGCTTTGACAAGTTGTTTGCGTAAAACATTGAAGAGAATGATTAACACGAGATTAGTCTGGTACTTAGAGTCCAACAACCTCATTTCAGAATATCAGTCAGGTTTTCGTTCGGAACGTAGTACCAACGACAATTTAATAAGACTAGAAACATTTATACGAAATGCTTTTATTAACAGAGAACACGTAGTAGCTGTCTTTTTCGACTTGGAGTAAGCATATGATACCATATGGCGTAATGGAATATTGAAAGATCTCCATAACTTCGGCTTAATTGGGACAACTTCCCAGTTGTATTCAAAGCTTTGTAGGTGAGCGTGTATTTCAAGTGCACGTGGGATCTATCTGTCAGATCTCTATAAACAAGAGCAGGGTGTCCCACAAGGTAGTATTCTCTCAACTTCGCTTTTTAACATCAAAATAAACAACATTCTACAATGTTTGGACGACAAAACAGACTGTTCATGGTATGTTGATGATTTTTGTATATGTTACCGTTCAAAAAACATGAAAACAATTTAACGAAAGTTACAACAAAATTTAAAACGAATAGAAGAATGGACTGATAAAAATGGTGTCAAGTTCTCCTAGTCGAAAACGCAGTGTGTTCATTTTTGTAAGCTACGGAAGAAACACGACCATCCTTCCCTGTTTTAATACGGATCACAAATTCCTGTCGTTAAAGAAGCCAAATTTCTTGGGATCATATTTGATCAAAAGTTATTTTATATTCCCCACATTAAATATCTTAAAGCGAAATGCTTAAAAGCTTCGAATCTTTTAAAAGTTTTAGCTCATACAAGTTGGGGAGCAGATCGGTACACTTTATTGCATCTTAACCCGTCTCTGACAAGATCTAAATTAGATTATGAGTCTGTTGTTTATGGTTCTGCCAGAAATTCTTATTTAAAATCTTTGGATACTATCCATCACCAAGGCATTCGTCTGGCTATGGGAACCTTCCGTACTTTCCCTGTATGAAGCCTTTACGTAGATGCAGGTGAACCATCTTTAACTTCGCGCAGAGACAAACTTTCTCTTCAGTATGCTATCAGACTTACTGCTAATCCATCTAAACTAGAAGTAAAACAAAGATCAGGAATCGATACAATTAACTTACTCCACCCAACAAAGACACCAAAGGGAAAGAAACACAAGCATTAAGCGACCAGACCAAAATGGAAACCTAAACAAAGGACGGCCATCAGGACAGTCACTTTCCCACAAAATGGCCACATGGCCATCCAAAATTAAAAGACACAAGTGATACACACAGCAAGTAACAAACAACAACATAAATAACCCGCCACAGAAGAACCGTCTTGGAACGACTGCGGGGAGGGGGGGGGGGGGCTTAAATCGATTTAACGTGGTAACAATCTTCGCCCTTACTTCAGTCGCGATTTAGACAAATAATTTGTTCAGTCCGCATGAAGGCCTCCTTACTCATCAGTGCAACATCTCCGTGAACACAAATAATCAAAGAACCACAGTGGTGAAACAATGGTGAGTACTCGACAGCAAGAAACCACTGAAATGCTGGAGCAAAAGAAAACCAACAGTTAGACTCCGATGGGCCCGACCAGAGACATAGCATCAGGCACCTAACCCGGCATTCAAAATTTCATTCCCACCTGAATTTATAGATAAGTATGAAACTAAACCCACAGCAATCAAACCTTTTGGATTACGAGTAACACCACTGCTAGAAAATTCAGGTATCGAGCTTAAAAATATTCAAAAACATGAAACCGCCGAAGTTCCATCTTGGTGTATTAAACAACCTTCTATTCTGTTCGACTTACATGATGGCAAAAAATCCGAATCAAAGTAGAAGTAAACCAAGAACAGATATCGATACAATTAACTTACTCCACCCATCAAAGACACCAAAGGGAAAGAAACACAAACATGAAGCGACCAGACCATAATAGAAACCTTAACAAAGGATGGCCATAAGGACAGTTACTTTCCCACAAAATGGCCAAATGGCCATCCAAAATAAAAAGACACAAGTAATACACACAGTAAGTAGTGACAAACAACAACATAAAAAACCGCCACAAAAGAACCGCTATGGAACGGTCAGTGGAAAGATTTCCACTGGGGGGGGGGGCTGAAA
The DNA here is from genome assembly GCA_963580285.1 of Lucinisca nassula. Taxonomy (NCBI): domain Eukaryota; kingdom Metazoa; phylum Mollusca; class Bivalvia; order Lucinida; family Lucinidae; genus Lucinisca; species Lucinisca nassula. The sequence goes on from OY757015.1 coordinate 17,507,940, forward strand.
TCGATTTAACATGGCCATAATATTCGCCCTTACCTCTGTTGCGGTATACACTAATTTTGTTATGTCCGCATGAAGGCTTCCTAACTCATCAGTGTAACAGCTCCGAGAACATACACTTTAAAAAACTACAGAGATGAAACAAGGTTGAGGACTCGACAGCATACAACAACAGAATTGCTGAAGCAAAAGAAAACCAACAGTTAGACCCCGAGGGGCCCGACCAAAGACGGAGCATCGGGCGCCAACCAACAGAAAGAAAACTAAAATAAAATAAAATTCCATTTATGTCTTTACGCTGGAACCGTCATATAATCTTAAGCAATCAAAGAGGGAAGCAAAGTTGCAAATAAAAATCAAAAAAATCGGTTAACCACTATGCATGTAGTCTGTTTTATAATATTGATGCTATACCTAATCTTTATATATCGGCGAACGATTTTACGAAGTTGGGTACTAAAGTCATTACAGGCATGTGCTTTTTTTAATTTATATACTAAGTCACCATAGAATTCGGGTTCCGATAGGCCTTGTAGCAGAAGTGTTTTAAATCCAACATTGAATTTTGAAACCAAATCAGAATGACGTCTATAATTGCTTATACCATTTTGTGGGAAAGTAACTGTCCATATGGCCTTCCTTTGTTTAGGTTTCCATTATGGTCTGGTCGCTTGATGTTTGTATTTCTTTCCCTTTGGTGTCTTTTGTGGGTGGAGTAAGTTAATTGTATCAATTCCTGATCTTTGTTTTACTTCTACTTTTTTATGATACCGATACCCGTGATTAAGAAATTTAGCGGTTAATAATTAATTTTCGAGTGTTGAAGTCGGATACATGACAAGACACTCTAGCAAATAGAATAAACTGCGAAATATAAACCCCGTACGATGTCGCCCGAGGAACATCACCGTCAAAAAAAAAATCCAATACTTCTCAAACAAAACTTTCAGGTACTGCTGTCACGTTACAATGATTACCAGCAAGTCTATACTGATGGTTCCAAAGACGGAGATAAAGTTGGTTGTGCTTATGTTTCTACATATACGCACCAAAACTTGCGCCTTCCAGATGGTTCATCTATTTTTACAGCTGAAGCCAAAGCAATAGACCATAGCTTCAGATTTTATCAGTTCTTCAACAATTCAAACAACAATTATATTTTCTGATTCACTTTCCTTGCTTAAGGCTTTAGACCATTCATCATCCAAAAATCCTCAAATACAAAAATTGATCGAAAAACATCGCGAAATTTCTAAAACTCATCAAATTTTGTTTTGTTGGCTTCCGAGCCATGTTGGCATTGTCGGCAATGAGTATGCTGCCAAGAAAGCAAAGGAATCGCTCAATCTTGATCCGTCTATTGATAAAATCCCTTTTAATAATTTTAAACCATTTATCAACAGATACATCTCGTTGGAATGGCAAAGTAGAAGTAAAACAAAGACCAGGAATCGATACAATTAACTTACTCCACCCACCAAAGACACCAAAGGGAAAGAAACACAAACATTAAGCGACCAGACCATAATGGAAACCTAAACAAAAGAAGGCCATAAAAACAGTTACTTTCCCACAAAATGACCATATACACATCCAAAATAAAAAGACACAAGTGATACACACAGTAAGTAACAGACAACACCATAAATAAACCGCCACAGAAGAACCGCATTGGAACGGTCAGTGGAATGATTTCCACTGGGGGGCTTTAATCGACTTTACGTGGCCACAATCCTCGCCCTTACTTCCGTCGCGATTAAGAAAAATAATTTGTTCAGTCCGCATGAAGGCCTCCTAACTCATCAGTGCAACATCTCCGTGAACACAAAAAATCAAAGAACCACAGAGGTGAGACAACGGTGAAGACTCGACAGCAAGAAACCACTGAAATGCTGGAACAAAAGAAAACCAACAGTTAGACTCCGATGGGCCCGACCAGAGACAGAGCATCAGGCACCAACCAACATTACCATGAATTAGATCTCTCTAACTCTCAATAAGCCTTTACGTTGGAGCCGTCATAGAATCTGAGGCCTGACCCACCGGCGTGCAATTAAAGAGGGAAGCAAAGTTGCCAACCGTGATTGGGTTAACTACCATGGATGCAGTCTGTCGTATAACATCCATGTTGTACTCAATCTCTTTATATCGAAGAAAAAGAGTTTACGAAATTGGGTGCTGAAGTCATTGCAGTTATATTTTTTTCTGAGTTTATATACTAAGTCACCATAAAATTCGGCTTTCGATAGACCTTGTTGCAGAAGAGATTCCAGTCCAATATTGAATTTTGAAATTAAATCAGAATGGCGTCTATAAAATTTTGAAAAGGCTTTGCGTAGTTTATGGTACCGATAACCCTGATTAAAGAGTTTAGCCGTTTATAATGTATTACGAGTGTTGAAGTCAGTTACATGACTACACACTCTAGCAAATCGAATTAATTGCGAAATTTAAACGCCATATGATGGCGCACGAGGAACATCACCAACCAAAAAAGGAAAATTTACAATCTCAAAATCAAAGTCATCGCGTTTATCATCAATTTTGCACGAAACAAACCCATCTACAATAGATATATGTTAATCCATAAAACGGGGCCTCTGTATCAGAAGAATTTGCTTTATTTAACTGAAGTTCTGGGGGGTAAATCTGACTGATCAATCCATCGAAATAGGTACTATCAATATTTAATAAATCATCTAAATATCTAGAAGTGGAGCTAAAAGCTTCGATAATTTCAGATTAGTTATCAATGGAAAGCGACAACACGAAGTCTCTTTCATAACAATACAAGAACAGATCAGCCACAAGAGGTGCGCAATTCGTACCCATAAATCCCGAATGGCAAGGCGAATGGGAACATTTGACTGTGTTGACTTTTCAACCTCCCGTAACATTATACTACAAAGCTGACACTTTGCAACAATTGTTTCAAGATGTACCTGTTGATAATATTATCTTATTCTTAAAAGAAATTGGACTTTTCCATAAAATTTAACTGTTTCAGATTTTTATACATATCATACTAACATTTTTACTTTTAGTATCCTAGAAGCCTCTGTGGTGTAGTGGATACGCTACTCGCCTTGTTAACCAGGGATCGCAGAATCATTCCCGGGCTTCTCCAGACTTTCAGATGAGTCTTTAAACCGAGGTCCCTTCTCCGTATGACCTTAGCTGTTGGTGGGACGTAAAACTCAAACACTAACTCACTCACTTTTAGTATCCTCATAATTCCTCTTGCCGTTTAGTCATTAACCACTTGACGCTTATGACCCACAAAGAGGGTTGACGCGTCGTTAAACACGAAAACATCATCATCATCTACTGGCGTTCCCAATCACGGATAAATTACAAATAAATAAATATATAAATATATAAATAAATAAATAAAAATAAATAAAACTAGCAAAATACTGTTTTAAATCAGTTTATTCAGTAATTATTCATCATGGGTCTGCATCACTCTTCTAACCTGAAAATAAAGAAAGAAAAACGGTCCCCTTAGAATATCAAATCTATGATTTTTAGAAATGATTTCCCCCTGCCAAGTGCCAACTCAGGATCTCCTACCCAGCGATTAAAATCGAAAGTACAATGTGTTTGGCAGAGGATTTTAAATATGACGTCACTGCACCATACTTGGCGTAACGAAAAGTCATTATTTTGCCATCAAAATATGATATGCGAAATACAATATCCCGGCGTCGAGGATCCTGCCGTAGTGAACTAATATTCCTATCTCTTAAAAGTCCCATAACGGGCCAGTATGTTTCATATATCGTTTGAACTTCGGTCATGTTATAAGACTGATATGCTTATATTCTAGGTGAAAAAAGCAGCTTTTGATCTGTCTTCAGTTTGCACTTCCTCATAATCTTATAAAAGAAAATACTTAATGATTTAATTAAATGGACATTTCATGGTGAAGATTCCTGCTATCTTGCATGTATTGTTAGAAATACCTTTTTTCGCTTCTGAAGAGCATAAAAATTCTAGTTTTTGGTCATGTCAGATGTGCGTGAATCTCTCACCTGTCTTATTGACAATATTTACATACGATTTGGTACTAAGCTATTTAGACACATTGTGGATATGTCGATTGGTACGAATAGTGCAACCCTTGTGGCTGGTCTTTTTTTTATACAAGAAACATCATGATGTTAGTTTCCGTTGAAACCCAATCTTAAATTAGTGAAGTCTATAGTTTGACTTCAAGATATTAAATATTGACCATAACTATTTCGATGGTTTGATTAGTCAAATTTAACCCCCAGAATTCAGTTAAATAAAGCCAATTCTTCTGATTCCGAGGCCCCGTTTTTGGATTTAAATCTGTCTATTGTAGATGGATTTGTTTTCTGCAAAATTTATGAAAACGCGAAGATTTTGATATAAAAAATGTACATTTTCTTTTCTTGGATGGTGCTTTTCTAATATTACTCTTCCGTATAAAAGATTGTGTACAATATAAATGTTATACGACAGACTGCATGCATGCTAGTTTAACCCAATCACGGTTGAACACGTTCCTTCCCCCTTTACTTGCACGCCGATGGGTCAGGCCTTACATTCTATGACGGTTCCAGCAAAAAAGGCTGGTGTTGTGCCGTGTGGCGGCCGTAAAACGTCTCCCCGTACATCAACCATAGTGTAGTTTATATTTTACTTTTGGTCCTTTGAGATGATGATGATGATGATGATTTCGTGTTTAACGACGCGTCAACCCTCTTGGTGGGTCATAAGCGTCAGTCGGTTAATGGTTAAACGGCATGAATAATTATGACGATATTAAAAGTAAGAAGTCAGAATGATAATGTATAAAAATCTGAAACAGTTAAATCTTTTGAAAAAGACCAATTTCTTTTAAGAATAAAATAATGTTACCAACAGGTACATCTCGAAACAGTTGTTGCAAAGTGTCAGCTTTGAAATATAAAATACGTGAGGGTGAAAAGTCAACACAGTCAATTAAGATATGTTTCACAGTGAATGGCTGATCACAACCTACACAAGAAGGTTGATCATCACCATTAAAAATATAAGAATGAGTAACTCTAGTATGGCCGATGCGCAGTCGTGTTAATACTACGTCCTCTTTTCTGGAAAACTGTGGAGGAGAGCATTTTGTACTAACGACAGGTTTAATGGCATGGAGTTTGTTATTTATTGCACGGTCCCATTCGCCTTGCCATTCCGACAAGATGTATCTGTTGATAAATGGTTTAAAATTATTAAAAGGAATTTTAAAAACAGATGGATCAAGATTGAGCGATTCCTTTGCTTTCTTGTCAGCATATTCATTGCCGACAATGCCAATATGGCTCGGAAGCCAACAAAACAAGATTTGGTGTGTTTTAGAAATTTCATGATGTTTTTCGATCAATTTTTGAATTTGAGGATTTTTAGATGATGAATGGTCTAAAGCCTTAAGCACAGAAAGTGAATCAGAAAATATAATTGCTTTTTGAATTGTTGAAGAACTGATAAAATCTAAAGCTAGGTCTATTGCTTTGGCTTCAGCTGTAAAAATAGATGAACCATCTGGAAGGCGCATGGTTTTGTGCGTATCTTTAGAAACATACGCACAACCAACTTTATCTCCTTCTTTTGAACCATCAGTATAGACTTGCTGGTAATCATTGTAACGTGACTGCAGTACCTGAAAGTTTTGTTTGAGAAGTATTGGATTTGATTCGGATTTTTTTCCATCATGTAAGTCGAACAGAATAGAAGGTTGTTTAATACACCAAGATGGAACTTCGGCGGTTTCATGTTTTTGAATATTTTTAAGGTCGATACCTGAATTTTCCAGCAGTGGTAAAATACGTAATCCAAAAGGTTTGATTGCTGTGGGTTTTGTTTCATACTTATCTACAAATTGAGGTGGAAATGAAATTTTGGATGCCGGGTTAGATGGATTTGCAGCAAGTCTGATAGCATACTGAAGAGAAAGTTTCTCTCTGCGCGAGGTTAAAGACGGTTCACCTGCTTCTACATAAAGGCTTAATACGGGAGAAGTACGGAAGGCTCCCATGGCCAGACGAAGGCCTTGGTGATGGATAGTATCCAAGGATTTTAAATAGGACTTTCTGGCAGAACCATAAACAACAGACCCATAATCTAATTTAGATCTTATTAAAGACCGGTAAAGATGTAATAAAGTATACCGATCTGCTCCCCAACTTGTATGAGCTAAAACTTTCAAAAGATTCAAAGCTTTTAAGCATTTCGCTTTAAGATATTTAATATGAGGAATAAAAGATAACTTTTGATCAAATATGACCCCAAGAAATTTGGCTTCTTCAACAACAGGAATTTGTGATCCGTATAAAAACAGGGAAGGATGTTCGTGTTTCTTCCATAGTTTACAAAAATGAACACACTGCGTTTTCGACTTGGAGAACTTGAAACCATTTTTATCAGTCCATTCTTCTATTCTTTTTAAATTTTGTTGTAACTTTCGTTCAATTGTTTTCATATTTTTTGAACGGTAACATATACAAAAATCATCAACATACAATGAACAATCAGTTTTGTCGTCCAAACATTGTACAATATTGTTTATTTTGATGTTAAATAGCGTAGTTGAAAGAATACTACCCTGTGGAACACCCTGTTCTTGATCATAGAAATCTGACAGGGTAGACTTTGGTCCTTTGAGATCAACGTGAATATTCTGAGAAATCAGAAATAAATTTTTGGTTTAGACTCATATTCTAGACAGGTTTTTAATATTTTGGATCCCAATTTGATTTATATCAGTCTTCGTATCGACTGCCTATTCGAAATTTGCAAAATTGCAGTATGTTTCCTCTGGCTATCTTTGCCGGATCATTACAGGGTCACTGATGAGGCTTTATTAGCCGAAACTACTTAGTATGACCCATCTTCTTTCTTGTGAATGTTTTCATTGCTCTTAAAGGAACTCATTTTTGATTTTTATTTGCCTTCACTACAGCTGGTGTTGTGCCGTGTGGCGGCCGTAAAACGTCTCCCCGTACATCAACCATAGTGTAGTTTATATTTTACTTTTGGTCCTTTGAGATCAACGTGAATATTCTGAGAAATCAGAAATAAATTTTTGGTTTAGACTCATATTCTAGACAGGTTTTTAATATTTTGGATCCCAATTTGATTTATATCAGTCTTCGTATCGACTGCCTATTCGAAATTTGCAAAATTGCAGTATGTTTCCTCTGGCTTTCTTTGCCGGATCATTACAGGGTCACTGATGAGGCTTTATTAGCCGAAACTACGTAGTATGACCCATCTTCTTTCTTGTGAATGTTTTCATTGCTCTTAAAGGAACTCATTTTTGATTTTTATTTACTGAGAATTAGAAAGAATTTAATTGTATGTAATATTGGTTGGTGTTGACGCTCTGTCTCTAGTTGGGACCACCGGAGTCTAACTATATTTTTGGTGTGTATTTTTGCTCCAGCATTTCAGTGTTTCTTGCTGTCGAGTCCACACCGTTGTTTCATCTCTGTGGTTTTCTGTTCTCGGAGATGAAGCACTGATGAGTTAGGAGGCCTTCATGTGGACTGAACAGATAATATGTCTAAATAGATACGGAAGAAAGGACGAGGACTGCGGCAGCGTAAAATCCATTTAAGCCCCCCCCCCCCCCCCCCCCCCCCAGTGGAATTCGTTTCACTGACCGTTCAAATGCAGTTCTTTTGACGCGCTTTATTTTTATTATGGGTTGTCTATGAGTGTGTGTATCGCTTGTATTTTCATGTTTTGGATGGCCAGTCGACCATTTTGTGGGAAAGTAACTGTCCTGTTGTCTTTCCGCTGTTGATGTTATGGCTTGTCTTTGAGTGCGTGTATCGCTTATATTCATTTTGCTTTGGCAATACACCCACTCAAAGGCTAGCCATGACAAAAATAAAAAAGACAACATTTGTCATTCAACCACCACATTTGCTGTCTGTGTTACAGAAGGCCAAGACAAGATTTCTACGTTATTTTGGTCATCTAAAAAACATAAAGACCATACAAAGCACAGTTTAGTGTAAATTCAAGCCCTTGTACCACCACTGAACTTTCCAAATTATTAAATTAATGTTTTCCTGCCATCAAATAACATGTGATAAAATATTAAGACAAATATGTTCTATAAAAGGGTTATCCTTTGGAAGCAAGGAATAGACCATAGGACTGCAAAATATTAAGCGTACATGTTTTCTGGGACATACTAGCTAGTTTTGGCCAATTAGGCTTCATCAGTGACCCTAAAATATTTTCAAAATTCCACGATGGAATCAATGATCCCAAAGGACAAGAAAATATAAACTACACTTTGATGTAGGACAGGGATACTTTTTACGGCCGCCACACATTCCCAGACACCAGCTGTAGTGACGTCAAATGTGTTCTATAAAAGGGTTATTCTTTGGAAGCAAGGAGTACACCACAAAACTGGAAAATATTAAGCGTACATGTTTTCTGGGCCAGACTAGCTAGTTTCGGCCAATTAGGCCTCATAAGTGACCCTAAAATATTTTCAAAATTCCACAATGGAATCAATGATCCCAAAGAACAAGAAAATATAAACTTTACTTTGATGTAGGGCAGGGAGAGTCTTCGAAAGATCAGATAGAAATATGTTTGGTGTATAAAAATCTAATGAAGTTTTAAATGAATTTAAATCCAGGCGTTTTCGTGCTTCAAGTCTGTCTACTTGTGATTTTTCCACACTTGACACTTCACTTTATCATAATCATATAAAAGAAAAACTTAATAATTTAATTGAATGGGCATTTCATAGGGGAGACTCCCTCTATCGTGCATGTAATGTAAGAAATGCTTTTTTTCCTTCTAAAGAGCATAACATTATACTCTTTCACACACTTTCTGGTCATGTCAGAAAGTGTGTGAAGCTATCACATTTCTACCTGACAATATTTACATAAGATTTTGTACTAAGTTATTAAGACAAGATGCCGGTATTCCGATGGATACTAATTGTGCACCACTTGTGGCTGCTCTGTTTTTGTTTTGTTATGAGAGAGACTTCATGATGTCTCTTTCTGCTGAAAACCAGTCTGAAATCATTGAAGCTTTTAGCTCCACTTCTAGATATTTGGATATACAGAATATTGACAATACCTATTGCGATGGTTTGATAAGTCAAATTTACCGCCAAACAGTTCAGTTAAATAAATTCTTCTGATACCGAGGCCCCGCTTTTGGATTTACATCTATCTATTTTAGATTGGTTTGTTTCTATCAAACTTTATGATAAACGCGATGATTTTGATTTTGAGATTGCATTTGTTCCTTTTCTTGATTTTATTCGATTTGCCAGAGTGTGTAGTCATGTAACTGACTTCAACACTCGTAATTAATTGTTAACGGCTTAACTTCTTAATCAGGGTTATCGTACCACTAATTTTATGGACGTAATTCTGATTTAATTTAAAAAATCAATAGTGGACTTAAATCGTTTCTGCAACAAGGTCTATCAGAACCCGAACTCATTCTTCGATATAAAATGATTGGGTACACCATAAATGTTATACGACAGGCTGCATGCATGGTAGTTAACCCAATCACGGTTGACAACTTTCCAATCCTCAGGGATTGCTTATAGCCATTTTGTGGGAAAGTAACTGTCCTTATGGCCTTCCTTTGTTTAGGTTTCCATTATGGTCTGGTCGCTTAATGTTTGTATTTCTTTCCCTTTGGTGTCTTTTATGGGTGGAGTAAGTTAATTGTATCAATTCCTGATCTTTGTTTTACTTCTACTTTGCTTCCCTCTTAAATTGCATGCCGGGGGTCAGGCCTCAGATTCTATGACGGTTCTAGCGTAAAGGAGTATGTTGGTTGATACCTGATGCATTGTCTCTGGTCGGGACAATCGGAGTCTATCTGTTGGTTTTCTTTGGCTCCAGCATTTCAGTGGTTTCTTGCTGTCGAGTCCTCATCGTTGTTTCATCTCTGTGGTTGTTTGATTTTTGTGTCCACGGAAATGTTGCACTGATGAGTTAATAGGTCTTCATGCGGACTGAACAAATTATTTGCCTTAATCGCGACGGAAGTAAGAGCAAGGATTGAGGCCACGTAAAATCGATTTAAGCCCCCCCCCCCCCCACCCCACACACACACACGCCTGTGGAAATGGTTTCCGCTGGCCGCTCCGATGCGGTTCTTATATCGCGGTTTATTTTTGTTATGGTTTGTCTTTGGGTGTTTGTGTCGCTTATATTATTTTATTTTGGATATCCTATTGGCTATTTTGTGGCAAAGTAACTGTCCTTTTGGCTTTCCGCTATTGATGTTTCACTAGGGTCTGTTGTTTCATGTTTGTGTTTCGTTCCCTTTGATGTCTCTGATTGGAGCTGTTGTTAAATAAGAATCAAAAATGAGTTCCTTTAAGAGCAATGAAAACATTCATAAGAAAGAAGATGGGTCATACTATGTAGTTTCGGCTAACAAAGCCTCATCAGTGACCCTGTAATGATCCGGCAAAGAAAGCCAGAGGAAACATACTGCAACTTTGCGAATTATGAATAGGCTGTCGATTCAAAGACTGATATAAATCAAAATGGGGTCAAAATAATTAAAAACCTGTCTAGATTATTTAAAAACCTGTCTAGATTATGAGTCTAAACCAATAATTTATTTCTGATTTCTCAGAATATTCAGGCTAATCTCAAAGGACCAAAAGGAAAAATATAAACTGCACTATGGTTGATGTACGGGGAGACGTTTTACGGCCGCCACACGGCACAACACCAGCTGCAGTGAAGGCAAATAAAAATAAAAAAATGAGTTCCTTTAAACCCATCTACTCCTGATCATTGCCTCTAATTATATTTTTAAATCGATTTTACGTGGCCACAATCCTCACCCTTACTGCCGTCACGATTTAGACAAACGCTTTGTTCAGTCCGCATGAATCCCTCAGTGCAACAACTCCGAGAACACAACATAATTAACCACAGAGATGAAACAACGTTGAGGACTCGACAGCAAGACACCACTGAAATGCTGGAGCAAAGGAAAACCAACCGTTAGAATCCGATGGGCCCAACCAGAGACAGAGCATCTGGCACCAACCAACATTACACAGAATTAGATTCTCTCTAATTCTCAGTAAAGTAGAAGTAAGACAAAGATCTGGAATCCATACAATTAACTTACTCCACCCACCAAAGACACAAAAGGGAAAGAAACACCAACACCAAGCGAGCATACCACAACCGAAACCCAAACAAAGGAAGGCCATAAGGACAGCCACTATCTCACAAAATGGCCATATGGCCGTCCGTAAGCCTTTACGCTGGAACCGTCATAGAATCTTAGGCCTGACGCACAGGCGCACCGGAACATATTGTTTTATAAAACGGCCCCAAAAGCGAATATTTGATTTCATTCACGTGGTGTGTAGAAAACTTCGAAAGAACATTCATCATGGCTAAACTTCCTGGGATGTGTTTATACGCCAGTTCAAATGTTCGTGTTGACGAAATTATGATGAGATCGCCAAGGTACTTGATATAATTTGATACTTTAAACATACATCATAAATCGCACCATTAGATTCTCACAGAAGAAAGATCTAATATTTTTTTTCATTTACTGTCGTATGCTACTTTGTGAAAACTTTATCGTCAAGGAGCTGAACAGGACCAAAGCTAAACCATGGGATTATTATGCCAAGGCACCATAGCTAAAACATGTTATTATTACGCGAAGGCAAATTTTATCCGCGAAAGTTCATGTGATTTTACGTCATAATTACATTATTGCAATAAATTTATATTTCTTTTGAACTCTTCTATTAGAATTCCAAGAGCCGTCACGGGTACATAAAATTATACACATTTGTTAAATAAATACTTTTGAAACTACTTATTATGCGTAATTTCTATAATAGTGCTTTCCCTTTTAGTCAATTGCTGGTTTCCGGATGAATCAAGTACATACTTTTTAAATAAGTTTGAAAAGGTACAAAAGGTTTGCCATCTCTCCTAACGGAAGGAATGGATCGATAAATAGTGTTTCAGGGTTATAAACATTAACTTTTGCAACATTTACAAGCTAAGTTTATGTTCAGGTAACCTCATTCCTGCTCGCAACACTCATAAACAGCTGTAGGGCAGATCGTCGAATAATAGTGATAATAGTAAACACCCAAACGCGTAGCCAATGAACGTAGCTGCAGATATGAAGTCTGTAAACAGATTTTTGTCACAAACTGTCGATATTTCATCGAGGGATCTAATTGTTTTTGCAAAGTTTGTTTGTTTATATTTGAGTTTAACGGTCAAGTCAACACTGATTAGGTCTTTTTTGAGCCGGTCAGTTTACATAACCACACTTTTCCTGGATAGGCTTATACGTAAGCGGTAAGGTACAGTTCATATACTTTCGCCAGAAACTGACAACTGCCGTTCTTGAATCAGCGGACGGGAGAGAATGGCCGTAGAAAAGATTTCATGATCAATCTCCACGGAATACTGTTGCCGGCCCCGGCCGGTATCGAACCCGCGTCTCCCTGATCACCAGTCAGACGCGCATCCGACTGAGCTACCGAGGTCTTAGCGATGAGTTCCAAGTGATTTGTTCAATATTTCCCTTTAAACCACAACCTTTATTTTTATTTATAATCACCCGCCGCGAACCGTGGCATCCGCACTAACGAAAGGACATTAAAGGGACAAAAATTTGGACATTTTGACACTTAAAGTTGTCAGTCATTCGTGAGTCCATCTATACTTTTTCCGTAATTTTGGCACTTAAGTGACAAAAATTGGCCCGTACGTGGCTTGAGAGAATTCGCCGATTAAGTAGTCAATATGCTGACGCCTAGCCACGTATATATCCATTCGTGAGAACGTCCATCGATCTGCCCGTCTGTCCATTTGTCCGCCTGCCTGTCTGTCTGTTACACTTTCTTGTCCGCTGCATATCTCCTGAACCATTAAATAGATTTTCATTTAACTTTGGTCAATTATAAGTCTGACTGAGCTGATGTGCAGAACCCATTAATGGACTATGCCGAACAAAGGTCAAGGTCACAGTTGAAGGTCACGGGTTTGAAACTTTGAATTTTGTGCCCGTTCTATATTTCCTTAACCCTTGGAAGGGTTTTCATTAAACTTTGGTCAAAGATTCTTTTAAGTAAATAAACCATGCCGGCTCAAGTTCTAGGTCACATTTGAAGGTCAAGAGTTTGATACTCTGAATTCCGTGTCCGTTCCAAATCTCCGTCACCTCATTAAACGTTGGTCAATTTATCCCCTAAGTGAGCTAATGTGCTAAACCAATAAATGAACTGTGCTGACGTAAGGTCATGGTCACATTTAAAGCTCACGAGTTGACAACTTCTACCCCTAAAAGTATTTTAATTTAGCGTTGGTCAATTATCCCCCTCGGTGAGCTCATGTGGAGATCCCAAAAACGAATCATGCCGATACCAAGTCAAGGTCACATTGGAAGGTCACGAGTTTCAAACATTGAATTTTGTGCCATACCTCCTTTATCCTTCAAAGAATTGTCATTAAAAATTTGATCAACAATTCTTTTTTGGGTGCTGATGTGCAGAACTAATAAATAAACTTTGCCGACTCAAGGTCAAGGTCACAGATCAAGGTCAGTAGTTTGAAACTTTGTATTTTGCGTCTGTTCCATATCTCCTTTACAGCTGCAACGATCATCATCGAACTTTTACCAATTATCCCCGTCAGTGAGGTGATGTGCAAAACCGATAAATGAACCATGCTGACTTAAGGTCGAGGTCACATTTGAAGGTCACGATTTAAAAACTTTGAATTTAGTGTACGTTCCATATCTCCTTTACCCCTCAAAGGATTTTCATTAATCGTTGGTCAATTATCCCCCTCAGTGAGCTCATGTGCAGAGCCCATAAATGAATCATGCCGATACCAGGTCAAGGTAAATTTGGAGGGTCACGATTTTTAAACTTTGATTTTTGTGTCCTTTCCGTATCTCCTTTATTCTTCAAAGGATTTTCATTTAACATTGTTTAAATGTCCCCCGCAGTGATCTGATGTGCGGAACACATAAATAAACCATGCAAACTCAAGGTCAAGATCACAGGTGAAGGTCACGAGTTTGAAACTAGGAATTTTGTACCGTTTCATATCTCCTTTAACCCTGGACGGATTTTCCTTAAACTTTTGTAAAATATACCCCCACAGTAAGCTGTTGTGAAAAACCCATAAATTAACCATTCCGACTCAAGGTCAAGATCAAAGGTGAAGGTCACAAGGTTGACCCTTGATACAAAGTGCGGCATGGGATCTGTCTGTCCCTCAGACTGCGTTCTTATTTATTTATTTAATTATTTATTAGTGCCCTCGCCTTTATCATTTTACAAGCCCTGGTCAATATACTGCAAATTGTTATGTCAGTATTTTATGAGAATGTCTTTCTTTCTTTCTACTTATACTGCGATCGGTTACATTTGACCATTACTCGCAGGTGTACATGACATACACACCAGGTTTGCAGGTTGAAAGCCTACACAGATCATGTAGTAACGGCAAGGGTCTTTAACCTGCACATGGCACAGGGAGCCTCCAATTAACGTCCCGATCCGAAGGACGGTGTACTTTATGACATTAGTCCCTGCAAATGATGCAAATGTTGGTTACAAATGTAAGAAGAAGACCTTCCAGTTTTACAAAACTGTTACCCACCAATAAGCATTGGGTGTTTTGCAGTTTTGAGATATAAATAATATGTTTGATAAACAATTATGTAAACTTAATGGAGATTTTACACGAAAAGAATAAATAACATATTTAAAATTACAGTAGCTAGCGTTAAAGATTGGTCTTAGTTTGTTCCCTTTCGTTTTCTTCTACCTGTTTACATGACACAAGCGTGTTCTGTCAGCCACAAAAAATCAACTTATCTATCTATTTGCTATCCCAATTATTTCAATGAAGGCATGTTTATCTCTCCATACACAGAGAGGACTTCTATTATTGTGTCAAGAAATGTGTAAAAAAGACAGAATCGTTTCCTGAATACAAAATATGCCTTGGTTTTGTTTGTTTGATTTGAGGTTTAACGTCCCCGTTAACACTGTAACGGTCATTCTGAAGACGTTGCTTCCAAGTTTGTGGGACTTTTACCCGACATTGTGATGTTATGACATCCAATAGGGTTTATTAGCATGGGCGGTCCGCTTCGCTCCGCGGTTCCTGGACAGGATTATATCCACTAAAGGGTTTACCAGTACTAGTGTGCGGGCCGGATTCAGCTCGCTCCTATGGGCAGGGGCGAAAATATGCCTTGTTGAAAAGAGTTTCTTTGAATTAAGCACAACACATCAAAATTTGTATTCCTTGTGCACCTTAATGGAGCAATTTACTACTCAGTGATTTTATTTTTCGTTGTTAGTAATTTGAAATTTCCAGTTTGATACAGAAAGTTTGACATTTTTCAGCTTAGTGAAGAAAAAACCCTATTACTTTTCTAACCGGTATTAATTAAACAACTTTAAGTCTTTAAATTTATGTTCCAATTATATTAGTTGGCTAAAACAAAAGGGTTTTATTCATTTGTTTTCATATTCAGAACCACTCTCATTATTGCTCAAGCCCCTGCCCATCGGGGCTTGAAGAAATATATGGGCTGCATGATGTTTCCAAGCACACCTGAAACCAACCAGCACACGAGTACTGGTAAACCGCTTTGAGTATCTAAGCCTGCCCAGGAAAAGTGGTGCGAGTCGGTCCGTCCATGCTAATAAACCCTATTGGTTTCATTGGGCGGCAGGTCTTGAGATGTCATTTCATCTCAATGTCGGGTAAAAGTCCCACGAAATTGGAAGCAACGTCTCCAAAATGACCTATACATTGTTGACGCGGACGTTAAACCTCAAATCAAGCAAACAAATCATTATTGTTCATTTGTCCTGGCGGCCATGTTGAATGTCCCTAATGGGAATAAAACATGGGACAGGAAAATATTATGATTCTAGCAAGCATCATCCTGGCGACTGTCTGAAGGATTCTTCTGACGTGGACATAGACAGAAAAAAGGGTAACATCATAAACGCTGGCTATTCTCACCAAATAGAAGTGGAGGCAATTTTCAGGAATCAATACAATTGACCCACGTTTCCAATCAGACACACCAAAGGAAAAACGAAATAAACATGAAGCAACAAACCCTCACCGGCGTGCAAGTAAAGCGTAGATAGTTGTAAGTCCAAAAGCGGGACCTCGGTATCAGAAGAATTTGCTTTATTTTTTGAAGTTCTAGGGGCGTGGAGTGTGTGTGGGTGGGGGGGGGGGTAAATTTAAATTTGACCATTCGAACCATCGAAATAGGTATTATCAATATTTAATAAATCATCCAAAAATTCTAGAAGTGGAGAGAAAAGCTTTAATGATTTCAGACTGGTTTTCAGCAGAAAGGAACATCATGTAGTCTCTCTCATAACAAAACAAAAACAGCCACACGTGGTGCGCATTTAGTACTAATCGGAATACCAACAACCTGTCTAAATAATAAAGTACCAATTCATATGTAAATATTGCCAAGAAGAATGGTGAGAGCTTAACAAACTTTCTGACATGACCATAAAGTATAATTTTTATGTTCTTCAGAAGTGAAAAAAAGCATTTCTTACATTACATGCAAGATAGTGAGAGTCTTCCCTACTGAATGTCCATTCAATTAAATCATTAAGTATTTTTATATAAGATTATGAGGAAGTGTATTGTAAAGGTTGGGAAAATCGTAAGTAGACAGACTTGAAACACGAAAACGCCTGGATCTATTTAAAACTTCATTAGAATTTTTATAGACAAAGCAGATTTATACCTGATTTTTCGCAGACTGTGTCTCAATATTTTTTCACATGTTTTTTGATGGCAGTAAAACATAAGTTAGTAATTTGGAGAGTTCAGTGGAGGTACAATAGCTGGAATTTGCAATACACCATGCTTTGCATTATCTTTTATGAAGCTTAGGTAACCGATATAACGTAAGAAGCTTGTCTTGGCCTTCTGTAACACAGACAGCAAACTTGGTGACTGAATGACAAATGTGGTCGTCAACGAAAGCCCTCTCTACAGCTAAAGGCTGAAGTTCTTGGGCCTAAGTACCACCACGTTCTTGCTGAAGAGTGTTAGAATAGTGAAGCCGTCAAATAACGACAACATTGTAAGAAGCCTTATCAGCTGGAGCCTAAACAAACTACGACAGACTGCACGCACCAAATCACGGTTGACAACTTTGCTTCCATCTTTAATTGCACGCCGGTGGGTCAGGCCCCAGACTCTTCTAACGGTTCCAGCGTAAAGGCCGAACATTGAACATTTGCCTTTTTGTCTATGGATTAACGATTTTGGATTAACGCTTTGGTACTACGACCTTAACTACTTACTGATAATTAGAGCGATCTCATTCAATGTAACGTTGGTTGGTGCCTGATACTCTGTCTCTGGTTGGGCCCATCGGAGTTTAACTTTTGGTTTTCTTTAGCTCCAGCATTTCAGTGGTTTCTTGTTGTCGAGTGCTCACCGTTGTTTTATATCTGTGGTTGTTTAATTTTTAGTGTTCACGGAGATGTGTCACTGATGAGTCAGGAGGCCTTCATGCGGACTGACAAAAATGTTTGTCTAAATCGCGACGGAAGTAAGGGTGAGGATTGCGGCCACGTAAAATCGATTTAAGCCCCCAGTGGAATTCGTTTCCGCTGACCGTTCCAAGGTGGTTCTTCTGTCGCGGTTTATTTTCGTTATGGTTTGTCTTTGGGTGTTTGTGTCGCTTATATTTTTTCATTTTGGATAGCCTATTGGCCGTTTTGTGGGAAAGTAACTGTCCTTTTCGCTATTGATGTTTCCATTAGGGTCTATTGTTTCATGTTTGTGGTTTTTACCCTTTGGTGTCTCTGATGAAAGCTGTGGGTTAAATGTATCGATTCCTAATCATTGCCGCCACCTCTATTTGCCTATGAAATTTTTGAATACCTAGTTAAAGGTGACATAAAAAAGTTTTAGATTTAGGAGGTAATAAGTTCGTATTTTGCGAATAAAAAGAAATTCGTTAGTTCACTAATTTCAGAATGCTAAGTTTCCATTCTTTAAGAGCTTTATGCTCAACATTCTCTCGATTACAGCATCGAATACCAAATTCATTCAAGGCAGCAGCGATTTCATCTCCACATTTATTGAAATCAATTTTAAAAGGAAAACGATATTTCGGTCCTATAGAAATTATATTACTTATCCTAGAATAAGGAATAATTTTAAATTGCCAGTAATAATAAGACCAGCAGCAGAATTGCAATACACTGAATTTTACAATCACATATATCAAGTGTGTTATTGTCAATATCCAGATCTGAAACAAGTTTATTGAAATTTAAAATGACAGATCTAACAGTTTTATTGTATTAATTGCAAATTATGGGTGAAATAAGCAGGAATGGATGAAATAACCGAACTGTCCCGGAAGATACTAGGTAAATCTATTTAAAGTAGAAGTGACGGCAATGATCAGTAATGGATACAATTAGTCCACAGCTCCCATCAGAGACACCAAAGGGAAAGAAGCACAAACATGAAACAACAGATCCCAATGGAAATATCAACAGCGCGGAAAGCCAAACGGACCGTTACTTTCCCACAAAGAGGCCAATAGGCTATTCCAAATAAAATGATATAAGCGACGCAAACAACAGAAGACGAATTCCACTGGGGGTGGGGGCGGGGGGTGGGGCTTTAATCGATTTTACGTTGCCACAATCCTCGCCCTTGCTTCCGTCGCGATTTAGACAAATAATTCGTTCAGTCCGCATGAAGTCCTCCTAAAATCGAACCCTTATTAAAAAAGGATATTTTGATGTAATGACGTTTGTGATTCATTTCAGACGATGAAAGGACGAAGTGCATGCTGAGTATAACCTCAAGTTAAAAGAGAAGCGTCGTATTACTGATTAGAACTATCGTAGAATACGTCAACAATGCATAGTGAAATTTTGTGACACGACGCCGTTTGCTTTATGTAACATTGGCAATCTCTGGCGTAATGTTAGAATATGTAATTCATATTTAGTAATCAAATAATCAAGCAGCGTGTTGGCAACGTCGCATTAACTTCAACGATGTTCCAGCGACGTTCCTTTAAGGTTGCATAAACATCAGGTCACCATTTTGTAGGTGTTCTTATACTTATATATACTTATACATACTTATATAGTATGAACTATACTTTAAAATGCATGAAATTAAGTTGACAAGTCCTTGAGAAGAGTACCCTTGTAATGCCCACTTCATAAATATTTCATCCCTAAACCACAGACTGTTGGTACATGTAAGATGTGGTTTTAACTAACCCCCGATATCTTGTTTGTTTGATTTGAGGTACAACGTCCCCGTCAACACTGTAAAGGTCATTTTGGAGACGTTGTTTCCAATTTGTATGGACTTTCACCCGACATTAAGATGAAATGACATCTCAAGCCCTGTCGCCCATTGAAACCAATAGGGTTTTTTAGCATGGACGTTCCGCCTCGCACCGCGGTTCCTGGACAGGCTTAGATCCTCTAAGCAGTTCCCCCGAAATCTATGTCATGCCATAAACATGTTATGACTATACGTAATACACCACATGGTTACGTGCGCGTAAGGTCATGCAGACGTCCGTGACAACCCTGTTTTCTATTGAAACTCTTTTGAATTTCTTTGATAATAAAACTCGATTTAAAATGAGCAGATGATAAGCAGAATCTTACACTGTTTGTCATTCCATATAACAGAGTCTCCGGCTCCAAAGGCTCGTTTCATACATTTCAGACTAAATGACCACGTGTGTAAGATTCTTATTATCTTATTACAATGTTTATCTGGAATACATGTATACTGACGACGAAGATCAAAATTATTTCGATAGAAAACAAACGGCTGTCACGGAAGGAGTCATGTCGTGTTACACACGGGTGAGTTATTGCAATACATCGTTTCTTCAGCGGTATATGCAAAGAAAATGTCTCAAACCCAAGTATGAGTTAGATCGAAATCAATTATGCTTGAAGACTTCTTGTCTTTTTCATATCTCTTTTTTTTGCTGGTAATGAAGCTGTAATATTTGCTCAACAAATAAAACAAGCATTTTAAGGCTATCAACATGTCTACCTGGCACTTGTGCGAAACTTTATTGTTAGTTAGAACGTTGACTCGTTTCAAGTAAAATAACCTGTCATGATCCAAACTGAGGCAATAATCGCGAAACATGTAAACTTTAACAGTATGTTTTGCTCTTGAAAGAAAAAAATTATAATAAAAGTAGATTTTTTTAAAGAAAATAGCCATTCAAAACGGTCGATTTTTGAACATCTGTTTCGCCATTGCCCTTCTTCAGAAACATAACATTTTTACACCAATATATATTTGAGTCCATGTACTAGCAACAACAAGAAATGTTTTCTGTTTTCAAACAATTGTCATTTTTACATTATATCAATACGGACAAAACACCTACCAACACGTACAGTTCGCTTTACATTATCCTTCATTTACTTCGAACTACACACGGTATAATTTAACATTAGGGATATAGGCGTAACGATACAACATTACTCCTTTAGATCGTTGTTTCACAAAATACATAATTTAACCCCACTTGTATCTGTTGCATGCTTAATGATATTTACCACATGGTCGGAAGAATGAAGGAAAAATCAAGGCATTAAATTAGTTATAAAAATACATTTTTATCCACAATTACATTTATACATACTGTTTTACTGAACAAATTACTGATCATAAGCACATCAATGACGGTCAGTAAGGAGTTTCGCTGGGTTTAGAAAGGAAGGATATAACGTTATAATGCTACTTTAGGTTGATGTAAAAATATTAATTTCTGAGGGAGGACAATTGATAATAAAGATGTTCAAAAATTTAGTTGTTTTGCGAATTGCGATCTTCATTCCTACAGTTTTGCTTTATGGCTTTCATTGCTCATTGCTCTTAAAGGAACTCATTTTATTATTTTTATTTGCCTTCACTGCGGCTGGTGTTGTGCCGTGTGGCGGCCGTAAAACGTCTCCCCGTACATCAACCATAGTGCAGTTTATATTTTACTTTTGGTCCTTTGAGATCAGCGTGAATATTCTGAGAAATCAGAGGTGGATTGTTGGTTTAGACTCATATTCTAGACAGGTTTTTAATCATTTGGACCCCATTTTGATTTACATCAGTTTTTTAGTCTTTTAGTCGGCTGCCTGTTCGAGGTTCGCAAAATTGCAGTATGTTTCCTCTGGCTTTCTTTGCCGGATCATTACAGGGTCACTGATGAGGCTTTATTAGCCGAAACTACGTAGTATGACCAATCTTCTTTCTTATGAATGTTTTAAAGGAATTCATTTTTTTTTGTTTTTTTTCGATGGTGTAAGCGTGAGTATGTTGAGCATAAAGCCCCTAAGTAGAAGTAAAACAAAGATCAGGAATCGATACAATTAACTTACTCGACCCACCAAAGACACCAAAGTGGCCACAATCCTCGCCCTTACTTCCGTCGCGATTTAGACAAATAATTTGTTCAGTCCGCATGAAGGCCTCCTAACTCATCAGTGCAACATCTCCGTCAACACAAAATATCAAAGAACCACAGAGGTGAGACAACTGTGAGGACTCGACAGCAAGAAACCACTGAAATGCTGGAGCAAAAGAAAACCAACAGTAAGACTCCGATGGGCCCAACCAGAGACAGATCATCAGGCACCAACCAACATTACCAAGGATTAGATCTCTCTAATTCTCAATAAGCCTTTACGTTGGAGCCGTCATAGAATCTGGGGCCTGACCCACCGGCGTGCAATTAAAGAGGGAAGCAAAGTTACCAACCGTGATTGGAAACTAAGCATTTTAAAACTAGTGAATAAAAAGCATTTCTTTCTATTCTCAAAATACTAACTTATTACCTCCTAAGCCTAAGACGTCTTAACGTCATCTTAAACTTGGTATACAAGAATTTCATTAGAAGTTTGTGTTGGCCCCTGCAGACAAGGCCGCTAACAACGTCGTCAATGTGTGACGGCTCAACTATGTTAACACGCTTAAGCAGGACCTTGGTGGTACTAAGGCCTATGAACTTCAGCCTTTAGCTTATGAGAGAGCTATAGTAGATGAACATATTTGTCATTCAGCCATCAATTTTGCTGTGTGTGTTACAGAAGGCCAAGAAACGCTTCCTACGCTATACTGGTTACCAAAACTTCATAAAAGACCTTACAAAGCACGGTTTATTGCAAATTCTAGCTCGTGCACTACCACTGAACTTTCTAAATTATTAACTTCCTGTCTTACTGCTATTAAAACGCATGTGATTAAATATTGTGATAAACTCTTTGAAAGATCAGGAAGAAATCTGTTTTGGTCTATAAAAAATCGAATAAGGTTTTAAATAAATTGAAATCCAGACGTTTTCGTGCTTCAAGTCTGGCTACTTACGATTTTCCACTCTTTACACTACACTTCCTCATAATCTTATAAAAGAAAAGCTAAATGATGAATGGGCTTTTCTCTCTATCTATGTAATGTCAGAAATGCATTTTGCACTTCTAAAGGGCATAAGAATTATACACTTTGGTCATGTCAGAAAGTGTGTTATGCCTTCACCTTTTTACTTGACAATATTTATATGAGATTCGGTACTAAGCTATTTAGACAAATTGTGCGTAATCCGATGGGTACGAACTGCGCACCTCAAGTGGCTGATCTGTTCTTGTATTGTTATGAAAGAGACTTCATGTTGTCGCTTTCCATTGATAACCATTCTGAAATTATCGAAGCTTTTAGTTCTACTTCTAGATATTTAGACGATTTTATTTAATATTGATAATACTTAATTTGATGGTTTAATCAGTCAGATTTATCCCCTAGAACTTCAGTTAAACAAGGCAAATTTCTCTGATACCGAGGCCCCCTTTTTGGATTTAAATTTATCTATTGTAGATGGATTTGTTTCTTGCAAAAGTTATGATAAACGTGATGATTTTGATATCGAGATTGTAAATTTTCCTTTTTTGGCCGGTGATGTTCCTCGTGCGACATCGTACGGGGTTTATATTTCGCAGTTAATTCGATTCGCTAGGGTATCTAGTCATGTACCCGACTGCAACACTCGTAATAAATTATAAACCGCTAAACTTCTTAATCAGGGGTATCGGTATCATAAACTACGTAAAACCTTTTCTAAGTTTTACAGACGTCATTCTCATTTGGTTTCAAAATTCAATGTTGGCCTTAAAACACTTCTTCAATAAGGCCTATCGGAACCCGAAATCTATGGTGACTTGTAGTGCAAGAGTCCTCACCGTTGTCTCACCTCTGTGGCATGGAGATGTTGCACTGATGAGTTAGGAGGCCTTCATGCGGACTGAACAAATTATTTGTCTAAATCGCGACGGAAGTAAGGGCGAGGATTGTGGCCACGTAAAATCGATTTAAGCCCCCCAGTGGAAATCTTCCACTGACCGTTCCAAGGCGGTTCTTCTGTGGCGATTTATTCATGTTGTTGTTTGTTACTTACTGTGTGTATCACTTGTGTCTTTTGGTTTTGGATGGCCATATGGCCATTTTGTGGGAAAGTAACTGTCCTTATGGCCTTCCTTTGTTTAGGTTTCCATTATGGTCTGGTCGCTTAGTGTTTGTATTTCTTTCCCTTTGGTGTCTTTTATGGGTGGAGTAAGTTAATTGTATCAATTCCTGATCTTTGTTTTACTTCTACTTAGTATATAAATTTAGAAAAATACATTCCTGTAATGACTTTAGTACCCAATTTCGTAAAATCGTTCGTCGATATATAAAGACTGGGTACAACATAAATGCTATATACAGACTGCATGCATGGTGGTTAACCCAATCACTGTTGGCAACTTTGCTTCCTTCTTTGATTGCACACCTGTGGGTCGGGCTTAAGATTATATGACGGTTCCGGCGTAAAAACATAAAAGGAATTATGGTCGAGCCCATCGGAGTCTAACTGTTAGTTTTCTTTTGCTCCCGCATTTCAGTGTTTTCTTGCTGTCGAGTCCTTACCGTTGTCTCACCTCTGTGGTTCTTTGATTATTTGTGTTCACGGAGATGTTGCACTGGTGAGTTAGGAGGCCTTCATGCGGATTGAACAAATTATGTATCTAAATCGCAACGGAAGTAAAGGCGAGGATTGTGGCCACGTAAAATCGATTTAAGCACCCCCCCCCCCCCCAAGTGGAAATCTTTCCACTGACCCTTCCAAGGCGGTTCTTCTGTGGCGATTTACTTATGCAGTTTTTTTTTGTTACTTACTGTGTGTATCACTTGTGTCTTTTTTATTTTGGATGGTCATATGACCATTTTGTGGGAAAGTAATTGTCCTTATGGACTTCCTTTGTTTAGGTTTCCATTATGGTCTGGTCGCTTTATGTTTGTGTTTCTTTCCCTTTGGTGTCTTTGATGGGTGGAGTAAGTTAATTGTATCGATGCCTGATCTTTGTTTTACTTCTACTTTATTTTATTTTGGTATTTTTATGTTGGTTGGCGCCTGATGTTCCGTCTTTGGTAGGGCCCCTTGGAGTCTAACTGTTGGTTTTCTTTTGCTCCAGCAATTCTGTGGTTGTAAGCTGTAGAGTCCTCAACTTTGTTTCATCTCTGAAGTTTGTTTTTTATTTGTAAGTTCTCGGAGATGTTACACTGATGAGTAAGGAAGCCTTCGTGCGGCCTAAACAAAATTAGTGTATACCGCGACAGAGGCAAGGCGAGGATTATGGCCATGTAAAATCGATTTAAGCCACCAGTCTTTCCACTGACCGTTCCAAAGCGGTTCTTCTGTGGCGGTTTTTTTATGTTGTTGTTTGTTACTTAATGTGAGTATCACTTGTGTCTTTTTATTTTGGATGGCCATTTGGCCATTTTGTGGGAAAGTAACTGTCCTTGTGGCCTTCCTTTGTTTAAGTTTCCATTTTGGTCTGGTCGCTTCATGTTTGTGTTTCTTTCCCTTTGGTGTATTTGATGGGTGGAGTAAGTTAATTGTATCGATTCCTGATTATTGTTTTACTTCTACTTTTCATTATACCTTTTCTATTGATATACAGTAAACTAAACGTTAAAAATATAAATCGTACATACAGTTTGTTAAGTAGATAGTCTGTCTGATGGATGGTCATGTTTTCATTGATTCAAATGCATAATTTTAAACCATGAATTGCGGTACCACCGTGTTTCATACTGAAACGCGAATATTCAAAAACTGATTATTAAACCAAACAATTTTATCATTGCAACGGGCTTAATTCAAGTAAGAGAACGATTCATCCGCCTGACTCATCTGCAAAACAGATTTCAGTTGACAGCTGCTACCTCTAATGAAACGAGGCGTCTATATAACCGACGGATAAGAGTTGAAACTGTATGTCGCCGCCTACGTATTGCAGGCTTGAGAACTATACGTCCCTATTGTGGCCCAAGATTAACTTATTGACACAGGAAGAAACGTAAGTCGGCGTATATGAGACTGACATGATATGTTTTCAGTGACGAATCACGCTTTTGCGTTGATTACCCCGGTGGCCATTTCCTGTGAATATACTTTCAGGTGAATGGTATGCCGAGGCGTGCATCATAGAGCGCGACAGATGGAATGGAGCAAACGTTAATGTATAACGAGACATCGAGTCTGGTGAGCGAACGCAGGATGTTCTTCTAAAGCTCTGCATGTGGACGTACAGCGCGGCGACGTTAGATCGATCAAGTGTTTCGACCTCATGTGGTTCCATTTTGTTCGCTAATCATCGTGGGCATCTTTTCTAGCAGGATAATGCGCATGTTCAGAGTGCTGTTCTTACTCAGAACTTTCCTCAAGGCAATGGAATTAACATACTGAACATGGCAGCCCAGCCTCTCCCCCGATCTCGCACCCATAGAACATATTTGGACGAGTACGGGAGTCGTATCGATGAAGACAGCCTATGGACTCCAAGCCGCGGTTCATCAAGAACGCAACAAAATGCCGAAGAAATTTATCAACTGGCTTGTTTACTCAATGAGCCGTCGTTTTACAACCGTGATAAAGGGTGATTTCATTCCCGATATAAAGTGTGTCAATTGACTGGCATTTTTCACAAACAAAATCTGTTGCATGATTATGACAGTGGCATTGTTGAACTTGAATTCTAGTGTCGAGTGTTTGGACGACTATGGAGATTTGGTCCAGATTTTGCAGAAAAGTGCTCTTAATAAATCTATTCATTGTTTAACGTGTACCACACTAGGGCAGTCAACTGATATTGGTTTACGGTAGGACAAAGTCTGCTGACCTTGCAGCATGTAAGGGTGGATGGGGAGAGTAATTTCGTCTTATTACCACACAACAACTCAGTTTTTTTCTCTCTCTATCTTGTCCCTAACTTTCATCTCCTCTACTATTTCTTCTGTCCATTTGCTCCCTTTCTCTGGGAGACGACACAAAATGATTCACAAGGGGTGACGTGTGCTTGAACGCAAAACAAGAAATCAATTAACGTTTACCATGCTTTTTAGTCAAAATATATTAACATTGAACCGATTTGTTTCTTCGTTTCATAAATTATGCTTTCGTGTTTTTTTCTGTTGTTGTCCTGTATGTTTATATGCTTTACAATGCATGAGGGTCTCGGGGAAGGTTGGCTAAGCCAGCAGAGCTACCCTATGGAAATCTTCTTCAAAAACTGGTCTTTTGAGACTGTTTTAAATTGGTACGACATGTGGCCTTAATTTAAGGAGAACATTTTTTGAGAATAAACAAAAATCTCCTTAAATGATCCAACATTCTAAAAAAGCGCGCCTCTATTGCGCAATAGAAAGCAGTTGCGATTCTTTCTGCAATAAATCAATGATCGGAGATCCGTGGCGCGAAAAGCCATAGTTCATGGCGTCACGCATACATTCTAAGGCGCCCATTATATTACGATAGACGGTGAAACGTCATTTTTGCTCATCGAAAAGTTAACATTACGACAGGCTATACATATTTATAAGTGACACTCCCTAGATTAGTTACATTGTAAGACATGGACCTAATAAAGCTATACTATCTCAGGACAAGTGAGCTTTATCAGGCCAACGTGACGTTGCGTTTTTATGAACTGGATTACTTGAAAATTTGGCAAAACTGTAAAAGTGTTGTAGAAGGAGATTAACTGATAAATAGAATATCAAGATTCGTGTTGTTTGATATCAAGTTTATCAGGCTCGGCTTCGAGAACGCACATATAATCGCTCGGCAAGCCTCTCATTTCTACAAGCGTTCTCGGAACCTTGCCTTATAAACTTGATATCAAAAGACACAAACCTGGTGTTCTTCATATATGCATTACAGTCAATAATTGCGGCGGCATTTTCCTATCAATGGCGAAAGGTTAGGAGAATATGATGTAAACAACAACATTTTGGCCCATATATAAATGTTTCAGGATCAAAATAATGGTAATAAATGATAGTCTGTCAGTCAATTGATAATAAATGATAGCTTATCATTCATTTTATAATAAATGATAGTTTGTCAGTCAGTTGTTAGCAGACAAACTATTCGCGCTCGTGAGTTTTGTCTTCTTTACCACTGACCTCCTAACTGCGATTCATTGCTCAACAATGTACTGCGAGATCTGATCTATTTCTTAAATATTTATCTTCAGGAGCTATTGAAAATTAGATAACATTATCCAGAAAGAGTTGGGATTATATTACCATGATAACGTCAACACATGGAATTAAAAATTACGTTTTCTTTATTTCAAAAGTAGAAGTAAAACAAAGATAAGGAATCGATACAATTAACTTACTCCACCCATCAAAGACACCAAAGGGAAAGACACATAAACACGAAGCGACCAGATCATAATGGAAACCTAAACAAAGGAAGGCCATAAGGACAGTTACTGTCTCAAAAAATGGCCATATTGCAATCCGAAATAAAAAGACACAAGTGATACGCACAGTAAGTAACAAACAACAACCTAAATAAACCGCCACAGAAGAACCGCCTTGGAACGGTCAGTGGAAAGATTTCCACTGGGGGGCTTAAATCGAGTTTACGAGGCCACAATCCTCGCCCTTACTTCCGTCGCGATTTAGACACATAATTTGTACAGTCCGCATGAAGGCCTCCTAACTCATCAGTGCAACATCTCCGTGAACACAAATAATCAAAGACCCACAGACGTGAGACAAAGGTTAGGACTCGACAGCAAGAAACCACTGAAATGTTAGAGCAAAAGAAAACCAACAATTAGACTCCGATGGGCCCGAGCAGAGACAGAGCATCAGGCACCAACCAACATCACCTTGAATTAGATCTCTCTAATTCTCAATAAGCCTATAGGTTGCACTACAGTAAATAATTGGTCTTTATGAAAGCTGCACTTGCTTTTGGGAGAGCTTTCAGTACAGAATTGAATAATTCTGCTGCTTCTGATTGGATTTGGTGCTTAGCCATTATTTTTCTGAGAAGTTTTATTGTTTATTAGAAGAAATATTAGTAGGTATTTGCTATTGTAAAATGCAGCTGATTTAAATTGAACCAGAAAATTGTGCTGACTGGCCACTGGAAATGCCTGGATTTATTCGCTGCGGTATGGGTTTGTTGACACTGGCTGCCAAAAAGGCCAAAATATGCCGCACAGCATCCATATTTTTTAGCTGCTTCTGGAAGGTAAAGGGTCAGCCTGTCAAATTATATGCCTCATAATGGAAGCATTAGACTTGCTGAAATGTGGTAGAACATGGAATATGCCCCAATTTACATTGTGAGTAAGGGGATTCTTTTACTGTAGTGCCACCTAAACCGAAAGTAGAAAAATCAGCTCTTCTCTAATGTTTTATTCATTACATAATATTTCCACATATAATAGGTTCCCTCCAATTCTGTATCTTAAACTGGATCTTCATGGCATGTATTTTGTCACAGAAACTGTACAAATTGTAAGTTTAGTGCTAGTTTAGGACTAACTGGGTGTATTTTATCAGTTTTTTCTTCTATTCCATGTAATTTGAGGGGGGGGGGGGGGGGGGGAGGGGTACTTCAAAGCCATGTAAATCAGTTGTCATTGGTCTGTTTGGAAAGCAGACTTGCAGTAAAAGTATAAACAGGAACACAAGAAAAAGAAAATACTCCATATTGAATATAACACTGAGGTTACTTGGCATTAGGCAAGGATCTCAAGCCAATGCAAAATTTCAAAATTGTCTCTCCGAACAGCCCGCTGCAATATCCCAATGAGTTTTCTCAGCCATTGTAAGTTCTTATTGGTTGGGTTCATTTTACAAGATTTGAATGGATATATTCAGCCATTTCTCACGACATTAAGGCATTTATAATCATTTTCTCAAAGTTTTGTCCCCAAAATATCCTCAAATAGCCATTTTTTACTGAAATTAGGGGGTATAGGTGTGAGAACAGCCAAACTTTCTAGCATGGGTGCTAATTGGACATGATTTAGAGCATTTTAGGATTAAAGTATTCCAAAGACATTTGAGAAGAAGCACTGATGCATGCCGGTTTCTGGGTTCCATTCTGGAAAGAGATAAACTTTGCGCTTTTTCACAAAACATGGTTTGTCCGGCTTTCATCGTAGAATCTGGAAGCGATAACTTTTTCGCAAAGTTTAGAGATTCTTTGCCAATGAACATAAATTATGCATGACTATATTATTAGATATGGTCTAAACTTGTGTTTGGCAATTCTTTTGGTGGATCATAAAGAAATTAGGGTTTGGTATAGGTTGCACTACAGTAAATAATTGGTCTTTATAAAAGCTGCACTTGCTTTGGGGAGAGCTTTCAGTACAAAATTGAATATTCTGCTGCTTCTGATTGGATTTGGTGCTCAGCCATTATTTTTCTGAGAAGTTTTATTGTTTATTAGAAGAAATATTAGTAGGTATTTGGTATTGTAAAATACAGCTGATTTAAATTGAACCAGAAAATTGTGCTGACTGGCCACTGGAAATGCCTGGATTTATTCGCTGCGGTATGGGTTTGTTGACACTGGCTGCCAAAAAGGCCAAAATATGCCACACAGCACCCATATTTTTTAGCTGCTTCTGGAAGGTAAATGGTCAGCCTGTCAAATTATATGCCTCATAATGGAAGCATTAGACTTGCTGAAATGTGGTAGAACATGGACTATGCCCCAATTTACATTGTAAGTAAGGGGATTTTTTTTACTGTAGTGCAACCTTTACGTTGGAACCGTCATAGAATCTGAGGCCTGACCCACCGGCGTGCAATTAAAGTGGGAAGCAAAATTGCCAACCGTGATTGGGTTAACTGCCATGCATGCAGTCTGTCGCATAACATATATGTTGTTCCCAATCTTTTTATATCGAAGAATGTTTTTACGAAATTGGGTGCTGAAGTCATTACGGTTATTATTTATCTGAATTTATATACTAAGTCACCATACAATTCGGGTTCCGTTGCTTGTTGCAGAAGAGATTTAAGCCCAATAATGAATTTTGAAAATAAATCAGAATGGCTTCTATAACATTTTGAAAATGCTTTGCGTAGTTTATGGTACCGACAACTCTGATTATGAAGTTTAGCCGTTAATAATTTATTACGAGTTTGAAGTCAGTTACATGACTACACACTCTAGCAAATCGAATTAATTGCGAAATATAAACGCCATAGGATGGCGCACGAGGAACATCAACATCCAAAAAAGGAAAATTTACAATCTCAAAAGCAAAGTCATCGCGTTTATCATAACTTCTGCACGAAACATATCCATCTACAATAGATAGATGTATATCCAAAAACGGGGCCTCGGTATCAGAAGAATTTGCTTTTTTAACTGAAGTTCTGGGGGGCAATCTGACTGAACAAACCATCGAAATAGCTATTTTAATATTTAACAAATCATTTAAATATGTAGAACTGGAGCTAAAAGCTTCAATAATATCAGATTGGTTATCAATGGAAAGCAACAACATGAAGTCTCTTTCATAACAATACAAGAACGGATCAGTCACAAGAGGTGCACAATTCGCACCCATCTGAATACCCACGATTTGTCTAAATAACGTAGTACCGAATCTAATATAAATATTGTCAAGTAGAAAGGTGAGGGCATCACACACTTTCTGACATGACCAACGTGTATAATTCTTATGCTCTTTAGAAGAGAAAAATTCATTTCTGACATTACATGCAAGATAGAGAGAATCTTCTCTTTTCTTTTTTAAGAGTATGAAGAAGTGTAGTGTAAGAGTGGAAAAATCGTAAGTAGACAGCCTTGAAGCACGAAAACGTCTGGATTTCAATTTATTGAAAACCTCGTTCGAATGTTTTATGTACCAAAACAGATTTCTTCCTGATCTTTCAAATACTTTATCACAATATTCAATCACATGCGTTTTAATGGCAGTATTTGTTTGTTTGTTTGATTTGAGGTTTAACGTCCCCGCCAACACTGTAAAGGTCATTTTGGAGACGTTGCTTCCAATGTTGTGGGACTTTTACCCGACATTGAGATGAAATGACATCTCAAGCCCTGTCGCCCAATGAAACCAATAGGTTTATTAACATGGACGGTCAGCCTCGCACCGCGGTTCCTGGACAGGCTAAGACCCTCTAAGCGGTTTACCAGTACTAGTGTGCGGGCCGGATTCAGCTCTGCGTGGAAGCATCATGCAGCCCATATATTTCTTCAAGCCCCTATGGGCTTTAATGGCAGTAAGACAGGAAGTTAATAATTTAGAAAGTTCAGTGGCAGTGCAAGAACTAGAATTTGCAATAAACCGTGCTTTGTAAGATCTTTTATGAAGTTTTGGTAACCAGTATAGCGTAGAAAGCTTGTCTTGGTCTTCGGTAACACCCACAGCAAACATGGTGGCTGAATGAAAAATATGTCCATCTACTATAGCTCTCTCTTCAGCTAAAGGCTGAAGTTCATATGCCTTAGTACCACCAAGCTCCTGCTTAAGCGTGTTAATATACTGGAGCCGTCACACAACGACGACGTTGTTAGCGCCTTGTCTGCAGGGGCTAAAACAAACTTCTTATGAAATTTTTGAATACCTAGTTTAAGATGACCTATAGACGTCTTAGGCTTAGGAGGTAATAAGTTAGTATTTTAAGAATAGAAAGCAATGCGTTTATTCACTAGTTTTAAAATGCTTTAAGTTTCAAGTCCTTAAGGGCTTTATGCTCAATATACTCTCGCTTACACCTAGCGGTTATTGATAATACCTATTTTGATGGTTTGATCAGTCAGATTTACCCCCTAGAACTTCAGTTAAATAAAGCAAATTCTTCTGATACCGAGGCCCCGTTTTTGGATTTACATCTATCTATTGTAGATGGATTTGTTTCGTGCAAAATTTATGATAAACGCGATGACTTTGATTTTGAGATTGTAAATTTTCCATTTTTGGATGGTGATGTTCCTCGTGCGCCATCCTATGGCGTTTATATTTCGCAATTAATTCGATTTGCTAGAGTGTGTAGTCATGTAACTGACTTCAACACTCGTAATAAATTATTAACGGCTAAACTTCTTAATCAGGGTTATCGGTACCATAAACTACGCAAAGCCATTTCAAAATTTTATAGACGCCATTCTGATTTAATTTCAAAATTCAATATTGGACTTAAATCTCTTCTACAACAAGGTCTATCGGAACCCGAATTTTATGGTGACTTAGTATATAAATTCAGAAAAATATATAACCGCAATGACTTCAGCACCCAATTTCGTAAAATCATTCTTCGATATAAAAAGATTGGGTACAACATGGATATTATACGACAGACTGCATGCATGGTGGTTAACCCAATCACGGTTGGCAACTTTGCTTCCCTCTTTAATTGCACGCCGGTGGGCCAGGCCTCAGATTCTATGACGGCTCCAACGTAAAGGCTTATTGAAAATTAAAGAGATAATGTTGGTTGGTGCCTGATGCTCTGTCTCTGGTCGGGCTCATCGGAGTCTAACTGTTGGTTTTCTTTTGCTCCAGCATTTCAGTGGTTTCTTGCTGTCGAGTCCTCACCGTTGTCTCACCTCTGTGGTTCTTTGATTTCTGTGTTCACGGAGATGTTGCACTGATGAGTTAGGAGGCCTTCATGCGGACTGAACAAATTATTTGTCTAAATCGCGACGGAAGTAAGGGCGAGGATTGTGGCCACGTAAAATCGATTTAAGCCCCCCAGTGGAAATCTTCCACTGACCGTTCCAAGGCGGCTCTTCTGTGGCGATTTATTTATGTTGTTGTTTGTTACTTACTGTGTGTATCACTTGTGTCTTTTAATTTTGGATGGCCATATGGCCATTTTGTGGGAAAGTAACTGTCCATATGGCCTTCCTTTGTTTAGGTTTCCATTATGGTCTGGTCGCTTGGTGTTTGTATTTCTTTCCCTTTGGTGTCTTTTATGGATGGAGTAAGTTAATTGTATCAATTCCTGATCTTTGTTTTACTTCTACTTTTCATTTAAGAAATTAATTTAATTTATTTTACTTTCATCGAAGTATTGTTCATAGTTCGATGCATGCTGAATAAATTACCTTTCATACTATTATTTACATTATTTCCCATCGTATATGCATGTACCTTCAGAACAATAGCAGATGCAGATATTCCAACCTACGCAGTATCTTCTACAGGTAGCTGTTGACAAAAATACATCATTAGCATTATTAAGAAATCTCGCCTTTTCAAATAAATTGAAACTCCCCCATCCCCTTCCCCCACAAGCAAAAATATATATATATATATATATATATATATATATATATATATATATATATATATATATATATATATATATATATATATATATATATATATATAGTTTCAAATAATGTGAATATTCCACAATACGGGTTTTAAATACTTTGATAAATAAATGAAGTTCAGATGCACAAACAATATTTTATTTTTGGCTAACCGGTTTCATGACATTAGTCAATTTTCAAAGCCTTTATTTAAGTATAGCGATGTCCATATAATGGCGTCTTGTTACTATGGAAGTTGGCGTAACGTAACGTAACGTAACGTCATGAACTTCCGTCCGGTCTGTATGTATTATGTAACGAATTAATAATGGATAAACATGATCGGTAAATACACGTTGAAATGAAGTGATATCATAACTGGCGTCTCCACTATCTACAAAGGGTTATGTTGAATTGAGTTCTGGTTTATATTGTTGTATAAAATACTTTTCCTTTTCTTTTCTTTCAATTATGCTGTCTGTTTTCATTTTGTAGAATGGAAACATGTAATATTTCGGGTCTTGTTTCGAACAGGAAGCAATGTGTCCACTAAGGGGTATCATTCTCAAGTTTTCATTTCTTATGTGCTGATTATGTAGGGTCGTTCTTTTTCTCAAGTTGTTTGTTTCCCCAATGTAATATTTGTTACACCCCCTGCATTCAATTACATATATGACATTTCTGACGGTACACGACATGTCACAAGTCACAGTAAAGATTTTGTCATTAAAGCTGTATGTCGAACCTTCTTTTATATATTTGCACAAACCACATCTTGGTTCGTTGCATTTTGTTACTTTGGCTATGCTTGGTTGTTTGTTTGAAAACTTAGCTTTTGTTAATAGTTTCTTTAAATTTGGAGATTGGCGCTTGCTTTTTAAAAAGGTTTTACTTCGGAAAATAGATTTTAACCTGTCATCTCTCAGAAGGAGTGATTTATTTTTCTGTATTTCTGGGAAAATCTCTGGGTTGTGAGGATTGAAAGTAGATACGTATGGTATCAAATTATTATCTTTGCTTTTTTCGGTGGGGTGTAGAAGTGTCTCTCTGTTTAAAGCCTTAATGTTTGCAATGCTGTCTTGTATCAGTAAAGGTGGATATTTCTGCTTTAAAAGGAATCCATGCAATTCTTCGAGACGTGTAAGAAGTGTGTTTTCTTCAGAAATGATCATCTTTAGTCTTCGAGCTAAATTGTATGGAATGCTATTTCGTGTGTGTTTTGGGTGGCATGATGTGTATAAGAGATATTGCTTTGAATCTGTTGGTTTATAATATATGTCTGTTTTAATTTTTCCGTTGTCGTTAATGACCATGGTATCTAAAAACGAGAGTTGTCTTCTGTTTTTATCGAGTGTAAATTTGATGCTTGGATGTAACATGTTTAGTAGACTATGAAGTTTCTTCAAATCTTCTTCTGATTGTTTAAATATAAGGAAACAGTCATCAAGGAATCTTTTGAAATTTGTTTCCAAATATGACCTGAACTCTAAACCAAAATCGTTTTCCGATTGTTCATACAATTTCTCTTCAAGGTATGCTAAAACGAGTGTGGCATAGACGGGGGCAAATTTGGTTCCCATCGCCGTGCCTTTGATTTGGATGAAATACTCGTCATTAAAATGAAAACTGTTATTTTCCAAGATAAGTTTTATTCCGTCTAGTACGAACACACAAGAATTGGCTAAAGATATTCTAGAATTTACACGTAAAGTGCGCCTAATGGAATTCTTTGATGGAAAAGAAGACGATGACGAATCAATGGTAAGAAATAGATCAAATTTTGTTCCTCCTAAACATAGAGACATGTTACTAGAGAACTTTGTTCAAACCACAACAAATATACCACTTGACCCAGTAAATAATTCAGATATCAGACGAAACCTTAACTTTTCTCAAAGACATGCCATTACAACACTAGCAAAGGATGAAAACATCATCATTAAACAAGCTGACAAAGGAGGTGCTACCGTAATCATGAACAGAGTATTTTACCAAAACAAAATTGAAGAAATGTTATCAAACAATGAATACTACCAAAAGTTAGACCATGACCCCCACAGAGAAATAATGAAAAAGTACAGATCACTCCTTCAGAAACATGAAATAGAATTAACAAAAAAAGAGTATGATTATTTAATAAATTTTGAATGCAAACCAAGTAATTTTTATGGCCTCCCTAAAATCCATAAAAATAAAGAAATCAATGAAGCTTGCGCAAGTTCTTCCTCAAATTATATTGAACTGGAAGCACCAGAAACCCTTTCATTTAGGCCAATAGTTGCTGGTCCCGTTTGCGAAACACATCGCCTAAGCAATGTTATAGATATTTTACTCCAACCGTATACCAATTATGTTAAGAGCTATATTAAGGATACAAAGGACTTTCTACAAAAATTACCCACACAAATAGACAAAGACAGCACACTAGTAACTTTCGACGTCGAAAGCCTCTATTCTAATATTCCGCATGACCTGGGTTTAAACGCAATATCATTCTGGATTAATAAATACCCAAATGAATTACCAAGCAGAATAACAAAAGAGTTCGTACTAGACGGAATAAAACTTATCTTGGAAAATAACAGTTTTCATTTTAATGACGAGTATTTCATCCAAATCAAAGGCACGGCGATGGGAACCAAATTTGCCCCCGTCTATGCCACACTCGTTTTAGCATACCTTGAAGAGAAATTGTATGAACAATCGGAAAACGATTTTGGTTTAGAGTTCAGGTCATATTTGGAAACAAATTTCAAAAGATTCCTTGATGACTGTTTCCTTATATTTAAACAATCAGAAGAAGATTTGAAGAAACTTCATAGTCTACTAAACATGTTACATCCAAGCATCAAATTTACACTCGATAAAAACAGAAGACAACTCTCGTTTTTAGATACCATGGTCATTAACGACAACGGAAAAATTAAAACAGACATATATTATAAACCAACAGATTCAAAGCAATATCTCTTATACACATCATGCCACCCAAAACACACACGAAATAGCATTCCATACAATTTAGCTCGAAGACTAAAGATGATCATTTCTGAAGAAAACACACTTCTTACACGTCTCGAAGAATTGCATGGATTCCTTTTAAAGCAGAAATATCCACCTTCACTGATACAAGACAGCATTGCAAAAATTAAGGCTTTAAACAGAGAGACACTTCTACACCCCACCGAAAAAAGCAAAGATAATAATTTGATACCATACGTATCTACTTTCAATCCTCACAACCCAGAGATTTTCCCAGAAATACAGAAAAATAAATCACTCCTTCTGAGAGATGACAGGTTAAAATCTATTTTCCGAAGTAAAACCTTTTTAAAAAGCAAGCGCCAATCTCCAAATTTAAAGACACTATTAACAAAAGCTAAGTTTTCAAACAAACAACCAAGCATAGCCAAAGTAACAAAATGCAACGAACCAAGATGTGGTTTGTGCAAATATATAAAAGAAGGTTCGACATACAGCTTTAATGACAAAATCTTTACTGTGACTTGTGACATGTCGTGTACCGTCAGAAATGTCATATATGTAATTGAATGCAGGGGGTGTAACAAATATTACATTGGGGAAACAAACAACTTGAGAAAAAGAACGACCCTACATAATCAGCACATAAGAAATGAAAACTTGAGAATGATACCCCTTAGTGGACACATTGCTTCCTGTTCGAAACAAGACCCGAAATATTACATGTTTCCATTCTACAAAATGAAAACAGACAGCATAATTGAAAGAAAAGAAAAGGAAAAGTATTTTATACAACAATATAAACCAGAACTCAATTCAACATAACCCTTTGTAGATAGTGGAGACGCCAGTTATGATATCACTTCATTTCAACGTGTATTTACCGATCATGTTTATCCATTATTAATTCGTTACATAATACATACAGACCGGACGGAAGTTCATGACGTTACGTTACGTTACGTTACGCCAACTTCCATAGTAACAAGACGCCATTATATGGACATCGCTATACTTAAATAAAGGCTTTGAAAATTGACTAATGTCATGAAACCGGTTAGCCAAAAATAAAATATTGTTTGTGCATCTGAACTTCATTTATTTATCAAAGTATATATATATATATATATATATATATATATATATATATATATATATATATATATATATATATATATATATATATATATATATATATATATATATATATATATATAAATAAAATTGTGCTATTTTGCATATTACTCGTTAAGTCCGACTCGATGAGGTGGTCCTAACGGATACCTACAATATCAGTTTTTAAGCAGAAATAATAAAACATGTTTTTATTCATTTATATATTAGACATTTCATGATACATAAACATATACTTTATGTACATATCCATATGTCTTTGTATTGGATGTAGGCATGGCATAAATTTATCCTCTCCATGACGGTACTGCAATGGTTGTACTATTCGTATACATAATATACATTTATGTGCGATTCTAACACATCGCGCCTATAACGGCAATGGAAAATAACTGTGTTTTATTCTACAACAAATCACGCCAAGGAAGAGCATGACGAATGGCGTTATTTAAACCTGCCAATTTATTACGTCACCAGTCAGTTTCCTTGACGTTAGACGGTGTAACGCCATTTTCTCGCATCGAAAACGTTAGAAAAAGGGTAACTGTATGTGTTTCAGTCGATAATTTTAGCGGGAATTTTAGTTACAGTCGTTAATTTTAACAGTGGCGAAAAGTTGTGAGATTTTGAAGGAAACAACAATAATATGCCGATTTTCAGCGTGTTAGAATCGAAATAGATCAGCTCCAGTCTGTGATTTGTTGAGTAAACCATCACAATTTGTAGGTCAGTTGTAAGGGTAGGGCGCATGATTTGTCTGCTTACAAATGACCGACAAACTGTCATTTATTACTCAACAAATCATAGCTAGAGCTGATCTATTTCTTAAGTACAATAAGAATAATCATGGTCATAGTATAATTTCATAATTCTAAGATGCGACTAGACTTGTTACGATAGTCGATGAAAATCTTCTGTAAGGGTCATAAAATGGTTTGTATTCATGATTCTGTAAGAAGTTGGATGGATTAAGAGAGAGAGAGAGAGAGAGAGAGAGAGAGAGAGAGAGAGAGAGAGAGAGAGATACGATGAAATTCTACATCGATGATTTATTTTCGGATTCGACATTTCCCTCCACTTTCATTGTGAATTTGTTGAGGTTTAGTAAAAGAGAGAGAGAAAGAGAGAGGGGATAATATGCGACGATGCAAGAGAGAGAGAGAGAGAGAGAGAGAGAGAGAGAGAGAGAGAGAGAGACAGAGAGAGAGACAGAGAGGGGGGAGAGAGAGAAGATGCAATACTACATCGATGATTTATGTTCGGTTTCGACATTTCTATCCAGTTTCATAGTGAATTTATTGAGGTCTAGTAAAAGAGAGAGAGAAAGAGAGAGGGGAGAATATGCGACGATGCAAGAGAGAGAGAGAGAGAGAGAGAGAGAGAGAGAGAGAGAGAGAGAGAGAGAGATGATTTATGTTCGGTTTCGACATTTCGCTCCACTTTCATAGTGAATTTATTGAGGTTTAGTAAAATATTTCAAATCGGGGTCAGATTCGGAAAAAGTGCCTGGCCACGCATGCTTGTGCCAGATTCCGGATTGTCTTATGGTTATGACACCGGGAAAAATTTATTGAAGCAGTTGACACCTACTTCACCATTACGCACTGCTCATGCGATATTGATTAGCTGGTTATTGTCAAACAGTGTGTCATAACGGTCCTTTGGGCAGTTTTGAAGTTGCTACAGTACCATTCAGACGAATCTTTACACCAAGTTAACTAGGAGTTGACTACATTCAGACTACATTTGGACCCTAGAGTTGACTACACGTTCACACCCTAGTTAACTATAGTTCACAAGGGAGTTAACATGGGGTTAACTAATCCCTTGTCCTGTCATCAAACTCTTATCTGAGATTTGATTTGCATATAATTTCATAACTGAAAATTAAGATATGCATGGTTTTTACTATCAAATGAGTAATTAATTAAATGTACATTTAATTTCCTATATTAAGACCACAATTTTGGCTGACCAGATGTGGCCTTAATAATAGATTGTCTTAAAAACAGATAAAAAATATCTAAAAATGTTTTGGGGCAAGAATGGGAAACCTTTCACAAATTTCATAAGATAAAATACAAATCATTTAAAAAAAAATTCAGTTGATTTATATTCCATGCGCATGTTTTTTATAAAGCGAATTCCTTATACTTTGCTTTCTTTTTAATACATTTACACATCTACTCTGTTATCTATCTATTTCTCTATAATAGGTAAAGCATTTTTTCCGGTTACTCCAGTTTTCGTCCACCTCTAATTAACAATTAAAATAAAACATCTGTATGACATACAGGTTGTGGGTGCTTGTTAGAACTGCCTTAACGAGAACCCACAACATGTCTTGGAGCAGAAATCAGAAACAGTATAAACCTCTCTAAACCCTAGTTTTCTGCATATAAAGTGGAGTTTATGGGGTGTTCACTTGATAACATAATGAATCGCCTAGAAAAAGGTGAAATCATCTTGAGGGGGCCGTAACCTTAAAAAATAGTTGGCATTGATGAATGTCATGAATTAACACTTAAGATGCCACGAAATGATTAAAAAAATGCCGTCTCTTTATGTTGTCTGCTGCACCTTCTTGCAGGAAAAACAGAGTGGACCCTGATCATACCACTCCTGGAGGAGCAGTCTGATCGGGGTCCACACTGTTTGTAAAAATGAATTTCAAAGTAAACAGCAGACAACAAAGCAGACGATAATTGTTGTGATTGGCATCTTATATGTTAATCCTGTTAAATCTACAGGTAAGTGTAGCTACAGGTTAGTGTACCGGTAAGTGTTT
Organism: Lucinisca nassula; assembly: GCA_963580285.1. Classification (NCBI taxonomy): domain Eukaryota; kingdom Metazoa; phylum Mollusca; class Bivalvia; order Lucinida; family Lucinidae; genus Lucinisca; species Lucinisca nassula. The sequence goes on from OY757015.1 coordinate 17,548,573, forward strand.
ATTGTTAAACAAACATGGGACATGTGCTGCATATTATCATCTTTCACTCATTAATAAATTGCCTTGGGTAATATTACTTTGATGTTTTATTACAACGAAGGGCATATTGAATCAGTTTACCCGGTGTATATAGAATCTGATTTACTGTGCTTGAAAACAAAATTCTGATACATTATGATAACACATGCAATCTTTTATATCTTCAAAATGGCTACTTTTCTGGTGAAAATCAGTGATATTTTTCTTATTTATACTGCAAACATAAGTTGTAGGTACTCGTTTGAACCGCCTCAGCGAGGCGGTTCTAACGAGTACCCACAACATATCTCGTGGAACAGAGATAAGAAAAAAATAATGTATACCCCCGTAAACCCCAAATTTCTCTATAAAAAGTTGAATTTAGGGGTGTTCATTTCAGGTGATGAATTCAGGAGATATAAAACCCACAACACCTACACACTGTAATAAAAGTTCCTATCTCATTACAAAAGAAAATGTCTTTATAATTCTGACCCCTCAAACCCCACTTTTAAAACTGGGTTTTACGTGGATAAACCTTTTTTTCATATTTCTGCTTAAAAACATAGATTGTGGGTACTCGTTACAACCCCCCTTAATGAGGCGGTTCTGTCGAGTGCCCACAATCTATATTTTGTGCAGAAATAGGACAAATATCTTTTGTTTTATCTGAAAACATATTTTTTTTCGTGGGTAAAATTTACAAAGTATTTGAACAGGCATGTTTTTGTAATGATTCTATATTTTATCAACCATCTTTTCTATATTTCGGGATTTCTCCACATTGTTTGAAACTGTGTATCCGTTTTCTAGAATTTCTAAAATATTTTTAGAGCCAAAATGTTTTCTAATGTGAATATAGAAGGACCCAGCATGCCCAGGTAAAGTGTCATTTCATCTCAATGTCTGGTAAAAGCCCCATAAAATTGGAAGCAGCGTCTCCAAAATGACATAAATAGTGAGGACGGGGACGTGAGATCTCAAGTGAAAAAAAAACAAAACGTGATCTGATTCTTCACTGTCCACGCATACGTTTCTACAGTATTAAGTTGTATTAAGTTATGAGCCCAAGCTTGTGATATTCGATATTACCTTTCTTTAACCCATATATGACAGTGGAATCTTATACTTTATAAGTTTGGAGTGGTCCATTTCAAAATGACATAAATAGTGTTGACGGGGCATCGGATCTGATCCGAACTTTGGAGTGGTCCATTTCAAAATGACATAAATAGTGTTGACGGGGCATCCGATCTGATCCAAACGTTTTGCCGCTGTCCCACAAATGGGACGCTTGGCATATATGGGTTAAATGTGGAAATGAGAAATAAAACGCAACAACATTTACCATTAGCTGTTTATTGGCCCCTTATGTGGGAATAGACAATGTCTGTAGGATCCCTGTCATTTAATTAATCCTTACTCTGCTGAACATGAAACAATGTAAATCCCGATCAGATGACCATCTGATCTGGATCTACACTGTCATTCAGGTTGCGAATTGTAAATGAATGCAATATTTGAAGTAATTTGTGTGGACTCTAATCAGTCTGATCAGGTCCCACATTGTTTGCAAAATTGACTTTCAAAGTTACAAGCAGACAATAAAGCAGACAAAATTGTTGTGATTGATATCTTATGGGTTAATTAATCAGAAGGATAATGAAAAACTGCATCTGGAATTGCCATTTGTTTATGTTGTCTGTTACTCTTCTGGTAAACTTTTCAAAACATATTTTCAAATTTTTCAAACATATTTATGCGTATAGTCAATCAGTGTGGACCCTGATCAGACTTCTCCAAGAGGAGCAGTCTGATTAGGTTCCATATTGTTTGAAAAATTGAAAATTTGACATTTTTAAAATTACCAGCAGATGGTTCAAAACAGGTTGTGGGTACTCGTTAGAACTGACTCAATGAGGCGGTTCTTTGAAATTCCCACTTCCTTTTTAGAAGCCAAAATAAAAAAAAAATATATATATGTGATAATTGCCAGTTTAAAGTTATGAACAGGTTGTGGATGCTTATAAGAGCTGTCTCAATGAGGCGATTCTAATAAGTTCCCACTTAATAATGTTTGAAGCAGAAATAAAAACGCAAACTAGTCAACTGCCAATAGCCATGTTAAAGCCATGAACAGGTTGTGGGTACTCATTAGATCTGTCTCAGTGAGGCGATACTAACAAGTTTCCAATTATTCATATTTCCGTCCAAAAACATAGATTGTGGGTACGCGTTAGAACCGCCTCACTGACACGGTTATAACGAGTTTCCACAATGTACGTTTTGGCCAGAAATATAAAAATAAAAATCAGATTTATTATCTGAATTTTTGTCTATTTTTAGGTGGTAAAATTTCAATATATTTGAATAGGTGTGATTTCTTAGTGATGTATTGTAATGATAAAAATATTTTTATTATAGCAAACGAAGATTCTAGATTTATCTGCTTTGCTAGTTCTCAATCAAAATTATAATACTCCAGGATATCATATATCACAAACCATTCTCTTATCACCTACCAATAAATGACTACTTGAACCTCAGGAGATTAAGGCTGTTAAGGTGATGGTATTCATATAATGACTTCTGATAAGAAGGGTTTAAAAATTGTAATCCACTTATGGATTACTTATGAATTTTGTTATTGGTCCTTAAACATATAAATACATAGTATATTTTTTTCTTAAAAAACAAAATAAATAAATTAATGTCAATGTCACATCTACTACTTCCACTACTACTACTGACAGCAATAGTCACATAAAGATTTCTACTCAATTGAGATAAACATAAAAAAATAACAAAACATTTCTACCACTACTACTTCTAATATCAATAATAATAATAACAATTAATAAACCTGTGAATAATACTGCTACTACTACTATTACTTATAATAATAATAATAATAATGATAATAACTAAAACCAATAGTAATATAGATATTTCTACTTCATTGAAATAAATAATGAAATAAAAACTACTACAATTACTAATTACAGCCAAGCATGCTAGAGGTTTAAAATTAGACACTGAAGTACCAGAGTGAAATGTTTATCCTAGTAAAGGTATACACATCTGTTCATTTTGGGCAATTTGCAAACAGTACATGCCCAGGTTAGACGCCACAGAAAGGTCTGATCAGACACTGTTTGCAAAATGTTAAGCCATTTTCAGAATGGAGTTTGGGGGGGGGGGCACAAGCTGTCACCCCTGAACTTTGAGGTGGACTCGGGCTATATGTAGAGAGAAAGATTCATTTGGTACAAACTCTTTTTGTACCAAATGGAATCTTCCTCCTTATTTGTACCAGGGGTCCATTTCAAGGTTTAGGAGTGTCGGGTGTGTTTTCATCAAGGTTTATTTGGGGAATTACTGAACTATTAGCAAACAGTGGAGGCCCATATCAGACGCCGCATTCTGCGGCGTCTGATCTGGGCCTGCACTGTTTGCAAAAGTGAAATTTTCATGAATGAATATTCAGTTGCCATATGCTTAGGCATTTAGTGAGGCTTATCAGTGTGAACCTGAGATTTATTAAAGTTCATTTTGACAAATGAAAATAAACCGAGCTGTTGTTCTGGAGAGGCTAAAATGTCCATACCTGGATTTTCGGGGCACTTAAATCCAGAAGTATAACCTGAAATTCATTAACCCTTATCCCGCTGAACATGACAAATCCTAACTTTGCAAACAGCATATATCCCGATCAGATGGTTTATGAAGAAGCCATCTGGTCAGGTTTTGTTTGTTTGATTTGGGGTTTAACGTCCCCGTCAACACTGTAAAGGTCATTTTGGAGTCATTGCTTCCAATTTTGTGGGACTTGTACCCGACATTGCGATGAAATGACGTCTCAAGCCCTGTCGCCCAATTAAACCAATAGGGTTTATTAGCATGGACGGTCCGCCTCGCACCGCGGTTCCTGGACGGGCTTAGATCCTCTAAGCGGTTTACCAGTACTAGTGTGCGGGCCGGATTCAGCTCTGCATGGAAGCATCATGCAGCCCATATATTTAATTTAACGATTTGAATGGTTGATATCCAGAAATGGGTATTGTAAAATTAATTTATTCAGCGGGATAAAGGCTATCAATGATCATTTTGAAATCATGGGATATAACCTGTCATTCTTCATTTTTTTTTTGCCATGCCATTTGCATCAGCATGATGAAAATAAATAAATAAATAAAATAAACAGATAACAAATTAAGTAACATATTCATTCACCTGTTCTAATTCATAAATGTGTACTACTGTATAACTGTTTAGACTTCTAGTCAACTAGGAGTTAACTAAATTTAACCCCCTAGTTAACAAAAGCGGGAAACGGAGTTGAATAGGAGTTAACTCCATGTCTGAATGTAGTTGACTTGGAGTCAACTAGGGTGTCAAGAATCGTCTGAATGGTACTGTAGGTAAGAAGATTCAATAAAAAATGTATACCCATGTAAACCTCAATTTGAAAATATGAAAGTAGGAATTAAGGGGATCAAAATTGTATAGGCGAGTAGGTGAGTTTTCGTAATGAATAATGTCCTAAATCGAGACCCCTATGAACCACTGAAGAAGAAATCTGTTTTAAGTATGTTTGTTTTAAGACCGTCATTACTATAGCATGCCCGTTTGACATAGTACATTGTTTCATATCTCCAGAATGTTAATTTATCTTATTTACACTTGAAACATGGAATGAAAGTGCTCTGTTCCTATAACCTATGTCTCGGAGCAGAAATGTCACGCATAAAGTATAGTCTTTCAAAACCCAGTTGTTGCTATGTTTGCGTTTAATTCCTTCTTGAAAATCTGTTAAAACAGTGAATCCGAGGAAGAAGTTTACTGAATATAAAAAGTAGAAGTAAAACAAAGAACAGGAAACGATACAATTAACTTACTCCACCCATCAAAGACACCAAAGGGAAAGAAACACAAACATTAAGCGACCAGACCATAATGGAAACCTAAACAAAGGAAGGCCATAAGGACAGTTACTTTCCCACAAAATGGCCATATGGCCATCCAAAATAAAAAGACACAAGTGATACACACAGTAAGTAACAAACAACAACATAAATAAACCGCCACAGAAGAACCTGTAAGACATGTGTGACGATTTCGAACTTTGTTGATTATATATAATATATATAATCAGGGATACAGGGTTTTCATTTCAAGGACTTGATAAAGTGTCGTTAAGGACGTTGTGATGAAAATTTCATCTGCGCAGTGTTTGCCCAAATAAGCCATTCCCTTAATTATAGACCTTAACAGACTGCAGCCTTTGAAAAAGAAAACCAAAAAAGTAACCCTACCAACTACTGTTTTAAGCCTTGCATTAAACAAAATGAAACTTATATTTTCCGGTGTTTTTTTTTTTTTTTTTTTTTTTTTGTTTATTTGGTTGTTTGAATTGAGGTTGAGCGTCCACATCAACTCTGTTTAGCATCACGTGAACAACCGAAAACACGCCTGTACAAATAGATTAAAACTTTTATCGCCGAAAAAATGAAACTTTTAAGATGAAAAGTTGTGATATTTTTCTTATTTCTGCTCAAAGTATAGGTTGTGTGTACTCGTTTAAATCACCTCAACGACAATTTTGGTTTACCATTTTGGAGATATGAATAAATGCACTACGTCGGACAGGTGTGTCATTTTAGAGACGTTGCTTCCACTTCTGTGGGAGTTCTAGTCGAAATTGATATGAAATGATATACTAAGCCCTACCACCCAAAACAAACCAATATGGTTTATATGCAAGGACGGTCTGACTTGCAACACTTTGCCTGGCCTAGATTATACCTTTTAAGCGGATATACACTGTCTGCGGTATGATTTTAATTAAAATTTTAATTTGCAACGCTGGCCATGTCCAAAATGAATCAAGCACTTTCATCACTGGTGGCTTGATTGACTGACACAAATGGCTGTAAACGGTGATCTAGATTGTGGCGATTTATTTTTATATTCATTTTTCATATGACGTCGCGTCTGAAAATATTATGACGCCATGTAATAAATTCGGTAATCCACTAGTGGATTAAATATGCAAATTAGTTAAATACTTCCCGTAACGTTATATGTACGTCGTCTAAACCGACGTCGTGTTTACTTATGTCGGAATATTGACATTTTGTAAAACAATCTTGAATAAAATGGGATTTAAATGTCATATGATAAAAAGAATCTTGCAGTCGTGCTCATGTATTATTGAATTTATTAAACTCGTCGAAGAAAAGGGATAAATGCTCGGAGAGGCCTAAAATTTTATCCCTTTTTCCTCAACTCGTTAAATAAATTCAATAATACATGACCCCTAATGTAAGATCCTTCATTCATTGCAGGTAAGCAAACGGCGTAGATCCTGATTAAACGCCACGAACTGCTGCATCTGGTCTGGTATTTCACTATTAGTTTAACCTACGCTTGATTCCCGTTCACCCTCAGATTACTGAATATTTTACCTCATAGTGTCAAGCACGGCGAGCCTTGTTTTCTATAAATAACCGTTACCTGGGTTTCCTACAAATCTGTAAAAGTAACGTGGACATCAGCGCTGAAGAGATTTTGTGATAAGTAAATTTTTATAGATAGATAAATAATCTACCTGAACAGGAAAAGTTCACTAAATAAAAGCACGCTGACACTGCATGATACCCCACCACTGCAAGATAATATGGTTATAGCCTTGCCCATAATAGTGGTACTTTTAAGTATTATAGTTATCTGTAAAACTTCACTAAGGCATTCAATATAGTAAAGGAACTACATACATGTATATCAAAAGGGTAGATAATACAATAACCAGAAAAGCAGAGTGACTGTCCTTGGCAATAATATGTGTCCTTTAGTGTTTTAAAATTTGAAGAAAATCCATGAAAAAATTCTTAAGTTATTGATCGCAAACTCAAAACAAAAATTGTGAGAAATTAATCAAGTTATCGGTCGGAAATGGTGTGGATGGACGGACGAACGGACAGACACCGGAGGGTATATTATAATACCCCAGCACTATCGTGTGATGGGGTATAACAAAAAGAAGAAAAGAAACAAAAGTCATTCCCGATATAAACATGTAGGCACAATTTGAAAAAAAAAATGTGAAAAATTAATCAAGTTATCGGTCGGAAATGGTGAGGATGGACGGACGGACAGACGGACGGACGGACGGACAGACACCGGAGGGTATATTATAAAATCCCAGCACTATCGTGTAATGGGGTATAACAAAAAGAAGAAAAGGAAAAAAAAAAGAAAAAAAAAGGAATGAAAAACAAAAAATGAGAAAAAAAAAAACGAAAAAAAAAAATTCATTGCAAAAAGAAAGAAAAGAAAAATAAACGGAAAAATAAGAAAAGAAAAAACGAGAAAAAAAGGAAAAAAAAAAGAAAATTCCATTCCTCCACGGGGGGTTGAACTCACGCCCCTCAGATTCATAGCACAAATTAATCCATTTATTGGTCGGAAATGGTGGAGACGGACGGACGGACAGACACCGGAGGGTATATTGTAATATCCCAGCACTATCGTGTAATGGGGTATAACAAAAAGAAGAAAAGGGTGAAAAAAAAGTGGGAAAAAAAAGGAATGAAAAACAAAAAATAAGGAAAATTAAAAAAAAAATAAAAAATAAATAAATAAATTCATTGCCAAAATGAAAAAGAAAGAAAAAGAAAAAAGAACACACAAAAAAAAAAAAAAGAAAAAAAACGAAAAAAAAAAAAAAATCCATTCCTCGACGGAGATTTGAACTCACGCCACTCACTCAGATTCATAGTCAACAATAGGATTTGTAGTCCAGCACTCTAACCACTACACTGACGGTGATAATCAATATATTTCATAAATTAAAGGAATAAATGCGCAGAAACTATTTAATGGGAATTGTTAACGACCAATTTTTCGTTAAATGTTAACGCATTTTGTGTATTCACAACACAAAACCTGCTTATTATGGTCGTTTATACATCAGTGCAGTTTCATCCAACTATTCCATATAGTAAAGGAATAAGTCCCCAAAAACCATTAAATCGGAATTTTTAACGACCATAATTTCGTTAAATGTTAATGTATTTTGCCCATTTACAATACCAAACCACTCATACCCAATGCCAATGTGTATACAAAATTTGAAGAAAATCCGTGAACAAATATTCAAGTTATTGATCGGAAACGCCCCAAAACCCCTTATTTTTAACTAAAAAGGGCCATAACTCTGTCAAATGTTAACGGATTTTGCCCATTAACAATCCCATACCACTCATTCCCGATATATACATGTATGCAAAATTTGAAAAAAATTCGTTAAAAATTACTCAAGTTATCGATCACGGACGGACGGACGGACACCGGAGGGTATATCATAATATCCCGCCACTATCGTGTGGTGGGGTATAAAAAAAAAAAAAAAAATATCCAGAAATGGTGTTTGTAAAACACTATTCTCCTAACCATATGCTTGCCACTAAATGCCAATATTTTCAAAAAAACTACATGTATATTTAATACATTTTTTTTCAAAGGTCCAAAATCTAAAGAAAAGGGCATGATCCTGACGAGACAAAATTCAATCTCAGCACTTTTTTATGATTTTAAGAACCCTAGCATACATGCACATGGTTCTAACGTTATCATATGCACCACAAAGCATGCCCAGATTTACGATTGTCCATAACTCATGAAATATTTTGTTGAATTTCTTCAATAATTAAAGGGACCAGTGCAACAAGGGACCTAAGTCCATTTTTCAAGATTTCGAGAAAAAAGCGAAAAACACACTTTTTTACGAAACTCAAATTAAGTTGAATTCTCTTTCATATAATGAGAGAGTGCTTTGAGAAGTAAAGAATTTAAGAGATGTTGTGATTATTTCACTGCTTGAAGTGGAACAATCTTAATTTCTGCGATTTTGTCTGTGCAACATGGGACCCAACTCCAAATTTCATAAATCTGAAAATCGTATATAGCAAGTGTAATGCAGTACATCAGAGACAGCAAAGTAGATGATTATGTGCGCAAAGAGTATAACTTAAGCGCAAAATAGGCAACATGTGAATGGATCATACATTACGAATAATGTTTGCATATTTGTACCGGTTTTAATTACACAAAGTTCCTGACTCCATCGTCAAAATGCAAGCCATGTTAAAATTACTGAAATGACTCTATCGGGCTAGAAATGAATGATTCCGTATGAAATATTGCTCATTTCAGCTTTAAATATGTGGACTGGTTTTGGTAGATAATAAAACTTTCCTCATAATCTTATAAAAAAACTTTATAATTTAATTTAATGGACATTTCATAGGAAAGACTCTCTTTATCTTGCATGTAATGTAAGAAATGCTTTTTTTCACTTCTGAAGAGCTTAAAAAATATACTTTATGGTCATGTTAGAAAGTGTGAGAAGCTCTTACCTTTCTACTTGACAATATTTACGTAAGATTTGGTACTAAGTTATTTAGACAAGTTGTGGGTATTCCGACGGGCACTAATTGCGCTCCACTTGTTGCTGATGTTTTTTTTTTTTTTTTTTTTTTTTAAGAGAGACTTCATGATGTCCCTTTCTGCTGAAAACCAGTCTGAAATAATTGAAGCTTTTAGCTCTACTTTTAGATATTTGGTTGATTTATTAAATATTGATAAACATATTTCGATGGTATGATCAGTCAAATTTACCCCCCCCCCCCCCACACACACACCAAGAACTTCAGTTAAATAAAGCAAATTCGTCTGATACTGAGGCTATGGCGAAGAACCAACACAACGTTTAATATGTCAAATGCCATACATTTCAAATAACAGTTAAATTATCACATAAAATACGTAATCATTCAATTTCCCAAATTATAATCTCAATACCATAGGTTGTAGTTAAAAAAAGGTTTATTTATCTTCACTGCAGCTGGTGCTGTGCCGTGTGGCGGCCGTAAAAGTCTCCCCGTACATCCATCATAGTGCAGATTATATTTTCTGGTCCTTTGGGATCATTGAGTGCATTTAGAATCATTTTGAAAATAGAGTTCTGCTTAAGCCGGTGCTAGAGGGCGTGGCCGGTGTTGCACATTTCAGTACTGGCCATTAACAGACTCAATAAAACCGAGTCTGTTGTTTTCGTTTATTTTGTGTATTCTTTGCTTCCAAAGGATCTTACTATTCAGAACTTATTTATCTTTACTGCAGCTGGTGCTGTGCCGCGTGGCGGCCGTAAAAAGTCTCCCCGTACATCAATCATAGTGCAGATTATATTTTCTGGTCCTTTGGGATCATTAAGTTCATCTAGAATCATTTTGAAAATAGAGTTCTGCTTAAGACGGTGCTAGAGGGCGTTGCCGGTGTTGCACATTTCAGTACTGGTCATGAACAGACTCAATAAAACCGAGTCTGCTATTTTCGTATATTTTGTGTATTCTTTGCTTCCAAAGGATCTAACTATTCAGAACTTGTTTCTCTTCACTGCAGCTGGTGCTGTGCCGTGTGGCGGCCGTAAAAAGTCTCCCCGTACATCTATCATAGTGCAGATTATATTTTCTAATCCTTTGGGATGATTGAGTTCATTAAGAATCATTTTGAAAATAGAGTTCTGCTTAAGCCGGTGCTAGAGGGTTGGCCGGTGTTGCACGTTTCAGTACTGGTCATGAACAGACTCAATAAAACTAAGTCTGCTATTTTCGTTTATTTTGTGTTTTCTTTGCTTCCAAAGGATCAAACTATTCAGAACTTATTTATCTTCACTGCAGCTGGTGCTGTGCCGTGTGGCGGTCGTAAAAAGTCTCCCCGTACATCCATCATAGTGCAGATTATATTTTCTGGTCCTTTGGGATCATTGAGTTCATTTAGAATCATTTTGAAATTAGTGTTCTGCTTAAGCCGGTTTTTAGAGGGCGTGGCCGGTGTTGCACATTTCAGTACTGGTCATGAACAGACTCAATAAAACCGAGTCTGCTATTTTCGTTTATTTTGTTTATTCCTTGCTTCCAAAGGATCAAACTATTCAGAACTTATTTATCTTCACTGCAGCTCGTGCTGTGCCGTGTGGCGGACGTAAAAAGTCTCCCCGTACATCCATCATAGTGCAGATTATATTTTCTGGTCCTTTTGGATCATTGACTTCATTGAGAATCTTTTTGAAAATAGAGTTCTGCTTAAGCCGGTGCTAGAGGGCGTGGCCGGTGTTGGACATTTCAGTACTGGTCATGAACAGACTTAATTAAACCGAGTCTGCTATTTTCGTTTATTTTGTGTATTCTTTGCTTCCAAAGGATCAAACTATTCAGAACTTATTAAAGATGGAAGGCAGATTATCTTAATAGTAGTTACTAAAATGTAGTTACAATAGTTTAGTCTTGTATTCCCTAAGTTCACAGCAGTTGTATTAATTATCATGACGTTGTAGTCAAAGTCTTAGTACAAAGTGTATCAGAAATACATATTGATTCCAGATTCCAGAAATACCTATTGATTCCAGATTCCAGAAATCCTCTAAATGAGGTTTCGTAAGAAGACACATGTCTGCCATAAAAAGGCTAGTTTCTTTCAGGGTATTTGTTGTGTATGTCATGATAAGCATTGCACATTCTGTTTTATCTGCTGCTGGCGCGGTAGTTAGTCCTGTCATTAACTAACAGTCTTAAGTAATGGCATTTAAGGGTTAAATGAAATAGTATAAGAGTGTCAGGTTGCTCACGTAATGACAGAAAAAAATAAAAACAATATAATCTAGGCCACGCTATCAGGTGACTACTTTCGGAACAATCCGTTATAAAAACTGTTAGATAGAGTCAAGTGTACAAAAATAAAACAAAACCTTTTCAGACCTTAACTTTGTTTCAAAGCAAAAATGAGCAGCCCATACTTTTAGCGTTATAAGACATACAGTGTAGACACAAATCGGATTGACAGTTCATTCCTTCTGATCAGGGTTGGCACTATTCGTCATATATATACAGTAACATTTTTGAACAGGCCACAGGTCTGTACGCAGACTTTGTCAAAGAGTGTAGGGGTGCGAATTTCATGTATTTTGCATAGGGTGAAAAACTGCATGCGATTGAGAATTTTCGAGACAAAGTGGGTGGGGGTGTACAATACCTCCCCACCCTATGTGCAGGCCTGCATCAACAGATAGAATGAACTTTTCTGTTGAAACATAATGCTGAAAGGTCTGTGTTTCTGATGACTGTATTCAGGGGTTAGGATTTAGTGTTGGGACAGAGCGAGGAGAAGCGACAGAGTTGAAACTATGACAAACACTGTAGGTTCTGATCAGAAGCAAACGATGGATCTACACTTTTTGCGGCTGGATAAAATGTTATACATGTAACAACCTTTCCAGCACGGATTGTGTTGCATGTAAGGTTAAGCATTATCAATGAAATTTAGAAAGATGAATCTGTTGTGCTGGTTGAATATACGTACATGTTTAAATAGAAGGGAAATAATTTAACACATTTACAAGTATGACAAAGTAAATGACAAGTAAATAACTAGGATTTCTTTGACGGAAAATGCTACCACAAATATTGTACTGTCAGTCAAAATGTTTCTGAGAGTGGGAAGCCCTTATCACAAGAAAACTACATGCCAGATACGAAGGCTCTAACTCAAACTATTCAAAAGTAATGACAAAGTTTACTTATCTAATATCTATATTATTTTGGTTTTCGATTATCGGCATACTCTTGGATTTAAATTCTACATACTAATGAAATAAATTCATTTGACCCTTTCATTTCACCCCCTATGTTTCTTTTTATGTCCTCAAGAAGTTGAAAGGGCATATTGCTTTTCGGAGGTTTGTGTGCGTGAGCGTGCGTCTCTGTGTCCGTGCGTCCATTTCGCTTTTTGATGCATAGCACAACGTCTGAACCGTACATTTGTTTTGTTTTATAATTTCATTTTATATATAGATTCCTCATGATATCAAAACACTGAAAGTACTATTGGGTCGAGTGTGTCTCTTAGTGCATGATGGGGAAGTACTCCTGACTTCAGAATCGAACTGTTCGTTTAACCCTTAAATTCCAATATTTTGAGCAAGCAAAGTAGCCCTGATCAAACAGTTATGTGGCATCTGATTAGGCATACGCTGTTTACTAATGCACGAGCAAAGTTCACGCAGCGCTCTGATATCTTTGGGAGGCGACTATCGACGCTTTCCTAGAGTTTGTTCATGGTCGGCAGCAGTCAGATGGTTAGTGATAGTCACGCGGACAATAGCAAGCCTTATAGCATAGACTGCGGGTTCTCATTTAAACGCTTCATTACAAGAAAAATATTCAGTACAGATAAATAAACAAACAGTAGTTTAGAAAATAACGAATTTCTACCTTGAAATACCGGCCCCGATAGCTCAGTTGGTAGAGTGTCCGCTCCGGGAACGGGAGGTCACGGGTTCGATCCCGGGCCGCGACATACCAAAGTCGTTAAAAATGGTACTAGCTGCTCCTCGCTTGGCACTCAGATTTACGGGGTAGAGCTGGGACTGGTCGACCCAGTGTCAGGATAATGTGACTGGGTGTGGTATCATGTAATGTGTCTGGGACATGATATTTCAGTGAGGCAGCACTATAAAAGTGAGCATTGAGCTCCCTGTCGCAACCAGGCACCTTCGTGATATGACTGAAAAATTGTTAAAAGCGACGTGAAACCCAAATCCACACACACAACACTACCTTGAAGTAGGCCTTTGTAGTGTGGTTCATTCTGTATTCTGTTTAACAGGATCGGAACCATCACTGTCCACATCTCGCAATATCCGGCGATTGGTACTCATACTTATACATATGGAAGCTCAGACGGGACTTCTGACTTAATCACTTCTTATTTCTTACTTTTACTTCCGACTTCCAACTCCTAACGTCGTCACTTCTGACTTGATAAATATAGAAGACCAGGTTCGTGTCTTTTGATATCAAGTTTACCACGCAATGCTTCAAGAATGCTCGTAGAATCGCGAGGCATGCCGAGCGATTCTACAAGCGTTCTCGACGCCGAGCCTGATAAAGTTGATATTAAATGACACGAATCTGGTATTCTGTTTATCAGTTTACTTTTAAATATGCAATTAAAATAAATGATCGATTGTCCTCAGTTCATTTTACCATTCCGGCGTGCAACAATCGGTCCATATATTAAGTATACTCTGGCCTTAAATGTTGGTATGATATGTGTTGTCAATTAATTTTAAATTTTTGTCCATTCTAACATTTTTGTATTTTGTCTGTAGTCCGGTTTATTAATAAAAATGAAATATCACGTTGACGTGATTTAACTCAATTGTCCTGAGATAGCATATCTTCATCAGGTCAATGTGTTACAATGCAGTAGATATATGGGATAATTGATAAAGATGAAGTCGAAAGTAAGAAGTCAGTAGTAAGAAGTCTTGAAGTAAGAAGTGAAAAGTCATGAACTCGGTTTTACAATACTAAATCGATTTCGGAAATTGTCTCGACTTAAGAAAAAAGTGTCAGTCCAAATAAGGGACAAAAGAAATGTTGAATTCCCAGAATTCCCACATGAAATGTTGAACTCTTTAATGCTGAAAGAAATATCAACCCCCTCCCCTAACTTCAAATAGAAATGTAAAAGCTCTAAAACATGTTTCGTATATGAATAAGGAAAACATCACAAAAAATCCATCAAAACAAATAACAACATAAGCGTTTTGTAGATATGTTAGAATGCACTGTGTCACGCGGATGTATTATCGTAATGGAAAATTGGAACACTATTTCCTTATCTTTGCTCATAATTTAGATTATGAGTACTAGATGAAACAGCCTCACGAGACACTCACAATCTATATTTGGCATAGAAATTAGAAACATATCTTGTTTATCAATACTGGTTCTAGCGATACCGCAGACGCCATTTCAACACTTGATTGTTTTAAGTTAATATAACTCATTCTTATGCATGGCATGAATAAGGTTCAGTATTTGATGGCCTCCTTATGAACACTTAATACATGGAGGATATTTGATGTTTAAATGCAAAGTCGTTTTTGTTTCACCGAATGAACACCAAAAGACGTAATATCACTAGCGGCGAAGTCATGTGTGATATATATGTATACACACACATTGCTCAAAACAATTAAAGGAGGCAACTGTTAAGCCTTTATTTTTTACATCACCGCTTGGTAATTTTCAAACTCATGCATAGACACTATTTTAAAGTGACATGTTCATTCAAACGTCAAAAATCAAGGTTTACGTGCAAAGCACAAATGTAAGTTACAGCATGGATACCCCTATAAAGCGGCTGAAATTCGGTATGGGGCGATCCGGTCAAAACTTGGACTTGGGTCAGACACATGTCAATCCTTCCGTTGTGCTTTATTTTGGGCTTCATAGTGACTTGCAAGGGGGTTCTTGGAACAAGTTGAGGTCGCCCAAGCTGTCGCTGTGCTTGAAAGTCGATATACCAAAAGGATCGTTGCTGAACGCTTTGATGTATCGCGAAGTGTTTTTGCCAGGCTATGGAGACTCTACCAGGAGACGGGCGAGTTTCCTAGACGATATCTTCGAAATCTAGCGCTACGAAATCGGCAGTACACGGCCAGAAGGCTACAAATCGATTTATAGCATGCAACTGGTCAAAGGATATCCAATCAAACCATATGTTACATGTTACATGAAGGTGATCTGATCGTCAGACGTCCGGCAAGAGGGCCAATTCTCATCAGGCAACATCGTGCAAGGCGATATGAGTTTGCCCAAGAACATCAGAACCGTCGATTGCAAGACTGGCGTATTGTTCTCTTCACGAATGAAAACAGACTTCACCTGAGTGCATGTGATCGACGCATTCGAGTGTGGAGACGACCTTGAGAACGATACAATGACTGAAACATTATGGAAACAGACGGATATGGACGGGGTGTCAGTGATGTTATGGGGTGGAATTTCTTATGAAGGCCGAACGGACTTGTGCGTGATAAACGGGGGTACATTGATTGCATTACAGTATCGAGATGAAGTTCTAGATCCTTTTTAGAGGCCTTTCGCTGGAGCACGGGGATGACTATTTCATTCGGATGCAGGATAATGCACGTCCCCCATGCTGCGAGAGTGTGCATGAATTACCATAATCGTGAGACTATTGAAGTAATGGACTGGCCGGCATGTTCTCTTTGATTCGTAGCATGCCTCGGTGATATCAGGAGTGCTGTGCTGCCAGAGGTGGTTATACACATTACTGACAGGAAAAAAGTGACTGATTTGCGCATGTCTGTGGCATTTAAATAAGTTGACGTAAAGATGGCGGCGATTTCTCAAACGTCTATGCAAATTCTTCCTTAATAGGTTACAGGCTGTGATTTGTGAACTGGTTGCCAATGTTTGTCATTAACATGATGCAGATAAAGTTATTCGTCTATCTGGTCCGTTGCATCACCATCATTATCCAACATATTTATACTATGAGAAAATATGTGTTTGCTCCTTTAATTATTTTGAGCAGTGTATATATACGTGTGTTTTTTCTATGATATGTTGGGTTTAAGTGTACGTGTTTGCATGACGGAGAAACTTTTGCTTTGCAAAAAAGAAAATTGTATAATATGTTCTATAAAAAGGGTTATCCATTGGAAGCAAAGAATACACCACAGAAGTGAAAAAAAAGGTTTTACATTACAAGGCTTTGCTGGTGCTAAACAAAAACGTTGCTGCCAAATCTAAGTAAATTCGCCCTTGACCAAAGTTTCATCTTGAGTACACTTACTCATACGCAAATACCCACACATATTTTGATTTTGTAAATGACGACCAATAAAACGCCATTTTAAACATGGGGGCGGGTCTAAAGGAAAGAATGAGCTTTATCAACGAGGAAAGTCTTGCTTTTACTGCAAGCTTGTGTAGAGAGAGAAAAAAGTCTTTCATATAAGTATGTCGATCATTTATTGCTATAATTATTCATTTCGCATATGCGTAACATGCGTATCGACCTATACAAATATGTAAATCACAACTTACTTGCTATGTCCACCAGTACAACGCCCACAAGAAGAGCAGTATGTATTCGAGCCATGGTGAATTCCTAAAAAATATAAACAAGTTCAGATTTAAAAAGTATAATATGTCCTGGTTTGAAATGGCGTTAATCGGCCTACTCTACATTATTAAGATATAGCTTAGCTAACAATTTTTCCTGGTTATGATTATACAAAAGCAGTTTTATTTGGCAACAGGGCTTGAGATGTCACGTCATCTTAAGACCGGTAATAGTCCCAAATGTCTCCGAAATGACCTAAAATGTTGATGATACGTTAAACCTCAATTCAAATAAACAAATAGTGCAGTCATGATTTTCGAAAGAATCTGAACACTCCCCTTCAAGAATTTGGAGGGAGAAGAGAATTAGCGTAGAAAACATTTTCTGGTCATTCACCATACAAGAACATGGCCTTATCCAGCGAGAATCAAACCCGTGATCCTCGAAGTTGGAACCACTTGTGTTATCCCATTTAGTGCCAGGAACCCCAAAACGGGTACCGTGACAAACAGTGCAGGTCCAGACCAGACGCCACAAAACTCGGCGTCTGACCAGGGCCTCCACTGTTGGCTAAAAGTTCAGCCATTTTCCAAATAAACTTTGATGAAAACACAAACTGACACCCCTACATTTTGATATGAACTCCTGTTTTATATAAGGAGGAAGATTCCATTTGGTACAAAAAAGGGTTATTCATAGCGCCAGACTAGGCGCTACTTTTTTTTTGGGGGGGGTGGGGGGGGGGTGGGGGGATTTTACGGCGTAACTGCCGAGGCCAGCAAGAAATTATGCATACGATACGAGTACATATTAATCTTTTCGATGCTCTATTATATTCAAATAAAGGTATGTTTGGTGCATGCATTAGAACCGCTCTCTTTTGAAATATTTTCAATGTTCCAAAAGTATTTTAATTATAGATGTTCGACTGTGTTTCGTTAACATTTGTTTTGTATAACATTACGAAAACACGCCTATTAGAATAGATTGAAATTTTACAAAACAACTGTAACAATCTTATTTATGTTGTGATTTTCTGCAGAAATAAGAAAAATAATATTTACCATGCAAACCACAATTTTACCATATAAAAGTGCGGTATAAGGGGCTTAAAATAATATAGTCGTGTTTTCGTGGTGTCCAAAAGTTGAACGTCATTTTGGTTTAAAAATAGATCAGCTCTAACTGTGATTTGTTGAGTTATAAATCACAGCTTGGAGGTCAGTTGAAAATGTAGATCGAATCACGAGCGCGTTGCGCGTGCGATTTGTCTACATACAACTGACCGACAATCTGTGATTTATTACACAAAAAATCATAGACAAGAGCTGATGTAGTTCGATTTTAACACGCTGAAAATCGACAATAATGTTGTTGTTTCCTTCAAAACATCACAACCTTTCGCCATTGTTAGAAGAAGTTCCGCTAAAATTATCAACTGAAACACATGCATTTAGTATTTAGGCTGGTGCGGTTTAAATGTTAATGACATGATCTGTAAAGCATTTTGCCTAGATTTCAGTTTGTCGAGATGTAAACGAGAACAGTTTTTGAGCAAAATTTGACAGGTCTGTAAAACTTTGGATTATCTTCACAGTTTTCATAACAATAAAATTGTCTGTCTTTTCTGGCCCTTGTCGGCAAATCTAATTAATTATAATTTATTACAATTTGGAGACACATTTGGAAAAAAACGCCACATAATGAAACTAAACAATTACGGAAACAGGCCTATTCAAATACACATAAACATTAAAAATTTTATCAATAAAATGATTCAAGAAAGGCAGTTGAGAGCTTCTGGTGAAAGAATATTCACTCTACTGGTTAACCGCTTACGTACGTATTACCTTACCAAGGAGTAGTATGGGTAGGTACACGGCTCAAAAATGGCCTAAATAGTGTTGAGTGGCTGTTAAAATCCAAAACAAACAAACAGTCAAACAAACAAATAAAACTTCTATAAATAATTTGTTTAGTTAAAAAAATACGTAATTTTCTAATTTCTGCTCAAAACATAGTTTGTGTGCATCACGTGAACAAGTCCGTGAAATGAAGACCCCCCATACCCCCTATAAATATAGAGAAAACTAGGGTTTACGGGGTATTCATTATTTTTCTTATATTTGCTCCAAGACATAGGTTGTGGGTCCTCGTTAGAACCGCCTCAATGACGCGGTTCTTACGATCACCAACAACCTATGTTTGCAGTATTCATAAGAAAAATATCACGGCTTTTCATCAGGAAAATGGCAATTTTATAGATGTAAAAAAATGCACTTTGTCGCACGGGTGTGTTATCGTAATGGGATACTCGCATGAACCGCCTCGGCGAGGCGGTCAAACAGGCACAAAACATGGGTACCCACCAGAGCCTTCTCGGCGATTCAAACGTGTACCCAAAATCCATTTTTTTTAAACAGAAAAATGTATACTACTGTAAACCATTTCCAAGTAAAATAGTTAAAAAAAACATCAAAGCAGTACCGATTTATTGTTCAATATTTGAAAATTGAATTCGGAAGCATTCATATTTGTGAGTAAATAAATAAATAAATCTGGAACATAGTTCAAGTAGCACGTCGTAGGCATGATATAGTGTTTGTGATTGTGAAATTGAACTCGGAAGCATTGACATTTGAGAAGAAATAAATAAATAAATACATAAATAAATAAATAAATGAATCTCGAACATGCAGTTCAACTAACACACTGTGGGCGTAATATATTATTTGTTTACCTTAGCGACAACCGGTGATTGCTGGTTGGTAAGGTAAACTGGAAATAGAAAAGGAGGGTAGTGTATTTCATTTTCAAGAAAGGACCAGACTGTTCTCATTAATTTATATGGACGTGTTTACAATACATTTGCCATTGTACTCTCGCTAATAAAGAATAAAAATAACAACTTACAAAAATGCAATGACAATATATGCATCAGTTTTTTTTTTGCTTAATTCAGTATTTTTACTAAACAGTACAAACAAACTATGTATTCTATATATTTAGATGGGGCTTCCAATTATAAGTAAACAGAACCAAAGAGTTGTTGATAAAACTTCATCAAAAATACAGTTTTTTTTTTTTTTTTTAAAAAAAGATGCTGAATCTTGAACCGCTGACACAAAAAAGATATTGCTATTACTTTTTATTATATGGGTAAATAATTATCAAATTCCTATGTAAATGTGAACTTTAACCGACTGCAGTTACCTGGATGTCCGTAAAATTTCGAAATCCGTTTTACCCTTGAATTCATGTACTTTTCTGCAGTCTACGCCCTGAATAGACTTTACGTTCTGTGGCATTTGATCTGGGTCTACACTATTTGCAAATGTCAAAGCAGGTGAACCGAGCCAATATCTTACAGGTCATCCCGTGAACAAGTCCGTGAAACATAGACCCCTCTAAACACCAATTTATTTCCTTATTTCTGCTCTATGAATAGGTTCTGGGTACTCGTTAAAATGGTCTCAATGAGGCGGTTCTGACGAGCACCCAAATCTTGTGTTTGGAGAATAAATAAGAAAACTATCACAAAATTTCTTCAGAAAAAAAAAATGCCTTTTTCGAGGTTTGAAAAATGCACTGTCTTGCACGGATGTGTTATCATTGTGAACACTCTTGACATACGCGCTGCTATAAATAACCGTCACCCAGATTTCGTACAGTCCCGTGGACATTAGCAAGCTTAAGCTGCGTATGTGTTTAGTTACTTAGGACTGACTGACAAAGAATCGATCCATAAATCGCCAGGAATCCCTGACAATAAAAATAACTCTCAGGGTGTAAGTAAAAAAAATACCAAACATGAATTTGGGAATTTAGTACCCATACGGTTCGGTTTGAAAACTGGCCTTCGAGCAAGTACATGTACGTTCAGAGAACGTAGTTTCGAATCATTCTAAACAGAAACATCATCTGATTACAACCCGCCCTACCTTCCTAAGATCTGTGTCAATGATCATCCATATGACGTCCTATGAGAACTCTGATCAGAGTGCGCGCATGCGTAGGCTGATCCGAGACTTCACTGGACGCACATGGTCCATTGGTGTGGCTCATAAAATATAATAAGTAGTTTGGGTCGAAGTACAAAAGCGTTAATCGAAAATGATTAATCCACAGACAAATGGCAAATATTAATGTTCAGACCAACAGACATGGACTCATGAAGAGTTTAAATATAACAGATGAGGCCAAAAATAGATGGATTTTTGGTTTGGTCGCCACGAGGCGGGCAAACCGGGTATAATGACCAGATTGTAACTGTTCCATGGAGGGGCACGTGACGCGATCAACCAATCAGCTTTAACGATGATGCTATACTATACTGCAATAACAGGAAACAGCCTGTCTGAATAGCGAAACCGACCGAAAAGCAAGCGTTTCAACTCCAACAATAAATATCTTAAGGGAAACGGATACACCTGGCAGGTGTGGCAGTTAGTCTAGCATTTTTACCGTATTTCGAAACACACCTATACAAATACATTGTCAATTTTTGGCAAAAGAAAAAGAAATTTTAAAAAGAAAAATTGATATATTTGCCTTTTTGGCTCAAAACATAGATTGCGGGGAGTTGACAGAAACGCCTCGACGAGGCGATTCTTTCGAGTACCCACAATCTAGTGTCTCAGAGCATGAAAACGGAAATTAATGTATACCCCTGCAAACCCATGCTTAACTATATGAAAGTGAAGATTATATGTTCTTGTCCTTTGGGATCATTGATTCCAATGTGGAATTTTGAAAATATCTGAGGGTCACTCAATCACATCAAACGATGGCAGTGGGTGTCCAATTGATCTCCAAATTTAGCTACCGCTTTCAGATCAAAAGTTTACCGTTAATCGTCGCCGCCAGTCTTGTTCAAGCATTACCTAGCGAGGACAGTCGTCTGTATTGCTCTCTCGGCCAATCAGAGCGTCACGGCTAGAGGATTGACAGGTCAGTCTTGCAGGTGTTTTGTGTGATTAAACCAAGCTCTGGCTGATTAACATTAACTGATTGTATTGTTGCCGGATACGTGTATACACAGTTGGATTATTGGTAATTTGTTTGTTGAAAAAATGTCGCAGGCATAATTAAAGGATGCGATAATCAAGTGTATAGATCGTCTTTATTACGATAAAGAAAATTATAACTCAAGTTTGTCGCACTTTCGTATTGAACAATGTCTTTATTGTTTATGAAGTTACCTTGATTAGGCCTTTCTGAATGAAAGAAATTAATAATCAGAAACCATGGAATATTAGCATTAAGTAAAGTGTTGAACTGCCTGCTAATAGTGGAGGTCCGGAACAGACACCTGTGGCATCTGATATGGGCCTGCACTGTTGGTGTTTTTTTGTGTTTTTGTTTGTTTATTTTTGTAAATATTTGTGACAAACTGGATGTAAATAGGAGGTTTTAGGAATTCCGTTTATGACGTCATTCTTGTGCACGCGCAAAACACTGGCCGTCAATTGAAACGGCCATCGCTATTCAGATGTATTGGCGGAACTTACAATGCTAACAATATTCAGACATATTGAAAGGAAATATACCCGTTTACATTCCTCGAGAAGGAAAGAATGATGTTTTACTTTTATTACTGAAATTCATTTATCCGGGATCCGTTTTTAATTGTCGAAAATCTCTTCCTGAATTACCCATGTCAATTGCTTGAGATGTCGTTATTCACGAAAGCTTACTTACAAAATAAGTTTTTACGTAACTTTTCGTTTTATTCCCTACACGTATCCAAGTATAGCTATCACATACGGACAGAACTTTGATCTCTCTCTCTCTCTCTCTCTCTCTCTCTCTCTCTCTCTCTCTTGAGAAAACAGTTTAACGATCTGTCTAGAAGTGCAGCTAAAAATGTCCAGCGATCTGTCTACATGTATATGTGCAATTTTGATAAACTGAAGATTCAAGGTTTTTTTTTCTTTAACATTTATTTCGAAAATGGCTTAACTTTTTGCAAATAGTGTAGGCCCTGATCAGACGTCGCGTTCTCCTGCATCTGACCTGGGCCTGCACTGTTTGTCACTTATCTCTTTTGGGGTTTCCGGTACCAAATGGGTTAATGTAAGGGCTGGGATGGTTGAAGCAATCTACCAGATTTTACTGTAAAATTTGCACTTGCGAATGAGTGTTTCATTCTCATGCACTGAAAGGGTGTTCTATGTTTGTTTTGAATTTAATGTTCCAGTCCCACTGAGTCTTAATGGGTCGGGGCACTGGGCAAATTACATTTTATTAAGCGCCGTATTATCGCTAACGCAACGTTCCAGATCAGAGACGTTTCATCGACGTTGCAAAGTCAAATTCAAAGCATCGCTTTGATTTTGGTTTGCTGTAGTCACGACGTTGTTGACACGTAACATGTCAGACATGAGTTATTTAACGACAAACGGTAATTTACATTTACCTACGCTCGCTAATTTGCTGGTACACTAAGAGAGAGAGAGAGAGACAGACAGACAGACAGACAGACAGACAGACAGAGAGCAACATGTAGGCCATGTAACCATGACACCCTCACAGAGAGAGAGAGAGAGAGAGAGAGAGGGACCCCGTAACGTACTTCCGGTTCTAAAAATAGAACGGGAAAAGCCCTGGCCGTCAACTGTCGTATTGCTTCAAGGCAGTGGGACAGATAAAATGTTAATTACAGCGTAAAACAGTGAAATTAATTCTAACTTTTGACGAATTCTAATGTAATTTAATGAGAGAAACACTGATATGCTGCCAGGTGTGAATTTTCGCATTACGAAAACATGCCTATACAAATACATTATCAAATTATTGGCCAAAAATGGAAATTTTAAGATGCAAAAATTGCGATAATTTTCTTATTTTTGCTCAAAACATAAATTGCGGGGACTCGATAGAACGCCTCGACAAGGCGGTTCTATCGAGTACCCAAAATCTACCTTTTGAGCAGAAATAAAAAAATAATGTTTACTCCTGTAAACCCCAGTTTTACTATACAAAAGTGGGGTTTTAGAGGGTCAAATTCGCATAGGCGTGTTTTCATGATGGCAAATTCCAGGTGTTATTTTCTTAGTTAACTGCTCTTAAAGACATATTTATTGTTCGCACGACCCAACAGGGTCCCTATCTCTCTCTCTCTCTCTGGTAAACTGCTTATGGATCAGCATGCTCATGAAAAGCGTGGATGGGTACACTGACAGGCCCAAAAATAACCCAAATCAGTGTTGACTGGGCCGTTAAATACAAATAAACAAAACTTGCAAAGTTTACTTCACACTGATAGGAACAGATTTATATATTCTGAACATGCTTCGGTATGCTGCATGATAGCTCTAATAATACGTATATGTAAATGTTGGAGAGACAGAGAACGTTATTTTTCCTCATTTAAAAAGATCGCTGGGTGTAACGGGCCTCCGTGGCCTAGTGGAAAAAAGTGCTGACTCTTAAACATAAGGTCTCTCAACCCTGTAGGTTTGAGCATGGCTCAGGTGACATTATGAGAAGTTCTGCAACGGAAGGTCAGGAGGTTTTTCATCGGGTACTCCAGTTTTCGCTCACCTCTGATTAACGTTCGGCTTGATGTGAGTGAAATAATCTTGAAACGATCGTAAACCCAAACATAAAAAGAGAGCTGGGTGTGTAAAAACATTATCATGTCTTTGCTACTAGAATTAACGTCAGTTCCAAGGTCGAACCTTCTAACAATTCTAAAAATATAAAAAATTTAGGGAGCGAAACAAAGTCATAACGTTGATGGTCGTTGTTTATTGTTCTTGAGCCCAGCACAGATAGCAATGGTTTCTGTTCATAAACTTCATGACTACTAAGTGACCTGCCACCAGTTACAGACTGAATTGTTCAAAGATTTTTGGTGCATTCGATGGGAGCTATTGTATCTGATAAGCCGAGAGTGGTGTTCTTTATTTACACTAAATACTGACGTTTTACTAATCAGTTTCTTTTACAATTAAATTGTGACCCAGAAAGATATACAAAAGGATTGCAAATTTCAGGTTTTTGCGGAGGTACCGCTCAAAGAAACTGCCGAGGTTTAAGATACAGTCTGATTCGCAGCACTTTGTCTGGGGAGGCTTAGATCCTCAATATTCAGCAATATTTCAAAGTTCAAGCGGTTTCAGCTCATGCAGTCCAATATATTGCCCCAAGGACTGATCGGCCCCCGTTCATCGGGGATTGAAGAAATAGATTGGGTTGCATGATGCTTCCACGCAGAGCTGATACCGGCCGCACACGAGTAGTGTTAAATCGCCTAGAAGTTCTAAACCATTTAGTTTCATTGGGCGACAGATTGGAAGCAATGTCTAAAAAAAGACTCACACAATGTTAACAGGGACGTTAACAGCAAATGCAATAGATAACCAAGGCCCTATTAGAAGGCCTAATGACTTAGGAAAAATCTTTTTATATACCCGTTTGAAAAACAACAACAAAAAAAAAACGGTCGTATTAAGTTATGGGGTTGGTTTCCGTCCGTCCGTCTGTCCGTATTTTTTTTCGGTTCTGTATAACTCCTACTATACAGTTTTCATCCGATCAAGCCTGACTGTGTATGTAGTAAGGCTAAGATGTGGAAATGTGCCTTAAGTTTCGAGAATTACTGTCCACCAAATATTAACAGAGTTCTGACCTTTGAAAAATTCGGTTTGCATTTTCGTTCGGTTAAGTTTTGTGCTATACATCTGTAAACCATATGTAAGTTACATTTAGTTTATACTTGCCATGACATTTAAACAATTTACTACAGAATACTCATCACTACCTACCCCTCCTGATACCAAGGTCACAGATTTCGAAATTTTATATACACGTTTTGTATTAAAAATAGAAGTGGAGGCAACGATCAGGAATCGTTACAATCAACCATCAACTCCTGTCAGAGACACCAATGGGAAGGACACACAAACATGAAACAAAAGACCCTAATGGAAACACCAACAGCGGAAAGCCAAAAGGACAGTTACTTTCCCATAAAATGGCCAATAGGCTATCCAAAATAAAACAACATAAGCGATACAAACGTCCAAAGACAAACCATAACAAAAACAAACCGCGACAGAAGAACCGCCTTGGAATGGTCAGCGGACCCTCACCCTTACTTCCGTCGCGATTTAGACAAATAATTTGCACAGTCCGCATGAAGGCCTCCAAACTTCAGACAAACCATAACAAAAATATACCGCAACAGAAGAAGTTTATTATTTTTATTAAAAAAAAAGCATTAAGTGGGATAATGATATCAGCTGGCTCAAATCAGAATGTAGACTGACAAGATCAAACCTATTGGATGCTTTTTGAAAGCAGCCAACTTGTTATGAATATATTATACGGCTTTAACCAAAGAGAAGAGCGAAGTTCCTTCTTTCTGATGTGCCTCCGTGACCTACAGGATAAGAGCGCTGACTTTTAAGCATTCAGTCTTTCATCGCTGTGATTCGAGCCTCGCTCTGGTCACATGTGAGACGCCGCTTTAGGTCAGGGTCAGGTGGGTGTTTTTCTCCGGGTTATCCGGTTTTCTTGGAAATCCAGATAGGGGCGTAACGCTAAAATAAATAATAATAATAATAATAATAATAAGAAGAAGAAAACGAAGAAGAAGAAAAACAAACACAACAATAAAATTAATAATAATAATAATTATAAACTAAGTCCAACCCAGTCGACAGCCACCTTTGATAAACTTTGTGTAAAAAAGCAAATATCAAGTAATTGTTTAAGAATACACAAAAAGCCAGTTGTAAATGAGAAAATAAATAAAGTAAATAAATAACCAGAGAGAAATAGACGGATAAAATATTACCTATTTTCTTCACTTTTCCTTGCAAGTCGTTTATCAGTATGTGTAGAAATATACTTTGTCTTTAATGACAACCGACTGAGCGCAGCCGGAATAAATGATTTTAATTTATATTATATGACTGGGTATAAGTAGTTATATATTTTTCACCATCTGTTGCTTGTTAAATTTAATAATAATGTTTCGGCAGGTGCAAGTGTTCGGGTTGAACCTGTTTTCTTCAAGAACTCAGATGTTCCCCAGGCAAACAACAGATGGCTGGGTACATATGAGATATGTATGGCATGTTCTGCTGTAGTTAAGAAAGATCACGTGGAGGCAGCCCAAAAGATAGGTGATTTATGGCGTGTATATCTGAGTGATGACACTGCCAGGGTCACATTGCTCAGTCAAGGTATAAACCTAAGGGGACAGCAGGTTGATCTTAAAGATAAAAATCCTTTTCTAAGAATAGGATATGAAGATGCTAACACAACAAGGCTGTTCATTAGAAATATTCCATTGTCATTTGACAATGCAGAAATTGAGAACTCATTAGATAACCTGGGAGTTGAAAAGGTAAACTCAATGAAATATTCTAGAGCCAGAGATCCAGATGGTAAACTCACAAATTTTAAAACAGGTGATAGGTTCATAGATATAGTAGTGCCAGAAGAACCATTGCCCAAAAAACTTTCTGTAGGAATTTTTACAGCCTCTTTGTATCACAAAGAACAAAAAACTTTAAAAGGGGATATTGAATGTGGAAACTGCATGTTAAAAGGCCATTTAAGAAAAGATTGTCCAAATGAAGTAGTCTGCTACCAATGTAAAAATCCTGGACACAAAAAGGGAGACCCTGAATGTCCATCCTTTAAGGGTGAAGATGGGGATACAAGTAGTGAGAGTGAGAGTGAAGATGAAGCAAAGGGAGAGATTGATAATAATGAAAAGAGTGAGGGTGAAGAGAGAAATGTTAGTGAAATGTTACAAGATGCCCTATCCCCTAAACCTACAGAGAAAACAGGTAGCAATCCAGCAGATTCTACCAAAACTTCTAAAATTGAAAAACAGAGCCTCATTACTGGCTTTGTTTCAAGTGACACCCATGCTGGTCACTCTGCAGGTAGATCTGGAAGCCCTGCTGGTAGAAGAAAAATGGCTGACAGGACACCTGAAGACCCAAAGAAAGCACAAAAATCTAGCAAACACAAGAAAAAAAAATAAGTAATGACCTCAAAACATGGGCCCAGATCATGTAAATAATGTAAATATCATTTCATTAAATGTCAGGGGATTAAGAGATACATAAAGAGACTTAACCTGTTTTACTGGCTTCATCAGAAAAAATTTAACATTACTTTTTTACAAGAAACCTACTGGACATCTGAAATGCTTACAAAACTGCAAAATGAATGGGAAGGGGATATTATACTAAATTTTGGCTCAGAACATAGTAAAGGAACGGCAATATTATTTAAAGGAAAATATGATATATTAGATACTCATAAATCTGAGGACAGTAGGGTAATATTATCAAATATAAAAGTAAACGATAAAATAGTAACTTTATTAAATATCTATGCACCAAATATCCCAAATGAAAGAAAAACTTTTTTTCTTAAAATTAAGAAATGGATTGATAAATATGCGCAAAATGAGCAAGCTCTCATAGTAGGGGGAGACTTTAACTTTACAGAAGTAAATGAACTAGATAGAAAAAACAATAATGGAGCAAAAGATGTAAGTGCTGCATCATATAAAAACCTTATTAATCTAAAGAATATGCTTGATGTCTGGAGACACATGCATCCAAACAAAAAACAATTCACATATAAAGATATAAGCCGATTAGATAAATTTCTCATTTCAACAGAACTTTTGGATATTACACAAAAATCAAATATTCTAATACCAGGCATAAAAACAGATCATAAATGCATAACATTATGTTTAGACTTCAATGATACAGAAAAAGGCCCTGGCAGGTGGAAAATGAATACTAGTGTGTTAAAGGATAAAATCTATAAGGAAAAAATAGTAGATCTTCTTAATAAAACTCAAGATGGTTACAAAAACATTTCAAAACAACTCTTATGGGAAATCTGTAAGATTAAAATCAAAGAGTTCACTATTGCATACTGTAAGTACAAGCAAAAAATAAGAAAAGATATCATGAGAGATTTAGAAAGTAAAGTCCAGAATAAAGAAACCGAGCTAGTCAATTCAAATTATTCTCCAGCAGTTGCCGCTGAAAGAGACGCACTGGCAACTGAGTTACAGAAACTGGTACAGGATAGATGTTTAGGAGCACAGGTCAGAAGTCGAGCAAAATGGATTGAGGAAGGAGAGAAAAGCACGAAATATTTTTTTAATCTAGAAAAACAAAATATTGCAAAAAATTCGATTAAAACACTTATAAAGGAAGATGGTTCTTACACCAAATCTGAGACAGAAGTAATTGAAGAAGGTTATTCGTTTTACAAAGATTTGTATAAAAAAGCAACTGGAGTTAAAGATGAAACAAAAGAGTATCTTAAGAAGGCTAACAATTTGAAGCATCTAAGTGAAACCGAAGCTAAATGTCTTGAGGGCAAAATCACTATAACAGAGTGTGAACTTGCACTAAATAATATGAAAATTAATAAATCCCCAGGTTCTGATGGTATTCCAGTAGAATTTTACAAAACCTTTTGGAATCAATTGAATTCTGTGTTATTGGACTCGTTGAACTGCTCCTATGAGGTAGGGGAATTGTCCCCATCACAGAGGAGAAGCATCCTGTCCTTACTCTATAAGAAAAATGATAAGCATATGTTGAAAAATTGGAGGCCTATTAGCTTACTTAATACAGATTATAAAATACTAACACATGTGTTGGCAAACAGATTAAAATTAGTCATTGAAAAACTGATTAATACTGACCAGAATGGGTATATAAAGGGGAGAAACATAGCATATAACATCAGGCTAATTCAAGATGTAATTGAGTATTTTGAAAATGACAAGACTGAAGGAGCTATACTATTTCTCGACTTTCAGAAAGCCTTTGACACCGTTAATCATGACTTCTTATTTTCAGTTCTAGAGAAATTCAGATTTGGGAATTCATTTATAAAGTGGGTGAAAACAATTTACAATAAAGTCGAATCTTGTTTTTCAAATAATGGCTGGACCTCAAAACCTATTGAAATTCAAAGAGGTATAAGACAAGGATGCCCTTTAAGTGCACTTCTATTTTTGTTGGTGGTTGAAATTTTAGGTGACCAAATTCGAAAATTTACAGGGAATGGACTCGAAGTAAGTATAGAAAATGAAAAGAAGTATATACATGTAGCACAGTTAGCCGATGATACGACAGTTTTTTTAAAGAATGAACAATCAGTCAAAAATTGTCTAAAAATAATTAAAGAATTTGGTAATGTTTCAGGCTTAAAATTAAACTTAGACAAAACAAAAGGCTTATGGTTAGGTAGGGGTAGTAATAGGGGGGATAATTTTGAAGGCGTTAATTGGCAAAAAGACTCAATCAAAGCTTTAGGTGTATATTTTGGATACAATAAAAAAGATACTGAAGAAAAGAACTGGCGCAGTAAAATTAATACAATAAAAAAGATCTTAGAGAAATGGAAATACAGAGAATTAACCATGCAAGGAAGAATATTAATTATCAAAACACTAGCCTTATCACAAATAGTATATCTAATCTCATCTTTATGTGTACCGGAATGGTTTATAAATGTAATTAATAAAGAATTTTACAGCTTTGTATGGAAATACAAGAGGGACAAAATAAGAAGAAAAGTGCTAATAAATGAAATTGAAAATGGGGGGATGAAAATGCTCGATTTGAGATCATTCTGTCTTGCAGCAAAAGCCGTTTGGGCTCAAAGACTACATAATAGCAAAGATGAAACATGGGCAATACTTCCGAAGAAATACATGGAAAAATGCAATATAAATTTATTATTAGCAATGAATATGGAAACAGAAAAATGTATACCTATTAAATTATCAAAGTTTTATGAAGAGGTAATTTTCAGCTGGCACTCATGTGGTGGAGGGCTAAAAGCACCGCAGAGTGAATCTGAAATTAGACAGCAAATCATATGGGGTAACAAATTTATACAATCCAAAAATAAGACACTCTTTTATCACAACTGGCACAAAAGTGATATAAATTTTATTGATGACCTTTTGGACAACACAGGAAATATCAAGAGTGGACAAGAAATATTTTCCCAGCTGCGAACAACATGTAGATCTAACTGGATCATTGAATATAATACCATTATCAAATCAATACCGCGCAACTGGAAAGATAGAATGAAAGACATCCATATGGGAATAAAGGTTAAAAAAGAATTGAAACCTTTTATCTTTACCGGCAATAAATACATATTCGATTTACCAAAGGACACAAAAAGCTATTATAAATTTTTATTAGACAAACTAAAAGAAAGATCATTTGTACAAAAATATTGGGATAATATATTTCCAACTAAACCATCCTGGTTTGATATATGGTCAACCAGAGTTAAATCGCAAAAAAATAAAATAATAGCAGACTTCCATTTTGGAATTATTCATAGAATTCTTCCAAGCCAAGAAAATTTATACAAATGGAAGATTTCAAACAACAACCTTTGTAGATTCGGATGTACAGCTACAGAAACATACAATCATATGTTTATAACATGCCCAAGACTTCAACCTGTTCACCAAAAACTTGAAAAGATATTTCAAATTATAGGAATAAGCACAAAGATCACTTATAAAATACTTTTGTTTGGTTATAAAGCAATACATCCAGCATACATCTCCTTCAATAGTCTACTCTCTCAGATCTTTTATGTTATTTACAAACACTGGCTATACTACAATGCTGCAGTAGACATCCTAGTATATTTACACAGCAACCTGATACTTAGAAGGAAAGTCTTTAAAGAAATACAGGATATGGAAACCTACAAATTGTTGGGAAAAGTTTTAGAAAATTGGAATCAATAAGTTTTTTTTTTGTTTTTTTTTTATAGTGCTGATAATATGTATACGCATTAGATGTCCTATGTATTCAGAACTAGTAAATGCTGAAGTAAGACAGAGCAAATGATAAAATAAATTAGGCCTGAGTTTATGTAACAGGACCCAATAAATTTTACCACAACTCCAATCTAATCCAAACCCACAAAATGGTTCTTGACAGTCTTAAATACAAGGCTGTCAGAAAAGCCATCGTATTTTTGACGTTTGAGGGCCTCGAAGTTGGACCTTGTATTTCGTTTCGTCAAGATGAACTTGACGAGGCCATCTCGAACACCAACAATCATATCAAAAAAGTGATTAATATGATAAATTTTACATAGATATTGTACCATGCATATATGCATACATATACATACATGTGTAAGCAGAAATTTCTTTTTTTTCTTTTTTTTTTTTTTCTCGCTTTTTTAACACTTATATTCTTAACCATCATTTAATACCATCTTTTATGTGTAATCATCTACAAGTATAACCTACTTACTTTAGTAATCGTTCTTCCTCCATACTATTTTCATGATACTAACATGCCCCATTTGTGTGTCTACCATTTTAAGTCTTCAGTGGTCGGCAACTGGAGTGAAGATATCCCACACTGTGATATAGCCCGTCTGACAAATCAATCTTCTGTAAGTGTTTGTGTTGTTATTGTCAATGTATGTCTCTACTTCCTTCTCACTGAAATAAGCAATATAGGAATTAATGATTGATCTCACAATGTCTTTTTTTTTTTTTTTCTCTCAATCTGCAAAGCATTGATTCTGTTTGTTTTCTTTTTTTTTTCTTCTTTTCTCAATCCACAAAGCACTGATTTTTTTTTTTTTTTTTTTTATTCCATCTGTTTCTGTAATGTCAAATCATGTAGGTGCTGATCAGAAATTCGACTAATGTTGCCCGTTCTAAATAAATAATAGTGCATTTTTATATTATTATTACTACAATAATTTATATCACTTCCATATTAAAATCAAATAAAAAAAAAGTAATAGTAATAATAATAAGAAGAAACAAATAACAACAATAAATATTCACATAAAGTGCTAATTCAAAACAAATAATAATACAGTCTTGGAATTACTATTATTATCACAATTATTTATATCCTTTCAACATAAACCCATTTTGTGTCAAAGACACCAAAGCAGGCAAACCGTGTGGGCCCGGATTGGGTGCTATAGGATGTGGCGTCTGGTCGGGGCCTGCACTGTTTGCAAAAAAAGCTCAGCATTTAATTCCATAATAAATTTAGAAGACTCATAAGTTTATTAATTTGGTACAGAAAGGGTTGAAATACACAGTAAATAGATGATAGTATTGCTTACTAGCCCAATAACTATGTCAAAGGATATTCATTCACCAAACTATTACAGAATCTGAATTACATATGTAACAGGAAAAGGAAATGGTCCCTCTATGGAATCGATCAGGCAATTGTCACTGGTGTGGATCTTTTGAAAAAGGTGTTGCAGCAATAGCTCAACACTGGTTCAATGGAACCTAGCTGTGTGAGAGATGTCTGATCGAGCTCTAATAAACAATATTATTTACTAACCAATTTTTTGTATTTCTCTTTCACAGAATCAGCAAAGGCCAGCAGAAGATATGAACCAGAAAGCCATCAACATTCTTCAAGAGACAACAAACATGATAAGACCAATTTAATTTATTATTATCCATTCATTTATCCACACATACCTATCAGAGAATTCAAACTCAGTCACATTTAGCAATTACCTAGCTTAGTTAATACTCTTAGGGTTCGGGTCGACGGTGATGCGACGTCGTTGCCGCCGGTCTCTGTCCGCCCGACGTTGCGCCGGCGTTAACCTGCCTCGATGAGGTAAGCCTTTGAGCAGTGTCTATGAAATGACCATGGATGTGTAACACAAAAGTATCTGTCATTCTGTGTACTTGTAACAACACAACTGTCAATTTTAATTATTGATACTGACTTACCTACTTAAGTTGTTATTTTAGCTTAGGACACAATTTATTTCTGCGAAATTGAAACTCAAATAACGTCAAAGAAGATATCATTGGCTCGATATGCATCTAAATAGTCAATACTCTACGTATATAATCTGAATTATCCACAAATACTTACTGCAAAAACACGCATTGTTTTGGCTCACAAACAACGGGGTCAACTAATTTCCGTGTCACGGTCTGACCCAGTTTCAAAAATAACAATGAGCGAGTTCGATCATCTACCAGACCATGGTGGCGGACATTCTTCCGGCGCCGTTCTTCCCATGATTTCCATGTTCATGTTCATTCATGTTTTTTCACCGGTGTGATCGAGCGACGTCTGGTAGGTGTTTGGTTGCATGCTGCCGGACCACTGCCGGGCTGAGTTCGATCACACTTTGGTTAACCACGGTAACCGATCGAACTACTTCAAAAACAACGCAATGGGTAAAAACCGGAACCAGATACAATGCTCTGTTCTTTTCGTTTCAGATGCTGTTATAACTGCCGACAACGAGAAAATACAAAGGCAACGATAATTAAAAATAACAGGAAACAAAAAAAATGATAATAAAAAAAAAAAAATATGATAATAAAAAAAAAAATAAATAAATAAAAAAAAAAAATAAAAAAAAAAAAAAATAATAATAAAAAATAATAATAATAATAAAGGCGAGGGAGCAGTTACTGTGTTTGGGCGATTCGGTTGTGTTGGCATTTACATGCTAACTGTAGGGTTAGGACAAATGGTTTCCAGGGTCGCCTTTAGTCCTAGCCTCTCCTAGCAGGTCAATATTGTCACAACCGCGTACCCCAACACAGTATTTAGCTCAAACATACCGTGCTTCAATTGAAATTTCATTATAACTTATAACCACATACACACATACATACATACATACATACATACATACATACATACATACGCACTGAGTGACGGAGACCGAATATAGTGTACATGTATAAATTACACGGTATGTAAAAAAAGATGGGGTCGGATAGGGGAGGAGGCGCCGACCAAAAAAAAAAAAAAAAAAAAAAATAATAATGTTTAGTCACAAAGATGTTGCAATTTTAATGCAGAATTTACATGTAGAACGACAACGCATTAAAGTGACATATTGCATTCTCACATATTTCGAGCAAGCTGGCTTCAAAAGTGGAATCGGATACGTGGGCTAGCAATTTTGTTTCTAAAAGGAAATACTTTTTTATTAAATGTTAAGCAGTCCGAAAAATAAACCTTTTATTATTTTGTAGTCAAACATTTTTTTTTTTTTTTTCGTTTATATATTATAAAAGAGAAAGTAATAACAAACTTATATACTACATAACTAAATTTCTAGTTTTTAATTCTCAGCGGATTTCATTATTTTCAATGCTAGTCACATACAAATGGTATTCCTTCTAACATGTAGTAATGCTTAATGCCTAGGTCACATAGCCCGGCCGATGAGGTTTCGATGAGCTAGCAATGCAACTTTCGCCAAACACCGGCCGGAATCCCGTGGTCACCGGCCGGCGTTTTGGGCTTAAAACCACATAGGTGGGCAGCTCGGCGAAATTTTACTTCGGAGTTAAAATTCGACGGGCTCTCACCGAGCTCCCTTATCGCAGCCCCATCCTCACCACATCGTAATACGCATCGGTCGGTGTACGGCTAGTATCGGCCGGTGTCCCGTGCATCTGAGGCCACCAGAGGACAAGCTTTTGTTAAAGGTAACCGACCGAGTTTCGGGCGAGGTTCGACCGATGTGGGACCGAGCCATGGAAAATATAGTACCGGTGGGTGACCGATGTAAGGGACAGTGGCCGAAGCTCGGCCGGACATCGATCGCGCCACAACAGTGGGGAAAGTTCCATCTGTCTCCGAATCTTTCGACCACCAAGCGCCACTCATCGTCTGTCTGGGGAGTGGCCCACACCTCGTCCTCGTATTCGTCGTAGATGGCCTGACACACCTCGAGGACGAAAAGAGAGATTGTGTTGTGTGGGACACGAAACGCAAACGCCAGATCGCGATAGCTGTTTCCGGTCGCCAAGAACCTCAAGGTGATCGCCAGCTTCAGCCCAGGGTCCAAGGGGGTTCGATGCCTGCAACAGAAGAGGGTGAAATATGATTAAAATCAAGCAATGATAAATATGTTTGGAAGGAATATGTTTGCAAAATAAGAAATGAAATTCAGTAGATTCAGTACAATTTCACACTATGTTCACAAAGTGTAAAGATACCTTGTTGTCTTGGCAGTGCTGGGCCAACTCGGTGCAGCAACTCTTGGAACATCTGTGGCTCCATGCGGAGGTAGGCCTTGAAGTCGGCAGCGTGCTCGACCTCGAGTTCCCCCATGAGCGTCTCATATAGGCCGAAAAGGGGTCTGCGTAGGGTCCGCTCTCGCACCCACCAACGTCTTTCTCTTCTGCCGGCCCTCTGTCGCTCCCTCTCGGCTTCTTCGAGTTTTGCCGCCAAGACCAAGTTGTACTGGAACCTCGCCTGACCTAGTTCGTGTTCTAACAACGCCAATCGAAGTCTTCTCGGTGCAGCCATAGTAATGAACTGACCATGTCAGGCAGGTTGGACATATATACATTGATGTAATAGCTGACCATCGCCCCCGCCCCCCGCCAAGTCCGAGTTACAACGGCCGAATATCGGCCGGGCAGTGTTCAAATACCGTTTACAACCCGTCCGGTGATCGCACGGTGTCCTGTAACCTGCTCGGGTACCGGCCGTATACCCCCCGATGTCCGATCGACCGATAGCCGGTAGTTGCTACCACATAGGCCGAAAAAATCTCCAATTTTAAGACTGACTCCGTACGGTCATCGACCGGTATTTGGTCGGTCGCCTGTAGATTTACGGACGGAACCCGTTCACGTCACCGAGCTATGCCTCCGACGAGGGGAGCTCGGCGACACCAAAAAATCTACCGAGCTCCATCGATGCCAAACATCGGCCGGGCTATGTGGCCTAGGCTTAACAATCCAGTAAAAGCATTCTTCTTTAATTCCGAGACATAATTTTATGTAATGTTAGTTGGTACCGTATGCTCTGCTTCTGATCGGGACTTTCATAATCTGACTGTTGGTTTTCTTTTGCTACAGCATTTTTGCTATTTCTTGCTATCGAGTCCTCACATTTGTTTCATCTCTGCGGCTGTTTAATTTCTGTGTTCTCGGAGATATTGCACTGAAAAACATATCTGTCGAAATCGTGACGGTAGTAAGGGCGAGGATTGCGGCCGCGTAAAATCGATTTAAGCCCCCCCCCCCCCCCGTCCCACGCAAAGTGAAAAGTAGAAGACCCATCAAAGACACCAAAGGGAAAGAAACACAAACATGAAACGACCGGACCATAATGGAAACCTAAACAAAGTAAGGTCATAAGGACTGTTACTTTCCCATTAAAATGGCCAAACGGCCATCCAAAATAAAAAGACACACGCAATACACAGTAAGTAACAGACAACATCATAAATAACCCCCCACAGAAGAACCGCCTTGTAACGGTAAGTGGAAAGAATTCCACTGGGGGCTTAAATCGATTTTACATGGCCATAATCATCGCCCTTACCTCTGTGCATACACGAAATGACTAGATCCTTATGGAAACATCAACAGCGGAAAGACAAAAGGACAGTTACTTTACGACAAAATAGCCAGTTGGCTATCCAGAACAAAAACGATACACACATTCAAAGATGAACTATTACAAAAATAAACCGCGACAGAAGTATCGTCTTAGAACGGTCAGTGAAAAGTATTTGGTCGCGCCCCTCGGAGTCTAACGGTTGAATTTCTTTTACTCCAGCAATTCTGTTGTTGTATGCTGTCGAGTCCTCAACCTTGTTTCATCTCTGCATTTTTTTTTACTTGTATGTTCTCGGAGATGATACACTGATGAGTTAGGAAGCCTTCATGCAGACTAAACAAAATTAATGTATACCGTGACAGATGTAAGGGCGAGGATTATGGCCATGTAAAATCGATTTAAGACCCCCAGTGGAATTCTTTCCACTGACCGTTCCAAGGCGGTTCTTCTGTGGGGTTTATTTATTTTGTTATTTGTTACTTACTGTGTGTATCACTTGTCTTTTTATTTTGGATAGTCATTTGGCCAGTTTGTTGGAAAGTAACTGTCCTTATGGCCTTCCTTTGTTTAGGTTTCAATTATGGTCTGGTCGCTTAATGTTTGTGTTTCTTTCCCTTTGGTGTCTTTGATGGATGGAGTAAGTTATTTGTATCGATTCCTGGTCTTTGTTTTACTTCTACTTTAAGGGGGTCTTCAGATTATGGCCTTGTTAGCGTGTTGTTGTTCCCACACTCCATACACTCACACATACTCACTCTCCTCACATCAAAAATGCTATCGCGGGGCCATGATCACACCTTTGATGGTTCTAGTTATTGCCCTATGAATGTTGCCTGTATTTAAGCCCCGCGAGGGAATGATACAATATGGATATATACATGTGGCATAACTTTGGTGGGGATTTGACGGCCAAAAATATTGACCACTCCACCTCTGATCGTTCTCCTATTTCCACTGATTAAAGAAGGGCAGTTGTTATTTTCTGGTAAATTAAAATTTATTTTATACATAGCCGAGATTTCAAAACATATCTGAAACAAATAACAGTGTGAACAATAACATGACCGTGTTATTTCACAGTAGCAGCCCGGACTACTTTCCTCGCCAAAATTCATATGTTATCTATAAAATAATTCTGTAAAAAAACTTGAAAAGCACTCTTTGTACTGCAAAAATGCTGTATTCAAAATGGCGATGAGTTTATGTAGTGAAACTGACATTTGTGACGTCATAGCCAAGGCATAATTGTGACGTACATTGTAGTCTTCAATACGATCGATCAATTACTGTAAATATCCGTTTTAAAATTATAAAATAAAAAGAAAATTTACTTTTTTTCGGCGGATACCAAAAAAGTAAGTATTCTGTATGTATTTAATAGTACAATTTGGGATATTACGCCTTGCCAAGGCTAAGCGTTATCAAGCAGACTGACTGAAGCATTATGTTTGCTGGGCCGTTCAACTACTAACTTAACAAAATCTATAGATCACCAAAAGGTAACATTTTATAGAATTCACAACGGCAAAGTCTTACTGACAGTCCGAGAAAAATACAGTATGAGTTAACAATATCTGACTTTTCAAACTAACTGTCCCTAGGTTAATCTTCATATGATGCAGCACTTTTCAAAACCAATACGCCATTGACATCACTGCACAGTGCTTTATTCCCTGACGCAGCGAAAATTATCAACTTTTTTAAGTGAGGCAGACAGATTGGTACACACGGACAGATCGACAGACAGATATGTGGACAACAAATATGCACAACACTGATCAGACTAGATGGACACAGACAGATACAAAGACCGAGAAAAGATTCATTAAAAGGGCAGAGACATACACACCGGACAGCTAAACATATGTGTAGGCATTTATCATACCAAGTATTTTTTGTTCGCTGACGAGGATTGGCCGTGAATTTTTTATTGCCCGCATAAAGGATGGCGGAAATAGTGTTTCGCCAATGGCAGGGTGAAACGATGCCTGAATCAAATTTCAAAACATGAATACCGTTTCGACCTAAAATATGACCAAATGGTGTTAAATAATGTGTTTCTACACAAAACAACAGCTAAAAGTGAATTAATAAGAAGCTTAATAAACAACCATCGGTGGCAGTGAGAACTATATCTAACCGTTAGGAGTAAAGACGACAGTTCCGCCCCCCCCCCCAAAAAAAAAAAAAAAAAAAAAGACCTGAACAAACCTGAGACTTAGGTGACCAGGATCGGACTTGATTCGCCATCCTCTGGGTCTTCCGGATAAGCCTGAAGGCCCCGAATTACTCAATTGACTTTGGTAAAAAAAATCTTCAGGATAAAAACTGCAGCAATGTTCTTTAAACATCTTTGTCAAAATAAAAACATTTAATAAATACTTCTCATTACAATAACATACGCTATATGAAATTGAAAGCTATGGAAAAAATGTAGGTAAAATAAACGCCAATATTAAGACGCAATGTACTTACTAAAACAAAGTCTTTCTGCGAAGAAGTTTAGTCTGAGACTGTTTATATAGACTGGCTCCCGACTAACTGATAGTTCAATTACTGTAACATACTTTATTTTCTATCATATGACTTCGCGTCTGTCACTATAATGGCGCCATAGCGGTATTACATATGCACATTAGTTAGATACCCCCGTAACGTTACATGTACGGCGTCCTAAACGACATTGCGTTTACTAATGGCAGAATATTGACATATTTTGTAAACCAATTGTGAAAAAATGCGTTTTAAATATTATATGATAAACAGAACCTTGTTGACAAGCCTCGGTAGCTCAGTCGGATGCGCGTCTGATTGATGATCGGGAGAACGCGGGTTCGATACCTGCCGGGGACGGCAGCATGCTTTCGTGGAGATTGATCATGAAATCTATTCTACGGTCATTCTCTCCCTTCCGCGGATTAAAGAAGCGCAGTTGTCAGTTTCTGGCAAGGCATGTGTACTGTACTGGATAACTATTTACGTATAAGCTTGCCAAGAAAAGTGTGGATAGGTAAACTGACCGGCTCAAAAATGAACTTAAATATTGTTTACTGGGCCGTTAAACTTACATTCAAACAAACAAACAAACAAACAAATAAACAAAATTGAATCTTGCATTCGTGCTTATGTATTATTGAATTTATTAAACTTGTTGAGGAATAGGCCTAAAATGCCCCTCACAGCCTCGCATTTTATCCATTTTCCTTAAGTCTTTTGATTAATTCAATAATACATGAACACTCATGTTAGAGCCTCTAGATACAAAAATAATTCATCAGCAAAGTATTTCTGACAGACCTGGCCTATCAGTTACAATGGTAAACTTTGCATGCCTCTCTACGAGATTTATTGTTAGTTTATTAGACAAGGACCATTTGCAACATAGTTGCATTTGCATTTGAGTTTAACGACCCAGTCAACACTATCTTATGTTATATTTGAGCCGGTCAGTTTACCTATTCACACTTTTCCTGGGCATGCTTATACGTAAGCGGTTAACCAGTACAGTGCACATATTTTTACCATAAACAAACAACTGCCCTTCTTGAATCAGCAGAAGGGAGAAAATGACCGTAGACAAGGTTTCATTATCAAACTCCACGAATGAATATTGCTAAACCCGGCAGGTTTCGAATCGACGTCCTCTTGATCACCAGTCAGACGCGCATCCGACTGAGCTACCGAGGCCGGCTTTGCAACATCATAACATACCTTTTGATAACAAGATATTTTATCACCAGATAGTCAGATTTGCCATGGTTTATTTGACCAGATTTTGCTAAATTGTCATTAGAGAAGTGTGCGAATTCTGTTTATGCTGGTTGCTGGTGTTGAGGGATTTATTTTCGGAGGGTGATGGTGGGGCGAAGTTGGCGGTGTGTGTGGGGGAAGGGGGACAGGGTGTTGAATTTGGCAAGAACTCGGTCCCTGCTCTCCAAAAAAATAAATGTCTCACTGCTATCCTTTGGATTCTAGAACGTCGGATTTTTTTCATAACGAATACGCGGCTATATAATTTTGATGCCCTTCAAAATAGAAGTGGAGGCAATGATCAGGAATCGATACAATTAACCCACAGCTCCCATCAGAGACACCAAAGGGAAAGAAACACAAACATGAAACAACAGACCCCAATGGAGATATCAACAGCGGAAAGCCAAAAGGACAGTTACTTTCCCACAAAATGTCCAATAGGCTATCCAAAATAAAGTAATATAAGCGACACAAACACCCAAAGACAAACCATTACAAAAATAAATCGCGACAGAAGAACCGCCTTGGAACGGTCAGCGGAAAAGAATTCCACCGGGGCGATTAAATCGATTTTTCGTGGCCACAATCCTCGCCCTTACTTCTGTCGCGATTTAGACAAATAATTTGTTCGGTCCGCATGAAGGCCTCCTAACTCGTAAGTGCAACATCTCCGTGAACACAAAATAAAATAACCAACCGCAGAGATGAAACAACGGTGAGGACTCGACTGCAAGAAATGCCGGAGCAAAAGAAAACACACAGTTAGCCTCCGATGGGCCCAACCAAAGACAGAGTATAGGACACCAACCAACGTTACATTGAATCAGATCGCTCTAATTCTCAGTAAGCCTTTACGCTGGAACCGTCATAGAATCTGAGGCCTGACCAACTGGCGTAAAATTAAAGAGGGAATCAAAGTTATCAGCCCTGATTGGGTTAACCAACATGCACGCAGTCTGTCCTATTCATGTTGCACCCAATCTTTTTATGATTTTACTAAATTGGGTGCTGAAGACATTGCGGTTATATATTTTTCTGAATTTATATATTAAGTCACCATAAAATTCGGGTTCCGATAGACTTTGTTGTAAAAGAGATTTAAGTCCAATATTGAATTTTGAAATTAAATCAGAATGACTTCTATAAAAGTTTGAAACGGCTTTGCGTAGTTTATGGTACCGATAACCCTGAA
This sequence comes from Lucinisca nassula, assembly GCA_963580285.1. Taxonomy (NCBI): domain Eukaryota; kingdom Metazoa; phylum Mollusca; class Bivalvia; order Lucinida; family Lucinidae; genus Lucinisca; species Lucinisca nassula. The sequence continues at coordinate 17,590,921 of OY757015.1, forward strand.
TAAGAAGTTTAGCCGTTAACAATTTATTACGAGTCACTTACATAACTACACACTCTGGCAAAACGAATTAATTGCGAAATATACAATCTCAAAATCAAAATCATCGCGTTTATCATAAATTTTGCAAACAAAAAAAAAGAACAAACCCATCTACAATCGATATATGTAAATCCATAAACGGGACCTCGGTATAAGAAGAATTTGCTTTATTTAACTGAAGTTCGGGGGGTGGGGGGTAAATTTGACTGATCAAACCATCGAAATAGGTATTATCAATATTTAATAAATCATCAAAATATCTAGAAGTTGAGCTAAAAGCTTCAATGATTTCAGAATGGTTTTCAGCAGAAAGGGACATGTGAAGTCTCTCTCATAACAAAACAAAAACAGATCAGCTACAAGGGGTGCGCAATTAGTACCCATCGGAATACCCACAACTTGCCTTAATAACTTAGTACCAAATCTTATGTAAATATTGTCAAGTAGAAAGGTGAATGCTTTACACACTTTCTGACATGGCCTTAAAGTATATTTTTTATGCTCTTCAGAAGTGAACAAAAAAGACACTTCTATATTGTAAATATTTTCTATGAAAAATTATCTTTCGGATGCAAGGAAAATACCACGGAACTAAAATAATGGTGTGTACAAGCTGACCTTGGCCAGACTTACTAGTTTCGGCAAATTAGGCCTCATCAGTGACCCTCAAATATTTTCAAAATTCAACAATGGAATCAATGATCCCAAAGGAAAAGTACATATAAACTACACTGTGATGAAGGGCAGGGTATTTACAGGGTAATAGATATTTTTTCTCTGTTTAAAAATCATTTTGGTGCTTAAATGAGATGCCTCGCCGAGCAGAAATATGAAAAAAACATCAAAACCTTCAAGGTAATGTTGGTTGGTGCCTGATGCTCTGTCTCTGGTCGAGCCCATCAGAGTATACCTGTTGTTTTTTTTTCTCCAGAATTACATTGGTTTCTTGCTGTCGAGTCCTCACAGTTGTCTCACCTCTGTGGTTGTTTGATTATTTGTGTTCATGGTGTTCATGGAGATGTTATACTGATGAGTTAGGAGGCATTCATGCAGACTGAACAAATTATTTGTCTAAATCGCGACGGAAGTAAGGGCGAGGATTGTGGCCACGTATAATCGATTTAAGCCCCCCAGTGGAAATCTTTCCACTGACCGTTCCAAGGCGGTTCATTTATGTTGTTGTTTGTTACTTACTGTGTGTATTACTTGTGTCTTTTTATTTTTGATGGCCATATGGCCATTTTGTGGGAAAGTTACTGTCCTTATTACCTTCCTTTGTTTAGGTTTCCATTTTGGTCTGGTCGCTTCATGTTTGTGTTTCTTTCCCTTTGGTGTCTTTGATGGGTGTAGTAAGTTAATTGTATCGATGCCTGGTCATTGTTTTACTTCTACTTTTTATCTGGAAATAAAAAGCATCATTTTTGGTGGTAAAATTATCAATGTATTTGACTACGGTGTTTTATTGGTGGTTATTGTTTTCTATGCCCAGGTAGCAATAGCGGGGTAATACATGCATTATTTTGTCTCTTTGTTAGTTTGTTTGGCACAACTTTAACATTGGTCATAACTTCTGAACCATGTCAGTAAACGCTCCATATTTGGCATGCTGGTTCTTGTGACAAGTGCATCCCACTCATACCAAATATTTTGACCTGTGACAGAGTAGAAAATGCAGACAAAAAATTTAATGACTTTATACACAAACAAGCACAGATACAACTATTAATTTTGGGACACCAAGAGACTTCTAAACCACAACATGCTTGGGCAGAGGATCCTAAAGGGCAGTATCAAGCAACAGATGCAAGTAGGCAGTTTCCAGCAGTGAGTCCTAGCGTAACCGTAATCAATGACTGTGCAGATAGCAGCAGCTGTGTAGACAGCAGCAGTGGTGCAGATACCAACGGCTATGCAGATTGCAGCGGCTGTGCAGATAGCAACAGTGAGGCAGATAGCAAAGTCTGTGAAGATAACAACGCTGTGCAGACAGCAGAGGAGGAGCAGATACCAGTGGCTGTGCAGATAGCAGCGCTTTGCAGATAGCAGCGGCTGTGCAGATAGCAGCAGTGGAGCAGATACAAATGGCTGTGCAGCAGCAGCTGTGCAGATAGCAGCGGCTGTATATCAGCAGTGGGACAGATATCAAAAGAGAAGTAAAACAAAGAATAGAAATCGATACAATTAACTTACTCCACCCATCAAAGGCACCAAAGGGAATGAAACACAAACATTAAGCGACCAGACCACAATGGAAACCTAAACAAAGGAATGCCATAAGGACAATTACTTTCCCACAAAATGGTCATATGGCCATCCAAAATAAACAGACACAAGTGATACACATAGTAAGTAACAAACAACAATATAAATAAATCGCCATAGAAGAACCGCCTTGGAACGGTCAATGGAAAGATTTCCATTGGGGGGCTTAAATCGATTTTGCGTGGCCACAATCCTCGCCCTTACTTTCGTCGCGATTTAGACAAATAATTTGTTCAGTCCGCATGAAGGCCTCCTAACTCAACAGTGCAACATCTCCGTGAACACAAATAATCAAAGAACCACAGAGGTGAGACAACGGCGAGGACTCGACAGCAAGAAACCACTGAAATGCTTGAGCAAAAGATAACCAACAGTAAGACTCCGATGGGCCCGACCAGAGACAGAAAATATCAGCGGCTGTGGAGACAGCAGAGGTGAAGCATATACCAATTTCTGTGCAGATAGCAGCGGCTGTGCAGATAGCAGCAGCTGTGCAGATAGCAGCAGTGGAGCAGATAACAATTGCTGTGCAGATAGCAGCGAATGTACAGATATCAACGGATGTTTATCGGCAGTGGAGCAGATAGGAAAGGCTGTGAATATAACAGCGGCTTTGGAGACAGCAGAGGTGGAGCAGATACCAATGACTGTGCGGATAGCAGCGGATGTGCAGATAGCACCGGCTGTGCAGATGCCAGTGGCTGTGCAGGTAGCAGAGGCTGGGCAGATAGCAGCGGCTGTGCAGATAGCAGCGATGGAGCAGATACCAGTGGCTGTGCAGATAGCAGAGGCTGTGCAGATAGCAGCGGCTGTGCAGATAGCAGCGATGGAGCAGATACCAATGGTTGTGCAGATAACAGAGGCTGTGCAGATATCAGCGGCTGTACAGAGAGCAACGGCTGTGCAGAGAGCAGCAATGGAGCAGATAGCAGTGGTTCTGTAGACAACAGTATTGGAGCAGATAGCAATGGTTGTGCGGATAGCAGAGGTTGCGCAGATAGCAGCGGCTGTGCAGATAGCAGCGATGGAGCGGTTACCAATGGCTGTGCAGATAGCAGTTGCCGTGCAGATAGTAGCTATGGAGCAGATAGCAGTGTTTGTGCAGACAGCAGTAGTGAGCAGATAGCAGTGGTTGTGAAGATAGCAGAGGATGCGCAGATAGCAGCGGCTATAGCAAATAGTAGCGGCAGGGCAGCCAGCCGCGTTGGAGAAGATAGGAATGGTTGTGCAGATATCAATGGCTGTGCAGATAGTAGCGTCTGTGCAGATAGCAGCGATGGAGCAGATATCATTGGTTGTGCAGATAATAGTGTAACAGATGTTCAGAAGCACACACAAATAGTTTGTTTCCCTGAAAGGGACAGTTTAAGACATTGTTAGGATACAAATGATATTTAAGTGCAGGACATACAATGTAAAATGGCTGTGTATGCGGCAGACACAGAGCAGGACACAGATAATCTATGTTTGCAGCAGAAGCAGTAGCAGAAGTAAATCTACATAATGGACATGGATCTGAAATACAGTACAGTGCAGTGACAAAGGGAAGTGGAATATAATTTACTTTACAAGGAGTTACTTCTATATTGTTGAAAAAAAACATTCAACTTAAACATTATTATAATATATCTTCTGTGGTGAAGATGATATATCTAGTTGTTTTGCTCTCCTTTCATTCTTTGTCTTCGCCACAATAACCATTCTAATCGACCCAACGCACGTTTAGCAAAGGGCAACAACAATAGATGTAACAAATTTGACTTATTTAGTTATTTCTGATTTACTTAATTGCAAAAGACAATAACATGGATGTAGCCGACAATAATTAATAACTAGCAAGAAACCGCCAAAGAACCTGATCTTTTCTTACTAGTTAGACTACCGACAGAGCAACCACGGTGTATGTCTAAACTTTTCTACTTATCTGTCCCCTACCCGCTGCACTCAAACATACACATTCCCCTCGTATCACATTCAATTGCTATCGCCGGGCCTTGATCGTGACTTTGATGGTTCTAGTTATTGCCCTGTGATAGTTGCTTGCATGTAAGCCCCTTGAGGGAGTGATACAGTATGGATAGATACATGCGGATTGACCAGCATAATTTTGCTGAGGATTAAGTAGCCAGAAATATTGAACAAGAGGGCCATGATGGCCCTGGATCGCTCACCTGATCCATAGGGTATCAAGTGGGTCCCTGGGAGAGCCATTATTGGCCCTGGGCTTGGTAGTGGTCTTAAAGGTGAAGCTTCATACCAAATATCAAAGAATGGAGACTTCTGGTTTCAGACAAGATTTTTAAACGTTTTCCTTATATAAGTCATTATAAACCTTGGGGTTCCCGGGTCGGGCCATTTTTGCCCCCAGGGCTATAATTTGAACCATCTTGGTAGAAATCCACAAGACAAAGCTTCATACCAAATATCAAAGACCTTGGCCTTCTGCTTTCAGACAAGAAGATTTTCAAAGGTTTTCATTGCCTTGACTTCTATTTCCTAGGGCTATGTAAAACCAAAGGGCCTGCAGGTGGGGGCATTTTTCGCCCTAGGCCTATAATTTGTACAATCTTGGTAAAGGTCCACTAGATGAAGCTTCACACCAAATATCAAAGAACTGGGCCTTGCGGTTTCATAGAAGAAGATTTTTAAAGGTTTTCCCTATATAAGTCTATGTAAAACCAAAGGGCCCCGGGGCGGGGGCATTTTTGGCCCTAGGGCTATAATGTGAACAATCTTGATAGAGTTCCACTAGATGAAGCTTCACACTAAATATCAAAGACTTGGGCCTTGTGGTAAAAGAGAAGAAGATTTTTAAAGATTTTCCCTATATAAGCCTATGTAAAACCAAAGGCCCCCGGGGCGGGGGCATTTTTGGCCCCAGGGCTATAATTTGAACAATCTTGGTAAAGGTCCACTAGATGAAGCTTCATACCAAATATCAAAGACCTGGGCCTTGTGGTTTCAGAGAAGAAGATTTTTAAAGATTTTCCCTAGATAAGCCTATGTAAAACAAAGGCCCTCGGGGCAATGCATTTTTGGCCCCAGGGCTATAATTTGAATAATCTTGGTAGAGGTCCACTAGATGAAGCTTCCCACCAAATATCAAAGACCTGGGCCTTGCGGTTTCAGAGAAGAAGATTTTCGAAGATTTTCAGTAAAAAATCTATTTTTAGCTCCTGTGACCTAGATGTGCAACAGACCAGAACCATTTGAACAACTTTGAAAGGGGACCACCTAAGGATCATTCCTGTGAAGTTTGTTCAAAATCCGATCCGTGGTTTAGGAGGAGATGTTGTTTGAAGAAAAAGTTTACGGACGCACGCACGGACGCACGACGGACGACGGACCAAAAGTGATCCCAAAAGCTCACCTTGTCACTACGTGACAGGTGAGCTAAAAATCCATCTCTTGGCGTTCTCCCATTCCAACTGGTTTAAGAAGGGCAGTTGTTTCTTTCTGGTGAAATAATGTTTACTGAATAATACACTTAAGGGTATCAGGCCTTTCCAAGTTTACTGAATAATACACTTAAGGGTATCACGTATTGCTAAGTTTACTGACTAATACACTTAAGGGTATCACGCCTTTCCAAGTTTACTGAATAATACACTTAAGGGTATCACGCCTTGCCAAGTTTACTCAATAAACACTTAAGGGCATCACGCCTTGCCAAGTTTACTGAAGAATAAACTTAATGGTTTCACGCCTTGCCAAGGGTTAGCGTTTGCAGGTACATTGACAGAATCAGCATGACCTTAATAATTTGCTGAGCCATTTATTTACATACTGTAGTTTTCTCGGATTGACAGTAAAACCATGCCGTTGTGAATTATTTAAATGTTGCCTTTTGGTTATCTATAGTTTAAATAATTCACAACGGCATGGTTTTACTGTCAATCCGAGAAAACTACAGTATTAGTTAAGAATAACTGACTTTTCAAAATAACTGTCCATAGGTTAATATTTATACAACGCAGCACCGTTCAGAACCAATACGCCATTGACTTAAATGCATACTTTTTTAATCCCTGACGCCTGTGAATGATGGTATTACATCAAATTTACAATTGGTTGCAAAGTAAAATGATCAAGAACAAATACGCATTATATACGGCCCCCGCCCATCGAGGCTTAAAGAAATAGATGGGATGCATGGTGCTGCCACGCAGAGCTGAAACCGACCAAACACGAGTGCTGGTAAACCACTTAGAGGAGCTAAGTAGAAGTGGAGGCAGTGATCAGGAATCGATACAATAAACCCACAGCTCCAATCAGAGACACCAAACGGAAAGACACACAAACAGGAAACAATTTGTTCAGTCTGCATGAAGGCCTCTTAACTCATCAGTGCAACATCTCCTTGAACACAAATAATAAAACAACCACAGAGGTGAGACAACGGTGAGGACTCGACAGCAAGAAACCACTGAAATGCTGGAGCAAAAGAAAACCAACACTTAGACTCCTATGGGCCAGACCAGAGACAGAGCATCAGGCACCACCATACATTACCTTGAATATGCCTGCCCAAGCAAAAAGGTGCGAGTCGGGCTCTCCATGCTTATAAACACTATTGGTTTCTTTGGGCGACAGTTTCATCTCAATCTCGGTTAAAAGTCCCACAAAATTGGAAGGAACCTCTCCCAAAAGACCTGTACAGTGTTGACGGGGACAATAAACCTAAACTCATACAAACAAGCGCATTATAGCACCATTGATCGGTCCCCGTCCATCGGGACTTAAAGACATAGACGGGCTGCATGATGCCTTCACGCAGAGCTTAAACCGACCGCAAACGAGTAGGTTAGTAAACCGCTTAGAGGATATAATCATGCCCAGGCAAAGCAGAGCGAGTCGAGCCGTCCTTGCATATAATCCCTATTGGGTTATTTGACGACAGGGCTTAACATGTCATTTCATCTCAATGTCGGGTAAAAGTCCCACAAAATTGGAAGCAACGTCTCCAGTATGACATATACAGTGTTGACGGGGACGTTAAATCTAAAATCAAACAAAAAATCACCATTGATAAAAATGCCTTTAATGCTATTAAGCATTAGTTATAAACATAATTACTCGAATATGATGCCATCAGTTTATAATCTCAAACTGTCTAACTTGTTAGAAGAAATCCCGCAAAAATAATCGACTGAAACACATGCATTTATATCCTTTTCTAACGTTTTCGATGCGAGAATATGACGTTACACCGTCTTACGTCAAGGAAATCGACTAGTGACGTCTTAAATTGACTGTTCAAATGACGTCAATCGTCACGCTCTTCCTTTCCATGACTTATTTTAGAATAAAACACAATTAGTTTCCATTGCCTATATAGGAGCGCTGTGTTAGAATTGTAATTTTAGTATTCGCTGTGACTTGTGATTGAAGGAAATAATTTTCTGGGAATTTGTGACTAAGAATAAATTTGTGACATTTTGTAATATATACCATGTGTGTGTTTGCATGCTAATGGACCAGCATCGTTCCGTTATCGACAGGTAATTAGTTTTACCTACACAGGTCGTTCTGTATATTGTCTAAATAATACAACTACAGTGAATTCCTTTTGTGATTAAGAATATCTTTGTGACATTTTGTGATATATACCATGTGTGTGTTTGTATACAAATGGACCAGCAGCGTTCCGTTATCGACAGGTAATTAGTTGTACCTACACAGGTCGTTCTGTATATTGTCTAAATAACACAACTACAGTAAAATTCCACTTTTAGGAGGAATGGGAACACCTGGCAGACTTTCCGCCATTTGTCAAAGGGATTCAACTTTCGTGACTTCCTGTTCGCTTTTCTATAGCCTCTGTGCCACTGAAAAGTGCATCTCCTTTTAAAGAAAAGACTTTGCTCCTCAGGAGAAAATCCTTTCCTTTCAGATTTGACCCCTATTGACATGAAAGACAAAAATACTTTTGTAGGAGTTGCCTTCCCCTCTAGGTTTTCCTATTTCCGTTATGGCTACTAAAAATGAGACTATAATTCTGCTTTAACATGTTTATTTTGAAAGTTTTTGCTATTCGTTCTTTGTATTTTCTGCATAAAGTGTCTGGTCATAGGTCATGTTTGGGACAGTTTAAGAGCACTTTTGAACTGTCCAAAAGGTGGTCTTAACATAGGAACATTACTGCACTAAAAGACATTGTTTTTCTTTGAGTTGTATGTCTGTAGATACAGATACTATCAAAATAAAAAAATGCGTATTCTGCCTCAGCTAAAAAAATAATCTGATTTTTTAGAGTCATTTAAAACGTAATATTCTGTTACATGAAAAGTTATAAAAAAACATACATTAAAGTCCAGGATTATGATTTCGTGCAGATAGGCATGGGATTTGAGGTTTTCATACAAGCCTGCAAATTTTACACTTACTACATACATCAGAAGTTTTAAACTGATGCCTTGGAGGCCTCACATTCTGTGTGCATAATAGTTTAATAGCTGCTAATGCATCAATTTCCTGCAGATCAATGCCAACTGCTGTCGAGTTAAAATTGTAGCTTTTAAGAATTTTAACAAAACAGCAGCTGGAAGGGACATTTCTGTTCCCGTGTCTAGCAGAACAAAATTTAAAATGATAAAATTAGAGTAGAGAGAAAAACAAGAAATATGTCGTTTAAACGATATAATATGTCGTATTTCTTGTTTTCCTTTCCACTCTGAAAAAGTAGGGTGGAATTTAAAACAACAAAAATTAGAATGGAACAGAAAACAAAAATATGTCGTTTAAACGACATATTTCTTGTTTTCCTTTCCACCCTGCGAAAGTAGCGTGGAATTTAAAACAATAAAATTAGAATGGAACAGAATCCTTTCCACTCCGAAAAAGTAACGTGGAATTTAAAACAATAAAGTTGTCGTTTTATCGACATAATCTTGATCTCCGATTGGTTAAAGATGTCGTTTCTTTTTCAACATAATATGTCGTTTAAACGATATAATCCTAGCCTTCCATTGGTCTGCTTGTTTGTTTGATTTACAGTTTAACGACCTCGTCAAAACTGTTTAGGTCATTTTGGATACCTCGCTTCTATTTTTGTGGGACTTCTACCCGACATTGAGATGAAATTACATCTCAAGCCCTGCCGCCGAATTAAACCAAAAGGGTTTATATGCATGAACGGTCCAACTTGCAACACTTTTCCTGAGCATGCTTAGAACCTCCAAGCGGTTTACCAGTAGGCCTACTCATGTGCGGTTGTTTTCAGATCTACGTGGAAGCACAATGCAGCCCAATCTATTTCTTCAAGCATTGATGTGCTAGGGGCGTCCATTGATTGTTATCACGGCTTATACTCAAATCATAGGTCATAACCAGAGAAACGAACCTAGGATCATAGTGTCAGCTGTCCTTTTCGCATGCCCGTCTGTCATTATAACTGCCTCGCCAACCAGTACCCACATCATAGGTATTGGAGTACAAAATAGAAAATGTATATATATCCCTGTAAACCCCATGCAGTTTTCTCTATGTAGAGTTGGATTTACAGGGGTTTTCATTATATTTGGTTGTGAACATGTTGCGTTTTTGAACTGTAGTAGGTCGGAATGATTGGGCTTGTTAAGACAGTCGCGTCACCAGTTCCGAAAGGTTGTGTTAGCCCATTAAGCTGAATAGGACACGGACGGACTGACTGACGACCAGCTTATATTTTCGCTTTGTGTTTCTGTGGGATGGAATACCAGCTTCTAACTGTAATATGAAGGAAAGAATCAACTTCTCGTAACTTCTCGGTCAAGTTAGTCAGACAGACGGGCATGTGAATTGGACTGGTGACACTATGATCCAAGGTTTGTTTCTCTGAGAATTAGAAAGTACAATTTCAACAAATATTGAACACGTGTTGCTTAGAATCAAGCTATAGAAAGTTACAATAAGGAGCATTTATTGATTTGAAAAATTGTTCAACGAGTGTATAATTCAAACGATTAAATCAGCAAGGTGTGCAGAAAAATACATCTATTAGAGATCTTTTAGTTAATTCACGCAACCGTCAATTCCTATAAAAAATAAAACCAACTTAGTTTAAAAGGATATTATCAAAAATCATACTATGCAAAATAAGTTTTCATAATATATAAATCAGTAATGGATATATCTTTTTCCAGTCAAAGAAGACATATTTACTTCTAGAATTTCAAAGGAAGTCGCAGAAGTCGCCCGTCTGCCCCAATAGATCAAAATCTGTATAAAGTGGAAGATAACATTCCAGAATAAATGGATTTATGAGAACCTAAAATATATTGTCATCAGCACACACACACACGCACGCACGCACGCACGCAAAAGACAGTAGACTGTTAACCGTTTCACAAAAAAAGAGTAATTTTCTCGCTTGTGATGCCTCTTTATTGCACATTCAAAACACTCAACCCATCTATTGACATGAGCGATTCTCCTTCAGTATCCCCCAGTATATTATAGGCATCATTCAAAGGGAGCCAATCTGTCATGCGTGATAACATAAACCAATGGAAAAGCTAGGATTATGTCGTTTAAACAACATTTTATGTTGAAAAAAACGACATCTTTAAACAATGGGAGGCCAAGATTATGTCGATTAAACGTTATCTTTATTGTTTTAAATTCCACGCTACTTTTTCAGAGTGGAAAGGAAACGACATAAATTTGTTTTTTGTAACATTCTGTTTTTATTCTTATAAATTCCACCCCACCTTTTCAGAGTGTAAAAGAAAAGAAATATGTCGTTTTTTTCTGTTCCATGCTGATTTTATTGTTTTAAATTCAACGCTACTTTTTCAGAGTGGAGCAGAAAACAAAAAATATATTTTTGTTTTCTGTTCCATTCTAATTGTATTGTTTTTAATTCCATCCTACTTTTTCCGAGTGGAAAGGAAAACGAAAAATAAGCTGAATGGAATTAGAGGAAAGTGCTGAGGCTGGAAAATAAAGATATTATTTAAAATTAACCCTGGACACTAATATCACACGTTTTGCTCTTGCAGATCTATTGCATCTAAATATTTTTCACACATATCCGTGTAATTAATGCAGTGTGGACCCTAATCAGACTTACTCCTTGTGCAATGCCAATACATACAGAAATAGACACACCCGGAAGTCGTTGAATGAAGGCTCAAACTAGTGTTATAAAATGGCTTGAGGGCATATTTAACATTTTCTCGCCGAACACACAGCCTGTACCTTTTCAAACAGTGCTGATTAGGACCTGCACAGTTTGTCATGCATTTTCAGAATTTTATTCAGTTTGAAGTCAGCGATGTATGTGGCTTACATATGTCAAAATGTTCCTCAAAAACCCTTGACATGAGCATTTTTGGTTTATTTGACTGTTGGGAGACTGCTACCTGGAAACATCTGACGAAAAGCACTAAAATGTATGCAGCCACGGCATTGAATTGTATGTTTTTCTTTTTCCCGGAAAGAGACACAAAATTATATATATATATACCTTTTTCGTAAAACATGAATAATTTCTGTTGCTTCCCTGGTGTTTCGGATTTTCAATGGTATACTCTATCTAATTTTCAGAGAAATTGATGTGAAATGCATAGAATTGCACTTTCATGCCATTAATGCGTATCATTCTGTGTTTACAAATTTCTTTTATAAATATGTTTCCTGTTGACTACATTCCAGTCGTAACACTGATCTCTTTTTCAGAAAAATGAGAAGTGTGGAAATTGCTTCCCTATATGGCCGAATCTGCGTTTCCAACACGCTCTGTGTACCGAAGTAAATTCACAAAGTCAACTCAACAAGATCAGTAAGTGGCAAGGGAAATAAATGTGTTTTACTGTGTTTGACTAATTTACCTAGGCAAACTTTGTTATCTGATGAACATTTCTCTATGATTAATTTATTTAGCGGGACAACGGTTAAGGGGAATGAGACTGAGAACACCTGACAGATTTTCCGCATTTTTTTCAAAAGGAGACAACTTTCGGAATTTATTATTTGTTCTTCAATACGCTATTCCCCATTGGAAAAAGGGGTCAACTCTTAGAGGAAAAAAAAAATGGCCATTTAATAATTGACCCATATTGACATGGGAGACAAAATATTGTCGAAGAAGTTGGCTCCCCAAGAAGGTGTATCCATTTCCCGAGTCTCCCGAACGAAGTTGGAGAGACTTATTTGTTGGTTTTGCTGCGTTTGCTCGCCTTCTCGTTCTATTTGTTCCTTTCCGACCAAATTTTCAAGACGAGTTCTCAGTAACCACAAGTCAGATTGGTCTGAAATGTTTGGGTATGATAGATATGAATATGAAGTTGTGCAGGAGGGTTTCAGAATTCAAAACAGCGGTCTCACAGAGTCCCATAGGCATTACGATAACACACCCGTTCGACATAGTGCATTTCTTTACATCTCCTAAATGGCTACTTTTCTGATGAAAATCCGTGATATTTTTCTTATTTATACTGCAATATAGGCTGCGGGTGCTCGTTAGAAGCGCCTCATTGAGGTGGTTCTAACGAGTACCCCCAACGTATGCCTTGGAGCAGAAATAAATAAATAATCGATACCCCATAAAACCCAGTTTTCACTGTCCAAAGTGGGGTTTAGACGGGGTCCATTTCACGGACTTGTCCTCGTGATTGGGGCATGTAAAACTCCGCCTAAATCTTTTCCGGACGAGATCTCAGTGACCACTGGACGGATTGTTTTGAAAATTTAGGATATGGTAGATTGCATGAATATGAATAGTATCAATTGTCTTTACTTCTATTTTGCAGGAGCAGTGTGGTGAATCAATGAGACCCACGGACTAGGAACACGAAGTTTGTTACAATTTTAATCTCCGCTTCAAGTATTTTTTCAGACTATGTCAATTAATACTGAACAGAAATTAAGCCTTATTCTTAGATCTGGTCCGATTCTCGAGAACATTCGGAGAAAGTGTTTGCTTTCAATCTGAGCGATCGTGACAACGTACATGAATTGTTGACGAAAATCGTTCGTAACACCACATTGACAGAGTTTTTGTTATTTCCGTCAAAATACGTAGCTTTATATGATTCGGTTTATATATGCCCCACTTTAACGTTTCGCAGTGTTCCTAGAAATAACAACGTCCACGTGATAGAAAGCGACCGACTGAAAATGATACTGTAAACGAAACAAATTGATATATATTTTACAACTGTCATCTGTTGTACAGTTGTACACTCTCCTCTCTCCGAAAACTATAATTAAATCAACTAGTAGTCAGTCAGTTTTCACAAGGTTCGTTCGGTTACACCTCAGCGCGGAAGCACCATGCAGTTCTATCTAGCTGTCAGAGCCTTAATGTGTTGGAGGCTGACCGAATGTGATGCTGAAATTATTTCTATACAGAAAAAAATACTTGGGCCGAGATTAGAAAAGGCGGGACCAGCAAAATGTACAATGATTTCCAAAAATTTAAAAGAAAGACCCAGGAAGCGCCACACTCACAAGACGCAGCGCACTCTCTACACCAAGATGAAGAGGAAACATACACAAAACAATGAAACAATCAGCCATCTCTGTCCCACATGGGGGTGATTAGACCATTAGAAAACACGAAACAACAACTCACAACAAATTCGCAGACATAAAACAGAAATAACAACAAAACAACCGCCGTAGAATGGTCAGAAACATAAGCCTTGGGGTGGGGAGGCTTAAAGATCTTTTACCGGCTAAATCTTCGCCCTAGGTTAGGTTGGATGTTTGGAAGTTATTTTACCAATTTTGAACGGAAATAGGAATGATGAAAACCTTAGTCCATCTGAGGTTCTCGCAAAATTGTGACACCCTTTTCATGAACATTATAAACAGAGAGTCATTTTCCTTTTTCCTATTACACACACAGGCCTAACGGACAGCACCTAATCACCAAGGGTAATGCGTTCACATGTCTGTCATTTCTTCCTCTTTTTTGTTGTTGTTTTGGATTGCTTTTCATGAGAGTCAATATCATTTTTACACTCTGTTTGTTTCTGTACACTCAAATCATCCCTGAATATGGTACCTACTCTCAAAGAAAGCATTTTCTCCTGAGTAACATTTTTTTTCCTTTTAGACAGTAAAGAGTTTTCTTCTCAGGAATAAATTCTTCTCTTCGAGATTTGTATTATTTTAAAGAGACGTGGTTCCCCTTAGACACATCCTTCCCCTTAGAGATACGTGCTTTAGAATTAATAAGAAAGTAAATATATTATTTACACCACAGCAAATGAATATAGGTAGTGTTTCAATTTGAAATAAGGTCGCGTTGCATGAATAAATTTAGTTTAATAAGAAAACGTTATATATATATATATACTAAATAACATACGAAATATGGCAGCAATTGTAAGATGGCCTATACACAGCGGAAGTAGGCGGAATAGTCAAAAGCATTGAAGTCGTCACAGGAACACGCTGACAAGTACGTACAATAACTTTAACTTGTAGTATCATTGTCTTGTTTTCTCTTTGAAATGTTACTGAAATAAATTCGATACTGGAAAAAAGTCCTGGAGTGGGTTTGTGCCATGTGGCGGCCGTAAAACGTCTCCCCGTACATCAACCATAGTGCAGTTTATATTTTACTTTTGGTCCTTTGAGATCAGCGTGAATATTCTGAGAAATCAGATATAAATTATTGGTTTAGACTCATATTCTAGACATGTTTTTAATTATTTTGACTCCATTTTGATTTATATCAGTCTTTGAATCGACTGCCTATTCGAAATTCGCTAAATTGCAGCATGTTTCCTCTGTTTGTTTTTTTGCCTGATCATTACAGGGTCACTGATGAGGCTTTATTAGCCGAAACTACGTAGTATGACCCATCTTCTTATGAATGTTTTCATTGCTCTTAAAGGAACTCCTTTTTTTTATTTTTATTGGGATGGATACGAAACATAAAAATAGGAGATAAATGGTCCTACCCTCTTTTCTCATTTAAGCATTCAAACAATTCCGAACGACATCTCCTCTGAAACTACAGGGCCAATTGGAACCAAATGATATATGAAGGCATCATGGGATGGATGAACAAGCATATATTCTGAATGTCTGGGACACATGACCAAAATGTCCCACCAGGTCAATATATGGAATAAATCTTTTACAATCGCCTCCATGGGAACCAATCGACCGATGAACTTGAAACTTGGTAAATAGTATTGGGCACCGGGTCCTATCAGATGGAGTAATGGATGGAGTAAGTTAATTGTATCAATTTCTGATCTTTGTTTTACTTCTACTTTGCATATCAGGGCTGTTTTGTTTGTGCCGTGTGGCGGCTGTAAAAGGTCTCCCCGTACATGCATTTAATGCTCTTATTTTTCCAATCCTCAGGGATTGCTTATGCAATTGCTTTTCACTGTTCCATCAATTGACATCCTTTAGATAGTGATAAAGTCTTTGAAAGATCAGGAAGAAATCTGTTTTGGTCTATAAAAATTCGAATGAGGTTTTAAATAAATTAAAATCTAGACAGTTTCGTGCTTCTAGTCTGTCTACCTACGATTTTTCCACTCTTTACACTACACTTCCTCATAATCTTATAAAAGAAAAGATTAATGATTTAATTGAATGGACTTTTCACAGAGAAGATTCTCTCTATCTTGCATGTAATGTCAGAAATGCATTTTTCACTTCTAAAGAGCATAAGAATTATACACTTTGGTCATGTCAGAAAGTGTGTGATGCCCTCACCTTTCTACTCGACAATATTTATATTAGATTCGGTACTAAGTTATTTAGACAAATTGTGGGTATTCCGATGGGTACTAATTGCGCACCTCTTGTGGCTGATCTGTTCTTGTACTGTTATGAAAGAGACTTCATTTTGTCGCTTTCCATTGATAACCAATCTGAAATTATTGAAGCTTTTAGCTCTACTTCTAGATATTTAGATGATTTATTAAATATTGATAATACCTATTTTGATGGTTTGATCAGTCAGATTTACCCCCTAGAACTTCAGTTAAATAAAGCAAATTCTTCTGATACCGAGGCCCCGTTTTTGGATTTACATCTATCTATTGTAGATGGATTTGTTTCGTGCAAAATTTATGATAAACGCGATGACTTTGATTTTGAGATTATAAATTTTCCTTTTTTGGATGGTGATGTTCCTCGTGCGCCATCCTATGGCGTTTATATTTCGCAATTAATTCGATTTGCTAGAGTGTGTAGTCATGTAACTGACTTCAACACTCGTAATAAATTATTAACGGCTAAACTTCTTAATCAGGGTTATCGGTACCATAAACTACGCAAAGCCTTTTCAAAATTTTATAGACGCCATTCTGATTTAATTTCAAAATTCAATATTGGACTTAAATCTCTTCTGCAACAAGGTCTATCGGAACCCGAATTTTATGGTGACTTAGTATATAAATTCAGAAAAATATATAACCGCAATGACTTCAGCACCCAATTTCGTAAAATCATTCTTCGATATAAAAAGATTGGGTACAACATGGATATTATACGACAGACTGCATGCATGGTAGTTAACCCAATCACGGTTGGCAACTTTGCTTCCCTCTTTAATTGCACGCCGGTGGGTCAGGCCTCAGATTCTATGACGGCTCCAACGTAAAGGCTTATTGAAAATTAAAGAGATAATGTTGGTTGGTGCCTGATGCTCTGTCTCTGGTCGGGCTCATCGGAGTCTAACTGTTGGTTTTCTTTTGCTCCAGCATTTCAGTGGTTTCTTGCTGTCGAGTCCTCACCGTTGTCTCACCTCTGTAGTTCTCTGATTTCTGTGTTCACGGAGATGTTGCACTGATGAGTTAGGAGGCCTTCATGCGGACTGAACAAATTATTTGTCTAAATCGCGACGGAAGTAAGGGCGAGGATTGTGGCCACGTAAAATCGATTTAAGCCCCCCAGTGGAAATCTTCCACTGACCGATCCAAGGCGGCTCTTCTGTGGCGATTTATTTATGTTGTTGTTTGTTACTTACTGTGTGTATCACTTGTGTCTTTTAATTTTGGATGGCCATATGGCCATTTTGTGGGAAAGTAACTGTCCATATGGCCTTCCTTTGTTTAGGTTTCCATTATGGTCTGGTCGCTTAATGTTTGTATTTCTTTCCCTTTGGTGTCTTTTATGGATGGAGTAAGTTAATTGTATCAATTCCTGATCTTTGTTTTACTTCTACTTTGTTAAAATGATGACATTTCGATGACCTCGACTTTTCTTACGTCAAGACCACATTCTGGCACTTAGTATTTTGTATGGAAAAGACAAGATTTTGTGGTTCTGTTGCAGATTATGACATCAGGTTTGAACTTAGTAACCAGCTAAATGATCCTGGGGTCATAAGATTACATATTTTTAATTTTTCTAAAACCACTGTGCTAACTGATACAAAAATTTCACATACTGCATCAGTGTAGTCGAAATATCAAAGTTCGTTTGGGGGATCTGTGTGAGTGTCGCACCAGTATATGGCCAATAGTGATTTTGAATTCTGCATCTTAAGAAATGCACGAGCTTGCTATGCAACATTTTGAACTCTATCCCTGCTAAGATTGTTCGAAGCTGACCATAATGTATGCGACGGCAACGATTTCAAAATAATTTGGCAGCAATGGTCCTGGGATCTACTTTACCATTATGGTCTGTTAGAACAAATGACCAACAAGGAGTGGGGCGATTTATGCACGCTTGAGCTCTGATAAGCCTAGTTTTCTATGGTCTGCATGTTTAAAATTTTGTGTTCAGGGCAGTTATTAAAAGTCATGTAAAAAAGAAGTGGATGCAATGATCAGCAATCGATACAATTAACCCACAGTCCCCATCAGAGACACCAAAGGGAAAAAACACAAACATGAAACGACAGACTTAATGGGAACATCAACAGCGGAAAGTCAAAAGGACAGTCACTTTCCCACAAAATGGCCAAAAGGCTATCGATAATAATATAATATAAGCGACACAAACACTCAAAGACAAACCATAACAAAAATTAACCGCCTTGAAACGGTTAGCTCGGAACGGTTAGCGGAAACGAATTCCACTGGGGGTCTTGAATCGAATTTACGTGGCCACGATCCTCGCCCTTACTTCCGTCGCGAATTAGACAAATTGTTAGTTAAGTCTGCATGAAAGCCTCCTAACTCATCAGTGCAACATCTCCGTGAGCAAAAATAATCAAACAACCACAGAGATGAAACAATGGTGAGGACTCGACAGCAAGAAACCCCTGAAATGCTATAGCAAAAGAAAACCAACAGTTAGACTCAGAAGGGCCCGATCAGAGATAGAGCATAAGGCACCCCAACAAAATTTACCTTGAATAAGATCTCTCTAATTCTCAATAAGCCTTTACGCTGGAAGTAATAGACGGCAATAGTAAACCATATATAATTGGCGTTATTATGGTATAGCAGCCACAGTTTTCAACTTTACTGATTGCGCTTGTTTGGTTATATTTTATTGCTTAGCTGAATTTGACAGCCTTCATAAGACATTAATTCGCCGACTAGTTGTAATTTGGTATGAAGTTACCATGACAGCAATGCCTCTGAAAGACGACAATGTTCAGTTAAGATAAGAACTTGGCCCTATTTTTTTCAACGCGTTGACAGATTTTTGTCCAGTATTTCACATTTGCGTGTTTAAAATATAATAATGTCGATTTTAGTTCATTTATTTTTCACATTAATTCTTCACCATCTTCGACGTTTCGGCTTCTGAGAGACTTTATCACAAAATTGTTCTTTCAGCTATCACATATTCTTCAATTTCTTCTTTCCGCCATATTGAATGAATGATTTTAGTTCAAACACAAGCTGGAATCGACGGAGAATGAATCTTGAAACATACAATGTATTCATTAATATTGATTGATTCAAGTCGCCAGTTTATAGTTCTCCTGCTGACAAACATGCTTGGTGATATATATTCACCACACTTATTATAAACCTAAAAGAAAATGGTAATCAGTAACTTTTCAAAAAATATATCTATTGGTCCCTGTTATGGTACATCTATGACCAACCATTAATTTGTTTGTTGTTTGATTTGAGGTTTAACGTCCCCGTCAACACTGTAAAGGTCATTTTGGAGACGTTGCTCCCAAATTTTTTGTGACTTTTACCAGTTATTGAAATAAAATGACATATCAAGCCATGTCGCCCAATGAAACCAAAAGGGTTTATAAGCATGGACGGTCAGACACTCACACCGCTTTGCCTGGACAGGCTCAGATCCTCTAAGCGGTTTACCAGTAATTGAGTGTGGGTCGGATTTAGCTCTGCGTTGAAGCTTCGTGCAGCCCATATATTTCTTCAAGCCCCGATGGGCGGGGGCCGGACCAGCCACTTAGAGTATATTATTTTATGTATGTTTTAATATGGAATTGTTTCACAATCTGTGACACAACAGGAAAAAGCGACAAAATGGTCTATAGGTATCTGAGCTCTTGTTCATGCCCAGATTGAAACAAGAGTCAACACATTTCACATGTACGTAAAAAATACCCGTCCACCATGTTGACGTAAAAGAAATTGTTTCAAAAAATGCTAAAAATCATTTAGCGCGAAAATATGTAAAACTTGCAAATGTGTGGGGGGTAAATTCCAATGGCCGAAATTTATGGTAACACCGGATGTAGTTACGTCATATCATGAATTTTGATGACTTCGAGTATTGACTTATATTTTGACTGATGCAATAACTCATCTTAATCCAACTAAACTATTCGCATTAGGTTTTTTGAATTTTATTTGCTGTAAACTCTTAGAATTTCCAACCCCTTTTCCTCACCAGATTTGCTAAATAATCACATTTTATATAGGTTAGGCTTCTCTCTCAATGAAACAGTCAATAAAAGCGTCAGAATTTTGAGTGCATTAAATTTTTCGAAATCTGGTCTCAAATCCCGGACAGAAGAAGTTAATAATTTGAAAAGTTCGGTGGTGGTATAAGAGCTGGAATTAGCAATGGAACGTGCTTTGTATGGTAGGTTATCTAGTGACCCAAGGTACTCTTGTCTGTGTGATAAAATATCTCAAAAATACTTAATGAGTTATGGCCCTTTGTAAATTTGGTGTTCCGTTTTACTTTGTGTCAGGTATAGATCTCAAAATTTATTTAATCTAGAGCCTCGAAACTTGGTGGTCTGATTAGCAACAATATTTAGATGCGCTTACAAATACTGTTTTTTTTTTTGGGGGGGGGGGGGGGGCTTTCAGCTAATGCCTTCCTAAACTCTCAGCAGTTGAACATTATAAGCAAGATATCTCTACAAAGGGTTGACGATTGGCTTTATTGTGTGATAGGAGATGATGAGTAGGTGATCTGAGTAGATTGAGGTGTCGTCCTGAGAAACATTTAGCATCTCAATCCTGTAAGCAAAATATCTCAATAACTATTAGGTGCAAGCGGGGTTGGTGACAAGACGTTGAGGACAAATTTTTTCATAAACACCATTTCTCTCTCTCTCTCTCTTCGGCCCCCGTCTATAGGGGCTTCAAGAAATATATGGGCTGCATGATGTTTCCACGCAGAGTTGAATCCGGCCCGCACATTAGTGCTGGTAAACCGCTTAGAGGATTTAAGCCTGTCCAGGAACCGCGGTACGAGGCTATGCCATGCTAATAATGTTCTATAAAACGGTTATCCTTTGGAAGCAAGGAATACACCACAGAAGTGCAAAAATATGGAGTGTACATGTTTTCTGGGCCAGACTAGCTAATTTCGGCCAATTAGGCCTCATCAGTGACCCTCAGATATTTTCCAAATTCCACAATGGAATCAACGATCCCAAAGGACAAGAAAATATAATCTACACTATGATGTAGGGCAGGGAGACGTTTTACCGCCGCCACACATTTCCACACACCACCTGTAGTGAAGTTAAATATGTTCTATAAAAGGGTTGTCCTTTGGAAGCAAGGAATACACCACAGAAGTGAAAATTTGCGTGTCATTGGATTCATTGGGCGACATGGCTTGAGATGTCATTTCATCTCAATGTCGGGTAAAAGTCCCCAAAAATTGGAAGCAACGTCTCCAAAATGACCTTTATAGTTTAAACCTCAAATCAAACAAACAAACAAATTAACTGGCTGGTCATATATGTATCATAATAGGGACCAATAGATATAGTTTTGAAAAGTTATTGATGACCAAAATTGAAAGCAACGTCTCCAAAATGACCTTTACAGTGCTGACGGGGACGTTAAACCTCAAATTAAACAAAAACATTCTCTCTCTCTCTCCCTCTCTCTCTCTCTCATTGTAAGTGCAATCAGATTTGTTTGTGCAATTCGCGACTTGTGCATTGTCTTAATTTTAATGTCCGTTTAATGGACGGATACCAAAGCACTGACAACACTGGTGTGTTGATTGCCACTGAGGGTAGGCGGTAAAATGGTCCTGAGCGCGGACCGATTGCCTCTGAGTGTAGGCTGTAAAAAAGGCCCTGAGCGGGGATTTAGACTTTCGTCAAACCCTTCAAATCCTGTATTGTAAGAAACCGTGTGGCCCTGACCAGACGTCGCAACCTGTGGCGTCAGATCTCGTGCTTCCCAACGCTTGATTTCTGTGCAGATTCTATAGATAACTATCTTACGCATCAATCTGATACACAGTTATAAGAATTGTGCGGCTGTATCTATAGCTAACCGTTATCTGGATTTCCCATAAATGAGTGATAGTCACGCGACATGAGCTCTGAAACGTGTATGTGCCTAGAAGCTTTCGGTCAATCGACAATCGATAAAAAAGCTCATGTTCTTTTAATGTATTGTCTTCACGACAATGAGCCTTTTAACGGACTAATACCGGTCGACTTTTGCGAATGTTCAAGGCCTTCAAATTTTTAAAAAAAAAAACCCTTAGATATCCGATCTCCATTGAAGCTTAATGGCTGGCCATGAAATTGAAAATGGACAAGTGGAGGAGCAAAAAAAAAAAAAAAACGGTGTGCTGCATTAAACATGAAAGAAATTAAGGAAGTATGCTTATCTGTTAAATAAATGCCACGGTGAATTAACTTGCATATGACACGCAGGATGACTCATTTAATGCGCTAGCAGATGGCGAAAATGAAGTATCACTTATAATGTAAGATGTCAAATACCATGCCATAGAATATAATTTATGATCGATAATTTAACGATGAAAGGACTGGGTGAACAGGAAAGAAGAGGTAATATTCGTTATGTCTCTTTCTTTTTATTTATTTATTTATAATGTATTTATTTAAATAGTCTTAGTGTCTGTTTCTCTTTATTATTTGGTTTTTACTTACATGTATTTATTCATTTAATGTCTGTCTCTCTCTCTATTTGTTTATTTATTTATTATGTATGTCTCGTTCTCTTTCTTCTTTTCTTTTTTAACTTATTTATTCTATTTATGTGTGTCTCTGTCTTTTATTTTATTTTTTGTTTTAATTTAATTGTATTCTCACATTTACAATTAGCTTTTCAGTACATTAATAGGTCCATGTTATGAACATCCCTATATATCCCTGTTTATATAGGAAAAACAGGAGTTGACAGGGGTATAATTTGTTTATGTTTATATATATTTCTGTCTCCAATAAAAGTTTGTAGGTACTCGTTATGAGCACCTACGATTTAATATTGGCAGCTGAAAAAGAAATACAACCTAGATTTTTATGAGTTTCTTTCTTTGGAGACGGGGGATGTGTTCATGGGATGTGGGCTATGAGGCTGTGCACTCCGTATTAAAATGTTTAACTCAATAGCTCAATATATTTACATCTCCATATGGTTTATCATAGATTTCCGTCGACTGAAGCACTCCCCTTCTCGCTTTTGATGTGAGCGAGGCAATTTTCGATGGCGGGAATAAACCAAATATTAATGATTAACAGACCCATCTCTTTTAGGCAATGTAAGCCCGTCTTTTTCTTTTCATCACATAAACAAGACCGTGCAATGAGCATCCAACTGCACCCCACTTTATAAGAAGAAAACTGGGATTTACATAAGTGTAATTTATCATTCCTATTTCTAATTCAAATCATAGATTGAAGGTACTCGTTAATACCGCCTCAATCTATCCTTGCAGCAGAAATAACAAACGTATAACAATGTTTCATTTGGAAAAAAAATGTTTATTTTTTTCAGGGTAGAGCAATAAAAAGACTCCGTTATATAACGTGTACATGTACGTGTTATCGAAATGCGAACTAACGTAAAGGCTTATTGAGAATTAGAGACATCTAATTCAAGGTAATGTTGGTTGGTGCCAGATGCTCTGTCTCTGGTCGGGCCCATCGGAGTCTAACTGTTGGTTTTCTTTTGCTCCAGCAATTCACTGGTTTCTTGCTGTCGAGTCCTCACCGTTGTCTCACCTCTGTGGTTCTTTGATTATTTGTGTTCAAGGAGATGTTGCACTGATGAGTTAGGAGGCCTTCATGCGGACTGAACAAATTATTTGTCTAGATCGCGACGGAAGTAAGGGCGATGATTGTGGCAACGTAACATCGATTTAAGCCCCCCAGTGGCAATCTTTCCACTGACCGTTCCAAGGCGGTTCTTTTGTGGTGATTTATTTATGGTGTTGTTTGTTACTTACTGTGTGTATCACTTGTGTCTTTTTTTTTTTTTTTTTGGATGGCCATATGACCATTTTGTGGGAAAGTAGGTGTCCTTATGGCCTTCCTTTGTTTAGGTTTCCATTATGGTCTGGTCCCTTAATGTTTGTGTTTCTTTCCCTTTGGTGTCTTTAGTGGGTGGAGTAAGTTAATTGTATCGATTCCTGATCTTTGTTTTACTTCTACTTTTAACCATTCCAATCACCATTACATCAACAAGGCCGTGAAATGAATACCTCTTTAAACCCCGCTTTTTATTGAGAAAACGTGGTTGTTGCTTTATTTGCGTTTCAAGTTCAAAGACATAGATTGTGAATACTCTTTAGAGCACCCACAACCTATTTTGGGGGTTTAAATAATATAAATACATCTGTATAAATACGACAGTGCACCGTGCGGAAGAGCGTGACGAGTGATTCATTGCATCTGACGTTTTTTAACGTCAATCGTAGATAAAATGACGATAGACGGTGTAACGTTAATTTCTCGCATCGCAAACGTTACAAAAAGACATGAATGCATGGGTTACAGCCCATATTGTTTCGGGATTTCTTCTTATAATGGCGAACCTTAATCAATATTTGAGGGAAACGACAGCATTATTTCTGATTTTCAGCGTGTAAAAATCAAAATAGATCAGCTATTGCTGTGATTTGTTGAGTAATAAATAACAGTTTGCCAGTCAGTTGTAAGTTAACAAATCACGCACCCTGGGCGCTCGTGATTTGATCTATTTTACAATTGGCCTCAAAACTATGATTTATTATGCAACAAATCACACATTGATTTAATATATTGACGGTATATTATGCCTGAATTACGATCCGATATTTCTTTATGGGTCATTTGTAATCTTTTAATCGTCTTCGCAGCACGTACGTCCGTCCATCGATCAGTCTTCTCAGATTATTCCTAGACTTTAAGAGATATAACTTGAAATTTTAAGAACTGATTGAACTTTGGTCTGAGGAGTGCATGACACTTTCTGAATTTTGATCCCTCTCCTTGGGTAAAAAATCAAAGTTTTCCGAACATGGTCGCGGTACATATCAAATCGAATGGCATGGAGAGTAGAATACAATACAATCAAAACTTGACTCCTCCTATCAATGTTGAGGTTAGCAGTGGTCACAATCCCACCACATATTCAAAACGATTACCGGATAACTCCTCCTTACCGTTGGAAATAAAAAGTAAAGGTCTTGATCTCTGATAGATTGTTGGTCTGGGAAGTGCATGACTCTTTCGGAAATTATGATTTCACCCTTTGGGTAGGTCAGTGGGAGGGGCCCCGGGTAAAAAAATAAAGTTATCAGAACATGGTCCTGTAACATATCATGATGAGTAGAATACATTGCAATCACACTTTGACCCATAGTTGAAGTCAAAAGAGGTGAACACAAACCATTCCCCCTCCATATTGGTTACCGGATAACTGCTTCTAGATCGTTAGAGATATTAACATGAAACCTTTGGAACGAAGAGATCTTATGTCTGGCATAACTCTTCCAGAATTTTGATCCCACCACTGGGGTAGTTCCAGGGGGTGGGGGGCAGAGGGTTATAAAGCAAAGTGTTCAGTTTTGATGTGACATATCAAATCTAACGGAAGTGTGGGTATATGCGATGTCGTGCCATCGACTTCACGATTCTAGTTTTTATCAGTACCCCCATATATATTGCATTGTTACACATTGACTTGATAAGAATATGCTATCTCAGGGTAACTGAGCTTTATCACGTCAACGTGACATTGCACTTTTATTAATGAACCAGAGTACTGTAATAATTGGCAAAAATTGTTATTTGTACAGGAAAAAGTCCAAAATATTTTTAAAACATATATCATAAGAAAAATTAGGGTCAGCTGATACTGAATATGTCGACGGATTGTTTGCGCGCCGGAAGGTTGGGACGCACTGGCGACTGAAAACTGATCGTTAATTGCCTATTTAAGTGAGCACATGGGGATACACTGATAAAAAGACTACCAGATTTGTGTAATTTGATATGAAATTAATCAGCTCGGCTTCGAGAACGCATTAAGAATCGCCCGGCATATCATTGACTGGCTCATGTGGTCTGACATTGGCGAAGAGTGTTGAACCAGATCAGATGCCACATTATGGGGGAGTCTGATCACGATCTGCAGCGGTTGCTTTAATTGCAGTATTTTAATTGTTAAACAAAATAATCAAGACCATTTTCTCTGCCTTGACACAGAAACAATCGACCAATCATTGTGTTAAGTCCTTTGTTTAAACAAATGTTTCGAGAGAACCAGTTAAAACTGCTTGTTGTAGCAGTTTTCCTGAGTAATTCTTTGCCATGCAATCTGATAAGAATCCCTCGAAGGCCGATAAAGTTAAGAAATGGGTGTTATTATGTTTAATACCCGATCACGAGCAAAGTTTAAGTGAACTCCTTCTCACTGAAGTATGAACCACGCCTGTTCGTGCGCAAATTGAAATGAACCCCGAACCGATGTTGTTCATACTTTAACGGACCTTAAATAAATGACCTTTATTACTTATATTTACATCATTTTCCATCCATTATTTGTCAGTTGTTTCTGTGTGCTGCAATTGAAACACGAAAACAATTGTACACTTTTGTCTTACTCAGCTCTGCACAAACTACCATAAAAATCCTGTTACTTATTCCCATTAAAAGAAACATAGCATTAAAACGAATTAATAATGGTTCTATTAAAAGCCAATTTTAACAGGTACAGACACCGTCAAAGATAAAAGTCTTTTAAAATGGTCATCAATATACCACTAAATCAAAATGATTAATTAAATATTAATGGAAACATTTACGCATTAAAAATACTCTATTATAAAATTAATGGTCCTTTAGTATCTTTTTGAAAAGTAATGCCTATTAAAACACCAAATCTAAATGATTTTTTTTTTTTATATTTTATACCCATTGATATGACATTTTTCATGGCCATGAAAAAACAGCTATTTATTGGACCATTATCAATGTATTTTAATGGCAATTTATTTTATTGGCCATTACTCCAGAAATCTAAAAAATATATATAATAGCCATTCAAATGTTAAAGTATTGTTTAATGAATGGCCATCATTGTCTTAGGTAAATGAGGGAGAGAGATTAATGGCCATTAAAAATGGCGAAAATTGTTCAACTGTCTTACTAAAATTCAATATCCATTATTTAAAATATTCAATAGAAACTGCTTGGTGAAAGGAATTAATGAGCCTTTATTTCGCTATAGGCAAATAGTATTTAATCATAATTCAATTGCCATGATATTGAGGCTATTAATGGTCATTAAATGACCATTTTCTTATAAAATAATGGCAAATAACTTCAGAATGGCAGTATGAATTACAATAGTAGGACTCTAAAAGGCAAAACCATCAATAAAGACAGTGAAATTGACTGCCCCCCCCCCACCCCCTGCAATCTTGAGTGTATATAATGTACAATAGTTGTGTCCCCTCCTGGCAGTTTGGTAAAACTGTACGAAAGTATAAAAAATGCATTGAACGGGTACCGGGATAATTGAAGGTCCCCTATGCAGGGAGAGGCATCCCCTGCTAAGGTAAACGAATATGATTAACACTGTATGATATCTTCCTTCCTAGTGTTAAAGACATACTGCAAGAAATAAAGAAGCCATGGCCGAATCAATGCACACTGACTAATTTTCAAAATTGTAAAAACAGCTGATAGAGTATTACTTTCAGTAATTTAGTTTCACCGAAATGTTACCTCTAAGTGTGCTGTTAAGTGTCACAGAGATCTCAAGTTCAAACTGATTTAATCTGCTTTTGTTCAATTTCTCCAAATACAGTAGCACATTATTTAGAAATTTTGAGAACATAAAAAGACTATTGGCATAGTAGACATTGATATTGGGTCGTGCACTGGACAACCATGGTAGAACAGTCTGTGTTGAAGTTTAACAGCACATCAATTCTTGCGGTTTTTCTATGTCGCGTCCTAGAGAAATTAACGAAGGAAACAGAAAAGATGAAAGTGAGGAACAATGGATAAAGAAACAAATGGATTAAAGTGTAGAAACTAAAAAGGTAGCGATATTGGTCTTGCACCCTTTCCTGCTGTACGAGACACAGACGTCTCTCAGTTGATAGCCAATCACATTTGGTTGCCCCAATGACACAAGAAACACATCACCTATAATCCTCCAGTTATGGGAGTTACGCTCAAAGGTCCCGATCCCTCTAAAGCCCTTATCTGTGATGTACATTGGGTTATCTGTCTAATTTCATACTGAGTCACATTTGGCCATTACCCAAGTTTAGTGGGTAGCTAAAACTCTAAAAAAATATATCCAATTTGTTAAAATAGGTCTTCTGTGGCGATTTATTTATGTTGTTGTTTGTTACTTACTGTGTGTATCACTTGTGTCTTTTAATTTCGGATGGCCATATGGCCATTTTGTGGGAAAGTAACTGTCCTTATGGCCTTCCTTTGTAAAGGTTTCCATTATGGTCTGGTCGCTTAATGTTTGTATTTCTTTCCCTTTGGTGTCTTTTATGGGTGGAGTAAGTTAATTGTATCAATTCCTGATCTTTGTTTTACTTCTACTATGCTTAAATGCAGACCTCATAGTCTCAATCTATACCATGCAGTCTAACCGTTGATTTCCTTTTTCTCCAGCATGTCAGTGGTCTCTTGCTGTCGAGTCCTGTCCGTTGTTTCACCTCTGTCGTTGTTTGATTTTTTGTTCAGGGAGATGTTGCACTGATAAATTAGGAGGCCTTCAATCGGACTGAAAAAATTATTTGTCTTAATCGCGACGGAAGTAACTGCGAGGGTTGTGGCCAAGAAAAATGGATTTAAGCTCCGCAGTGGAATTCGTTTCCGCTGACCGTTCTAAGGCGGTTTATTTTTGTTATGGTTTGTCTTTGGGTGTTTGTGTAGCTTATGTTTTTTATTTTTGATATCCTATTGGCAATTTTGTTGGAATGACTGTCCTTTTGGCTTATGGTCTGCTTTTACATGTTTGTGTTTCTTTCTCTTTGGTGTCTCTGTTGGAACTGTGGGTTGATTGTATCGATTCCTGATCATTGCTTCCACTTCTATTTTACTGTAACATTGGTATCTACCAGAGAGGAGGGAATACTATTTCACTGAGGAATAGTTCATTGGACGAAGGTATACTTTATGACACTGTCAGTTGTTTAATTTGCTTTAGTCACTTGATTTGGACAAGTCACATTGGTCAAGTATTTAAAGAAACCGTATCAGGGTGGGTGTATCTTACAAAAGACGGTTAAAGAGGACTGCTCAGGACAGGCATCAAGCGTTGGCCATTCCAGCTCATCAAGAATATCACCAACACTTCATATTTCACCATCGCTGCAGATCCATCAAGCAGCCGTATCTCACCTGTTGATACTACGTTTAATCATATGAGTGGCAAACAGCATACATAAATTGAGACCAAACCAATGTTTTCTATGTAATATTCTTTGTCTGCAAAAGCGAAATTACGCCTAAGAAATCCTAATATCATACTTTATGTGGCTGTAATCTCAGAAATGTGCTGAACCTAACCGAGATCGCCAGTAATGGTAATATCAAGGTATTTAGCAGATTGAAACCTCCTCTAATGTATGCTGGTAAAATGAGTAATTGAATTTTATTGTCCAGAAGGTGCCTTGACACCCTCAGTGAATGACATTTGGCCACACTGAGCTGCCCATCGGCCTTCCTTAACAAAATTTGTAATTAAATGTTGTAAATATTTGCTGCCATGTTAGTTATAATATAATTTCATTACTGGGGAACTAATGTTAGTAGAACTTACACCCCAGTCCCATATTATGAACTGTTAAATGTACAAAGGCAATGAAATATGTTTATCTACTATGTACTAACGGCCGCCCGACATGCTAGACTATCCAGGTCATCTTGTAAGATAAAGAAGCGGTAAAACAAAGATCAGGAATCGATACAATTAACTTACTCCACCCATCAAAGA
Organism: Lucinisca nassula; assembly: GCA_963580285.1. Taxonomy (NCBI): domain Eukaryota; kingdom Metazoa; phylum Mollusca; class Bivalvia; order Lucinida; family Lucinidae; genus Lucinisca; species Lucinisca nassula. The sequence goes on from OY757015.1 coordinate 17,620,752, forward strand.
CACCAAAGGGAAAGAACCACAAACATGAAGCGATCAGACTATAATGGAAACCTAAACAAAGGAAGGCCATCAGGACAGTTACTTTCCCACAAAATGGCCATATGCCCATCCAAAATAGAAAGACACAAGTGATTCACACGGTGAGAAACAAACAGCAACATAAATAAACCGTCACAGAAGAACCGCCTTGGAACGGTCAGTGGAAAGACTTCCACGGAGGGGGGGGGGGGTGGCCAAAATCGACCCCACGCGGCCACAATCCCCGCCCCCACTTCCGTCGCGATTTAGATTAACAATTTGTTCAGTCCGCATGTAGGCCTCCTAACCCATCAGTGCAACATCTCCGTGAACACAATTAATCAAAGAACCACAGAGGTGAGAAAACGGTGAGGACTCGACAGCAAGAAACCACTTAAGTGCTGGAGTAAAAGAAAACCAACAGTTAGACTCCGATGGGCCCGACCAGAGACAGAGCATCAGACACCAACCAACTTCTGACTACCTTGAATTAGATCAGTCAGAAGCAGTATATATTCCTTTACAAAACACACTCATCAGAGAACAAAGGACAAGATGACCTTTTATTGTCCGGAAGGTCATTAATAAATACAAAGAAATGGACAGGTCCAATTATCGAACCTTGAGGGACACCTGATAAAACGGACTGGATCGGATGCTTGGATCCCAACTTCACCTCTAGCACTTGGTTACAGGAAACATCTGAATATAGATAAATAGATAGATTCTTACATCTTGGAAATGTTTTAAAAGCTCATCAAAGGTGGAGACCTAAAATTTTATTTTCAACAAGGACCTCCTCCAGTTGTGTCTATACCCTGCTTCTGGCACGAGCACTGTGCAGAATTTCATACTATCCAAGGTGTTATGAAAAAACTCCGATTAGCCAGCTTGCAACCCTTGGTATGATCCCCGGCAGCGGCCATAGAATTTTAGTCAATGTCTAAACATGAACTGGCATCATTTGAAGAGACGAATGCCACAAAGTGGACCGTCCTTCGGAGTTCGATGTTTTGGATGAGAAGTTAACTCCCTTGAATGTTGTTTGCCTTCCAGATGGCGTACACATTGTTCGAAGTTTGTGCGCACCTCTAAGCGACATTTAGGCTTCTTACGTGGTCCAGTGCTAAGAAATATTTACTCAACTCGCAAACATTCCTATACAGGTTTGATCCACTTTAATCCCATTTTTATACAGTAAAACTGGGGTTTACAGTGGCACGCATTATTTTTGTTATTTCTGTTCTAATTATAGTATGAGTACCCACACTCTATATTTTGAGCAGTGAGTTGATAAGTTTTTTAGTTTTACGTTTCACCAAGAGCTAAGGTCATACGGAGACAGGACCCCGGTTTTAAGACTCATCCGAAAGTCTGGAGAAGCCAAAGATCGATCCTGTGACCCCTGGTTTTCAAAGCCAGAAGTGTAACAACTTCAGCACGAAAGCTTGTATGTTTTGAGCAGAAATGAGAACAATCAAAATATAACAACTATTTATCCTAATATATTCGTTTTTCTTTTTTTTTCTTTTCGGTGGTCATATTTACAATGTATTAGAAAAGTCATATTTTGTAAAATGATAACTAAGACAACTGGACAATCAACGCTGCCAATAACTCGATTATTAATGTGTCTATGACATTTCGCATGTTTCTTCTGTCGCGATTTATTTTTGTTATGGTTTGTTTTTAGGTGTTTGTGTCGCTTGTGTTATTTTAGTTTGGATAGCATATTGGCCATTTTATGGGAAAGTAACTGTCCTTTTGGCTTTCCTCTGTTGGTGTTTCCATTAGGTTTGTTTTTGCATGTTGTGTTTCTTTCCCTTTGGTGTCTCTGATGGGAGCTATGGGTTTAGTGTATCGATTCCTGATCATTGCCTCTACTTCTATTTTACAAGGAAATTGACAGTTGGACATTAATTTGTTGTTGTTTATCTTAGAATGATGGTCATCATTTTATACTTATATTAATTTAAAAAAAAAAAAAAAAACGGGTAATGACAGTTAGAGAACAGGCACGAATCAAAGATAATTGGTAATTGGAATATTCCTGTTTACGAAGTTGCCATTACATATTCTGAGCATGTCATTAATGATTATTGTTGTGTGTTAAATGGCCATAATAATCCAAATATTTAATGCCTATTAAAATAAGGATAATATTGAATGGACATTAAATAGTCCTTTAAAAGAGGAATTTCAATAGAAGCAAGGTGCGACACATCCTGATCACTAATTAATGATCATGAAAATATCGAAACCTCTGAAATATCCATTTTAACGCTCATTACTTGAGGCTTTTATATTTAATAGCCATTAAAAACGAAAAATCGGATTCATTATTTCTATGGCAATAAAATAAAGCGGATGGCCCGTGATACACATCGAAAGTTTTGATAGCCATCATTTTGCGGTAATGGACCTTAAAGCTGTAAATTGATGGGCATTGAAACATCACAAACGAAAAATAGTGGGTCATTACTTTTAATGGCCATTATATTTTATAGGGTGATACAATTAATTGAAATTTAATGCTTTGACTTGCTTTTTAATGGCCATTATCACCAAGTTAATGTCCATTGATACTGACATTAATGAATTTAGCCGAAAATCCATTAATGAAAGCGAAAAAAATGGATGACTTTGACAGGAATTTAATTATTAATGAGATTTTAAAAGGAATGCAACATATTTTAAAGATTCATATTTGCAGTGGTGACTGCCAGCGGAATAGAGTTTTCATCGCCAAATCATGTGCAAGGGAACAATTGTGTATTTTGAAGTCAATGGCGTCGCGTGATGTATGATTCATTAAAATCTATTAAACGTTCATTTAAGTATGTATAACATCGGGTCACGAGCAAAATAAGTCTCCCACTTTGATCAAAGTTCAATTAACGTTATTACTTATATTTAGATTTTCCATTCATTATTTGTCGAAAAGTTCTCGTTTTAGCACCGAATTTGAAACAAGAGGGCACATACACACATTTTTTTTCTACTGACGGAAGAATGGCGTTGTTGGTACCATGACTGTAATAAATCTAGCTATTCTTAATAACAAAACAATAATCACCAGACTCTGGATACTATTTAAAGGTATTTAATAAAGCAACACAGGACATAGATGGTACAATTTAATGATATACTAGCAAGCTGCTGACACATACTACGGTATCTGAGAGGCAGTGATACTATTTATACCTGAACTGTATCTCATCACAAAGACACGCCTATATAATTTGGGCCCCATTGAGCCCCACTTCTATATAGTAAAACTGGAGTTTACAGGGGTAAACCTTATTTTTCCTATTTCTGCTCTAAAATACAAATTATGGGCACTCATTAGAACCGCATCGATGAGGCGGTTCTAACGAGTACACACAATCCATATTTTGAGCAGAAATAAGAAAAAAACATCGCAATTATTCACTTTAAAAGTTTCGTTCTGAAGTTTACAATATATTTATATAGGCGTGTGTTCGTTATGTGCTGTAGCATATATTGCATGAGGTTTATTTTCTTCACATCCTTCCTTTTTTAAGAAATAAACTGTTTTCATTAATTTTAATTCTTTAATGTTAGAATTTTTTATTCTCAGAATAAACAGAATAACCACGGTATTGCTCTTAATAAAGCATGTATCTGACTATAATGATTCATGTAAACCCTAATTGTTTATATTTCAGAACCATTTACTGTAATCTAGCAGTGTAAAACTGTCTTTAATTTGGTTTTGGAATGTTTATATATTAGTTCACTCTGTCCGCAGTAGGAGCGTCTTGATAACAAAGTTGTTCCACACCTAAGATAAGTACCTAGATTAATGTCTTCTCTCAGCCAAGCAAGTACTTATTACAGTAAAGTCATGACATTTTTATTCAAGCATAAAGCAAACAACATTAAACAAAAGCATACGCATGATAATGCAATAGCATTCCAGTTACCTGATATATCTGTGTGTGAGCTTATCTGGATCACATAGCTGTTCTCATTTTATCAAAATGAACAGATTTTTTTTTCTGAAAAATGAAACTTTCTGACTGAACATATATGCCAATGAAAGACTTTTTCCAATGTCGAATAGTACTTTAAATCCACAGAAACGCAGAATGCTTTTTCTCACTGTAATTCCAAACACAAATTTTACGTTAAAACTTATTTTGCGATTATGTACACGCTCCATATCTCTGTGGTTTATTTACAACTCTTCCTGATCTGGTTATGTACGGGTTTGATGGGATTGACTGACTGTGATCTGGGATGTTGTTATCAGATTCCTGTTGTTGTGGTGATGTCGATGATGACGATGATAAAGATGATTATTTTGCATTATCTGTCGACAGTTCATGTGAAAATTTAGCTGGTGTTGATCTCAAATGTCTGCGATTTCTTCTATACTGTTGACCGTATTGATTTTCTACCATGTACGTGCGGGGCGTATGGTGTCTAAGTAACAGTTGATGGTGTCCAGGTGTCTTTGTATCGCGATACAATATTATCAACCGATTCCAGGGGCTTAAGTGTTTTGCTACCTCTGTCATAATACTGTTTCTGCTTATTTTGACTCTCCAGCAATCTTGTCTTTATGTTTTTCGGAACATCGTGTTGCTGAAGAAGGGGTGGTGATATTGGTAGCGTTGTCTAAAGTCCACGAATGAAAAACGTTTGTGCCGGTTACAGTCTTATGTCATCTATTATCGTGCTTCGATAATCTAACATGGCTTTATATGGGTCTTTTGCTTTTTGAACAGATTTTGTACTGTTCTTTTACTGAGTCCATTTGACTGACTGTATGTTGGTGAAGACGTAACCAAATTAAACCCATATTATTTTGCAATTTTTTAAACACGGAACTGGCAAAAATTGTTTGATTGTCACTATAGAACTGATCTGGTCCTCTTTATTTTGAAAACTGACTTTTCAAATGTTTGATTGTATTTTTGCTGGGTATGTTTTCGAGCAAATTTAACTCTACCCATTTTGAGTATCTGTCTACTATTACAAGATAATGTCTTTTCTTGTATTCCATAATGTTTGCAGATGTACTTGACCATGATCTGTCTGCGATTTCTATAGGAAATAAGGGTCATTTAGCATTTGGTCTCTGATTCTAAGCACATACCAAACAATTAACAACTTTTTGCACGATGTCTAATGCCAAACAAATCCAGAAAAGTGAATCACGTGCACGAGACTTGCATTTATTGATTCCCAAATGAGAATCATTAATTATGTTTAACATTTCATTTCGCAGTAATTTTGGGACTATCAGTTTATGACTTTTAAATAGCAGACACTCTACGCATGTTAACGCGTCAAGAAATTTCAAATATGGTCTAAACTCAACCTCTATTTGGTCCTTTCTTTCAGGCCATCTATTTACTACAGTGACCAACAAGTCTTGCAATTCAATGTCAACTTTTGTTGAGTTTTTCAACTTTGATAAATTATAGTCTGAAAGTGGTAGGTACGATATGTAATTTACGGTGATTTCTGAGCTTTCAAAGTTTTCATCGGTTTCGATTAAGTAAGCTCTACCTAAAGTATCTGCCAGGTACAATGAATTTCCAGGCTTGGACGTAACTTTCAAACCATACTTCTGTAAGCAAAGTAATCATTTCTTGAGACGTAAAGGTGCTTTAAATAGCGGTTTCTTGAAAATTAATGCCAACGGTAAATGATCACTTTTGACAATAATTTCTCTGCCGTAATCATACTGATGAAATTTGTTACATCCAAATGTAATTGCCACAGTTTCCTTTTCAATATGAGCGTAATTCTGTTGTGCTTTTATGAAAGCTCTGGGTACGTATGCGATCGGTTGGTTTGCCTGTATAAGAACTGCTCCAAGCCCTTGTGAACTTGCATCTACTGATAAGATAATCTCCTTTTTCGGATCATAATATCTCAAAACTGGCGCTTGTGACACTTTCTCTTTTTATGTGTCGAATGTCAATTGCTGTTTATGATCTCAGTGGCAATGAACATCTTTTTCTAGCAATTTTCTCAACGATGCACTGGTTTCAGACGGATTTCCGATGAATTTGGCTAAATTCTGTATAAAGTCCATAAAGGTTTGTAACTCTTTCACATTTCCAGAGGTTGTTCTATGTAGTTCAATGCACGCCATTTTCCGGATCTGATTTACAGCCTTTACCAGTGAGTACATGACCAACGTATATGACACTCTTGTTGCGAAATTCACATTTTTAGGGTTTAGCTTTACGCTATCTTCTTGTAACCTGTCCAGTGCTCATTTAAGCTTCAAATCATGCCATTTCATGTATTTTCCCCAGATTATTAAGCCATCTACTATAGCTGAACATACTTTTATATCTTACACTAAATTTGCAACGGCTCTTTGATACACCTCCCCGAGCATCGAATTCCAAATGGCAAGCGAGTGCAGGAATATCTCATGAAAGGTGTATTGCATGTACAGAGCTTTTGGCTAGCGGGACAAATTCGGATTTGCCAGTATCCATTCGTACAGTCTAACTTACTAAATACTTTAGCTTTGCGTATTTCTAGCAATACGTCCTCATTTGTTTTCGTGGGGTAATGTTCCCGTGGGATAGTTTTATTTAAATCTCGTGGATCTATGCTTATGCGTATCTTTCCATTGGGTTTCGGTGCGGCCATCACACAGTTAACCCATTCTGTTGGCTGTGTTTGTTTAACTATTATGCCATCTTTTTCAATTTTCTGTAATTCCATTTTCACTTTGTCTGTTACTGTTACAGGCATTTTTCTCGGCGGGTGAATCACAGGTTTGATACTAGGATCCGTTTTGATGATGTAAGTGTCTGGCAAGCCACCCGTGCCTTTCAACAAATCATTATATTTCTGAATGTCTTGTGGAAAGACTTTCTCATTTATTTCTTCAATACAATGGGTTTTTAAAAAAATCTCTGAATCAAAACCAAGTTCTTGACATGTAGAAGCTTCTAATACAGATAGAACTGTACTGTTTACAATATTGAAATCAATGTCAAAACGTTTACCTTGTATTTTGCAGGGTACCTGTACTTATCCTTCAGGTTTCAGTGTGTGCCCCCTGAATGATGTTAAACGGGTTGATATTTTTCTCATGGCTGTTTTGATACCAAGTGAATGAAATACTTCCAATGACATAACATTGCATTAAGCACCTGTGTCATTTGATAGTTTATCATTAATATGTGATTTGACGGACCATTTATCCCTGTCGGAAGTGACTGAGTTCAAAGTTAAATCAGAAATTATACCTGCATAAAGATCATTGTCACTCGAATCAGTATCCTCAAGAACATGTTTTTCTTCTGCTGAAATTTATGTTACTTCTTGAATCCAGTTTTGCACTTTATTGCAAAGAGGCTGAAGAGCTGATATTTTTTACACTGTTTACCATTGGCTGGGTATTTTAACTTTTCATGTTGATAACAACATTTTCCACAAGCCTTCTCTTTTCTCTCTGGATGTTGTGAATTTTGAAATGTCCTCTGAGTTTCTGACTGTTCCGTCCATGATTTTGAATTCATATTATTAACATTTTTGTCTTCCATCTCATTACCTTGACTATGTTAAAGTTCATAAGTTCTTGAAATGTGCTTTAGCCAAGGCTAAGTCTGATCCCTCGTTTATCAACTTTTCCCTGATTCTTGAATTTTTTTCACCCCTAAAACTATTCTGCCTCTGACCATTTCATCTTTTTTGTCATAATTGTAGTCTTTTACTAGTAATTGTAATTCTGTCACAAATTGTTCAAAGCTTCCGTCTGAGTTTTGGACTTTGCTTTGAAATTTGTATGTGTTATATATATTACATTTGAGCGATGTTTCTTTTACGTCTCAAAATGCCCCAATTACTCTCAAGCTTTTTCTGTTGCTCTGCGTCTACATTCCACGTGGAGAAAATAGTACGTCCTTTCTCTCCTACCCATAACATAAGATAAGAGCACTTTTCAGCTTCATTCCTGTCTTTTAATGGTCCTATGTCCATGAATTGAACACGCTGATTGAATGATTTCCAAGCAGATTCTAAGCCATGTTTTTCGCAGTGAATATAAGGAACAGATCCACTATTGGAAATGCTGGCATCCATGCTGATTGACTTCTGACACCATGTGATGAATTTAGTTATTGTTAATAATTATATAATAATCACCAGACTCTGGATACTATTATATGATATTTAATTAAGCAACACAGAACATGCACAGTACAATATACTAGAATGCTGCTAACACATACTGCGGTATCTGAGAGGCAACGATACTATTTATACCTGAACTGTATCTGCTGTAGCATAATATAACATGAGGTATATTTTCTCCACAATGACGTCGCCACCGCTCAAACATGTTCGAGAGAACCATTGTTTATTTTGACGTTTATTTTGGTGTCACTGATGTCGTGTGGTTTCAATGTATTCATTGAAGTATGAACAGGATTTTGTTTCTGTAGCAGCAATGTGAAGGTAAATATTGCATTAAAAAGCACGCCTTTACAAATTTGTTGCAAATTTTACCGCCTAAAACGAGACTTTTACAAATTATATTTTTTTCCTTCTCAAAAGTATAGATTGCTGGAACACTTAAGAACCGCCTCGGGGCAGAAATAAGAAAAAAGTGCATATATATAGCCCCTAAGTCCTAGTTTTACAATATGCAAGTGGGATTTCAAGGGCCAAAATTTTATGGGCGTGTTTTCGTGATGATAGGAAAGCAATGTGAAATATGTTCTAGAAACTGTTACTATCATCAGTGAGTCTCGCAGCATTACTATAATGAAACGTGACGACTGATAAGATTGGTACTCGGGCTGATCTTAATATTTATATGAACCCCGTAGTAATTATGACATTTATACTGGTCGATCATTACTAACAGCCAGCACTCCTTATATCGACATTCAGTATTGCGGCAAACCTCATTACCATGACAATTTCAACTGTAAGAGCCTCTAGCTAAAACTACAGATAAATAGAGATAATCAAAAATGAATGTTTTTTTTTTTTTTTTTTTTTTGGTTCAGTTGTGGTGTTACGACCCCTTAAACATTATCTCGGCCATTCTTGAAGCGTTGCTTCCGATTTTGTCGAGTTTAACTCGACATCGTGGTAAAATGTAATCTTAAGCCCCACAGCTAGAGCTAATAACCAGAAACGGTCCGACTTGAACCCCTTTGCCGTGGCTGGCTTTTATGTGGTTTACATGCACTCATGTAAGGTCGGTTTCAGCTCTGCGCGGAAGCACCATGCAGTCGAATCTATTATTCAAAGTTCAAATAGGCGGGGACACACAAAATATTGTACTGAACACTGAAAAACATACACATTTTGTTTATACGTGTTAGATTCCCCTCAGAGAGGAAATGTTTTTACTTTTCCATAACATTTGATTCTTTGAGAGTTTTAAGAAAAAAAAACAAACTGTATTACCTTTTATACTACCAGCCCTTGGTAGCGGCGAACTCGTTATACAATTAACAGTTGACCATGTTGCAGAACAAATACCGGTCCCTCCCATCGTGGCTTGGAGAAATCGATTGCACTGCATGGTACTTCCCGTGACGCAGAGCGGTAGCAGCCACACATGAATGCTTGTGGACGGCTTTCATGGTCTGAGTCTGACCAGGAAAAGTTGTACTTTTTGGACCGACTCTTAAAGCCTAGTTTTTTTTTTTTGGCGGTGGGGGCCTGAGATGTCATTATGTCTGAATGTCGGGTAAAAGTTGTATAAAATCGAAAGCAAAGTCTCCAAAATGAGCCTAAGAGTGTTTGCGGGGACGTTAAACCTACGCTCAACCGAATGGAACAAATACTGGAACAGTAATCAGAGGTAATCTTCAAGGTAGAAGTAAAACAAAGATCAGGAAGCGATAAAAATAACTTACTCCACCCATCAAAGACACCAAAGGGAAAGAAACACAAACATGAAGCGACCAGACCATAATGGAAACCTGAACAAAAGAAGGCCATAAGGACAGTTACTTTCCCACAATATGGCCAAATGGCCATCCAAAATAAAAGGACACATTCAGTGATACACACAGTAAGTAACAAACAACAACATAAATAAGTCGCCACAGAAGAACCGCCTTGGAACGGTCAGTGGAAATAATTCCACTGAGGTGGGGGGGGTGGGGGTGGCTTAATTCGATTTTACATGGCCATAATTCTCGCCCTTACCTCTGTCGCGGTATACACTAATTTTGTTTAAAGCTTCCTAGCTCATCAGTGTAACAATTTTGATCGTATGTTAAACCAAACGTCCTCAAAGTCGACATATGGGGCAAATAGTTTCTTCACCTAACTGAGCGCTTAAAAGATTTACTATCAAAGGCTGGTTGGCATGGTAAGAATAAAATATCTTTCGAGCATGTGTCCCGTATCACAGCGACTGCGGTATATGTCATATATTACATATGTGTTGGTGCCGGCAACGGAAACTCAGTCAGGTGCGCGTCTAATTGGTTACCAAAAACGTCATAGGGATATGGCAATATTCTTTGCATCGATTAACCTAGATATTTTTACGGACATTCTCCTCGCGCTACTGATTCAAATCGGATAGTTGTTTGTTTCTGGCGAAAGAATGAGCCCTATATTGGTTGACCTTATATGTATTTGCCCGCCATAGAAAAGTGCGGTAAGGTAATAAAAGTGTGGACTGGATCGTTTAACGCCAAACAAAACATTTTTTGATAAAGTTATTTTTAATATATTTCAGCAATTCGCCATGTTTCGAAGAATTGTGCACGCTACACTGCTTTTGTCTGTTGTTTTGGCGGTAATGACAGGTAAGTAGGGAGTGCTGTACGCGCACCGGTCCTAACGCATGTAACGAATATGCGTAGTGAAAAAAAAAACGACATCAATATGAATATGCTAACTCAAATATATAGATCTAAAACGAGTGGTCATTGATATTTACAAAACTAGCCTATGGGGAGTTTTATTAATTTCACATGAATTGACAACGAGGGTAAGATTATGTTTATCAAATGAGCCAGCGCAGACCAAAACATACAATGAGACATGTGCGCACAACGAAGAATGAGATCAGCCTGCGCATTCGCGCAGTCTGATCAGTGTCTTCTTTGTGCGTTCTAATGATAGCTAAGGACCAAATGCTCCATCATGCATCACGAGAAGTCTCGGGTTAGACTATATAGATGCGCAGGCTGATTTAATTCTTCCCTGGGCGCTTATGTAACAAGTAGGAAAGTTTTGCCTCGGCTCATATAATGATTTTAATCGTATCATTACAAAAACTCGCCTATACAAATACATTTTAACTTTACCCTAGAAAAAAGAAAACTTTAAAGATGAAAAACTGTGATATTTTTTTCTTATTTATTTTCCAAATATAGATTGTGCGTCCTCGTTAGAAACCCCTCATCAAAGTAGAAGTAAAACAAAGATCAGGAATTGATACAATTAACTTACTCCACCAATAAAAGACACCAAAGGGAAAGAAATACAAACATTGAGCGACCAGACCACAATGGAAACCTAAACAAAGGAAGGCCATAAGGACAGTTACTTTCCCACAAAATGGCCATATGGCCATCCAAAACCAAAAGACACAAGTGTTACACAAAGTAAATAACAAACAACAACATAAATAAATCGCCACAGAAGAGCCGCCTTGGAACGGTCAGTGGAAGATTTCAAGGCGGTTCTAACGAATACCCACAATCTTTATTTTTGAGCCGAAATAACAAAAATAAAGTTTACCTCTGTAAACCACAGTGTTACTATATAAAAGTGGGGTTCAAGGGGTTCAAAATTATGTAAGTGTGTTTTCGTGATCTTTGTTGCCGAAGAACTCCAATGGAAAAGAAAGGTGACGCCTTATGAGGTTATGTGTGGTCATATGATTTTTATGACATAGTTTATTCATTCTCCAATTTTAAATATGTGATCTATAAAACGAGGGAGGTAAACAAATCCGATAAAAAAAAGGAGTGCGAAGCATGAATTTCTGGTTCGGATTTCCTTTACCTTCCGATACTCATATGCTTTACCTTCCCTACTTATATTGAGATAAGAAAATTAATATTCTGTATTTAGGATCATTATGCAGCTTCTAACATTTAACTCCTTAGCTTCTGATGTCAACTTTCTTACGTTCGACTTTAACGTCGGGACTTCTTACTTCGAACTTCAATGTTTTTGTTCTTCAAACTTCGTACCGTCGGCTTCAACTGTATGAATTGTTACGCCTCTTCAACTGTATGAATTATGACTTCTTAATTTCAACTCCTTGCCTTCCGACATCCAGCATTATCAAGTCAGATGGGAAGACGTTAGGAGTGGGAACTCGGTAGTTCAACTTATTACTTTTAACTTCGTGCCTTCTGACGTCTAGTTTCTTACGTTCTTCCTTTCGACTTCAGTTTCAGGACCTCTTACTAATAACTTAATGATTGTGTCCTTTTTATCTTCGACTTCAATTGTATGACCATTTACACTTCTAACTTCGTGCCTTCTTACTTCTAGCTCCATGCCTTCTTACTTCCGTCTTCCAACCTTATCAAGTCAGATGGGACGACTTTAGGAGTGGAAAGTCGGAAGTGAGACGTAATGAAGTCAGAAATCCCGATATGGCTTCCATATTTATGAGCACTAATTGCCGTGTATATTCCCATCAAAACACAAAATATTGAATGATTTGGACAGTTATGGTGCCGACCCTGTGAGACAAAACCCATACACAATGAACCACAATGAAATCAAAAAAGAAATGCAGTATCTGCTTAACAATTATTGAACTTGAAGTCCTATTGAACCATAACCTGACAAGACATATGTGTTCAGACTTCCTAAACAGTCTGCCAGAGTAACATAACACATAGTTTTTTCTTTGCAGGATGATGATGATGATGATGAAGATAGTTTTACTTTTGCACAAAAAAAACTCCAACTGACGTCCGTCCGCTGGTCGTAATATGGCCTTTTAGGTGTTCGGTACATTTATTTTATTTTTTTTTCAGGTGAAGTACAGGCACAACAAGGTAGGTGATCGTGTTATTTTCGATGAAGATGACCTGAACAGACACCTTCTTGTTTTGTATGTATGCTGTTTTACGGCCCACTAAACGTAACTGGCTATCATACGGCGGTTACATGTAGCTAACCTAGCATATTTGCACTGGGTATACATAAATATAATCATCCCAACATCAGCATAAACGAGCCGTGTTAGGAGTTTTTGTTTTGATTTTTTAGCAAAGTGAGACTAAATCCCCTCTGCTGAAACACAGACAGATTAGTGTCTTGCAATGTTAAAATAGAAGTGGAGGCAATGATCAGAAATCGGTACAATTAACCCACCGCTCCTACCAGGTACATCAATGGGAAAGAAACACAAACATGAAACAACAGACACTAATGGAAACACCTATAGCGGAAAGCCAAAAGGACAGTTACTTTCCCACACAATGGCCAATTGGTTTTCAAAATAGAACAATATATGCGAGACAAACACTCAAAGACAAACTATAACAAAAATAAACCGCGACAGAAGAACCGCCTTGGAACGGTTAGCGAAACGAATTCAACTTAGGAGTGGGGGGGAGGGCTTTAATCGATTCTTAGATCTGCTTACTAGAGGTATTAAATATTCCAACCTTGAATGTAGTTGATGGCAGGCCATCGCAAATCCCCACGCTTTCCTCACAGGGTCTAAGTACCAAATAACAACATGTACATGCGTTTGCAATTGAATTCGACTGACATGTGACATTTGACTCCTCCTCCAGGGCTTAAATCGTACCCAAGGATAGAAAGTTATTTGTATTGTATTCTACTAATCATCCCCTTTGGTTAGATATGCCACATAACTATGTTCTGAATAACTTAAATTTCGACCTTTTGACCCTCCGCCTGGGCACCAATCTTACCAAAGGGTCAAATTTATATTTTTATTATTTTCTACTAATCATTCCCTTTGTTTTAATATGCCGCATGACTGTGCTCCAAAAATCTTGATTTTTGATCCCCGACCCCCATAATTCCGACCCTTGGGGCATGACCAAGTGGTCGCAGCCAAAACCCCATACAATATGTTTTCATATTTCATTAATCAATACTTCTGAGAAGTTTGGTATCAAAATCTATAAAATTGACTTTTTAATTGAATAATATTGTTGTTTTGACCTTTTAACCCCTCCCCTGGGCTCCTGAGGGCGGGGCCAAATATAAATGTGCACTCATGTAAGCGACCCATACACTCAATTTGGTTGTATTCCGGTTAATAGTTTAGGAGGAGTTAGCATAACGGACGGACGGACGGACGGACGGACGGACAGACTGACGGAGGCGAAAATAATTTAAACCTCCAGCTAAAGCGTGGGGGTAACAAGGTAAGACTAACCAGTAAGAAAAGGTCACTCAGCAAAGGCCACAATCTCAGAACGCAGCCGTCTCAAGTCACCTATAGAAAGTGACACGGAGACACACACTAAAACGCCGAAACATGAACCAACGGCAAACAATTTAGAGTCAGCCTAACTTCATAACAGTGCTCGAGAGGTTGGGCGTTCGACTCCGGCCGCCGGAATCGGGGTGTGTCCTTCGGCAAGACACATATTGACACAGCCTCACTCCACCAAGTGTAAATGGGTAGCAGTTGTATAATAGTCACTGCCTTTCTCTCGTGTGCGTGAAAACATCCGGAATGAGTGTTCGAGGGCGCTTAAATAAGCTTTAAGCTTCCTTCGCAATCGAGCTAAAATAAATTAGTATAAGCTCAACTGTCCAATACTTAGTTAAATAACAAATAAGATACTGCAAAAGAACGACCGCCTTGGGACGGTAAGTAGTAAAACTACTGTGGGGGAAGGGCTTCCGGAGTTTACTATGATGAAATTTTAACCCACGTCCTCAGTTCAAGTACAGCATCAAACAACATAGCATTAACAAATTCATCCGCATCGAGGCTTTCTAACTCAACAATGAGCCCTGATGAAATACCTACCAAAACATACTTATGTAAAGATTAATATTATTATGAATCAGAGTTAAGGACTCAACAACACGTCCATCTTAAAGCAGAAGAACATTACTGGTTAGATCTCGGAGGATCGAACCACCAGTTAGATCACGGAGGGTCTTGAAAATCGACCTAATAACTACACATATTTGGGACAGTCTTTAAATGTTAGGTCTGCTGGATGCAACAAGGTAATACTTAGACAGTCCTGCTGAACTAAACATACTAGCTAGAGTATTGAAATGTTAGATCTGCTAGAGGCAGAAAGGGTAAGACTTAGGCCGACCTGCTGAACTATACAAACTGGTTAGAGTCTTGAATTGTTAGATGTGATAGAGACAGCATGGTAAGACTAAAACAGACATGCATGACTAAACATACTAGTTAGAGTCTTGAAATGTTAGATCTGCTAGAGACAGCAATATAGAGCTAAGGCCGACCTGCGGAACTACACAAACTAGTTACAGTCTTGAAATATTAGGCCTGCTTGAGGCAGAAAGGTAAGGCTAAAACCGACCTGCTGAACAACACACACTAGTTAGAGTCTTGAAATGTTAGACCTGCAAGAGGCTGCAATGTAAGATTAAGGCCGACCTGCTGAACTACACAAACGTGTTACAGTCTTGAAATGTTAGACCTGCTTGAGACAGAAAGGTAAGACTAAAACTGACCTGCTAAGCAACACACACTAGTAAGAGTCTTGAAATGTTCGACCTGCTAGAGGCAGCAAGGTAATACTTAGGCCGACCTGCTGAACTACACATACTAGTTATTGTCCTGAAATGTTAGAGCTGCTAGAGGAAGCAAGGTAAGACTTAAACCAACCTGCTGAAATATACTAACTAGCTAGAGTCTAGAAATGTCAGACCTGCTAGAGACATACAACCGACCTGCTGAACTACACACTTACTAGATTCTTGAAAAGTTAGCTCTGCTAGATACAGCAAGGTAAGACCAAAACCGACCTGCTAAAATACACAAACTAGTCAGAGTCTTGTAATACTTAGATCGACCTGCTGAGCTACACATACTTAGAAGATTCTTGAAAAGTTAGGTCTGTAAGAGGCAGCAAGGTAATACTAAAACCGACCTGCTGAACTACACATAATTAGAGTCTTTAAATGCCATATCTGATAGCGGCAGCAAGGTAAGTTTAAAACCGACCTGCTGAAATGCACGTACTAATAAGAGTCTTGAAATGTTAGAGCTGTTAGAGGCAAGGTAAGACGTCGGCCGACCTGCTGAACTACACATATGGTTAGAGTCTTGAAATGTTAGAGCTGTTAGAGGCAAGGTAAGACCTAGGCCGACCTGCTGAACTACACATATGGTTAGAGTCTTGAAATGTTAGAGCTGCTAGAGGCAGCAATGTAAGACATAGGCCGACCTGCTGAACTACACATTCTGGTTAGAGTCTTGAAATGTTAGACATGCTAGAGGCAGCAAGGTAAGACGTCGGCCGACCTGCTGAACTACACATTCTGGTTAGAGTCTTGAAATGTTAGACATGCTAGAGGCAGCAATGTAAGACTAAAACCGAACTTCTGAACTACACATACTGGTTAGAGTCTTGAAATGTTAGACATGCTAGAGGCAGCAATGTAAGACTAAAACCGAACTTCTGAACTACACATACTAGTTAGAGTCTTGAAATGTTAGAGCTGCTAGAGGCAGCAAGGTAAGACCTAGGCCGACCTGCTGAACTACACATTCTGGTTAGAGTCTTGAAAGGTTAGACATGCTAGAGGCAGCAAGGTAAGACTAAAACTGAACTTCTGAACTACACATACTGGTTGGAGTCTTGAAATGTTAGACATGCTAGAGGCAGCAAGGTAAGAACTAGGCCGACCTGCTGAACTACACATACTGATTAGAGTCTTGAAATGTTAGAGCTGCTAGAGGCAGCAAGGTAAGACCTAGGCCGACCTGCTGAACTACAAATACTGGTTAGAGTCTTGAAATGTTAGACATGCTAGAGGCAGCAGTGTAAGACTAAAACCGAACTTCTGAACTACACATACTGGTTAGAGTCTTGAAATGTTAGAGCTGCTAGAGGCAGCAAGGTAAGACCTAGGCCGACCTGCTGAACTACACATTCTGGTTAGAGTCTTGAAATGTTAGACATGCTAGAGGCAGCAAGGTAAGACTAAAACCGAACTTCTGAACTACACATACTGGTTGGAGTCTTGAAATGTTAGACATGCTAGAGGCAGCAAGGTAAGAACTAGGCCGACCTGCTGAACTACACATACTGGTTAGAGTCTTGAAATGTTAGATCTGCTAGAGGCAGCAAGGTAAGACCTAGGCCGACCTGCTGAACTACAAATACTGGTTAGAGTCTTGAAATGTTAGACATGCTAGAGGCAGCAGTGTAAGACTAAAACCGAACTTCTGAACTACGCATGCTAGTTAGAGTCTTGAAATGTTAGACATGCTAGAGGCAGCAAGGTAAGACGTAGGCCGACCTGCTGAAATACACATACTAGTTAGAGTCCTGCAATCTTAGATCTACTAGAGGCAGCAAGGTAAGAGCTAGGCCGACCTGCTGAACTACACATTCTAGTTAGAGTCTTGAAATGTTAGACCTGCTAGAGGCAGCAAGGTAAGACTTAGGCCGACCTGCTGAACTACACATTCTAGTTAGTTTAAACAATATTTTATTTACTTCTTTTCAATTACAGATATATAACAAGAATGTACATATTAGGAAGATCAACAGGATTTGAAAACAAGCAAGGTTGCTTATACTAATCATCTTCTAGTTATTGTCCTGAAATGTTAGAACTGCTAGAGGAAGCAAGGTAAGACTTAAACCAACCTGCTGAAATATACTAACTTGCTAGAGTCTACACATGTTAGACCTGCTAGAGACAGACAACCGACCTGCTGAACTACACATGCTATTTATAAAGTTTTTCGTAAAATCATATTTCGATATAAAAAGATTGGGTACAACATGAATATTATACGACAGACTGCATGCATGGTAGTTAACCCAGTCACGGTTGGCAACTTTGCTTCCCTCTTTAATTGCACGCCGGTGGGTCAGGCCTCAGATTCTATGACGGCTCCAACGTAAAGGCTTATTGAAAATTAAAGAGATAATGTTGGTTGGTGCCTGATGCTCTGTCTCTGGTCGGGCTCATCGGAGTCTAACTGTTGGTTTTCTTTTGCTCCAGCATTTCAGTGGTTTCTTGCTGTCGAGTCCTCACCGTTGTCTCACCTCTGTGGTTCTTTGATTTCTGTGTTCACGGAGATGTTGCACTGATGAGTTAGGAGGCCTTCATGCGGACTGAACAAATTATTTGTCTAAATCGCGACGGAAGTAAGGGCGAGGATTGTGGCCACGTAAAATCGATTTAAGCCCCCCAGTGGAAATCTTCCACTGACCGTTCCAAGACGGCTCTTCTGTGGCGATTTATTTATGTTGTTGTTTGTTACTTACTGTGTGTATCACTTGTGTCTTTTAATTTTGGATGGCCATATGGCCATTTTGTGGGAAAGTAACTGTCCGTATGGCCTTCCTTTGTTTAGGTTTCCATTATGGTCTGGTCGCTTAATGTTTGTATTTCTTTCCCTTTGGTGTCTTTTATGGATGGAGTAAGTTAATTGTATCAATTCCTGGTCTTTGTTTTACTTCTATTTTGATATGTAGGACCGGCTAGACAATAGTGTAAGACTAAAACTGACCTGCTGAAATACCCATACTAATTAGAGCCTAAAATGATAGACCTGCTAGATGCAGCAGTGTAAGACGAAAACTGACCTGCTGAAATACACGTACTTTTAAGATCCTGAAAATGTTAGACCCTAGAGGCAGCAGGGTAGGACTTTAACCAACCTGCTGAAGTATACTTATTAGCTAGAGTCTAGAAATGTTAGACCTGCTAGAGACAACAGGGTAAGACTTAAACCAACCTGCTGAAATATACTTATTAGCTAGAAATGTTAGACCTGCTAGAGACAACAGGGTAAGACTTAAACCAACCTTCTGAAATATACTTATTAGCTAGAAATGTTAGACCTGCTAGAGACAACAGGGTAAGACTTAAACCAACCTACTGAAGTATACTTATTAGCTAGAAATGTTAGACCTGCTAGAGACAATAGGGTTAGACTTAAACCAACCTGCTGAAATATACTTATTAGTTAGAGTCTAGAAATGTTAGACCTGCTAGAGACAACAGTGTAAGACTAAAACTGACTTGCTGAAATAAAAGTACTAGTTAGATCCTGAAAATGTTAGACCTGCTAGAGGCAGCAGGGGAACGCTTAAACTAACCTGCTGAAGTATACCTATTAGCTAGAGTCTAGAAATGTTAGACCTGCTAGAGACAATAGGGTAAGACTAAAACCGTCCTGCTGAAATACACATACTAGCTAGAATATGAACGAAGGCAATGATCAGGAATATATTCAATAAACCCACAGCTCCCATCAGAGACAACAAAGGGAAAAAACACAAACACAAAACAACCAACCCTAATGGATTATCAATAGCGAAAAGCCAAAAGGACAGTTACTATCTCATAAAATGGTCAACTGGCTATCCAAATTAAAATAATATAAGCAATAGAACCACTCAAAGACAAACCATAACAAAACTAAGCCTAATCTGTGACAGACGAACCGACTTGGAACGGTCTATGAAACGAATTCCTGTTGGTGGCTTAAACTACAATCCTCGCCCTTACTTCCGGCGCAATTTAGACAAATGCTTTGTTCAGTCCGCATGAAGAGTCTTGAAATGTTAGACCAGCTAGAGGCAGCAGGGTAAGCTAAAACCAACCTGCTGAAATACACACACTAGCCAGAGTCTTGAAATGTTAGATCTGCTAGAGGCAGCAGGGTAAGCTAAAACCAACCTCCTGAAATACACATATTAGTTAGTCTTAAAATAATAGATCTGCTAGAAGCAGCAAGGTAAGACTTAAACCGACCTGTTGAAACCCACATACTAGTTAGACTCTTAAAATGATAGGTCTGCTAGAGGCAGCAGTGTGAGACTAAAACCAACCTGCTGAAATACACATAATAGTTACAGTCTTAAAATATAAGGTCTGCTAGAGGCAGCATAGTAATCCTAAACTTACCTGCTGAAAATACACACACTTGTTAGAGTCTTAAAATGTGAGACCAGCCATAGGCAGCAGAGAAAGATTAAAATCGATCTGCTTAGCTACACATACTAGTTAGAGTCTTGAAATGTTAGATCTGATTAAGGCAACAATGCAAGGTTAAAACCGACCTGCTGAAATACACATACTAGTTAGTGTCTTCAAAAGTTAGACCTGCCAGAGGCAGCAAGGTAAGACTTAGGCCGACCTGCTGACTAGAGTTTTGCAATGCTAGAACTGCTAGAGGTACCAAGGTATGACTAAAACCGACCTGGTGAGCTACACATACTAGTTAGAGTCTTGAAATGTCGGAACTGCTAGAGGCAATAGGGTAAGATTAAAACCGACCTGCTGAAGTACCCATACTTATTAGAGCCTAAAATGTTAGACCTGCTAGATGAACTACACATACTTGTTAGAGTCTTGAAATGTTAGACCTGCTTGAGGCAGCAGAGCAATAATAAAACATACCTGCAGAGCTACACATATTAATTAGAGTCTTCAAATATTAGATCTGCTAGAAGCAGCAGGGTAAGACTAAAACCAACCTGCTGAAATACACTTACTAGTTAGAGTCTTGAAATGTTAGATCTGCTAGAGGCAGTAGGGTAAGACTAAAACCGACCTGCTGAAATACACATATTAGTTCGAGCCTTGAAATATGTGGCCTGCAAGAGCCAGCAATGTATGACTAAAACCAACCTGCTGAACAACACATACTCATTAGAGTCACAAAATGTTGGACCTGCTAGAGGCAGTAGGGTAAAACTAAAACCGCCCTGCTGAAATACACATACTAATCAGATTCGTGAAATGTTGGACCTATTAGAGACAGCGGGGTAAGACTTTCTTATGAATGTTTTCATTGCTCTTAAAGGAACTCATTTTTGATTTTTATTAAACAGACATGCTGAAAATACACATACTAGTTAGAGTCTTGAAATATGTGGCCTGCAAGAGCCAGCAATGTATGACTAAAACCAACCTGCTGAACAACACATACTCATTAGAGTCACGAAATGTTAGGCCTGCTAGAGGCAGTAGGGTAGAACTAAAGCCCGCCCTGCTGAAATACACATACTAATTAGATTCTTGAAATGTTGGACCTATTAGAGGCAGCGGGGTAAGACTAAAACAGACATGCTGAAATACACATACTAGGTATAGTCTCGGTACCATAAACTACGCAAAGCCTTTTCAAAATTGAATAGACGGCATTCTGATTTAATTTCAAAATTCAATATTGGACTTAAATCTCTTCTGCAACAAGGTCTGTCGGAACCCGAATTTTATGGTGACTTAGTATATAAATTCAGAAAAATATATAACCGCAATGACTTCGGCACCCAATTTCGTAAATATGTTCTAAATTCATTCTTCGATATAAAAAAATTGGGTACAGCATAAATGTTATACGACAGACTACCTACATGGTAGTTAACACAATCACGGTTTAAAACTTTGATTCCCTCTTTAATTGCACGCCGGTGCATCAGGCATCAGATTCTATGACAGTTCCAGCGTAAAGGCTTATTGAGAATTAGAGAGATCTGATTCAAACTAATAGTGGTTGGTGCCTGATGCTCCATCTCTGGTCGGGCCAATCGGAGTCTAGTTGTTGGTTTTCTTTTGCTCCTGCATTTCAGTTGTTTCTTGCTGTCAAGTCTTCACCGTTGTTTCATCTCTGTGGTTGTTTGATTATGTATGTTCACGGAGATGTTGCACTGATGAGTTAGGGGGCCTTCATGCGGACTGAACAAATTATTTGTCTAAATCGCGACGGAAGTAAGGGCGAGGATTGTGGCCACGTAAAATCGATTTAAGCCCCCCAGTGGAATTCGTTTCCGATGACCGTTCCAAGGTGGTTCTTCTGTCGCGGTTTATTATTGTTATGGTTTGTCTTTGGGTGCTTGTGTCGCTTATATTATTTTATTTTGGCCAGCCTATTGGCCATTTGTGGGAACGTAACTGTCCTTTTGGCTTTCCGCTATAGATGTTTCCATTAGGCCTGTTGTTTCATGTTTGTAATTCTTTCCCTATGGTGGCTCTGATGGGAGCTTTGGGTTCATTGTATCGATTCCTGATCATTGCCTCTACTTCTATTTTGAAATGTTAGGTCTACTAGAGGCAGCAAGGTACGACTCAAACCGACCTGCTGAAATACACATACTAGTAAGAGTCTTGAAAAGTTAGGTCTGCAAGAGGCATTTAATGTTAATTACCAACAGTAAGGACTATTGTGCTGCACAGACTGCGCATGTCTGTGGTTCTTTGTTTGAAATTGCAAAACATCGTGATTTTCTTCATTACTTAGCCTAAACATTACGAACAAACATCTGTACAAATACATTGTAAGCTAAACCGCCGAAAAAAAAAAACACGAAAAATTCTGATAAAGATATTATATTTTTCTTATTGCTGCAATAAATATAGGTTGTAGGTACTTGTACAAACCAACCAACCGAGGCGGTTCAAACGAATACCCACAGCCACAATCTGGAATCAAACGTTAAACAGTGACATACAGCGGCTTATCAGGATGGACACTGTAATCTTACAATACAGGAAGTTAAGCGTTTAACACAACATACTTAGTCTCCGACGAGAGATGTGTTCCTAACAATCGATCAGCAGTGGTATCTGTGCTTTAATGACTTTAGAATTGGCAATTGTTGTCAAATGAAATTTCAGATAAAACAATTATCAAAACAGCAAACATTGTAGATCCTGATAAAATAATTTATTTTTATCAACACTCTTGCATAAGTATCTAAAGCGGTACACATGTTTAAGTGGTTCGCAATTTTCGACAGTGGTAACTAGATTACGAATTGGTCATACCAGGGTTAGGCATCATCACATTTTAAATCGTGATAATCAGCCTACTTCAGTGGTTGTTTGATTTTTGAGTTCTCGGAGATGTTGCACCGATGAATCCTTAATACCGACTGAATAAAGTATTGGTCTAAATCGCGACAGAAGTAAGGGCGGTGAATGCGGCCGCGTAAAATCGATTTAAGCCACCACCCCAAAGTGAACTTCTTTTCATTGACCGTCAAATGTGGTTCGTCTGTCCTGGTTTATGTTTGTTACGGTTTGTTTTTAGTGTGTGTATCGCTTATATAGTTTTGTTTCGAACAGCCAATTGGCCATTTTGTGGGAAAGTAAATGTCATTTTTTTTGCTTTCGCTATTGATGTTACAATTAGAGTCTAGATATTCCATGATCGTGTTTCTTTCCCTTTGGTGTCTCTGATGGGAGTTGTGGGTTAATTGTATCGATTTCTGATAATTGCCTTCATTTCTATTTCACCCCCATTTTGGGATTTACAGTACAGTTTTTAAACTTTTAAACATATAGTTTAAGCAACAATGTTTTTTTTTTTTTTTTTTGCTCCAGTATTTCAGTGGTTTCTTGCTGTCGAGTCCTCATCGTTGTTTCATGTCTGTTTTTTTTTTTTGCCTTCATTTCTATTTCATCCCCATTTTGGGATTTACAGTACAATTTTTAAACATATATTTTAAGCAACAATGTTTTTTTTTTTTTTTTTGCTCCAGTATTTCAGTTTCTTGCTGTCGAGTCATCACCGTTGTTTCATGTCTGTTTGTTTTTTTTTTTTTTTTTTTTTTTTTTTGGGGGGGTGGTTTCGGAGTTGTTGCTCTGATGCGGACTGAACAAACTGGTTGTCTAAATCGCGACGGAAGTCAGGACGAGTATTGCGGACGCGTAAATTCGATTTAAGCCTCCCTCGTGCATCGCTTAAGTCTTTTTTTTTTTTTTTTTTTGGTTTGGATAGCCAATTGGCCATTTTGATGGAAAGTAACTGTCCTTTTGCCTTTCCGCTTTTGGTGTTTTCATTAGGCTGTAGTTATTTCATGTCTGTGAGTATTTCCCTTTGCTGTCTCTAATAGGAGCTGTGGTATGATTATATAGATTCCTGATCATTGCTTTCACGTCTATTTTTCACGTCTATTTTTAAGCAGAACTATTAAAATTGATAGGTTTTAAATTAAATAAATTTTCTTATTTTTGATACGGTTTCGGACAGTGTGCACTTATATATGAACATATATTTATTTACGGTATTGTTTGTTTTTTATTTGTTTATTGTTTCTTTGTTTTGCCCAACAGACCTCTGTCTAGACAGCTCGGCTACTATAACCGAAGGTTGCACAGAGAATTGCCTATATCAAGGCCATCATTTTGGACAATGCTACAGTGGTGAGTGTGTGTGCTTTTGGTGGTAAAAGGTTGTACGTATATATAAAACGAAATAATAAAGATGTGAACTATAAACGTGCTTCCGAGATTTGCACCCTTTATTTACCGGTTTCCATTGCACAGTGATAAGAGTCTCCTCGCAGAGTATAACCGTCTCCTCGCAAAGTAAAAAGAGAAGGAACATGAATGATGTTTGTATTTGTTTTTCAGTTATTTTTAATAATCAATTTGCAACATATCTCTGTAACCCTTGCTTTATAATAGCGATGAGAGGTCACTCCATCTCAATGTCTGGTAAAAGTCCCACAACTGGAAGCAACGTCTCCAAACTGACCTATGTAGTGTAGAGGGGGACGTTAAATCTCCAATTAAACAAACTTTAAAGCGTGCAAGTCGGACCTACATGCTCATTTATCCTATTTGGTTTCACTGGTGACAGGGCTTGAGATGACATTTCATCTCAATGTCTGGAAAAAGTCCAACAAATTAAAAACAACGTCTCCCAAATAACCTATATAGTGTAGACGGGCACATTAACCTCCAATCGAACAAAAAAGTAATGCGAGTCAATGGGCCCTATTTGGTGTCATTAGGCGGCAGGCCTGGAGATGTCACTTCATCTAAATATCAGATACAATCCCACGAAATGGAAGCAACGCCTCCAAAATGACCAATAAAATGTAGACGGACACGTTAAACCTCCGATTAAACAAACTAAACTATGCATGTCGGACCTCCATGCTCATGAACCCCATTTGGTTTCATTGGGCGGCGGGGCTTGAGATTACATTTCATCTCAATGTCTGGTAATAGTCCCACAACATGATCTGACATGCTATATGCATCAGATACACTAAAATTTACCTTAAGATGGCAACTGCATAAAAATCATAATTATGTAATATATATACACTATGGTTTCTACATAAAACTGATACTTTCTTCCTGATATTTTTTCCTTATACATTTTTTTCCTGATACTTTTTTGCGATACCTTTTTTCCTGATACTTTTTTCCTTATACTTGCTTTCCTACATTCTTTTCCCATAGTGAGGGCTGATACGCCGTTTTGCAGGAAACAAATGAAATGTAGAATTTTCTCAATTATTTATCCGAACGTATGCCCTACTAGACGCGGTGGCGTATGTTTGGAGCATAAAAGAGAAATTCAGCCACGACACAGGATTTGCAATAATGTGGTAGTTTTTAAGGTGAAGACATGTTTACTGATTCAATAGCAATTCTATGAAATGCGTTGCTTCCGCACTACCAAAGACTCTGATCAAACTTCACTCTGATCAGACTGCAGTCTATACTAGTCGCAGATCCCACATTTTATTAAAATCCCACATGTCGCGGCTTTTTTTTTTGTCTGTAAAATTCATTTTAAATAACCATATATAAAGACCTAATTTAACATGGATGTTAACTTATTTCTGAAGCCGGCCTCGGCAGCGGCATCTCAGTCGCATGCGCGTATGATTGGTGATCAGGAGGATGCGAGTTCGATATCTGCCGGGGACGGCAATATTCCTTCGCGGAAATTGATCATAAAATCTTCTCTACATTCATTCCCTTTCTTCCACTGTTTCAAAGGGGCAGTTGTCAGTTTCAAAGAAAATAATGTGCGCCATACTGGTTAATCGCTTACTCAATATACAAGCCTGGCTAGAAAACGTAGGAATGTGTAAACTGACCAGCTAGATGTGACCAAAAATGTCGAGAAGGCCGTTAAACTCCAAAGTCTTATTTCTGAAATGAAGAGCTCTGCCTACACTGGGATGTGCTAATTAAAGCAACTTAAAGCTCTGTCGTTTATATCAGTTTAACCCATTTTGTACCGACCGGAATCGCCAACCTTATAAAAAACACAAGTCTGATTCAAAATTTTGTGGTGTGAAGTTGTGTTTCCGAAATATAATTCGAAAAAAGATGGCTGAACATTTTGCAAACAGAGTAGTTCCTAATCAAAAGCCGAGCTCCGTGGCGTCTGATCTTGGCCTGCGCACTTTGTTATAACCCGTTTTGGGGGATTCGGTACAAAACGGGTTAACGCACAACAATCACAAACTTTGGGAAAACATATCTCGGACGCCCTGGGCGAGCAACTCACGTTGATTTAAAATACACAGATACATCCTCAGTCATTTCAGAATAAAGAAAGTGGGTTTGTTAGGAGGCCTTCATGCGGACTGACCAAATTCTTTGCCTAAATCGCAACGGGAGTAAGGGCGAGGATTGTGGTCACGTAAAATCGATTTAAGTCTCCCAGTGGAAATCCCCCAGTGGAAATCTTTCCACTGACCGTTCCAAGGCGGTTCTTCTGTGGCGGTTTATTTATGGTGTTGTTTGTTACTTACTCTGTGTATCACTTGTGTCTTTTTATTTTGGATGGCCATATGGCCATTTTGTGGGAAAGTAACTGCCCTTATGGCCTTCCTTTGTTTAGGTTTCCATTGTGGTCTGGTCGCTTAATGTTTGTGTTTCTTTCCCTTTGGTGTCTTTGATGGGTAGAGTAAGTTAATTGTATCGATTCCTGATCTTTGTTTTACTTCTACTTTGTATCTTAATTTTCTTATTTAAGGTTTAAACAAGACACAACGAAAGCAGCCTATACTCACATAATATTATATTATATTATATTATTGGAAAGGTCCCTCAGGACCTTTCTACAGTTTTCATGTGAAATTTGAAGCGTTTTCGCTCCAGTGCAGACTTCAGTGCAGTGCAGACCCATCTTCTTTCTTATAAATATTTTCATTGCTCTTAAAGGAGCTCATTTTTTATTTTTATTTGCCTTCACTGCAGCTGGTGTTGTGCCGTGTGGCGGCCGTAAAACGTCTCCCCGTATATCAACCATAGTGTAGTTTATATTTTACTTTTGGTCCTTTGAGATCAGCGTGAATATTCTGAGATATCAGAAATAAATTATTTGTTGAGACTCATATTCTAGACAAGTTTTTAATTTTTTGGACCCCAATTTGATTTATATCAGTCTTTGTATCGACTGCCTTTTCGAAATTTGCCAAATTGCAATATATTTTCTCTGGCCTTTTTGCCGGATCATTACAGGGTTACTGATGAGGCTATATTAGCCGAAACTACGTGGTATGACCCATCTTCGTTCTTATGAATATTTTCATTGCTCTTAAAGGAACTCATTTTTTATTTTTATTTGCCTTCACTGCAGCTGGTGTTGTGCCGTGTGGCGGCCGTAAAACGTCTCCCCGTACATCAACCATAGTGTAGTTTATATTTTACTTTTGGTCTTTTGAGATCAGCGTGAATATTCTGAGATATCAGAAATAAATTATTTGTTTAGACTCATATTCTAGACAGGGTTTTGGACCCCAATTTGATTTATATCAGTCTTTGTATCGACTGCCTTTGCGAAATTTGCCAAATTACAGTTTGCTTCCTTTGGCTTTTTTTGCCGGATCATTACAGGGTTACTGATGAGGCTTTATTAGCCGAAACTACGTAGTATGACCCATCTTCTTTCTTATGAATATTTTCATTGCTCTTAAAGGAACTCATTTTTGATTTTTATTCAGCACCCATTTTCGTCAAACCATTCTTCGATATAAAAAGATTGGGTATAACATAAATGTTATGCGACAAACTGCGTGCATGGTGGTTAACCCAGTCGCGGTTGATAACTTTGTTTCCCTCTTTGATTGCACGCCGGCTGGGTCGGGCCTCAGGTTCCGTGGCGGTTCCGTCGTGGAGGCTTATTGAGAATTAGAGAGACCTAATTCAAGGTAATTTTTGTTGGTGCCTGATGCTCTATCTCTGGTCGGCCCATCGGAGTCTAACTGTTGGTTTTCTTTTGCTCCAGCATTTCAGTGGTTTCTTGCTGTCGGGCCCTCACAGTTGTTTCATCTCTGTGGTTGTTTGACTATTTGTGTTCACGAATATTTTGCATTGATGAGTTAGGAGGCCGTCATGCGGACGGAAGTAAGGGCGAGGAGTGTGGCCACTTGAAATCGATTTTAGCCTCCCAGTTGAATTCGTTTCCGCTGACCGTTCCATGGCGGTTATTCTGTCGCGATTTATTTTGTTATTGTTATATTATTAGAACCGTTGCATGCTACTGGTTACACCTGACTGGAGCGCACTGCGATTGAATATAAATACCCAACAGCCTCTCTATACCAGTCAGTTAGAATATCTTACTACATGATTTCACCATATCGTCACTTATATGCGAAACTGTTGTAACTGCATATTTCAAAATTTTACAGGAGAAACAAAAAACTGTTTATTTTTAGTATACAGCAACTAAAAATAGTCAGATTCACAAATATTAAATAAAATTACATTTTACACATACAATTTAAAAAGCTGCTCATAACTCTTGAAATTAAAGAAATTTGTAAGTTACAATAGTTTCACACTGAAAATAGTGAAATTTGCATTGTATTTTATATGCGAAACTGTTGTAAGTGCATTTTGTTTTCACTAAATCATTTTGAAGGATATTTTAAAAGTAAACTTATTCAAGTTTACAATAAATAATTTTCAAAATGTGAGTCTGGATGCTATTTTCTTTCTTCAGTATGCCAAAGAAGGATATTTTTCCTTTCAAATTGGAATGTGAAGCATGTTTCATATAGGCTATCTATTTGTTTTCAAGAGCAGGGTTCTATTTTTTATATATAAATTATAGGTTCTCATTTCATTGTAATATGATTATTGCAGCTTTGATAGAATAAGAAAAGCTATATAGACTTCTTACCTTTTTTTTTTCAAACTGTATGAAATGGGATCAATACCTTATGAAACTTTAAAAACTCAAGTTTTATGACCTATAATAACCCTTGTCCTGCTGTTCGCAACAACCCTGTATCTTTGCAAACAGTGTAGATCAAGATCAGAATAAGCGATCTGATCAGAATGCACACTGTTGTTTAGTTTGTGCATTTGAAAGAAAAACCAAATCATGTAATCTGATTGGTTGGTAGTCAGATATGCATGTGCCGTCCTCGGTAGCTCAGCCGGATGCGCGTCTGACTGGTGATCAGACGGATTACGATTCGATACCTGCCGGGGTTGGCAACATTCTTTCGCGGAGATTAATCACCCCTCCGCTGATTCAAGAAGGGCACTTGTCAATTTCTGGCGAAAGAATGTGAAGTGTACTGGTTAACCGCTTACGTATAAGCCTGACCAGGAAAAGTATGGATAGGCAAACTGACAGGCTCACAAATGACCTAAATAGTGTTGACTGGGCTGTTTAAGGCCAAAACAAACAGACAAACAAACAGATATGCATGTGGCTAATTAAAATATTCAGCAGGATAACGGTTAATTGTATCTGAAATAAAATATATGAATAAATATTACCAAACAGGCAAGGCAAATTGACATTGACTCTGCCCTTTTAATCCTGACTTGGGTAGACTCTGATGGTGTTATCACTAAAACACGCCTGTATAAATTTGACCCCCTTTAACCCCACTTTTATATCGTAAAACTGGTGTTTCAGTGATAAACCTTGTTTTCCTTATTTCTGCTTTTAAATATAGATTGTTGGTACCAGGGGTAAACATCATTTTCTTGTTTCTTTTCGAAAACCTATATGTTGTGGGTACTCGATAGGGTCGCCCCATCAGATCATGTTTTTCTACTAGTATTCAATATAGGAGGCTCTACCTGTGTCCTTAAATTATATTTCTCCTGTCATCTAAAAATGGAACACTGGTGATGTCATGAAATTGCTTGTGTGGTTGCTTCAACCCACAAAAGAGTTGCACCCCCCCCCCCCCATTGGGGCTTGAAGAAATAGATTGGCTGCATGATGCTTTCACGCAGAGCTGAAACTGACCCGCACACAAGTACTGGTAAACCGCTAAGGGGATCTAGGCAAAGCGGTGCGAGTCGGCCTATCCATGCTTATAAACCCTATTGGTTTCATTGGGCGTCAGGGCTTCAGATGTCATTTCATCTCAATGTCGGGTAAAAGTCCCACAAAATTGGAAGCAACATCTCCAAAATGACCTATACTGTGTTGACGGGGTCTTTAAACCTCAATTCAAACAACCAAATCAACACACAAAAGAATGATATCAAATAGTATTATGTTCATCATAAGCTTGTAAATTTACATGTACACAAAATGTCTGTCATACATGATACCTTATGATCCGACTCATATCAGTACATTAACACATCCATACAATAAGGACTCCTGAAAACTCCACTTTGTAACAGAAAAAAATAGGTTTACAGAGGTGTTCCTAAATGTTTGTATTTCTGGTGTAAACTTAGATTTTGTTGCTCGTTAGAACCAGATTTTGTTGCTCGTTTGAACCACCGCATTGAGGGGTTATAACAAGACCCAAAACTCTTTGTTTGAAGCATAAATGAGAATTGTTCATACGAAAAATGTCATTTTTTTAAGCCACATAATGGAGTTCATATTTTGCCCAATGTTACTTTTATGTCTTCCATTGTCTTATCCTTTAGTTTGCTCACCAGCCCTACTATGGAAGAAAACCTGTGAACATTACATGTTGGTGATCATAAAAGAGGCTGCTTTAATTTAAATCAACAAAGTACAGATATATTGTTTCTTAAAACAATAATATGTTGTGCGAACATAATATTGTGTTTGCCAACAAGATAATTATGTTGTTTGCACAAGTTAATATTATGTGCACACAACATATTGTGTTGTGCAAACAAGATATGTTGTGTGAACAAGACTATTACAATGTGCGGACAAGATAATAGGTGTGCGTATTATCTTGAGCGCACAAGGTAAAATGTTGTCCACACACAATATTAATATCTTTTGCGGACAATATGTGGTGCACACTAGATAGTATGTTGTTCAAAGATACATGTAATAAGTTGTGTGAACAAGATATAATTTTGTGCATAAAATAATATCTTAAAATGGTTGTGCTCACAAGCACAATATAACACAAGCACAAGATGTTATCTTGTGCAGACAAAACATCACGAAAACAGACCTATATTATTTTGACCCCTCTTAAACCCCACTTTTATATAGCAAAAATGTGGTTTACAGGGGTATTCATTATCGCATTCTTGCTCAACACCATAGATTGTGGGTACTCCTTAGAACCGCCTCTGCATGGGCACATTAACCCTTATCCTGCTGAATATTTAAACTGTCACACCCATTTCTAACTACCAGCCAATCAGATTACAGGATGCAAAAGTGTTGTTCAAATTAAAAAAGCTAAATGGCAAACAATGTAGATTCTGATCAGATGGAGAAGCTATCTGATCTGGATCTACACTGATTGCAAAAAAAAGGGCTTTTTGTGAACAGCAGGATAAGAGTTAATGTAATGAAGAGATAAACAACAATTATCTGTCATCTACTTAGCTGCCAACAGCATTCAGAGGGTGTATGGAAGCATGAAAAAATCTCTCAAATTACCAGTATATCAGATACCACACATTATCATTCTGAATAAAGTCTAAATAGTTGGATCCTTTGGAAACAAAGGATACACCAAATAAACGAAAATAGCTGACTCGTTTTTTTTTAAGTCTGTTCATGACCAGTACTAAATGTCAACACCGGCCACGCCCTCTGGCAATGGCTTAAGCAGAACTCTATTTTCGAAATAATCCAAAATGATCTTAAAGGCCCAGAAGCCTTGAACATGTTTCAATGATCCCAAGAAGCCTTGAACACGATTCAATGATCCAAAATGATAAGAAGCCTCGAACATACAAAATTTAAACTAATTATCGGCTGTACATCATTATCTGCTAACTGCAACATCATGACCATTACTGTTTGTTTGTTTGATTTGAGGTTTAACATCCCCGTCAAAACTGTATAGGTCAGTTTTGAAACGTTGCTTCAAATTTGTGGCATTTTTATCGACATTGAGATGAAATGACTTCTCAAGCCCTGCCACCCAATGAAACCAGTAGGGTTTATATGGTCTGATTCACGCCACTTTCCTCTAAGCTGTTTCAATACCAGTACTCATGTGTGTGGTTGGCCACGGTTTCAGCTCTGCATGGAAGCATCATGGAGCCCAGTCTATTTCTTCAAGAGTCACTTGCATAATGTTAACCAGTATCTTCATCATTATCATTGCCAAATCATTTCATTCATGTGGGGCAACAAAACATAGAAAATGTGATGTGCTCAGGTAACAACATTTGAGAGGCAGAGAGACAAAAAGTCATTGTATCTGTGCTGATTGGAATTGGGCTATTTCTCAAGACATTCAATAGGATCATTTGATCTGCATTAATTCTGGTTTTGGACCTAACTGGCTTGTGTTTGTTTGTGTTGAGTAAATCAACCCTGTGCAACATACCATCATACTGATACATGAATTGCAACTGATAGGGGACATCTAACTGAGCTTTAGCACACAAATCCCATTTCAGATAAGATCTTGATTTTATTGGAAATTATGATGTAAACAGTGATGGCATATAACATACTTTATTCATCCTATTAAGGGGAATATATACACCTTCAGGGGAGGCAACTCATGCAAACGTAATATTGTCTCCCATGTCAATATGGTGCAACTCTTAAAGGAAAGAATATGCTCCTAAGGAGCAATTACTTCCCTTTAAGATTAAACCTCTTTTTCTGCAGGTTAGAGCTTATAATAATGCAAATAGGAAGTTCCAAAAATTGTCTTCCTTTGAAAAATGCATTTTTGTTGATAAAAAATACATGTTCAGTTTATAGGTGATAAAATCCTTTCAATTTAGGTTATATGATAAACAGAAGCTCACAATAGTGGTCATTTCATATGAAATTTATGAAACTCGGCAAAGGCTCGTTTCGTATATTTCATATGAAATGACCACTCATGTAATACCCACTATTTATTCATAGCTTTCTTTAAAATGATATTGTTAACTTGTTTTCTTCTCTCTCTCTCCAAGTTTTCATAGTTTTAAAACATCAGTTACAATACTTCAGCCATCTGACATAACTTTTTCTTATGTGCGAAACTATTGTAACTGAAAATATAAGCCTTTCTCATCTTTACTTGCTGTTCTTTTTCTAACTTAAAGAATACTATTAGTAAGTTTTATCAAATATAGTATAAATAACTATTGTATCTATTTAATTTCAGTTACAATAGTTTCGCATATAGAAAATATGGCAGTTTGAGTTACATTACTTTCCAAATTTTATTAATTATGGTTTATCTTTTCATAATTCAGCTTCAATATTTAGTGTATATGTGGAGGTTAGAGAGTTGAATAAATTTATCAAAAAAGTAATTTTTGATAGAAAGGTCAGAACAACAGTTTCGCATATAGTTGACGATATGTATGATTGAATAAAATAGAAAACAGAAAGAGCACATCAGTCGTTCTTCAGTTGTTGTTATCACAATAAACATAAGTGCATAACATAACATGGTGCCAGAATAGCGGAGAAATAAGTGATTATGTAACTGATAACGTCTTAAATGGATTAATTATTTATCAAAGTTGGCAAAATGGACTTATCAGGGATACTACAACCACGCATGGACTGGGAGTCGGGAAACTTTCCCGAGGCATGGAAAGCATTGAAACAACATGTTGAACTGGTGTTTAATGGGGACAAACCAGAAGATGTTAAGGTGACACATCTTCTTTTATGGATGGGAGAAAAAGGAAGACACGTGTATAACACATGGACTTTGACGGCTGCCGAGAAAAAGCTACTTGAACCACATTACACGAAATTTCTCAATCACGTGAGACCAAAGCTGAACCCAGTGTTCGCAAGATTCAAGTTTATCAATGAACTTCAAGGTTCACAGACTGTTGATAAGTTCATTAAAAAGTTAAAGCTCCTTGCACAGGACTGCAGTTTTACGAATATGAACAATATGATACGGGACAGAATAGTTTTCGGAGTAACCTCTCCGAAAATTCGTGAAAAACTCATCAACGAGGGCGATCAGCTGACCTTTGTCAAGGCTATTCAGATAGTCCAGGGCTACGAGTGTGCACAAGAGCAGCTACGTACGATGGCCGCTGCTCCCGCTAAAGGGGCGTCAGCGTCGCATGGGGACAATCGATGAGCCAACACAAGGGGACGCCGAGTTCGGGACGCGCCGATGACAGGAACGTGTGTAACAATTGTGGATACCAGCATTTGAGAACAGAAACTTGCAGGGCCAAAGGAAAACAATGTTATTTTTTAAAAAAGTGGAACCATTTTAGTTCAGTATCTAGAGCTAAGAAATCAAGCAAATCATTGCACGAAGTTTCTGAAAGGATGATTAATTTACAAATGCAAGATACTGAAAGTGCATGTTAGGATTTCTTTGTGGATAGTATTGAGTGTAATGACAAAATGGACCAGGTATTCGTAGATATGCAGGTAGGCCCAAATTCGTTTCCTATTAGATTTAAAGATGACACTGGCTCCCAGGTAAACATTTTGCCGCGCCAAACATACGCACAGTTGCATCTTAGTCACCCGCTCGAAAAACCAATGATCAAACTCACGGCCTACGGAGGTGAAACGCTAAACACATTCGGTTGTGTAAAACTTACCTGCTGTTACTCAGGTAAGCGGCAGGTGGTACATTTCTACGTAGTAGAAACATTATCGTCCCCAATCGTTGGTCTGAGATCAAGTATCGTTCTCGAACTCATTAAACTAGTGCTTTCATGTGACGCGACCGGAATACAAACATCTGATTTTCCGTATCTTACGAAAGCAACTGTCTTAACACAGTATGCGGAAGCATTTAAAGGCATAGGCCTGTTTCCTGGCGAATGCAAAATTCACATTGCTCCCGCCATCACCCCAGTCGTTAATCCGCCGAGACGCATACCTGTTGCGTTGCGCGACAAGGTAAAAGCGGAGCTTGACCGCATGTTGCAGAATAAATTATTACACCTGTTTCGTCCCCAACTCAACGGGTAAATTCTTTAGTAACTGTTGAAAATAAACAGTCAGGTAAACTCAGAATATGCCTTGACCCCGAACAATTGAATAAGGCAATCCAAAGGCCGCATTACCCCATGAGAACGCTAGAGGACATTCTGTCCCAGCTCTCATGTGCAAAGTACTTTTCGAAAATGGATGCCCGCTCAGGTTATTGGAGCATTAAACTTGAAACTAGGTCGTGATACCTCACTACGTTCAATACTCCCTTCGGAAGGTACCGTTTTCTTCGTCTCCCCTTCAGTTTGAAGTGTAGCCAAGATCGATTTCAAAGCAAAATTGACGAGTGTTTTGAGGGTTTGCCGGGCGTCGCGGCAATAGTGGATGACATTCTAGTATATGGTCGCGCCCGCGAAGAGCATGATCAGCACCTACGGAAGGTAATTGAACGAGCGTTTGAAAAGGGGATAAGGTTCAATGAGGATAAATTAGTCGTAGGCGTTTCAGAGGTGGAGTATTTTGCTAATATTTTGTCTGACAGAGGCATGAAAGCGTCACAGAGCAAAGTTTCCGCCAAATTTAATATGGGCCCGCCAACATGCAGGTCCGAGCTGGAAACATTTTTAGGCATGGTCACATATTTATCACGTTTCTGTGAAAACTTGGCCGCGATAACGAGCCCACTTCGAAAGCTTTTAGAGAGCAACGTTCTCTTTTCTTGGGATAAACCACAAGCTGATGCTTTTCAGGAGGTCAAAAACCCCATTATCAAAGCGCCCGTTCTGGCATACTACGTTAAAGAAAAGCCCCTTACGATAGTGCGACGCATCGAAATCTGGTTTAGGCGCTACCCTCATGCAGAAGGGTAAGCCAATCGCATATGCGTCGAAATCTCTAACACAGTCGGAAATGAATTATGCACAGATTGAAAAAGAAATGTATGCAATAGTGTTTGCGTGTAAGCGGTTTCATACATATGTATATGGTCGGAAAACTGTTGTCGAAACAGATCATCTACCAATTGTGTCGATAAAAAAGAAACCATTGTAACTATGCCCACCTAGGCTCACTAGAATGCTCCTACAGCTGCAGAAATATGGCCTTGACATTACTTTCAAAAGGGGGAAAGAGCTACACATAGCCGATGCCCTGTCCAGAAACATGTTGAAAGATACATACCCAGAACTTTGGGAAGGCATGGATTTGCAGGTACATTCAGTACTCAAAAACTTACCTGTGAGTGATCGAAAAATTCAGGAGATCAAAACCCATACTGAACTTGACCCACAAATGAAGCAGCTAAAGGAAGTGATTTTAGAAGGCTGGCCTACCAGATCAGAATGTCCTAGGCAGATCACTGATTATTGAAATGTCCGCGACGAACTTGCCGTCGAAAATGGTCTGGTATTGAAGGGCCATAGATTAGTCATACCACTCGCCCTTAGGCCCAAAATGCTTGAAATTCTACATCAAGGACACTTCGGGTGCGAAAAAACTTTAAATAGAGAACGAGATGTAATGTTTTGGCCGAAAATCTCCACAGAAATTTCTGAGTTAGTTTTAAACTGTACCGTATGC
The DNA here is from genome assembly GCA_963580285.1 of Lucinisca nassula. NCBI lineage: Eukaryota > Metazoa > Mollusca > Bivalvia > Lucinida > Lucinidae > Lucinisca > Lucinisca nassula. Next base: position 17,657,524 of record OY757015.1, read on the forward strand.
CTTGAACGCAGAAGGTCGAACCAAAAAGAACCACTCAAACCGCATGATATCCCCGATTACCCATGGCAGTTTGTTGCTACGGACCTTTTTTCACGGGACGGCCAGGATTTCATTATAACATTTGATTATTATAGCAAATATTTTGAGGTACAAAAGCTTCCTAGCACACGAGCTAGCACTATCATAGCTAAACTAAATAGCGTTTTTGCGCGGCAGGGCTCGCCAGAAGTAGTAAATCTGATAACGCTGCTATGTTTTCAGGTGAACAGTTCTCAGAGTTCGCCAGAGAATGGAATTTGTGCATGCCACAATTTCTCCCGGCAACAGCCAATCAAACGGGCTTGTTGAAAAGAGCGTAGGAATTTGCAAAAGAATATTCTCAAAGGCTAAGTCAGACGGAAAGGACCCTTATTTAGGTCTTCTTGAATATCGTACGACGCCAAACAAACTTCAATTCACTCCGAGTCAATTGCTTTTTTCAAGACGTTTGTGTTCGAATCTGCCGGTGATTCGTGGATCAGTTATTACCTGAAACACCGAATGGTATAGTTGTCAAAGAAAGAATGCAAACATCAAAGCAAGATCAAAAGACATATTTTGATCGCAATGCAAAGTCACTGAAACCTCTTAACGTAGGGGATAAAACAAGAATACAGCAAAATGACAAAACTTGGAAGCCAGATGTTGTAACTGACAGATAAAATGAAAGGTCTTATCTGGTTCAGACCCCTGATGGTGCGGTTTATCGCCGTAACAGGCGACACCTTTTGAAAGCAAATGAGAATGCGCAAAATAGAGATTTTGGGCATTTTCATTTGAGTCAGCCTACTGGAGAAACTGAAAATGAGAAAGAATCCCTTCAGGAACCCTAGTGTATTGATGACGGTGTTTCTGATTGAAAGGAAAATGACTCAGACAGGCCACCAAGTAAGACAGACTCAGTGCCGTATATTACAAGATTTGGGCGCACAGTCCGCCCACGGATCGTTAACTCAATGCGATAAACATTCAAACAGGGTGGATAGCGGAAATATCAGACACTTATGTGAACTTCCAATTAAAATTACTGTTATTTCCTCGGTGTAACGGATTTTCTCACAAATTCATCTGACAGTTTGTTGATATCAAAGATTAATTGTCTGAATTATAAGCTTGAGAACATTTCCTTATCTTGAAGAATTTTGATAGTATATTTGATACGTCAGAATTATTTACAACAACTTATCTTGATACATGACAGCATGCATGAATTCTGATATTATAAGATAAGAACATTGAAGTGTTGAAGGTCGACATTACCTGTGTGAACAAGACACAGATTCATTGATTTGAATTTTATTTATTTATTTTTTTTGTTTGTTTGTTTGTTTGTTTGTTTGTGGTTTTCTACAAAAGGAGGGAGATGTTATATTTTTAGAACCGTTGCATGCTACTGGTTACACCTGACTGGAGCGCACTGCGATGGAATATAAATACCCAACAGCCTCTCTATACCAGTCAGTTAGAATATCTTACTACATGATTTCACCATATGTATGATTGAGTAAAATAGAAAACAGAAAGAGCACATCAGTCGTTCTTCAGTTGTTGTTATCACAATAAACATAAGTGCATAACATAACAGTTATGGTTTGTCTTTGGGTGTTTGTGTCGCTTTTGTTATTCTATTTTGGATAGCCAATTGGCCATTTTGTGGGAAAGTAACTGTCCTTTTGGCTTTCTGCTGTTGGTGTTTCCATTAGGTCTGTTATTGCATGTTTGTGTTTCTTTCCATTTGGTGTCGCTATTATGGGAGCTATTGGTTGATTTTATCGATTTCTGACCATTGCCTCTACCCGTTTTCGTGTCCCTATGGAATCCCTCTATGCAAAACGGAGTGTGGGACAATATCCGTGATTTTCGACTTTTATCTTGCAAATGTATGCTGTGTGTACTCATTAGAATAGCCTCGACGAGGCGATTCTAATGAGTAATCGCAGCATGCATGTTTATTATAGAGCACCGAAAAGATGTCCAAAAATTAACCCCGTTATGCCTCTTGGCAGTAACCATCAGTGGCTCGAACTACCCCTGTCTCGAACATATTTCCGTGGTCCCTAAGGTGTTCGAGTTATTGACGATCGACTGTATGTGTAAGGTCGGTTGTGCCTGATGCTCTGTCTTTGTCGGGCCACTCGCAGTCTAACTGTTGGTTTTCGTTTGCTCCAGCATTTCAGTGGTTTCTTGCTGTTGAGTCCTCACCTTTGTTTCATCTCGTGGTTGTTTGATTTGATTCACGGAGATGTTGCACTGATGAGTCAGGAGGCTTCATGCGGACTGAACAAATTATTTGTCTAAATCGCGACGGAAGTAAGGGCGATGATAGGGGCCACGTAAAATCGATTTAAGCCCCACAGTGGAATTCGTTTCACTAACCGTTCCAAGGCGGTTCTTCTGTCTGTGGTTTATTTTTGTGATGGTTTGTCTTTGAGTGTGTGTATCGCTTATAATATTTTGTTTGGATAGTTAACTGGCCATTTTGTGGGAACGTAACAGTCATTTTGGCTTCTCGCTATTGCTCTTTCCATTAGGGTCTGGTCGTTTCATGTTTGTATTTCGTTTCTGTTGATGTTCTTGATGGGAGCTAAGGGTAAATTGTATCGCTTCTTGATCATTGCCTTCACTTCTACTTTATTGTCTTTATCCTTCCTTCGAAGGCATTACCTTTTTAAAGAAGCTTTTAAATATGTCTTAGAAAGGGCTATCCTTCGGAAGCAAGGAATACCGCAGAACCGTAAAATATGGAGAGTACATATTTATCTTAAAATGCCCCCACCTCCCCCTGTTCTTCATCCAAATGCGGGTTAGATTTTCAAGCTGTCATGAATTATTGATTCTACTATGAAATTTCGAAGATTTTTGCATTCTTAGATTAGGCCTGTTTGGCCGGGCCAACAAAAAATACTTGTTCACTGCATGCTTTTTATACCTTGTTTGAAAGGCATAACCTTTTCATAGCACATTAAACATAATTTCAACAGGTGTTTAAAATGTGTGGCGGCCGTAAAAATCTCCTTGCCTTTCATAATAGTGTGGAATATATTTTATAGTCTTTGGTATGATTGGTACCTCTACCGAATTTTGAAACTTGATTATACCCGATCTACCGGGGTTTGCTGGTCTGGCCGAGAAAAAAAATCTTATTTATCATATGACATCGCGTCTGAGAGTGTTATAACGCCATGAAATATTTTCGATAATCCACTAGTGGATTAAATATGCAAATTAGCTAGATACGTCCCGTAACGTTACATGTACGACGTCCTTAACGACGTCGCGTTCACTAACGGCGGAATATTGACATTCTTGTAAACAATCGTGAATGAAACGCGTTTTAAATGTCATATGATAAATAGAATCTTGATTTCGTGTATATGTATTATTGAATTTATCAAACGAGTTTAGGAAAACGGATAAAATGCGAGGCTATTTATTAAACTCGTTGAGGAAAAGGAATAAAATGCTCGGCAAGCCTCGCATTTTATCCCTTTTCCTAAACTCGTTTAATAAATTCAATAATTCATGAGCACTCATGTAAGATCCTCTATGTCCTTAACGGGCTTTTGGCTCTGTGTTGTAGTCCTTGCTTTAGAGACCATTGCATTTTCATAGAACATTTCAGGTCTACACTACTCTTGCTTACAGCCATAAAACGATTCCTACCCTTCATCATAGATTTTTCCTTGTCTCCTTGATTTACTGATTCTACCATGAAATTTTCAAAATATTTAAGGGTCGGTGAGATGGCCTGGTCGCTCAGGGCTGGCTGGATTGGTTCAGAAAATTAACTTGTACACCCCACATTATTCAGTTCTGTGATGTAGTCCTTGCATCTAAGGATGCCATGAAAACTTTCCTACATAATTTTGACTCCTCTAACACCATGGTTATATAGTAAAACTGAGGTTTATTGGGGCATTCGCTATTTTTACTTATTTCTGATCACAAACATAGTTTGTGGGTACTCGTTTAAATCACCTCACCGAGGCTGATATAAGGGGTACCAACAGACATATTTTGAGCAGGATTATGAAAAACAAGGATTTTTTCCAGAGAATGTTCATGTTTTGGTTCTCAATTTTTGTTCAATATATTCAAACAGACGTGTTTTCTTATTGACCTTGTCAAAGACATACAGACCAGCAAACGGTGAAAACCCATATTAATTGTTTCGCGGAAAAAAACGACAAACGCGAAATCGCCTATTTTCTCCGTGAAACCGTGAGAAAAAATAAATGATTTTCGGCAAAAATCTTTCATTGAAAATGAATTTTCCCGCGTTTCGCGGAGAAAAAAAATGGACTTACGGGAACGTAAAATACCAACTGTCGGCTAATTATTATTTATTCGTTTGTTTGGCGTTTTTTGTTTATTAACGAATGCAAACTGTAGTCATTGTTAAATTATAACCCAGTATTCTTTCATATTATACAGTTACAGTTAAGTAATTTATTTCTCCATTGTATAATCCCTTTCAAAAGTGTCATCACATCAAGAAATAACGTCTATTTATTTTCACCCACTTAAACCCCACTTTTATATAGTACAACTTGGGTTAACAGGGGTATACATTACTTATCTTATTTATTTAAAAAAATAGATTGTGGATACTCGTTAGAACCGCCTCGCCGAGGCGTTCTAAAGAGTAACCACAATCTTAAGCATATAAAAAAAGAATAATTGACAGAATTTTGATCTGAAAATGTTACGATTTTAGTGGTCAAATTTTCAATATATTTGAATAGGCGAGTATTTATTATTTAGGGGTGGATGAGGGACGGGGAAGGAAACTTGGTAGCGCAAATAATGATTGTTCATAAATGGGTGCGAATGGTGCATCAGCATGTTAATAAAGACCATGTAATGAATAACCCACTATTCCTAATTTTACATGAATATAGAGAGAACTGGAGTTTACAAGGTATACATTTTCCTTAGTCTGTTCCTTAACGTACAATGTTGGATGTGAGTGTTCGTTACAACTGCCTCAGTGAGAGGTTGCTAATGAGAAGTAGAAGTAAAACAAAGATCAAGAATCGATACAATTAACTTACCCCACCCACCAAAGACACCAAAGGAAAAGAAACCCAAACGTTAAGCGGCAAGACCATAATGGAAACCAAAACAAAGGAAGGCCATAAGGACAGTTACTTTCCCACAAAATGGCCATATGACCATCCAAAATAAAAAGACACAAGTGATAGTTTGTTTGTCGTTAATTCTACTGGCCTTCCCCCAGGTATTAGACTTCCTGCCTTGCCGTGGCCCTGGGGGCTCAATTCCCAATGGACACATTGCCGCTGTGGTTTCTGTGCCCTCTGGGAAGAACTAAAGGAAGTACCACCCGTTTGCCGTGGGTGACGTCCTGTAAGCCGGAAGAAGGGATCCTGGAGGTTGAGGATTACCTGAGGTTGCGGTGCTTCAAGTACCCAACACGCCTCTTTGGACTGGCTTTTCGGTGTAGACGGGTGGCCGTGCGGTCCGGCACGGTCAATCGGCTGGTCGCGCCCAGCCCTAGAGATACGGCTTTGCTTTTTTCTTTAACTCTTTTTGTATCTTGTATCCTGATACCAACCATATGCCCATTTACCTTACCCTTTTCTGTCTTTTTATCTCTAGAAGGCGGTGGCTAAACGGATCAATCGTGTAGGCATTTTGTTTATACGAGTATATCTCACGTGTATCTCTAACACCTGCGAATTGGATAACCACACCATTATGGTGTTCCCTTGTAGGGCTCCACGGAGGGCTGAGAGAACTTGGAACGAAACTAGAATTTTTTCCTTATGGCAAATGGAAAATATATAACCGCAACGCACCTAACCGCAACGCACCTTAACGTAAAAAAGACGTGGAGTCATCCGAATCGGATGAACCCAGTCAGCAGTCAAGTCAGCAGTCTAGTAAGCAGTCTGAAACTCCAAAGCTCAACAATTTTCCACACTTCTTGGTGATGACATCACGTGATGATACACGTACGGTGTCAGATTTATCACCTTTTGTAATCGAAAAGAGTATAGTGTCCATTGCCGAATATCCAAAAAGTATCAAAAAGCTGAAGTCGAGAGAGAACAGCAGGTCAAAAGCCTGCTTGGTACCATAAAGCTATTCGATCTCAACGTCAAATTATCGTTGCACAAAACACTCAATTCATGTAACGGTGTCATCCGCAGCCCAGAGCTTCGTCCGTTCAACAATACCGAGATTATTGCGAATTTAATAGATGATGGCGTCATTGGTGTACGTAACATCCAAGTTCGTAGATGTGGTGTATTAAAGCCAACAAGTACCTACAGGTTGACATTTAATACACCAGTTCTGCCCAAGAAAATAAAATATGCATATCTGTCTGTTAACGTAGAGGTGTATATACGAAACCCTCTCAGATGTTATCATTGTCAGGTTTTTGGTCACCACAAAAGCAGTTGTCAGAAGAAACAACTCTGTCCAAACTGTAGTGAAGAAAAACATGTCGATATGCATCAAAGTAGAAGTAAAACAAAGATCAGGAATCGATACAATTAACTTACTCCACCCATCAAAGACACCAAAGGGAAAGAAACACAAACAATAAGCGACCAGACCATAATGGAAACCCAAACAAAGGTTAGCCATAAGGACAGTTTCTTGTCCACAAAATGGCCATATGACCATCCAAAATTAAAAAAGTGATACACACAGTAAGAAACAAACAACAATATAGATAAATCGCCACAGAAGAACGCCTTGTAACGGTCAGTGGAAAGATTTCCACTGGGGGGCTTAAATCGATTTTATGTGGCCACAATCCTCGCCCTTACTTCCATCGCGATTTAGACAAATAATTTGTTCAGTCCGCATGAAGGCCTCCTAACTCATCAGTGCAACATCTCCTTGAACACAAATGATCAAAGAACCACAGAGGTTAGACAACGGTGAGGACTCGACAGCAAGAAACCACTGAAGTGCTGGAGCAAAAGAAAACCAACAGTTAGACTCCGATGGGCCCGACCCAGAACAATTACAAGAATGAGGCCAAATGCGTCAATTGTGGTGACAAGCATGCTGATTTCTCTCGAGATTGTCTGGCATGGCAAAAAGAAAAAGAAATACTCACTGTCAAATACCAAAGGGGAATAACATTCCCAGAAGCGCGAAAAATTGTTGATGAGCGATACACAACACCAACCACCAGTTACGCCAGCATCACAGAGGGTGCTTGTGTAAAAGTTTCCAGCTCCGCAACACAGGCTGCTGAATCATACATAGCTGAACTAAAAATCTGGTGCATGGAGTAAATCCACTCCAGCATCACAAAGTTCAACCAATTTATCAAATGGCGCAATCCAGGTTGCTCCGAATCGGTCGACAGCCACCGTACCGAAGCCAGCGCCGCATGCAAAATAGAAACTCGATTCAGGTCGAACTAATAAGGGATCAGAAGATCCGAAAAAACAACACATGTCTCAAAAGTAAACAGACAGACAACGTAAAATAGAAAGAGATAATATAAAATTCCAGAACAGATTCGGATCTTTGAGTGACAGTGATATGGAGTTCACTGAAACTCCATCATCGCTAAGCGGCAATAACAGATCGAGATCAGCAACACCTAGAGGTGGTTGTAGCAGATCTATATCACCAATTGCTGCTCCAAAATAGTTTCTAGTCTTAATCTCTTCATAAAATGGAATTAAAACACAAAATAATACAATGGAATTGTCGAGGTCTTAAATCAAATTATAATGAACTCTTATTACTTATTTCGTTATTAAACCAATCGGTTTTTTGTTTGCAAGAAACTTATTTAAAAACAGATGACAACATTGATGTCAGGGGTTTCAATAGATACAACTATATCTATTCTGATGGTAACAGACCATCTGGTGGCAGTTCAATTTTTGTTTAATCATGTTTACCACAGAGAGATCAAATTAAAAACAGACCTACAAACTGTAGCAGTATCGGTTTCTCTGGATAAAGAAACTACAATTTGCTCTCTATACATCCCATCCTTATTTTTTAAATCCCGAACACCTTGACTCTTTGCTGAGTCAACTTCCATCGCCATATCTCTTAGTTGGCGACTTCAATGGTCACAATATTCTATGGGGCTGTAAAGATATCAATAACAGAGGAGCACTTGTTGAACATTTTATTGCAAAGAGCGACCTTTACTTGATGAGTGATAAATCTTATACTTACCTTCACCCTGCGACAGGTCATTTGTCTTCTTTTAATCTCTCTTTGTGTCACCCATCTATCTTTTTGGACTATGACTGGTCTGTTCATGATCATCAGTGCGGAAGTGATCACTTCCCTTCTATAATTGAGAGCGTAAACGAACCACATGAGGACTGTAACCAGAAATGGAAAATGAATAAAGCCGACTTGGAACTATTCCATAATTTATGTGAAGAAGAGGTATCAGATGATCACTCAAATGAATCATCTGACATTGTTTCTGATTTCACAGATACACATGTTAATATATCAGAACGCATTCCAAAGACCTCCACAAATACTAAGAAAAGCAAGCCTTGGTTTAATAATGACTATAAAGAAGCTATTCAAAAGCGAAAACAGGCTCTAAATAAGTTCTGCAAAAGTCCCACTTCAGAAAAGCTAAACACATAAAAGTTTATAGAGCTAAAGCTCGGCGAACAATCCCAACCTCCAAACGAAAGTCATGGAGAGAATATGTCTCCTAATTGAACTACAAAACCCCCATTAAAAAGGTTTGGGGTATGGTACGAAAACTTTCAGGGAAAACAAAGTCACCGCGAAATTATTCTGACACTTTCAGAAATTTCAAAAAGGGCCAAGAGAAAAGAAATCTTAACCTCAAATCCCTCAATCACGAAGAATACAACAAACTTTTAACGTATCCGAACTAGTGGAAGCCATTGAAAAATCACACGATACAGCAACCGGCACCGACGAAATTCATTATCAGATGCTTAAGCAACTGCCAAAAAGTTCTCTTTCAACACTTTTAGATATCTTTAATAATATTTGGGAAACGGGGATCTGTCCTGAGAGCTGGCGCTTTGCTACAGTTGTACCAATTCCAAAACAAGGAAAAGATCATGCAGAACCTACGAATTATGGTCCGATAGCTTTGACAAGTTGTTTGTGTAAAACATTGGAGAGAATGATAAATAAGAGATTAGTCTGGTACTTGGTTTCCAACAACCTCATTTCAGAATATCAGTCAGGTTTTCGTTTGGAAAGTAGTACCAACGACAATTTAATAAGACTAGAAACATTTAGACGAAATGCTTTTATTAACAGAGAACACGTAGTAGCTGTCTTTTTCGACTTAGAGAAAGCATATGTTGCCACATGGCGTTATGGAATATTGAAAGATCTCCATAACTTCGGCTTAAGGGGAAGACTTCCGAGTTTTATTCAAAGCTTTTTAGGTGAGCGTGTATTTCAAGTGCGCGTGGAATCTACCCTGTCAGATCTCTGTGAACAAGAGCAGGGTGTCCCACAAGGTAGTATTCTCTCAGCTATGCCTTTTAACATCAAAATAAATAATATTGTACAATGTTTGGACGACAAAACAGACTGATGTTGAATGTTGATGATGTTGTATATGTTACCGTTCAAAAATATGAAAACAATTGAACGAAAGTTACAACAAAATTTAAAACGAATAGAAGAGTGGACTGATAAAAATTGTTTCAAGTTCTCCAAGTCGAAAACGCAGTGTGTTCATTTTTGTAAGCTACGGAAGAAACACGACCATCCTACCCTGTTTTAATACGGATCACAGATTCCTGTCGTTGAAGAAGCCAAATTTCTTGGGGTCATATTTGATCAAAAGTTATCTTTTATTCTCCATATTAAATATCTTTGAATCTTTTAAAAGTTTTAGCTCATACAAGTTGGGGAGCAGATCGGTACACTTTATTGCATCTTTACCGGTCTCTGATAAGATCTAAATTAGAGTATGGGTCTGTTGTTTACGGTTCTACCTGTCTTATGTAAAATCTTTGGATACTATCCATCACCTAGGCATTCGTCTGGCTATAGGAGCCTTCTGTACTTCCCCCGTATTAAGCCTTTATGTAGAAGCAGGTGAACCATTTTTATCTTCGCGCAGAGAGAAACTTTCTCTTCAGTATGCTATCAGACTTGCTGCTAATCCATCTAACCTGGCATTCAAAATATCATTCCCACCTGAATTTGTAGATATGTATGAAACTAAACCCACAGCAATCAAACCTTTTCGATTACGTGTATTACCACTGCTAGAAAATTCAGGTATCGAGCTTAAAAATATTTAAAAACATGAAACCGCCGAAGTTCCATCTTGGTGTATTAAACAACCTTCTATTCTGTTCAACTTACATGATGATCAAAAATCCGAATCAAATCCAATACTTCTCAAACAAAACTTTCAGGTACTGCAGTCACGTTACAATGATTACATGCAGGTCAATACTGATGGTTCCAAAGAAGGAGAGATACACACCAAACATTGCGCATTCCAGATGGTTCATCTATTTTTACAGCTGAAGCCAAAGCAACAGACCTAGCTTTAGATTTTATCAGTTCTTCAACAATTCAAAAGGCAATTATATTTTCGGATTCACTTTCTGTGCTTAAGGCTTTAGACTATTCATCATCCAAAAATCCTCAAATACAAAAATTGATCGAAAAACATCACGAAATTTCTAAAACTCATCAAATGTTGTTTTGTTGGCTTCCGAGCCATTTTGGCATTGTGGGCATTGAGTATGCTGACAAGAAAGCAAAGGAATTGCTCAATCTTGATCCGTCTATTTTTAAAATGCCTTTTAATAATTTTAAACCATTTATCAACAGATACATCTTGTCGGAATGGCAAGGCGAATGAGATCGTGAAATAGATAACAAACTCGATGCAATTTAACCTGGCGTCGGAACAAAATGCTTCCCTCCACAGTTTTCCAGGAAAGAGGATGTAGTATCAACACGATTACGCATTGGCCATACTAGAGTTACTCACTCTTATATTTTAAATGGTGATGATCAACCTTCTTAAAAGTAATTGGACCTTTTCATATAATTTAACTGTTTCAGATTTTTATACATATCATACTGACAGTTTTACTTTTAGAATTCTCATAATTCTTCATGCCGTTTAGTCATTAACCGCTTGACGCTTATGACCCACAAAGAGGGTTGACGCGTCGTTAAACACGAAATCATCATCATCATCTACTGGCGTTCCCAATCACGGATAAATTACAAATAAATATATATATATATATATATAAATAAATAAAAAAAATAAATAAATAAAACTAGCAAAATACTGTTTTAAATTAGTTTATTCAGTTGTTATTCATCATGTGTCTGCATCACACTTCTAACCTGAAAATAAAAAAAAGAAAAGCGTTATCTTTAGAATATCACATATATGGTTTTTAAAAATAATTTCCCAATGCTCAGTGCCAACCCAGGATCTCCTACCCAGCGATAGGATTAAAATCGAAAGTACAGGGGGTTTGACAGAGAATTTTAAATATGACGTCACTGCACTTGACTTGGCGTAACGAAAAGTCATTATTTCGCCATCAAAATATGACTGCGAAATATAATATCCCGACGTCGAGGATCCTGTCGTGCTGAACTAATATTCCTATCTCTTAAATGTCCCATTACGGGCCAGTTTGTTCCATATATCGTTTGAACTTTGGTCAGTTTATAAGACTGATATGCTTATATTCTAGGTGAAAAAAGCAGCTTTTGATCTGTCTTCAGTTTGCACTTCCTCGTAATCTTAAAAAAGAAAATACTTAATGATTTATTTGAATGGACATTTCATGGGAAGAGTCCTGCGTCAGATGTGCGTGAAGCTCTCACCTTTCTAATTGACAATATTTACATAAGATTTGGTACTAAGATATTTAGACACATTGTGGATATTCCGATTGGTACGAATTGTGCAACCCTTGTGGCTGATCTGTTCTTTTTTTTTTTTTTCCTATACAAGAAACATCATGATGTTAGTTTCCGTTGAAAACCAATCTGAAATTAACTAATTCGATGGTTTGATTAGTCAAATTTAACCCCCAGAAATTCAGTTAAAAAAAGCATATTCTTCTCATACCCAGGCCCCGTTTGTGGATTTAAATCTGTCGATTGTAGATGGGTTTGTTTTCTGCAAAATTTATGAAAACTCGATGATTTTGATATTAAAATTGTACATTTTCCTTTCTTGGATGGTGCTTTTCTACGTGCGGCATCCAATCATGAAAACAAGCCTATATAATTTTGACCCTCTCGAACCCCAATTTCATATAGTAAAACTGGGGTTTTTAGGGGTGAACCTTATTTTCCTTATTTCTGCTCTGAAATATAGATTGTGGGTACTCGTTAGAACCGCCTCGATGATGCGGTTCTAACGAGTACCACAATCAATATTTTAGGCAGAAATAAGAAAAATATCACAATTTTTCATCTTAAAATTTTCTCTTTTTTTTCGGCGATTAAGGTTACAGTGTATGCTATGGTGTTTATATTTCGCAAGTAATTCGTTTTGCCAGAATGTCTAGACATGTACCTGACTTCAACACTCGAAATGAATTGTTAACTCCTACACTCCTTATTCATGGTTATCGTTCTCATAAACTACTCAAAGCCTTCTCAAGATTTTATTCGCGTCACCCCAATTTAATTTCAAAATTCTATATCTGACTTAAATCTCTTTGGCAACAAGGTCTATCGGAACCCGAATTTTATGGTGATTTAGCATATAAATTCAGAAAGTATATACTTGCAATGACTTCAGCACCCAACTTCCTAATATCATTCTTCCATATAAAAGATTGTGTACAATATAAATGTTATACGACAGACTGCATGCATGCTAGTTTAAAATACATTCCTTCCCACTTTACTTGCACGCCGGTGGGTCAGGCCTTAGATTCTTTGAGAATTTGAAATAATTTAATTGTATGTAATATTGGTTGGTGCTTGATGCCCTGTCTCACGTGGGACCACCGGAGCCTAACTGTAGTTTTGGTGTGTGTTTTTGCTCTAGCATTTCAGTGTTTCTTGCTGTCGAGTCCACACCGTTGTTTCATCTCTGCGGTTTTGTGTTCTCGGAGATGAAGCACTGATGAGTTAGGCGGACTGAACAGATAATATGTCTAAATAGCGACGGAAGAAAGGGCGAGGACTGCGGCAGCGTAAAATCCATTTAAGCCATTGACAATACCTATTTCGATGGTTTGATCAGTCAAATTTAACCCCAAACACTTCAGTTAAATAAATTCTTCTCTTATTCTACCGAGGCCCCGTGTTTGGATTTAAATCTGTCTTTTTTAGATTGGTTTGTTTCTATCAAACATTATGATAAACGCGATGATTTTGATTTTGAGATTGTAAATTTTCCTTTTATTTAATTTATTCGATTTGCCAGAGTGTGTAGTCATGTAACACTCTTAATAAATTGTTAACGGCTAAACTTCTTAATCAGGGTTATCGGTACCACAAATTTTATGGACGTCATTCTGATTTAATTAAAAAATTCAATATTGGACTTAAATCGTTTCTGCAACAAGGTCTATCAGAACCCGAACTCATTCTTCGATATAAAAAGGTTGGGTACACCATAAATGTTATACGACATACTGCATGCATGGTAGTTAACCCAATCACGGATGACAACTTTGCTTTCCTCTTTAATTGCATGCCGGGGGTCAGGCCTCAGATTCTATGACGGTTCTAGCGTAAAAGCGTATGTTGTTTGGTACAACATTGTCTGTGGTCGGGACTATCGGAGTCTAACTGTTGGTTTTCTTTTGCTCCAGCATTTCAGTGGTTTCTTGCTGTCGAGTCCTCACCGTTGTTTCATCTCTGTGGTTGTTTGATTTTTTGTGTTCACGGATATGTTGCACTGATGAGTTAGGAGGCCTTCATGCGGGCTGAACAAATTATTTGTCTTAATCGCGACGGAATTAAGGGCAAGGATTGTGGCCACGTAAAATCGATTTAAGCCCACCTCCCCCCCCCCCCCCCCGTGGAAATGGTTTCCGCTGGCCGCTCCGAGACGGTTCTTATATTGCGGTTTAGTTTTTTAGTTTTCTTATGTTTTGTCTTTGGGTGTTTGTGTCGCTTATATTAATTTATTTTGGATAGCCTATCGGCTATTTTGTGGCAAAGTAATGTCCTTTTGGCTTTCCGCTATTGATGTTTCATTATGGTCTGTTGTTTCATGTTTGTGTTTCTTTGCCTTTGGTGTCTGTGATGGGAGCTGTTGGTTAAACTCATCTACTCCTGATCATTGCCTCAACTTCTGTTTTTTGTAATCGATTTTACTAGGCCACAATCCTCACCCTTACTGCCGTCGCGATTTAGACAAACACTTTGTTCAGTCCACATGAAGTCCTCAGTGCAACATCTCCGAGAACACAACATGATTAACCACAGAGATGGAACAACGGTGAGGACTCGACAGCAAGAAACCACTGAAATGCTGGAGCAAAGGAAAACCAAACGTTAGATGGGCCCAACAAGAGACAGAGCATCAGGCACCAACCAATATTACACAGAATTAGATTCTCTCTAATTCTCAGTAAGCCTTTACGCTGGAACCGTCATATAATCTTAGGCCTGACGCACGGGCACACGGGAACATATTGTTTTATAAAACGACCCCAAAAGCGAATATTTAATTTTCGTTCACGTGGGCTTTAGAAAATTTCGAAAGAACATTCATCATGGCTGAACTTCCTGGGATGTGTTTATACGCCAGTTCACATGTTCGTATTGACGCAACTATGATGAGATCGCCAAGGTACTTGATATAATCTGATACTCTAAACATACATCATAAATCGCACCATTAGATTCTCACAGAAGCAAGATCTAATATATTTTTTCCATTTAATGTCGCATGCTATTTTGTGAAAACTTTTTCGTCAAGGGGCCGAACAACACCATAGCTAAACCATTGGATTATTATGCCAAGGCACCATAGCTAAAACATGGGATTATTACGTGAAGGCAAATTTTATCCGCGAAAGTTAATGTGATTTTACGTCATAATTACCTTATTGCAATAAATTTATATTTATTTTGAACTCTTCTATTAGAATTCCAACAGCTGTCACGGGTACATAAAAACAAGTTGGCTGCTTTCAAAAAGCATCCAATAGGTTTGGTCTTGTCAGTCTACATTCTGATTTGAGCCAGCCGATATCATTATCCCACGTAATGCATTTTTTAAATAAAATAATAAACTTTACTTGTTTAATACAAAACGTGTATATAAAATTTCGAAGTCTGTGACCTTGGTATCAGGAGGGGTAGGTAGTGATGAGTATTCTGTTGTAAATTGTTTGACGCCATGGTAAGCATAAACTAAATGTAACTTACAAATGGTTTACACATGTATAGCACAAAAATTTAACCAAACGAAAATGTAAACCGAATTTTCCAAAGGATCATAACTCTGTTAATATTTGGTGGACAGTAATTATCGAAACTTAAGGCACATCTTCACATCTTAGCCTTACTACATACACATTTTAGGCTTGATCGGATGAAAACTGTATAGTACGGAAACGACAAAAATAGTTTACGAACAGACGGACGGACAGCAACCCCAAAACTTAATATGACGTTGTTTTTTTTTGTTGTTGTTTTTCAAACGGGCGTATTAAAAGATTTTTCTTAAGTTATCAGGCCTTCTATAGGGCCTTGGTTATCTATTTCATTTGTTGTTAACGCCCCTGTTAACACTGTATGAGTCTTTTTTGAGACATTGCTTTCAAATTTGTGGGACTTTTACTCAGTACTGAGATAAAACGAGCAGCTAAAATTCCTTCTCAAGTCCTGTCGCCCAATGAAACTAAATGGTTGAAATGCATCAACGGTCCGACTCGAGCCACTTTTCCTGGGCAGGCTTAGAACTTCTAGGCGATTTAACACAACTATGTGCGGCCGGTATCAGCACTGCGTGGAAGCATCATGCAGCCCAATCTATTTCTTCAATCCCCGATGGACGGGGGCCGATCAGACCTTGGGGCAATATATTGGACTGCATGAGCTGAAACCGACTGAACTTTGAAGTATTGCTGAACCGCCTAAGAAGATCTAAGCCTGCCCAGACAAATTGTTATGAATCAGAGTGTATCTTAAACATCGGCAGTTTCTTTAAGCGATACCTCCGCAAAAACCTGAAATTTGCAATCCTTTTGTATATCTTTCGGGCTAACAATTTAATTGTAAAAGAAACTGATTAGTAAAACGTCAATTATTGAGTGGGAATAAAGAACACCACTCTCGGCTTATCAGATACGAATGCGCCAAAAAGTCTTTTAACAACTCAGTCTGTAACTGGTGGCAGGTCACTTAGGAGTCTTGAAGTTTTTAAACAGAAGCTATTGCTATCTGTGCTGGGCTCAAGAACAATAACAACGACCCATCAACGTTATGACTTTGTTCCGCTCCCTAAATATCGACCTTGGCACTGACGTTAATTCTAGTAGCAAAGACATGGACATGGTTTTACACACCCAGCGATCTTTTTGTGCCCCCGCATCGAATGATGCCGGGGGCATAGTTTTCCGTACGTGCGTCCGTGGGTACGTGCGTACTTGCGTCCGAATGTACGTCCTTCTGTACGAAAGTGTGTATGTACGTACGTACGTAATCCTGTTGGACTCCGGTAAAGGTTTTTGTACAAGGTAGAACTTTAGCTCATATTTTCCAAACCATACAATAGATTTGGTGTATATTTAGTATGCTGATAGATATAGGTCCAAAGTTTTATTCAGCGATGCCCCCACTCATACCCGTGACCTCAAGGTCAAGTCACAAACTTAGAAATTTCTAACGTTTAAGACCCAGGTTAAGGTATTTGTACCAGGTAGAACTTGAGCTCATATTTTCAAAACCATTCAATGAATTTGGTTTATATTTTGTATGATGGTAGATATAGGTCCAAAGTTTTATTCAGCAATACCCCCATCCATACCTATGACCTCAAGGTCAAGGTCATGGACTTTGAAATTTTTAATGTTTAAGACCCAGGTTTAGGTATCTGTACCAGGTAGAACTTGAGTTCATATTTTCCAAACCGTGCAATGAATTTGTTTCATAACCGGTATGATGATACATATAGGTCCAAAGGTTTATTCAGCAATACCCCCACAAGGTCAAGGTCACAGACGTAGAAAATTATTAATGTTTAAGACTCAGGTTAATGTATTTGTACCACGTTGAACTTGAACTTTTATGATTCATTTGCTTCATATTTGGTTTGATGATAGCTGCAGGTCCAAAGTTTTATTCAGTAATACCCCCACCCATGTCTATGACTTCAAGGTTAAGGTCGCAGACATAGAAATTTTCAAATTTAAGTATGTTAATAGCTTATATTTTCCAAACTGTACAATGGATTTGCTTCATATTTGGTATGACAATAGTTGCAGGTCAAAAGTTTCATTGAGCCATACCCCCCACCCCTTACCTCAAGGTCAAGGTCACAGACATAGAAATTTTTTATATTATATTTTTTTGAGATTTCATATTTCCTGAACCATGTGATTGATTTGCTACATATTTGGAATGATGATAGATACAGGTCAAAAGTTTCATTCAGTCATAATCCCACCCTGCCCCATGACCTTAAGGTCAAGGTTGCAGACTTAGAAATGTTGAATGTTAACGTTTGTAAGAGCTCATATTTTCCAAACCATTTGATGGATTGAGTTCCTATTTGGTATGTTGATAGTTATTTTTCCAAGGTTTAATCAGCCATACACCAACCTATGTCAATGACCTAAGGAGGGGGTGGGGGAGGGGGTGGGTGAGGAAGGCTCCTGGGCGGAGGCATTTGTGTTGTATTGACACATTTCTAGTTACTTTTTGGTTTTACGATCCTTTCGAGATTATTTCACTCACATCCGTAAGCGGTTTACCAGATCAGTGCGCAATCTGTCGCCAAAAACTGACCCCTGCCCTTCGTGAATCAGCGGAAGGGAGAGAATGACTATAGAAAAGATTTCATGATCAATCGCCACGAAAGAATGTTGCCGACCCCGGTAGGTATCGAACCCGAGTCTTCCTTATCACCAGTCAGACTGCATCCGACTGAGCTACCGCAGCCAGCCACACTTTGTGAGTAGTAGTAGTTATGTTCTGTTGTTTTTCGTTTCCATGGCCCTATGGACTTACTCCATAATGGCATTACAAGACGTAAACTTTGCGAAAATGACTGCGGCTGTTATAAGTTCCCCATAAGGGAAATAGATACGCATTAAGGGGGTGGGGCTACTCCTTCAAAAGTAGTTTCTCTTTGGATATGTCTAAGGGGTAAACTCTTAAAGGAAAGAATTTGCTCCTGGGGAGCAAATTCTTCCCTTTTAGAGTAGACCCCTTGAGGAGCAAATTCTTCCCCTGTTAGAGTAGACCCCTTTTTCAGTTGGACAGAGCCGACAGAGTAGCAACCATAAGGTCCTTAAAGTTGTATTTCCATCACGAAACCATGCCTATAGAATTGGGATCCCCTTTAATATGACCCCTTGAGGAGCAAATTCTTCCCCTGTTAGAGTAGACCCCTTTTTCAGTTGGACAGAGCCAACAGAGTAGTAACCATAAGGTCCGTAAAGTTGTATTTCCATCACGAAACCATGCCTATAGAATTGGGATCCCCTTTAATATGTTCTATAAAAGGGTTATCCTTTGGAAGCAAGGAATACACCACAGAACTGAAAAATATGGTGTGCACTTGTTTTCTTGGCCAGACTAGCTAGTTTCGGCCAATTAGGCCTCATTAGTGACCTTAACATATTTTCAAAATTCCACAATGGAATCAATAATCCCAAAGGACAAGAAAATATAATCTACACTATGATGTAGGGCAGGGAGACGTTTTACCGCCGCCACACATTCCCACACACCAGTTGTAGTGAAGTTAAATATGTTCTATAAAAGGGCTATCCTTTGGAAGCAAGGAATACACCACGGAACTGAAAAATATAGAGTGTACATGTTTTCTGGACCAGACTAGCTAGTTTCGGTCAATTAGGCCTCATCAGTGACCCTCAGATATTTTCAAAATTCCACAATGGAATCAGTGATCCCTAAGGACAAGAAAATATAATCTACACTTTTATATAGTAAAGCTCGGGTTTGCAGGGGTATACATTAATTTCCGTATTCATGCATTAAGACACTAGATTGTGGGTACTCGATAGAATCGCCTCGTCGAGGCGTTTCTGTCGACTCCCCGCAATCTATGTTTTGAGCAAAAAAGGCAAATATTCCAATTTTTCTTTTTAAAATTTCTTTTTCTTTGGCCAAAAAATGACATTGTATTTGTATAGGTGTGTTTCGAAATACGGTAAAAATGGTAGACTTACTGCCACACCTGCCAGGTGTATCCATTTCCCTTAAGATTTTTATTGTTGGAGTTGAAACGCTTGCTTTTCGGCGTGTTTCGCTCTTCAGACAGGCTGTTGCAGTATAGTATTGCATCATCGTTATTGGTTTGTTTGATTTGATGTTTAATGTTAAAGTTGATTGGTTGATCGTGTCACGTGCCCCTCCATGGAACAGTGACAATCTGACCATTAGACCCGGTTTGCCCGCCTCATGGCGACCAAACCAATTATACACAATTGCTGAATAAATACTTTTGAAACCAGTTATTATGCGTAATTTCTATTAATAGTGCTTTCCCTTTAGTCAATTGCTGGTTTCCGGATGAATCAAGTGCATACTTTTAAAATAAGTTTGAAAAGGTACATAAGGTTTGTCATCGCTCCAGACGGGAGGAATGGATCGATGAATAGAGTTTCATGGTAGCAAACATTAACTTTTGCAACATTTACAAGCTAAATTTATGTTCAGGCAAGCTCATTTCTCCTCGCAACACTCATAAAAAGCTTTAGGGCAGATCGTCAAATAAGAGTGATAATTGTAAACATCCAAACGCGTAGCCAATGAACGTATCGCAGATATGAAGCCTGTAACCAGATTTATGTCACAAACTGTCAATATTTCATCGAGGGATATAATAGTTTTAGCGATGTTTGTTTGTTTGTATTTGAGTTTAACGGTCAAGTCAACACTGATTAGGTCATTTTTGAGCCGGTAAGTTTACCTAACCACACTTTTCCTAGGCAGGCTTATACGTAAGCGGTTAACAGGTACAGTTCACTGACAACTGCCCTTCTTGAATCAGCGGAAGGGAGAGAATGACCGTAGAAAAGATTTCATGATCAATCTCCACGAAATAATGTTGCTGACCCCGGCAGGTATCGAACCCGCGTGTCCCTGACCACCAGTCAGACGCGCATACGACTGAGCTACCGAGGTCTTAGCGACGAGTTTCAAGTGATTTGTTCAATATTTCTCTTTAAACCACAACCTTTATTTTTATCTATTAATCCCCCGCCGTGAAGCGTAGCGTCCGCACTAACGAAAGGACATTAAGGGGACAAATATTTGGACATTTTGACAATTAAGTAGTCAGTCATTCGTGAGTCCATCCATACTAATTCCGTAATGTTGGCACTTAAGTGACAAAAATTGGCCCGTGCGTGGCTTTAGATAATTTGCCGCTTAAGTAGTCAATATGTTGACGCCTAGCCACGTATAGATCCATTCGTGAGAACGTCCATCTATCTGTCCGTCTGTCCATTTGTCCGTCTGCCTGTCTGTCTGTTACACTTTCTTGTCCGCTGAATATCTCCTGAACCCTTCAATAGATTTTCATTAAACTTTCGTAAAGTATTCGTCTGACTGAGCTGATGTGCAGAACTCATCAACGGACCATGCCGAACAAAGGTCAAGGTCACAGTTGAAGGTCACGGGTTTGAAACATTGAATTTTGTGTCCGTTCTATATCTCCTTAACCCTTGGAAGGATTTTCAATCAACTTTGGTCAAATAATATTTTAGTAAATAAACCATGCCGACTCAAGTCAAAGGTCATATTTTAAGGTCAAGCGTTTGATACTCTGAATTTTGTGTCCGTTCCAAATCTCCGTTACCCCTGCAAGGCTTCCCATTAAACGTTGGTCTATTAACCCCCCCCCCCCCCCAGTGAGCTAATGTGCATAACCAATAAATGAACTGTGCCGACTTAAAGTCAAGGTCACATTTGAAGGTCACGAGTTCAAAACTTTCAATTTTTGTGTCCGATCAATATCTCCTCTACCCCTTAAAGGATTTTCATTTAGCGTTAGTCAATTGTCCCCCTCGGTGAGCTCATGTGGATATCTCACAATCGAATCATACCGATACCAAGTCAAGGTCACATTGGAAGGTCACGAGTTTCAAACTTTGAATTTTGTGCCCGTTCCATATCTCCTTTACCCTTCAAAGAATTTTCATTAAACTTTGATCAAACATTCTTTTTTGTGAGCTGATGTGCAGAACTAATAAATAAACATTGCCGACTCAAGGTCAAGGTCACAGATAAAGGTCAGTAGTTTGAAACTTTGTATTTTGTGTCTGTTCCATATCTCCTTTACCGCTGCAATGATTATCATTGAACTTTGGCCAACTATCCCCGTCAGTGAGGTGATGTGCAAAACCGATAAATGAACCATGCCGACTTAACGTCAAGGTCACATTTGAAGGTCACGAGTTAAAAACTTTGAATTTAGTGTACTTTCCATATCTATATCTCCTTTACCCCCCCCCCCCAAAAAAAAAAAAAAAAAAAAAAAAAAAAGATTTTCATTAAACGTTGGTCAATTATCCCCCTCAGTGAGCTCATGTGCAGAGCCCATAAATGAATCATGCCGACACCAGGTCAAGGTAAATTGGAAGGTCACGATTTTTAAACTTTGAATTTTGTGACCTTTCCGTATCTCCTTTATCCTTCAAAGGATTTTCATTAAACATTGTTAAAATGTCCCCCTCAGTGAGCTGATGTGCGGAACACATAAATAAATCATACAAACTCACGGTCAAGGTCACAGTTGAAGGTCACGAGTTTAAAACTTGGAATTGCATGTCCGTTTCATACCTCCTTTAACCCTGGACGGATTTTCCTTAAACTTTTGTGAAATATATCCTACAGTACGCTGTTGTGAAAAACCTATAAATAAACCATGCCGACTCAAGGTCAAGGTCTAAGGTGAAGGTCACAAGGTTGACCCTTGATACAAAGTGCGGCTTGGGATCTGGCTGTCCTTCAGACTGCGTTCTTATTAATTTATTAATCAATTTATTAGTGTCTTTCGCCTTTATCATTTTACAAGCCCTGTTCAATATACTGCAAATCGAGATGTCAGTATTTTATGAGAATAATGTCTTTCTTTCTTTCTACTTATACTTCGATCGGTTACATTTGACCATTACTCGCAGGTGTACGTTACATACACACCAGGTTTGCAGGATGAAAGCCTACACAGTAATCATGCAGTTACGGCAGGGGTCTTTAACCTGCACTTGAAATGATTCTCCCTTCACAGGGAGCCCCCAATTAACGTCCCGATCCGAAGGACGGTGTACTTTATGACAGTAATCCCTGCAAATGATGCATATGTTGGTTACAAATGTAAGAAGAAGACACGTGCGAGAAGTATACGTCACCTTGCAGTTTTTACAAAACTGTTACCCACCAATAAGCATTGGGTGTTTTGCAGTTTTGAGATATAAAAAATATGTTTGACAAAAAATTATGTAAACTTAATTGAGATTTTACCCGAAAAAAATAAATGACACATTTAAAATTACAGTAGCTAGCGTTAACGATTGGTCTTAGTTTGTTCCCTTTCGTTTTATTCTACCTCTTTACATGACACAAGCGTGTTCAGTCAGCCACAAAAATCAACTTATCTATCTACTTGCTATCCCAATTATTTCAATGAAGGCATGTTTATCTCTCCATACACAGAGAGGACTTCTTTTATTGTGTCAAGAAATGTGTAAAAACGACAAGGTTGTTTCCTGAATACAAAATATGCCTTGGTTTTGTTTCTTTGATTTGAGGTGTAACGTCCCCGTCAACACTGTAAAGGTCATTCTTGAGACGTTGCTTCCAAGTTTGTGAGACTTTTACCCGACATTGAGATGAAATGACACCTCAAGCCCTGTCGCCAAATGAAACCAATAGGGCTTATTAGCATGGACGGTCCGCCTCCCACCGCGGTTCCTGGACAGGCTTAGATCCACTAAGCTGTTTACCAGTACTGGTGTGCGGGCCGGATTCAGCTCTGCGTGGAAGCATCATGCAGCCCGTATATTGCTTAAAGCCCCTATGGGCGGGGGCGAAAATGTGCCTTGGTGGAAAACAGTTTGTATGAATTTAGCACAACAAATCAAAATTTGTAAACCTGGTCCACCTTAATGGAGCAATTTACTACTCAGTGATTTCTTTTTTTTTTTTTTTTTTTTTTTTTTTTCGTTGTTAGTAATGTGAAATTCCAGTTTGATACAGAAAGTTTGACATTTTTCAGGTGAGTGAAGAAAAAAACCCTATTACTTTTCTAACCGGTATTAATTCAACAACTTTAAGCCTCCAAATTTATGTTCCAATTATATAATGTGGCTAAAACAAAAGGGTTGTATTCATTTATTTTCGTATTAAGAACCACTCTCATTTTTGCTCCAGCCGACCCGCACACGAGTACTGGTAAGCCGCTTAGAGTATCTAAGCCTGCCCAGGCAAAGTGGTGCGAGTCGGCCCGTCCATGCTTATAAACCCTATTGCATTGGGTGGCAGGGCTTGAGATGTCATTACATCTCAATGTCGGGTAAAAGTCCAACAAAAGTGAAGCAACGTCTCCAAAATGACCTTTACAGTGTTGACGGGGACGTTAAACCTCAAATCAAACATACAATCTAATCATTATTGCTCATTTGTCCTGGCGGCCATGTTGAATGTCCCTAATGGGAATAAAACATGGGGTAGGAAACATTATGATTCTAGCAAGCGTCATTCTGGCGACTGTCTGAAGGACTCTTCTGACGTGGACATAGACAGAAAAAAGGGTAACATCATAACCGCTGGCTATTCTCACAAAATAGAAGTGGAGGCAATGATCAGGAATCGATACAATTGACCCTCGTTTCCCATCAGAGACACCAAAGGAACAAAAAACAAACAAACATGGAACAACAAACCCTAATGGAAACATCAATAGCGGAAAGCCAAAAGGTCAGTTAATTTCCCACAAAATGGCCACCTGGCTATCCAAAACAAAAGTAATATAAGCGATGCAAACACTCAAAGACAAACCATGACAAACCTAAACCGTGTTAGAAAAACTGCCTTGGAACGGTCAGTGAAAAGGATTCCACTGGGTACTTAAATCGATTTTACGTGGCCACAATCCTCGCCCTTACTTCCGTCGCGACTTAGACAAATAATTTGTTCAGTCCGCATGAATACCTCCTAACTCATCAGTGTAACATCTCCGTGAACCCCAAAAAATCAAACAACCACAGAGATGAAACAACGGTGGGGACTCGACAGCAAGAAACCACTGGAATGCTAGAGCAAAGGAAAACTAGCAGTAAGACTCGTATGGGTCCGACCAGAGACAGCGCATCAGGTACTAACCAACATAAGCATTTAAGCTGGAACCGTCAGAGAATCTGAGGTCTGACCCACCGGCGTGCAAGTAAAGAGGGAGGTAAAGTTGCCAACCGTGATTAAGTTAACTACCATGCATGCAGTCTGTGGTATAACATTTATGTTGTACCCAATCATTTATATCGAAGAACGATTTTTACGAATTTCGATGCTGAAGTCGTTGCGGTTATATATGTTTCTGAATTTATATACTAAGTCACCATAAAATTCGAGTTCCGATAAACCTTGTTGCAGAAGAGATTTAAGTCCAATATTGAATTTTGAAATTAAATCAGAATGACGAATATAAATTTTTGAAAAGGCTTTGCGTAGTTTATGGTCCGATAACCCTGATTAAGAAGTTAAGTCGTCGTTAACAATTCATTACGAGTGTTGAAGTCAGTTACTTGACTACACACTCTGGCAAATTGAATTTATCGCGAAATATAAACGCCATAGGATGGCGCACGAGGACCACCACTATCAAAAAAAAAAGAAAACTTACAATCTCAAAATCAAAATCATCACGTTTATCATAAAATTTGCAAGAAACAAACCCATCTGTAATAGATTGACGTTAATCCAAAAGTGGGGCCTCAGTATCAGAAGAATTTGCTTTATTTAACTGAAGTTCTGGGGGGGGGGGGGCGTGGAGGGGGGATGGGTAAATTTGACTGATCGAACCATCGAAATAGGTATTATCAATATTTAATAAATCGTCCAAATATCTAGAAGTGGAGATAAAAGCTTTAATGATTTCAGACTGGTTTTCAGCAGAAAGGGACATCATGAAGTCTCTCTCATAACAAAACAAAAACAGTCACAAGTGGTGCGCAATTTGTATCAATCGGAATACCCACAATTTGTCAAAATAATATTGTAACAAATGATAAGTAAATATTGATAAGAAGAAAGGTGAGAGCTTAACACACTTTCTGACATGACCATAAAATATAATTTTATGCTCTTCAGAAGTGAAAAAGCATTTCTTACATTACATGCAAGATAGAGGGAGTCTTCCCTATGAAATATCCATTCAATTAAATCATCAAGTGTTTTGGATAGCCTATTGGCCATTTTAGGGCAAGGTAACTGTCCTTTCGCTATTGATGTTTCCATTAGGGTCTTGTTTTTCATGTTTGTGGTTCTTTCACTTTCAAACTTTGGTGTCTCTGATGGGAGCTGTGGGTTAATTGTATAGATTCTTAATCATTGCCTCCACCTCTATTTTCCTATGAAATTCTTGAATACCTAGGTTAAGGTGACGTAAAGACGTTTTAGGTTTAGGAGGTAATAAGTTCGTATATTGCGAATAAAAAGAAAAGCGTCTGTTCACTAATTTCAGAATGCTAAGTTTCCATTCTTTAAGAGCTTTATGCTCAACATTCTCTCGTTTACACCATCGATTACCAAATTCATTAAAGACAGCAGCGATTTCATCTCCACATTTATTGAAGTCAATTTTAGAAGGATATCGATTTTTCGGTCATTTAGAAATTTACATATCCTAGAATCAGGAATAATTTTAAATTGCCAGTAATAATATGACTAGCAGTAGGATTGCAATACACTGAATTTTTACAATCACATGTATCAAGTGTGTTAGTGTCAATATCAAGATCAGAAACAAGTTTATTGAAATTAAAAATGATAGATCTAACAGGTTTATTGTATTAATTGCAAATTATGGTGAAAAAAGCAGGAATGAATGAAAGAACCGAACTGTCCCGTAAGATACTAAATACATCTATAAAAATAGAAGTGGCGGCAATGATCAGTAACCGATTCAATTAACCCACAGCTCCCACCAGAGACACCGAAGGGAAAGAAGCACAAACATGAAACAAAATACCCCAATGGAAACATCAACAGCGCGGAAAGCCAAACGGACAGTTACTTTCCCACAACATTGCCAATATGCTATTCCAAATAAAATAATATAAGCGACACAAACACCAAGACACAAACCATAACAAACTATACCGCGACAGGATAACCGCCTTGAAACGGTCAGCGGAAACGAATTCCACTGGGATGGGGGCTGGGGCTATTATCGATTTCACGTGGCCACAATCCTCGCCCTTACATCCGTCGCGATATAGACAAATAATTTGTTCAGTCCGCATGAAGTCCTCCTAAAATCGAACCCTTATTAATAAAGGATATTTTGATGTAATGACGTTTGTAATTCATTTCATAATCGATGAAAGGACGAAGTGCATGCTGAGTATAACCTCAAGTTAAAAGAGCAGCGTCGTATAACTGATTAGGACTATCGTAGAATACGTCAACAATGCATAGTGAAATTTTCTGACACGATGCCGTTTTCAAGGCGGCTCTTCTGTGGCGATTTATTTATGTTGTTGTTTGTTACTTACTGTGTGTATCTCTTGTGTCTTTTAATTTTGGATGGCCATATGGCCATTTTGTGGGAAAGTAACTGTCCATATGGCCTTCCTTTGTTTAGGTTTCCATTATGGTCTGGTCGCTTAATGTTTGTAGTTCTTTCCCTTTGGTGTCTTTTATGGATGGAGTAAGTTAATTGTATCAATTCCTGATCTTTGTTTTACTTTTACTTTATATAACATTGGCAATCTCTGGCGTAATGTAAGAATGTGTAATTCATATTAAGTAATCAATCGGCGTGTTGGCAACGTCGCATTAACTTCAATGATGTTCCAGCGACGTTCTTTAAACGTTGCATAAACATCATGTCACCATTTGATAGGTGTTCTTATACTAATATGAAATATACCTTAAAATGCATGAAATTATGTTGACAAGTCCTTGGGAAGAGTACCCTTGTAATGGCCACTTCATAAATATTTTATCCCCAAACCACAGACTGTTGGTACACGTAAGAGGTGGTTTAAACTAACCCGCGCAATCTATGTCATGTCATAAACATGTTATGACTACACGTATTACACCGCATGGTTACGTGCGCGTAAGGTCATGAAGACGTCCTTGACAACCCTGTTGTCTATTGAATCTCTTTTGAATTTCTTTGATAATAACACTCGATTTGAAATTGGCATATGCTAAGCAGAATCTTACACTGTTTGTCATTCCATATGGAAATTGTTAACCGAGACTCCGGCTCCAAAGGCTCTTTTCATACATTTCAGATATTGACGACGAAGATCGAAAGAATTTCGATAGAAAACAAACGGCTGTCACGGAAGGAGTCATGTCGTGTTACACACGGGTGAGTTATTGCAATACATCGTTTCATCAGCGGTATATGCAAAGAAAATTTCTCAAATCCAAGTATGAGCCTGATCGAAAGCAATAATGCTTGACTTATTCATATCTGTTTTTTTTTTTTTTTTTTGCTGGTAATAAATCTGTAATATTTGCTCAACAAATATAATACTAGCATTTTAGGGCTATCAACATGTCTACCTGGCACGTGTGCGTAACTTTATTGACTGGTTTCAAGGAAATAACCCGCCATATTCCAAACTGATGCATAATCACGAAACATGTAAAATTTAAACAGTATTTTTTGCTCTTGAAAAAAAAAAATAATAAAAGTAGATTTTTAAAGAAAATAGCCATTCAAAATGGTCCATTTTAGAACATCTGTTTCGCAATTGTCCTTCTTCAGAAACATAACAATTTTACAATCAATATATACTTTAGTCCATGCACTAGCAACAACAAGACATATTTTTTGTTTCTAAACAATTGCCATTTTTACATTATATCAATACGGACAAAACACCTACCAACATGTATAGTTCACTTTACGTTATCATTCATGTACACAGAACTACACACGGTATAATTTAACATTAGGGGATATAGGCGTAGGGATACAACATCACTCCTTTAAATCGTTGTTTGACAAAATAAACACTTTTCCCCCACTTGTATCTGTTGTATGCATAATGCTATTTACCACATGGTCGGACGAATGAAGGAAAGATCAAGGCATTTAATTAAAAATACATTTTTATCCACAATAACATTTATACATACTGTTTTACTGAACAAATTACGTATCAAAAGCACATCAATGACGGTCAGTACGGATGTTCGGTGGGGTTTAGAAAGGAAGAATATAACGTTATAATCGAATATTCTCGCGCGTTTGATAAATGCACTGGTTGAATCCGACCTCATACTGCGCCATCGTTAAGTTTGACGTCACACCACGTTACGTGACGTCACTAAACATTAATGTAGTGTCATCACAATATGGCGGACTTCGGTAACCGAAGTGACTGCAGCATTAAAAATCCGCGCTAAGAAATAGAAGGTATGCAAGAAAAAGAATCCTATATGGTTGTGAGGGGTGGATAGAAAAATCCGTCCCTCGAGATCACTGTCCGGTATCACTCGGCAAGCCTCGTGGTGCAGGACAGTGACCCTTGGGACGGATTTTCCAAATCACTCCTCACACACATATATGATTCTCATATTATCTATTTAAATAGGAATTCAGAGAAGTCTCCAGGCATGAATTTGTTCACCGGATAAGCAATCGATTTTCGAGCCATTGTGGTTTTATTGTTCCAGATGTACCCATTTATTTTTGAACACTATAGATATCGCTATTGTGGCGAAGATGCTCGAGTATATCGAGTGATTTTCATTGCTTTATATAAGCTAATGTACAAGTACTATCTGTCAGTATTGTAAAAAAATGGTACGACCTGAAATATCGGACAAAATTGAGGGTGCGGTGCTTGATCTTTTGAGGACTAACCATTCATACAGAAGTGTCCAGAAAACATTAAAATCAATCCTTGGGAACTATAAAGAGTATTCGGGATAATGTTGGTTTGAAGCAAAGTATGATAAATAAAAATCAAAAATGAGTTCCTTTAAGAGCAATGAAAACATTCATACGAAAGAAGATGGGTCATACTACGTAGTTTCGGCTAATAAAGCCTCATCAGTGACCCTGTAACGATCCGGCAACGAAAGCCAGGAAAACATACTGCAAATTTCCAAATTTCGAACTGGCAGTCGATTCAAAGACTGATATAAATCAAAATGGGGTCCAAATAATTAAAAACCTGTCTAGACAATGAGTCTAAATCAATAATTTATTTCTGATTTCTCAGAATATTCACGCTGATCTCAAAGGACCAAAAGTAAAATAAAAACTGCACTATGGTTGATGTACGGGGAGACGTTTTACGGCCGCCACACGGCACAACACCAGATGCAGTGAAGGCAAATAAAAATCAAAAATGAGTTCCTTTAAGAGCAATGAAAACATTCATAAGAAAGAAGATGGGTCATACTACGTAGTTTCGGCTAATAAAGCCTCATCAGTGACCCTGTAATGATCCGGCAACGAAAGCCAGAGGAAACATACTGCAAATTTCCAAATTTCGAACTGGCAGTCGATTCAAAGACTGATATAAATCAAAATTGGGTCCAAATAATTAAAAACCTGTCTAGACAATGAGTCTAAATCAATAATTTATTTCTGATTTCTCAGAATATTCACGCTGATCTCAAAGGACCAAAAGTAAAATAAAAACTGCACTATGGTTGATGTACGGGGAGACGTTTTACGGCCGCCACAAGTCAGGAACTAGTATGGCAAAGTTCAGAAAACGGCCTACAGTTGCCACACCTGAAGTAGTTCGCAAGATCGCTGGTATGATGTCCAAAGTGAATGGGAGATTGCATCGAAACTGGATATATCTAAAGGAACTGTATACCGAAACATAACCAAAACATTGGAAGCTAGACGAAAACAAAAAAGTGCAAAGCACACCAGTTAAACATGGCTCAGATTAAGAAGAGACGTGCTTGATCACGGCAACTGTATCTGAAGCTTCGAAATGGCAAATGGAAAAAAAAATATGTTTCTTCTGATGAGGCCATGTTATATTAGGGGAAATTATGGTCGGCGAAGAGTATGTGATAGCAGAAACTCTGAAGATCCGGGTGACCAATTGGAGCTTGTTAAGAAAGATTCTTTTGTCGCAGATTTTATGGCATGGACGGGCCTGTCGAATAGTTGCAAAACGGAGATTCGGATGATCGACAAAGGGACAAATGTCAATAGTAAATATTATATTGATACAGTTTTAAAACCATTTGACAAGAATGATTGACCTAGGTTTTCCCAGAGGGATCAAAACATATGGACTGCCACCAGGATAGCGTATTAGGCCATACTTCAAAACAAAACCCTGCAATTCCTAGAGGACAAGAAAGTGAACTTTGTCTCGCCTGAGGAATGGATGGCAAAGTCCTTTGATGCTGCCCCGATTGGAAAGTAGGATATCAGATTGCAAAAACGGACAATTAACACACTGAGATGCCTCAAACGATCGCTTAAGGACGAGTGGCAAAAACTGGATCAAAAGACAATAAAAAAGTTATTGTTTCTTCCCCTTTGGTGTCTTTGATGGGTGGAGTAAGTTAATTGTATCGATTCCTGATCTTTGTTTATTTACTTCTCTTTCGGAATCGTCCTATTTACAGCTGTCATGAATCTCAGATTTAGCACATCTTAAAATGGAATAAAATTTCCGGTAAGATTATTATTATATTTTAACTCGTGTTCAAAAATAAATGGGACACTCTCGTGTATGCATGTACCTTCACAATTATAGAAGAAGCAAGTCCAACCTACGCAGTATCTTCTACAGGTAACTGTTGACAAAAAATACATCATTAGTATTGTTAAGAATTCACGCCTATTCAAATACACAAAAAATAGAAATAAAATTGTGCTATTTTGCATATTACTCGTTGGGCCCGACTCACTGAGGTGGTCCTAACGGATACCTACAATATCAGTTATTAAGCAGAAATAATAAAATATTTTTTATTCATTTATATATTAGACATTTCATGACACATAAACTATATGTACATATCCATATGTCTTTGGATTGGATGTAAGCATGGAATAAATTTATCCTCTCCATGACGGTACTGCAGTGGTTGTACTATTCATATACATAATACACATTTATGTGCGATTCTAAAACAGCGCGCCTATATAGGCAATGGAAAATAACTGTGTTTTATATTACAACAAATCACGACAGGAAGAGCGTGACGAGTGACCTCATTTAAACCTGCCAATTTATTACGTCACTGGTCAATTACCTTGACGTTAGACGGTGTAACGTCCTTTTCTCGCATATAAAACGTAAAAAAATATATAAATGTATGTGTTTCAGTCGATAATGTTAGCGGGCATTTTAGTTTCAGTCGTTAATTTTAACAATGGCGAACAGTTGAGAGATTTTGAAGGAAACAACAATATCATTGCCGATTTCCAGCGTGTTAGAATCGAAATAGATCAGCTCTAGTCTGTGGTTTGTTGAGTAAACATTCACAGTTTATAGGTCAGTTGTAAGTGTAGAGCGCATGATTTGTCTGCTTACAAATGACCGACAAACTGTGATTTATTACTCAACAAATCACAAGCTAGAGCTGATCTATTTCTTAAGTACAATAAAAATAATCATGGTAATAGTATAATTTCATAATTCTAAGATTCGAATAGGCTTGTTGAGATAGTCAATGACAATCTTCTGTAAAGTAATAAAATTGTGTGTATTCATGATTCTGTAATAAGATGTATAGATTAAGAGAGAGAGAGAGAGAGAGAGAGAGAGAGAGAGAGAGAGAGAGAGAGAGAGAGAGAGAGAGAGAGACGATGCAATTCTATATCGATGATTTATGTTCGGTTTCGACATTTCTCTCCACTTTCATAGTGAATTTATTGAGGTTTAGTAAAAGAGACAGAGAGAGAGGGGGATAATATGCGACGATGTAAGAGAGAGAGAGAGAGAGAGAGGGGAGGGAGAGAGAGAGAGAGACGATGCAATTCTATATCGATGGTTTATGTTCGGTTTCGACTTTTCTCTCCACTTTCATAGTGAATTTATTGAGGTTTAGTAAAAGAGAGAGAGAAAGAGAGAGGGGGATAAGATTCGACGATGCAAGAGAGAGAGATAGACAGAGAGACAGAGAGATAGAAAGAGAGAGCAAAGAGAGATAGATGATTCATGTTCGGATTCGACATTTCTCTCCACTTTCATAGTGAATTTATTGAGGTTAAGTAAAAGAGAGAGAGAGAAAGAGAGAGGGGGATAATATGCGACGATGCAAGAGAGAGAGAGAGAGAGAGAGAGAGAGAGAGAGAGAGAGAGAGAGAGAGGGATAGAGAGAGAGGGAGAGAGAGAGAGAGAGAGAGAGAGAGAGATGATTTATGTTCGGTTCCGACATTTCGCTCCACTTTCATAGTGAATTTATTGAGGTTTAGTAAAATATTTCAAATCGGGTTCAGATTTGGAAAAAGTGCCTGGCCACGCATGCTTGTGCCAGATTCCGGATTGTCTTATGGTTATGACACCGGGTAAAATTTATTGAAGCAGTTGACACCTACTTGACCGTTACGCACTGCTCATGCGATATTGATTGGCTGGTTATGGTCAAACAGTGTGTCATAACGGTCCTCTGGGCAGTTTTGAAATTGCTAGGTAAGAAAATTCAATAAAAAATTATACCAATGTAAACCTCTATTTAACAATATAAAAGTAGGAATTAAGGGGATCAAAATTGTATAGGCGAGTTGATGAATCATTTTCTAAATCGAGACCCTAATGAACCACTGAAGTGGAAATCTGTTTTAAGTATGTTTGTTTAAAGACCGTCATCACTATAGCATGCCCGTTTGACACAGTACATTGTTTAATATCTCCAGGATATTAAATTCATCTTATTTACACTTGAAACATGCGATGAAAGTGCTCTGTTCTGACGAGTTCCTATAATCTATGTCTCGGAGCAGAAATGTCAAGCATAAAGTATAGTCCTTCTAAACCAGTTGTTGCTATGTTTACCTTTACGTTAAATGCCTTCTTGAAAATTTGTTAAAAAGTGAAACCGAGGTAGAAGTTTACTGAATGTGAAGAAATGTGTGACGATTTTGAACTTTGTTGATTATATATAATATATATAATCAGGGGTACAGGGTTCTCATTACAAGGACTTGATAAAGTGTAGTTTAGGTCGTAGTAATGAAAATTTCTTCTGCGCAGTGTTTGCCCAAATAAGCCTTTTGAAAAAGAAAACCAAAAACAGTACCCCTAGCAACTACTCTTTTAAGCCTTGGCATTAACAAAATGAAACTTCTATTTTCCCGTTTTTTTTGTTTTTTTTTATTTGTTTGTTTGAATTGAAGTTTAACGTCCACATCAACTCTGTTTATCATCACGAGAACAACCGAAAGCACGCCTTTACAAATAGATTAAAACCTTTATCGCCGAAAACATGAAACTTTTAAGATGAAAAGTTGTGATATTTTTTCTTATTTCTGCTCAAACTATAGGTTATGTGTACTCGTTAGAATCGCCTTATCGACAATTTTGGTTTACCATTTTGGAGATGTGAAGAAATACACTACGTCGGACAGGTTTGTCATTTTAGAGACATTGCTTCCGATTTTGTGGGACTTCTAGTCGAAATTGACGTGAAATAATATACTTAGCCCTACCACCCAAAACAAACCAATATGGTTTATATGCAAGAAGGGTCTGACTTGCATCACCTTGCCTGACCTAGATTAAACCTTTTAAACGGGTCTACACTGTCTGCGGTATGATTTTAATTAAAATCCTAATTTGCAACAATGGTCATGTCCAAAATGTATCGAGCACTTTTATCACTGGTGGCTCGATTGACTGACACAACGGGCTGTAAACGGTGATCTAGATTGTATCGATTTATTTTTTAAATTCATTTTTCATATGACGCCGCGTCTGAAAATATGACGCCATGTAATAAATTCGGTAACCCACTAGTGGATTAAATATGCAAATTAGTTAAATACTTCCCGTAACGTTATATGTACGGCGTCTAAACCGACGTCGTGTTTACTTATGTCGAAATATTGACATTTTGTAAAACAATCTTGAATGAAATGCGATTTAAATGGCTTGATAAATAGAATCTTGCAGTCGTGCTCATGTATTATCGAATTTATTAAACTCGTCGAAGAAAAGGGATAAATGCTCGGGGAAGCCTAGAATTTTATCCCTTTTTCCTCAACTCGTTAAATAAATTCAATAATACATGACCCCTAATGTAAGATCCTCTATTCATTGTAGGTAAGCAAACGGCGTAGATCCTCATTAAACGCCACGAACTGCTGCGTCTGGTCTGGTATTTCACTATTAGCTTAACCAACGCTTGATTCCAGTTCACCCTCAGATTACTGAATATTTTACCTCATAGTGTCAAGCATGGCGAGCCTTATTTTCTATAAATAACCGTTACCTGGATTTCCTACAAATCTGTGAAAGTCACGTGGACATCAGCGCTGAAGAGATTTTGTGATCAGTAAATTTTTATGATAGACAAATAATCTACCTAAAAAGGAAAAGTTCACAAAAAAGAAAAACAAAATATCAAGAAATTGTGTTTGTCAAACACTAAGCTACTAACCATATGCTTGCCTCTAAATGCCAATATTTTCAAAGAATTATATTTAATCCATTTTTTTTTTTTCAAACGGCCAAAATCTTAAGAAAAGGGCATGATCCTGATGAGACAAAATTACATCTCAACATTATTTTCAAAGCCCTAGCATACATGCACATGGTTCTAACGTTATTATATGCATCACAAAACAGGCCCAGATTTACGATTGTCCATAACTCATGAAGTATTTGTGATGCATTTCTTCAATAATTAAAGGGGCCAGTGCATTAATGGACCTAAGTCCATTTTTCAATATTTCGAGAAAAATGCGAAAAACACATTTTTTTTTACGAAACTCAAATTAAGTTGATTTATCTTTCATACAATGACAAGGTGCTTTGAGACGTATTGAATTTAAGAGATGTTGTGATTATTTCACTGCTTGAAGTGGAAACGTTGATTTCTGCGATGTTATCTGTGCAACAAGGGACCCAACTCCAAATTTCATAAATCTGAAAAATCGTATATAACTAGTGTAAGACAGTACACCAGAAACAGTAAAGTAGATAATTACGTGTGCAAAGTTTATATCTTAAGCGCAAAATAGGGAAAATGTGAATAGATCTTACATTACGCATAATTTTTGCAGATTTGTATCGGTTTTCATTACACAAAGTTCCTTACTCCATCGTCAAAATTCATTCCAAGTTAAAATTACTAAAATGACTCTATATTGTCTAAATTACTAAAATGGCTCTTCTGTGGCGATTTATTTATGTTGTTGTTTGTTACTTACTGTGTGTATCACTTGTGTCTTTTAATTTTGGATGGCCATATGGCCATTTTGTGGGAAAGTAACTGTCCTTATGGCCTTCCTTTGTTTAGGTTTCCATTATGATCTGGTCGCTTAATGTTTGTATTTCTTTCCCTTTGGTGTCTTTTATGGGTGGAGTAAGTTAATTGTATCAATTCCTGATCTTTTATTTACTTCTACTTTTTCTATTAGGCTGGAACTGAATGGTTCCTTATAAAATATTGCTCATTTCAGCTTTAAAGATGTGGACGGGTTTTGGTAGATAATGAAACTTTCCTCATAATCTTATAAAAGAAAAACTTGGACAAATCATAGGGAGACCCCCTCTATCTTGCATGTAATGTAAGAAATGCTTTTTTTACTTCTGAAGAGCATAAAAATTATACTTTATGGTCATGTCAAAAAGTGTGGGAAGCTCTCTACTTGACAATATTTACATAAGATTTGGAACTGAGTTATTTAGACAAGTTGTGGGTATTCCGACGGGCATTAAATGCAATCCACTTGTGGCTATTCTGTTTTTGTTTTTTTTTTTCTAAGAGAGACTCCATGATGTCCCTTTCTGGGAAAAAAAAACAGTCTGAAATCATTATAGCTTTTAACTCCACTTCCAGATAGTTGGTTGATTTATTAAATATTGATAATACTTATTTCGATGGTTTGATCTGTCAAATTTACCGCCCCCCACCACACCCCCAGAACTTCAGTTAAATAAAGCAAAGTCGTCTGATACCCACGCTATGGCGAAGAACCATCACAATTTTTAATATGTCAAATGCCATACATTTGAAATAACAGTTAAATTATTACATCAAATATATTATTTTTCAATTTCCCAAATTATAATCTCAATACCGTAGTCTGTAGTTAAAAATGTTTAAAGATGTAAGGCAGTTTATCTTAATAGTAGTTTCTAAAATGTAATTACAACAGTTTAGTCTTGTGTTCCCTGAGTCCGCAACAGTTAAATTAATAATCCAGAAGTTATATTCAAAGTAGAAGTAAAACAAAGATAAGGAATCGATACAATTAACTTACTCCACCCATCAAAGACACCAAAGGGAAAGAAACACAAACATTAAGCCACCAGACCATAATGGAAACCTAAACAAAGGAAGGCCATAAGGACAGATACTTTCCCACAAAATGGCCATATGGCCATCCAAAATTAAAAGACACAAGTGATACACACAGTAAGTAACAAACAACAACATAAATAAATCGCCACAGAAGAACCGCCTTGGAACGGTCAGTGGAAAGATTTCCACTGGGGGGGGGGGGGGGCTTAAATCGTTTTTACGTGGCCACAATCCTCGCCCTTACTTCCGTCGCGATTTAGACAAAAACTTTGTTAAGTCCGCATGAAGGCCTCCTAACTCATCAGTACAACATCTCCGTGAACACAAAAATCAAAGAACCACAGAGGTGAGACAACGGTGAGGACTCGACAGCAAGAAACCACTGAAATGCTGGAGCAAAAGAAAACCAACAGTTAGACTTCGATGGGCCCGACCAGAGACAGAGCATCAGGCACCAACCAACATTACCTTGAATTAGATCTCTCTAATTCTCAATAAGCCTTTACGTTGGAGCCGTCATAGAATCTGAGGCCTGACCCACCGGCGTGCAATTAAAGAGGGAAGCAAAGTTGCCAACCGTGATTAGGTTAACTACCATGCATGCAGTCTGTCGTATAACATCCATGTTGTACCCAATCTTTTTATATCGAAGAATGATTTTACGAAATTGGGTGCTGAAGTCATTGCGGTTATATATTTTTCTGAATTTATATACTAAGTCACCATAAAATTCGGGTTCCGATAGACCTTGTTGCAGAAGAGATTTAAGTCCAATATTGAATTTTGAAATTAAATCAGAATGGCGTCTATAAAGTCTTAGTACAAGGTGTATCAGCAATACCTATTGATTCCAGATTCCAGAAATACCTATTGATTCCAGATTCCAGATATCCTCTAAATAAGGTTTCGTAGGAAGACACATGTCTGCCATAAAAAGGCTATTTTCTTTCAGGGTATTTGTTGTGTATGTCATGATATGCATTGAACATTCTGTTTTTTTTCGGCTGCTGGCGCTGTAGTACGTCCTGTCAATAACTAACAGTCGTAAGTAATGGCATTTAAGGGTTAAATGAAATAGTATTAGAGTGTCAGGTTGCTCACGTAATGAAAGAAAAACAGTAAAAAAATATTATCTAGGCCACGCTATCACGTGACTACTTTCGGAACATTCCGTTATAAAACTGTTAGATAGATTCAAGTGTACAAAAATAAAACAAACCCTTTTCAGACCTTAAATTTGTTTCAAAGCAAAAATGAGTAGCCCAGACTTTTAGCGTTATAAGACATACGTCACTACAGCTGGTGTCTGGGAACGTGTGACGGCCGTAAAAAGTCTCCCTGCTCTACATCATAGTGTAGTTTATATTTTCTTGTCCTTTAGGATCATTGATTTCATTGTGGAATTTTGAAAATATTTGAGGGTCACTGATAAGGCCTTATTGACCGAAACTAGCTAGTCTGGCCCAGAAAACATGTACACTTCATATTTTCCAGTTCTTTGTGTACTTTTTGCTTCCAAAGGATAACCCTATTACAGAACATATTTAACGTCACTACAGCTGGTGTCTGGAAACTTGTGGCGGCCGTAAAAAGTCTCCCTGCCCTACATCATAGTGTAGTTTATATTTTCTTGTCCTTTGGAATCATTGATTCCACTGTGGAAATTTGAAAATATTTGAGGGTCATTGATGAGGCTTTTTTGGCCGAAACTAGCTAGTCTGGCCCAGAAAACATGTACACTTCATATTTTCCAGTTCTTTGGTGTACTCTTTACTTCCAAAGGATAACCTCTTACAGAACGTATACAGTGTAGACCCATCAAATTGGCAGTGCATTCCTTCTGATCAGGGTTGGCACTGTTCGCCATATATATATATACAGCAACATTTTTGAACAGGCCACAGGACCGTACGCAGATTTTGACAAAGAGTATGGGGATGCGAATTTCAGGTACTTTGCATAGGGTGAAAAACTGCAGGAGTTTGAGAATTTTCGAAACAAATTGGATGGGGGTGTGCAACACCTCCCCACCCTTTGTGCGGGCCTGTATCAACAGATAGAATGAACAATTTTGTTGAAACATAACACTGAACGGACTCTGTTTCTGATTACTGTTATTCAGGGGTTGGGATTTAGTGTTGGGACAGAGCGAGGAGAAGAGAGAAAGAGTTAAAACTATGACAAAGATTGTAGGTTCTGATCAGAAGCAATCGATGTACCTACACTGTTTGCAGCTGGATAAATTGTTATACATGTAACAACCTTACCAGCACAGATTGTGTTGCATATAAGGTTAAGCATCATCAATGAAATTCAGAAAGATGAATCTGTTGTGCTGGTTGAATATACGTACATGTTTAAACAGAAGGGAAATAATTTAACACATTTACACATGACAAGTAAATAATTAGCATTTCTTTGACGGTAAATGCTACCACAAATATTGTACTGAATAGTTTTCTTAAAATGAAGCGTTTAAATGAGTTCCCACATTCTACGCTTTAGGCTTGCTATTGTCCGCGTGACTATCACTGACCATCTGACTGCCGCCGACCATGAACAAAATGTAGGAAAGCGTCGATAGTCGCCGCCAAAAGATATCAGAGCGCTGCGTAAAGTTTGCTCGCCGTGCACTTGGGCATTGACAAACAGCGTATGCCTAATCAGACGCCACATAAATGTTTGATCAGGGTTACTTTGCTTGCTCAAAATATTGGAATTTAGGGGTTAAACGAACAGTTCGATTCTGAATTCAGGACTATTTCTCCATCATACACTAAGAGACACAATCGACCCAACAGTACTCTCAGTGTTTTGATATCATATGGAATCCATATATGAAATTAAATTTTAAAAACAAAACAAATGCACGGTTGAGACGTTGTGCTATGCATCAAAAAGCGAAATGAATGCACGGACACACAGACACACGCTCACGCACACAGACCTCCGAAAAGCAATATGCCCTTTCAACTTCTTGAGGACATGAAAAGAAACAAAGGGGGTGAAATGAAAGGGTCAAACGAATTTATTTAATTACGTAGAATTTAAATCCAAGAGTATGCCGATAAACGAACAACCGAATAATATAGATAGATAAATAAACAAATAAATAAACAAACAGTAGTTTAGAAAATAACGAATTTCTACCTTGAAGTAGGCCTTTGTAGTGGGGTTCATTCTGTATTCTGTTTAACAGGATCGGAACCATCACTGTCCATATCTCGCAATATTTTGTATCCGCCGATTGGTGCTCATACTTATGGAAGCTCAAACGGGACTTCTGACTTAATCACTTCTTATTTCTTACTTCCGACTTCCAACTCCTTACGTCGTCGCTTCTGACTTGATAAATATAGAAGACCAGGTTCGTGTCTTTTGATATCAAGTTTATCACGCAATGCTTCAAAAAGGCTCGTAGAATCGCGACGCTTGCCGAGCGATTCTACATGCGTTCTAGACGCCGAGCCTGATAAACTTGATATCAAATGACACGAATCTGGTCTTCTATATTTATGTATGAATGTCATTTGACGTGTCACCAGTAACAATTCTGATTCTGGTTGGTATTCTGTTTATCAGTTTTCTTTGAAATATGCAATTAAAATAAATGGTCGATTATCCTTAGTGCATTTCAACATTCCGGCGTGCAATAATCGGTCCATATATTAAGTATACTCTGACCTTTAATGTTGGTATGATTTGTTTTGTAAAGTAATTTTGCACTTTTGTTCACAGTTATTGTGACATTTTTTAATTTTTCCTGTAGTC
Organism: Lucinisca nassula; assembly: GCA_963580285.1. NCBI lineage: Eukaryota > Metazoa > Mollusca > Bivalvia > Lucinida > Lucinidae > Lucinisca > Lucinisca nassula. Next base: position 17,698,159 of record OY757015.1, read on the forward strand.
CGGTTTATTCATAAAAATGCAATATATCGTTGACGTGATTAAACTCAATTGTCCTGAGATAGCATATCTTCATCAGGTCAAAGTGTTACAATGCAGTAGATATAGTGCATAATCGATAAAGATGAAGTCGAAAGTAAGAAGTCAGTAGTGAGAAGTCTTGAAGTAAGAATTGAAAAGTCATGAACTCGGTTTTACAATACTAAATCGATTTCGGAAAAATGTCTCGACTTAAGAAAAAGTGTCAGTCCATATAAGGGACAAAAGAAATGTTGAATTCCAAGAATTCACAACAGAAATGTTGACCTCTTTAGTGCTAAAAGAAATATCGACCCCCTCCCCTAACTTCAAATAGAAAAGTCAAAGCTCTAAAACATATGGTTCGTATATGAATAAGGAAAATATCACAAAACATCCATAAAAAAATAACAACATAAGCTTTATGTAGATAGGATAGAATGCACTGTGTCACATGGATGAATTATCGTAATGGAATATTGGAACACTATTTCCTTATCTTTGCTCATAATTAAGATTATGAGTACTAGATGGAACAGCCTCTAGAGACACTTACAATCAATATTTGACATAGGAATAAGAAACATATATTCTTTATCAATACTGGTTCTAGCGATACCACAGACGCCATTTTGGCACCAGAGTGTTTCATCTTAATGTTACTAATTCTTATGCGTGGCATGAATAAGGTCTAGAATTTGATGACCTCCTTATGAACACTAAATACATAGAAGCTATTTGATGTTTAAGTGTAAAGTTTTATTTTTTGTATCACCGAATGAACACCAAAAGACGTAATATCACTAGCGGCGAAAGCATGTGTGATATATATGCATATATATACACATTATTAAAAACAATTAAAGGAGGTAACTTTTAAGTTTTCTTTACATCACCGCTTGGTAATTTCAAACTCATTTATAGGCATTATTTTAAAGTGACATATCTTCACAATCTTCATTCAAACGTCAAGAAGCAAGGTTTCCGTGCAAAGCACGAATGTAAGTTACAGCATGAATACCCCTAGAAAGCGGCTGAAATTCGGTATGGGTTGATCCGGTCAAAATTTTGGTTTTGGTCAGACACATGTCAATCCCTCCGTTATGCGTTATTTTGGGCTTCATAGTGATTTCATATGGTGTAAGGGGGTTCTTGGAAGAAGTTGAGGTCGCTCAAGGTGTCGCTGTGCTTGAAAGTGGATATACCTAACGGATTGTTGCTGAACGCTTTTTGTATCGAGAAGTGTTGTTGCCAGGCTATGGAAACTCTACCGGGAGATTGGCTAGTTTACTAGATGAGAATGGCGAGCCCGGCACCGCATGACGTCACAAAAGGAAGATCAATATCTTCGAAATCTAGCGCTACAAAATCGGCAGTACACGGCCAGAAGGCTACGAATCGAATTCTAGCAAGCGATTGTTCAAAGTATATCCGATCAAACAATACGTAACATGTTACATGAAGGTGATCTGAGGGCCAGACGTCCGGCAAGAGGGCCTATTCTCATCAGGCAGCATCGTGCAAGGCGATATGAGTTTGCCCAAGAACATCAGAACTGGCAATTGCAAGACTGGCGTACAGTTCTCTTCACGAATGAAAGCAGACTTCACCTGTGTGCACGTGATCGACGTGTTCGAGTCTGGAGACGACCTGGAGAACGATACAATGACTGCAACATTATGGAAACAGACGAATATGGAGGGGGATGTCAGTGATGTTATGGGGTGGAATTTCTTATGTAGGCCGAACGGAATTGTACGTGATAAACGGAGGTACATTGATTGTATTACGGTATCGATATGAAATTCTTGATCCTCTTTTGAGGCCTTTCGCTGGGGAAATCGGTGACTATTTTCATTCGGATGCAGGATAATGCACGCATCCATACGGCTAGAGTGTGCATGAATTACCTTAGTCGTCAGACTATTAAAGTAATGGACTGGCCGGCACGTTCTCCTGACTTAAACCCAACGGAATATGTGGAACATTCTTTACAGACGTATCTTACAGGGCGATCATCCATACAATGAATATTCAAGAACTCATAACATCCTTAGACCTGAGCTTTACGAATTGTTCAAAATTTGATTCGTAGCATGCCTCAGCGATGTGAGGAGTATTGTGCTGCTCGGGTTGGTTATACACTTTACTGGCAGGAACTGATTTGCGCATGTCTGTGACATTTTAAATAATTTGACGTAAAGATGGCGGCGATTTCTCAAACGGCTCTGCAAATTCTTCCTTAAGAGGTTACAGGCCGTGATTTGTGAACTGGTTGCCAATGTTTGCCATTAACATGGTGCAGATAAAGTTATTCATCTATCTGGACCGTTGTATCATCATCTGTATCCAACATCTTTATACTATGAGAAAATATGTGTTTGCTCCTTTTATTATTTTTAGCAGTGTATATATACGTGTGTAAAATGATGAACCAAAGGTTTCTCTATGAAATGCTGGGTTTAAGTGTACTTGTTTACAGGACGGAGAACCTTTTGCTTTGCAAAAGTATACACTGTATAAGGTTTTACATTGCAAGGCTTTGCTAATGCTAAACAAAACGTTGCTGACAAATCTAAGAAATGCGTCCTTGACCAAATTTTCATCGTGAGTAAACTTACTCATATGCAAATACACACACATATTTTGATTTTGTAAATGTCCACAAATAAAACACCATTTTAAACATTTCGGTGGGTCCAAAGGAAATAATGAGCTACATCAACGGGGAAAGTCTTGCTTATACTAAAAGCTCCTGTGGAGAGAAAAAAAGTCCTTCATATAAGTATGTCGTTCATTTATCGCTATAATTTTTCACTACATTTAAAATAAAAGTCGTCTATTTGGTCTTGAAAAAATCTGTGTAGCAGCCTTGAGCTCATCATCAAATTTCGAAACAGATAATAATTACTTGGGGCTAGGTCTGGACTGTGTGGCGGGTGATTGCACAACTCGAACGTACACTCACGAATAGCCTGGACTTGTGCACAGGGGAATTATCATGCAAAAGAAGGACAACAGCAGCTAGCTTTCCCCTTCGTTTTTCTTTAATAGCAACCCTTAATTATTTTATGGCATTGGCACAGTATTCTTCAGTAATTGAAGTACCAACAGGCTTGTTGATGATGATGATTTCATTATGAAAAAGTCCAATTTCTTTTAAGAATAAAATAATATTATCAACAGGTACATCTCGAAACAGTTGTTGCAAAGTGTCAGCTTTGAAATATAAAATACGTGAGGGTGAAAAGTCAACACAGTGAAGTAAGATATGTTTCACAGTGAATGGCTGATCACAACCTACACTAGAAGGCTGATCATCACAATTAAAAATATATGAATGAGTAACTCTAGTATGGCCGATGCGCAGTCGTGTTAATACTACGTCCTCTTTTCTGGAAAACTTTTGAGGAGAGCATTTTGTACTAACGACAGGTTTAATGGCATGGAGTTTGTTATTTATTGCACGGTCCCATTCGCCTTGCCATTCCGACAAGATTTATCTGTTGATAAATGGTTTAAAATTATTAAAAGGAATTTTAAAAACAGATGGATCAAGATTGAGCGATTCCTTTGCTTTCTTGTCAGCATATTAATTGCCGACAATGCCAATATGGCTCGGAAGCCAACAAAACAAGATTTGGTGTGTTTTAGAAATTTCATGATGTTTTTCGATCAATTTTTGAATTTCAGGATTTTTAGATGATGAATGGTCTAAAGCCTTAAGCATAGAAAGTGAATCAGAAAATATAATTGCTTTTTGAATTGTTGAAGAACTGATAAAATCTAAAGCTAGGTCTATTGCTTTGGCTTCAGCTGTAAAAATAGATGAAACATCTGGAAGGCGCATGGTTTTGTGCGTATCTTTAGAAACATACGCACAACCAACTTTATCTCCTTCTTTGGAACAATCAGTATAGACTTGCTGGTAATCATTGTAACGTGACTGCAGTACCTGAAAGTTTTGTTTGAGAAGTATTGGATTTGATTCGGATTTTTTGCCATCATGTAAGTCGAACAGAACAGAAGTTTTTTTAATACACCAAGATGGAACTTCGGCCGTTTCATGTTTTTGAATATTTTTAAGGTCGATACCTGAATTGTCTAACAGTGGTAAAATACGTAATCCAAAAGGTTTGATTGCTGTGGGTTTTGTTTCATACTTATCTACAAATTGAGGTGGAAATGAAATTTTGGATGCCGGGTTAGATGGATTTGCAGCAATTCTAATAGCATACTGAAGAGAAAGTTTCCCTCTACGCGAAGTTAAAGATGGTTCACCTGCTTCTACATAAAGGCTTAATACGGGAGAAGTACGGAAGGCTCCCATAGCCAGACGAAGGCCTTGGTGATGGATAGTATCCAAGGATTTTAAATGGGACTTTCTGGCAGAACCATAAACAACAGACCCATAATCTGATTTAGATCTTATTAAAGACCGGAAAAGATGTAATAAAGTATACCGATCTGCTCCCCAACTTGAATGAGCTAAAACTTTCAAAAGATTCAAAGCTTTTAAGCATTTCGCTTTAAGATATTTAATATGGGGAATAACAGATAACTTTTGGTCTATGACCCCAAGAAATTTGGCTTCTTCAACAACAGGAATTTGTGATCCGTATAAGAACAGGGAAGGATGGTCGTGTTTCTTCCGTAGCTTACAAAAATGAACACACTGCGTTTTCGACATGGAGAACTTGAAACCATTTTTATCAGTCCATTCTTCTATTCGTTTTAAATTTTGTTGTAACTTTCGTTCAATTGTTTTCATGTTTTTTGAACGGTAACATATACAAAAATCATCAACATACAATGAACAGTCTGTTTTGTCGTCCAAACATTGTACAATATTATTTATTTTGATGTTAAATAGCACCCTGCTCTTATGCATAGAGATCTGACAAGGTAGATCCCACGCGGACTTGAAATACACGCTAACCTAAAAACCTTTGAATAAAACTGGGAAGTTTTCCCCTTAAGCCGAGGTTATGGAGATCTCTCAATATTCCATAACGTCACGTGGTATCATATGCTTTCTCCAAGTCGAAAAAGACAGCTACTACGTGTTCGTTGTTAATAAAAGCATCTCTTATAAATGTTTCTAGTCTTATTCGAACGAAAACCTGACTGATATTCTGAAATGAGGTTGTTGGACTCTAAGTACCCGACTAATCTCTTGTTTATCATTCTCTCCAATGTTTTACACAAACAACTTGTCAAAGCTATCGGTCGATAATTCGTAGGTTCTGCATGATCTTTCCCTGGTTTTGGAATTGGTACAACTGTAGCAAAACGCCAGCTCTCAGGACAGACCCAAGTTTCCCAAATATTATTAAAGATAACTAAAAGTGTTGAAAGAGAACTTTTTGGCAGATGCTTAAGCATCTGATAATGAATTTCATCGGGGCCGGTTGCTGTATCGTGTGATTATTCAATGGATTCCACTAGTTCGGATAAGTTAAAAGGTTTATTGTATTCTTCGTGATTGTGGAATTTGAAGTTTAGATTTCTTTTCTCTTGGTCCTTTTGGAAATTTCTAAAAGTGTCAGAATAATTTCGCGGTGATGAATTGCTCAAAAATGTGCTACCAAGAGTATCTGAAATATCTTTTTTAGTTGAAGCTTTTGTGTCAAAACCAGTATTTAAATGTGTAAAACTAGGGGACTTTGTTTTTCCTAGAAATTTTTCGTACCATATCCCAAACCTGTTTAATGGGGTTTTTGTAGTTCAATTTGGAGACATATTCTCTCCATGACTTTCGTTTGGCAGCTCGGATTATTCGCCGAGCTTTAGCTCTAAAAACTTTAACGTCGTTTAGCTTTTCTGAAGTGGGACTTTTGCAGAACTTATTTAGAGCCTGTTTGCGCTTTTGAATTGCGTCTTTACAGTAATTATTAAACCAAGGCTTTCTTTTCTTGGTATTTGTGGAGGTCTTTGGAATGCATTGTTCTGATATATTAATTAGTTTATCTGTGAAATCAGAAACAATGTCAGATGATTCATTTAAGTGATCAACTGATAACTCTTCTTCACATAAATTACGGAATAATTCCCAGTCGGCTTTATTCATTTTCCATTTCTGGTTACAGTCCTCACCTTGTTCGTTTACGCTCTCAATTATAACAGGGAAGTGATCACTTCCGCACTGATCATCATGAACAGACCAGTTATAGTCCAAGAAGAGAGATGGGTGACACAAAGAGAGATCTAAAGAAGACAAATGACCTGTCGCTGGGTGAAGGTAAGTATAAGATTTATCATTCATCAAGCAAAGATCGCTCTTTGCAATAAAATCTTCAATAAGTGCTCCACTGTTATTGATATCTTTACAGCCCCATAGAATATTGTGACCATTGAAGTCGCCAACTAAAAGATATGGCGATGGAAGGTGACTCAACAATGAGTCAAGATGTTCGGGCTTTAAAGAAAATGAGGGTGGAATATATAAAGAGCAAATTGTAGTTTCTTCATCCAGAGAAACCGATACTGCTACAGCTTGTAGAGTAGAAGTAAACAAAGATCAGGAATTGATACAATTAACTTACTCCACCCATAAAAGACACCAAAGGGAAAGAAATACAAACATTAAGCGACCAGACCATAATGGAAACCTAAACAAAGGAAGGCCATACGAACAGTTACTTTCCCACAAAATGGCCATATGGCCATCAAAAATTAAAAGACACAAGTGATACACACAGTAAGTAACAAACAACAACATAAATAAATCGCCACGGAAGAGTCGCCTTGGAACGGTCAGTGGAAGATTTCCACTGGGGGGCTTAAATCGATTTTACGTGGCCACAATCCTCACCCTTACTTCCGTAGCGATTTAGACAAATAATTTGTTCAGTCCGCATGAAGGCCTCCTAAATCATCAGTGCAACATCTCCGTGAACACAAAAATCAAAGAACCACAGAGGTGAGACAACGGTAAGGACTCGACAGCAAGAAACCACTGAAATGCTGGAGCAAAAGAAAACCAACAGTTAGACTCCGATGGGCCCGACCTGAGACAGAGCATCAGGCACCAACCAACATTACCTTGAATTAGATCTCTCTAATTCTCAATAAGCCTTTACGTTGGAGCTGTCATAGAATCTGAGGCCTGACCCACCGGCGTACAATTAAAAGCAAATTTGCCAACCGTGATTGGGTTAACTACCATGCATGCAGTCTGTCGTATAATATCCATGTTGTACCCAATCTTTTTATATCGAAGAATGATTTTACGAAATTGGGTGCTGAAGTCATTGCGGTTATATATTTTTCTGAATTTATATACTAAGTCACCATAAAATTCGGGTTCCGATAGACCTTGTTGCAGAAGAGATTTAAGTCCAATATTGAATTTTGAATTTAAATCAGAATTGCGTCTATAAAATTTTGAAAAGGCTTTGCGTAGTTTATGGTACCGATAACCCTGATTAAGAAGTTTAGCCGTTAATAATTTATTACGAGTGTTGAAGTCAGTTACATGACTACACACTCTAGCATATCGAAATAATTGCGAAATATAAACGCCATAGGATGGCGCACGAGGAACATCACCATCCAAAAAAGGAAAATTTACAATCTCAAAATCAAAGTCATCGCGTTTATCATAAATTTTGCACGAAACAAATCCATCTTTAATAGATAAATGTAAATCCAAAAAAGGGGCCTATCAGAAGAATTAGCTTTATTTAACTGAAGTTCTAGGGGGTAAATCTGACTGATCAAACCATCAAAATAGGTAGTATCAATATTTAATAAATCATCTAAATATCTAGAAGTGGAGCTAAAAGCTTCAATTATTTCAGATTGGTTATCAGTGGAAAGCGACAAAATGAAGTTTCTTTCATAACAATACAAGAACAGATCAGCCACAAGAAGTGCGCAATTAGTACCCATCGGAATACCCCCAATTTGTCTAAATAACTTAGTACCGAATCTAATATAAATATTGTCAAGTAGAAAGGTGAGGACATCACACACTTTCTGACATGACCAAAGTGTATAATTCTTATGCTCTTGTAGGTCTGTTTTTAATTTGATCTCTCTTTGTGGTAAACATGATTTAACAAGAATTGAACTGCCACCAGATGGTTTGTTACCATCAGAATAGATATAGTTGTATGTATTGAAACCCCTGACATCAGTGTTGTCATCAGTTTTTAAAAAGTTTCTTGCAAACAAAAAACCGATGGGTTTAATAACGAAATAAGTAATAAGAGTTCATTATAATTTGATTTAAGACCTCGACAATTCCATTGTATTATTTTGTGTTTTAAATCCATTTTATGAAGGGATTAAGACTAGAAACTATTATGGAGCTGCAATTGGTGATATAGATCTGCTACCACCAGCTCGTGGTGTTGCTGACCTCGATCTGTTATTGCCATTTGGTGATATTAATTGCGAAATATTAATGCCAGAGGATGGCGCGCAAGGAACACTCCATATCACTATCACTCAAAGATCCGAATCTGTTCTGGAATTTTATATTGTCTCTTTCCATTTTACGTTGTCTGTCTGTTTGCTTTAGAGACATTTGCTTTTTCGGATCTTCCGATCCCTTAGTAGTTCGACCGGAGTCGAGTTTCTCTTTTACATGCGGCGCTGGCTTCGGTACGGTCGCTGTCGACCGATCCGAAGCAACCTGGATTGCGCCATTTGATAACTTGGTTGAACTTTGTGGTACTGGATTGGATTTACTCCATTCACCAGATTTTTCAGTTCAGCTATGTATGAATCAACAGTCTGTGTTGCGGAGCTGGACACTTTTACACCAGCACCCTTTGTGATGCTGGCGTAACTGGTGGTTGGTGTTGCGTTTCGAACCTCAACAATTTTCCGCGCTTCTGGGAAGGTTATCGCTCTTTGGTATTTTACAGTGAGTATTTCTTTTTCTTTTTTCCATGCCGGACAATCTCGTGAGAAAATAGCATGATTGCCACCACAATTGATGCATTTGGCCTCATGCTTACAGTTTTGATGATTATCAACATGTTTGTCTTTACCACAGTTTGGACAAAGTTGCTTCTTCTGACATCTGCTTTCGTGGTGGCCAAAAACCTGACATGAGTAACATCTGAGAGGGTTTGGTATATATACCTCTACGTTAACCGAAAGATATGCAACTTTGATTTTCTTGGGCAGAACTGGTGTATTAAAGGTCAGCACGTAAATACCTGTTGGCTTCAATACACCATCTCTACGAACTTGGATGTTACGTACTGCAATGACGCCCTCAGATCCCAAGTTGTCAATTATCTCTGCATCGG